>JAWNPD010000679.1:23812298-25209697 GCA_035045305.1 Drosophila maculinotata | reverse complement strand
TTGATGCATGTTTAGGTGTGTTTAAAATAAAATGAAATTTATCGATAAGTTTTGAACAGGACGAGATATCGAAAAAAAAACATAAACTTGATCTGTACCGGCAATACGAGAACTTATATTTTAAATATGAGTCTTTTGTAGTCTCTGAGATTAGACGGACATGGCTAGGTCGACTCGGCTGTTTATAGGGATCAATAATATGAAAATATATTCTACATATTACATACTTTTGCACCACTTCATAATACCCTTTTTCATTTTTAATGGGTTCAGGGTATAAAAAGCACAACATGAGAGCTCAGAGCCAGAGCCCGAGAAAGCGAGAGAGAGTAAAACTACGACTATGGAATAAAAAGGAAAAACAGCTTGTACGTTTGTTCGTGAAAACACGAACTTCGTGTGTCGTCGGCACGAATGCAATAATGGACGTACATATGTTTGTGTGTGAGAGAGTGTGGGTGTTTAACGCGTATTTGTTTTGTTGCTGGCTGACTGAATTTGGCGTTCGCGCGTCAATTCAGTTTCATTTCAGTTACTACAACGATTTCAAGACCTACGGACGTTAAAAACGGCGTTGGTAGCGCGCGCGTTGCAATTAAGTTACGGGACAGAGCGTTTGAAAAAACAAAACAGAAAAAAACAACAAAATAAACAAATAGATAGAACAAACAATAAGAAAATCAATTGTAATAATTAAATCCGTATTACACAGCTTGCCAACTCTCTCCCATCGTACAAACAAAGACGACTACCACGTCAATCAGCAATCAGCATACATAATAATACGTTTGGTACATACATGTATGTATGTACATGCTAAATAAATATCATTTTGTTGTGGTTGTGTTAGGGATACTACTAAAATATTCCATATAAAGCCAAATTTATATGTTTATTTTCCATTATTTTCTGGATTTATTAAATAACTTGCATTTGCATTCTGAATGCACATACCATATACATACATATGCATATACATACATACATATGCATTATGTGATAACAAAAATAAAACAACTACAATAACAAAACGCATAGAGATAAAGAGTACCCAAAATTCGAGCCGAATGTCCCGTCCCTGTCGCCGTGAGTGTCAATCAGTTGCCAATTTGACTCCATTTCGTTTTCGTAATCGCTCAGTAGGCCACTGGAGCTCGTGTTCGTGCTTCGCCCAGCTGTAAGACTCCCCTCCCCTTCCCGCCAGCCACCGCTACAGCTCTTAGCCATCATGTCCCAAAACACCCCCCGCGCCAAAATGGCTGCGGACACGTTTCATCAGCCAGTATTTGTTTCCCGTGCGCAGCAGCTTTTTAGCATCGACACACATATGTATGTACGTATGTTTGTAAAATATGTATGCATACATACATATATATTTGTGCATATTTAAAATAAACTAAAATTTAGTTACTAAATAGAACAATTGGGTTCTCTCATGCTCTCCCGCTCTCACTTCGTGCCTGCTCTCGTTTCTCACATCAATTTGTCGTCATAGTCTGCACTCAGCTGATAGCTGCGACGACGACGATGACGAGCTGTTCGTAAATAGATATATATATATACATACCTACATACGTACGTGCATAAGTTTTGCACATGCAAACTATCTGAAAACGTATATATGTACATATATGTACAGTTAGCCTATAATTTATTCGGACACTTGTAATTTTTCCGATGTTTTCTTAAAAATTATTCGGACAGCCTTGAGTTTCTTAAAGTACTTATGTAAAAGATATACAAAAGATATTTTTAATATTTGGTGGGGCCTCCTTTAGCTCACAGACAATAGCCGCCGGCGCATACTTTTTACCAAGTTTAAAGTGTCATTAGCAGTAATTTTGTCCCATTCTACTTGCAATGCCGTTTTCAGGGATTCCTTCGAAGATATTTTGTGTTTCCTTAATTTTTTTTTTTTCCGAAATACCCCAAACTATGGGATTCAAGTCTGGTGATGGACGAGTTTTTAACTGCTTTCAGTGATAAATAAGCCACTCTCGTACCACTTTGTTTATTTTCACTTCTATGTTGCCGTCTGCAGAAATGTAAATATTTTTTTCAACGCATTTTACTAGGAATGATTTGTTCTAACGAACGGCAAAGAACATTTTTTCTAATAATATACTAGTTTTTATTTCACACTCCCTAAAGTATGAAATGAAAAGGGTCCGAATAATTTATGGGCTGACTGTATGTATATTTTATGTGTTTAATTCGATTTCGACAATCCAATTATTCGTTATAGTGATTTGGCAGGGCTACGAAATTCGTACTTACATACATACACGTGTATGTTTATTTGTACTAGCCTCATTTAGGGGCAAGTGAGTACAAAACATGTACAAAAGTTAAATACATTTATATTTACGTACGTATTTATATGTACATATGTATTTGTCGTTTAAATTTTCATGAAAATATGTGTGCTCTCAGATAAAAAGTCCTTCATTTTTGTGTATGTACATATGTATATGTATATATATATATATATATATATTATGCATATAATAGACTGAATTAGCAGCAACAGAACAGTTTTCATTGTGATTAGTACATTGAATAACATCAGCTGTTTTTGTCTACATACGTTATTTGCAAATAACATGCGCGCGTTTTGTTATTGAATTCAACTAGCTGAGCGATGTTGTATTTCTTGTTGCTTTTTTTATATTTTGTTGGTGATAAGAAAATAGTGCGAGCAAAACAATTTTAATAGTGACAAATTGACAGAAAATTGCTGCGGCGCAGCGTGTGTTTAAAACAGAGCGCACTAACACCGATACAGACACAGATGTACAGATGTAAGCACCCCTCCAGTTCGGTGGACCTGTCTAAGAAGCACGAATCGTTGCCTATTTTGTAAGCACCACTAGCTACCAATAATTAATTTTTCAATTTGTTTGATAAACTTCTTTTACATTGGCATGTCCGCTGCATTACTTATCGCCATTTTTTTCGTTATTGGCTACCGGCCTTGGTACTTTTCGCCACCAGTTTCGTGCATTACCAGCTTTATAACCTATCGCAGCTCTTTTCGTTATTGGCTATCGGTTTTACTACTTTTCGATACCAGTTTCATACATTACCAACTTTACTACCTATCGCCGTTCTCTTCAATATTAGCTACCGACTTAACTACCTTTCGCCACCAGCTGAACTACCAGAAAATAATAATACAACCAGTTTAATTTAAATAATTAAATATTTTGTTTTTCTTAAAAATATTTTTGGTCTGCCTTCTGGTGGTATTGATTCTGTAATAATAATAATAATAAGTTAAACCAATCAAATTAAAAATACTTATATAAATCTTACCCAGCAATGGTACATACAAATTTTTAAAACTTTTGAGCGCCTCTTTTCTCTGGCCATGGCTACGATTGTAACTTTCAAAAGACTTGCAAAATTGTTCTAAAAATGCCTCAAGCTATTTATTTTGTTATCTTGATTTACCTGAACTTTAGCACAATTTTATAAAATTAATATTTACGTTAATATATTAATATTATATTAATAAAAAGAAAAGAAGTAGTTACTTCATTTCCCTTGTGCATATTGATGTTGTCACAGGCCAAACTGAACACATTTAATGAAAATTATATTCAGACACTCAGAACTGTGCAAAAACAGTTACAACAAGTAAGAGTGCTCTAGTCGAGAGTGCCCGACTAGGATATACCCTGATCCAAGGTCTTACATTCATCGAAGTTATTTATCTGCATTCATACATAGAAACACACACACATATACAAACAAAAGCTGCTGGCTACGCGCGTCATACATTTGCTTTGCTTCTTCTTCTTCCATTGGCCCCAAACTATGATATATTGAATCGTTAATAACCTCTTTTTTATTGTCCGATCGTAATGAAATTTGTAGGACACAAAGATGGCATATAAATGTGAGACTATGTAAAATCCGAAGGTCATACCTCTTAACGTATTTTTCGATTTCTTGGAGATCAAGGAGGGGTATCCAAAAAGTGAAATGCCTTTAACCTCTGTATGCTATTGGAGAGTATATGTACCAAATTTGGTGACTCTACATCTTATAACTTTTTAGCTATACCTTAAAAACACTGTTTTGGAAACTTAATTTATCGATAACTTTTGAAAGGATTGAGATATTGAAAAAAAAAGATGAGTTTGTTTAGAGCCGGCAGTACAGTAACTTAAACTTAAATATAAGTTTCTAGCTTTTATGACGTTCAAGTTATGCCCGAAAAACACTTGTCTGAAATCGACATTTATCGATAACTTTTGAACGGGATGAGATCGAAAAAATTATAAACTTGTATTGACCCGGCACTACGAGAACTTCAAATATGAAGTCTCTAGCATTTGTAGTCTCTGAGAAACAGGCGTTTATATAGACGGACGGACAGACAGACGGACATGGCTATATCGACTCGGCTATTGATACTGATCAAGAATATATATACTTTATGGGGTCGGAGATGCTTCATTATGCCTGTTACATACTTTTGCACAAAACCATTATACCCCTTTTTCCCATTTTTAATGGGATCAGGGTATAAAAATTAGGGAAATTCCTATAAAAATTGTATAACGGAATATGCAACAGCCGCAACGAATACTTTTGTGAGATGAAAATAACCGTTTTTTTGCCTTGTTGCTGTATTTTGATAACGGTTTGCACTTTTCAAATACTTTCTTTTACATTGCCTTTCTTAAACATCAATCTACAAATGCTGTCCAACATTTTTTAGCAAAATTACTGCTAAGATATATTTAAATACTAAGGTTTTTGCGCCATATACCTAGCAACGAATACTTTTGTGATTCACTGACACAATTGCTTAGCTACAAACATTTTCGTGCATACTTGTAGGTACATATATCAGATATATATATATATATATATATATATATAGATATCTGATGTAAATATAAACAGTCAATTAATTGCGATGTCAATACAACGATTGACCCCTACGCTTGACGAAAAGTAAAAGTAATGCCTATAACGAGCGGTCCACGAAAAGTAATAAATCCGGTAGTCTAACACGAAACGTTGACGAGAGGTAATGCAGCCGGTAGCCAATAACGAAACGTTTGACGATATGAAGTGAAAAATACTGACGAGACATAGTGCAACTGGAGGTGATTAAAGATTTCATAAAATTGCCAGCTGTTGTGTTGCTTGTTTAAACTGCATTGAGCAAAATTTTTGCCTGCCTGCGGATGTTGATGATGATAATGATGCTCATAATCATGTTGATGTGGGATGCGAGCTTTGAGAGGCTTGCGCTTTTCTATTTTGTTTCATTTTATATCCTTACAGAGGGTATTATAATTTTGGCCAGAAAATTGCAACGCATATTCCTTGAACTTTTTGTACAATTTTGACTTTCTTTTTTTCATGCTAGTTAATTCTCGTGTAAACCAAATTGGTTTGTTAGAACTACGTGCATTACGAACCGAGACACATAAATCAAGTAATGAATTTAAGGTTGAGTAAAAAATCGTGATTGCACTGTCCATGTCCCTACACCTGTAAAGCTGGGACCAGTAAGTTTAATAAAATCGGTGTTCCGAAATTGACGAACTCGCTCTGGAGGTAGAGTACGTGGGCACATCCCCCGGATAGGTAAATCTATCAACACTTCCAAAGTTGGGTGATAATGATCTTCAGGAAGGGATATAGGTTCAATACGGGAGACAGATACGAGGGAGGGATCCAAAACGAAAATAAGATCAAGCATCTTATTCTGAGAATTTGGGATAGCATTGATTTGACACAATGACATCCCAAATAAATTATCAAGAAAATCATGTTGGGTCTTGGGAGTCAATACATTGGAGTCTTAGAAATCCAAACAGTCCCAGCAATATTGAAATCACCAAGAACAACAAGAAAATCACGATCAGAAAGCATAGATGATACAGAGTGTATTGCTGAAAAATGCGAAGAATATAAAGAATTGACTGCAGAAGTGGGAATATAAGCACAAGTAATAAAAAGGCTAACGCCACGAAGGCTCACTTTGACAGCAACAAATTCAATATCTATAGAACTATCTATTATTACTATTTCTGAAGATAAATCGGCATCAACAGCAATAAGTACACCCCCACCACGACGAGGAGTGCAATCTTTTCTATAAACGGAAAATTTGTTAAAAAAAATTTCAGAATTTAGGATGTCGGGCCTTAACCATGTTTCAGAAAAGGCAACGACATATGCTATTTAGGTAAAGATTACTAAGTTTACTACAAAAACCTCTTACATTCTGATAGCCCAGTGAGAATGAGGATTTTAGTTTTTTGTGCTATCAGAGACTATAGGTGCTGGATTAGACCTAGCAACTACAGAGGGGAGTGCAACCGGAGTCCGATTTTTCTTTTTTACAGTGTATTCTTTTATAATTAAGTGTTCAGGCCAAAATTCTTTACAACAAATTTTGCTGAAATGATCGGCAGGAACACTTATTTTAAATGAAGAAATTTCCCGAAGATACTTAAATTTAAATTTTTATACCGTAATATTGGCTTCAGATTTCGCCTGAATAAAGGCCTTGACATCGTCAGATGTGGTATCAGGGGCAAGCCTAGAAACAAACATTTGTTTTTTTGGTGGGACACCTACAAGGGTCTTAACATCAACCGCAGCTGTAACTCCAGGAGGAGCTATAGCCTTAATTGAAAGAGCATTTGATTTGGCAGACATACCAGCAAGAGTATGTTGACTTGCAACAACACTGCCTGCAAGCGCAGGGACAAGCAATTTCTACTGGGTCAGCAGGAACAACATCCATGGGTATGGCGTTGATTTCCTCACTACTGACTACTATCTGGGGACGCGGGGATGTCAGTGATGGAGCAGATGAAGCAACTGGAACTGTTGGGACCGAAATTCATTAGGGCCAATTGACAGCCTATGATTGGCATTTTTACGCTTAGGAGACTCGTTCAAAAGTTTCATACCTTTAATCTCGTCATCCAACGCAGAGAAACCTTCGAACAGTTTTTTGAACCGACCGAAAATATCTCCAAAGCCTTTCTTTGTCTGCCTCATGAATCCCATCATATCCCTTTCGACATCCCTACAGGTCTCACAAGTCCACTTTAAGCCTGATTTGGACTCGATCAGGTCTATAATACGGCCGTTGAGGCCAGCGCATTTTTCGTGCGCATTATCGCAATGCCAGCAACAAACGAAACCCATTTTTACATTTGCACGCACCTGGCAATTTTTTGCATAACAGACATACATTTTTATTTTGTTAAAATAAGAGTAATTAATTTCAAATAATAATTTAGCATTATCTAAGCATGCTCAGAGAATTTCATAAAAATGGGACCACTATATCTTATAGCTGCCATAGGAACAATCTGTTGAAAAATAAATCGTTGTATGAAAAAGAACCAAAGCAATTGCATGACGCGCGCAGCCAGCAGCTAATGTTTGTATGTGTGTGTGTGTGTTTTTATGTATGAATGCAGATAAAGAATTATTAATCTAAGAACTGGGTTCAGGGTATCTCCTAGTGGGGCACTCTCGACTAGAGCACTCTTTCTTGTTAATAACTGTTGGCATATAAAGCGAACCTCATATAGGTTATATAAGGGCATTTCCAAACTGGCGTGACGTGACATTTGTACGATGAAATGTTAAAAAATAAAATGATTAAGCTAAATTTATAATAAGTTTTCTACATATTTGCTTAGTGACTAAGTATATGCAGTTAAAAAAAGAGAACAATCGAATGTAGGGATTTAAAGTTTTAAGCAAAAATATGCGCTGGCGTTACGTTACAAAAACTAGAAGTGGGTTTTGACTTGGGTTACAAAAATTGCAAAACTCTGCGAATCGAGCGAGATTATTTGTATACAATTTTTTGTACTAGTATTTTAAATATTGAAGGTTAATTTTCCAAATTTTTCAATGTAAAAACCTTTCCCCATTTTGTTTGTTAGCAGTCGAAGTATCTGGCGTGACGTTACATGGCGTTACGTTACTAAAATTTGCATTGCAACGTTTTTAGTTAAGATTGTTTTAAAGCCCATTTTTAACGCAAATAAAACACTAATTTTATATCGAATGTATTTTTTGTTTTGAGATAATTATTCGAACAAGATGAAAATTATAACTTCTAGTGAAAGCGAAAAGCAAATTTATTTATATAATTGTTTTATGTGAAAATGCAGAGCTGCTTTTATTTGCATGTCTTCTCTGCTTGGTAAATTGTGAATTTTATGTATGTTCTTGAGCTCCTTCCACCTTTTAGATAGCAAAGTAGAAAGCTTATATATTTGCTCTGAAAAAATTTACGTTAAATTAAGTCCGAAAATTATATGTCGAGCACATTGATAAAACAGAAAGACATTGCCTCAAAAATATATTTTTTGTTAATCGAAGATTCCATATGCATAAACGATTATTTAATGTAAATTCAGAACAAGCAATACACCAAGCAAAGAAATTACTTACAATGTGGCGTTACGTTACACACTTTTGAAATTCAATATAAAATGAACTATTTGTTGAACAGACACGATTTTTATTACAATTTGTTAACTTGGTCAGCTTCCTTAAAATGTAAAATTTAAGGCCCTTGCGATCGCCAAGGAATAGATAATGCGAATAAATGGTCTTTTTGTGGCGTGACGTTATCTTAGAATTCCGTTTAAGCGCAAATCAATATTTTACCGCTAGTTGATATTTGCTTGCATTTATTTTACGGTTAGTTGTTGTTGTAGCAAAATTTTTGCGATAAGAGTGCAATTTCAGAAATACTCTTACAAATTTAAATTGTAAAGAGAAGATGGTCTTACAAATAAACAGAACTGACCAAAACGTGAACTTTAACTTTGAAGCCCGATATCTCGTCATCGCAGCTTTGAACTCTTTAATTTCATTAAATTTCAACATTTCTCTTTGACAATACAAGTAAGAAAAAACTGTTGGCTAATCTTTAATTTTTCGGTCACGGTGGACTTTTCTGTGGAAATGCGCATATTGAGTATAATTATAATGATGTATGTACATATTTGGAAATTCTATAAATAAAATTCGCGTAAAGTGTTCTTGGACACATAGAAGCATTTTGACAATTTGTTGCACACTATAACAGATCATCAATATCATCCTCCATCCAACCATCCACACAGCCATCGTGACGAGGATTATGATGATGAGAAACATTGTTCCAGTCCACATTAAACACCATGTGAAAGTAAACCCAACAACATCTGCGCCTCGCTCGGCTTTCGCTCATGTCGTCTTTCTTGGTGGCTCTTTGCAACACAATAAAAATCAATAAAATCTGGGCCATCAGTTTTAAAGGTTGATTTAAAAAGTATGATGACGCCACTTTATGTGTACTAAGTACGCTGTACTTGTTTGCATATAAATTAACAATGAACTTACGCGTCCGGATGTTGCATACCGGTAGGGGTTTCAACAATTAAAAGCATCGGGCAACTCTGTGCAGTGCACTAAAAATAAAAGTGAAAATGTTTTTTTTCAAGCTCACACACATACTCACACACACACATACACACACGAAGCGCTTCCTTGCCTTTGATACCCTGATCCCATTCAAAATGGGATAAGAGGGTATAATGGTTTTGTGCAAAAGTATGTAACAGACATAAGGAACCATCTCTGACCTCATAAAGTGTATATATTCTTAATCACTATCAATAGCCGAGTCGATATAGCCATGTCCGTCTGTCCGTCTGTATGAACGAGCGTTTCTCAGGGACTACAAAAGCTAGAGACTTCATATTTGAAATATAAGTTCTCGTAGTGGCGGGACAATTCAAATGTATAATTTGTTTCGATATCTCATCCCGTTCAGAAGTTATCGATAAATTTCGATTCCAGACCAGTGTTTTTCGGGCATAACTTGAAAGTCATAAAAGCTTGAGACTTCTTATTTGAATATAAGTTTTCGTACTGCAGGATTAATACAAACTCTTTTTTTTTTGATATCTCGAACTGTTTAAAAGTTATCGATAAATTAAAATTCCAGAACAGTGTTTTTTTTTGGTATAACTTAAAAGTAATAAGAAAATATTTCACTTTTAGAGGTATGACCTTCAGATTTCACATAGTCTCACATTTATATGCCATCTTTATGTAAAACAAATTGTATTACGAAGAAGTTGTTTACGATTCAATGTAACTTAGTTTAGGGCCAATGGAAGAAGAAGAAGCGAAGCAATTGCATGACGCGCTCAGCCAGCAGCTTGTGTTTTTATGTGTGTGCGAATGTGTGTTTCTTTGTATGAATGCAGATAAAGAATAATGAATTTCAGAACTGGGTTCAGGGTATCTCCTTGTATTTGTATGGGCATGGCCGCGAATACTAGCGGGTGGACAATAAAGTAATCAATTACGAGACCGTTTCTTAAAAATAAGTAAGCTCTCTTCTGTGGTATTATTTTACTGTCCACAATACAGATTACTTTTGAAGAATTTTTTTTATGTTTTCATTGATTACTTTATTTGAAAACTTATCGTTTTTTTCATCGCTTACATTATTGACTAGTTTAGCTTTTTTAAATAAAATATATTATTACATTTTCATGTTACAAATTCTTAGTTTTAATTTCAATTACTTTTTTTCATAATAATTAAACTATTTTAATTATTATTATTATCATGTTCATTTTTCTTTCGTTGGTGTAGTTCCCGAAATATACTCAGCCTCCGTGTATTCATTTATCTTTTGAATATTTGTAAATATGTTTGAAACAATTATTTAATAAATTCAAGAATTGCAAATTTACAACTTAGGTCCTGGTTAATGTTTTAATTTTTAAATTGCGTAAGTCTCTTATTGTTCACTTCGTCGTTATTGTATTGAACTAGCCATTCTTTCCCATATATTCGATGGAAACTTTTACCCATTGGCAGCATTATGCAACTAGGATGCAAAATTTGCTGGATGATCGGTTTCTGCAAATGATTAACAATTATATAAATGCATAGGAATAGAATTATGAATATACATACATATGTATGTATATTTTTTTCTATCTGCCATTTGTGAATCTATGATCTTTAGGTCTTCTGACTTTATCATCGGAAAATGCTGTATGCCTGAAACCGAACTGCATTAGCAATTTTTGTATTAATTCCAGTGCCACTTGTATCATTTTGCTGTGTTGCCATTTGCATGTGTCAACCGCAGCCAAGCGGCGCATATGCCTTTTACTAAAGCCTGACTTCTGCACAGCTTGAAGGACAAGACCATAAGGTTGAATATAATATAAATATAAGTTACCTTTATAATGTTGCCAATTCAATTAAGTTTATAAATTGCGAAATTAAATTCAATTTGAGCTTTAAAGCACGTTTTTCAATATCAAGCAAGCGAAGCGACATGCATAGGAGCGTATGAAAATATAAATCACAAAGTAAATGGCAAAATAAAGCATAACTGTAATTGGCATCTTTCTTCTATTAATTTTTAGATTTTCTTTGCACTTCTCTGTAAATTTTTGGTGTACATTGACACCACTCAATTCTTCCGGTTTAGCAGTGCAGAGTTCATAAAGTCGTCAAACACCACACAATTTTGACGGTTAAGCAGCGAAGAGTTCATCAAGTTGCAGCGCTAATTTCATTGATGCACACAAAAATGCCATGAGCATTGATTACAACATGAATTATAAATCGGAGTGCTAGGTCTTATTCCCGCTGGAAACATCTTTGCCTTTGAATTTATTGCTACATAAGTATTAGCACTAAGCATACAACACATAGAGGCTTGAAATCGACTAAAAAGTCACTATACTCGAAACCCGATCGATTGGACACGAAGGCACAGCGCATAAGCACTAAGCATACAACACATAGAGGCGTCAAATCGACTAAAAAGTGGTTGCATAAAATTCTTGTACTGGACGCTCCCAAGCAGCTTCGTGTGCTGCGACTGCGACACGAAGGCAAAGCGTAGCATTCAGGCAGAGAATATTATTCTGGCGATCACCGGCACACAGCGCCGAACTCATTACTTGCTCTGGCTTCGCTGCCGCAACATCTATTTCGACGCTCCGAAACGCTTCCATATATGCAAATTAGCAGCAGCACATACATATATTCAATCACAAGAAGACATGCGGCCATTGCTGTGAATTTCCGGCGTTGCCGATTTTCTGTACTCGTTCGAGCTTGTAGGTAGAGACGGGGCGGGGGTTGCAATAGTTCTATGAGGCAGCCAGTGGCCGAAATTTAGATTTTTCAATTACAGCCAGCGGTGCTTCTCTTCAAAATGCAGGGTATAAGGGCATACTTAATATGTTTGCAACACTTACTGGCAATTAACATTAAAAATCCATTAAGTCATAATTATTATTTATTGATTTAATACATTTTATGTTATCAAAGAACTATCACCATTAATAACAATATCTTTTCGTTCAATCGCCAGAAGAATATTCTCTGCCTGCCTGTCCTTCGGATTTTACATAGTCTCACATTTATATGCCATCTTTGTGTTCTACAAATTTCATCACGATCAGACAATAAAGAAAGAAGTTATTAACGATTCAATGTACCATAGTTTGGTGCCAAAGGAAGAAGAAGAAGCAAAGCAATTGCATGACGCGCGTAGCCAACAGCTTGTGTTTGCATATGTATGTGTGTGTTTCTATGTATGAATGCAGATGAAGAATTATGAATGTAAGAGCTGGGTTCAGGGTATCTCCTAGTCGGGCACTGTCGACTAGAGCACTCTTACTTGTTTTTGATTTGTATATTTTAAATCTGTCAAATAACTGTTTTGACCGAATTTTTTATTAAAAGTCATTCGAAGATTTTTATATAATAGAAAAAATTATAAAAATCACTCAAACACTTTTATTTTTGTTTCTTCAATATAACATTTTTTTCGTAAATATTAAAGACTATAATAAATAGAAGCATAAAATTTGGTATAAAAGTTCTCCTTGCAAATGTAGTCACCCCACCTAACTTATCACCTTCTCTTACCGACCACTAAAAAATTAATATTAATTTTTCGTAATTCACGTAGTTCTAACAAACAAATTTGGTTTACACGGGAATTAACTAGCATGAAAAAAATAAATTGTACAAGAAACAGGAGACTGGTTTTTTCTTGGATTTCTCTAACACTTGATTGCTTAATCCAATTTATCTGTCCTGAATAACCAATGCTACCAGGATTACCTTAGAAGTTGCAGTTTACAGTGTCAGCGGGATCCTAAACAGTTTTATAACTTCGTTAATGCGAAGCGTGAATCATTAACACTACCATCAGCCAATTTTTTTTAAAACGACAGCTAACTCAGATCATGCCATCTCCGATTTATTTGCTGAATTTTTTCAAACTTATAGTTCACCAAATTTTCAATTAGTTTAGCCTTATCCTTATAATGTAAATATCTCTAATAAAATTTTTGGACCTTTGATCACAGAAAGCTCGCTATTAAGTGATCTTAAGGCCATTAAGCCAGTATTCTTACCAGGATCTGATAAAGTAATAAGCTGGGTGCTAAGGTCTTTTGAGGCCATTATATAAACTATTTAAACTGTCAGTGGAGCTGTGCTCTTATCCTGTCATGTGGAAAGAATCATTTATTATTCCTCTCCATAAACAAGGAAACAATTCTAACGTCCAGAACTATAGAGGTATTTCTAAGTTGTCTGCTATTACTAAGATTTTTGAGAATTTAATAACTTAGTACATCAATTTCCATAGATATATAATAAAAAAAAAAAAAAAAAACATATTATTTGTTCATGTTAAGCAACACAATTTTTTGCATATTTTTCGCAGATAAGTTGGATTGCAAAGGACTTTTATATTGAACTAGCATTTCCCGGCGTTTGGTGATACGCCCCGCTTTTACTTAAAATACATCAATTAAGTTTAATATTACTCTTATAATATCTCATTTCCACACCATCATAGAGGTAGAGACACATAACGCGTTTTTTTTAAAGCGGTTTCCGCTTTAGACCTAGTCCGCTGCATACATAAAATATTATTCAAATTTATAACTTCTCTGTAACCAAAATTTTTAGACTTACCATCAAGTGCAAGAATCATTAAGTTGCTCGCTGAACTAACTCGTAAACAGGCCACATAAAACTGTCCATGAGAAAAGCAATCCTCTCGTAGATTAAATCCGTCTAGTTTTAGTGTCTGTTCCTGTGATTTATTGATTGTAACAATAATAAGCAAACTTTCAGAGGAAATTGTAGTCTTTTGAACAGAAATGGAAGGCTGAACGGTATTAAGGGAATATATGATATAATTACCGCCATAAGCACAACAAGAAAATATTTTTGCTTCAAAGAAGCTAAAATCATTCCAATACCTAAGGCAAATAGCGGTGAATACAGACCAATATCTCTTTTACCATACTTGTCTAAAGCATTTGAAAATTTAATGGCAGCACTAATTAACAAATATTTGCATGACAAAAAAAACTTCTAAATGAAAAGCAATCCGGCTTTAGAAAAAGTAGAAGCTGTACTACAGCTATTATTAACATAAGCGAAGACATTCGACAGCAGATGGAAAAAATTATGTTATATTTTTGACACTACTTGATTATAGTAAAGTATTTATCACAGTTGACCACAACATACTATGCACTAAGCTTCGCAATCTATATAATTTCTCAAATACAGCAGTCAAGCTCTTGTCATCATACCTAGGTAATAGATACCAATCCGTGGTTTCGTCAAATAAATGTTCGTCCTCTGTTCGTATTAAGCGTGGTGTTCCGCAAGGTTCAGTCCTTCGGCCAAATCTTAATCATATAATTTAAGCTGTCGGTAAAACTTACGGGCTATTGAGAACATTGTCTCTGACTCAATATTTTTTACCAAAAACATACGACTTTTAACGACGTGTCTTATGCCTACTCTCTTGTTTGGGGTAGAAGTGTTTGCTAACTGTGATGTCGCTAGTAAGAAAAAAATTAATGTCTGCTACAATAACATAGCGCGATATGTTTTTGGTCTGAGGCGGAGCAATCACGTTTCACGCTATGCATTCCAACTGGCTGACATGCATTTTAAAGATTGGATGAATTTCAGAACAATAATTTGCACAAAATACTGTTTACGAAAGAGCCTGGATATTTGCATGAAAGACTTTGATTTTCAACATCTGCAAGAACAAACAATATTGTATGCATAAGACACAAGACTCTTAACTCTGAAAGACACTTCTTCATTCATGCTGTTCTCATCTGGAATCAACTTCCACATGCTCTAAAAACTATAAGTAGCGCCAAGCAATTTAAAATAAAACTTAAAGCACAAACATAGGAAAATAACTAAAATTAAAAAAGCAAAAGCATAAAGTAACATGTAATTGACATAAAAATAAGAAATCAAAATTATAATTAATTAAATATTTGGATGACTACAATTAAAACATATATATGTATTAGTGACTAGTGCCATAATTAATAAGCTTTAGCTTGTAGCACTAGGTTGAACGTTTAATAAATAATAATAATAATTATAATTACATGCTTGTGAAAGGCTTTAATTTGCTTTAAATCGCCAGCTAAAAGGATAGTTATGCCTCCTATTAAGAAGTCATATATATCGTATATCCTTTAGTGTTCTGTCCAAGGATTCAAGTGCACCTGAATGGGCCATAGTGCACTCATCCCAAACAATTAATTTGAAATCTTTAAGAACTTTATCCATTTTGCATTGCTTTGAATTAGAGCAATGTGGTGTTTCTACATTCATTAGATCTAATGGAAGCTTGAACATAGAATGTGCAGTCCGACCACCATTGAGTAATGTGGCAGCTATGCCAGAAGAAGCTACAGTCAAAGCTATTTTTTGATTTTGCCGAACATTTGCCATCAATAAATTCAGTAAAAAAGTTTTACCAGCACCACCAGGGGCAACAAAAATATATCCCTCTTTTTAGCTTTAACGCTTTGTAATATTTTATGGAATTCTTTATTTTGCTCATCAGTGCAAATCCTCATTATTATTAACAACAATACCGTTGTGTTCATAATTCATTTTTCTGAGGTAATCTGTATTTTGCAATATTTCCCCAGATCTATTTGGCTGAGGTGGTCCGTATGTTGAAAAGATTTGTCCACCGATAGATAGTACAATGTCTTCTATGCATATAAGACATTTATTAAACACTCGATCCAAAATCGTTGGATCATTAATACTATCTGTCAGTAATTTCAAAGCGTTAAGCATGTCTTCCGAAAAGCTTTATATGAGCTTTGAATGTTCGTAAGAGTACACAATTATAGGGCACAACCTATCGGTTATCTATGGTCTTATTATTAATTTTGATCTCTTCGCCTATATTGAGGATAACCGTCATTTCCGGTTATAGTAAAGCATTGAAAATTTCCAAACAATAATACTTTAACTATTAAGTAAAAAAGCTATATCATGACGGTAGTACGATTTTTGACCCATCAATAGAGCGTTTTCCAAACCCTTCCATTTTGGATTGCAAGTAAAAGTTATACATAGATTTGGACGACCGAAATGCCAAACATGTCCCAGCATCTTGAGTGTTTTCATGTATTTATTGTGCAGAGCTTGTAAATGTCGATGGTGTAATTACCATTTGACTTAGCTGAGCAGCATCTACATCTTGCCTTCCTTTAGCAATTTGAAGGTGTATATAACTATCTGGCCTGAGTTGTGCTTGATTGCTTCGAATAAAGTTCAGCGTTTCAGTTTCTATTTTGCCATACATCTCGACCAAAAATTGACCGAAAAACTATTGGCAATAAGGCAAATTAGTTCCAGGTTGCTGAACCGTTATTCTATAGCTATAAAAGCTTAGTGCTGACACAGTTTTTATACCCTGATCCCATTAAAAATGGGGAAAAGGGTATAATGTTTTTGTGCAAAAGTATGAACCAGGCACAAGGAAGCATCTCCGATCCCATTAAGAATTTATATTCTTGATCACTATCAACAGCCGAGTCGATATAGTGATGTCCGTCTGTCCGTCCGTCCGTGTGTATCAGAGAGTATAAAAGCTAGAGACTTCATATTTAAAATATAAGTTCTCGTAGTGCCGGGTATATACAAGTTTATCATATTTTTTCGATATTTAGTCCCGTTCAAAAGTAATCGATAAATTTCGATTCCAGACCAGTGTTTCTTGGGTATAATTTGAAAGTAATAAGTGCTAGAGGCACCAAATTCGCTATGTTTATTCTCGTAAAGCATACATAAGTAAATTTTACTTTTTGGATACCTTCCCCCAATCTCCCACAAATACAAAAATACGTATTTTTGAAGGTATGACCTTCATATTGGGCATGGCTTAAGACTACCAACCAAGTAAAAACTTGGCCTGTACCTTAAAGGTTGGCATAAATGGATCATTAACAATTTTTTTTGTACCAAGTGAAGTCATTTGGAAACGCTATTGATTAGGATGACCACCCATTAATAGGCTTTTAAGTGGCTCCGTTAAAGTTTTAAGTTGTTGTTTTTCCACTCAAAGCATCGCAAAATTTGTATTTCGTATACATGGCATTAGTTGAATGACTATGTCTGTGCTGTAAGGCTTTTCGGAATCATACATTAAGCCAGAATTAGCTTAGACTTACCATGGGTGCAAGCGTCTTTGAACGTGAGCTCCATGATAACCTTGATCATAGCGGCTACCCAGTAGAACTTGGACGTATGAAAGAAGTACTTGTGACATGCTTATTTCGTCACATCGAAGGCCTTGCCATTTCGGAAGTCTCCAATTCGCTTTTACTTATAGACTAAACACGGAAATAAGGTATTTTCAGAAAGGCATTTGGCATGTGCTCCTGAACTTCGTGAATCGCTCGGGATTGGCTTTTCGCATTTCCGAATTCATAGCTATTTTGCATTACATGAGGCGTTCGCTGCCTAAAGAATGCATTTCGCAAAATGTCGTGACACAACTGCATGCCCTTTCCCACTCATGCTTTCCAATTCCACATTCAGGAGGCATTCCTAAAGAAGGCTAAATTGAACTTCATCCAGTTTTCGCATGTGTTTCTCATATTTCATTAATTGTTTGTGTATGTAAATATTCCATTTATTTTAGTTTTAAATTAACATTTTGCTGTTGATAATTATGTTCTCCTTGTAGGGTTTTTTCTTGGCTTTAGTCGGTGCCTTGTTGCTCCTGTTTTTAGCCCTCTAAAGGAAAAAAAATTAATGTCTTGTTACTAAGGGAACAAACAACAAGTAAGAGTGCTCTAGTCGAGAGTGCCTAAGGGAACAAACAACAAGTAAGAGTGCTCTAGTCGAGAGTGCCCGACTAGGATATACCCTGATCCAAGTTCTGACATTCATTCAAGTTATTTATCTGCATTCATACATAGAAACACACACACACACATATACAAACACAAGCTGCTTGCTACGCGCGTCATAAATTGCTTTGCTTCTTCTTCCTTTGGCCACAAACTATGGTACATTGAATCGTTAATAACTTCTTTGTTTTTTGTCTGATCGGAAATATGGCATATAAATGTGCAACTATGTAAAATCCGAAGGTCATACCTCTAAAATTTCTGTGAGATCGGGGAGGCGTATCCAAAAAGTGAAATTTATTTAACCTCTGTATGCTATAGGAGAATATATGTACCAAATTTGGTGACTCTACCTCTTATAACTTTTAAGCTATACCTTAAAAACACTGTTCTGGAATCTTAATTTATCGATAATTTTTGAAAGGATTGAGATATTGAAAAAAAATTGATGAGTTTGTGTCAAGCCGGCAGTACAGTAACTTAAACTTTAATATAAAGTTTCTAGCTTTTACAACTTTCAATTTATGCCCGAAAAACACTTGTCTGAAATCGATATTTATCGATAACTTTTGAACGGGATGAGATATCGAAAAAAAAAAGTTGAACTTGTATTGACCCGGCACTAGGAGAACCTATATATTTCAAATATGAAGTCTCTAGCTTTTGTAGTCTCCGAGAACAGCGCGTTCATACAGACGGACAGCCAGACGGACATGGCTAGATCGACTCGACTAATGATAGCGATCAATGGGGTCGAAGATGCTTCCTTATGCCTGTTACATACTTTTGCACAAAACCATTATACCCCTTTTTCCCATTTTTAATGGGATCAGGTATCAGTGTTTTTAAGGTATAGCTTAAAAGTTATAAGACGTAGAGTCACCAAATTTGGTACATATTCTCTCCAATAGCATACAGAGGTTAAATGCATTTCACTTTTTGGATACCCCTCCCGATCTCCAAGAAATCGAAAAATACGTATTTTAAGAGGTATGACCTTCGGATTTTACATAGTCTCACATTTATATGCCATCTTTGTGTCCTACAAATTTCATTACGATCGGACAATAAACAAAGAAGTTATTTGTTGCAGTGGGATGTCGGTCTATCGATAGGGACTGTCCAAATGGGTAACAGGGTGGCAACGCTACGAACGGTTAACAGACCAAGAGAGAGAGAGAGGGCGTTCACGAGGAGTTTGGGTGAGCGCGCGCAAATGTACACGCACACATGCAAACGTTCAAATTTCGTTTCTGCTTTAGCTAACGGAATTGACAAACAGCAAAATTTCGATTTGGCATAGCAACAGCGGCAAGGAAAGTGCAATTTGATTTGAACAGAGTACAGTCGGCATTGCAAAGCCAAAGGCAGCTATACAATCTTAAAGTGACTCTCGCTCCAGCTAAATCTTTAAAGTGTCTGGCAAATTTAATAAAAGTGAGTGTCAGCAAAGGGGATGTGCAACGCCCAGATAAAGAAAAATGTGTGGTTTTATAAAACCTTTCAGGCCGATCCAGCAGTTCGTGGCTCTGCAGGGAATGGTTATTTATACGTGGCAGCAAAGGAACCACTCATAGCCATTACCAAGTGCATTGATCGATCGGGGTGCGGCGCTGGAGCCAGTTAAAGTGGGATACCCTCGAAGCTGCAGCGACTCCCCGAATAACCATTTGGCCTTCGAAAGATCCAAACAGGAGGGTGCAGAGTGAGTCCGTTCCAAAAGAGAGCAGTGCGACGAGAGTCCTTTAGCAGTTTATTCACGAATGTTGAAATAACAATATGGTGCCCAATCAGGAAATATTGCAGGGTATTGCAAATGGGCAACATCCTGGAAAAATTTCAGAAATAAAATATAACACGAGAAGACGAAGTCTCGCAAATCGTGATCTGTCATTTACGCCATTCGGCTTCTGCGGCTTGTAAGGAGCACAGACTCACTTCAATTGCGTAGAGGAAGAGTGACGCGCACGACATTTCAACGTTTGTGCAGCGCCGAGTAGGGATAGAATAGGTCGTGGAGACTTATACGTCTCAGGTGGAGACAGCATATATGGCTCCAAGAATGTAGGGTAGTATCACTAAGCATACAACACATAGAGGCGTCAAATCGACTAAAAAGTGGTTGCATAAAATTCTTGTACTGGACGCTCCCAAGCAGCTTCGTGTGCTGCGACTGCGACACGGAGGCAAAGCGTAGCATTCAGGCAGAGAATATTCTTCTGGCGATCAGCGGCACACAGCGCCGAACTCATTACTTGCTCTGGCTTCGCTGCCGCAAAATCTATTTCGACGCTCCGAAACGCTTGCATATATGCCACATAGAACTATTGCAACCCCCGCCCCGTCTCTACCTACAAGCTCGAACGAGTACAGAAAATCGGCAACGCCGGAAATTCACAGCAATGGCCGCATGTCTTCTTGTGATTGAATATACATACATATGTATATGTGCTGCTGCTAATTTGCATATATGCAAGCGTTTCGGAGCGTCGAAATAGATGTTGCGGCAGCGAAGCCAGAGCAAGTAATGAGTTCGGCGCTGTGTGCCGCTGATCGCCAGAAGATTATTCTCTGCCTGAATGCTACGCTTTGCCTTCGTGTCGCAGTCGCAGCACACGAAGCTGCTTGGGAGCGTCCAGTACAAGAATTTTATGCAACCACTTTTTAGTCGATTTGACGCCTCTATGTGTAGTATGCTTAGTGGTAGTATCCAGAAGCGTTCAGGTCACTAAGGGTAACGGTGTGTCGTTGCCGCTTTTTGTAGCAGGCGATTCGCCACTGTGACCATTGCCTGGTGGAAAATTGTGATATGAACGAGACTGTGATACAAAAAAATGAGATATAGAGTAGGTTGTTTTTTTTTTTGTTTTAGATCGGCAATTTAAATGATAAATTATAATTTTTTTTGTTGACTATGTGTATATCACACAATCATACGTTTTCGGAGCTTGTGATCGTCACCAAGTTAACCAAGGGTTAACGAGTGTCCCGTAAGATCTATAATTTTTACGCGTTGCATTCGGACTCCTGAGAAGAGGGGGACAAACACATTTTGAAGAAAATGATATGGATTAGGGAATAAGGGTAACGAATCTTGACTATCGGCCATACTCCAGAAGAATGGCCAGAATAGTCGACATCAAGCCCAGGTTTCAGCACTTGAAAATTAATAGCATAGTTTGGATAAATAGCACTCCAGCGGGTAGTATGGTTCCCTCTCCTTCTTGATTTGTATGATTTGTTTTGAACTTATTTTCGTTTGGAATTTATTTTTTTGGTTGCAATTTTTTTTTTTTTGTGGTCCGGTTGATAAATAGCGTATTATAACGGAGTGGTTCAGACAAGTGTTTTATAAGCAGTAAACATTTTGTGGTGTGTGATTGAGTGAGAAAATTTTTCTCATGGCGTCTGGCGGTCAGCAAGGTGACCATAGTCACCAAACCCGCTCAAAGGGATCCCCTCTTGAAGAGAGCTTATGGGGGGAAAGCGAAGGCAATGAAGCAAGGCTACCGTTACAGATGCATAAGGGTTTGTTGCGCACCCCAACAAGATCGATAGGTGCGAGCAGGCCAGAGGCACCACTGGAACTGGGGGCTGCCGAGAAGTCAGCCGTTAATGTGGCGTTAGCTCAGGCCCACGCTACTTATAGGCAGTCCTTACTACCAGGGATTGGCGAGGTGTTAAGGGAAGAGATTCGGGCAGGCATGCAAAATATGATGCAGTTATTAAACGAAGTGCTACGACCGCGAGTTGCGTCTGATCAGCAAGGAGCCCCACCTAGGCCGTCGTCTATCGATACTAGGGAGCCGGAGTCCATAGCCAAATCCAATCTTGGGGCAGTGCCCAAACAACACCTGAGCAAAGTGCTCTTTGCTCCATCTCCTTCCCCAAGGCTTTGCATAGGAACACGGAAGACGCGGTTACCAGCCCACATCGGGTCGAGCGACAAGCTCGGGATTGGGATTGATCCGTGGGCTGATCAAAAGAGTGGCGATGAGCAAATGGACCCGGAGGCCGAAAACTACGAGCCGAGGTACCAAAACACTTTTGATCGGGGAAATCATTCTTGGAAGGTAGATAGATGGGGTGTATCGTTTGATAGGAACAGCCGTCAAGCATCAGTTGAGGATTTTGTGTTCCGCATAGAGTTTCTGCAACACCAATATAGATGCCCATGGAGCGAAGTTCTCAAGTCGTTTCATACCTTGCTGGTGGGTAAAGCAAGGGAATAGTACTGGGTGCATGTGAGGCAAGCTAGAGTTGATAGTTGGCAATCTTTGAGGAGCGCACTGCTCGATAGGTTTCGAGGTCCATGGTCCGAGCACGACAGGATGCATGAGCTGTTGAAACGATAGCAGCAGCCCGGAGAAGTGGCGGAGGAGTATATTCATGCCATGAGACAACTAGCATCGCGCTTACAGAAGCCACTGAATGAGCGACAGTTGGTCAAAATTATCAACAAGGGTCTACACGAACACCTAGCCCGTTACTTGTATGCGATGGACATATTCACAGTCGACCAGTTGCGAAATGAAGCGTGTGAAGTGGAAGCCAGTTTTGGAAGACGACATAGCCGTCCAATATATGGGGACTCACAGCGCTATACTGGGGGAAAAAAGGTGGGGGTCGACGAGTTGGAAGTAGAGCCAGAAGAGATGGTAGCGGAAGTGCGGTTTGAGGCGAGGCTTTAGGGCCGACCCGGTTGTTGGAACTGCGAGGAGAATGGACATGATTTCCGGGATTGTCCAGCCCTAGAAAGGAAGCTGTTTTGCTACCGATGTGGTTGTCCCGGGGTCATCTCTCCAAAATGTCTAGAATGTTCGCGAAACGGGCGGGTGGGCGTGAAGAGAATGGGCGACTCACGCTCGAAAGCGCAGCCGGTGAGGGAAAAGGACCAGATGTAGACGAGGAAAAGGTTGGTAGGGATAAGAACGCATGTCAGGCTAAAAATACTCTTCGGCATTTACCCATGGAAGAAAGGTGGAGGAAGTATTTAGAAATAAGGAATAGAATTTTTGCAAATAGGCAGTTAGAGGGCATGCGAGTGGTGACGCGTCGAGTGAAGAAAGCACGCGAACGCTTTTGCAGGCGGCACATGGTAAAACGGCAAATTCTGGAGGCTGTCACCCGGGGCGAATTAACAGATTCGCGCGTGTTTGCCGAAGTCCCGGTGGGTAACCGAACTATTCGGGGGCTTCTGGGCACAGGCGCGAGCGCTAGGGATACCCATGATACCATATGTATCAACGGTACGAACCGCCGGCGGAGAGGATCGGTCTATTATAGGCCGGGTGGATCTGCCGATAGTATATGAGGGCTTGCAGAAAAATGTAAACTTCTTTATATGCCCATATCTACTGCAGTCTGCTTATTTTGGGGTGGATTTCTGGAGAGCCTTCAGCTTAGCACCGGCGGCTTTAGGAACAGAGAAGCCCATCTCTGACCAAAGCCAAGTGGAAGAGCTATTGGCTGGATCGATGGAGCACTATAGAGAGGAGGAAGAAGATGTGGCGGCGCGTGATCTGGATTAATGGGAGTTGTCCAATGAAGAGAGAGCGGAACTGGAGGTAGTAAAAAGGAAATATCTTACTTTTGAACAGGCTGGGTTGGGTAAAACCGATAAGGAGCAACACACCATTGACTTGGTGGAGGGCTCGCAACCGTTCAAAGATAGGCTTTATCCCCTGTCTCCAGCTATGCAAAAGATAGTGGATGACGAGGTGGACAAAATGTTGAGTTTGGGCATAATCGAGGAAAGCAATAGTCCCTGGAGTAACCGCACCACGGTAGTGCGACGGCCGGGCAAAAATCGGTTTTGCCTCGATGCGCGCAAACTCAACAATTTGACCATAAAGGACGCTTACCCACTGCCCTGCATAGAAAGTATCCTGTCTAGAATCGATCGAACGCATTATATATCTAGCGTTGATCTAAAGTTCGCTTATTGGCAGGTCGAATTAGACGACAAGAGTAAGCCTTACACGGCGTTCACAATTCCTGGCAGACCATTGTATCAGTTCAGAGTTATGCCTTTCGGATTATATAATGCGGCGCAGCGGCTGGTCCGTCTGATGGATAAAGTAATACCCACTGAGATGCGGACCAATGTCTTTGTCTATCTGGATGATCTGCTGATCATCGCTTCGGATTTCCAGACACATCTGAAATATTTGCGTCAGGTAGGCCAGTGCTTGCGGGAAGCCAACCTGCCGATCGGATTACAAAAATCCAAGTTCTGTTTCAAAGCCTTAAAATATCTCGGCTTTATCATCGGGGGTGGCAGGCTACGCATGTACCCGGAACGAGTGATAGCCATCGAACGAATTCCGGCGCCTCGTTCGCGCAAAGAAGTTCGTGCTTTTCTAGGAATGGCAGGATGGTATCGTAGATTCATTAAAGATTTCGCGACGTTGGCGGTGCCTTTGACTGAATCGCTTAAAAAGGAACATATAGACCGTTAGGATAAGTGCCATTTAAAATCTAGTAAAAAAAAGGGTGTTGACTAAAATAAATGTTTAGCAACACTGGTTGGGTGGGCACGCTAGAGCAGAACATCGACGCCCCGTTTCAGTGTTGAAAGACTAGTAGGTTTTGTTTGGTTGGTATTATTGCCGATTAAATGGTATCGTAGATCAGCTGTTTTTATACCCTGATCCCATTAAAAATGGGAAAAATGGGTATAATGGTTTTGTGCAAAAGTATGTAACAGGCATTAGGAAGCATCTCCGACCCCATAAAGTATATATATTCTTGATCAGTATCAATAGCCGAGACGATATAGCCATGTCCGTCTGTCCGTCTGTATGAACGCGTGTTTCTCAGAGACTACAAAAGCTAGAGACTTCATATTTAAAATATATGTTCTCGTAGTGGCGGGACGATACAAGTTTATCATTTTTTTTCGATATCTCATCCCGTTCAAAAGTTATCGATAAATATCGATTTCAGACAAGTGTTTTTCGGGCATTACTTGAAAGTCATAAAAGCTAGAAACTTTATATTCAGGTTTAAGTTACTGTACTGCCGGTTCTAAACAAACTCATCATTTTTTATTCAATATCTCAATCCTTTCGAAAGTTATCGATAAATCAAGTTTCCAAAACAGTGTTTTTAAGGTATAGCTTAAAAGTTATAAGACGTAGAGTCACCAAATTTGGTACATATACTCTCCAATAGCATACAGAGGACAAATGCATTTCACTTTTTGGAAACCCCTCCCCGATCTCCAAGAAATCGAAAAATACGTATTTTAAGAGGTATGACCTTCGGATTTTACATAGTCTCACATTTATATGCCATCTTTGTGTCCTACAAATTTCATTACGATCGGACAATAAACAAAGAGGTTATTAACGATTCAATGTAACATAGTTTGGTGCCAAAGGAAGAAGAAGAAGCAAAGCATATGTATGACGCGCGTAGCAAGCAGCTTTTGTTTGTATATGTGTGTGTGTGTTTCTATGTATGAATGCAGATAAATAACTTCAATGAATGTAAGACCTTGGATCAGGGTATATCCAAGTCGGGCACTCTCGACTAGAGCACTCTTACTTGTTTTTGTTTAGAGATGTGCAGACTTGGTCGTTTTGGTGTGATTGTTCGTGACGGCGGGCACGGGTGAACCCACCCCTATAAGAGAGTACTCGCTGGCCGGCGCCGCCCCATGAGATAAGCCGACACGTAACACATTAACGATTCAATGTAACATAGTTTGGGGCCAAAGGAAGAAGAAGAAGCAAAGCAAATGTATGACGCGCGTAGCCAAGAGCTTTTGTTTGTATATGTGTGTGTGTTTCTATGTATGAATGCAGATAAATAACTTCAATGAATGTAAGACCTTGCATCAGGGTATATCCTAGTCGAGCACTCTCGACTAGAGCACTCTTACTTGTTTAAAACTGCAGAGCATCGACGGGGCATAGATTCCACCAGATTGGCACAAATCAATGGATCAATAGCATACCACTCGGCCTGAACTTTCTGCCACAAATCTACTTTGTTTTTGTTATGAAAAGCACCAATTCTATACTTTAATATCGCCCACTAGTGCTCAATAGGATTGAGATCAGGTGATTTAGAAGGCCACTACTTTTGGTGTCCCGGAACCAGTCTTTTGCAAGTTTATACAAGTGTTTGTTGTCGCTATCCTGCATAAACTCCCACTTCAAGGACATTTTTTCCTCAGCATATTACGCTGTTAAGGATATTAACGTAGTCTGGGGCACACATTTTGCCTTGTATCTCAAATATCGGACCAACACGCGAAGTGAAAATACATCCCCATAGCATTATACTGCCTTCGCCATATTTGACTGTCTTACTAGGGTATTTCCTATCGAAGGCAGTATTTTTTGTGAGCCTTACATGTGTTTTTCCATCAGATCCAAACAAATTTATCTTTGTTTCGTCTGACCACAGGACGTTTTTTCAGTTTTAGCGGATTACGTGTCTCTTATAAAAACAGACTCGGTTCTGGATATTCTTTTTGCTAAGAAGAGGATCTTTCCTTGCCGAATGTGCCTTCAAACCACTCCCAATCAGCCTGTTGCGTATTGTTCGGCTAGTAACTGGTGCCTGTAAGTTGTTTTTAAGGTCTTCTGATGAAAGGAATGGGTCTTTTCTTGACTGACGAATTAACAGCTTGTCGAATTTTTGTCATGTTGCTCGCTTTCTGTCTCGTTTCTCTTTATCTTTGAAAAACAGAAAGCACTTTTTTTTTGAGCACTTCATTAATTCTGCTATTTCAGCCATGGTTTTTCTTTTTTTTTTAGATTGATAATAATTTGCTGTTCCACAGCTGCGCAATGCACTCCACGACCCATTCTGAACTCAAGAACAGAATCACATGACAAATTTCATACAAATTGTTATTAAAAGACGTTTCTTTAAAGTTAAAACTCTAAAAATTTGAACGGATTTAACAGAAAATAATTGCAAATAACATCGAAATTTGGGCACGTTTCTATTTTTGTTTCCAACTTAAACTCATGGTCACTTACTAAATCAGTGAACACAGCTTAAATTGTTGGCGAAATTGGGTCAAAAAGGAGAACATAATAAAATACCGTTATCAACATTCCAAGCATAGTGGGTTTCATACATATAATTATCGAACATAATTAATAATAGTGTTTTAACTTGAAACTTTCAAGTGAAAAAGTGCATGCCATTTCTATTATTTTTTCCATGAGTGTAGCTGCCATAGGAACGAACGGTTGAAAATGTTTTTTTATTTGAGATAATTCGACCAAACTTACCAAATATAAGTTGTAGCAATATCTTAGCATGCTATATCTTATATGCCATAGGAACAATCTGTTGGAAAATGAGTCGTTGTATGAACCACTTTTTTGTTTCTCAAGCTATTTTAGTCAAACTGAGTAATTGCAAGTTTTATTATACTTTATATATTTTGATTCAAATTGGTTTAAATCGAATGACTTTATCTTATAGCGGACATTGAAATAATCGTTCTGAAATATTGAGTTAAATAAGAAACTTAATTTTTAAAGGTAGCATTGTCAATTCTTTTGAAAACACATTTTTGTATAAGAATGAGCGTTTCATTGTTCAGCGTGACAATTTAATATATTAAGTGACTGCAAGGGTATACTACTTCGGAGTGCCGCAGGTAGCCTTTCCTTATCGTTTTTCATCTGATCAGCATACAACAATACTTAAAAAAAAATAAAATGTTTTTCTATTGATTGGATTCAAAATAATTTTCCAAGATTTATTGGATGATTTCATAAAGATTATATTCATTTGTGTAAAATCCACACCCCTTCGTGAAAATTCAATATTCTTACTTACATATATGCAAATTAGCAGCAACACATATACATATGTATGTATATTCAATCACAAGAAGACATGCGGCCATTGCTGTGAATTTCCGGCGCTGCCTCTTTTCTGTAGTCGTTCGAGCTTGTGGGTAGAGACGGGGCGGGGGTTGCAATAGTTCTATGAGGCAGCCAGTGGCCGAAATTTAGATTTTTCAATTTCAGCCAGCGGTGCTTCTCTTCGAAATGGAGGGTATTAGGGCATAATTAATATGATTGCAACACTTACTTGCAATTAACATGAAAAATCCATTAAGTCATAATTATTATTTATTGATTTAATACAGTTTATGTTATCAAAGAACTATTACCATTAATAACAATATCTTTTCGTTTATATTAATAGTTTAATTTAATATATTTATTTATTTATTTATTGGCAACTACAGGCAGTCACATAGAAAATTTAAATAACTGTTAGAAAATTAAAAGTAATATTATAAAAAAGAGTAATAAGTTAAATATTTTTGGTAAGGGTATCTATGCGCTGCCGTTTAATGAATTTGCGCTCTCGCAATGAACACGCACACTTGCATATGTTTACTACATGTATACGCATTTACATATGTATGTCCATGAATCACACATTCATTAAACGGCAGCGCAGCAATGAGTTCGGCGCTGTGTGCCGCTGATCGAAAGAAGAATATTCTCTGCCTGAATGCTACGCTTTGCCTTCGTGTCGCAGTCGCAGCACACGAAGCTGCTTATGATCGTCCAGTTCAAGAATTTTATGGAACCACTTTTTAATCGATTTGACGCCTCTATGTGTTGTATGCTTAGTGCTATGGCTAATGTTATACTATTCACTTCGGTACCTACTGGTGGTGTCTGCGGTGTGTGCAGTGAGTCAAAAAAGTTTACTCACAGCTCACAAATTAGAAACGTACTTATACATACATATATATATATTGCCTATTTTATATTGTTTTAATTTTCAGAATTATTATAAATATGTTATATATCTTTATGACATCACAAAAACAACCCAAGTATGTCGTTACTTAATAATAAATTCGTTGCTTGCATACTTTTGTGGATCACTGTATTTATTTGTGTGATTAACAGTTGGTCCGGCGTAAGCAGGAGAGACGCCGGCAGAATTTGTTTTGCCCGTTGAACGTGCTCTAGCATGTAGTAGGTAGACGAAAATTCGCTGTTGCTTATGCCAACCTTTTAACGGCACAAATAGAGTGAAAGTGCACAGCCCTTAAAATTAAACAAACAAAATACCCAAGAAATGCACCGTTATTTTTTGTGTTCTTCGATATTGTTATTCTATTTTCTGTATCGACGGCCGAAAAAATTTGCAGCTTTGTGCTTCACTTTGATTTGTAACGCGAACAGTGCAAGTGCGGTCTTATGATGTGATTAATGCGGACAACAGGAGTATATGTACGCATAATAAAGTTCAAAATACTTTGTTGAACTTATAGAATAATGTAAATCGACTTTGTCTAATTACAGATTGCAACCTGACGAGGATGTCCAAAATTTAAAAAATGTTTTGGCCAACGTGATTTTGATGGCCTAAAACGTGGAAGAATCTGCATAGCGTTCTTCTTGGTAAGATTTAAAATATTTTATACCTGTTACTGTTATCTTTATTAACTAAAATGGAACTTTTTGCTTTCAGATTTCGCTGTACGGCAGCATTGGGTCCGCAGAAGACCAGTTGCGCAAGGGAATGCAACTAAAAAAAAAAGAATTTTGAATCCAAACAAAAATAAAATGCCTAGCAGCATATACAAAAATATAAACATGAACAAAAAATTGTATCAATTTATATTTAAGAAAATTGTAATGTAAACGAGCAAAAAAGGCTACCTTCGTGGCTCCGAAGGTAGTATACCCTTGCAGTTGCTTAATATAATGAAACACTTTTGCTTATACAAAAAGAGAACGACAATGATACCTTTAAAATTAATTTTCTTATTTAAATCAATATTTTAGACCGATTGTTCCTATGAAAGCTATAATATATAGTCGTCCGATTAAACTATATTCAATCAATCTATATAACGTATAATAACACTGGCAATTACTCAGTTTGGTTAAGATAGCTTGAAAAACAAAAAAGTTCATACAACGTCTCATTTTTCAACAGATTCTTCCAATGGCAGCTATAAGATATTGTGGTCCGATTTTGATGAAATTTTGTAAGCATGCTTAAATAATGATACAAATTTTATTTGGTTAGTTCGATCGTTCCTATGGCAGCTATATGCAATAGTGGTTCGATCCGTCTGATTCCGACATATTATCTGCGTGCAGCAAAAATAAACATCTGTACCAAGTTTTATCAAGATATCTTCAAAATCGAGAGACTAGTTTGCGTAGAAACAGACGGACAAATGCATAACGACTCGTCTTGTCGCCCTGATCAAGAATATATATACTTTATGGTGTCGGAAACGTTTCCTTCTATGCGTTGCAAACTTCTGGCCAAAATTATAATACCCTCTGCAAGGGTATAAAATTGTACTGCCCCTGGGGTACCGAATTCGGTACATACCAGTGGGTAGGGAATTCGGTACCTACCGGCTGGTATTAAATTCACTACCTACTAGGGTACCTATCAGTGGGTGGGGAATTCGGTACCCGAGGGTCGGTACAGAATTAGGTACGTACCAGTGGGTATGAAATTCTATACCCGAGGGTCGGTCCCACTGGTAGGTACAGAATGTGCGATGTGGTACCCTTTCTGATGGCGTCGCCGTGTTAAATTAACCTCTGAAGGCGTGGTACGTAGAAAACACCGAAATCGCTAGGCAGGTGTTCGTATGGCGTACTGCTGGGAAGTGTTGCTGCTAGCTCGCACACATACACGCATGCATACAAATATCTCGGAACTAACGCCTCGCAACAGATGTTGCGGCAGCGGAAACAGCGAAGAACTGACTTGATGACAAATGTATTTTCTCTGCCAGAGTTCTGCGCTTTGCCTTCGTGTCGCAGTCGCAGCACATGAGGTCAAGTTGGAATTCTAATGTACGAATTTTAACACACTGCTCCGTGAGCCACAGCGTGGCCACCTTAAAATAAATAAATAATTCTACCATGAGCCAGCCATAGTCAACGGGGGCCGAAGCCATTCGTGCTTTCACACAGACGCAGGCCAAAGAATAAATCAAGGAGACAAAAAAAAAAAATCAGTCGTATGTCAGTTTTGATGGAAGCAAAACTACGCCGCTCATTACAGGTCACTAACACAATCTAATTTTTTTCGCCTCTGCATTTAGCCGTGCCACGTGTGAATGCTCGATGGCCTTGAAGCTCCGTGTGATGTAGATGTTCGACTCTGATTGGACGCCCAATATTATTTACGCGTAGACTTTGGCAATAATTCTAAAGCGCCCCGAAGGTTGATACGAAAATAACAAGAGTTATTGTATGCATTTGTAGAAAAAGAGGCCAACAGCCCTGTCGCAGAATGGACGACCAGAGCAGCAGCAGAAACAGCAGCGGCATCAGCAGCAGCACAGCCGAAGTCAAAACCCGGACGGCGCCCAATGAGGAGTCGCTTCGCATCAGCACATCATCATCGTGGACAATATTACCAACAGAAATAATCGATATACTAGATAACACCAGCGACAGCGATGAGTCCTCGGCAGCCAACACGAAAGGGATGCGGGTGGAGGAACGTGATATGAAGCGGGAGCAGGAGCAGAATTGTAAGGACTGTACCGATCATATAAACGAACGGTAAGTCAAAACAAGGAAAAACAGAGAGAGGGAGACTGATACCAAATCATTTTTTACTGCAGATGTAAGCTCGTTGAAAATTCAGATACGCAGGCCGAAGACGTTTCGGATGGCATTTCTATAATCAGCGACTGCGAAAGCACCGGCCGCATATCCCCACATCCGTTCTTGCGAGAACATGTGAACGAGCTGAATTTCAAATTCGAATCTGGACACGGGCTGCCGCCATTGGGTAATCTGCCCGAGAACGGTCCACAGATCCGGGAACGACGACGCGATGTGTTAGAACTGGACGAGGTAGCACAGTCACAAACAACGTCACCTGTAGCACGTCCTCCCAAAGAGGGCACGATGGTTGTAAGGTACCGCCTACCAAAGCTATTGCAAAATGGATTGACAGCCGTGTTCTATGTGGGCGCCACGCTATCCATACTGGCATTCCTGGGGCGGCTGCAGAATCCCGAGTGGCAGGTGCTTGGCGGGGATGCGCCATTCGTCGAGCTGGAGCAGCGCCTGGTTGAGCTGGAGTTACAGAATAATCTAATACGCGCCGAAATCGACATCATGTCCAGGCAGTTGCACTATCTGAACACCCTGGCTTTCGGGCAGGACCAAGCTCAGGCGCAGTCTCAATCGCATTCACATAATCAAGGACGCAAGGGGAAACCGTTCAAGGCCTGGCCAGGCAATGGCAACTCTGTGGATGCTGTGGATATTACAAAGGGGGATCTGAAGCGGCCGTACAAGTGCCCCGATGGCAAATATGTTAAAATCGCCACCATGTGCGTGAAAAGCATGTCACATGCCGAATCTCTAGCAGACGAGATTGGTAATGAGGTCAACGATGTGCTGCAGTATTCTCAAGCTTTTCACAACTTTGAAATGGTAACCGAGCGGCTAGGCCCAATCGCAGGCAACAGCGCCGAAATGCCCAGCCACAGCGATGCACCCAAAGCTTTCCATACGCATGGCGATGCATCAAACGACCAATACAAAACGAAACATATTCATAAGCGGCAGGAACACTCCAACAAGTACGTACGCAACAAGAGCAACGACGAAAACTCGAAAGAGCACCGCAACAGGAAGCAGGCTGACAAGTCAAGGGAGCGCTTCGACAAGCAGCCCGCGAAGAAACGTCATGGTCAGGACGAAGACAGCGGCAGCGGCGAGTGGCACGAACGGATGATGCAACATCGTGCGCACTCACGCCAAAGGCACGAACACAAGCGCAACAACAATTGGTATATTGAGCGGGGCGGCAGTCGGGAGCAGATACGCTCTGGCGAAACGCAACGTTAAAGGCATCCTTAAGGGCCTTAAGGTTGATAAGGATGGTTTGTTCGAATTGGAATTTGACTGGCTGTTTTGGTTTTGGGCTCGTGCACACACACATATTAATTTCAAAACAATAATATTGAGTACTTGGATTCTGGTGTATTTGTTGTTACAATTACGAAGTTAATATATATATATATATTTATATACATGTGTGTGTGCATGTTGTTGTTATCGCTTCAAACGCATCTCGACAAAAAAAAAAAACAGAAAATCTACGTGTATTAATCTATGTACATATCAAAATGTTATTTTGCTTAAGTTCACTAACTATTAATAAAAGAAAATTAAGAAGTTAGTAAAGTGAACGTCTTCGGGCTACCGAAATTGACATATTCCTAGGAATCTTAACATTATATGCTTCTAATTTTATTCTGTACCGATTGTAATTAGTATCTTCCTTTCTTTGTGTATGGCGATCCTTTTGTAAACTCCTAAGATTCTCGCTAAAATAAAATATAAATATTTGTGATATATACCTGCACTTTTTTTTTATTCTAGAACATTAAATTATTGCACCATCTATATATAGAAAACAGTTCGTACTGATTGGTGATGGTGATCAACGTAGGGCCCAAACCATAAAAGCTAGAGAGCTGAAATTTTCAAAGTAGTTTTCACTTTGTCTGAAAGTGCGTACTAAGAAGCGATTTTGGAAAATTTTATACAGAAGCTCTGGAAATGCGGAAAAACCGTTATATGTATATTTATTTTCAACGATCAATCTAAAGACTCATTAAAAAATGAATACAAATTATATGGAAAATGCACCCCCTGGGGGATCAAGGTTGTATGGGAAAAAAATGAATTTTCATCCGACTTTCTTCAAACTTATTTTCAAAGCTCTACATAACAATAAATTAACAATGTGATTTTCAAATTTCGGAAAATCGACCCCCAAAGTCGGAAAATGCCGGGAAGACTGTTGTATGAAACTGTTTTGTTTTTCATCCGATCAACTTCAAACTTATTATCAAGGCTACACATACAAAAGTATAGAAAGCATGATTTTCAAATTTTGGAAAATCAACCCCCAAGGTCGGAAAATGGCGGGAAAACTGTTGTATGCAAGTTTTTTTATTTTCATCCGATCACCTTCAAACTTATTTTCAAAACTCTACACAACAAAATATTAACAATGTGAATTTCAAATTTTGGAAAATCGACCCCCAAAGTCGGAAAATGGCGGGAAAATTGTTGTATGAAACTTTTTTGATTTTCATTTGATCAGCTTCATATTTATTTTCCAAGCTACACATAAAAAAAGTATAGAAAAAATATATTTCAAAATTTTGGAAAATCGACCTCCAAGGTCGGAAAATGGCGGAAACTTTTTTGTTTTTCAAACTTATTTTCAAAACTCTACAAATTTTGGAAAATCCGGAAAATTGTCTGAACATTTTTTGAAAATAAACATTTTTTTTTCCATTTAATCGGATTTAAAATCATTTTCCAAGATCTATTTGGAGTATCCATACAAATTATATTCACTTTTTGTGGAAAATCGTTCCTCCTGCGTGGAAATTAGGGTGGTCTATTTTTAATATTCGACCGATTAGCTTCAAACTCATTTCCAAATTTTCACGTAAAACACTATACACAACGTGATTTTAAAATTTTAGGAAATCCGTTTGCAAGGTCGGAAAATGGACGGAAAACAGTTGTATGACATTTCCATCCGATCAGCTCCATACTCATTATCAGAGCTGCACATACAAAAGTATAGAAAAAATGACTTTAAATTTTGGAAAATATACCCCCAAAGTCGGAAAATGGCGGCAAAACTGTTGTATGCAACTCTTTTGTTTTTCATCCGATCAGCTTCAAACTTATTTTTAAAACTCTACATAACAAAATATTATTAACGTAATTATAAAATTTTGTAAATTCCTTAAAAATGCTTGACAATTATTGCAGACAAATTTTTTTGGTTTTTATTCGATTGATTACATTAAATGAGATAATTGCAGTTAGAGCATATTTTGAAAAGATCTTCATTAACGAAATCTGCTGGCTGTTTGCGAAATGCGAGCTGCGGCCGTCCAAAAGCAACGGGACATAGATAACAACAACAAGTCGTGCATATCCTTTGTGCGTGTTGTTCTTGTTTTTTTATTAGCGTGCCGAAACTCAAGATGAAACATTTTCATTGAAACTTTTGCCTAAGTATGTGTGTGTTCTGTTTGGCTTTTTTGTGTCTGTGTGAGTGAGCGTGCCGGAATCTAGCAGCAACGATTTTGCGCAAAAGCTTCGATTGCAAATTTCTTCACTGTTTTATTCATAATCAATGTGCATGCACTTTCGTTTCTGTGGTTCTGAGGTTCCAAAGCTGCCATCGTCGACCAGTCGAAAACCTTCGATGTGCTGGGGTTGTCTTACTCTTTTTTACTACGGCAGTAAGTTTTTGATGCATGTTTAGGTGTGTTTAAAATAAAATGAAATTTATCGATAAGTTTTGAACAGGACGAGATATCGAAAAAAAAACATAAACTTGATCTGTACCGGCAATACGAGAACTTATATTTTAAATATGAGTCTTTTGTAGTCTCTGAGATTAGACGGACATGGCTAGGTCGACTCGGCTGTTTATAGGGATCAATAATATGAAAATATATTCTACATATTACATACTTTTGCACCACTTCATAATACCCTTTTTCATTTTTAATGGGTTCAGGGTATAAAAAGCACAACATGAGAGCTCAGAGCCAGAGCCCGAGAAAGCGAGAGAGAGTAAAACTACGACTATGGAATAAAAAGGAAAAACAGCTTGTACGTTTGTTCGTGAAAACACGAACTTCGTGTGTCGTCGGCACGAATGCAATAATGGACGTACATATGTTTGTGTGTGAGAGAGTGTGGGTGTTTAACGCGTATTTGTTTTGTTGCTGGCTGACTGAATTTGGCGTTCGCGCGTCAATTCAGTTTCATTTCAGTTACTACAACGATTTCAAGACCTACGGACGTTAAAAACGGCGTTGGTAGCGCGCGCGTTGCAATTAAGTTACGGGACAGAGCGTTTGAAAAAACAAAACAGAAAAAAACAACAAAATAAACAAATAGATAGAACAAACAATAAGAAAATCAATTGTAATAATTAAATCCGTATTACACAGCTTGCCAACTCTCTCCCATCGTACAAACAAAGACGACTACCACGTCAATCAGCAATCAGCATACATAATAATACGTTTGGTACATACATGTATGTATGTACATGCTAAATAAATATCATTTTGTTGTGGTTGTGTTAGGGATACTACTAAAATATTCCATATAAAGCCAAATTTATATGTTTATTTTCCATTATTTTCTGGATTTATTAAATAACTTGCATTTGCATTCTGAATGCACATACCATATACATACATATGCATATACATACATACATATGCATTATGTGATAACAAAAATAAAACAACTACAATAACAAAACGCATAGAGATAAAGAGTACCCAAAATTCGAGCCGAATGTCCCGTCCCTGTCGCCGTGAGTGTCAATCAGTTGCCAATTTGACTCCATTTCGTTTTCGTAATCGCTCAGTAGGCCACTGGAGCTCGTGTTCGTGCTTCGCCCAGCTGTAAGACTCCCCTCCCCTTCCCGCCAGCCACCGCTACAGCTCTTAGCCATCATGTCCCAAAACACCCCCCGCGCCAAAATGGCTGCGGACACGTTTCATCAGCCAGTATTTGTTTCCCGTGCGCAGCAGCTTTTTAGCATCGACACACATATGTATGTACGTATGTTTGTAAAATATGTATGCATACATACATATATATTTGTGCATATTTAAAATAAACTAAAATTTAGTTACTAAATAGAACAATTGGGTTCTCTCATGCTCTCCCGCTCTCACTTCGTGCCTGCTCTCGTTTCTCACATCAATTTGTCGTCATAGTCTGCACTCAGCTGATAGCTGCGACGACGACGATGACGAGCTGTTCGTAAATAGATATATATATATACATACCTACATACGTACGTGCATAAGTTTTGCACATGCAAACTATCTGAAAACGTATATATGTACATATATGTACAGTTAGCCTATAATTTATTCGGACACTTGTAATTTTTCCGATGTTTTCTTAAAAATTATTCGGACAGCCTTGAGTTTCTTAAAGTACTTATGTAAAAGATATACAAAAGATATTTTTAATATTTGGTGGGGCCTCCTTTAGCTCACAGACAATAGCCGCCGGCGCATACTTTTTACCAATTTTAAAGTGTCATTAGCAGTAATTTTGTCCCATTCTACTTGCAATGCCGTTTTCAGGGATTCCTTCGAAGATATTTTGTGTTTCCTTATTATTTTTTTCCAAAATACCCCAAACTATGGGATTCAAGTCTGGTGATGGACGAGTTTTTAACTGCTTTCAGTGATAAATAAGCCACTCTCGTACCACTTTGTTTATTTTCACTTCTATGTTGCCGTCTGCAGAAATGTAAATATTTTTTTCAACGCATTTTACTAGGAATGATTTGTTCTAACGAACGGCAAAGAACATTTTTTCTAATAATATACTAGTTTTTATTTCACACTCCCTAAAGTATGAAATGAAAAGGGTCCGAATAATTTATGGGCTGACTGTATGTATATTTTATGTGTTTAATTCGATTTCGACAATCCAATTATTCGTTATAGTGATTTGGCAGGGCTACGAAATTCGTACTTACATACATACACGTGTATGTTTATTTGTACTAGCCTCATTTAGGGGCAAGTGAGTACAAAACATGTACAAAAGTTAAATACATTTATATTTACGTACGTATTTATATGTACATATGTATTTGTCGTTTAAATTTTCATGAAAATATGTGTGCTCTCAGATAAAAAGTCCTTCATTTTTGTGTATGTACATATGTATATGTATATATATATATATATATATATGCATATAATAGACTGAATTAGCAGCAACAGAACAGTTTTCATTGTGATTAGTACATTGAATAACATCAGCTGTTTTTGTCTACATACGTTATTTGCAAATAACATGCGCGCGTTTTGTTATTGAATTCAACTAGCTGAGCGATGTTGTATTTCTTGTTGCTTTTTTTATATTTTGTTGGTGATAAGAAAATAGTGCGAGCAAAACAATTTTAATAGTGACAAATTGACAGAAAATTGCTGCGGCGCAGCGTGTGTTTAAAACAGAGCGCACTAACACCGATACAGACACAGATGTACAGATGTAAGCACCCCTCCAGTTCGGTGGACCTGTCTAAGAAGCACGAATCGTTGCCTATTTTGTAAGCACCACTAGCTACCAATAATTAATTTTTCAATTTGTTTGATAAACTTCTTTTACATTGGCATGTCCGCTGCATTACTTATCGCCATTTTTTTCGTTATTGGCTACCGGCCTTGGTACTTTTCGCCACCAGTTTCGTGCATTACCAGCTTTATAACCTATCGCAGCTCTTTTCGTTATTGGCTATCGGTTTTACTACTTTTCGATACCAGTTTCATACATTACCAACTTTACTACCTATCGCCGTTCTCTTCAATATTAGCTACCGACTTAACTACCTTTCGCCACCAGCTGAACTACCAGAAAATAATAATACAACCAGTTTAATTTAAATAATTAAATATTTTGTTTTTCTTAAAAATATTTTTGGTCTGCCTTCTGGTGGTATTGATTCTGTAATAATAATAATAATAAGTTAAACCAATCAAATTAAAAATACTTATATAAATCTTACCCAGCAATGGTACATACAAATTTTTAAAACTTTTGAGCGCCTCTTTTCTCTGGCCATGGCTACGATTGTAACTTTCAAAAGACTTGCAAAATTGTTCTAAAAATGCCTCAAGCTATTTATTTTGTTATCTTGATTTACCTGAACTTTAGCACAATTTTATAAAATTAATATTTACGTTAATATATTAATATTATATTAATAAAAAGAAAAGAAGTAGTTACTTCATTTCCCTTGTGCATATTGATGTTGTCACAGGCCAAACTGAACACATTTAATGAAAATTATATTCAGACACTCAGAACTGTGCAAAAACAGTTACAACAAGTAAGAGTGCTCTAGTCGAGAGTGCCCGACTAGGATATACCCTGATCCAAGGTCTTACATTCATCGAAGTTATTTATCTGCATTCATACATAGAAACACACACACATATACAAACAAAAGCTGCTGGCTACGCGCGTCATACATTTGCTTTGCTTCTTCTTCTTCCATTGGCCCCAAACTATGATATATTGAATCGTTAATAACCTCTTTTTTATTGTCCGATCGTAATGAAATTTGTAGGACACAAAGATGGCATATAAATGTGAGACTATGTAAAATCCGAAGGTCATACCTCTTAACGTATTTTTCGATTTCTTGGAGATCAAGGAGGGGTATCCAAAAAGTGAAATGCCTTTAACCTCTGTATGCTATTGGAGAGTATATGTACCAAATTTGGTGACTCTACATCTTATAACTTTTTAGCTATACCTTAAAAACACTGTTTTGGAAACTTAATTTATCGATAACTTTTGAAAGGATTGAGATATTGAAAAAAAAAAGATGAGTTTGTTTAGAGCCGGCAGTACAGTAACTTAAACTTAAATATAAGTTTCTAGCTTTTATGACGTTCAAGTTATGCCCGAAAAACACTTGTCTGAAATCGACATTTATCGATAACTTTTGAACGGGATGAGATCGAAAAAATTATAAACTTGTATTGACCCGGCACTACGAGAACTTCAAATATGAAGTCTCTAGCATTTGTAGTCTCTGAGAAACAGGCGTTTATATAGACGGACGGACAGACAGACGGACATGGCTATATCGACTCGGCTATTGATACTGATCAAGAATATATATACTTTATGGGGTCGGAGATGCTTCATTATGCCTGTTACATACTTTTGCACAAAACCATTATACCCCTTTTTCCCATTTTTAATGGGATCAGGGTATAAAAATTAGGGAAATTCCTATAAAAATTGTATAACGGAATATGCAACAGCCGCAACGAATACTTTTGTGAGATGAAAATAACCGTTTTTTTGCCTTGTTGCTGTATTTTGATAACGGTTTGCACTTTTCAAATACTTTCTTTTACATTGCCTTTCTTAAACATCAATCTACAAATGCTGTCCAACATTTTTTAGCAAAATTACTGCTAAGATATATTTAAATACTAAGGTTTTTGCGCCATATACCTAGCAACGAATACTTTTGTGATTCACTGACACAATTGCTTAGCTACAAACATTTTCGTGCATACTTGTAGGTACATATATCAGATATATATATATATATATATATATATATAGATATCTGATGTAAATATAAACAGTCAATTAATTGCGATGTCAATACAACGATTGACCCCTACGCTTGACGAAAAGTAAAAGTAATGCCTATAACGAGCGGTCCACGAAAAGTAATAAATCCGGTAGTCTAACACGAAACGTTGACGAGAGGTAATGCAGCCGGTAGCCAATAACGAAACGTTTGACGATATGAAGTGAAAAATACTGACGAGACATAGTGCAACTGGAGGTGATTAAAGATTTCATAAAATTGCCAGCTGTTGTGTTGCTTGTTTAAACTGCATTGAGCAAAATTTTTGCCTGCCTGCGGATGTTGATGATGATAATGATGCTCATAATCATGTTGATGTGGGATGCGAGCTTTGAGAGGCTTGCGCTTTTCTATTTTGTTTCATTTTATATCCTTACAGAGGGTATTATAATTTTGGCCAGAAAATTGCAACGCATATTCCTTGAACTTTTTGTACAATTTTGACTTTCTTTTTTTCATGCTAGTTAATTCTCGTGTAAACCAAATTGGTTTGTTAGAACTACGTGCATTACGAACCGAGACACATAAATCAAGTAATGAATTTAAGGTTGAGTAAAAAATCGTGATTGCACTGTCCATGTCCCTACACCTGTAAAGCTGGGACCAGTAAGTTTAATAAAATCGGTGTTCCGAAATTGACGAACTCGCTCTGGAGGTAGAGTACGTGGGCACATCCCCCGGATAGGTAAATCTATCAACACTTCCAAAGTTGGGTGATAATGATCTTCAGGAAGGGATATAGGTTCAATACGGGAGACAGATACGAGGGAGGGATCCAAAACGAAAATAAGATCAAGCATCTTATTCTGAGAATTTGGGATAGCATTGATTTGACACAATGACATCCCAAATAAATTATCAAGAAAATCATGTTGGGTCTTGGGAGTCAATACATTGGAGTCTTAGAAATCCAAACAGTCCCAGCAATATTGAAATCACCAAGAACAACAAGAAAATCACGATCAGAAAGCATAGATGATACAGAGTGTATTGCTGAAAAATGCGAAGAATATAAAGAATTGACTGCAGAAGTGGGAATATAAGCACAAGTAATAAAAAGGCTAACGCCACGAAGGCTCACTTTGACAGCAACAAATTCAATATCTATAGAACTATCTATTATTACTATTTCTGAAGATAAATCGGCATCAACAGCAATAAGTACACCCCCACCACGACGAGGAGTGCAATCTTTTCTATAAACGGAAAATTTGTTAAAAAAAATTTCAGAATTTAGGATGTCGGGCCTTAACCATGTTTCAGAAAAGGCAACGACATATGCTATTTAGGTAAAGATTACTAAGTTTACTACAAAAACCTCTTACATTCTGATAGCCCAGTGAGAATGAGGATTTTAGTTTTTTGTGCTATCAGAGACTATAGGTGCTGGATTAGACCTAGCAACTACAGAGGGGAGTGCAACCGGAGTCCGATTTTTCTTTTTTACAGTGTATTCTTTTATAATTAAGTGTTCAGGCCAAAATTCTTTACAACAAATTTTGCTGAAATGATCGGCAGGAACACTTATTTTAAATGAAGAAATTTCCCGAAGATACTTAAATTTAAATTTTTATACCGTAATATTGGCTTCAGATTTCGCCTGAATAAAGGCCTTGACATCGTCAGATGTGGTATCAGGGGCAAGCCTAGAAACAAACATTTGTTTTTTTGGTGGGACACCTACAAGGGTCTTAACATCAACCGCAGCTGTAACTCCAGGAGGAGCTATAGCCTTAATTGAAAGAGCATTTGATTTGGCAGACATACCAGCAAGAGTATGTTGACTTGCAACAACACTGCCTGCAAGCGCAGGGACAAGCAATTTCTACTGGGTCAGCAGGAACAACATCCATGGGTATGGCGTTGATTTCCTCACTACTGACTACTATCTGGGGACGCGGGGATGTCAGTGATGGAGCAGATGAAGCAACTGGAACTGTTGGGACCGAAATTCATTAGGGCCAATTGACAGCCTATGATTGGCATTTTTACGCTTAGGAGACTCGTTCAAAAGTTTCATACCTTTAATCTCGTCATCCAACGCAGAGAAACCTTCGAACAGTTTTTTGAACCGACCGAAAATATCTCCAAAGCCTTTCTTTGTCTGCCTCATGAATCCCATCATATCCCTTTCGACATCCCTACAGGTCTCACAAGTCCACTTTAAGCCTGATTTGGACTCGATCAGGTCTATAATACGGCCGTTGAGGCCAGCGCATTTTTCGTGCGCATTATCGCAATGCCAGCAACAAACGAAACCCATTTTTACATTTGCACGCACCTGGCAATTTTTTGCATAACAGACATACATTTTTATTTTGTTAAAATAAGAGTAATTAATTTCAAATAATAATTTAGCATTATCTAAGCATGCTCAGAGAATTTCATAAAAATGGGACCACTATATCTTATAGCTGCCATAGGAACAATCTGTTGAAAAATAAATCGTTGTATGAAAAAGAACCAAAGCAATTGCATGACGCGCGCAGCCAGCAGCTAATGTTTGTATGTGTGTGTGTGTGTTTTTATGTATGAATGCAGATAAAGAATTATTAATCTAAGAACTGGGTTCAGGGTATCTCCTAGTGGGGCACTCTCGACTAGAGCACTCTTTCTTGTTAATAACTGTTGGCATATAAAGCGAACCTCATATAGGTTATATAAGGGCATTTCCAAACTGGCGTGACGTGACATTTGTACGATGAAATGTTAAAAAATAAAATGATTAAGCTAAATTTATAATAAGTTTTCTACATATTTGCTTAGTGACTAAGTATATGCAGTTAAAAAAAGAGAACAATCGAATGTAGGGATTTAAAGTTTTAAGCAAAAATATGCGCTGGCGTTACGTTACAAAAACTAGAAGTGGGTTTTGACTTGGGTTACAAAAATTGCAAAACTCTGCGAATCGAGCGAGATTATTTGTATACAATTTTTTGTACTAGTATTTTAAATATTGAAGGTTAATTTTCCAAATTTTTCAATGTAAAAACCTTTCCCCATTTTGTTTGTTAGCAGTCGAAGTATCTGGCGTGACGTTACATGGCGTTACGTTACTAAAATTTGCATTGCAACGTTTTTAGTTAAGATTGTTTTAAAGCCCATTTTTAACGCAAATAAAACACTAATTTTATATCGAATGTATTTTTTGTTTTGAGATAATTATTCGAACAAGATGAAAATTATAACTTCTAGTGAAAGCGAAAAGCAAATTTATTTATATAATTGTTTTATGTGAAAATGCAGAGCTGCTTTTATTTGCATGTCTTCTCTGCTTGGTAAATTGTGAATTTTATGTATGTTCTTGAGCTCCTTCCACCTTTTAGATAGCAAAGTAGAAAGCTTATATATTTGCTCTGAAAAAATTTACGTTAAATTAAGTCCGAAAATTATATGTCGAGCACATTGATAAAACAGAAAGACATTGCCTCAAAAATATATTTTTTGTTAATCGAAGATTCCATATGCATAAACGATTATTTAATGTAAATTCAGAACAAGCAATACACCAAGCAAAGAAATTACTTACAATGTGGCGTTACGTTACACACTTTTGAAATTCAATATAAAATGAACTATTTGTTGAACAGACACGATTTTTATTACAATTTGTTAACTTGGTCAGCTTCCTTAAAATGTAAAATTTAAGGCCCTTGCGATCGCCAAGGAATAGATAATGCGAATAAATGGTCTTTTTGTGGCGTGACGTTATCTTAGAATTCCGTTTAAGCGCAAATCAATATTTTACCGCTAGTTGATATTTGCTTGCATTTATTTTACGGTTAGTTGTTGTTGTAGCAAAATTTTTGCGATAAGAGTGCAATTTCAGAAATACTCTTACAAATTTAAATTGTAAAGAGAAGATGGTCTTACAAATAAACAGAACTGACCAAAACGTGAACTTTAACTTTGAAGCCCGATATCTCGTCATCGCAGCTTTGAACTCTTTAATTTCATTAAATTTCAACATTTCTCTTTGACAATACAAGTAAGAAAAAACTGTTGGCTAATCTTTAATTTTTCGGTCACGGTGGACTTTTCTGTGGAAATGCGCATATTGAGTATAATTATAATGATGTATGTACATATTTGGAAATTCTATAAATAAAATTCGCGTAAAGTGTTCTTGGACACATAGAAGCATTTTGACAATTTGTTGCACACTATAACAGATCATCAATATCATCCTCCATCCAACCATCCACACAGCCATCGTGACGAGGATTATGATGATGAGAAACATTGTTCCAGTCCACATTAAACACCATGTGAAAGTAAACCCAACAACATCTGCGCCTCGCTCGGCTTTCGCTCATGTCGTCTTTCTTGGTGGCTCTTTGCAACACAATAAAAATCAATAAAATCTGGGCCATCAGTTTTAAAGGTTGATTTAAAAAGTATGATGACGCCACTTTATGTGTACTAAGTACGCTGTACTTGTTTGCATATAAATTAACAATGAACTTACGCGTCCGGATGTTGCATACCGGTAGGGGTTTCAACAATTAAAAGCATCGGGCAACTCTGTGCAGTGCACTAAAAATAAAAGTGAAAATGTTTTTTTTCAAGCTCACACACATACTCACACACACACATACACACACGAAGCGCTTCCTTGCCTTTGATACCCTGATCCCATTCAAAATGGGATAAGAGGGTATAATGGTTTTGTGCAAAAGTATGTAACAGACATAAGGAACCATCTCTGACCTCATAAAGTGTATATATTCTTAATCACTATCAATAGCCGAGTCGATATAGCCATGTCCGTCTGTCCGTCTGTATGAACGAGCGTTTCTCAGGGACTACAAAAGCTAGAGACTTCATATTTGAAATATAAGTTCTCGTAGTGGCGGGACAATTCAAATGTATAATTTGTTTCGATATCTCATCCCGTTCAGAAGTTATCGATAAATTTCGATTCCAGACCAGTGTTTTTCGGGCATAACTTGAAAGTCATAAAAGCTTGAGACTTCTTATTTGAATATAAGTTTTCGTACTGCAGGATTAATACAAACTCTTTTTTTTTTTGATATCTCGAACTGTTTAAAAGTTATCGATAAATTAAAATTCCAGAACAGTGTTTTTTTTTGGTATAACTTAAAAGTAATAAGAAAATATTTCACTTTTAGAGGTATGACCTTCAGATTTCACATAGTCTCACATTTATATGCCATCTTTATGTAAAACAAATTGTATTACGAAGAAGTTGTTTACGATTCAATGTAACTTAGTTTAGGGCCAATGGAAGAAGAAGAAGCGAAGCAATTGCATGACGCGCTCAGCCAGCAGCTTGTGTTTTTATGTGTGTGCGAATGTGTGTTTCTTTGTATGAATGCAGATAAAGAATAATGAATTTCAGAACTGGGTTCAGGGTATCTCCTTGTATTTGTATGGGCATGGCCGCGAATACTAGCGGGTGGACAATAAAGTAATCAATTACGAGACCGTTTCTTAAAAATAAGTAAGCTCTCTTCTGTGGTATTATTTTACTGTCCACAATACAGATTACTTTTGAAGAATTTTTTTTATGTTTTCATTGATTACTTTATTTGAAAACTTATCGTTTTTTTCATCGCTTACATTATTGACTAGTTTAGCTTTTTTAAATAAAATATATTATTACATTTTCATGTTACAAATTCTTAGTTTTAATTTCAATTACTTTTTTTCATAATAATTAAACTATTTTAATTATTATTATTATCATGTTCATTTTTCTTTCGTTGGTGTAGTTCCCGAAATATACTCAGCCTCCGTGTATTCATTTATCTTTTGAATATTTGTAAATATGTTTGAAACAATTATTTAATAAATTCAAGAATTGCAAATTTACAACTTAGGTCCTGGTTAATGTTTTAATTTTTAAATTGCGTAAGTCTCTTATTGTTCACTTCGTCGTTATTGTATTGAACTAGCCATTCTTTCCCATATATTCGATGGAAACTTTTACCCATTGGCAGCATTATGCAACTAGGATGCAAAATTTGCTGGATGATCGGTTTCTGCAAATGATTAACAATTATATAAATGCATAGGAATAGAATTATGAATATACATACATATGTATGTATATTTTTTTTCTATCTGCCATTTGTGAATCTATGATCTTTAGGTCTTCTGACTTTATCATCGGAAAATGCTGTATGCCTGAAACCGAACTGCATTAGCAATTTTTGTATTAATTCCAGTGCCACTTGTATCATTTTGCTGTGTTGCCATTTGCATGTGTCAACCGCAGCCAAGCGGCGCATATGCCTTTTACTAAAGCCTGACTTCTGCACAGCTTGAAGGACAAGACCATAAGGTTGAATATAATATAAATATAAGTTACCTTTATAATGTTGCCAATTCAATTAAGTTTATAAATTGCGAAATTAAATTCAATTTGAGCTTTAAAGCACGTTTTTCAATATCAAGCAAGCGAAGCGACATGCATAGGAGCGTATGAAAATATAAATCACAAAGTAAATGGCAAAATAAAGCATAACTGTAATTGGCATCTTTCTTCTATTAATTTTTAGATTTTCTTTGCACTTCTCTGTAAATTTTTGGTGTACATTGACACCACTCAATTCTTCCGGTTTAGCAGTGCAGAGTTCATAAAGTCGTCAAACACCACACAATTTTGACGGTTAAGCAGCGAAGAGTTCATCAAGTTGCAGCGCTAATTTCATTGATGCACACAAAAATGCCATGAGCATTGATTACAACATGAATTATAAATCGGAGTGCTAGGTCTTATTCCCGCTGGAAACATCTTTGCCTTTGAATTTATTGCTACATAAGTATTAGCACTAAGCATACAACACATAGAGGCTTGAAATCGACTAAAAAGTCACTATACTCGAAACCCGATCGATTGGACACGAAGGCACAGCGCATAAGCACTAAGCATACAACACATAGAGGCGTCAAATCGACTAAAAAGTGGTTGCATAAAATTCTTGTACTGGACGCTCCCAAGCAGCTTCGTGTGCTGCGACTGCGACACGAAGGCAAAGCGTAGCATTCAGGCAGAGAATATTATTCTGGCGATCACCGGCACACAGCGCCGAACTCATTACTTGCTCTGGCTTCGCTGCCGCAACATCTATTTCGACGCTCCGAAACGCTTCCATATATGCAAATTAGCAGCAGCACATACATATATTCAATCACAAGAAGACATGCGGCCATTGCTGTGAATTTCCGGCGTTGCCGATTTTCTGTACTCGTTCGAGCTTGTAGGTAGAGACGGGGCGGGGGTTGCAATAGTTCTATGAGGCAGCCAGTGGCCGAAATTTAGATTTTTCAATTACAGCCAGCGGTGCTTCTCTTCAAAATGCAGGGTATAAGGGCATACTTAATATGTTTGCAACACTTACTGGCAATTAACATTAAAAATCCATTAAGTCATAATTATTATTTATTGATTTAATACATTTTATGTTATCAAAGAACTATCACCATTAATAACAATATCTTTTCGTTCAATCGCCAGAAGAATATTCTCTGCCTGCCTGTCCTTCGGATTTTACATAGTCTCACATTTATATGCCATCTTTGTGTTCTACAAATTTCATCACGATCAGACAATAAAGAAAGAAGTTATTAACGATTCAATGTACCATAGTTTGGTGCCAAAGGAAGAAGAAGAAGCAAAGCAATTGCATGACGCGCGTAGCCAACAGCTTGTGTTTGCATATGTATGTGTGTGTTTCTATGTATGAATGCAGATGAAGAATTATGAATGTAAGAGCTGGGTTCAGGGTATCTCCTAGTCGGGCACTGTCGACTAGAGCACTCTTACTTGTTTTTGATTTGTATATTTTAAATCTGTCAAATAACTGTTTTGACCGAATTTTTTATTAAAAGTCATTCGAAGATTTTTATATAATAGAAAAAATTATAAAAATCACTCAAACACTTTTATTTTTGTTTCTTCAATATAACATTTTTTTCGTAAATATTAAAGACTATAATAAATAGAAGCATAAAATTTGGTATAAAAGTTCTCCTTGCAAATGTAGTCACCCCACCTAACTTATCACCTTCTCTTACCGACCACTAAAAAATTAATATTAATTTTTCGTAATTCACGTAGTTCTAACAAACAAATTTGGTTTACACGGGAATTAACTAGCATGAAAAAAATAAATTGTACAAGAAACAGGAGACTGGTTTTTTCTTGGATTTCTCTAACACTTGATTGCTTAATCCAATTTATCTGTCCTGAATAACCAATGCTACCAGGATTACCTTAGAAGTTGCAGTTTACAGTGTCAGCGGGATCCTAAACAGTTTTATAACTTCGTTAATGCGAAGCGTGAATCATTAACACTACCATCAGCCAATTTTTTTTAAAACGACAGCTAACTCAGATCATGCCATCTCCGATTTATTTGCTGAATTTTTTCAAACTTATAGTTCACCAAATTTTCAATTAGTTTAGCCTTATCCTTATAATGTAAATATCTCTAATAAAATTTTTGGACCTTTGATCACAGAAAGCTCGCTATTAAGTGATCTTAAGGCCATTAAGCCAGTATTCTTACCAGGATCTGATAAAGTAATAAGCTGGGTGCTAAGGTCTTTTGAGGCCATTATATAAACTATTTAAACTGTCAGTGGAGCTGTGCTCTTATCCTGTCATGTGGAAAGAATCATTTATTATTCCTCTCCATAAACAAGGAAACAATTCTAACGTCCAGAACTATAGAGGTATTTCTAAGTTGTCTGCTATTACTAAGATTTTTGAGAATTTAATAACTTAGTACATCAATTTCCATAGATATATAATAAAAAAAAAAAAAAACATATTATTTGTTCATGTTAAGCAACACAATTTTTTGCATATTTTTCGCAGATAAGTTGGATTGCAAAGGACTTTTATATTGAACTAGCATTTCCCGGCGTTTGGTGATACGCCCCGCTTTTACTTAAAATACATCAATTAAGTTTAATATTACTCTTATAATATCTCATTTCCACACCATCATAGAGGTAGAGACACATAACGCGTTTTTTTTAAAGCGGTTTCCGCTTTAGACCTAGTCCGCTGCATACATAAAATATTATTCAAATTTATAACTTCTCTGTAACCAAAATTTTTAGACTTACCATCAAGTGCAAGAATCATTAAGTTGCTCGCTGAACTAACTCGTAAACAGGCCACATAAAACTGTCCATGAGAAAAGCAATCCTCTCGTAGATTAAATCCGTCTAGTTTTAGTGTCTGTTCCTGTGATTTATTGATTGTAACAATAATAAGCAAACTTTCAGAGGAAATTGTAGTCTTTTGAACAGAAATGGAAGGCTGAACGGTATTAAGGGAATATATGATATAATTACCGCCATAAGCACAACAAGAAAATATTTTTGCTTCAAAGAAGCTAAAATCATTCCAATACCTAAGGCAAATAGCGGTGAATACAGACCAATATCTCTTTTACCATACTTGTCTAAAGCATTTGAAAATTTAATGGCAGCACTAATTAACAAATATTTGCATGACAAAAAAAACTTCTAAATGAAAAGCAATCCGGCTTTAGAAAAAGTAGAAGCTGTACTACAGCTATTATTAACATAAGCGAAGACATTCGACAGCAGATGGAAAAAATTATGTTATATTTTTGACACTACTTGATTATAGTAAAGTATTTATCACAGTTGACCACAACATACTATGCACTAAGCTTCGCAATCTATATAATTTCTCAAATACAGCAGTCAAGCTCTTGTCATCATACCTAGGTAATAGATACCAATCCGTGGTTTCGTCAAATAAATGTTCGTCCTCTGTTCGTATTAAGCGTGGTGTTCCGCAAGGTTCAGTCCTTCGGCCAAATCTTAATCATATAATTTAAGCTGTCGGTAAAACTTACGGGCTATTGAGAACATTGTCTCTGACTCAATATTTTTTACCAAAAACATACGACTTTTAACGACGTGTCTTATGCCTACTCTCTTGTTTGGGGTAGAAGTGTTTGCTAACTGTGATGTCGCTAGTAAGAAAAAAATTAATGTCTGCTACAATAACATAGCGCGATATGTTTTTGGTCTGAGGCGGAGCAATCACGTTTCACGCTATGCATTCCAACTGGCTGACATGCATTTTAAAGATTGGATGAATTTCAGAACAATAATTTGCACAAAATACTGTTTACGAAAGAGCCTGGATATTTGCATGAAAGACTTTGATTTTCAACATCTGCAAGAACAAACAATATTGTATGCATAAGACACAAGACTCTTAACTCTGAAAGACACTTCTTCATTCATGCTGTTCTCATCTGGAATCAACTTCCACATGCTCTAAAAACTATAAGTAGCGCCAAGCAATTTAAAATAAAACTTAAAGCACAAACATAGGAAAATAACTAAAATTAAAAAAGCAAAAGCATAAAGTAACATGTAATTGACATAAAAATAAGAAATCAAAATTATAATTAATTAAATATTTGGATGACTACAATTAAAACATATATATGTATTAGTGACTAGTGCCATAATTAATAAGCTTTAGCTTGTAGCACTAGGATGAACGTTTAATAAATAATAATAATAATTATAATTACATGCTTGTGAAAGGCTTTAATTTGCTTTAAATCGCCAGCTAAAAGGATAGTTATGCCTCCTATTAAGAAGTCATATATATCGTATATCCTTTAGTGTTCTGTCCAAGGATTCAAGTGCACCTGAATGGGCCATAGTGCACTCATCCCAAACAATTAATTTGAAATCTTTAAGAACTTTATCCATTTTGCATTGCTTTGAATTAGAGCAATGTGGTGTTTCTACATTCATTAGATCTAATGGAAGCTTGAACATAGAATGTGCAGTCCGACCACCATTGAGTAATGTGGCAGCTATGCCAGAAGAAGCTACAGTCAAAGCTATTTTTTGATTTTGCCGAACATTTGCCATCAATAAATTCAGTAAAAAAGTTTTACCAGCACCACCAGGGGCAACAAAAATATATCCCTCTTTTTAGCTTTAACGCTTTGTAATATTTTATGGAATTCTTTATTTTGCTCATCAGTGCAAATCCTCATTATTATTAACAACAATACCGTTGTGTTCATAATTCATTTTTCTGAGGTAATCTGTATTTTGCAATATTTCCCCAGATCTATTTGGCTGAGGTGGTCCGTATGTTGAAAAGATTTGTCCACCGATAGATAGTACAATGTCTTCTATGCATATAAGACATTTATTAAACACTCGATCCAAAATCGTTGGATCATTAATACTATCTGTCAGTAATTTCAAAGCGTTAAGCATGTCTTCCGAAAAGCTTTATATGAGCTTTGAATGTTCGTAAGAGTACACAATTATAGGGCACAACCTATCGGTTATCTATGGTCTTATTATTAATTTTGATCTCTTCGCCTATATTGAGGATAACCGTCATTTCCGGTTATAGTAAAGCATTGAAAATTTCCAAACAATAATACTTTAACTATTAAGTAAAAAAGCTATATCATGACGGTAGTACGATTTTTGACCCATCAATAGAGCGTTTTCCAAACCCTTCCATTTTGGATTGCAAGTAAAAGTTATACATAGATTTGGACGACCGAAATGCCAAACATGTCCCAGCATCTTGAGTGTTTTCATGTATTTATTGTGCAGAGCTTGTAAATGTCGATGGTGTAATTACCATTTGACTTAGCTGAGCAGCATCTACATCTTGCCTTCCTTTAGCAATTTGAAGGTGTATATAACTATCTGGCCTGAGTTGTGCTTGATTGCTTCGAATAAAGTTCAGCGTTTCAGTTTCTATTTTGCCATACATCTCGACCAAAAATTGACCGAAAAACTATTGGCAATAAGGCAAATTAGTTCCAGGTTGCTGAACCGTTATTCTATAGCTATAAAAGCTTAGTGCTGACACAGTTTTTATACCCTGATCCCATTAAAAATGGGGAAAAGGGTATAATGTTTTTGTGCAAAAGTATGAACCAGGCACAAGGAAGCATCTCCGATCCCATTAAGAATTTATATTCTTGATCACTATCAACAGCCGAGTCGATATAGTGATGTCCGTCTGTCCGTCCGTCCGTGTGTATCAGAGAGTATAAAAGCTAGAGACTTCATATTTAAAATATAAGTTCTCGTAGTGCCGGGTATATACAAGTTTATCATATTTTTTCGATATTTAGTCCCGTTCAAAAGTAATCGATAAATTTCGATTCCAGACCAGTGTTTCTTGGGTATAATTTGAAAGTAATAAGTGCTAGAGGCACCAAATTCGCTATGTTTATTCTCGTAAAGCATACATAAGTAAATTTTACTTTTTGGATACCTTCCCCCAATCTCCCACAAATACAAAAATACGTATTTTTGAAGGTATGACCTTCATATTGGGCATGGCTTAAGACTACCAACCAAGTAAAAACTTGGCCTGTACCTTAAAGGTTGGCATAAATGGATCATTAACAATTTTTTTTGTACCAAGTGAAGTCATTTGGAAACGCTATTGATTAGGATGACCACCCATTAATAGGCTTTTAAGTGGCTCCGTTAAAGTTTTAAGTTGTTGTTTTTCCACTCAAAGCATCGCAAAATTTGTATTTCGTATACATGGCATTAGTTGAATGACTATGTCTGTGCTGTAAGGCTTTTCGGAATCATACATTAAGCCAGAATTAGCTTAGACTTACCATGGGTGCAAGCGTCTTTGAACGTGAGCTCCATGATAACCTTGATCATAGCGGCTACCCAGTAGAACTTGGACGTATGAAAGAAGTACTTGTGACATGCTTATTTCGTCACATCGAAGGCCTTGCCATTTCGGAAGTCTCCAATTCGCTTTTACTTATAGACTAAACACGGAAATAAGGTATTTTCAGAAAGGCATTTGGCATGTGCTCCTGAACTTCGTGAATCGCTCGGGATTGGCTTTTCGCATTTCCGAATTCATAGCTATTTTGCATTACATGAGGCGTTCGCTGCCTAAAGAATGCATTTCGCAAAATGTCGTGACACAACTGCATGCCCTTTCCCACTCATGCTTTCCAATTCCACATTCAGGAGGCATTCCTAAAGAAGGCTAAATTGAACTTCATCCAGTTTTCGCATGTGTTTCTCATATTTCATTAATTGTTTGTGTATGTAAATATTCCATTTATTTTAGTTTTAAATTAACATTTTGCTGTTGATAATTATGTTCTCCTTGTAGGGTTTTTTCTTGGCTTTAGTCGGTGCCTTGTTGCTCCTGTTTTTAGCCCTCTAAAGGAAAAAAAATTAATGTCTTGTTACTAAGGGAACAAACAACAAGTAAGAGTGCTCTAGTCGAGAGTGCCTAAGGGAACAAACAACAAGTAAGAGTGCTCTAGTCGAGAGTGCCCGACTAGGATATACCCTGATCCAAGTTCTGACATTCATTCAAGTTATTTATCTGCATTCATACATAGAAACACACACACACACATATACAAACACAAGCTGCTTGCTACGCGCGTCATAAATTGCTTTGCTTCTTCTTCCTTTGGCCACAAACTATGGTACATTGAATCGTTAATAACTTCTTTGTTTTTTGTCTGATCGGAAATATGGCATATAAATGTGCAACTATGTAAAATCCGAAGGTCATACCTCTAAAATTTCTGTGAGATCGGGGAGGCGTATCCAAAAAGTGAAATTTATTTAACCTCTGTATGCTATAGGAGAATATATGTACCAAATTTGGTGACTCTACCTCTTATAACTTTTAAGCTATACCTTAAAAACACTGTTCTGGAATCTTAATTTATCGATAATTTTTGAAAGGATTGAGATATTGAAAAAAAATTGATGAGTTTGTGTCAAGCCGGCAGTACAGTAACTTAAACTTTAATATAAAGTTTCTAGCTTTAATGACTTTCAAGTTATGCCCGAAAAACACTTGACTGTAATCGAAATTTATCGATAACTTTTGAACGGGACGAGATATCGAAAAAATGTATTTCAAATATGAAGTCTCCAGCTAGTCTCTGAGAAACACGCGTTCATACAGACGGACAGACGGTCAGACGGACAGACGGACATGGCTATATCGACTCGGCTATTGATACTGATCAAGAAAATATATACTTTATGGGGTCGGAGATGCTTCCTTATGCCTGTTACATACTTTTGCACAAAACCATAATACCCCTTTTTCCCATTTTTAATGGGATCAGGGTATAAAAATACATAAATTAATACTTACATCGTACAATCGTACAACTTTGGAATCAATCAAGGCAGCAAAGGCTGCAACAATGTCGGCTTGAGTTTGTCTACACATATGTATAAGTAAACTGAAAAATGAATATGTACATTTGTACATACATATCGCACAAAATACTGGAAAGGGGTTAAATTATTTATATTAGCCGAAGATAATATACAATAATACATATATTAGTACTGGCATTGTAAAACTTCAAACAAATCACTTCAAATAAAATTTAACATATATTTAATAATGAGTATTATATAGCATTTTCGCAAATAAAGTGCACTGTCAAATACATACTATATATGTATGTACATACAATATTTACAATTTGATTTGAAGTGAATTGTGTAAAGTTGTACCATGTAAGTATTAATATATTTATTATTTTAAATTATCTAAGACTAATATTAATAAATGAGTCCTTCTCCTGTGTTTTGTGTAATATGTATGTATGTACATATTCATTTTTCAGTTAACCTTTACATATTTATGTGTAAACAAACTCAAGCTGACGTTGTACGATTGTACGATGTTCATTACCTTATTTCCGTGTTTAGTCCATGAATAAAAGCAAATTAGAGACTTCCAAAATAGTAAGGCCTTCGATGTGACGAAATAAGCAGATGTACTTCTTTTCTACGTCCAAGTTCTACTGGGATGTGACACTTGTGTATGCGCCGCAGTGAAGGATCTTTATTACTACTCTCATTCGCTTGAGTACTTTCAATGTAAATTGATAATTTTTACCTAATTTATTATGGGTCGTGAAGAAACCAAAAAAGTGCATGTTTTTTTAAAATTTGACAATGCGACAAAAAAATCAATACGCAACGTGTGCGGTGTGATATTGAACGGCGAGCATGTAACATTTGAGGCCACATTTGACGGCAAAACACTGTGATTTTTTGGAAGGATTGGACACTTATGATACCAACTTGCAACAAAATGTGGAAAAATAAAAATTTCATTTGAATCTAATGAAGAGACATTAATTTCGTCAACAATTAAAATTGTCACCACAGACGGCAGGGCATTTTTGCTTTTGGACTCTGCCCAATTTATAGTTCTAATATTGAAAATTGACCACCCCAATTTTCACTTAGGGAGAAGGATTTTCCACATTAAGTGAATATAATTGTTATGGAATCTCCTAATAGATCTTGGAAAATGATTTTGAATCCGATCAAATGAAAAAAACGGTTTTTTTCTAACAAATTGTCCGACAAATTTCCGAATTTCACAAAATTTGAAAATCACGTTGTCAATATTTTGTGATTCAGAGTTTTGAAAATAAGCTTGAAGCTGATCGGATAAAAAAAAAAAAAATTTCCACATTACTGTTTTCCCGCCATTTTCTGTCTTTAAGGGTAGATTTTCCAAAGTTTGAAAATCACATTGTTAATATTTTGTTATGTAGAGCTTCTAAGATAAGTTTGAAGAAAATCGGATGAAAATTAATTTTTTTGCCCATACAACCTTCACCCCCCATTTTCCTCCCAGGAGGGTGCATTTGTCGTAAAATTAGTATACCGTTTGTACTGAATTTCTATAATGATCTATGAAAATAAGTTTGAAGCTGATCGGATGAAAAAAAAGTTTCATACAACGGTTACATTCAACTATTAATATAAACCAAAAGATATTGTTAATAATGGTAATAGTTATGTGATAACATAAAATGTATTAAATCAATAATTATTTTCCATTTAACTAAATTGATTTTTAATGTTAACTGGAAGTAAGTGTTGCAAACATATTAATTATGCCCTAATACCCTCCCTTTTGAAGAGAAGCACCGCGGGCTGAAAAATTTGAATTTCGGCCACTGGCTGCCTCATAGAACCATTGCCGCCCCGCCCCGTCTCTACCTACAAGCTCGAACGACTACAGAAAAAAGGCAACGCCGGAAATTCACAGCAATGACCGCATGTCTTCCTGTGATTGAACATATATGTATGTGTTGCTGCTAATTCGCAAGCGTTTCGGAGCGTCGAAATAGATGTTGCGGCAGCGAAGCAATGAGTTCGGCGCTGTGTGCCGCTGATCGCAAGAATATTCTCTGCCCGCCTGCTGCGCTTTGCCCTCGTGTCGCAGTCGCAGCACACGAAGCTGCTTGGGTTCTGAACCACTATTTAGTCGATTTGAAGCCTCTATGTGTTGTATGCTTAGTGGTAAAACTCAAAGCCGTTACGGTCCCGGTCCCAGCCTCAAAACTCACAATAAATATTTTTTATTTTCTGCCGACTTCTTATTTAATAAAAATTTTGAGGCCATTTGCGCTTGAGCCAATTTGGTGTTGCCAACTTTTTCATGGCTATTAGTGTGACCCGCAAATAGAAATTAGGAAAATATGTGTATTTAGCACTAACAGCTGACGATCGTTTTTGAGCTTATTATTTAGCGTGCCTGCTCTTAGTTTTAGTATATACTATACCAGCGATGGGCAGCTAAATTCTGGCCTTTGAATGTATTTCTGCATTAGTGTAAACATTTTTAGCTTAGCTCGCGAGCAAACTACACGCTTGTCTCGTGGCGAGCTAGCGACAAACTACTACGCGGTCAGGAAGTATAGGACACCTTAACGTATCAAAATCATTGGGGTACCCAAGGCTCCTGTTGAATGTAAGAAGCTCTACAGATATTTGCTCGCGACAGAGCGAGCAAGGGACACACAAAAAAGGGAGATCCGCACTTGAAATTGTCGGCATCAGCGCGACAGAGCGAGAGGGAAAAACACACACAGCCCTTTCAAAAATGTACATAGTAGTTCAGGTGCTATCAGCCCTGGACATAATTTTTTTTTTACGTAACCCCGATTTTGTTATATCCATTTTGATACATTTTTTAAAAAAAGTCTCTAAAATATCCAATCTTTAGTGGTTAGAAAATTACGGAGTTGGATCAAAGTCATAGTCATTCTGAACCACTGTGCGTTGTTAATGGATTTTCGTTAGTTACATTTGCTTGCTGCTGACAGCCCATTCCGTGTGTTTTTTCCTCTGTCCTGCTCTCACAGCGTTGTGCATCTCCTTGCACTTGGGCAATTGCCGAAATCAACAGCTCACATTTCGTATGCGTGTGAGCTTTTCTACTTTGTAGCCGGCTCGCTAGCAACAGGCGTGCCCCTCGCTGGCTGATATAGTATATACATATGTATGTGTGTGTATCCTTTTAAATGTCATTGCGTTTGGCTTTCCATTTCGCTCTCTGTTTCAGCTGGACTAGTTTTGGCTGAACTCTTTGAGGTGCTGTTTGGTGGCTATGGTTAACTATATATATTCATGGATGACATTTAGGTGTAACGTTTTGAGCACTTGTCTGTAACAATGGAAACAACTGCTTCTGAATGACATACATGTATGCACGCTGCACATGTTATTTTCATTGATGCATAAGTATGTGTACTATACTAAAAATTGAGGCAGAAGCCATTTTTGATGAGCTATGAAAATTTTCATGGATTAGCAACCGGGCCCAGCAATTAATGGATACTCGATGTATAAACATACTTGTTTTATCATTTACATACATATTTTATCATTTCCGTTTTTTTTTTTGTTTCTTCTAAAACACACATAATTTGTGAAGACAGCGTCCTTGTTCGTGTCCATAGTTTATCACACCTAAAAATTTAGCTAAATATCATCTCTGGTCTCAACGATGCGACATATTATCGGTATATCTTCTGGCTGGGTGCTATTTACACTATTTGGATTCAGCGTGCTTTGCACATAATCCTTCTTGAACTTTTCCCAGCGATGCGTTTTGAGAAAGTCGCCAAATAACTCATCCCGCGAGGGTATGCTGCCCTGCAAGTAAAATCTGCGACGCTGCCAGACATGGCCTGGATTCTGTTCCTCTTCGAATAGCCAGTAGCGTGGCAGGAGCAGACACTGTACAACAGTACGAGCCATAATAACGCGATGGACCATTTTCTCACCCAAGCCGAAAATACTGCCATACGTAAGGGAGCCAACGTCTATAAAATGGGTCTCCGTAGTTAAAGTCTATGTAAGAAGACTATTAACATGAAACATTTAAATTAAAATCAGGTTTGACTTACGCCAATTGGAGTGCGTGATGCATCCTTAGGGTGCTGGCTAATGCCAGAACTATCTGAGTGCTCTGAATCCGAATTCAGACCATTTGAATCATCCGTTTCTATGCGAACGGAAGGCTTGCTAGCCGTTACTGTTGGTATTTGTATGGAAGCAAGTTCAATTATAGAAGATTTTAATGCTGAAGATGCTCTGTTTGAAAAACCTCTTGCTGAAGAATGTTTCGACATTGAGCGAGTTCGTACAGACACTGGATCGGATTCCGTTTCCACGGATTCTTCCACTACATAATCTTCATCGACCAAATCAAACGAATCCTCCCCTATGGACTTGTCTTCCTCTATATGAGTAGAAATTGTCGTTCGTCTTGGCACAATTGTCGTTTTTCGCTTGACAACGGATTTCAAGTTTCTTTTCGGCTTCGTCATTGGGAGAACGGAACGATCCACAAGCCCACAAGCGGCTTCAATTCCTCGGAGTCCCATTTTACGCATCTAAAAATAATATCGTTGGGTATCTGAAAGGAAATGAAAGGGACAGCAGTGTTACTCGATTCATACCGCTTTCTTCTTTTGCAAGGCGTCCTCATCTTCAAAATCAGAAGAGGAAGCCAATAGATCGTTTATGTTGAATACCGAATCCGACATCATTTGGTCTTTAAGCAGTCCTGGGTCAATGAATGTGCTGCTTAGTGATCTCATCGATTTTGAGCTATTTTCAAGAAGACTCGAGGTTTGCACATCGACTAGTTCGAATGTGTTTTTACCATTACTCTTGATCACCTATGTATATAGAGCATAACAAATTTAATACGATAAATATTGAATACAAAAACTTAATTTGGGAAGAAGCTGCATATATCGTACGATGATACATTTTTGCAAAATTCGATACACATTTCGTATAATAAACCAATTACACTTACAGTCATTTTGAGGCACTGTAAAATAACACATTCGCCGCTCAGAATAAAGTGCACACAGCTGACGGCACCTCTATCTTCGGAGTATATAGATTGCAGCGGATCATATTGTGTAAGTTGGCAGTAGTAGCAGGCTCGCACAATCTACATAGGAAAACAAGCTGTTTTATATGCATACATATATAATTTATGATTAGGGAAACTTTTTAACCTGCTCATCAGTTAGAAAGTTGAAATAACTTAGCGATTTCAAAGCCAATTTTTTTTGGTGCCACTGTTTTTTCATAAAGGGTCGCAAAATCATTTTGAAATCATCATCGGTTATTGACAAAACTTCACAGGCCGCTAGAGACTCAATTGTTAGTGTGATTATTGTTCTTCCTTTCCGTTCCTCTCACTTACTTAGTGCCACATAGGTATTTATTCTGGTACAGTTTTCGAGCAGTTCAACTTCACCTATCCAATCTCCTGAGCCAATTATGGCCTCCGATACCATTGAGATTTTCCTTGTGCTCTGAAAAGAAGATATCAATATTTGGGATTCTAAATACGCTGTACCGGGTTCGAATTTTCTTAAATTTTTTCCACCTATTTTTCTCCAGTGTTCTGTGAAATAAATAAATTGATTCCAGACTATGCAATTTATTGAAGTACATTTTGTAGGCAATCAATAAATTTGTGGTTTTGGAGTGATTTCGGTAAAGTGGACATTTGGCATGAGTCATATCATATATATCATATCAATCAATCTAACACAATATCATACAATATCAATCAGTCAAAAGGGTTTATAAAAAAGTGTGTACCTGAAACTAATATTACGTGTTCATAGTTGATAACTCTACAAGTTATATTAACTGTGTTCTCTCCTTGTTGTTTTCTAAGGCAATCAAGGAATTATAATATATATATTATAATAATTATTATATATAATATACTATATTATATTATATAATATAATAATAATAAAAAACATAAAACACAATTATTATATTATATTATAATTATATTATCTTATAATTCCACCATGCCTTAGAATACAACAAGGAGAGAACACAGTTAACCACTAAGAAGATATTGAGAAGACGAATTTCATTTACGCGGCAGCAATAGCAGTGGACAAACATAAATTGACGCGACAAATAAAAAGTAACAATAAGAACATATCGACGATGGAAGAAAAATATAAACAAAAGTGCCATTTAGACGTAGGAACTATGATGACACTGTAGGAAAAACTAGCTGCTGGTATAACTAAATGTTTGTAATCATTATATATGTATGAATGTATGTATGTACTATATAACAGACTCCCTGAAGAAGGCACAATAAGATAATATAATTATAATATAATATATAATATAATAATATACATATATTATAATTCCACCATGATGCGGCTGAGCTGGGAACTATTGATTTGAACGTGTTTTGTTTTGATTTTATTTTGTGAGTTGAAAAGAGATAGGGACATTGTTTGTATTTTTTGTGCGCTTTGTTGATATTATGCTGTCTAATAACATATAATAGAAAAGTAAATGATCAATTATAATATTATATTTATAATGCTTCTGGCATATTCAGCTGCCATCGAATATATTCATGTTGAGGGCCTTCTGCCTTAATCTTTTTCTATTTTTATCTTTGGGTACACGGGAAATACTAATGACTGAACGGCAAATAGTGGAATTATGCATTTTTAATCTAAGCTAAGTCGAAAAGAATCATACAACCTAAAAACATTCCTCCGCATGCACAACTTACCTCAAGACAAGACTGAAAATAGTGCCCAAAAATTGAGAGTGCTCGCTCTCATGAGCTCAGCTATATATATAATTCCACCATGTTCTAAGTCTTTCTAACGTCAATCTCGTTCGCTTTCTCTTCTCAATGTCTAATATTTTGGTGTTGTCAAAGTCAGCTGTGTGACCTGTTGTCGTAATGTGTTGTGCAAGCGCTGTTTTAATTTTTCCTTTGTTGGCGTCACCTTTATGCTCTGCAATTCTTGTGCCCAATGCACATTTTGTTGTTCATATGTATACTTCGTTGCATAGTTCCCCTTCTTTCCCACTGCACTTGATCTCATGTATGACGTGCTGTTGTTTATCTTTTGCAATCTTGTCTTTTGTGTTCGTTAACAGGTTTCTTAAATTTGTGTGTGCTTTGTACGCGTACATTAAATGTTGGGAGTGTTCGTCCGGTATTATTTTTGTTATTTTTTGTCGATTTGTTAAATAACGGTTAAATACGGTTTGCTTATATATTGTTTTTCGTATATATCTTTTTCGTTGTTTTTATTTTTTTTTTTTTTTATTTATTTAATGTCGACTAGAAACAGTCAGACACAGAAAATTTAAATTTACAAGACATTTAAATGAATTGGTTTAAAATAAAAAAATTTTAATTTAAAATTATATAATAAAAGTTAAAAGAAAATTGACAATTAAAAATATAAAATGTAAAAATATAAAATATAAAATCTGGGGGTGTTTAAAAAGCAAAATTGGTCCAACATTTGTTGCAAGGATTGGGGAAAACCCAGAAAAACCCAATCAGACCAAAAATAAGTTAGTGTTAGGTATTAATTAGTGTTAGGTATTAGTAGCGGGGAAAGGTGTTTTCATCTATGCACGGTCAGAGATCCCGCGGAGATAGATGAGAACAGATGATTTAACTACAGGGAGAGAGAGTTCTGCCGAGAATACGTGGAATAATGAATTATACGATTTGCAAAGGACACGAATTGGATTGTGCAAAGCATAATCAGTCGTGCATGATGATAATGCGAAAGGGACAAAGTTTCTAGTTGGTCTACTAGGAACAGAAAAGTTAAGGCGACCTAAAAGAGAAGAGGAGTCAATATCGCCGTTAATTAACTTATGCAGGAAGACAACACCAAGGGCTGTTCTACGGTTAATTAGCGACGGAAGATTGATGAGTAAAAGGCGACTGGAGTACGATGGCAAACGGAGATTGGGATCCCAGTTTAGTCCACGTAAGGCGAAGAGAAGAAATTGCTTCTGAACAGACTCAATACGATCTTGAGAGTTTTGATACTGGGGGCCCCAAATGCATGAGCAGTATTCAAGGATAGGACGGACCAAGGAAACGTAGAGAAGTTTGGTGGTGAAAGGATCGTTAAATTCTTTCGACCAGCGTTTAATGAAGCCCAGTACACCTCTGGCTGCATTAACGATAGAAGAAATATGGAGATTAAAGCTCAACTTTTTGTCAAAAATAACTCCAAGATCTTTAACTGTAAAAATACGTTGCAATGAAATATTGTCAATCGTATAAGTGGCTAAATGGGGTCTAGAACGACTGAAAGTCATAAACATACATTTTGAACAATTAAGATGCAGTTGGTTTGCCGAACACCAAAGCTGCATAGCGTTCAAATCATCTTGTAGATGAGTATGACACAGGGGATCGGTATACGACAAAATAAGTTTCACATCATCTGCGTACATAAGAATGCGAGAATGTGTCAAAATAGAGGGCAGGTCATTAATAAAAAGAGTAAAGAGTAAAGGTCCAAGATGACTTCCCTGTGGTACCCCAGAAGTGACGTGTACCGTTTTCGAAGAAGTTGACCTAAGCAATACTCGTTGAGTCCGACCATTTAAATAGGAGGAAGTCCAAACCAGAAAAGATGGAGGGAATCCTAAGCAATCAAGCTTATACAGCAGAAGTTCATGGTTGACAGAGTCAAATGCTTTACTGAAATCGGTGTAAATGACATCAGTTTGCATTTTCATAAGAAATGCATCATTTACAAGGGAGGTAAATTCAAGTAAATTGGTCGTAGTGGACCGACTCTTAACAAAACCATGTTGGGCAGGGGAGAAAATCGACTTACAGAGATGTTGCAAAGACGAAGTTAGAAGTTTTTCAAATAATTTAGGGATGGCTGATAGCTTTGCAATGCCTCTGTAATTAGAAATATCAGACTTCCCACCTTTTTTGTGGAGAGGAATGATGAACGATTCCTTCCAAATAGATGGAAAGACTGCAGAGTCAAGGGATAGGTTAAAAAGTTTTAGCAATGGTTGAAGTAGGGAATTACAGCACTCCTTGAGCACACAACTAGGTATGTTGTCTGGCCCAGGAGAGAAAGATGGTTTTAGTGAATTAGATGCAGAAAGAAGTGAGGCATCTGTGATACCAGGATTAAATAATAGGTTCGAAGGTGAAATGTTATACGGATAAGTGTTAGTGTGGGGGACAGAGGAATATGTTGATTGGAAAAAGTTGGCAAATAGATCAGAAGCAGTAGAGTCGTTGCTAGCTTTTTCTATCCCAAGAAAAAGGAAGAAGGCAAATTTGAAGATTTGCGCTTTGAATTAACAAAGTTGTAAAATTGCTTAGGATCTTGAGTAAACTGTCGTTTGCAACGAGAAAGGTAGTTCTCGTAGCATTGGGAGTTTAAAAGGACAAAGTTGGACTTGGCTACAGAATATTTGGACAAGTCAACACTAGAACCAGACTTCTTAAACTTTTTAAAAAACTTAGATTTAATGTTTTTTAAGTAAGAAAGACGTGGTGTAAACCATGGTGGTTTGCTCGAGGCACATGAAGGGATATATTTCGGAATGCAGATATCAAACAATGCATAAAGGGTTTCATAGAATATGTTAGCAGCAACATCTATGTCAACCGAATTGTTTAAAAAAGACCAATCTGTTGCATAAATATGCTGGTTCAGAAGACTATAATTCCCTTTACGGAAGCAATATCGTTTTTTAGTAGGGGATGCTGAAGGCAAAGAACATGTTCTAAAAAATGAAAGTGAAATTTCGATAGTGGGATGGTACGAATCTTCCGGCATTGTTAAAGGCGCTGATCTAGATATAGCAGCTGTAGAGCTATCGTTGATAAAAACCAGATCAAGCATTCTATTCAAATGATTTAGAATTGAATTGATTTGAAACAACGAAAGATCGAACATGCAATCGAAAAAATCATGTTGAGCTGAGGGTATAAGGTGGTTTGTACTATTGAAAAGTGACCATGTAATGCTTGGCAGATTGAAATCACCTAACACTACAAATAAGTCATTATCACGCACATGGGTTGAAATTTCCCTTATATAAGATATATGTTGCATATAGACTTGAATATCGGAAGAAGGGGGAATATAGGAGCATGAAATATATAAGGCCCTTGATGGGAAAATAACCTTAACAGCAACAATTTCAACACTAGCTGGCGCAGAGAAATTAAAAATATCCGACTGGAGTGTGGTTTTGATGGCAATTAGTACGCCACCACCTCGAGTCGGCCGATCGCGTCTATAAATAATAAAGTTATTGGCCAAAATTTCGCAGTCAGACACTGTGGAGTTTAACCAAGTTTCTGAGAAAGCGATAATGTCAGAATCAAAAGAAATACTGTTCATGAATAAATTTTTAAGTTTAGACATAAGGCCTCTAACATTCTGGTATTGAATGGTAGTTAAATGGGGATCTAGTTTTTTGAAACATTGCTAGATGAAGATGAAGAGCTGCCTGCTGGAAGTGATACAGGCAAAGGATTGTTTCGAATTTTAGGTTTAAATTCATGAACAATCATGTGGGGTGGCCAAAATTTTGGATCACAAATGATCGGGAACACGTCATGAGGGACACTTACTTTGAAGGAAGCTATCTCCCGAGGAGTAGAAAATTTAAATTTTGTTATACCCTGTTCCCATTAAAAATGGGAAAAAGGGTAGAATGGTTTTGTGCAAAAGTATGTTACAGGCATAAGGAAGCATCTCCGACCCCATAAAGTATATATATTCTTGATCACTATCCATAGCCAAGTCGATATAGTCATGTCCATCTGTCCGTCTGTATGAACGCGCGTTTCTCAGAGACTACAAAAGCTAGAGACTTCATATTTAAAATATAAGTTCTCGTAGTGCCGGGACGATACAAATTTATCATTGTTTTTCGATACATTTCAATTCCAGACAAGTGTTTTTCGGGCATAACTTGAAAGTCATAAAAGCTAGAGACTTTATATTTGAATTGAAGTTATTTTATTGCCGGCTCAATACAAGCTTATCATTTCGATATCTCAACCCTTTCAAAAGTTATCGATAAATTAAGTGTTTTTAAGGTATAGCTTTAAAGGTTTAAGAGGTAAAGTCACCAAATTTGGTACATATATTCTCCTATAACATACAGAGGTTTAATACTTTCATTTTTTCACTTTTTGGATACTTCCCCCTGATCTCACAGAAATTGAAAAATACGTAATTCTAGAGGTGTGACCCTCGGATTTTACACAGTTGCACATTTACATATATGCCATCTTTATGTTCTTAAAATGTTATTACGATCGGACAATAATCAAAGAAGTTGCTTACGATTCAATATAACATAGTTTGGGGCCAATGGAAGAAGAAGAAGCGAAGCAATTGCATGACGCGCGCATCTAGCAGCGTGTGTTTGTATGTTTGTGTGTGTGTGTGTGTTTATATGTATGAATGCAGATAAAGAATTATGAATTTCAGAGCTGGGTTCAGGGCATCTTCTAGTCGGGCACTCTCGACTAGAGCACTCTTACTTGTTTTCTACGATTTCATTTTCGTTTGTTGTGTTTATTAGATTGTCAATTAATTTTTCAGGAACATTATTTTAAAAGCTGTAATGGTTTACCCTGCACTTTGATCTTTTTAAACGAGAAAGAAAGGGCTCCTTCGGCGCTCCGAAGGTAGTATACCCTTGCAGTTGTAAAATATAATAAAACACTCTTGCTTTTACAAAAAGAGAATGAGAATGCTACCTTTTAAATGAATTTTCCAATTAAAATCAATATTTCAGACCGATTGTTCCAACTTGCAATTACTGAGTTTAGTTAAGATAGTTTGAGGAACAAAAAAGTTGTTAGTACTACGACTCATTTTTCAACAGATTGTTCCTATGGCAGTAAGATATAGTAATCCGATATTGATGAAATTTTCTAAACGTGCTCAGATAATGCTAATACTCATATTTGGTATGTTTGGTCAAGTTATCTCTAAAAACAAAAATTTTCGACCGATTGTTCCTATGGCAGCTATATGATATAGTTGTCCGATCCGGCTGATTCCGACATATTATCTAAGTGCAAAATATGCATCTGTTCCAAGTTTCATCAGAATAGCTTAACAATTGAGAGATAAGTTTGCGTAGAAACAGACGGACAGACAGACAGGCGGACAAAGCTATATCGACTCGTCTTGTCGTCCTGATCAAGAATATATATATTTTAAGAGGTCGGATATGTTTCCTTCTATGCGTTGCAAACTTCTGGCCAAAATTATAATACCCTCTGCAAGGATATAAAGAGGATTTTCGTACGAGCACGAAATTTTTGACAATTGGCATTTATTACCACATAATTGGCACATTATTTTGACATATAAATTATAAAGATCGGTTAAGTGCGGTGTGTATCGTGACGCACCTAATTTTTTTTTCTTTTGGATGAACGTTTCTTAAGCACAGATAAACATTAATTAATGTGAATAAATACAGATCTCTAGCTCTTACGAATCCAAGGCCAAACAGCTTACAGCATAACTTACTTTATCGTATAGGGACTTCTTCATTTCGATCTCTCCGGATACCATGAAATATATAAAGAGCGGCTGGTCATCTTCCTTGATGAGCACGCGATCACCTCCAATTGTTAAAAACCTTAAAACCGGTACCAATCGGGCACGAAGTTTCTGCGTGCTAACTTATTAGATCCATTTATTCGGGCAATCTGTAACAACTTACCGGTGGTATATTACCGAAGCATGGCAAACTCGATATAATCATGCACAACTTCTTACGCTCATCAATAGTGCGTTGCCATTGAGGGGTACGAAGTAGTGCCTTTTCCTATAACCATCAATTCATTAAACATAAAATAGGTACATATACAAGTGTAACCATATTCAGTACTTAACGTAAAGTGCTTTATTTACCGCAACAGTAAGAAGACCAATTTTGCGCTTCTGCCTAACAAGAAAAGCAACATTTTTCTTTGCATTCATCACGATGCCCTGCTCGTCGGGCTCGTCCAACCATTGCTGATTCAACATGACAGTGCGAACCAAACGCTTGAAGCGCAATCGCATGTTTTTCCGGCGCAGTATTCTCTCATCTGTATCGCGCAGTCGCTTAGCCATCTTGAAGCCAAATTGTGTATCTTATCAAACTTTTTGGTTGTTTTTGTGAACTTGTATGTAATATGTATTATTTTTTTTTTTATTTTTGTATGTGTTTTTGGCTTATGGGATATTATTTTAACGATGTGAACATGTTTTTGGTGTACAATCGACTAATAAGTGAAAAAGTAAAACAAAAGGATAGACTGCTTTGTTTTGAGTTTTTTTTAAACAAAGTACTGTTAAATTTAAATTTGTTAAGTTTCTTATGTAAACTGTTGAATTTTCAAAATATTTTTCATTAAAGCGGGGTAGTTCTCAATATAGCTTAGATAGATAGATATGTCTTCTTATGCTACCCATTCCCCACTCCCTCTTTAACATGACAATAATTAAACATGTATTATAATTGTAGAGAATACTTACAGAAAATAAACAAGATAAAAAGGCTACCTTCGGCGCTCCGAAGATAATATACCCTTGCCGTCGCTTAATATATAAAAATTGTCAGGCTGAACTATGAAACGATCTTGCTTATACAAAAAGGTGTTTTCAAGAGAAGGAGAATGATGCCTTTTTAAAAAGAAATTTTCTTAATTAAATCAATATTTCAGACCGATTGTTCATATGCCAGCTGTAAGATATAGTCGTCCGATTTAGACCCAATTCAATCAACCTATTTAAAGAATAATACAACTTGCAATTACACCTAATTTTGTTTTTGCACGGTAGATTGGATCCAGAAAAAACGTGTAAAACAAACATTGATCGTATGCCAAAATAGGTGATTGGTTCCTTATCTCTAAGACTTACTAAAATTAGTGAAAAACGTAAAATATTTAACAAAATTAAAAAAATATAAATAACTGAATGAATATTAAATATTTTTTGGCATACCTTTTTTATCATAATGCGTTAAAGCTAATTAATTTAACGTTAGAAAAACAAATTTGCCTATACAAAATTTATTTACCAAACACGTCTGATGACATTGATAGTTCAAAAAATATTAACATATTTCAATTGCTCTGACAAGTAAATTTGCTTGTATGCACAAAAAGGGAACTCCCCCAATTTTGAATCGTGCTAAATTGAATAAAAACGTGTACAAAAATTTAAAATTTTGTTATTTTCAAACCGTGTTAAATCAAAACCGTGAAAAAATACCGTGTACAAACAGAATTAGGTGTACTGAGTTTGGTTAAGATTGCTTGGGATACAAAAAAGTTGGCTATACAACGACTCATTTTTCAACAGCTTGTTCCTATGGCAGCTATAAGATATAATGGTCCGATTTTATTGAAATTTTCTGAGCGTGCTTAGACATTGTTAAAATTGATAATTAATAAGTTTAGTCGAGTTATCCCAAAAAAAAAAATGTTTGACGGATCGTTGGCAGCTATATGCCAGTGGTCTGATCTGGCTACATATTTAGCCAGTTTAAGCATTTAGCATTCAGAGCGCCGAAGGTAGCTTTTCTTTCTCGGTAAAAATTTGTTATCGAAGGAATTGTAGATTCTGAGATGTAAATTAAAGTATGAGGAATCCATGGATATTTTGTTACAAATCAAATCCATACATATATTTAATAGCAGTAATAATTAAAATAACGTTGTTTATTGAATTTCAAATAGTTATTTTTTTTTTCAACATTTAAAAATGTTATTAATGTTTTATTGCGCTTGCTTTGCAGGTACATAGACAAATATTTTTATGACCGCTGCATACCGCTTGGCATTGAGAATACAAAGGATTTGAGAAACTGAAGACAGGTTTTCCAAAGCCAATTGTAAAAACAGAAGACCGAATGCAAAACTCACAAATTAGGCCTCAGAACAAATTACAGACTAACATGTATATATGCAGACATAGCATAGTTAATATATGTTAGTAAAGTACACCGATAAAAAGCCATTACCGTATAGCAAATATGTATATCTAAGGTATTACAGCATAAAGATGCGTACATGTAAAAAGTGCATATCCAGGTGTATATGATAATGATCTAGATAACTACGCTTATTACTTCAACTTAACCGGGAACACTTAGTCAAAACAAAAACACACAATTCACATTCGACACAGAGAAACTGTTTAATAAACATATTCAATACAACGTGCAACACACATTAAATACATTAAACATACAGCAAAAGGGAAAATAAAAAAAACCGATAAAATTAATAACAAATACAAGGAAATAATTATTTAGTTCAACATTCATACACTTAAGAAGCCAAATATTTAGATAAAATATTCCAAATTACTATCATAGTGCGGATGATAAGTCACAGTGAAGCGTTGCTTAAGCCACATGCTGCAGCATAAGAATATCGAAAACCACAAGTCGCAAAACGCAAATCGATAAAATCGCTTCCACGAGTACACATTAAGATCGAGAGCGCGAAGTATATAGATAGATCGATAAGAGAGAGGTCTGCTGTCAAAATGCATATTGAAATACAAGTGGCTTTGAACTTTGTCATTTCGTATCTATATAACAAATTGCCACGCCGGCGAGTCAATATTTTTGGCGAGGAATTGGAGAAAGCCTTGCGCGACAAATTCCAAGGACACTGGTACCCGGAGAAACCCTTTAAGGTATTCAAACCCTCTGCAAATATTTTTATATGTATTGAATTAAATGTGCACGTATTCCGTCTAAAGGGTTCGGCGTATCGCTGTCTCAAAACTGGTGATCCCATTGATTCGGTACTGGCGCGTGCGGCTCGTGAAAGTGGCGTACCTATTAGTGATATACTTGAAAACCTACCCAATGAGCTATCCGTCTGGGTGGATCCTGGTGAGGTCTCATACCGCATTGGCGAGAAGGGGGCAGTTAAGGTAAGCTCACAGATAAATTATATATATAAATATAACATGGTTTGTACAGAAGTTATACTGTGCACAGATACTCTATACGGAGAACAATGAGAACCATGAGGATAGCCACTCGGCGGATCGTGAGGTTACTAAAACGTTTAATCCAGAGGCACAATGCTTTCGTCCCATCAATGTGGTCAACACGACCATGAACAATTTGAGCTTAAGCCCAAAGGCGTTGCCTTTATCGTTGCCATTGCCACCGTCGGGCTCCTCACCACACTCGGCTGCCTCCTGTTCGCCGACATATAAGGGCAGCCCGAATCCCAATGGCGGTGGCTCCAGCGGTGGCAGTTTCTCTGGTAGTAACACTGTGGCTGCCACCGCTACTGCCACCGCCTTTGTGCAACGTGCCGCTCAGGCTCCGCTTACATTCACAACGGCCACTTTTGCCCAGACAAAATTCGGCAGTACCAAACTCAAAACTAGTTCCAAGCGTACCAACAGGTGAGCACGTTGAACCTGACCACAGCTAAAGAATTAGTAAATTATGCCTATTTTTATCCTCTCGCTACCCACAGCAGCTCGTATCGCATGTCGCCTACTGAATTCTCCAACTATATTAAGCAACGTGCCATGCAACAGCAGCTTCATCATGGCCTTAGCGTTGGCGGCTCATCGGCGGCAGCCTTTGGTGCATTGGATGCCGCCTCACCGGCGCGTTCGCTCTCTCCCAATGCGTTGTCATTGGGTGGCAATCAAACCACCTCAGCGGTGTCGGCAGTTGCTGATCCTTTCTACTATCCTAACATCCCAATTGGACTGTATCCGCAGTATAATGGACAGCGCAATCTCTTCGAGCCACACTACAATACGGATCCGGCCGGCATTGCCATGTTTGGCGGTGCTACTGCGACTTCAGCTGTAGCTGCTGGCAGCCATAGCTTCAGTAGTTATATGGAACCATGTTACTTTGCCAATGGCCATGTGAATGCAAACGTCACTGCTGCTTGTGCTGGCGGCAATCAACAGCAATTGGAGCATGCCAACAGCAGCGAGAGCTGCTATGGATTGGACACAGATGGCAGCATTGCAAGCGAGGCGCGCAACCCAGCTGCCGGCGCAGCTGCTGGCGAATCATCAATCGATAGCAGTCCTATTGCTACGCCCACATCTGGCTTTACACTTAGCCCAAATGCAGTTGCTGAATCGGCTGCCACAGCAGTGTCTGTTGACAGCTCCACAACTGCAACTGCTACAGCTTTAGCTTCCGCGTCAGTTGCCACATCCGGAGCTAACAATCAAGACTCGTCTGCTGGTGCTGCTAGCAACAGCAAGCGAATCGATGGTCTCAGCTCGTTCTACGGCACCGGATCCTCTTATCAGCAGCTATTGGTCGCCAACTAGACTCAGCCCGGAATCCAGCTAAGGTCATTAAAAATTCAAAATAAAGCAGCCAAAACAAAAAGCAAATAAATTAAGTGACGACTGTGAAAAACGTTTAGGAAGCAAGCGGCCAAAGCTATCTTAACCTAAATTAAAGCAAGTTTAATGGACTCTGAATGTGTCCTAAATCAACCCAGATCATATACTACAGTCAGAAAGTTTTATTACTTAAAGAAAAGGCAGAAAGAGAAAGAATGAATACCTGTCAAGACGCCAAGAAATGAAGTGCAAAAAGAGCATATGTATGTAGAAAGTGTAACTGTAACCAATTTAAGTAGCGTAATTCTAACTGGCTCGTGTATTAATACAACAAACGAACAAACCAACCAACAAACAAAAATAAACAAAATAGAAATACTAAGATATATATATAGTGTATGTAAAGCTCTGCGCTCTGTACTTGCCCAACATGCATCTTTATATATATATATAATTCATTATGAATATGTTTGTGCAGTATATATATATATGTATATATATGGTATAATTGCATATGTAAGTTCACATCCGACACATATTTGTTTCTTTATTTACGTATATAAATATATATATGTATATATATCTATCTATATAGTCATGTGAAAATTCATTTACCAAAAAGCTTTAAAAATTTAACGGATGTACATATTTAGGTATATATGTGGATTACATTTGTATGTATGTACATATAGCCATACACGTGCATACATAAATACATGCATACGAAAATAACATAATATAATTTACGACGAGCAAAAAAAAAAAAAAAAAGAAACAACTAGAACGAAACCCATTTTGATTTTTAAAACTAATTGTTTGCAAATTGTTAAACATTAAACACAGAAAAATTAAAACAAAAGCCCTGACATTAAGTTTTAACTAGTTATAGCTTAACACATAAGCTATTTTTTGTATCAGGACAAACAAGGATGAATTAAAATCTAAATACAAGAAATGTATTACAAAATGACGTAGGATCGATATTGCATACCCTTTGAACAAGCAAGATCTTTTAAAAGACAAAAACCAAATATATTACATAGATAACAATCAGTTGCTTCTGGAATTTAAATATTTTTCAAGCACATTATCTATAATGTAAATAATATTTATTATTGTTATACAAATGTTAAAACTTTTTATAGCAAATCTAAGAGTATATAACAGGTATATCGTATTTTCAATCTTACTTTATAGTCTTATTCCCAAAAGTCCGTTCAATACGTTCAAAAAAGTAACTACATCGCCAACGGGTGAATATTAATTTATCGCAACACAACGTTTTTTTTATACCCTTGCAGATGGTATTATAATTTTGGCCAGAAGTTTGCAACGCATAGAATAAAACATATCCGACCCCATAATATGTCGGAACCAGCCGGATCGGCTCACCATAGCATATAGCTGATAAAGCAACGATCGTTCGAAAATTTTTTGAGATAACTTGATCAAACTTACTAAATATGAGTTTTAGCCTTATCTAAGCACGCTCAGAAAATTGTATCAAAACCACTATAAATTATAGCTGCCATAGGAACAATCTGTTGAATATTGAGTCGTTGTATGAACAACTTTTTTGTTTCTCAAACTATCTTAGCCAAAGTTAGTAATTGCAAGTTTTGTTTATATTTTATACAGATTTATTGAATTTGGTCAAAGTCGGACGACTTACTATTATAGCTGTCATAGGAACAATCGGTCTGAAATATTGATTTTAATAAGAAAATTAATTTTAAAGGTAGCATTGTCATTCTCTTTTTGTATAAGCAAGAGTGTTTCATTATATGAAGCAACTGATGGGTATCCTACCTTCGGATGGCCGAAGGTAGCCTTTCTCTCTCGTTTTATTATAGTTTGTTTTTTCTTAGGGTATGCAAACTTTGGCGTACCGAGGAGCGTGTTGTAATTCAAATTTTGTGTGCTTTATGTGTGTGTATAACTTACTATTCGACTTCATTTTTTTATATGTATGTATATCTATTTTTATATGAACATTTGTAATTTTTATAAGAACAAGTAAAGTAAAAACAATTTTATACTTTTTATACGGGCTTACGTGAAATACCTTGTGCTATATAAACGTTTACTTTAATTAAAAAAAAAAGGAAACAACAAAACAAATAAGCATATTTATTTAGCTTATGCATACATACATACATATATATATATTTATTGCTAACTTAACTTAAAATAAATGTAAATACGATTCGTAATTTCGTTAATTAAAATTATACCCAAATTCGATACGATAAGAAAAAATCAGAAGGCATACTCCTACATTTAGATACCACATTATAACTACGGTCACAAATTCCTTCTATTTAGCAAAAATGTTAAGTATTTGTAATTGATATTTGTATATACTATATATGTTTATGTGCGTGTGAGTGTGCGTGTGTACACATACCATACACGCGCGTGTATCTAAACTTACCACTGAAATGTAACTTTAAAGAAACATTTAAGTACCTTAACAAGCTTCTAACTATCACTACTGTGATCAAATGCTGGTAAGATAATGATTTTGCTCACTTGTAATATCAGTGCAGAGCTGGAATGATTGGGGATATAATAACAGAACGCTACTCTGAAATGTACCATTCCGATCGTTCCGCATTAATATGCATGGTCAGCAAAACAGGTAATAAAAGTCATTCGACCCATTATTTCGATCATGGTAGTACAAAAGTACCTACAAACATACAATTATGCATTCACAATATGACACGGAATACAAGAAGCAAGAAATCCTTTAGATAAACTAGTACTAGTACTAATGAATTACACAAGCGAATAAAACACAAAAATTTTGTACTTTTATATGCATACATATATATGAATATATATAGCACATACATACATTAATATATGTATGTATGTTTCAATTTATAATTGTATATAATCTACGTATACTGGATTCGCAATGTTTATAACCACGTTATATTGTCTTGTTAGTTGTGAATCAACATTGGATAAGGCCGTTTTATATATCTAAATATGTATGTTTAGTTAACTCTATTTGCCACCAGTTCCACTTCTGTATTTCGGGACAGATAAGCCTAAATGAAGACAGTGAAGCACACAGTATGTAACTACGCTGGACTCGATGTACTTTTATATGAAAACATAAGAGAGAGAGAGACAGAGAAAGAGTTCATGTAATACTAATTATTAGGAAATACATATAAGAAAAAATTAAACCGATTGCTTGATAGGCATTCTCCAATTGTGATATCAAAGTAAGACAGTTATGTGGACAATGCGACTCTGTAAAGTTAAATGTTATTGGAGTTAATAATGAGACGAGAAATGAGAATACATTAATGCCTCTGTATGCCCCACTATAAGTTCTTACCCACGACTGTACATAGTACTGACTTACATACATATTGCATACAGAAATACGTACATATATAAATGTATGCTAGTCCCACAGAAACAAGTAGTTAAATATAAATATATAACAACCAACAAGACCTTGGTTTAAGCCGCCTACCTACCAAAAACAACAACAATAACAAGTAAAATAGTAATACAAATATGTACATACTATATGTTATACAAAAAATGTTATATGCATAAACGTAGAAACGCGCTGTATTTATCAAATTAAACATAAAATAGTAAATTTAATGTTTATATAAGACACCAAAACACCTACATATGACAGAGAGATCAACAATGATAACACTGCTCATTTCTAGTTAGTGCGGTACTCAACTACTGTCTATTCAGAAAATCTATACACATATATATATATACACAAAAATATATATCGTACATACTATATATTTTATTATATTGAAAACACACAATACAAGAACATTTTAAACTCAAGTATTGTACTTCATTGGTGCATACAAACAACAATGTACTTACATATGTACATATGCATATTCAGCTGAATCTATCGGAATTTAACAAAGCCAAAATCTTTATTAAAATATGATTATTCATGTGTTATCCAGCAACAGATGACTTTATGTAGTAAAAAAACATATAAAATGAAAGAAAAATTGATTTTTAAACCTTGTGTTTCTATATGAATATATGTATGTACATACATACATATGTATGTTATCAGATATAATACCTATAGTGCATGTTTAAAAAAGCTTTTTCAAACATCTAAATGTGCATTACAACTATACTTAGTAAATATTTATACTTGTGCGTGTAAGAGTCCCTGAATTTTAGATATCCTTTTCCATGAACACATATGTATATATGTTTAAGCAAAATTAAATTCAATAATTATTAGCAATTGTCTGTTGCCATGTGTGTTTATGAAAGAACTATGTACTGCATATATACACATATTTTTCAATATAACTAATTTTCTCATAGACGAGCTGTGCTATAATCAGGTAGAAGATATTGCCCCAAATCACAATTTCCTAGTTTTTAAATGTATTACGTTTGTTCAGGAGTATTCCCCATTTATTTATTTATGTCAAGCCCTTACCGCGAAAATAACGTATATATTCTTGATCAGGACGACAAGACGAGTCGATATAGCTTTTTCCGTCTGTCCGTCTGTTTGTACGCAAACTAGTCTCTCAATTTTGAAGCTATTCTGATGAAACTTGGTACAGATACTTATTTCTGGTGCACGCAGATAATATGGCGGAACCAGCCGGATCGAACTACTTTATTATATAGCTGATATAAGAATTATAAATTTTAGCCTTATATAAGCACGCTCATAAAATTTCATCAATATCGGACCACTATATCTTATAGCTGCCATAGGAGCAATCTGTTGAAAAATGAGTCTTTGTATGAACAACTCTTATGTTTCTTCAACTATCTTCACCACACTCAGTAATTGCAAGTTTTATTTCATTTTATATAGGTTGATTGAATTTGGTCAAAATCGGACGACTATATCTTATAGCTGTCATAGAAACAATCGTTCTGAAACATTGATTTAAATAAGAAAATTAATTTTGAAGGTAGCATTGTCATTCTCTTTTTGTATAAACAAGGGTGTTTCATTATATTAAGCAACTTCAAGGGTTTACTACCTTCAGAGCCTTTCTTTCAAAATTAGCATTTCTTTCTCGCTTTAATCTTGCTCGATGGATTTGTTTCGCTTACGATATAATTGAAAGTGCGATATATTTGTAAATGTATACAATTGACTTTTAATATTTTTGGTGTAAATGCGTTTGTACACATTTGCATTAAAAAAAGTTTCTGAAAAATGTCGAAGATATTTCTCTTAACTTTCTTCATTACTAAATTCGCCATCAGCAGACATAAGTTGAACACTGCAAAAAATATAAAAACAAAAGCAGAAGCATGAAATTAATCCTCATACAGTTTATAGTTGACATTGTTTCCTTCCGGCCTATTGTCTTTGCACACAATGATGAATGAATATCAATGTTGCGTTTTTAAGCTGGACCTTCAGCCCACTGATTTCAGTCAAAATGCTCCTAGCACCATCGGTGCAAACGGCAGCAAGTTTCTCAAATCTGCCTATTTCATACCGCCGTTAACTCAATGCACGGAATATAGCCGCACCTTTGGCTGTGGTGTACAGAGGGACTAAGTTAAACAGCTCCTCTTAAATATTAAAATTGCTATCAATATATTTGACAACAATAGTCACTTACGCCACATCATTTATATCCGTACTCTCATCAACGGCCGAAGAAAAATACTAAAAAGGCCTCTTATTATATGACTTTGTTTTGCTTTGATTTCATTGCCGATTGCATTAACTCTTCGAGTGAGACAGTTCGGCGTGAGAGCGAAATCTTTGATATCAGGTCACACATTCATCTCTGTGGTTTTTAGGCAAAATTATATTATTATTATAGTAACAAATTGTAAATATTATTAGCGTCGGCCTTTGCCGACTAGTGACGCGCCGCTTCGCCGTTAGTCCCTTTTCGTCTCTACACACGAGTAACGGACTGGGAAAGTTGGGCCACTATGTGACCATCGCTGATGTAACGCATAATTACATACATACAAATGTACATACACCTAATTGTGTTTTTACACGGTAGATTGGTCCCAGAAAAAACCGTGAAAGAAAAGACATTGATCATATGCAAAAAAAAGTTAATTGGTTCCTTATCTCTAAAACCTATTACATTAGTGAAAGTCATAAAATATTTACCAAAATTAAAAAAATATAAATAACTGAATGAATATACAAATATTTTTGGCCTACCTTTTATCTTAATGCGTTAAAATTTAATTTGATGTAACGTTAGCAAAACCAAATTTATTTACCAAACACGTCTGATGGCATTGATAGTTCACAAAATATTAACACATTGCAATTGCTCTGACAAGTAAATTGCTTGTATGCACAAAAAGGAAATTCGCCCAATTTTGAATCGTGCTAAATAGAATAAAATCGTGTAAAAAATTTTGTTATTTTCAACCCGTGTTATATCAAAACCGTGTAAAACAGAATAAGGTGTATATGGCAAACTAAGATAAAGCTACACCAGCGAGGGGCACGACTGTGGCTCGAGAGCCGGCTACAAAGCAATAAAACTCACACGCACAGGAGCTGTGAGCTGTTGGATTTGGCAACTGCCCAAGTGCAAGGAGATGCACAACGCTGTTAGTGCAAGACAGAGCGGGAGGGAAAAACACTCGGAAACGGCTGTCAGCAGCAAAGAAATGTAGCTAACAATAATCCATGAGCTACGCACAGTGGTTCAGAATGACTTTGTTTCAAATTCTGTAATTTTTTAACCACTACAGATTTTCAAGAGATCTTTTAATTTTTTTTTGTTTGATTGCAAATTGTTTAACGTTTTACGGAAATACAAATGTATCGAAATCAATTGTGTATAATCAGAAATATACAAATATCAGCTTCTGGAAAATACAAAAACCAATTTTGTTCAAGGCGAATAGCACCTGAACCACTATGCGTAGCCACTAAGCATGGATTTCCGTTAATAACATTTTTGAAAAGGCTGCGTGTTTTTCCCTCTTGAAGCCGGCACCTGCACCGTTATACATTTTCAAGTGCGGATCTCCCTTTTTTGTGTGTCCCTGCTTGCTTTGTCTTGTGCAAACATCTGTATAGCTTCTTGCACTCAACAGGAGCCTTGGCTATCCCAATGTGATTCGTTTCACTGTCCTTTTTTCCTGACCGACTTGTAGTTTGTCGCTAGTTTGCCTCGAGACAAGCGTGTAGTTTGCTCGCGAGCTAACCCAGTAGAACTTGGACGTAGGAAAGAAGTACTTCTGGCATGCTTATTTCGTCACATGGAAGGCCTTGCCATAATGGAAGTTTCTAAGTCGCTTTTATTCATGGACTAAACATGGAAATATGGTATTTTCGGTAAGGCCTTTGGCATGTGTTTCTCAACTTCGTGAAACGCTCGGGATTGGCTTCTCGATTCCATTTCCGAAATCATAGTGCAAAATACATGAATTGAGAAGGCTATTTTGCATTACATGAGGCGTTCGCTGGCTAAAGAATGGCTTTTGCACAATGTCGTGACACGACACCGTGCCCTTTCCCACTCATGCTTCCCAATTTCACATTCAGGAGGCATTCCTAAAGAAGGCTAAATTGACTTCACGCAGTTTTCGCATGTATTTTTTTTATTTCAATAATAACATTAATTGTTTGTATATGTAAATGCTCGAATTATTTTATTTGTAAGTAAGTGTGCGGTTGATGTTTGTGTCATCCTTGTAGATTTTTTTCTTCGCCTCAGTCTGTGCCTTGTAGCTCCTGTTTTTACCACTCTAAATGAAAAAAATATAATTTGTTGTTACTGAGAGAACAAAAAATAATACAGAAGTTAATACTTACATCGTACAATCGTAAACTTTTGAATAAATCAAGGCTGCAACAGTGTAAGCTTAAGTTTGGCTTCACATATGAATAAGTAAACTGAAAAATGCACATATACATATTGCACAAAACACAGTAAATGGGTTAAATTATTAATATTATTATATACAATAATACATATATTAATACTGACATGGTAAAACTTTACACAAATCACTTCAAATAAAATTTAACATATATTTCTGTTCATAAATGTATATTTATGCGTGCACTTTAATTGCAAGTCAACAAGCAACAGACGCAAAAATCTTACGATGTTTTCTTTGATCTCAAATTTTTGTTGTCTTCTGCTTTGACATGTTTGTGTCTCACTTATATCATGACAAATCAGCTGCGAAGGTAAGTATATTTGAATTGCTTAAATTTTCAAACAGATTACACCCAATCTAACCTACAGAAAATTCTCGACACCTCACACGAACGATCGTTTCACTTTTATTTTACAAAGTTAATTCATGCCAAATAATGGAAAATAGCAGCGAACATCGCATTCCATGTTCTGATTTGGCTGCTCAAACGAAAATAAATTCATGTTTCCTTTTTTCATGCAATTATTTCCCATTCCATTTTTAGTAAAATGACATGACTTCTCATGTCGCATGAAAATTATACCATCCATAAGGCATTTTTTTTAACCAATTTCCACAAGCTACACACATAATATGTATTTGAATACGATTATCATGTTTTTAACCATACATATTCAAAAATGCATTAAATACATACATTTTAATGTATGTGTGTATCAATTAAAAATTAAATAAATGCATATCAGTGAATACAATAACAACACACATACATTTGTACATACATTGATTAAAAGTACTATGAGACCTTTATGTACACATACTTAGTATATAAATATTCAATCAATTCAAAAAGAGTGTGTAAATATAGAGTTAGTATTGTAAATGTAACATATTTCTCTGTATAAACATATATATATATATATATATGTATATGTGTACATACATATGATTAAATGTTATGTATTGAAGAGTAATAATATTGAGTATTTTTCATATTACATTTAATAGAATAAAGATTATCGTATTATTCAAAAATACACCATCTGACCTTACTTTACTCGAATCAATAGAGTTCTGAAAGCATTGGGAGGGAGTGCCAAAGACTAGGTAAATGATTACAGTTAGCCAAAAGGAAATGGAATTGGAATGGAAATCTCTAGCCAGCCAAGCACTCATGTTCGGCATATTTTCATCAATATCTCTGCCTTCCTTCAGTGCATTGCCTTTGTGGCGCAGTCGCAGCACACTTAGCTGGTCTGGGACCCAATCCATGGTTTCACGAGTGCAGCCACTTTATAGTCATTTGAAGCCTCTGTGTGTTGTGTGCTTAGTGCTACTAGGCAAATTACACAAAGCGACATCTAGCGGAACGCATTGGAATTTATTACAGATCTAACATCTACCATCAGTCATCTGTTGTCACAGTTCTTAATTGAATTATAGAGCCTTCACTAGAAAGTAATTGGGTGGCCGTATTATAATCGCCCTTACAAGAGTGTACAAGATGATTATTCATCAGAAATATCCAATTATTATTATTATTTTATAAAGTACTAGCATTTCCCAGTATGAGGTGCTTCGCCCCACAGTTTAGTTCTCTGAGAGCTTTGCAAATTAATTTGAAGACAATCGGACGAAATTTAATGCAATTCGCCAACACAACCAATAAACCCCCAAAACAGATTTAACAAAATTGTAAAATCACGTTGGTAATCTTATTTTACGTGAAGCTTTGAAAGTGAGTTTGCTGATAATTGGGCTAATATTAAAAATTCACCACCCCAATTACCACGCAGGGGGATAGATTTTCCACAAAAATTGAATGTCGTTTTAATGGGATGTCTATATAGATCTTTGACAATGATTTTAAATCCGATCGCATGAAAAACAAAAAAAAGATTTTTAACAACAACTTTTTGCAAATTTTCCGGATTTTAAAAATTATAAATTACATTGCTAAAATTTTGTTATTTAGAGCTTTGAAAATAAATTGGAAGCTGATCGGATGGAAAACCAAAAAGTTGCATACAACAGTTTTCTCGCCTTTTTCCGACTTCAGGGGGTAGATTTTCCCAAATATGAAAATCATGTTAGTGTTTTGTTATATAGAACTTTGAAAATCAGTTTGAAGATAATCGGACGAAAATTTAATCATCCATACAACCTTGACACGCCATATTCCTCGCAGGTAGGGTGAATTTTTTGAAAATAATTTGGAACCCTAACGTTTGAAAATCAAAAAAGTGGCATGTAAAGGGTTTTCCTCATTTTTATAGCTTTGGTATAGAATTTTCCAAAATCGATTCTTAGTGCGCACTTACGTTGTAAACTACTGTGATTACAGCTCCCGAGTTCTCATGGTTTGGGCCGTTGGGCGTTTATATTAATAGTTTAATTTAATATATATATTTATTTATTTATTTGTTGGCGACTAGAGGCAGTCACATAGAAAATTTCAATAACTGTTAGGAAATTAAAAGTAATATTATAAAAAAGAGTAATAAGTTAAATATTTTTGGTAAGGGTATCTATGCGCTGCCGTTTAACGAGTGTGTGCTCTCGCAATGAGCATGCACGCACACTTGCATATGTGTACTACATGTATCCATTAAATGGCAGCGCATAGATACCCCGCCCCGTCTCTACAAGCTCGAACGACTACAGAAAAAAGGCAACGCCGGAAATTCACAGCAATGACCGCATGTCTTCTTGTGATTGAATATATATGTGTGTGTTGCTGCTAATTCGCATATATGCAAGCATTTCGGAGCGTCGAAATAGATGTTGCGGCAGCGAAGCCAGAGCAAGCAATGAGTTCGGCGCTGTGTGCCGCTGATCGCCAGAAGAATATTCTCTGCCTGAATGCTACGCTTTGCCTTCGTGTCGCAGTCGCAGCACACGAAGCTGCTTGGGATCGTTGAGTGCAAGAATTTTATGCAACCACTTTTTAGTCGATTTGACGCCTCTATGTGTTGTATGCTTAGTGGTATTATGTTAAAATTTATTTTAAATTAAGCTAAGCTCGTTCTGCATCTTTTACTTGTTTAAAATCGCGAAATGTAATCCGGAGATATTCACGTTTTGCTTAAGTCTCACTGAAAAACCAGTATTTTTTGATTATTTTAAAAACGGTCACACTAACTAAGTTTTGATTTCTTTTTTGGATTAAAGAGCCGATTTTACTCAAAAATTAATTCTAAAATGTTCAGAATTGGACCATTTTAACAAGTTTGCTTCCTGCCGATGAGCACATAAACGCCCCTAAATGGGACGTGTCATACGAAAGATTCAAATTCGAAGTTTTTATTCATGAGCTAATTACTTTGTTATTTGTTAATCAATTTTAATAAAACTTTTATTTTCTTTAAAAAAAAAAAAGCTTAAGACACAAATCGGGAGCCAAATTTAAAAAATTAAATTCTGTAAAAAACACTTTCTAAGTGAAGCCTTTTTTTAAATGGTTATTTTTGATGCAAAACTTAAATTTAAAACTTTTTAAGCGCCTAAACGAAGTATCCGACTAATACATGGGTGGCTTATAGGTTATTTTATACCGTTTTTAAAAATGTTAGTTTCTTTAAAATCAATAAACCAATTTCGAAGACATTAACAATTATGAAAGGGTGCCTTTTGGAAAAATTAAAAAATGAGGGTTTTTCGTTTTGCTCAAAAACGGCCATTGCATTTTTTTTAAGTTTTGTTTAGGTCTTAGCTACCGATTTTACATAAGCAATTCCCATCATAAAATCAGCAGACGTATCTGCTAACTTAAATTTTTTGATATGGTATGTCATTTTATGTTAGTGTGAGATATAGCACTTTAAAGATAAAACCATGTCTTACATTAAGAGTACTATATTCTTTATTTAGTTTTTTATTAGCTATTTAACATTAAACCCTCGAAATTGATATCGTCGGGTGCATTGTCAATAGCAAATTTGAATTTGAACTGGGTCCCAGTGTTTGTTATGAGGCTGCTGCTGAGCGAGGATGTATCCGAATGGGGCCTAGCTGATGCCACGGACTGACCAATTGATGGAGTTGCATCTGGCTTGTTATTGTTGCCAGTAGGTACCGCAAAGTCAAATCGAAAATCTTTGCCGGATGTTAGCAGCGCTGATTTTTTCACAAAAGTTGATTTTTTGTTCGCATCGGCCACTGTAGTAAATTTTATTTGCTTTGAAGCTACAATTAAACAAAAAGAAAATAAATTAATATGATGTGTGCAAAACAAATTAACGGCATTCGAGATACTCTGAGATAAATACACAAGCAAATACACGTATTAGAAAGAAATGAAGCGACGATAATTGATGTGCCGCTCTTTTTGCTAGCTACTACTCGACTACTAGTCGACTTAAAAATGTCTGCATTCGTAACACGATTAATTGGATCCCAGACCAGCTTCGTGTGCTGCGACTGCGACACGAAGGCAAGGCAAAGAAGCCAGGCAGAGAAAACAAGTGCGAGTGCTCTAGTCAAGAGTGCCCAACTAGGAGATACTCTGAGTCCAGCCCTTACATTCATTCATTATTATTTGCTGCATTCATACATAAAAACACACACACATACAAACACACGCCGCAAGCTGCGCGCTTCATGCAATTGCTTTGCTTCCTTTTCTTCCATGGGCCCCATACTATGTTACATTGAATAACTTCTTTGCTTGGATGGCATATAAATATATGCCAAATTGGAAGGTCATATCTCCAAAAATACGTGTTTTTAGATTTTTAGGGAATCAAGAAATGATATCAAAAAGTTAAATATTCCTTACTTTTGTATGTTGAACGAGAACATACACACTGACTTTGGCGTCTTTAGCTCTTATAACTTTTGAGTTATGTCCAAAAAACGCTAGTCTGGAATCAAAATGTATCGATAACTTTTGAAATGACGAGATATCGATATACGAGAACATATATTGTAAATATTAAGTATCTGAGAAACGGATTGTTCCTGTGTCAGCTATAAGTTATAGTGGTTCGATTTAAATGACATTTTCTGAGCATGCTTAGACAATGATAAAACTAATAATTGGTAAGTTTGAGCAATTGAGAGACTAGATTGCGTACACAGAAAAAAAACCCGTTCTAAAAATCAAGTTTAAAATGCTTGATTTATACGACAGCGTAGTTGAAACTTTTAAGTATGTATTCAGGATATAATTCTTAAATTAAGTTTATATCAGAATTAAATGACATAGACTCAGCATAAAAAAGGCCAAATAAGCCTTAAATATTTGATTCAAATACGAAATTCTTAGAATAATCCCGGGTAAAAATATATTAGCTTAGAGAGAAATGAAATTGGCTCGAATTCTTTTGCTCTTTCGGTCATTTGTTTTGGTGTAGCTCAGTGTGTTAGGTGTGTGCCTTGCAAACGAGAGTTATGCGGGTTCAATTCCCTGTCAAGACTTAAGCTTTTTTAAGTTATTTATTTACAAAAATTAATTTTGTATAAAATACTAAAACAAGTACAATATTTCGAGTACTAGCAACTTAGTCTTCTTCACAATGAAATTAAATTATTCTGTCGGCTTATGTTAGAGTTTAGATTTTGAGTATCGAATAAGTTGGATAGCTCAGTGGGAATACACAAGCCTTGCAAACAGAGGAGGGTCCCCCGGGTCCGGGTTCTAGTCCCATCGACTTAACACTTAACTTTACTCTACGTGTAAAACATAACAATAAAAAAAATACTTTTTTAAGAATTAATTTAAACTTAATTTAAGAATTTCGGGATTGAAAAACCGTACTTGAATCAAGTATATTGTACTCGGTTTAAGAAAATCCGAGATCACCGAACTTTTGACACCGTTTGGGATTTTTGTTTTCTGTGTATAGATTTTAAATTTAATATATAAGTTCTCATAATGCTAACAAAAGTTTATTTTTTTGGATATCTTGTCCCGTTTAAAATTTCGATTCCAGACCAGTGTTTCTTGGGCATAACTTGAAAGTTATAAGGGCTAGAGGCAAATTTGTAATGTGTATTCTAGTATAGCATACAGAACTAACGGTTATTTTTGGATACCTCCCCTCTATCCCACAGAAATCGGATTTTACATGCTCACACATTTGAATGCTATCTTAATGTTCTATAAAGTGCATAACTATCGGACTACAAACAAAGAAGTTATTTAATGTAAATCAGTATAAGGTGAATTGAAGAAGATGAAGCACAGCAATTTCATAAAACTACCTTACCCTTGCAGAGGGTATTATAATTTTGGCCAGAAGTTTGCAACGCATAGAAGGAAACATTTCCGACCCCATAGGTGAGGTTACGGTGGCTGGAGGGGAAACACTAAAGAGTCTTTCCACTCCACACTTAGGCTAGAGTTGGCGCCTTGTGATACCACATAAAATATTTTTAACCGTTTGTTCTCTTTGAACCAGTTTGTGGAGTCTATGTATTTGATTATGCTGTTTATGACAACCTCGGAAATATCCGATAAATTATCGAAACTGTAGCGTCCTTGGTATCGGAGTCGCCTCCTACTAAATGCAGGGCAGCGACATAGCAAGTGTTCGACAGTCTCTTCCTCTTCTGTACTATTACAACTTCTACAGAAGTCGTGCTGCGGTGTGCCCAATCTGCAATCATGGGTTCCTATCAGCCTGTGAGGGCCCCTATTATAATTGAGATATTGCATCTCTTTTGTTTAATTAAAGCAGAGGTACGCTTCAAGTTTAGGGTGCGCCAGGTGAGTTTGGAAACCGCGCATGTAGGGAGGATTGTCTGGCCAATTCATCTGCTGCTTCGTTTCCCTCAATATTACGATGTCCAGGCACCCATACAAGGTTAATACTGAGCTGTTGAGCCGTCTCGTTGAGAAACTGGCGACACTCAGTCAGTGTAACTGCATTATTCCTAGATCGGGAGAGTAGACACCGCCTCCCACACGTTTGTCCAGTTTTGATCCATCTGTGTAGATTCGGACTGTCCCCTGTACGTGTTTTCGAGTAGGTATGTGAACCTGGTACAATTTGTGGAAAGACAATTTTGGTATGCAGTATGCTTGCTTGGAGGGGATCTGCTGTGTGCGTTTGAGTATTAGCACTAAGCATACAACACATAGAGGCGTCAAATTGATTAAAAAGTGGTTGCATACAATTTTTGAATTATGAGCACCCAAGCAGCTTCGTCTGCTGCGACTGCGACACGAAGGCAAAGCGCAGCAGGCAGGCAGAGAATATTCTTCTTGCGATCAACGGCACACTAATACAGATTTCTGCACTTCTTTGGACTTTATGGATTGCCTTTAGGTTGGATGTCAGCCGGAAGGCAGGCCACCATACTAGCACTCCATAGAGTAGGATGGGCCTAATAGCTGTTGTATACGCCAGTGGACTATAAGTGGGGAGAATCACTATCTGGAGCCTATGGCCTTCTTTCCAGCATAGTTTGCTATCAAGAACTCCACCTAGGTATTTTGCATTGCTGCTTAGGGTGAGAATCGTGTTCCGACCACATAAAGTATATATATTCTTGATCAGGACGACAAGACGAGTCGATATACCTTTATCCGTCTGTCCGTCCGTCCATCTGTCTGTCTGTTTCTACGCAAACTTATCTCTCAATTTTGAAGCTATCTTGATGAAATTGGTACAGATGCTTATTTCTGCTGCACGCAGAAATGCCGGAATCAGCCGGATCAGACCACTATAGCATATAGCTGCCATATGAATCGGTCGAAAATGTTTGTTTTTAGAGATTACTCGACCAAACTTAACAAATATAAGTTTTAGCATTATTAAAGCACGCTTACAAAATTTTATAAAAATCGGACGACTTATTTATAGGTGCCATTGGAACAATCTGCTGAAAAATGAGTCGTTGTATGAACAACTTTTTTGTTTCTCAAATTATTTTAACCAAACTCAGTAATTGCAAGTTTTATTATATTTTATATAGATTGGTTGAATTAAGTCTAAGTCGTACGACTATATATTATAGCTAACAATCGGTCTAAAATATTGATTTAAATAAGAAAATGCATTTTAAAAGAAGCATTGTCATTCTCTTTTTGTATAAGCAAGAGTGTTTGATATTATGCAACTGTTAGGGTATACTACCCTCGGAGCGCCGTAGGCCTTTCTTTCTCGTTTAATTTGTTAATAAGTGTCCTGTTGATGTTTGTATCATCCTGTAAGGTTTTTTTTCTTCGCCTCAGTCTGTGCCTTGTAGTTCCTGTTTTTAGCGCTCTGAAGGTAACAAATGTAATTTGTTGTTACTAAGAAAACAAGCTATCTATATACATAAAACAGTTTGTCCTGATTGGCGATGGGTTATTGGCGATTGGTGATTGCCAAATAATAATTGGCAATTAGTGATCAACGCAGGGCCCAAACCATAAGAGCTAGAGAGCTGAAATTACAGTAGTTTCCTCTTAGTTTAAAAATTGCGTACTAAGAAACGATTTTGGAAAATTCTATACAGAAGCTTGGGAAATGATAAAAACCCGTTGTATGCAACTTTGTTGTTTTATGTTTTGTATGTTTTAAAATTTACCTCCTCGGAGTAAAATGGTGGGTCAAGATTGTACGGATGAAAATGACATTTTCGTCCGATTATCTTCAAATTTATTTTTAAAGCTCTATACAAAAATAAATAAACATGACTTTAAAATTTTGCAAAATCCATAGTTGGATAATGGCGGGAATACTGTTGTATGAAACTTTTTGGTTTTCATCACATCGGGTTAAAACTTATTTTCAAAGATCATTATTAACATTCATTAAGAACTGTATACCAATTTTGTATCACCCCCCTTGGGCGAAAATTGTGGGTCAAGGTTGTATGAATGCAAATTAAATTTTCGTCCGATTATCTTCAAATTGATTTTCAAAGTTCCACGTAACAAATTATTATCAAAATGATTTTAAAATTTTACTCCATTTTTTTCCACTCCAAATTTGGAAAATGGTGGAAAAACTGTTGTAACTTTTTAGGTTTTCATCCTGTGTTCAAACTTATTTTCAAAGACCATTATAAAAATTGATTTATAACTGTATACAAATTTTTTTGGAATATTCAAACAATAAAATTGGGAAATGGTGGGAAAAATGTTGCATGCAACCTTTTGGACTTTTAATTTGATCAGCTCCAAAATTATTTTCAACATGAGCGAGACGTAAGACATATAAGTAAGATTAGTAATGGAGATGTCTGCAGAGAATTAGATCAAAGAGAAGATATAAGAACTGCGTAGTTTTTGCGCAGTAGTTAGTCTGCATTTGGTTATTGAAGAGTCAGAAAAAGTTTCGCTTGCAAATTAGCCGAAGATGAAAAATAAACACTTAAGGAAGACGCTAATACGTCTCCGACATCAAAAGTGGGATTCACTAAGCCTGATGCTAATTCTGATGATAATCTTCGTACGCTTTTGGAGTCGCAAAATCGCCACTTTATGGAGCTTATTAAAGTAGTACAGCGTTCGCAAGCAGTACCGAATGACGCAATAGCCGTTGTGCTGCCAAAATTTCTCTCTCTTGGTGTTCAACCGTCGCACAGTGGCGCCATTTGAGTTTTTTCCTTGCCAAAATAACTTGAACTAAATGAGATAATCGATCACATAAAAAAGCATAAATTAGAAAATTGATCAACCTAATAAATGAGCGTTTATAAAGAAATCTGCAATGTTTAGGTGCCTATTTATGGGTAAGCAAAGTTACAATTTGTGGAAAAATCTATTTTATGGAAAGTAAAAAATATATTTTTTTTTAATTTATTGACTTATTATGATTGGTTTGAAAGGCTTTTATGATTTAAAACTAATATTACAAATATTACAAAAACAAAAAATTGTATTTACATGTTAACTTTAATTTTTTGTAAAATATTGACTTGAAAGACTAATCATTTCTGAACTATAAATATTTTCGAACTCTTTTCGTGACTTTACATGCCGCAGTGATGAAATAAGTGGATCGGAAGATGCTGCTAACATGTTGAAGAGGTCCTGATTCTGTCTCACCCTTGATGCTTTAAAAGTGTTTAGCAATCTGTATTTTTTAAAAAATTTATTTAGGGACTCCTGTGCTTCTTCAGAAAGCTCTTCAATTGGCTGATAGTCTGATATTTAATTATATCTTTGCCATGCGCCAATATTTTATGGACTGTCGGGGTCAACTTTTTCTGTGGATATAATTCTGCTAAGAGTGATGCAGTTTTTGAAGCATATTCTCCATATTTTGCAGAATTAACTTTTTTCATGACAAAGTTGACGTTGTGTTTGTCAGTTCGTTAACGACTTTTCCGTCAACCATGGTCACATGGAACTCGTTACTACATTCAATGTATTTTCCTTCTTTGATTTCCAGCTTTGATGGCTTAATATTGTTTATTTATTCTTCAATGTCCTTTACAGTGCTCCTTATGAGTTCCGGCGATTCCCTTGCAAATTGAAACATTATTGGTCGGCAATAAAGTACGGATGACGGTCGTTGATTTTTCCAGTGAAAGGAAACATCAGATTTTAGCAAAAATCATGTATCTTAACAAAAACGAACGAAACAATTACAATAAGAATGGGTTTTCACGGTTATATGTCATAAATTGACCAGAAATGCATGCAACACATTTTTGCAACTATGTCTTTTTTCACTATTTTACCTCTAAAAAAAAGGAACAAAAACGGGCAGCTGGAACTTTTTGCATTAGATAAAGGAATAATCAAAGAACCTTTTTTGAAAATATGGCTAAAATAATAAATTATAATTTTTTTTTTATTTTCTTTCAAAGTTGAGAAATAGTGAATAAATGGATAGTTGGTAAATATCGATTTACCTGGCCAAACGCTAAGCAAACAGTATTAAAATTGTGTTGTTTTTGTAACACTGAAATTCAGGCAACTTTGAAAGGCTTTATCTTCTAAACCAAATATCTGGTTGTATTAAGGATAGCAGATTTGAAATTTTTGGAAAATGTCCTATAAAATAGTTTCATTCAATATTTTTTAGGGGCACATGAAATTTTTGATTTTTACAACCTCACATCCTCCACAGTGCGTCGCGACGCGTCGATACATTCTTTCTGAAAACCCACTGGAAGGCAGTTCCCTCATTATGTCTCTCAGCAAGTCATTAGAGGGAAACGCTTCGCATTGGCTCTTGCAAACATGCATTCTTGGTATTTCAGAGAGTTATTTCTGCAACATTTTGCTTGTACGGAGACTGTTATGTTAAATGGCAGCCCAAATGAAGCAGTGTTTTCGCTGTATGGAAGCAGAATGGCCACTTCGCTTATGTCCAGATGGCAATTGTTGAGCGTGGAACAAATAGCTGTATCAGTTGTGTTGGCGCATACTGCTGGATTCGACAGGAGACTGTGGCGCTTGGTCTGCCAGGTAAAAGGGCCAAACAATTTCCCTACATAAAGTGTCACAATTGCGGGAAACTCGAACACAAGATGGCCGACTGTCGTTTAAAAAGTGAAGCAGCTCGGCACCAGCAAAACGCAAATCAGTACTCAGGTAACACTGGAGGAAAGGATCGATCTGCCCTGACCTGCTACAAAAGCATGTGTCTACTGTTTGCCCAGAGCGCGGGACACCGTCCAGCAACAATAACGTCAAGCATGTGCACTGTCGTCGAGCCCCGTTCCCATTTTGCTTTGACTCCGGAGCCGAAACCTCGCTCATTAAGGAAGCTGCGTCACAGAGACTTTCCTGGACCAGAATAAATAATGTAGTTGTATTGAGGGGTATAGGTAATAACACAGTATGTAGCACTTTACAGATAATTGCTAATGTTATAATAAGCGAACATTCTTTTCAGATTATGTTTCATGTAGTTTTAAATAGTTATATAAATTATGAGGTTACGATTGGTTGTGAGGTTTTGAGCCAGGGAATCGGTGTGACAATTACTTCTAACTCGCCTGATTTATTTAAAGAAAAATCTATATGTCCCGAGTTAATGCCCGAAAGCAATCCTGATCTGATAAATGTTGATACCGACTTAGATGGATCTGATAGAGAAAAATTGCTAATAATATTGCAGAATTACTCAAGATTATTTATAAATGGAATTCCACAGATCCGCGTGACTACAGGACAATTGGAAATACGCCTAATTGATCAAAATAAAACAGTACAGAGACGCCCCTACAGATTGAGTGTAGAAGAAAATGAACAAATTAAACGTAGCCCTAGCTGTTCTCCGTTCGCGAGTCCGATGTTACTTGTCCGAAAAAAAATGGTTCTGACCGTCTCTGTGTGGACTATAGAGAGTTGAACCACTAAGCATAGTGGTTGAACGCAAACACTGTGTCTGACGAATATCCGTTGCCACTAATTTCTGATCAGATTTCTAGATTGTGTAGAGGCAAGGTTTTTTGTCTGCATAGATATGGCGAGCGGATTTCATCAAATTCCAATCCATCCTAACTCAATCGAGCGTACAGCTTTTGTGACTCCAGAAGGGCAATATGAATTTTTTAGGGACCGTAACAGTTATGAATAATAATTGTAAAAATCATTTAAAATAATTATTAATGATTTTTTTTATAAAAATCATTTATAAAAGTCAGGTTTGATTTCTATTTACAAAAGTCAACAATAATTATTACGATTGATTTTTATAAATAAAACTCAATAGTAAAAATCACTCAATGATTTTTATTTTCTGGATCATGAAAATAAAAATCAACCCATGTTATATATTTAAAACAATTAATTTCGATGTTGAACATGAGCCTACAAAATTCTGAAAATTATTTTCAAAAATACTGAAAATAATGAAAATTTAAAAAATACCAAAAAATACTAAAAAAAATTTAAAGTCTAAAATTAATTGTAAAAACTACTGCATATACTATAAAATATTTGTGTAAATTTTAAAAATACTAAAAAAATACCTAAAAATTAAAAATACCAAAAATACTAGAAATACTAAAAATACCAAAACTACTAGACATACTATAAATACTTAAAAATACCAAAACTACTAAAAATACTTAAAAATACCAAAACTACTAAAAATAATTTATTATTTTCAGCATATTTAGTATTTTTCAGTTTCTTAGTGTTTTCCGTATGTTTTAGTATTTTTATAAAATTTTGTAAGCGTGCTTTAATAATGCTAAAACTTAAACTCTAAAAACAAACATTTTCGACCGATTCATATGGCAGCTATATGCTATAGTGGTCTGATCCGGCTGATTCCGGCATTTCTGCGTGCAGCAGAAATAAGCATCTGTACCAAGTTTCATCATGATATCTTCAAAATCGAGAGACTAGTTTGCGTAGAAACAGACAGACGGACAAAGGTATATCGACTCGTCTTATCGTCCTGATCATGAATATATATACTTTATGGGGTCGGAAATGTGTCCTTCTATGCGTTGCAAACTTCTGGCCAAAATTATAAAACCCTCTGTAAGGGTAAAAAAAAATCATTGCTAAGGATAAGTGATAGAATACTTTTGGGGACACCAATCGATTGGATTTTACTCCATGTGTCCCTGTACGCAATCAATTTTAGTTTTGCAATTTGTATCTAAAAAATCATTGTTTACAGTTATTTTTAACTTTTATAATAAAAATTAAAAGTAACTACTGTTTTATATTGATATATATTTTTTAGGGACCGTATCAGTTATGAATAATAATTTTAAAAATCAAATTTAATCATTTAAAATAATTATTAATAATTTTTATTTTTAAAAATCAGTTGTAATAATTATTTTTGATTTTTATTTTAGAAATTAATTTTAATAATTATTTATGATTTTTATTATAAAAATCATTTATAAAAGTCAGATTTGATTTCTATTTACAAAAGTCAACAATAATTATTACGATTGATTTTTAAATAAAACTCAATAATAAAAATCACTTTATGATTTTTATTTTCTGGATCAAAGAAATACCAAAAAAAATAAAAATACTAGAAATACTAAAAAAACCAAAACTACTAGAAATACTAAAAAATACCAAAACGACTAGAAATACTAAAACATACGAAATACACTAAGAAACTGAAAAATACTAAATATGCTGAAAATAATAAAACCAAAACGATACTATAAAATGCTAACAATACTATACAGAAAATATAACAAGTAACTAAAATAATATAATATATATTAACTAACAACAAGTGCTAGTTGGTTGATTAAAAGTTAAAGTAAAAACTCTGATTGAAGTTTTTCTTTGCACTGTCTGCATGCACTGTAATTGAAGAGCTCAATCTCTTTACAGTATGCACAGTGGTTTCAATGCTTTATTTGTTCATGTAAAAAGCTTAACTGCTAGTGAAAATTATATTTTTGAAATTAAATCTACCATAAAGAAATACGTCAATCAGTATCGTTTTGGTTTTATTATTTTCAGCATTTATAGTATTTTTCAGTTTCTTAGTGTATTTCGTATGTTTTAGTATTTCTAGTAGTTTTGGTATTTTTAGCATTTCTAGTAGTTTTGGCATTTTTTAGTACTTTTAATTTTTTGGTAGTCTCACATTTATATGCCATCTTTGTGTTCTACAAATTTCATCACGATCAGACAATAAAGAAAGAAGTTATTAACGATTCAATGTACCATAGTTTGGTGCCAAAGGAAGAAGAAGAAGCAAAGCAATTGCATGACGCGCGTAGCCAACAGCTTGTGTTTGTATATGTATGTGTGTGTTTCTATGTATGAATGCAGATGAAGAATTATGAATGTAAGAGCTGGCTTCAGGGTATCTCCTAGTCGGGCACTGTCGACTAGAGCACTCTTACTTGTTTTTGATTTGTATATTTTAAATCTGTTAAATAACTGTTTTGACCGAATTTTTTATTAAAAGTCATTCGAAGATTTTTATATAATAGAAAAAATTATAAAAATCACTCAAACACTTTTATTTTTGTTTCTTCAATATAACATTTTTTTCGTAAATATTAAAGACTATAATAAATAGAAGCATAAAATTTGGTATAAAAGTTCTCCTTGCAAATGTAGTCACCCCACCTAACTTATCACCTTCTCTTACCGACCACTAAAAAATTAATATTAATTTTTCGTAATTCACGTAATTCTAACAAACAAATTTGGTTTACACGGGAATTAAGTAGCATGAAAAAAATAAATTGTACAAGAAACAGGAGACTGGTTTTTTCTTGGATTTCTCTAACACTTGATTGTTTAATCCAATTTCTCTGTCCTGAATAACCAATGCTACCAGGATTACCTTAGAAGTTGCAGGTTACAGTTTCAGCGGGATCCTAAACAGTTTTATAACTTCGTTAATGCGAAGCGTAAATCATTAACACTACCATTAGCCAATTTTTTTTAAAACGACAGCTAACTCAGATCATGCCATCTCCGATTTATTTGCTGAATTTTTTCAAACAACTTATAGTTCACCAAATTTTCAATTAGTTTAGCCTTATCCTTATAATGTAAATATCTCTAATATAATTTTTGGACCTTTGATCACAGAAAGCTCGCTATTAAGTGATCTTAAGGCCATTAAGCCAGTATTCTTACCGGGATCTGATAAAGTAATAAGCTGGGTGCTAAGGTCTTTTGAGGCCATTATATAAACTATTTAAACTGTCAGTGGAGCTGTGCTCTTATCCTGTCATGTGGAAAGAATCATTTATTATTCCTCTCCATAAACAAGGAAACAATTCTAACGTCCAGAACTATAGAGGTATTTCTAAGTTATCTGCTATTCCTAAGATTTTTCAGAAATTAATAACTTCTCAACTGCAACTTGCTACGCGCGTCATCAATTGCTTTGCTTCTTCTTCCTTTGGCCCCAAACTATGTTACATTGAATTAATAACTTCTTTGTTTATTGTCCGATCGTAATGAAATTTGTAGGACACAAATATGGCATACAATTGTGAGCCTATGTAAAATCCGAAGGTCATACCTCTAAAATTACGTATTTTTCGATTTCTGTGAGATCGGGGAGGGGTATCCAAAAAGTGAAATGTATTTAACCTCTGTATGCTATAGAAGAATATATGTACCAAATTTGGTGACTCTACCTCTTATAACTTTTAAGCTATACCTTAAAAACACTGTTCTGGAATCTTAATTTATCGATAATTTTTGAAAGAATTGAGATATCGAAAAAAAAATGATGAGTTTGTGTCGAGCCGGCAGTACAGTAACTTAAACTTAAATATAATTCACTAGCTTTAATGACTTTCAAGTTATGCCCGAAAAACACATGGCTAAAATTGAAATTTATCGATAACTTTTGAACGGGACGAGATATCGAAAAAAACTGATAAACTTGTATCGTCCCGCCGCTACGAAAACTTATATTTCAAATATGAAGTCTCCAGCTTTTGTAGTCTCTGAGAAACACGCGTTCATACTGACGGACAGACGGTCAGACGGTCAGACGGACAGACGGACAGACGGACATGGCTATATCGACTCGGCTATTGATACTGATCAAGAATATATATACTTTATGGGGTCGGAGATGCTTCCTTATGCCTGTTACATACTTTTGCACAAAACCATAATACCCCTTTTTCCCATTTTTAATGGGATCAGGGTATAACAAGTAAGAGTGCTCTAGTCGAGAGTGCCCGACTAGGAGATACCCTGATGCAAGGTCTTACATTCATTGAAGTTTTTTATCTGCACACACATATACAAACAAAATCTGCTTGCTACGCGCGTCATACATTTGCTTTGATTCTTCTTCTTCCTTTGACTTTAAACTATGGTACCTTCAATCGTTAATAACTTCTTTGTTTATTGTCTGATCAAAATCAAATGTAGGACACAAAGCTGGCATATAAATGTGCAACTATGTAAAATCCGAAGGTCATACCTTTAAAATAACGTATTTTTCGATTTCTGTGAGATTGGAGAGGGGTATCTAAAACGTGAAATGTATTTTACCTTTGTATGCTATAGAAAAATATATGTACCAAATTTGGTGACTCTACGCTCTATTACTTTTAAGCTATACCTTAAAAACACTGTTCTGGAATCTTAATTTATCAATAACTTTTGAAAGGATTGAGATATCAAAAAAGAAATGATAAGTTTGTATTGAACCGGCAGTACAGTAACTTAAACTTAAATATAAAGTCGCTAGCTTTTATAACTTTCAAGTTATACCCGAAAAACACTTGGCTGGAATCGAAATTTATCGATAACTTTTGAACGGGACGAGATATCGAGCAGACGGACAGACGGACATGGCTATATCGACTCGGCTATTGATACTGGTCAAGAATATATATACTTTATGGGGTCGGAGATGCTTCATTATGCCTGTTACATACTTTTGCACAAAACCATAATACCCCTTTTCCCCATTTTTAATGGGATCAGGGTATAAAAAGAGATGAAGGAAACTGTAAAGAGTTACGTTTGGAGTTAACAAACTTGTAAAACTGCCTTGGGTCACGTTGAAAATTGAGCTTACATTTGGACAAATAATTATTATAGCAAGATGAATTTAAAAGGACAAATTTGGAACGCGCGATGGAATATTTTGAAAAGTCAGACTGCGACCCTGATTTCTTAAACTTTTTATAAAGGCGCGACTTAACGTTTTTTAGATTAGTCAACCTAGGGGTAAACCATAATGGACCTCTCTTTAATATTGACGGACATAATAATGGAACAGTCATTGAACACTTTAAAAATTGCACTATAAAATGCATTTGTAGCAGAGTCAATGTCTTGATATGCGTACAAAAAGGAGCAATCTATCTGTGATAAGGCAAGGTTGAGCAAGGAGACATTAGCTTTGCGGAAACAAAGTGTCGCCATGAGCGGTGTACAAGATTTTAAACAGAAAGGAGACGGAAGTTGGATAACAATCAGCAAAGTTGGATGATAACTATCTTCAGGGACACTTAGAGGAGAGACTCTAGTGACGATAGAAGACGGGGAATCGGTGACGAAGACTAGGTCGAGAAGCCTGCCAGTGCTATTTAAAACACTGTTAACCTGACCCAGGGACAATTCAGCCAACTGGTCCACAAACTCGTTTTGATCTGAAGGGAATAATTGATTGGGATAATTAGAGGGAGTCCAATATATGTTGGGAAGATTAAAGTCACCCAGAACAATTAAACGGTCGGAATCCACCAACAAGGACATAACAAATTTAAGGCGTGCCACATGCAGCATATAAATCGAAAAGTCAGACTTAGGAGGAATGTAAGAGCAGGTAATATAAATGTTAAGAGAGTGAACTCGAAGCTTAATACAAATGAATTCTAAGTTATCTTGCAAGTCACAAGTTATGAGTTGCGAAGGCCAGACCGATCTAACAGCAATCAAAACCCCACCACCGCGACGGGAAGGACGATCAGCTCTATATACAATGTACTCATTAACAAGAATCTCGTGATTAGAAATGGACGCGTTAAGCCACGTCTCAGAGAATGCAATGACATCAGCCTCGAAAGATGAACTATCAATGTATAGTTGGCGCAGCTTACTGCGCAGGCCCCTAACATTCTGGTAATATACACTAAGAGATGTTATTAGTTTTTTGAAGCAGAGGCAGATGAAACAGACAGAGATGGAATAATACCAACACGGTTCTTGGTGTTTGGAGAACGGTTGGTGAAAACGTGACAAATAGTGTGTTCCGGCCAAAAAGAGGGATCAAGCAATCGTTGGCCATATTGATCAGGGACAAGAAATGTAAAAGAAGAAATGCTCCTATCAGATTTAAAGTTAAATTTTTTAACAATACAGTCTGAGATTCTATCAGTTTGTAGCTTAGAGCAAATATACTGCCTAACATGTTCCTCCGTAGCCGAGGGCATAAGACGTGAAACAAATATAGATATAAAAGGTGCTACAGCAATAAGTTGTGACGGGGGTGTAAGCTATTTCCAGCTACGGTAGGTATGGCGTTGGATGACACCAGAGTGGAATCCTTAGTCATCCTGGTGGCATTCCTAAATGCGGAACTAGCGACACCCAAACCGAGCACAGTAGCAGCAGCCGTAGTAGCAGTTAAAGGTGCAATTTTATCATCCGTGGTGGAAGAGGAAGTAGAAGCAATCGGTGGGTTCATCATGTCCAATGTCCCGGATTGCCCTGCCATACGAAGACCAGATGCAACGTCATCCACTAATACATCTCTTGCAGATGTTGGTGAAGAGTCATGCGGCATATAAATATAATGAATGAATAATTTACCTTTTACAAATTTAAACGATTTTATTTCAGAACAAAAGGATAATTGCGCAGGGTGCGTAATATTAAAAAGGATGTCGCAGAAATGAAACGTAAGAATTTTAACAATTCAAATGTTATATATTTTCACTATTTTACTTACTTAATTATTTAATAAAAGTATACATTTAATTACAAACATTTTATTTATTTTCAGAATCTCTGGTGGTTATTCAAAGTGCGAAAGAGTCAAATTTTAAATATTTTTAATGGTAAGACATGAGGTTAATAAAATATTTTTATTGATAGATCAACTGAAACACGCGTTGGAAGGGATGACCAGACAATCCGCCATAATAATTTGTCTGGTGCGTGAGAAGAAGGAGGAGAAACCAGTCAAAGCTAAATTTCCAATAAACAAAGATGAGGATTTAGAAGAAATAGAAACTCATATTAACTCTGATGACGAGGACCTTTATGTAAGATATATATTCTAAATATTTTATTAAATTGTTTTTTTAAACATTTATAATTCACAGATTAAAACAATAAAAGGAAGTTTGGAGCATACGCAAGTTCATCCTCTCGGACGAAATAGTCCTTGCGTACAACGTCAACGGTTCGCATGGGAAAAGGGTCTTAAGGACCATAAAAAATTCTACGCAGTCATGCTAGGTAAGGTTTTTCAATATTTAATGCAAATTATACCCTTGCAGTTTTTCTAATTTTGTTTATACTATTTGAGATTCGATTACTGGGCAGACTGCTGAGATGGAGCTGAAAGACGGCTTTCCAAGCGCAGAAAAAAAGATTTTTCAAAGCTGTGTGCGTGGGAAAAAAAATGTGTCTGTTAACAATACAGAATAACATATATGTATATACAAAAATATGAATAATAAAATAAATAAATAAAAACAAAAAAAAACTCAATTATAAAACTATTTTATTTTGCAGCAAACAAAAAAACAATACAAACCACTCATGCAGTAGTACAAAAATACTACTACAGAACTGGAACTGTAGAATTAGTAAACTACTAGTCCACTACTGGTACGGGCAGAACTAGTTCAGAACTACTTGCATGCCACTAGTTCCACAATTCATTACTTTGCACCAGTACAGAATTAGTATTAAGTAGTCGAAGTAGAACTAGTTGGAACCAGTTATGCACCAGTAAAATGTAATGCAAAGAGAATTAGTAGCTGCCCTAGGACATGCCAATGTTAAAGTAAACAAAATTTGCATTGTCGGTAATGGGATGAGAACTAGTTTCTGATTCGGGGTTTTTAGTTCGGAACTATTTCTGCACTGGTCCAGGTTACTACAGGGTAGTGTTGGCGCATCATTCATATTTTATTTATTTTTGTATTTCATTTGAAATCTAGTGTAAGATTAGGGCGAAGTGAGAGCGCATTAGAGCTTTTCGTTCAGAGAGCGAATTCGCCTCGCTTCGCCACCGTAACTTAAGCTAGGCCTAAGAAGAATGAAGTATAGCCAGTTGTCGAAATATACATATACACCAAGCACGCAATTTCGCTCGTCCGCATAATAAACTCCAACAAATTAATAAACGTACTTAATTAACCACAAAAACTCTTGTGAGTTTTTCATGGCGGCCCCGGGTGGACAATTTTAAAGTTGTTTTAATGTGAAAAATTGTGCATAACAAAGACATTAGAAGCTCGCAACGCGAACAAATAAATAATTAAATTTAAATAATCGCGCGGCCGTGCAATCCGCATGCATCCCGCTTATTATACCCTGATCCCATTAAAAATGGGAAAAAGGGGAATTATGGTTTTGTGCAAAAGTATGTAACAGGCATAAGGAAGCATCTCCGACCCCATAAAGTATTCTTGATCAGTATCAATAGCCGAGTCGATATAGCCATGTCCGTCTGTCCGTCTGTATGAACGCGTGTTTCTCAGAGACTACAAAAGCTAGAGACTTCATATTTGAAATATAAGTTCTCGTAGCGGCGGGACGATACAAGTTTATCATTTTTTTTTTCGATATCTCGTCCCGTTCAAAAGTTATCGATAAATTTCGATTCCAGTCAAGTGTTTTTCGGGCATAACTTGAAAGTCATATAAGCTAGACACTTTATATTTATGTTTAAGTTATTGTACTGCTGGTTCGACACAAACTCATCATTTTTTGTTCGATATCTTAATCCTTTCAAAAGTTATCGATAAATTAAAATTCAAGAACAGTGTTTTTAAGGTATATCTTAGAAGTTATAAGAGTCAGAGTCACCAAATTTTGTTTATATATTCTCCAATAGCATACAAAGGTTAAATACATTTTTGGATACCCCTCCCCGATCTCCCAGAAATCGAAAAATACGTATTTTAAGAGGTATGACCTTCGAATTTTACATAGTCTCACATTTATGTGTCATCTTTGTGTCCTACAAATTTCATTTCAAAGAAGTTATTAACGATTCAATGAAACATAGTTTGGGGCTAAAGGAAGAAGAAGAAGCAAAGCAAATGTATGACGCGCGTAGCCAGCAGCTTTTGTTTGTATATGTGTGTGTGTGTTTATATGTATGAATGCAGATAAATAACTTGAATGAATGTAAGACCTTGGATCAGGGTATATCCTAGTCGGGCACTCTCGACTAGAGCACTCTTACTTGTTTTCGTTTCGCTTTGTGCTTAGCGGTCGCTGTGCAATTATTGTTGTACGCATTTTCGTTGGCGCGCTTAGTTCAAGTGACGCTCTCGCCCCCATACATTGTTGGTCGGGCATGCCGTTTTTATACCCTGATCCCATTAAAAATGGGAAAAAAGGGTATAATAGTTTTGTGCAAAAGTATGTAACAGGCATAAGGAAGCATCTCCGACCCCATAAAGTATATATATTATTGATCGCTATCAATAGTCGAGTCGATCTAGCCATGTCCGTCTGGCTGTATATTTGGAATATATGTAGGTTCTCCTAGTGCCGGGTCAATACGAGTCCAATTTTTTTCGATATCTCAACCCGTTCAAAAGTTATCGATAAATTTAGATTTCAGACAAGTGTTTTTCGGGCATAACTTGAAAGTCATATAAGCTAGAAACTTTATATTTCAGTTTAAGTTACTGTACTGCCGGCTCTAAGCAAACTCATCATCTTCCGCATCTATCACTTTCCAAGTTTTCGCTTTTGGCACTCTTCGTTACCGCTTTGATCAGCTTGGCGCATGGTGGAATTATAATATAATTATAAAATTATAATTCCACCATGCCTTGGCCTTTCTTGTTGTCGATCTTTACATATTTTCTATTAATTTCCACACTTGTTGTTCCCAGTACGCTGTGCTTCTTCTCTTAACGCTTTTGTAAAGCTTTTCTCTCTCACTCTCTTGCGCTCTTCATAAAACTTTTCTCTTCATGCAAGCCTATCACACACAGTCATACTTAAATACCTTATTATTTTGAGTATTTTAATTCGAGAGCTTTTGAGTACGCGAATTGATTCTTGCTGATTGTATTTATCAGCTGTTGGTAATTGCGTACATTTTAATATTTTATTGTATTTCTTTTCTTATTTTCATATATCTATCAATCACAAGCATTTGCTCTGCCGCTCGGTGTGTTTTTAATCATAAGATTAATCCTCGGCAATGTTATGTTTTCTGCTGGCTGTGATAACACTGCCCACACTGGATGTGCTGACCTCGGACGTTCGGGTGGCCGCATAGTGGATATTATCAAGGCCCGCGGTGGTCTTAACTGGACTTGTTGGAGCTGCAGGTATATCGAAGCAGACATTAGGGATTTTATGCGGCAAACTCAAAACGAATTTGACGCATTAAACTCTGGATTCCGTGACCTTCAAACAAAGTTACGCACTATTGAGTGTCACTTTAAAAGTCTTAAAATTTTAAATTATTCCCTGAAAAGGAAAATATGTAATCTCTCTTTAACCACTCAATACTTATCTATTCCAGCTTGTGACGCACCATTGTCTCCTGCTTTTACACCTACTCTACTGTCTGGTTGTCGTACCGAATTTGAAGCATTGACGCCTATAACAGCTACCCCAAGTGATGTTGCCCGTGCAGACGATGCTTCATCAACTGGAACTACAATGCTGCTGTGTCCAGCATGCAGTTGTTGATCCAATAGATGTCCCTACCATTGCACTAGCTGCTGGATCCACAGCTCGTGTTGATGCATCCCCAGCTCCTCTCATCATTACGCCTCATCAAATTCACCGCAAGCTGCAGGCCTTGGCGCTGTTATTAACAGCCCAAAGAAGATCTTGATAAGCAGTATATTTGTTCAAAGCTCCTTATGGATTGTTTCTCTGATTTCATTATTACTAAATTTAACTTTTTACTTTGGAGTAGATTAAATATTTATATTTATTGTGCGAATTTGTAGTGCTTCTGAGCGAATGTTAATTTGATAGAAATTAATTACAATTTCAATTTCATTTCGCTCAGTCGCTGTCGATAAAATTAGATTTTTTAATTTAAATTGATAATTATTAAATCAAATTTAACCGATCTTTAATCGCGATATTTATAAAATAAGGTTCGATTTTCTAGTTTAAATTGATAATTATTAAATCGAATTTAACCGATATTAATCACAACATTTAATTAAATAGATTCGATTTATTAATTTAAGTTGATAATTATTAATTATTATTAATTCGATTTAATAATTATCAACTTAAATTAAGTTGATAATTATTAATTATTATTAATTCGATTTAATAATTATCAACTTAAATTAATAAATCGAATCTATTTAATAAAATGTTGTGATTAATATCGGTTAAAATCGATTTAATAATTATCAATTTAAACTAGAAAATCGAACCTTATTTTATAAATATCGCGATTAAAGATCGGTTAAATTTGATTTAATAATTAATAATTATTAGATCGAGTTTGTCCAATACTTTTGAACGCAGCATTCTTTATTAATTATAGATTCGATTTGATTTAAATTGATAATTCAGTCGAATTTATAAATTCTTCGGCTCGCAACATTTCGACATAAAAATAAATTCGATTTTTAATTTAAATTAATAATTAGTAAATCGAGTTTAAATGAAAAGATGGCGACTTAAGAATGATTTGACGATTGAAAAAAGAAACGCAATGTCTGCGTTAAAAGCATACTGCGCTTAAACGAGGTTTCGAACTTACCAAATGGTTTTCGAATTCTCTTGAGTTCTCCGCAACAAACGCAGCCAAGCCGATAACGATCTCAGAGTCTGACACAACCAAAACACTTGCGTGCCAAATGAAGACGTTTTCCAATTTCAGCTGGACGATTCCTTCATGGGTCCTCGAGCGACAAAACGAAACGTTCTCTCGGTGGCGTCACGGTTATTTGACCCCTCTGATCATCAAGGCAAAGATCCTGCTCCAAGAGCTCTGGCTCCAGAAATTGGATTGGGATGAATCCATCCCGATAAGCTTGGACAACTCGTGGCACCATCTGAAGTCAGCTTTGATGCAGATGCAAAGAATAAAGATACCACGGTATGTATTTACAAAGCTAACCTTACCGATCGAGATCTATGGTTTTGCCGACGCTTCAACAAGAGCGTTTGGCGCATGCGTGTATATTCGCAGCCAAACAGAAGGTTATCGTATTTCGTTGTTGACATCTTAGTTAAAAGTAGCCCCCTCAAGAGGAAGACACTTCCTAGACTTGAGCTGTGCGCGGCTCGCCTTCTCGCAGATCTCTGTCACCGAATCAGAAATCTCATAAGATTACAGATTAAACAGACTGTTCTTTGGTCTGATTCGGAAGTCACCCTTCATTGGATTCGAACACATCCATCGTCGCTGGCGACATTTGTGTCAAATCGTGTGGCTGAAATCCAAGAGTGGACAGAGGACGCAGAATGGCGACAAAGCAGAACCCAGCAGATATAGTTTAAAGAGGCTGCGATGTTGACGAGCTGCTCGCGTCGATTTGGTTCGACGGGCCCTCATTCTTGAAAAACCCACGAGAATCCTAGCCGGCTAATCAGCATCTGATGACAGATGAGATGCGTACCTTAGAAGTACATAAAACAGCTATGGTAAACCGATCAGATCTCGTGGAAATTATCGATAGTTTTTCATCGCATGCCAGGCTGCTAAGAGTGTTTGCTTATGTTCTCCGTGTTGATCAAAAATGTAAAAATAGAGCAGTGCAATTTGAGAATATCCCTAAGGCACTTGAAAGAAAAGAAGCTTTTGAGAAAATATAGAAAATATATTGACATAGATTGGGTTCGAAAGGGCACGCGTGTAGGTCATAGCCTGCAGCGTCTCAATGGATCTTGGCGCTCTTTTTCGTTGTTGCGAGTAGGAGAACGACATGCAAATGCTCCTCTTTCAGATGATGGTAAGTTTCCGATGCTCCTGATGAAAAGCTCGCAATTCGCTAGAAGCTACCTACTTTTATCGCATTGTCATGCTGGCCCAAGAAAACTCGTGAGTCTTGTTCGTGAGCGACTTTGGATAGTTAACGCTCAAGAGGTCTGTCGTCAGACAGTGAGATCGTGCATCCGTTGCTTTAAATGCAAACCGCGTCTGCTAATTTGCCAGCAGATCGACTTGGAGCGCTCCGCCCATTTTTAGCGACAACGTAACCAATTTCGTGGGAGCAAGTCGCCAGTTGCGGGGGTTGCGGGCTCGAGTCGAGGAGGAGGCGGACGCACTTCGCGAATTTGCATCAAGAAACGGATGCGAATTTGCGTTCATACCGCCAAGAGCTTCGCACTTCGGGGGTCTGCAAAGCACCTACTCCGACTTACGGTCGGAAGCCTGTTGCTTACGGCGGAAGAGCCGTGGAATCGGTGCTCAACTCCAGGCCGATAGGAGCACTCAGCGAGGACCCGAGCGACAGCGCGGCATTAACCCCAGGCCACCTGCTCGTGGGAGGCCCGTTGACAGCGCTGCCAGCAGAGGGGACCCCCGACCAGCAGGGTCTCACCACTTAAATCAAGCCCACAGCGCTTCATGGGGGCCGGTGTTGGCGCACTTCAGCGCATCATTCATATTTTATTTATTTTTGTATTTTATTTTAAGTCTAGTGTAAGCTAGGTTTAGGGCGAAGCGAGAGCGCATTAAAGATTTTCGTTCAGAGAGCGAATTCGAATCGCTTCGCCACCGTAACTTAAGCTAGGTCTAAGTAGAATGAAGTTTAGCGAGTTGTCGAAATATACATATACACCAAGCACGCAATTTAGCTCATCCGCATAATAAACGCCACTAAATTAATAAACGTACTTAATTATCCACAAAAACTCTTGTGAGTTTTTCAAGTAGTAATTAATCAATTCGACAAAAGCAGGAAACAAATTTTAGTTACCAGATAGAAAATTATAAAGCAACATAGGTGTTGCATTTGAGATGTTATTATTTTCTCAAATGCCTTAGGTAAAGCAGACAATTTAGGAATACCCCTGTAGTTTTTGACATCGAACTTAGAACTCTTTGGAGAGGAATCACAAAAGAATCCTTCCAATTTGCTGAACAAGAGCAATAGTCAGCAGACAAGACAAATAGTTTGTGCATAGGTAGAACCGCACAGGATCTTGTTAAAATTGCAGTTTACAGTTTCGCAGATAATCAGATTAGCAACGTGAGTTAAGCGCAACAAACTTTGAACTTGCGACCATATATAGGGAAAAATCGAAAGGATTACCCGATCCCTACAACTTTTTATAGTACATTGACTTTAAGTCCTTCAACCTTGTTAATTCACGAGAGAACTGAGGCGGTAAATCGAGCCTTCCAGGATTCTCAAGGATAACACAAGTAAAATTTAATAAAGTTAGCGACCGATCCAGTTTTGCACAGGATTCACTTGAGATAAAGACAACTCATAAAGCCACTTCGGGCAAATTGAAGTCTCCGAGAATAATAATGTAGTCTCTGTCGCAATGCATACAGGATATACACTGAATCGCAGAAAGATAGAACTGATAGACAGAGATATCAGATTGGGGTGATGATGATGATGTCAATGATGACACCACATCTCAGTCTGCATATCGTTCACATCTATAAAATGAGTTTATTTTCAAAAATTTTAAAATCCGAAATATCAGTCTTGAGTCAGTTTTTAGTAAAAACAAGTATATTAAATTCAAAAGATAGACTGTATTCGTAGTTTAGAAAGTTTAGTTTTAAGTCTTCTCACATTTTGATAGGCATCATTATTATTAAGAGGCAGTGTAATCGGAGGCCAAGTTTTATTTTTGCTTGTGTATTCTTTTACAATCAAGCCTTTAGCTAAAAAGCTTCAGAACACATCACTTTCAATAGCTTTCGTTGCTGACGGTCGTGTTTTATTTCGCTCCGCCTAAATATTTTATTTTCTGTTCTCAAAGAAAAGTATTTGTGTATTTTTTAACATATTGTGTTTTCTACCGACCGAATCAATGCTGTATCCGTGTATATCGTTTTATTTTCATTTTGTACATTTTTATACCCTGATCCCATTAAAAATGGGGAAAAGGGGTATTATGGTTTTGTGCAAAAGTATGTAACAGGCATAAGGAAGCATCTCCGACCCCATAAAGCATATACATATATTCTTGATCAGTTTCAATAGCCGAGTCGATATAGCCATGTCCGTCTGTCTGTCCGTCTGTATGAACGCCTGTTTCTCAGAGACTACAAAAGCTAGAGACTTCATATTTGAAATATAAGTTCTCGTAGTCAATACAAGTTTATCATTTTTTCGATATCTTGTCCTGTTCAAAAGTTATCGATAAATTTCGATTTCAGACAAGTGTTTTTCGAGCATAACTTGAAAGTCATAAAAGCTAGAAACTTTTTATTTGAGATAATTTACTGTACTGCCGGCTCGATACAAACTCATCATTCGATAAATTAAGATTCCAGAACAGTGTTTTTAAGATATAGCTTAAAGGTTATAAGAGGTAGACGCACCAAATTTAGTATGTATATTTTCCCATTGTATACAAAGGTAAAATGTTTCCCTTTGTTGATAACTCCTCCCGATCTCCCAGAAATCGAATACGAATACGTATTTTTAGAGGTATGACCCTCGGATTTTACATTGTCTCACATTTATATACCATTTGTGTGTCCTACAAATTTCATTACGATCGGACAATAAACAAAGAAGTAATTAACGATTTAATGTAACATAGTTTGGGCCCAATGGAAGAAGAAGCAAAGTAATTGCATGACGCGCGTAGCCAGCAGCTTTTGTTTGTATATGTGTGTGTTTCTATGTATGAATGCAAATAAATAACTTGAATGAATGTAAGACCTTGGATCAGGGTATATCCAAGTCGGGCACTCTCGACCAGAGAACTCTTACTTGTTGTTTATCATATTGATATCATTCCCTTAAAGCGGTTGTATAAAGTAAATGACTTGGGCATTCTCTTTGTACCGAACTTATGTTTTAGCTGCCACATATCAGCTATTTCAAATAAAGTCATGGGTGTCGTTGGTTTTAATCATAATATGGTCTTAGGATATTCACTGATCCTTACACCACTAAACTACTGTATGTCTCTCTTTTCAGGCCTATTCTAGAATATGGTTCTTGTGTTTGGTCTCCTCACTTCATTAATTTCCAAGCTCAGCTTTAATCCGTTCAAAAGGAGTTTGCACAACATGAAACTTTCCCTCGCCTATGCCTTAATTATAATAAATTCTACTATTGTAATGCAATGTCATGACTTTTCATCGTTGACATTTTTCTGGGGAGGTTGATTCTATTGCCCTCAAATTTATTAGTATCCCGCCCGACTAGACACTAAACACCGCTTCATCTTCAGCTCTGTCTGTAAAATTACGCGCAACATGAACTTTTCCGTAGCCTTTGCCTTAACTTTAATAAATTATACAATTTTTTGTATTTGGATTCTAGCACATCCTATGTTAAAAATACTTAAATGACTAATTTAACTTAACTTCAATTGAAATGGTTATTGGATTTTCTCCGACCATGAAAGGCTGCGAATAGGACCATAACGGCTTCTGTGCCAATAAATTTGTCCCATCGGGTCACACTTTTAGCCACAATCTATTCTATGTATGTATATCGTATAGATCATGTATGTTTATTATTATTACCTTATTATTAATTATTTTTAGTATTTTATTCTCATTTCTAACAGTTTAACTGTTAGTTTAGGTTTAGTTTTATTCAATAAACAATACTACTATTAAAATTAAACCGTAACCATTAGAAGAAATCAGTTTATTCGACCTGTCCTCATTGAACAGGTTAGAAAACGAGAAAGAAAGGGTACCTTCGGAGCTCTGAAGGTTGTATACCCTTGCAGTTGCTTATATAAAAAGAGAGTGACAATGCTACATTTAAAAATACATTTTCTTATTTGATTTTAGCCAAATTCAATCAATCTATAAAAAATATAATAAATATTGCAATTACTGAGTTTGGCTAAGATAGTTTGAGAAACAAAAAGTTGTTCATACAAGGACTCATTTTCAACAGATTGTTCCTATGGCAGCTATAAGATATAGTGGTCCGATTTTGCTAAAATTAACGTGCTTAAATAATGCTAAAACTTATAATCGGTTAGTTTCGTCAATTCGTATTGCAGCTATAAGCATCTGTACCAAGAATATATATACTTTATGGGGTTGGACGTGCAAACTTTGCAAACATCTGGCCAAAATTAGAATGCCCCTCTGCAAGGGTATAAAAACATGAATTTATCATACATTTTCAATTAAATATATTTGAGTATTAAATACTTTATATGTATGTATATTTATCGAGATGATAACTTGAATTGTTTTTAAAGTATGAGCTGAATCAAAAATAAATCATTTTAAATTATAATAATAAATAAAATAATGTTAATGTCAATTTAAATAAATACATTCGAATTGGAAGCTCTGCAAATGTAATCGATTTCTTACCCAGCAGCATTTTCTTTTCTTCCTGTTGCATTTTTAGCCGGTAATTGCCAAGGGAAAGCTTCATCACCTGTCTTTTTTTAATGAGTGGCGCCGTTTGGCTCGTTAATGTTTTCAAGTTCTTAGCCGTGTCCCCCGCTGTGGAGTAGATTTGAACGTTTTATATGTTACGTTTTAGGTGTGTACATATGTACAAGATGAGCGCCTACCAATTTTTTGTTTCGGATTTCCACTTTTTAAAACTGTTTGCAGCTGCTGAACGCACCAGCAGAGTTCTACCTCGAATTGAATGTCGCTGTCTCCATGGAAAGTGTTTTTTTTTGGAATCGATTGAATTGGCGACGGCTTATTGCCCGATGGCGCAGTTTTCCTTCGTTGCATGCTTACACACATCAGTACATGTGCGACTTCTAAAATAGAGCTGCAAAAAAATCGATATCAACAACGATATTGTCGATTCCATGGTGTTTTTAAAAACATCAATTTCATTTTTGGGGAATCGATCTTTTTATATGGCCCATGGTAGAAATATAATAAGGGGGGCTCATGCGGCTGAGCTCGGAACTTGATTATCAGTTGAAATGCACCGATGAGTTGCCATTTGCATCTCTATGTTAATTTTTCCATCTCCAAATTTAAGAAGTGCCCAAAAATTCTAGCAAGGTGCCAAAAAAAACATACAAGCTAAAAGTCCGCGATGGCTGTCGATCAAAGTGGCTCTCCCGAGCCTCCGAGGATTATTAATCAATGGGAAGAGTTGCAGCTTCATTTCAAGCCAGCCAAAACAAAAGATAATTATCATCAGGTACAAGCAAAAAGTCCGCGAAGTTTGGTTTTAAAAACAGGAATTTAAAAACTTTATCCGCAAGGGTGTATCCAATTGTTCGCGTGTGTTTTGCAGCTATTGCAAATGTAATATTACAGCAAAAGTTTCCGACCTATGTGCACATGCCGCTACAAGAAAGCATTTGAGCGCTGTCGGTGATAGAGCTGAAACAACACTTAACTCTCCGAAGGTGCCAACAAACAAAACATCAAAACAAGAAGCAGCTATTTGCCTATTTGTTGCTCAACATACTGCTATAACATCAGCAGATCACTTGGGCCATATTTGCTCACAGAGCCAAGACAGTGAAATACATTTTGTGAATTGGGTAGAATCGGAAGACACGTTTAAGTTCTGCTTGGAGGTAGCCATATAGAGACCCTGGAGAAAATGAGAGATTCAAAGATCTAGCAAATTTGGCGATCTACATGCTTTCTCTTCGTTGGTGCAGAAGTGGAGCGAGTTTTTAGCCAGAGGAACGTTGTGAAAACAAAACTAAGGAATCGGATGAGTATTGAAACTTTGAACGCCATTTTGCGTATAAGGTAATGTGTAATGTTATTCTAATGTAAATTACTAAGACATTTAATTGTGTGTTATCTTTTTCAGATTACGCAGAGTCAATAACTTCTGCTTTGAATATTCTATTCCACCCAAATTCCTACGTTTCATGGGAACAATAAATACATATAAGAGCTCTGATAATGAAGTCGTTGATGTCGATGAAGTTCTTTATCATTTGGATAAACACTAGCTACTGTTTTTATAAATAAATCGTATATATTATACATATATGAATGTATAAATTTCATTAAAAAATATTAATATAAGCAAAGTACACATTTATTTGGTTTAGCTATTTTTATAGCTTATTTTTGTAATTCCAGCTTTTATTGGATTTGTTTTGTACTTGATCTAGCTTGCTTTAACAAAAAAATGTTGGCAACAATGAAGCCCACCTTATAATTCCACCATAGGTATGGCCATGTGCACTAGAGCTGTGAAAACATTAATAGTGACCCCATCGAAATTTTTTCAAACTATCGATACTATTGCAATACTATCGCCTAGGAATTCCTCCGCACATTAAGAGTATTTCAGTAAACAAAAAGTCTTAGAAGGGGTATTTCTGCAAGCAAAATAATCAATTAGAGGATTAAAAACCCACAAATGTTTTTCTAAGAAAAAAGATACATAGTACAAAATAAACAGTGTTTCCGTTGCCTTTAAGTCTCTAATTTCACATTTTCTCATTTAAATCATAGCATAAAACCAGAAAGTAATATGTGATCTTCGTCGCCTTTCGCGGCGTATTCCACAGCGCATTCAAATCATAACTTTCAAAACGGTGGTCGAAATAAATTTCGCCAGCTTTTGAAAACACTCGTTCAAACTCTGTCGATGTAGCTGGAATGCAGATTCATTTTTGGACATGCAGCTAGGCTTGGCATTTTGGTTTCATTTAATTGTAAAAATATAATTAATAATTAAATAATTACAAAATACAACAAATAACAAGTAGTGACATTCGTTTCAAATATTGCAAGGGGTCGCAATGCTCATCAATATTTCTGTTTTCAAAGTATTGTCTAAGCATTACGATCGCATCTACGCGATTGTTTTATTTCTTTTTTTCAATATTCTCTTTAACGAACGAAAATAAAGATTTTTGTGTTTTTTCCTGTATTGGTGATACTGGTGTTTCCTGTGTTATGATGGTTCTGCAACCATTGGTTCTTTGAAAAGTTGCCTGGTAGCAATACAACTTTTCAAGAGAATATTGGCTTGTTCCGCGTTAAGTGACGATCTGAAACCCTCTGTTTTTAACCCAGGGTCAATGATGGTAACATGTCTTCCTCTAAATGCTTACACTGTCCTTACTTTACCAACTTTCCGCAGACTTCACCCGTTCTAGCAAACCTCAAAAATCACCAGCACCAACATCAATACTAATACTAAATTTCCACAGGCATGCGTTTGTCATCGATTTCACCTATTATCGAAAATCTCTGTTAAGCGTTTCCATAGCATTCTGCGTTAGTTATCGCGTTCAAAAACAGCTGATCGCCTTTTTGAGCTGCGTCGAACGAATTTTAATTGCAAAAATAAATATTAAATTTATAGTTAACATGGACAATTTAAACAACGTTTTGATAGCCGAATCTTATGCAAATGAACAGCAAGCAAAAATGTGTCAAAAACTATTGCAGTGCATTGACATGTGTGCTGCACCGATTGCTGCACTTGACGCATGTAATCCACGAAGCGCTTGGGTTTTGGTAAGTTAAAAGCAATAAAATTTATATTCAAAAGTTGTAATTAACTACCATTATTTAATTAAAAGCCCCGTCATGGATCCTTTTGGGAGACAGACGTGCCAGAGAACTCAGAGGTGATGTTCAAGGAAAGCTTCCGTGTGGAAAAGGAAAATTTTGAGCATTTGGTGGAGCGCCTGCCTGGGCTAACTAAAATGGACACCACATATCGACTAGCCATTCCATTGGACAAACGAATCGCTATAGCCCTTTATACGCTGGGATCATCAGCAGAATACCGAACTGTTGGAGCCCTGTTCGGTATTTCAAAGGCAATGGTGTGCAAAATATTGCACGACTTCTGCAAAGAAGTTATAGTCCAGATGGCTCCGGACTATTTGCCACCGAATTGTCTGACTGATGAGAGAGTGAAGGAATGCGTGAAGGGCTTTGAGAAAATAGGGTTTCCGCAGTGCTCAGGTACTCAACGGTGCTATTTGCGTTGGTTGACTATCGGTAAGTGAGCGTCTATTTGTCGTTTTTATAAGACTAACAAAATAAATGTATTTGTAGATACAGATTTATGTATATAAATGTTGGATGCCCTGGACGTTGCCATGACTCTCACATTTACTCCGAGAGCAATCTTAAAGTAATGTTGGAGGAGAGTAGTCTGCTGAAGGAGAATGCCAGTAATTTATGTGGCACTGAAGTTCCAGTAATTGTGTTGGGAGACTCTGCCTTTCGGTTCTCAACAACAATAATGAAGCCATACCCATTCTCTGTCCAGCAAGCAGCGGAGGAGCGTGCTTTTAACTACCATTTGTCGAAAGCAAGGCGAGTGGTCGAAAACGCGTTTGGCCACTTAAAGGCTCGCTTTCGACGCATTGGAAAAGGCCTGGACAACAACATCGGCAAAACGTCCAACATAATTATATGCTGTTGCATCCTGCACAATTTTCTGAACGAGCACAACAGTGCCATTAATGAAAAGTGGGAATACGAAGCTGCAGAGCCAACAAGACAACAGCCCGAGCAACAGACGTTCTTGGGAAACGAAGATGAAGCGGCGCAAGCAATTCGTCTCGCTCTAGGGACATACCTAGCGGAAGAAAACCAAGAAAATGTAATTGAATAATTTATATTTAATTTAATACTATTAATTTACTATATAAAAAGTACACAAAAAAAACTAATTATTATTGTTATCCATCCTTTTCAAAATTTGGCTGTGGAAAGCTTTGCTCTCCTTTGCCATCGAAGCAATCTCAGCAGTCGCCATTCGAATGCATTCCAACTTCTCGCGCTCGATGTCAACAAGTTTCTCCATTTCTGTGCGTCGTCGCTTTGGCCTCGAAGTTGAGGGTACCTCAAAGTCATCAACACCCAGCTCGATTATTCCCTTTTCATTTTGAGCTTTTGAGAAGTCTGAAATACAAAAATTACATGGAGACAGATTTAATAAATATTTGTATGAATGTATATTACCGGTGCTCTCCACCATTGTCGCTTCAAATTAATTGCCTTTGAAACGCTTAATATGGAATGAATCTTTTGGAAATGCTCCCATGTTGAAGGAGCCCCTCCAGACGGCCCAACTTTGTCCACCTCTGTTCTGCAATAATAATGCACAAAATTAATAATTCCTAATATAATTAAATTTTATCAACTGTATAAACGTACTTGTACTTTTTGGTCAAATTCTCAATTTTATTTTTGACTTCTTGTGCTGTCGTTCCGTGCTTTTTTAGCTTTTCAGCCATCTCTTTGAGTATGTGCACGTTTTTACGCACACCTCTCAACGCCGTTATATTTTCCTGCCACAAGTCCAACAGGTGCAAAGTTGCCTCTCAAAACCATTTTTTTTATTTCCTGCGGGAACAACAAATAATTTAAAATTCATATGATATGAAACGAAATTACCTGTTTTGCTTATTTCCCGCGCCTTTTCACAGCTGTTTTATTCTGCAAAGTCAGTTTACAGCTCTGTTATTGCTCTGTTATTAAACAACAATCGAATAAATTGCAACAATCGTGCAATCGAACTCTGCGTTAATATCGAACGCAGTATTAACAGCAACTTAACAGCCCATACATTTCATATGGGCTGCCGACTTGCGTTATTCGATTTTAACGCAAACGCAGAAACGCATGCTGTGGAAACGCAGTATAAAACCCACGAGACAAATAAACTTTGTTCGATACTATCATGATAGTCAAAAACAAATCGATAGTGTCGGACAAAGCCAAACCATCGATACTATCGATAATGCCATAGATTTCTTACGTCTCTAATTTGCACTAAGCCATGGTGGACTATAATAAGGTGGCGTACCATTTCTCTTTGAATTCTTAAATTTCTTTATATCTTTCTAACTCTAGCAGTCTCGTTCTGTATACGTTAGAACATGGCATTATCAAACGAATCCTCCCCTATGGACTCGTCTTCCTCTATCTGAGTAGAAATTGTCGTTCTTCGTCTTGGCACAATTGTCGTTTTTCGCTTGACAACGGATTTCGTTTCTTTCACAAGCCCACAAGACGCTTCAATTCCTCGGAGTCCCATTTTACGCATCTAAAAATAATATCGTTTGGTATCTGCAAGGATATGAAAGGGACAGCAGTGTTACTCGATTCATACCGCTTTCTTCTTTTGCAAGGCGTCCTCATCTTCAAAATCAGAAGAGGTGCCAATAGATCGTTTATGTTGAATACCGAATCCGACATCATTTGGTCTTTAAGCAGTCCTGGGTCAATGAATGTGCTGCTTAGTGATCTAATCGATTTTGAGCTATTTTCAAGAAGACTCGAGGTTTGCACATCGACTAGTTCGAATGTGTTTTTACCATTACTCTTGATCACCTATGTATATAGAGCATAACAAATTTAATACGATAAATATTGAATACAAAAACTTAATTTAGGAAGAAGCTGCATATATCGTACGATGATACATTTTTGCTAAACTCGATACACATTTCGTAAAATAAACGAATTACACTTAGTCATTTTGTGGCACTGTAAAATAACACATTCGCCGCTCAGAATAAAGTGCACACAGCTGACGGCACCTCTATCTTCGGAGTATATAGATTGCAGCGGTTATTGTGTTAGTTGGAAGTAGTAGCAGGCTCGCACAATCTACAGAGTAAAACAAGCTGTTGTATATGCATACATATATAATTTATAATTAGGGAAACTTTTTAACCTGCTCATCAGTTAGAAAGTTGAAATAACTTAACGATTGCAAAGCCAATTTTTTTTGTTGCCACTGTTTCTCTCACTTAATGCCACATAGGTATTTATTCTAGTACAGTTTTCGAGCAGTTCAACTTCACCTATCCAATCCCCTGAGCCAATTATGGCCTCCAATACCATTGAGATTTTTTTGTGCTCTGAAAAGATAACAATATTTGGGATTCTAAATACGCTATACCGGGTTCGAATTTTCTTCAGCTTTTCTCTGTTTTCCACCCATTTTCCTCCAGTGTACTGTGGTATAAATAAATTGCTTCCAGACTATACAATTTATTGAAGTACATTTTGTAGGCCATCAATAAATTTGTGGTTTTTTAGTGATTTCGGTAAAGTGGACATTTGGCATAAGTTATCTATCTATATATATAAAACAGTTCGAACGGATTGGTGATCAACGCAGGGCCTAAACCATAAAAGCTAGAGAGCTGAAATTTTCAAAGTAGTTTTCTCTTAGTCTGAAAAATCGGAAAATGAGAAAAAACTGTTGTATGCAACTTTTTCGGCTTTAATCGGATTGGGTTCAAACTTATTTTCAAAGATCATTATAAAAATTCATTAAAATCTGTACACCGATTTTATGGAAAATACACCCCCCCCCCCCCTGGGAGGAAAATAGGGGGTCAAGGTTGTGAGGGAAAAAAATTATTTTTCATCCGATTTTCTTCAAACTTATTTTCAAAGCTCTACAAAACAAAATATTAAAAATTTGATTTTAAAATTATGGAAAACGACCCCGAAAGTCGGAAAATGGCGAGAAAACTTTTGTATGAATCTGTTTTGATTTTCAGCCGATCAGTTTCAAACTCATCATCAAAGCTATACATACAAAAGTATAGAAAACATGTTTTTTACATTTTTGAAAAACCACCCACAAAGTCGGAAAATGGCGGAAAAACAGTTGTATGAAATTTTTTTGTTTTTCTTCCGATCAGCTTCAAATTTATTTTCAAAACTCAACATATCAAAATATTACCGTGATTTTCAAATTTTGAAAAATCCGGATAATTGTCGGAAAATTTCTGAAAATAAAAATTTTTTTTTCCATTTGATCGTATTCAAAACCATTTTACAAGATCTATTAGGCGTATCCATAAAAATGATATTCACTTTTTGTGGAAAATTCATCCCCCTGCGTGGAAATTGGGGTGGTCAATTTTCAATATTCGCCCGATTAGCTTCCAACTAATTTCCAGAGCTTCGCGTTTAACACTATAAACAACGTTATATTACATTTTTAGAAAATTCGCTTGCAAGGTCGGAAAATGGACGGCAAACGGTTGTATGACATTTTTTGTTTTCCATCCGATCAGCTCCAAAGCTTATAAAAGCTGCACATACAAGAGTAAACATGACTTTCAAATTTTTGAAAATCTATGATTTTTATATTACCAATTATCCTAAAAGTTAGCGGAAAATTTTTGCAGAAAGATTAGACTCAAAATCATCTGTATTTAAATTCCAAAACTAACGATATTCGCATTTTGTGGTTAATCCGCACTCTTGCGTGGCACATACGGGAGGTAGATTTTCAATATTCGAACGATTAATTTGGTTGTTTATAATTTGGTTGTTCAGTAGCACCGCACGCCGGTAAATGCTAGTATCATATATATCATATCAATCAATCTAACACAATATCAATCAGTCAAAAGGTGATTTTTATACCCTGATCCCATTAAAAATGGGAAAAAAGGGTATAATGGTTTTGTGCAAAAGTATGTAACAGGCATAAGGAAGCATCTCCGACCCCATAAAGTATATATATTCTTGATCAGTATCAATAGCCGAGTCGATATAGACATGTCCGTCTGTCTGTCCGTCCGTCTGTATGAACGCCTGTTTCTCAGAGACATTTTTTTTCGATATCTCATCCCGTTCAAAAGTTATCGATAAATATCGATTTCAGACAAGTGTTTTTCGGGCATAACTTGAAAGTCACATAAACTAGAAACTTTATATTTCAGTTTAAGTTACTGTACTGCCGGCTCTAAACAAACTCATCATTTTTTTTCAATATCTCAATCCTTTCAAAAGTTATCGATAAATTAAGTTTCCAAAACAGTGTTTTTAAGGTACAGCTTAAAAGTTATAAGACGTAGAGTCACCAAATTTGGTACATATACTCTCCAATAGCATACAGAGGTTAAATGCATTTCACTTTTTGGATACCCCTCCCTGATCTCCAAGAAATCGAAAAATACGTATTTTAAGAGGTATGACCTTCGGACCTTCTTAGTCTCACATTTATATGCCATCTTTGTGTCCTACAAATTTCATTACGATCGGACAATAAACAAAGAAGTTATTAACGATTCAATGTAACATAGTTTGGGGCCAAAGGAAGAAGAAGAAGCAAAGCAAATGTATGACGCGCGTAGCCAGCAGCTTTTGTTTGTATATGTGCGTGTGTTTCTATGTATGAATGCAGATAAATAACTTCAATGAATGTAAGACCTTGGATCAGGGTATATCCTAGTCGGGCACTCTCGACTAGAGCACTCTTAGAGCACTCGTTTCCTATAAAATAGGTTCATTCAATATTTTTTAGGGGCACATGAAATTTATATTTTTGCAACCTCACTTGTTCTACGGGCGCCACTAAGCGTCGGTGGCTCTCGCTTGACGCTCGGTCTCGCTCGACGTCACTTGTTCGCCGAAGGATCTTGTGCTCGCCTTCGTATGCTCGAGTACGCAACACTCCTATCTTCGCACGAATTCGCTGTGGCACGCCTATGCTTCGCGAGGATACGTCAGGCTCTCCTGCAAATCGCAAGGCATACACTCTGATACTCCTGCACGCACTGGCTTAAACCAAGCTCTCCGACCTTAAGGACTCGTTGCACTTCGGGTCTTGCAGGACGATTTCAGAGTACCTTGACGTGGCAAGGATTCACCGTTCGAGGACTCTGCGTTTCGCTTATCTGTGTCTACCGCCACTTCTCGAGATTCTTGGCGTGTCCTTGTGTCGGCTGGTCTCCGCTGTGTTGTCCTTGGCTTTTGGAATTATAATAAGGTGGGTTAATGGGAGCGAGCGCTCTCAATTTTTGGGCAATATTTTCAGTATTGCTTTGCTTGTTGTTGAGGTTAGTTGTGCATGCGGAAGAATGTTTTAAAGGTCGTTCACTAAGTAATTTCATTATTTAAAATGCAATTTAAACACGATTTTTTTATTGTGTAAAAAATTTTATAAAATTATGTATTCTCCATTTTGATCCAATACCTTTTGCCATCTTTCGGGCAAGAGATTGATTCCACGCTCATACAATTTTTGGTTCTTGCTGGCAAAAAACTGGCCCAAGTGGCTTTTGATGTCTTGATTTGAGGTGAAGGTTCTCCCATACAAAAAATTTTGCAGAGACCGGAACAAGTAATAGTCTGAAGGTGCCAAGTCTGCAGAATATGGTGGCTGTGGTAGCACATCCCATTCAAGCTGCAAAAGCTTTTGGCGTGTCATCAAACTTGTATGAGGTCAAGCTGATCACAATATACTTCAGAATTAATCGTGGTATTGTCCGGCAAAAGCTCAAAATAAACGATCCTCTTGAAATCCCACCAAACAGACAAAATAACCTTTTTTTGGTGAATATCGGCCTTCGAAGTGGTTTGAGCTGGTTCATCCATTTTACATCATGATCTCTTGCGCTTTACATTGTTGTAAACAACCCACTTTTCGTCGCCAGTAGCAATGCGCTTCAAAAATGGATCATTTCTTAGCCGTTTGATAAGCAAATCAAAGTCGTTAATGCGACAAAGCAAATTTCATTCTGTAAGAACATGAGGAACCCATGTGTCAAGCTTCGAAATTAATCCTAGACGTTTCATGTGCTTGTGAACGTTCGCGTTAGACAAATTTAATCTTTCAGCAATCTCTCGAGTTGTTATTCGACGATTTGCATTATTTTATCCACATCGGCTTCAAGAGGACTTCCAGGACGTGGTGCATCCTCAAGAGCGAAATTGTCGGAACGAAATTTTGCAAACCAATTTTGGCATTAACGTTCGGTCATTATTCTTGTACTGCATTTTTACCCTTTTGGTAGTAAAACAGTAAAATATGCCGAAAATGCTGTTTTCGATCTTCCATCTTCGATAGGGCACCAAACAAAAACTATTCCAAAAAATTTAACAAAACTTTGTACAAATAAGCCTTACTATATCAGCTGTTTAAATATATAACGGTTAAGCGGCTAACTGCGAAGTTGGCTACGAAAAAATTCAATAAGATCAGCTGTTGTCTTTAAACGAAATTACTTAGCGAACGACCTAGGTTGTTTACCCATTTATTTCCAAAGGTTAATGGGGCATCGTAAGAACTTAAAACAATATTGTAAAATTTAATTCGTTTTATTTTATATAATTTGTATATATATTTATTTTCAGCTTTATTTTAATTTTTAATGAATAATATTGAAATTGAACATTTATTTTCATATTTATTGTCCCTATCTCTTTTCAACTTACAAAATAAAAGCAGAACAAAACAAAGAGGGCGATGTCGAGAGAGCATTTTTACTGTCTCTTTCGCACTCACAAGTTTAAACCAATAGTTTGCAGCTTAGCCGCATGAGCCCACCTTATTATAATTCCACCATGGTCTGGGCTGCTGCCTGTGCTGTCTGCCTATTCACAGAAGCACACACATGCATACCAAAAATCTCGAAGGTAACGCCTCGTGCTAGCTTCTGAAGACATGGTCAGCGCAAAAGTATCGTTAAATGCGGGGAGTATCATGATTCCACAATGCCTTGGTGTATGTCATGCACGATTGACAGACCATAGGTTATGCAAAGCCAAAAAACTCGGTTTCGGGATTTTCGACCGATCGTTCCTATAGCAGCTATATTCTATTGTGGTCCGATCCGGCTGATTCTGACACATTATCTGCGTGCAGCAGATATAAGCATCTGTACCAATTGCATCAAGATAGCTTCAAAATTGAGAAATAAGTTTGCGTAGAAACAGACAGACAGACGGACGGGCGGACAGACGGACGGGCGGACAGACGGACGGGCGGACAGACGGACGGGCGGACAGACGGACAAAGGTATATCGTCTCGTCTTGTCGTCCTGATCAAGAATATATATACTTTCTGGGTCGGAAATGTTTCGTTCTATGCGTTGCAAACTTCTGGCCCAAATTAAAATACTCTCTGCAAGGGTGTTATAATTCTTGTGAACTTATAATTTTTAAATAGAACAATCTGCGATTGAGGTTGATTTCCTAATGACAAAAATATTTGTATGGCAGTAATATAATTTATTTGTTTTATTTATTTATTTCTTTATCGATTAATAAAGGCACCACTGTCATGCAAAATCTCATCTCATGCAAAATCTCATTCGACTGAGTAAATATTTCTGTCAGCCCTGGTAATGTCACCGTATTTCCGTTCTTCCAATCTGTCTGCCTTTTAACAGCGTCACCCAACCGAGGTAGGTCGTTCGCTCTTCTTGTAGTTTGGGTATTTGCTTAATCTTATTTTTCTTGTTAAAGTACAGCTGTATATTTTGTGACTCAAACGTTCAATATGGTTGCCGTAAAAAAACAGGTAAATGTCCGGTGAATTACACAGAACGTAGATATCAATAAAAACGTAAAATTCTGCTCTTTTCTCATTTGATAATTATAGAAAAAGGCGTTGGAGAGCACCAATGCGCGTCTGGCGCTGGTAATGAAATCTGGCAAATATTGCCTGGGCTATAAGCAGACGCTGAAGACCCTGCGCCAGGGCAAGGCCAAACTGGTGCTGATTGCCAGCAACACGCCCGCTTTGAGGTTAGATCGAAATTGTTCAGTTAAGGGAATAGAGAGAAACTGTAAATACTACTGAGAAGTAAATTTCCATAGCTCCCAAGTGTAAGCAGTGACAATTAGTAGTAGTTGTTGGAACCATATGGAGTCTTCTTTCATGCTGACTGAGAAATATGATTTCAAAATCGAATTTTACAAATTTGATGGAAACTATGGAGTAGTATTCTCTCAAACAGCAGCTAAATGGAGCGAGTTAGATATAATATCAGTTACCGCTAATCTCCGCAAGGGGCTCCAAATGGTTCCAGTAACAACATTAACACAACACGTGGTGGAAGCTTGGGTAAGGAAATCCTCTCATTAAATATCTGATATATTTTTGAATGATTTATGATGATGTTTTGTAATTCCGACTGCCCTGACGAATTTTTATTACTAGAGACTCTTTCTGAATATCAAAAATAATACCACTATTGTATTTTTAAATATATTTAATTTTAATTAACTATAAGTTCGTTCTTGTCACAATTTCAGAAAGTCGGAGATTGAATACTACGCCATGTTGGCCAAAACTGAAGTTCAGCACTACAGCGGCACCAACATTGAACTGGGCACCGCCTGCGGCAAATACTTCCGTGTATGCACCATGTCCATTACCGATCCTGGAGATTCGGACATCATTCGTTCTCTGCCCGACAATTAAACAGCGAGAGCCATTCTTTATAAATCAATAAAAGGAAAAATATGTACAAAAAAGGATTTCTTTTTTAAACATTTTTCAAGGGGGCCTGCTTAATTTTTCTAGTTAGATTACAAAGCTAGAAGTCTAATTAAAATGTAAGTCATTAAATACATTTGTGAAGATTAATAGCACCTTGTGGATTTATCATAGTAGAATCGTATGAATGGGGTAATACCGTCTCAAATATATGGTGATGGACTCGGGTACGATAACTCTAGAGCCTGCGATGTGGAGCACAATTAATTTGTGCACATCACTAAGACTGAAATATATTCGAAGTTTCCTATCCTGCCCATTTTTCGTAAAATGTCATCCGAATATTTGAGTGGATATCATATACGAATTAAACCGCAGTTCGATTCTGGTTGTGAGCTGAGCGCTGTTCCAACTGACCCGGCGATGAAATCGAAATGCTTTTTGTCACCCGGAAAGGAGGATTTTAGATCGGGTCTAGGACCTGTCATTGTCTCACGGCGAAATCTCAAAAGGAAAATCCACGAATTGGCGTTTGAGGATGAGGACAACAGTTTGGTATTGTTTCAGGGCCGGGATGAAAGCTACCCGGATGGGCTTAACAAATTGATAAAGCCGCTGTCGTGTCAATTGTGCAAGGCACAGATGACCTCATCGAAGAGCGCTAAGGACCACTATGAGTCGAAGGCGCATGATCGTCACATCAGTGCCTGGCTGGCCAAGAACTACACCGAGGTAGGCTTGCAGACGCCGCCCGACAAGCGCCTGATGAAACAGCGCCCAAAAGGGCCAAATGCATTCCACTGTAACCTGTGCGATTTGGCCCTCACATCGATGACCCATGCCCGCCAGCACTATGCCGGGCGCAAGCATCGATTGGTGGAGCAGAAGCGCTCGAAGCCATCTGGTGCTGGATTCTACAATACGGAAGGCAAATGGGTGCGCACTGGCACAAAAACGGCGGATGTTGTCGCCGACGACGGTCGCTTCGGCATTGGCGAACTATTCAAGGCTCCGCCGACTCTCGCTGAGCTGCACGACGACATCACGATACCAGAACTGGTGGAAACCAGCAACGGCGAGAAGCACCAGCAGCCTGCTGTAATAGACGAGAGCCTCAGCTGCAAAATATGCAATATTAGCGTAACATCCGCATCGCAAATTAAAATGCATCTAGAGGGTGCAAAGCACCAAAAGAACCTGCGAAGGCAGAGCCTGGACGACGAGGCAATAACTGTTGCCGCATACGAGCAGTCGTTAACTGAAGTAGCAGCAGCTGCCATTGATGTTAATGGGGATCTATCTATGTATCGCACACCATCCGGGTCGTACTATTGCGAACTTTGCAACAAGACCATGAATCACATATCCATATTGCAGCAGCACCTGCAGGGCAAGAAGCATCTAAAGACTGTGCGTCAGCAGACCGACAAGACACTGAACACATAAAAATAAGTTCACATATGTATTTACACATGTTAAAAGTAATAGACGCTACCCACTTACATTCGGACTATGCGTTCATCACATTCCTTGTACTTTCAGTTTATATATCTCACTCATGTCGATTCACACAAAATTTGTCATATCAGCAACAATTTAATGGCCATCGGGGATGGGGATCCGGGGAAAACCACAAATGATTAGTGTTGCGCTGATTATGCCAAGATATCTTCAAAAACAAAAAGTTTTGATTGCAAAAATCAATTTTCTCCCGATAGTTTCTAAGGACGCTGTATAGTTTTAATTTGGCCTATTCCGACTGCTTGCAACATGACGGATATATCCAAAATTTTATCAATAAAGCTGTTATATCGATAAACTAGTTTGCTTAGTAATTCTGACCTTAAATATATACAATTTACCGAGTCGGAGAAGTCTTCAATATTCACAATTTCGATCGCATATATAATAAGATAGATCAGCTATATTTGGCACACCAGAGATTGCCTTCCCTTGCAGACTAGAGTCCACTTGTACAAAGCTAAGTTTAATTTTTAAATGAAAACCCAACCAATTGTTCATGTGGGAGCTATAGTCTAATATATCTTAGTAAAAGTTCAATCAAGATAGCTTCAAAAACGAGAAAGAAAGGCTACCTTCGGCGCTCCGAAGGTAGTATACCCTTGCAGTGGCTTAACATATTAAAATGTTCACGCTGAACAATGAAAAACTCTTGCTTATACAAAAAAGTATTTAAAGAGAATGAAAATGATACCTTGAAAAATTAATTTTCTAATTTAAATCAATATTTCAGACCGATTGTTCCTATAACAGCAATAAGATATAGTCGTCCGATTTAGACCAAATTTAATCAATCTATATAAAGTATAATAAAACTTGCACTTAATAAGTTTGGTTAAAATAGCTTGAGAAATAAAAAAATTGTTCATACGACTACTCATTTTTCAACATGTGTTTCCTATGGCAGCTATAAGATATAGTGATCCGATTTAAATGAAACTTCCTGAGCGTACTTAGCCAATGCTAAAATTTATAATTGGTACGTTTGGTCAAGTTATCTAAAAAACAAAAATTATCCGATCGTTCCTACGGCTGCTATATGCTATAGTGGTTCGATCTGGCTGGTTCTGACATTTTATCTGCCTGCAGCAAAAATAAGCATCTGTACCAAGTTTCATCAAGAAAGCTTTAAAATTGAGAGACTAGTTTGAGCAGAAACAGACGGACAAAGCTATATCGACTCGTCGTCGTTTTGATCAAGAACATATATATTTTTTGGGGTCGGATATGTTTCCTTCTATGCGTTGCAAACTTATGGGCAAAATTGTAAAACCCTCTGCAAGGGTATAATAAGAACAGATTACATATAAAAAATGCTGCTTTAATGCGCTTCACATTGCGAGATAAAATTATAATACCCTCTAGAAGGGTATAGGAACATATATACATATAATATGTATATTATATGTAACCGTATATATGTAAACCGTATCTGTTTGAGTACACTATTGACAATATTCCCTTAAAACGTTTAAGCAAGGTGGATGACTTGGGAATCCTTTTTGCTCCGAATCTATGCTTTAGTTGTCACATAACGGTCATTTCTAACAAAGCTTCAGGTGCCCTTGGTTTTATCAAGAGATGGTCTAAGGAATTCTCTGACCCGTATATCACCAAACTACTTTACATCTCGCTGGTCAGACCTATTCTTGAATGTGCATCCTGTGTTTGGTCTCCACAGTATAAAAAGTTCCAGGATCTGATTGAATCAGTTCAGAAGCAGTTTCTGATGTTCGCCCTTCGTGGCTTAAATTGGGACTCAGACAGACAGCTGCCCTCTTATGAGTGTAGACTTCGCTTGATTAACCTACCATCATTAAAAAATTTTAGAACTTGCCATAGAGTCATAATGCTGCATAAGCTACTGTCTGGGGAGATTGACTCCAGTACTCTTCTTAGCCTCATTTCTATTTCAGTTCCGTCCCGCCCAACTAGAAATTATATGCCTCTGCATCTACCTGTCTGCCTAACTAATTACGCTCAACATGAAGCCTTCCGTACCTTGTGCCTTAATTACAATAAGTTTTACCATCTCTACTCGTTTGACTCTGAAGTAATTACTGTTAAAAAAGCGTTGATGTATTTCTTAAATTAACCGTAATTCTCTTTTTTTTTTTGTTTGTTCTTTTATTTTTATATATTTTGTTATATTTTGTTTCATTTTAATTTTAATTTAAAATTTTTTTTTTGACTTATTTTTTTTTTAACTTGGCTTCGTCTGAACACATCTTGCTGTGAGTTGGACCATAGCGGCTTGAGTAGCCAATAAATCAGTCCCTAGTGTCAGAGCTGCCAATACTGTTAGATTTTTCTTTTGTATTATAGTCTTTTATGTTTAACTGCACATTGTTAAGCTGCTTTTTATAAATAAATGTACATCCGAGTACGCTAGTCAATAGTTGAGGCTTGACTAAAATAAAAGCATCTGCGAATGTTAAACAATATCGCGTAAATGCAATTCATTCACATTTTATTCAGCGTAGATAATAATATTAACATATTTTTTAAAATATTTTCTGAAAACTTTAATTTAATTTTTTTTTATGCGTAATAAACATGCATACATTGTATATTGTTTAGGAGTCATGAAGATGTTAGATTAAAAATGCACTTTTATCTTAAGTAATAAGAGCTAAAATGAAAGCATTCGAATGCTGGCAATATTTACAAGTTTTCAACAGGAAACGGAGGAGGGATATAACATTACTTGTTACACAAATGATTCACAGCGCTTAAAATCAAATTGTTAGACGTAGGCCGGTCTGTGTATTGAATCATTATAATTGTTTTTGGCCATTTTACTGTGAGGGCGAGAACTCGGTGGGCGCCAGGACGCGGCAGTGCATTTCGCGAATCAAGGGAACAGTATACGCAACACACTCATCCCACCCGGGTGACCGCCAAGCCGCCTCTCTAGTCTCTTTGCGATCCTGCAGCGACTTGTAACCTAAACAAGAGATAAAATTATAATAATAACTAGGTGATACTATATAAATTTAATATTTGCCACATACACCAGATGTGGTGGACATTGTAAAGCCGGCCAATCTGCGAGAAGAATCCAGCGAAAGCTTCATTGTTGTGCTGCCGGAAGTTAATGGCACGTGCCCAGTTGTTGCCCCACTCGATCATAGTGCCAGGCGTTAGGCGGTACGACCTGTACACAATTATTATAAATAAAATGTTTGCAAATTAATACGATATGATATGTAGTGGTCGCGCATAAAGTGGATCGCTTCGGTTCCAGACATGATTCAAATTCGCGAATAATTATATAAAAAAAATTAAGTTCAACGATTTCTATAGAACAATTATTCACAATTTTCAAATTCGCATATCTGGAGACTAATTTCTTGAGCGACAGTTACAATAATATATCAAATTAAATGAAATGTTCTGCTTGCCGCATTTCGTAGATATTTTTGCCAGTACGGCTCGCGATTTTCGGCCAATAGCTGAAGGCCAACAGATATTGCAGGTGACGTGAGCGCAGAAATTTGGACCGCTCGTTCATTAGCTTTAGATACTCGGGATCGTTCCACAAATCCTCTTTGGCCTGGTCGATTTTCTCGAAGCCTCCAGTGTATTTCCATAAGTGCAAACACTGATCCATATCGCCCACTTGGACCGTCCATGATGCAACCAAATTGCACGAAAGACTCGTCTTCTTCTCATTAATAAGTCCCACAGTATTTTTACTGTAAATGTAAAAATTTATTAATTTAAACGGAAATCTATTTGATCTAATATGATGTAGGGCGCACTCACTAGTTATTTAGATAATCGCCCATCGAATCGGGTCGCACATTATGCGTATGTAGGGCATATATAATTTCCTTATCGCTCAGCATACGACTATGCGACTCCTTGGTCGGCTCGATCTTTCGCACCAGCAACTTGGAGAGCCATGACTCTGAATCCTTGCAGCTGGCGGTTGTTGACAGAGTTCTGAATAAAATTCAAATAAATACGATACGATTTAGTATGTATTTATTTACAAATCCGAGTGCTACAAGATGTACTAATATTAATGCCACAACACACTATTGCTTACATCAAATTTCATATATTTTAATTGAAATACATTTAAATTTAAAGATTAACTTTAATCCTATTTTTTTTTAATTGTATAAATTTTAATAAAAAAAAATTTAATCCAATTTTTATAAAAATAAAAAAAATAAATATAATTATTCGATATGATTATCAAATATCACATAAGACATAATATTAATAACATTTCTAAGTAAATTTTCTAATTATTATTTACTTTAATCGTATAAATTTAAATTATTACTATAATTATACCCTTGCAGAGAGTATTATAATTTTGGTCAGAAATTTACAACGCATAGAAGGAAACGTATCCTATCCCATAAAGTAAATATATACTTCAACAAACTCGCCCAGACTTACCAATTATGCGTTTTAGCACTATCTAAGCATGTTCACGCTTTCATCAAAATCGGACTACTGTATCTAATAGCTGCCATAGGAACAATCTGTTGACAAATGAGTCGTTGTATGAACAACTTTTTTTTTTCTCAAGCTTTCTTAACCAAACTTATTAAGTGCAAGTTTTTTCATGCATTATATAGATTGATTGAATTTAGTCTAAATCGGACGACTATATCTTATAGCTGGTATAGCAACAATCGGTCTGAAATATTAATTTAAATAAGGAAATTCATTGTTCAGCGTAACAATTTTAATATATTAAGTGACTTCGGAGTGCCGAAGGTAGTCTTTCTCTCCCATTTCATTTATCTAAATCATTTAAGAATTAATATTAATAACATTTCTAAAGTTAATTTCCAATTATTATTTACTTTAATCTTATACATTTCAATATTTTTTAATTTAATCCTTTTTTTTTGTTGTCTAATATTATATTATAATTAATTTGCATATACATTTTTATTAATGGATGGGATAAGCAAATTTCACATAAGATATACCATCAACAACAATTCTAAAGTTATTTTCTAAATTACTGGTCTTATCGCATTCGCTGAACAAATTAAATTTTGACTTACCGGACTGCGATATGGCCGCTGCTATTGATATTGCCCACGGACAAGTGACGTAGCTTAAACATTTTCGCTTCGACTTTGGGATGAAAGCTGTAGGAAATCACTTGCATGTTATTTGTGCTCTAGCTGTAGCTGTACTGTTATCATTCCAGTATATTTTTTTTTGCATTGCCCCCGTGTACTTTAGTCAAGGTGAAGTCAGAGTCAGACACAAACAAGTGGCAAAAAGGAATCGTTTTCCCATCGATAGTTTTAATATTTTCTACGACCCACCCACAATTGGAGTACCTTTGCTTACAGTTATTTTGTGTTATTATATGTACTTAAAAGAGCTCGACTTCCTCAGTGCTATTGGCAGATGCAATCAACCATTTTTTCTATGCACTTATTTAGTGTATAAATATGTAAATATAGTCTGAGTATTCAATGCAAAAAAAAACAATTGAAAACACAGTTTTGTTATACTATGACAAGCTTTACACCTACTTTTATGCGTCGCAGTATTTTTTCCCAAAATAATAATTTTTATATTTTATATGTAAGTGTTGTTATATATTTAAACAAAAAGGAAATAATAGATTCGTGCTATGAATAAGTATGCAATGTGCTGTAAACATATCGATCAGCATATTAATTGCATACGATAGATTGTGAAGCCCTATCGATAGTTGGCACCCCAAAAATATAAGATAAGTAAGGTTGCTGCATAGTTGATGCCTTTGTCCTTAGAATAAGACCACTAAATTATACATTTTACATTTTGGGAAACTGAACAACGAGGACCCGGGCTCGAATGTCAAGCTAGTGTATGGGTGTTGTTAATGTCTCACTCGAACGCATTAGTAGCCAGTGCTCTTTCCAAATAATATTGATAATTTATAACTATGTATATCCTAACAATATAAAGCTATACATTTCAAAAAAATTATTATATTTTGATTAATTGTTGTAAGCATCTATATAGGTGCATAACAATTGTGTTTCTTAATTAGAAATACACAATGTTACGTATTGTAAAGTTATGTTTAAATTCAAATATATTTTATAATAATATTAATGTCTTTTTAATAATATTTAACTATCGGGCTGACTCCGGCTAGCTGGTCATCCCAAGGTTTATTTCTTTCCAAGCCGCAGTTCGTACAATCACCCTTCACAACGTAAAACAGATGATAGAGGCTCGACACAGCTGTTTCTGTCGCTCATATTTTGCTGCGGGTGGCTATCGATATATTTTCGTTTCGATTAGGAATATTATTGTACATTTCCACTACCATGCGTTTGTCATCGAATCCTCATGGTTATCTAAAATCTGTTAAGTGATTCCACAGCAATCTGCGTTCGCGTTCAAAAACAGCTGATCGCCATTATGTTCTGAGTTGAAAATTGAATGGTGGAAGCATAAATATTAAATTCATTAGGAATATTGACAATGTTGCTAATTGTCTGACTGCAAGGTTGATCAGAATGTACAGGGATCGAAATTATATGATACAGCATTGCAGTTCATTAAATTGTGCTCTGCACCAAGTGCTACACTTGAGGATAGTATTCCACGAAGCGGCTGGGTTTTTGAAAGCTAAAACAATGCACTTTTTTTCAATTAAAAGCCCCGTCATGGATACTTTTAGGATAAAAGAAGCTCAAGAAAGCCTGGGCTGACTAAAATGGACACAAAATATCGGCTGGCCATCCCATTGGACAAGCAAATCGCTTATGCCCTTTACCCTCTTGGATCGAACAATTGGATCCCTATTCGGTAGTGAAAACTTTTCACTGAAAAGTGGGAAAAGGATGGTGCGGAGACAAAACTACAGCCCGAAAAACATACGCTCTTGGGAAATTATGATGAGGAAGCCCAAGCAATTTGAATCGCTCTACATAGCAGAACGAACATTACTATATACATATATCAGCCAATTCCATTTTATTTGTTTACAAATTGAGTCATGTAGTTGGAATCGCAAAATGTTTGCGATTTACTTCTTAAATTGCAAGGAAATAATCTCCGGTAATCCAAATCGCAAAAATTTTGTGAATTTCCGGTAATGTTGAGCATTTGATTTGAAAAGTAAATTGCAACTATCGTATAAATAAACCGTTGAATTAAACCAAAAAAAATAAATATTACATTCCTCAATGTTTCAAAATTATTTTGCCATACTTTACATTCAAAATTAGTGTATGTTGAGTCTTTAATTATACATTAACGTTAGACATGCAAAATAATTAGCTCAAAATCGATCGTCAGCTGTTTGTGCTATATACACATATTTTGCCCAATTTATGTTTGCAGGTAACACTAAGAGCTAAATCCATGAAAAAGTTGTCAGCACCGAATTAGCTCTACATCGAATGAAGCGCAAACTTTTTGACGCATAATCCACACACTTGGTACAAAATTTGATTTGTAGCTAAATGATTACTAAATGGCCACGGATGTCGATACCATTGTTATATTCTGTGGACTCAGTATTGTTATTACAAAGGAAGTCGGAACAAAAATAAACAAATTTTAATTGTGAGTTTTGATTCTGCTTCACTATATACATTTTTGATATGCGCAGCAATTAAATTTATATGTATTCTTCATCAATACACACAACAGCTGTGGAATATCGATCCCTTTCGGCAATCGATTTTTTTGCAGCCCAGTTGTCGCTGGCAAAATGTTTAATAAATTACCACTCAAAGTAGGATTTGGTGCACATAGCTGAGTATTTTAGCTATTGAATAATTCCAGAAATGTATTTCATTATAAATAACAAAACTATCAATAAAACAGTATTTAACGTGTATTTAAAATAGTCAGATATGTTTTCCAAAACCATTCACAGTCTCCAGTCGAACAATAGGCAATGAATAGGTAATTTAACCATAATTAATAAAAATTCAAATTTTAATGTATGTGATTTAAAGTAACTAATTGGAAACGCAGCAGCCGTACCAGCTGTTTGAGGCAAAAATAGTTGAATATTAAATAGATAACAAAAGTTTTGAGATTACCGGAGCGCTTGAAAGCGGAATCGCAAAATATATTTGCAAACACAAAATTGAAGTAAAAACTGGAACATGACTGATTATATCCGAATAAACTAAGTATTATTATTATTACTGTTTCCCGTAATATTTAAAACTGCTTAGTCCATCTCCTTAAAACTATGCATGTTTTTGCGTACATCTCTCAACCCCACAATGTTCTGCAACAAATCCAGCAGCTGTCAGCTTGCCTCTTGGGTCCACAATATATTTAAACTCCGGTAGAAAGAAAAACAAATAATTTAAGATACATATTTAACAAATTGCAATGACCTGTTTTGCCGGTAGTAACGCATAGAATAAAACATTTCCGACCCCATTGAGTATATATATTCTTGATCAGGACGACAAGACGAGTCGATATAGCTTTGTCCGTCTGTCTGTATCTACGCAAACTAGTCTCTCAATTTTGAAGCTATCTTGATGAAACTTGGTACAGATGCTTATTTCTCCTGCTTGCAGATATTATGTCGGAACCACTTAAGCATCTAGCTGCTATAGGAACGATCGGTAGAATATTTTTGTTTTCTGAGATAACTCAACTAAACTTAACAAATATAAGTTTTAGCATTATTTAAGGCACAGGCAGCCCGAACTCTTGCGGTGGAAGACAGCCGTCGCGAAGCGAAGGTTGTCGAACCTGGTCCGGGTTAAAGAGACCCGATACCGGATCCGAAGGACGAAGGTGGCGACCCAAGTGTTCAGGGAGGTCGGGCCGTAGCGAGGCGGTGCAGAGCAGGGAGAAAAAAAAAAACAGGAAAAATAACACTAAAAACACGAAGAACATAAAGCTACCAACATTTCTTATTTTTTTCGCTCTCGAAGACATAGGGGAATGTGAGGAGTTGAAAATAACTCTTACAGACACCAGCTTGCAACTACACTTAACGTAGTAGCAAAACGGAAGAAACCGTTATAGCAGAACCGAACGCAAGTGCCGGTATAACGTCAAGGTACCGAGGTACCTTGACAGCTGAGCCAGCGCGACAGTACCGTTCTGTTGGTGAGCTGGCGCTATGAAAGACAACGCGCTAAGCGAGAAGAGACGCAGAACAAAGTTCAGCAAGTCAAGACCAGAATACCAGAAGCCAAGGACAACACAGCGGAAACCAGCCGACACAAGGACACGCCAAGAATCCCGAGAAGTGGCGGTAGACACAGGTAAGCGAAACGCAGAGTCCTCGAAGGGCAAATCCTTGCCACGTCAAGGTACTGTGTCCTGCGAGACCCGAAGTGCAACGAGTCCTTAAGGTCGGAGAGCTTGGTGCAATCCAGTGCGTGCAGGAGTGACAGTGTATTCCTTGCGATTTGCAGGAGAGCCTGACGTATCCTCGCGAAGCTTGGGCGTGCCACAGCGAATCCACGCGACGATAGGAGTGATGTGTACTCGAGCATATGCAGGCGAGCACAAGATCCTTCGGCGAACAGGTGACGTCGGGCGAGACTGAGCGTCGAGCTAACCTTACCGAGAGCCACCGACGATTCCACCAGCAAGAATCCCCGACGGATTCCACCAGTTTACCTCACGGGTCATCAGCAGTGTTGCAAAATCCGCGTTTTTTCCCGTTAGATCTACCTTTTTTAAAAGTCATACAGCGGGGGAAAATTGAAAACAGCGGGCAGCGGAAAATCTAGCTTGCTTTTAGTTCAGTCCGATTTTTTTTCAGCTTTTTATTAAGTTGGCTTTTCGGTGCTTATTATGCGATAGCATTGATCGATTATCAGTTAAAATGCACCGATGATTTGCCAATTGCATCTCTATGCTAATTTTCCCATCTCCAAATTTAAAAAGTGCGCCAAAATTCTAGCAAGATGCCAAAACATAGAAGCAAAAAGTTCGTGAAGTTTGGTTTCAAAAAATCTGATCCGCATGAATGTATCGAATTCTTCGCGTGTGTTTTGCAGCTATTGCAAATGTAATATTACAGCAAAAGTTTCCGATCTATGTGCATGCCGCTACAAAAAAACATTTGAGCGCTGTCGGTGATGGAGCACAAACAACACTTAACTTTTCCAACAACCAAAACATCAAAACAAGAAGCAGCTATTTGCCTATTTGTTGCTCAACATACTGCTATAACATCAGCAGATCATTTGAGCCATATTTGCTCACCGATTTGTAACGACAGCGCAACGTATGCAAACGTAATTAAAAATGTGTTTGCGCCAAATTTTTTTTGATGAATTGCGAGAGGACATTGGCGATGCAAAGTTCAGTTTGTTGCAAGTTGAGTCAACAACTTTTTTTTATTTATTTATTTATTAAACTTTCATCCTGGTGCTACAAGCTTAAGCTTATTAATTATGGCACTAGTCACTTATACATATGTATATATGTTTTAATTGTAGTCATCCAAATATTTAATTAATTATAATTTTGATATCTTTTTTTTTATGTTAATTACATGTTACTTTATGCTTGTTGGTTTGGTTTTTAGATTTTAGTTATTTTCCTGCAGGTGTGCTTTAAGTTTTATTTTAAATGGCGTGGCGCTACTTATAGTTTTTAGAGCATGTGGAAGTTGATTCCAGATGCGAACAGCATGAATGAAGAAGTGTCTTTCAGAGTTAAGAGTCTTGTGTCTTATGCATACAATATGGTTTGTTCTTGCAGATGTTGAAAATCAAAGTCTTTCTTGCAAATATCCAGGCTCTTTCGTGAACAGTATTTTGTGCAAATTATTGTTCTGAAATTCATCCAATCTTTAAAATGCATGTCAGCCAGTTGGAATGCATAGCGTGAAACGTGATTATTAAATTTTTTCTTACTAGCGACATCACAGTTAGCAAACACTTCTACCCCAAACAAGAGAGTAGGCATAAGACACGTCTTTGCAATTAAAAGTCGTATGTTTTTGGTAAAAAATATTGAGTCGGAGACAATGTTCTCAATAGCCCGTAAGTTTTACCGACAGCTTTAATTATATGATTGTTCCACGTAAGTGAGTAAAAGTAAATCCCAGGGTATTTGCCTGTTCAGTGTAGCTAATCGGGATGTCATTTATCGTTAGGAATTCTAGCTGAGTAATGTTAGTGTTCCTTTTATATATAACAAGACATTTAGATTTGGCTGGATTGAGACCAAGTCCATTATTTTTTGCCCAAACATTTATTTTACTCAACTCTCGGTTACATACGTCTACACATTCATTAATATCACATAACGGACGACTGACATATAATTGGACATCATCAGCGTACATATGGGCATTACACTCAGACACAACGTCAGGTAGGTCATTGACAAAAATTGTAAACAATAACGGCCAAAGGACTGATCCTTGCGGAACACCACGCTTAATACGAACAGAGGACGAACATTTATTTGACGAAACCACGGATTGGTATCTATTAACTAGGTATGATGACAAGAGCTTGACTGCTGTATTTGAGAAATTATAATGATTGCGAAGCTTAGTGCATAGTATGTTGTGGTCAACTGTGTCAAATGCTTTACTGTAATCAAGTAGTGTCAAAAATGTAACATAATTTTTATCCATCTGCTGTCGAATGTCTTCGCTTATGTTAATAATAGCTGTAGTAGCTTCTACTTTTTCTAAAGCCGGATTGCTTTTCATTTAGAAGTTTTTTTTGTCATGCAAATATTTGTTAATTTGTGCTGCACTACAAAGTTACTTGGTAAATATTTATACATTATATTAAAAGTACACCTTTCATGAAAAATGTTTTATTTAATAGGCACAGGTATTGTAATCAACTATTTTTCATTCAAACGTTTGGAGATGGTGTAAACGTTTTTAAACTTATGCCCATTGGATGCCCATATCAATTGTTAAAGGTGTTAAAGCCTAGCTCCAAGTGTGCAGAAGTGGGGCGAGTTTTAAGCCAGATGAACGTTTCGAAATTGAAACTAAGGAATTGGATGAGTATTGAAACATTGAACTGCATTTTGCGTATAAGGTAATGTGTAATGTTATTTTAATGTAAATAACTAAGACATTTAATTATAACCTGAGCCTATTAAAAATGGAAAATGCTTATCATGAAGTGATGCAAAAGTATGTAACAGGCATAAGGAAGCATCTCCGAAAAGTATATATATTATTGATCACTATCAAAAGCCGAGTCGATTCATATATAGACATGTGCGTCTGTCTGTCCGTCTGTAAGAACGCGGTGATCTCAGAGTGTACAAGACCTAGAGACTGCATATTTAAAATTTAAGTTCTCGTATTACCGGATTAGATGAAGTTAAATGTTTTTTTTCTCGATATCTCGTCCCGTTCAAAAGTTATCGATAAATTTTGATTCCAGACCAGTGTTTTTTGAGCATAGCTTGAAAGTCATAAGAGCTAGAGACTTCATATTTGTAGTTTAAGCTTTCGCATTGCCGGCTCAATACAGGCTTATCAATTTTTTCAAATCTTGACCCGTTCAAAAGTTATCGATAAATTAAGATTCCAGATAAGTGTATTTTGTGTATAGCTTAAAAGTAAAAGGAGGTAGAGGCACCAAATTTGGTTAGTATATCTTCTATACCATACAAAAATACAAATATTTTTCACTTTTTGGATACCTTCCCCCGATCTTCCAGAAATCGCGTGGTGGCTCACGGAGCTCACTCCGTTATTTTTTAACAATTGGCGCCTGCATGTCGCTTGTGCGTCGTCGGCGAGATTCCAAAAATAAAATACATGAAGTGTGCGCCGATTCTTCGACTCGAGCCGCGATCGCAAAGCAATAAAATAACAGTTAGGTGCCTGTACACTGGGTAAAGAAATTCAAACTTAACATGTCTCATATAAATAATTTTGAATAACTTTGAGTTTTGAATTTATTATTTTGCTCAGTGCACACATTTGTTGTGTTCGTTTTGCGCAGCCGGCAAATGATTTACGACCACAGAAGCGGTGTTTGTTGTGGATGTTGTTGTCGGGCTCACTTGCCAAATTAAGCTGCCCACTCTTGTTTTAGAGGTATGACCTTTGGATTTACACAGTCTCACATTTATATACGATCGGACAATAAACAAAGAAGTTGTTTACGATTCAATGTAACATAGCCAGCAGCTTGTGTTTGTGTGTGTGTGTGTCTGTTTCTATGTATGAATGCAGATAAAGAATTTTGAATGTAAGAACTGGGTTCAGGGTATATCCTAGTCGGGCACTCTCGACTAGAGCACTCTTTCTTGTTTTTGTACTAGTTCTTAACTGGTTTTTTTAAGTTAAAAAATAAGATAATGAAAAAGTTATATTTGTATTATTTATTATATGTTATTAAATGTTTGGGGTCTCACAACTTTTTGGGATCGCACAGCCTTGAAATTAATTTTTTTATAAGCCTGGAGCGTCTCCTTAAGCTCGACCTCAGCAGTCCGCTGAAAGAGTATAAACAAAATTTAGAAAAACTGCATGGGTATATTTTTATTAAATGACCGCGTAAAATTTGTTATAGTCCTTCAGACCTTTCTTACCGTGCATGTTGTACGCACTCACGACTTCATCAGATAAGATGAGTCTCAGTCCATTTCATTCCATTTCCTTGCGGCGATTATTCGTTTTATTATTTTCACCAGTGAATGATAAATGTTTCTCTTCTTCGCACTTAAAGTAACCAGTAATATAAAGCTAATTTTACATTGAATAGTTATTTGAATTGACTACCCAATGATTTTAACTTTAAACTTACGCTTCCTCTCATTTTATACCCTTGAGAGGATATAAAAATATTGACTAGAAGTTTGCAACGCATAGACGGAAACATATCCGACCCCATAAAGTATATATATTCTTGATCTGGACGACAAGTCGATATAGCGTTGTCTGTCTGTTTCTACGCAAACTAGTCTCTTAATTTTAAAGCTATCTTGATGAAACTTGAAACAGATGCTTTGTTTTTGCTGCACGCTGATACTATGTCGGAGCCAGCCGGATTTTTTTTTCTTAAGATAACTTACTAAACTTACCAATTATGAGTATTAGCATTATCAATCACGTTCAACAAATTTTTATCAAAATCGGACCAGTATATCTTATAGCTGCCATAACAACAGCCTGTTGAAAAATGAGTCGCTGTATAAAAGACTTTGTTGTTTTTCAATCTATCTTAACTAAACTCATTAATTGCAAGTTTTATTATACTTAATATAGATTGATTGAATTTCGTCTAAATTAGACGACTATATCTTTTAGCTGTCATAGGAAAGATCGGTCGACTATTTTTGTTTTTTGAGATATATCGACCAAACTTAACAATTTTGAGCTTTCGCATTATCTATCATTAGCACGCCGATAAAATTTCCAAAAAATCGGACTACTATATCTTATAGCTGCCATAGGAATAATCAGTTGCAAAATTAGTCGTTGTATGAACAACCTTTGATGTTTTTCAAGCTATCTTAAACAAACTCAGTAATTGCAAGTTTCATTATATTTGATATAGATTGATTGAATTTGGTCTAAATCGGACGACTAAAGATTTTTGCTGTCATAGGAACAATCGGTCTGAAATATTGATTAAAATAAGAAAATTAATATTAGAGGGTAGCAATCTTATTATCTTGAAAACCCCTTGTTATACCCTGTCCGTTCATGTCCGTCTGTCCGTCTATATGAACGCGCGTTTTCAGAGACTACAAAAGCTAGAGACTTCATATTTGAAATGTAGTAGTGGCGGGACGATAAAAGTTTATCATTTTTTTTCGATATCTCGTCCCGTTCAAAAGTTATCGATAAATTTCGATTCCAGAACAGTGTTTTGTCACCAAATTTGGTACATATATTCTCCTATAGCATACAGAGGTTAAAAATATTTCACTTTTTGGAAACCTTCCCCAATCTTCCAGAAATCGAAATAGAGGTATGACCTTCGGATTTTACATAGTCTCACATTTATATGCCATCTTTTTGTCCTACAAACTTCATTACGATCAGACAATAAACAAAAAAGTTGTTTACGATTCAATGTAACATAGTTTTTGGCCAATGGAAGAAGAAACAAAACAATTGCATGACGCGCGCAGCCAGCAGCTTGTGTTTGTATGTGTGTGTGTGCGTGCTTCTATGTATGAATGCAGATAAAGAATTTTGAATGAATGTAAGACCTTAGTTCAGGGTTTATCCCAGTCGGGCACTCTCGACTAGAGCACTCTTGTTATACCCTGAACCCATTAAAAATGGGAAAAGGGGTACCATGAAGTGGTGCAAAACTACATATATAAGAGGGATAAGGAAGCATCTTCGACCCCATAAAGTATATATATTATTGATCACTATCAACAGCCTAGTCGATTTTTCTGTATGAACGCGCTGATCTCAGACACTACAAGAGCTAGAGACTTCATGTTTGAAATATAAGTTCTTGTAGTGGCGGGACAGTACAAGTTTATCTTCTTTTTTTTCAATACCTCGTTCCGTTAAAGTTATCGATAAATTAAGATTCCAGAACAGTGTTTTTTAGTTATAGCTTAAAAGTTATAAGAGGATGAGGCACCAAATTTGGTACGTATGTATATTCTCCTATGGTATACAGAGGTTAAAAATATTTTTCATCACTTTTTTTATATCACTTTTTGGATACCTCCCCTCGATCTCCCAGAAATAGAAAAATACGTATTTTTAGACGCATGACCTTCGGATTTTACATAGTCGCATGCCATCGGACACTAAGCAAAGTAGTTGTTTAAGATTCAATGTAAAATAGTTCTGGGCCAATGGAAGAAGAAGAAACAAAGCAATGGCATGACGCGCGTAGCCAACAGCTTGTGTTTGTATGTGTGTTTCTATGTGTGCATGCAGATAAAAAATTATAAATGAATGTAAGAACTGGGTTCAGGGTATCTCCTAGTCGGGCACTCTCGACTAGATCACTCTTACTTGTTGAAAAAGCAAGAGTTAAGAACTGAAGAGAAGCTACAAAATTGTTCACTAATACCACTAAGCGTACAACACATAGAGGCGTCAAATCGACTAAGAAGTGACTGCATAAAAATATGTGAGGGAGGATCCCATGAGAATTTCAACTCGATTTATTATTTTACTTATTACTCATTTTTATACCCTGTCCCCATTAAAAATGGGAAAAAAGGGTATAATGGTTTTTTGCAAAAGTATGTAACAGGCATAAGGAACCAGCTCCGACCCCATAAAGTATGTATATTATTGATCACTATCAAAAGTCGAATCGATCTAGCCATGTCCGTCTGGCTGTCCGTCTGTCCGACTGACCATCTGTATGAATGCGTGTTTCTCAGAGACTACAAAAACTTGAGACTTCATATTTGAAATATAGGTTCTCCTAGTGCCGGTCAATACAAGTTTAAGTTTTTTTTTGATATATCTTCCCGTTCAAAAGTTATCGATAAATTTCAATTCCAGACCGGTGTTTTTTGGGTGTAACTTGAAAGCCATAAGAGCTTGAGGCACCATATTCACTATATATATTCTCGTATAGCATACACAATGTTTTGTTTTTTTTTTGATACCTTTCTCCAATCCTCCATAAATCGAAAAATACGTATTTTTAGAGGTATAACCTTCCGATTCAAAATGCTCACATATTTATATAACATCTTTGTGTCCTACAAATTTCATAACGATCAGACAATAAACAAAGAAGTTATTTACGATTAAATGTAACATAGTTTAGGGCCAATGGAAGAAGAAGAAGCAAAGCAATTGCATGATTTTCGCAGTAGCAGCGTGTGTTTGATGTTTGTGTGTATGTGTTTATATGTATGAATGCAGATTAAGAATTATGAATGTAAGAACCGACTAGAGGACTCTTACTTGTTTATATTACTTTTAATTTCCTAAACATTATTTAAATTTCCTCTGTGAGAGCCTCTGGTCGACATTACATAAATAGATAAATATATAAAATTAAATTATTAATATAAATGGAATATTTTTATTGATGGGGATAGTTTTTTAGTAACATAAAATGTATTAAAACAATAAATAATATATATGACAATATGGATTTTTAATGTTAATTGCAAGTTAAACCAAAACCTTTCCCTTCGAAGAGAAGCATCGCAAGCTGAAATTTGAAATATCGAAATTTCGGCCACTGGCTGCCTCGTTGATCTATTGCCGCTCGCGCCCCGTCTCTACCCACAAACTCGAACGATAATTGAAAACTGGCAACGCCGAACATTGCTGTGATATGCCTACAGAAGCACATATGCACACACACTGTCATAGATCTTGGGACTAGATGGATACATACACGCATACATACAAAAGTCTCGGAGCTAACTTCTCCCAATAGATGTTGCGGCAGCCAAGCCCAGCAAAAACTGATATATGTATGTATTTTCTTTGCCATCGTTTCGCAGCCGCAGCTCATGAGCTGTGGTGAAAATCGTGTTGAAATTCTCATGGGATCCTCCGTCAGAATTTTTTACTGGTTGCAGTATAACGTTTTAAGGATTTAATGACAAAAAACAATTTGTTTGGATCTGATATTTGAAAGTATGTATTTTGATTTAGTCGTAATATAGCATAGTTATCGCAATTCAACAATATTGGTGCTTACCGTTAACTAAGTGATGTGTACAAATTAATTTAAATACAATAGTTAACTACACTTGCAGAATGAGGATTACAAATATATGTGTATTTTAAGGGGGGCTTACATATCAGATAAGGTAGTAAATCCCTAACGTCTGACATTTTATAATATTTACAAACATACTTAGGGCCAAAACACACAGTTAAATGTCCCGAACTAATGTAAGTGATAGTTTAACTTGTACTTACACTTTAAGCCAAACATATTAACAAATTTTATTTAGTTTTTACCAATTGCTAAAATATAGCAATATAACATATGTATGTATCTAGTGTTTATATCAAGGGTGAGCAGCCAAATTTTGCAAGTGAGCCCAACATCTACAACAAACACCGCTACTGGGTTCGTAAATCACATGTCGACTGCGGAAAAAGAACACAAATAATTTGTGCACTGAGCAAAATAATAAATACAAAACTTTGTCTTTGTTTGTTTGTAAGTGTAGATGTACATAATGAATGTAATTGCTTTATTTGGACAGTCGATCAGTTAAACAGTTACACAGCGTGAAGCATACGCATAAACATATGAAATTTATTAGAAATGTTCTATGTAAGTATGTAATGGAATGTACTCGTCTTGTACAGATGACAATATATGTATATACATATGTCGTTCAGGAGCCAATTCAAAATTTTTTTCATTAATAACTCATTTGAATATTATGGAACTGAGACGAATGGCTCTTAAAAATATAAAAACAAAGCACAATGATGAAAAGACTCCATGATAATAACAAGCAGCTGGCAGATCTTAGTGCTAAATTGTGTTGGACTGCAGCGGGTAGTTCTCCTGAAATCCAAATATATACTGTGGTTGAGGTTTTTCGTAATGTGCAAGTTAATTGATATACATATATTACCTGTAAGTACTTGAACTTGTACAATTACAGTAAATAGTCTACCAAGTGAACAGGAATAATTTCCACTATCTGAAAGTTTGGCTTCTGGTATAGAAATTCGACTATTAAGCCATTTCTTGGATACGCTACGAAAAAAAATTAAATTATTATAAAAATCGGCAGACAATTTATAGTTGGTTTTGTTTTTGATTATACCTTGAGCGTCTATTGGTCCATACTTGAAGCGGCTCTTCATCCTTGGCCCATGTAATGAAATTAGTAAAGTATTTCTCTAGCTCCTGGCTGGAGAATGTCTTGTGAGTTTGATTCGCATCACTGATCAGATTTAGTTCGCTGGCCGTATCATTTAGTTTAGTGATGGTGCTATCGGAATCAGTTGATTTGAGTATATTGTAGCGCTCCTTTTGAAAGAAATTCCGAGATATTTGACACTGGAGGTCCACAGTACTGCCAGACTTGTAGTACCTATCACCCACATCGCGCTCGTGCTCGTCAATTATCCTTAAAGGAGGCTCTAAGCGCAAGACATTTAAGACTTTACTTTACTAGCAACGCAGCGAATAAGTGAGTAGCTTACCCAATATGGTGAGATTTGTGGTAAATACCCGCGGAGGATGCGTTGAAACCTGGCACATATAAATGCCAGCATCTTCCCTTTGAGTTGGATTAATCATCAGGCGCCAGTTGTTTGGATATTGAAATTTGACGCGTATGCGAGGATCACCGCTGTATGTAATGTTTCCAACGGTAAGTAGTGAGACCTTCTCAGTTGTTCGCCTCACCCACATTACCTATAAATATGTAATGCTAAGCAACTAAATACATGGGACAGATTTAAGCATAATTCATTTTATTTGATACAAAAGTGTTGCCAACAAGGCTCATAAATACAAAAATATTCAAACTAACCGAATGCAAAAACTCTCAATTAAATAATTGAAGCCACAATCTTTTCTTTTAAGGACACCACTAAGTGGGTCAATTTATTTTTACCAAGTTTGAAAGGATTGCTTTGACTGTGACCAGATTTTGTTCTTCAATTTGTGTGGCCTCCGTTCAGAATTGCTTGGTTTTTTATACCGTAAAGTACATATATTCTTGATCACTATAAACAGCGGAGTTGATCTAGCAGTGACCGTCTGTCTGTCTGTATGAAAGCGCATTTCTTAGGAACTAAAAGAGCTAGAGACTTCATATTTGGAATATAAGTGCTGTATTGTGTATTTTATCGATATCTCGTCCCGTTCAAAAGTTATCGATAAATTGCAAACCAGCGATTTTAGGACATAACTTGAAAGGTATAAGCTGGTATGTATGTATGTTCCCGTATAGCATACAGATGTAAAGAATATTTTACTTTTTGGATACATATTTTCAATACTCATAAATCAAAAAATAAGTATTTTTGTACGTATGACCTTATGATTTAGCATACTTACACATTTATATGCAAACATTATGTCCTACAAATTAAACAAATTATGATCGGACAATTAACAAACAAGTTATTCAATGTAACATATTATGGGGACAATGGAAGAACAAGGAGCAAAGCAATTGAATGAAGCGCGCAGCTAGCAGAGGGTGTTTGTATGTGTGTGTTTTTATGTATGAATGCATATAAAACAAGTAAGAGTGCTCTAGCCGAGAGTGCCCGACTAGGAGATACCCTGAAGCCAGTTCGTACATTCATAATTCTTTATCTGCATTCATACATATAAACACATACACACACAAATACAAACACACGCTGCTACTGCAAACGTCATGCAATTGCTTTGTTTCTTCTTCTTCCTTTGGCACCAAGCTATGTAACATTGAATCATAAATAACTTGTTTGTTTATTGTTCGATAGTAATGAAATTTGTAGGACATAAAGATGGCATATAAATGTAGGACTATGTAAAATCCGAAGGTCATACCTCTAACACTACGTATTTTTTTTATTTCTGAGAGCTCGGGGGGAGGTATCTAAAAAGTGAAATTTATTTAATGTCTGCATAGGAGAATATACGAACCAAATTTGGTGCCTCTACCTCTTATAACTTTCAAGCTATACCTTAAAAACACTGTTCTGTAATATTAATTTATCTATAATTTTGAACGGGTTGAGATATCGGAAAACAAATGCCGAAAAACACTTGTCTGGAATCAGAATTTATCGATAACTTTTGAACGGGACGAGATATGATAAACTTGTATTGACCCGGTACTACTAGAACTTATATTTCAAATATGAAGTCTCTAGCTTTTGTAGTCTCTGAGAAACGCGCGCTCATACAGATGGACGGACAGACAGACGGACATGGCTATATCGACTCGGCTATTGATAGTGATCAAGAATATATATGCTTTATGGGGTCGGAGATGCTTCCTTATACCTGTTACATACTTTTGCACAAAACCATTATACCCTTTTTCCCCATTTGTAATGTGTGAGGGCTGTGTTAACCTAGTCAGTCACTCTCGACTAGAGCACTCTTACTTGTTTCTGTGTAGAATTGTGTGGAAATTAAATGTATTTTATTTAAATTTATTTTTGATAGCTTTCGAACCTACAACCACGGTTGAAGAAATGTTATTTAATTCGGACCAGTATATCTTACAGCTGCCATAAGGACAATCTGTTGAAAAATTAGTCGTTGTATGAACAAATTTTTTGTTCCTCAGGCTATCTTCAAAAAAGTTAGTGATTGCAAGTTTTTATTAGCCTTTATTTTTCGGCGCATTCTGATTTTTTAAGTGGCAACCGTGCCTAAAACTTTTGCTTAGAATATGTTTAATTCGAAAGGAAACCGACAGATTTAACTATGAATACTTTACTATATATAAGGAAATAGCAGACAAGCTAAAAGCTGATTGTGGTAGCGATATATTTGCAAAATAAGGTGCCAGAAGTTTACAACACATCTAAGGAAACATTTCTGACCCCATAAAGAGTAATATTCCTAATCAGGACGACCAGACGAGTTGATATTATTATTTAAAAGGGGAGTTTCACAAAAAAAAGGGTTAAGCACCGCGACCTGAGGTGGTTTTTTGTGCTGTAAAGCTCCCTAAGGGTACAAGAGCTGCTCTACCTCCTTTATGAAGGCAAGCAGGTCTCTTGTAGAAGTCTGTCTAATCTGCGCAGGAGTTGTGAATTCGCTACGCAGATGCCTCTTCCTACTCCAGATAATAGCTGGACATTCGCAGAGAATGTGTTTTGTGGACTCGTCATCCTCCCTGCAGAGCCTGCATTCTGCATCAGGGGAGATATGCATTTTGTGAAGGTGGTATTTTACGGTGTGGTGACCTGTGAGGTAGGCCACCAGAAGCCGCAGTTCCACCTTAGAAAGATTAGACGTCATTCTGTTTATGGAGGGGTGGACTAGCTCTTTAGCTTGTCGTAGCCCCTGTCTGGTATGCCAGAAAACCTACCTCTTTTTTTGACCAGTCCTCTACCAAGGATTTGGTCGAGGCCCAACTGAGCCCGCAGAAAGGTTCGGGGCCTAGTAGGAGAGTTGCAGAGCTCTTGCCAGCTCGTCTGCAATTTCATTTCCGGAAATGCCGGCATGCCCAGGGACCCAGCAAAGCAGTACCCTGTTTCTTGATGAGAGTTGTTGAAGACAGTTCCAACAATCTGCTACCAATTAAGAGTTTATCCGCCACGAGGAAATAGCTCTTATGGCTGCTTGGCTATCTGAAAAGATATTTATGTCGGCTCCTCTAATTCCCTTTGAGAGAATGAGTTTGGAGCAGAACTCGATGGCGTGAACCTCAGATTGAAAGACACTGGGCCAGGAGCCCATTGCAATCGAGATTCTGGTGTTGGGTCCTGTGATCCCCGCACCAACCCCTTGGTCTGTTTTTGATCCATCTGTGAACCACTCCAGGCTCACGGGACCATTACAAGGGTTGCCATTTTCCCATTCCCTTCGGTCTGGGATAAGAGTTCTAAATTTCGCCTCAGCAAAGTTCCGTGGTCTTTAGATCTGTCCTATCGCAGATTTCTAAGCCAGGAATGCGTTTTATTAGACTAGCATGATTTACATCTGTTGCTAGTTACCCACTAGTGAGTTGAATTCTAAGAAGGCTCATGGTAGCAGTCTTCTTAATATGCAGATGCAGCGGATCTAATCCTATGATTTTCTCTATATAGAGATAGGCACACAAGCCTTAGCAGTTTGCTGCACCTGTTGATAACAGCTTTCTGCTGAAACTTAGGCCACCAAACAAGGGCAGCATAAGTCACAACAGGCCTGACCATCATAGAGTATAGCAATCTGATGGTTTTAGAGTCAAACTCCCACGTTTTTCCAAAGAATCTACGAAAGACCCACAAGGCTTGTGTACGTTTTGTTTAGGTGGGAGTTCCAGTTTAGTCTCTTGTCCAGAACGACTCCTAGATATTTGACTTCATTGGAGAGCTCCACGGGGGTCCCATTGATGTATAATTGACCTACATCGATGTTATACCGTTTAGTAAATGGGACAATAATCGCCTTCTGTGGGTTGATGTTTAGACCTACATCTAAACACCATTGGAGAACCGTGTTGAGTGCCTTCTGCATCAACTCGGTAATCGTGCTGTCAAACTTTCCCGTAACTATTATAGCCAGGTCATCTGCATACCCAATGGCATCGATGCCCTGATCATAAAGTTTTTCCAGGAGTTCATCTATCACTAAGGACCAGAGGAGTGGAGACAGTACCCCGCCCTGGGGACAGCCTTTTAAATTTTATACACACGATAGCAGAGCTGTCAATATCCCTGCGAGCCAGCACTCTGGATATTGATTGGTAGCCAGTGTTGTCGAAAGCACCCTCGACGTCGAGAAAAGAGCACAAAGCAATGTCTTTCGCGTCGAATGACTTTTCCAACTTGCTGACTAGGTGGTGGAGAGCGACCTCTGTCGATCTGCCTCTTATGTAGGAAAATTGAGTGTGGTGTATTGGTTTGGTAAATTGCAGATACCGAACATGCCAGACGTTTCCCGTCGGTCCTGAGTATATGAACCATCTGTTCTTCTAAGTAGCCCCACTCCATTAGATGACCCTTTGGCCAATACTTTTTGCAATCTAGCTGCTTCCGGGAGTGCCTGCACACTCTCGCAGTAGTTGCGCCAGGTATCGCGCTTAGCACGTCTAATGTTTTTGTTGTACTCAGTAAGGGCGCATCTATATGCGTCCCACGTGTCTCTATTGGCCTTGGCTCTGTTGAACAGCCGTCTGACCTCCCGCCATTGATCAGCAAGGCCTTCGCTCCACCAGGGAACCTCACGGTTGACCCGATGTGGTTTGAGGACTGTACTGTCATGGTAGGATGAGATAAGCACATCTTGTAGCTGATTTGGAGCCAACTCTATCTCACCAACAGAGGTAAAGTTGCTGGTTAGTTGGTCAGCTTTCGAGGCCACTAAGGCTTCGAACATGTCCCAATTTGTTTTCTTGGGGCTATAAGCATTTGTTTGGAGTTCCTTTTGGCCTGGGATATCAAACCTGATGTGCTGATGGTCTGAAAGCGTGACCTCATCGGTAACTCGCCAATTAGTGATATAATCGGACAAAGATTCACTAACCAGGGTAAGGTCTGGTACCTCTTCCCTGATAGCCTTCATGAAGGTTGGCTTGCAGCCCTTTATAGCTATATCTAAATGACTAAACATAATATATTCTAAAAGGCACTCACCCCTTTTATTTACATCACTACTGCCCCAGACAGTGTGATGGGCGTTGGCGTCACAGCCGATTATGAGCTGTTTGTTCGCCTTACGGCAGAAATCGACGAGCTGCTAAACCTCCGTCGGCGGAGCATGTAACATATATAACAACTCACAAGAACTGCAACTTAATCCGCGCACTTGGCCACCGACCAGACATGGATCCAGGAAAAAGGTCAGGTTGATACCGTTCTCGGCGAAGGACCTGCACAGGGTGGAAGAAGCTCCTCTAGCGTAGTGCAGGTTCGCCTGAAGCACCCTTATAGTGCTCATGTTGGCTACTTCGTCGAGTGCTGCACGGGGCAAACATTTTTGCATCGCCTGGAGTCGTTGCCCCGAACACCTTTCGACAGCTTCGACGCCTTGTACAGCATTGTACGCGGCTTAGCTGCTTTCACGGTGGCAGATGGTTGCTGCTGGGACACCTGCCTCTTGGACATTAGACAGTTCCAAGCTGTTGGCGAAGTAACTTCTAATGAGGTGCGCCAGGGGGAAGTGACTCTCCTCCAACAGCTCCACGTCAAAAGCAGTTTTAGCCTTGATGTGGCTAAAATTGCTCCTAACCCACTCGGCCGAGCCGTTGTCAGCACAGACGATCATAAACCACTCAGTTCGCGGCACAGCGCCCTCGAACTGGGGTCTCACGCCTGGTGACTTGCATTTCCGGGTGGCCTCCAAAATCACCGCATTCAGCGTTGCCATATGCTCTGCTGTCAGCGATGATGAACGCTTAGTCGAAGCAAAGCCGAGCTTGACACCCCTGGCTATCTGACTGTAGGATGGCACTGGCGACTCTGAATGAGTACTCTTCGGCATTTTGGACAAATCTAGCTCCAGGGACTTGTCGTCCGAGCGGACCCGCTTAACTTTGGTTTCGGTGGGATGCGCTTTTGCAGCATCAAGTGCCGCTGCTCTGGTGAGCCTTTTTGCGACAGCTGCCTTAAACCGTTTCTTCTCGCGGTTCGTCATTTTAATGAAGGCGCTATCAGACTTCAGCTGCAATTGCTGAATCTGAGTGCCTGCATCCTAAAGACCAGCCCTCTGAGAAGTCACACTGGATGCGTCGTCAATCAATCAATAGTTTCCAGTTTCCAAGGGGGCTGGCGGCCGATCCAAGTATTCTGCAACAGCGTCACCATGTAGGAGGGGTGGAGCCTGCATTCCAACAGCTGCTGTGCTAATGGTAGGACCAGCCGTGAAGGTTGGTTCCGGGTGTGATGCGGTCACAGTTGCATTGAACTCATCAAAAGTTTGATTTAGATTTGAATTCATTTCAAATCTCACGAGTGAACGAGAAGGGAGGCATAGCCCGTCTACCGCGGGCAGTCAAATTGAAACTGGAGGCTGAGAGGTACCCAGAGTTGGAATATTTGCGACCCAGCACCCCCTCGGCCATGAATCCTTTGACATAAGCTGATCCACCTTGGATGGGGTAATTTAGATATAAGAGTTTTCTCCTCTTCGAACGACTTTAATTAATCAGCAAAGACATGACCAAGGTTCTGCTTCCAGTCGCCCTCGCGTGGAGAGAACAGTCGCACTTCTGAACAGTGTGTAGAGATACCGCGCTTATTACCAGAGTAATTATACGTTATTCCTATTGTACGCCTGTCGGCTGACGGCCTGATATAGCTTTGTCCGTCTATTTCTAAGCAAACAAGTCCGTCAATTTTTAAGCTATCTAAATGAAACTTGCGCCATATGCTTATTTGTACTGCATGGAAATAATATGTTAGAACCAGCTTGATCGGACTATTATAGCATATAGATGCTATATGAACGATCGGTCTAAATTTTTTGTTTTTTTAATAACTTGACCAAACTTACCAAGTATAAGTTTAAGCACTATCGAAGCACGCTTAGATCATTTCATCTAAATCAGACCACTTTATCTTAAAGCTGCCAAAGGAATTAAAATGAGTAGTTGTATGAACAACTTTTTTGTTTCTCAATGACTGCAAGTTTTATTTAACTTTATATATATTGATTGAATTTGGTCTGAATCGGTCGAATATATCTTTTAGCTGTCATAGGAACACTCGGTGTGAAATATTGATTAAATAAGAAAATTAATTTTTATACCCTGAACCCATTAAAAATGGGGAAAAGTGTTGAAGTTGTGCAAAAGTATGTAACAGGCATAAGGAAGCATCTCCGACCCCACAAAGTTTATTTATTCTTGATCACTATAAATAGTCGAGTCTATTTAGCAATGTCTGTCTGTCCATCTGATCGTCTGTCCGTTTACATGAACGCGCACTTCTCAGAGACTACAAAGCTAGAGACTTCAAATTTCAAATACAAAATCTCGTATTGTCAAGTCAACACAAATTAGTGTAAATTGTTCGATATTTCATCCCGTTAAAAAGTTATCGATAAATTTCGATCTCATACCAGTGTTTTATGGGCATAACTTGAAAGTTATAAGAGCTTGAGGGTTCAACGAAAAACAAAAGAAACGAAGAAACAGACGCGAAAATCATAATTTTCATCTCAAATTTTGTTGTCTTCTGCTTTGACATGTTTGCGTCTCACTTATATAATGTCAAATCAGCTGCGAAGGTTAGTAAATTTAAATTGCTTATATTTTTTTATATACTGAGTTTAAATGTCAAACGGTGTGCAACAATTTTCCGTAAAATTAAAATTTGAAAAGTTGTCGATAACAATTGTGGTAATATGTACCGTCCGATCGGCTTACCTGTGCGGTCACTGCCATCGCCACGTGCGAAGGCATGTACCGGGATGAGAAGGGGATTTTATTCAATGTCCAGGAGCTGAATGGCTGGAGGACTGTATCAACGAAACGGAAAGCGAGCTCTCCCAAAAACGCAACAAAGAAGAAGAAGAATGGCTCTCCTTCAACTTCAGGCTCCTCATCCAGTGACGAATCCTCCGGTGCTGAACCCGCAGACCATGCGTACCTATTAATTCCAACCTGAAACTTAATCGTGATGACCAGCCCTGCACCCCCCACAGTGCCAACAGGTATGCCGCTCTTGCCACGGAAGACGATGACGCGATATCAGCATCAGAGGACCCTGCTGAGGATCATGAGAATATTGCGGGGAAGCCCAAGCCGCCTCCTATCGTGATACCATGCGTTAAGAACATTAGTGGAATGCTGGAGTCTGTGGCAGCAGTCTAGGGACCAACAAATTTGCTTATAGGTCGAACCGCGATGGAAAAATTTGGATTATGGTGCCGCAGCCTAACCACTATCGCAAACTGGTGACAGCCCTCGACGAAAATAAAATTGGATTCTTCACTTACTAACATAAGGAAGAGAAGGCTTACCGGGCTGTCATCAAAAACCTGCACTTCAGCACCAATATTGATTACATCAAGAGCAGTTTGGTGGAACTTGGACACTCGGTAAGGCATATTGCAGTGGCCATGGACCGCCAAACAAAAAAAACGGTATCCATGTTCTTCGTGGACCTTGAACCCCAAGCGAACAACAAAAAGGTGTTTGAGATCAAGAAATATCTTATTCAGTGCCATCGTTGTCAGGAGTTTGGGCACACGAAGAAGTTTTGCAAGCAGCCATTCGTCTGCGTGAAATGCAAGCAACTTCATAAGACAGCTGATTACACAAAGCTAAAGCAGGAACAAGCCACCTGTGTCCACGGTGGGGAAGATCATGCTGCATCCTACAAAGGGTGCAAGGCTTATAAGGAGGCGTTGCAAAGGAGGAACCATGGCAAGCAAAAGCTCAATCCGTCCAACTCCCGTCCATCGCTGCGTTCCCCGTTCTCAACTCGCCTCCCATCACAACCCACCAGAAATGGATTGAGCTATTCTGACATCGTACGTGGCGGTAACCAAGCCAGCGCAACATCTTTTCCCCTGCCTGAGGCAGTGGATAGTCCCAACAACAACAACGAAACCATCCTTAAGGCAATGGAGGTGATGATGCAGCAGATGCTTGCGTTGATAACAGTGCAATTCACCCATTTCGACGCTTTCCAAATGAGTCTTAAATTAGCCATTTCGAACGCCAATGGCCTGTGCAACAGTAGGTCGGAAGTCGAGTTATTCATCAAAACTAAGTATATTGATATCCTGCTTGTCTCTGAAAGCCACTTCAGTGACAGATCGTACCTTAACATCCACGGGTATGAGCTCATCCATGCCAATCATCCAGGAGGTCGCGCGCGGGGTGGTGAAGCATTACTAGTAAAACGCAGCCTAAGATTCTTCGAGCAATGCCCGGTCACCCTTTCATGGATCCAACAACCGGGTGAAGCAGGCAATGTTCGAGCAAGGTCTAGGTTGGTTTGGGAACAGGTGTATTGTGGGCGGTGACTTCAATGCTAACAATTTTTGGTGAGGCTCCCGCATTCTCAATCCAAAAGGCATGAATCTCCTTTCATGCCTCAGGAAGCTCAGCTTTACGAGCCTACTGGTGATAATAAACACACCAGTCACACTAATCGGTCGTCCGTCAAGGGTGCTGCGACGCCGCACTAACATTGAGGCAGTTAAGCTTCAGCTGCAGCAGAGACTGACCCGTCCCCTGAACTGAGCACTGGTGACGAAATTGATGATGATTAGTCTGCAGAATCCAATCGGTAGCACAAAAATATGTATTTTTCGATTTATGGGAAATTGGGGGGAGGTATCAAAAATACAACACATTTTGTGCTGTGGTATGCTATACGAAATTATATATAGTGAATATGGTGCCTCTAGCTCTTATGGCTTTCAGGTTATACCCAAAAAACACCGGGCTGGAATCTAAAATTATCGATAACTTTTGATCGGGAAGAGATATCGAAAAAAATGATAAACTACGAAAACTTATATTTATATATAAGCCTCTAGCTTTTATAGTCTCTGAGAAACGCGCTTTCATAAAGACGGGCAGACGGACATACGGACAGCCAGACAGATATGGCTAGATCGACTCGACTATTGATAGTGATCAATAATATATATACTTTATGGGGTCAGAGATGCTTTCTTATCCCTGTTTCATACTTTTGCACAAATCCATTATACTTTTCCTTTTCCTATTTTTAATGGGATCAGGGTATAAAAAAAAAACCTATATAATGTCAAATCAGCAACAAATTACGCCCATTCTAGCCTACAGAAAATTCTCGACACCTCACACGAACGATTGTTGCTCTTTTATGCCACATAGTGGAAAATAGCAGCGAACGCCGCATGACATGTTCTGCCTTGGCTGCTCAAATGAAGATAAATTCATGTTTCCTTTTTAATGCAATTATTTACCATTCCATCTTTAGTAAAATGTCATGACTTCCCATATCGAATGAAAATTATACCATCCATAAGTCATTTTTTTTTAACCACAATCTACACAGTTTTACTAGGTGAATGCAGATTAATAATTATTAATAAATGTAAGGGCTTGGTTCCTAGTCGGGCACTCGACTAGAGCACATTTGTTGAAGTTTGCATTCTCATTCCCTTGAAAACACATTTTTGTATAAGGAGGAGTGTTGCATTGTTCAGCGTGACAATTTTAATATGTTAAGCGACTGCAAGAGTTTACTACCTTCGGAGCGCCGAAGGTAGCCATTCTTTCTTGGTGGGGATTTTTTTTAGCTTTCTCTCTAAAGTTACCGTTTTATCCTTGAGCATGCCGACGCGACAGTTTAGCACAGCTTCCGTAAATAGATGAACTGCGGATACCAGAGTCTTGCCAGGATCAACTTGGTTGGATGGCTCCTCGAAGAATGGTCCATAGTGGTTCTCATGATGATACTTGTTGCGAAATGTGCGCGACCGCTCTGCATCAACGGAGCTTCCAATGGTCCAGTGATTTCTGGAGCGTGCCGAATCGATGGGTTGCTTATTTGTGCTTCTAGCACTCTTTGTCGTTGTTGCCGCCGCCGTTGCTGTTGCTAGTCCTGTGGGCCACAGGTCAGCCGCAGACGTGCTATAAGTTTTTTTGACTGTAGTGTTATTCCCAATCCATTTGCTGTCAACTTCTGTCCTCACCGATGGCTCACTACCGGTTAGTCGTGCAGTTGTGAGTGCTATCAGTCCCAGTTGCGATTGAGCTGTCGTCGTTGGTATCGTCTCGTCTGGCGTCGGGGAGACGTCAGATATTGTGGCTGCGCTATCAGCAGCAATGAATGATATTGTTTTGGTAGTACTATGGTCATCAAAATATAACCTATTTTCTGTGCTGGTATTCTGTATGCTCACAATCGTTGATATTGATGCAATTGTCGTTGTTGTGCCTGGACAGCATGTTAGGAAGACAGGAGATACCCCATAATTATTATATAATATATATGTGTCTTATGTGATCCATATCGGATACTATTAGCCAAAAGTCGTTATGATTTATATTCACCAAACACATTTTCCACTGAGAATGTAATTAAAGCCTTTCGATACATATTGTTGATTTCATACATATCTCACATTGGAATTGTAATTATAATAAAAATCCATGTTGCCGTGTATGTACTTACCAAGAACACAATACAACTGTGATCCAATTACAGTGACAAAGGCGAGCAACCGAATGAGGCTCTGGCTTGGGGTCAGGATCTGGCCCGCGATATTCTGTGGATGTGGGGTCAGTAGGAGCGTTTGGGCCGCGGTTGATGATGATGCTGATGCGCTTTTAACTCTTGAACGCCTCATCCTTTGCACGGAATGACGTGACTTTGAAACAGTACTGTTCTGTAGAAATCAGAAACCTTCATTTTATTCTCAAAACGTGGCTGCCATCGACGTTTTCAGGAGCTATAACCAGCATTAGTAATGTATTTTCCGGCCTATTTTGTTATTTCTTTTAATCAACTGAAATTATATATAAATATGCATACTTGGTTAGTTTTATCTAAGTTAGGTTAAGTATGTTGGATTAGGCCAATTTATACACTGTCTACCAAATCCGGAGGTCATACCTCCTCGAAAAAATTTGGTAAATTTGTATTGACTCGGCACTACGAAAACTTATATTTTAAATATGAAGTCTCTTGCTTTTGAAGTCTCTGAGATCACCGCGTTTATACATACGGACGGACAGACAGACAGACGGAAATGGCTAGATCGCCTCGGCTATTGATAGTGATTAAGAATATTTTTACTTTATGGGGTAGGAGTTGCTTCCTTAAGCCTGTTACATGCTTTCGCACAAAACCATTATACCCTTTTCCCCATTTTTAGTGGGTTCAGGGTATACAAATGCTGTGGAATTTTAAAATATTGATTGCCCTAAGCTGTATTCCGTAAAGAATTTGTTTTACAGACGCTGTGGAAATATTTTTGATTGTGTATGTGTGTGCAAGCAACCCAGTAAGACTTGGTCGTAGGAAAGAAGTACATCTGACATGCCTCTTTCGTAACATCGAAGGCCTTATCATATTGGAAGTCTCTAATTCGCCTTTATTCATGGAGTAAGCATGCATGTGTTTCTGAACTTCGTGAAAAGCTCGGGATTGGCTTGTCGCTACCATTTCCGAATTCATAGTGCAAAATACATGAATTGAAAAGGCTATTTTGCATTACATGCGGCGTTCGCTGCTCTTTGTTTCATCCGATCGGCTTCAAACTTATTTTCAAAGATCATTATGAAAATTCATTAAAAACTGTATCCACCCCCCTGGTAGGAAAATGAAGATACTGCAAACGTTTCAAAACAAGCTACTGTGCAGGATGGTTGGTGCCCTATTCTATGTAAGGAACACAACCCTCCATCGAGACCTCGGTGTACCCACCATTACATTGAGCGACTCCACCACCATAAAAATGTGATCGCAAAATGTCTGTTGGACAACAGCCTCTTTCATCGCCACCTGAAGCGGTACTATCATCTGGACCTACCGATCAGAGTACCAACGGAGTGATCCACAGGATCAGTGTATCAGTCATTACAAATGTCAACCAATTTGCTTATTGCCTGAATGAGGCAGATAGTAAATAAAACATAACTAAACAAGTAAAAGTGCTCTAGTCGAGAGTGCCCTAGGATATACTCTGAACCCAGTTCTTACATTCATAATTCTTATCTGCATACACACACAAATACAAACACACTTCTGCAAACGTGATGCAATTGCTTTGCTTCTTTTTCTTCCATTGGCGCAAAACTATGTTACATTTAATCGTTAATAACTTCTTTGTTTATTGTCCGATCGTAATGAAATTTGTAGGACCTAAAGATGGCATGTAAATGTGTGAGAAGGCCGAATGCAAAAATACGTTATTTTTTTCGATTTATGGATAATTGGATGGAGGTATCAAAAATACAACACATTTTGTGCATTTTGGAACGCCAATGGCCTGTGCAACAGTAGGTCGGAAGTAGAGCTATTCATCAAAACTAAGTATATTGATATCCTGCTTGTCTCTGAAAGCTACTTCAGTGACAGATCGTACCTTAACATCCACGGGTATGAGCTCATCCATGCCAATAAAACGCAGCCTAAGATTCGTCGAGCAATGCCCGGTCACCCTTCCATGGATCCAGGGGGGTCCTCAAAATTGCGGCAGTATACGTTCCGCCTTATAATCGGGTTAAGCAAAGGTCATTATGAAAATTCATTAAAAAGTGTATCCACCCCCCTGTTAGGGGGTTTCAAATTTGGAAAATCCTCCTAAAAGTCGGCAAAAAGCAGGAAAATTGTTGTATGAAACTTTTTTCGATTATTATTTGATCAGCTTCAAACTTATTTTCAAAGCCCAACATAAAACAAATTAGAGTACTCTAGTCGAGAGTGCCCGACTAGGAGATACCCTGAACCCAGTTCTTACATTCATAATCCTTTATCTGCATTCATACATAGAAACACACACACATATACAAACACAAGCTGTTGGCTACGCGCGTCATGCAATTGCTTTGTTTCTTCTTCTTCCTTTGGCACCAAACTATGGTACATTGAATCTTTAATAACTTTTTATTGTCTGATCGTAATGAAATTTGTAGGACACAAAGATGGCATATAAATGTGCAACTATGTAGGGTGCGAAGGTCATACCTCTAAAATTACGTATTGGATTTCTGTGAGATCGGGGGGAGGTATCCAAAAGTGAAATGTATTTAACCTCTGTATGATATAGGAGAATATATGTACCAAATTTGGTGACTCTACCTCTTAAAACTTTTAAGCTATACCTTAAAAACACTGTTCTGGAATCTTAATTTATCGATAACTTTTGAAAGGATTGAGATATCAAAAAAAAAGTTATCAGTTTGTATCGAACCGGCAGTACAGTAACTTAAACTTATATATAAAGTTTCTAGCTTTTATGACTTTCAAGTTATGCCCGAAAAACTCTTGTCTGGAATCGAAATTTATCGATAACTTTTATATAAAAGAACGGGACAAGATATCGAAAAAAATGATAAACTTGTATTGACTTGGCACTACGAGAACTTATATTTTAAATATGAAGTCTCTAGCTTTTGTAGTCTCTGAGAAACAGGCGTGCATACAGACGGACGGACAGACGGTCAGAGGGACATGGCTATATCGACTCGGCTATTGATACTGATCAAGAATTTATATTCTTTATGGGGTCGGAGATATTTCCTTATGCCTGTTACATACTTTTGCACAAAACCATTATACCCCTTTTCCCCATTTTTAATGGGATCAGGGTATAAAAATATTAGCAATGCCGGGAAAACAGTTGCATGAAACTGTTTTGTTTTTCATCCGATCAAATGTATTATCAATGCAACACATACAAAAGTATAGAAAGCAGGACTTTACAATTTTGGGAAATCTACACCTAAAATCGGAAAATGGTGGGGAAGCTCTTGTATTAAACCTCTTTTGTTTTCATCCGATCAGCTTCATACTTATTTCAAAAACTCTAAATAACAAAATATTACCAATGCTATTTTCGATATTTGGAAAATCAGTCGGGAAATTTTTGGAAAAAAAAACCATTTTATTATTATTATTAAATTAGGAGATTCCATACAAATTATATTCACTTTTTGTTGAAAATCCTTTTCCCTGCGTGGAAATAGTGGTAGAAAATCCGCTTGCAAGGTCGGAAAATGGACGGAAAACGGTTATATGGCATGTTTTGTTTACCATCCGATCAGCTCTAAACTCATTATCAAAGCTGCACATACAAAAGTATAGAAAGCATGACTTTACAATTTGGGAAATCTACCCCTTAAGTCGGAAAATGGCGGGAAAGCTGTTGTATGAAACTTTTTTGTTTTTCATCCGATAAGCTTGAAATTTATTTTCAAAACTCAACATAACAAAATATCACCAACGTGATATTCAAATTTTCCAAATTCCCTAAAAATAGCGAACAATTATTGCAGAAAGAAATTCTTTGATTTCTATTCGATTGATTAGATTTACCTGCATGGAAAATGGTGGAGGTTAACTTTCAATATTCACCCAGTTTTATTTTTTCTTCACAAAAACGGGGCGTAGCACTGCACATGCTAGTCATACATAAATTAATACTTGCATCGTACAATCGTAAACTTTTGAACCAATCAAGGCAGCAACGGCTGCAACAGCGCCGGCTTTAAGGCCGCTTTACCTTGGACCCCGTCCACGGTGTAGGCTATCACAATCTCGTTGGCCAAACAATTTTTTAAATTTTGGACAACCCCGTCAGGTAACATAAGGGATGGTTGCAATCTGGTATAAGATAAAGTCGATTTACATTATTCAATAAGTTTAACAAAGTATTTTGCACTTTATTATACATACATGTATATACTCCTGTTGTCCGCATTAATCACATCATAGAACCGCACTTGCACTGTTCGCGTTATAAATCAAAGTGAAGCACAAGCTGCTAATTTTTTCGGCCGGCTATACAGAAAATAAAATATCAATATCGAAGAACGCTAAATATAACGGCGCTTTTCTTGGGTATTATCACTAAGCATACAACACATAGAGGCGTTAAATTGACTAAAAAGTGGTTGCATAAAATATCCCAACGATCAGAACGATCAGCTTCGTGTGCTGCGACACGAAGGCAAAGCGCAGCAGGCAGGCAGAGAATATTTGGCTTGCGATCAGCGGCACAATCCGCCGAACTCATTGCTTGCCCTGGCTTCGCTGCCGCAACATCTATTTCGCAGCTCCGAAACGCTCAGCAACACATATATATTCAATCCCAAGAAGACATGCGACCATTGCTGTGAATTTTCGGCGTTGCCTTTTTTCTGTAGTCGTTCGAGCTTGTAGGTAGAGACGGGGTGGGGAAGGCAATCGTTCTATGAGGCAGCCAGTGGCCGAAATTTCGATTTTTCAATTTCAGCCCGCGGTGTTTCTTTTCGATATGGAGGGTATTATAGCATTATTAATATGTTTAAATTAATATGTTAAAAATCCATTTAGTCATAATTATTATTTATTGATTTAATACATTTTATGTTATCGAAGAACTATCACCATTAATAACAATATCATTCCGTTTATATTAATTGTTTAATTTAATATATTTATTTATTTATTTATTGGCAACTAGAGGCAGTCACATAGGAATTTTAAATAACTGTTAGGAAAGTAAAAGTAATATTATACAAAAGAGTAATAAGTTACATTATTTTGGTAAGGGTATCTATGCACTGCCATTTAAGGGATGTTAGATTTGTGGACATAAATGCCCATACATTTATTAAACTTTTGCAAGTGTGCGTGCGTGCTCATTGCGAGAGCACACATCCATTAAATGGCAGCGCATAGATACCCTTACCAAAAATATTACGAATTTGGAACATTTTTTGCTGATATTTTGTTATATAAAGTTTTGAAAATAAGTTTAAAGCTGATCGGATGAACAAAAAAGTTTTATACAACAGCTTTTCTGCCATTTCACGACTTTTGGGGTAAATTTTCCAAAATTGTAATCTCATGCTTTCTATACTTTTGTATGTGTATGGTTTAAGAGCTGATCGGGTGAATATTGAAAATTGACAACCCCAATTTTTACGCAGGGGAAAGGATTTTGCACAAAAAGTGAATATCATTTTTATTGAATCTCCTAATAGATAGATATTAAATTTTTTGCCCATACATCCTTAACCCTCCATTTTCCTACCTGGGGGGTGGATTTTTCATAAAATTGGTACACAGTTTTTAATACATTTTTATAATGATCTTTGTTGTATTAATAAGCTTTTTAAGCCCTGATCCCATTAAAAATGGGAAAAAGGGTGTAATGGTTTTGTGCAACAGTATGTAACAGGCATAAGGAAACATCTCCGAACCCATAAAGTATATATATTCTTGATCACTTTCCTTTCGCCCCAAACTATGGTACATTGAAACGTAAATAACTTCTTTGTTTATTGTCTGATCGTAATGACATAAAGATGGCATATAAATGTGCAACTATGTATTTCTGTGAGATCAGGGGGAGGTATCCAAAAAGTGAAATGTATTTAACCTCTGTATGCTATAGAAGAATTTATGTACTAAATTTGGAGACTCTACCTTTTATCACTTTTAAGCTATACCTTAAAAACACTGTTCTGGAATCTTAATTTATCGATAACTTTTGAAAAGATTAAGATATCGAAAAAAATGATTAGTTTGTATTGAGACGGCAGTACTGTAATATAAAGTCGCTAGCTTTTATGACTTTCAAGTTATGCCCGAAAAACACTTGTCTGGAATCAAAATTTATCGATAACTTTTGAACAGGACGAGATATCAAAAAAAAAACATAAACTTGATCTGACCCGGCAATACAAGAACTTATTTTTCAAATATGAAGTCTCTAGCTTCTGTAGTCTCCGAGATCAGCGCGTTCATACAGACGGACAGACAAACAGACGGACAGACAATCGGACATTGCTATATCGACTCGGCTATTGATACTGATCAAGAATATATATACTTTATGGGGTCGGAGATGTTTCCTTATGTCTGTTACATACTTTTGCACAAAACCATTATACCCTTTTTCCCATTTTTAATGGGATCAGGGTATAAAAAGCAAAGCAATTGCATGACGCGCGCAGCCAGCAGCTTGTGTTTGAATGTGTGTGTTTGTGTGTTTCAATGTATGAATGCAGATTAAGGTCAGGGTATCTCCTAGTCGTGCACTCTCGACTAGAGCACTCTTACTTGTTTATTAATTGTTTGACTTATTAGTCAGCAAGAATTTGGCCACGTACTGGCCGCCAATTTATTTTATTTTGTTTGTTATAAAAATGAGCACTAATTAGTGTGTTTTTCATGTTTTTTGTATGTCCGATTTTATTTGCATATAATAATAAACGATTATTGAATTATATAGATTTGCAGCAAGTGACCAAAAAATGCCGTGCTGTCCGCCAACGAAATATGTACATATGTAAAAAGAACTGACAAAAATGTGAATAATCAGCCGGCTTAGCGGGCGATGCAAATTGAGCGAATATTGATAGAAATCGAGTGAGTTTAAGAAGATGAGCGGCAGACAGACAAATCGAAAGACAATGAGTCATTTAAGTTAGCTGCTGCGCTCCGAAATTGAGAAACTTAAACTATTTGTGAGCTGCTGCGCCCGACAATCTTTGAAAATAAGTTTGAAGCAAAAAAGTTTCAAACAACGGTTTCTCCTCATTTTCAGAGCTTGGGTATAAAACTTTCCAAATTCTTAGCACGCACTTACGTCCTAAGAGGAAACTACAGTGAAAATTTCAGCTCTATAGCTCTTATGGTTTGGGCCCTGCGTTGCTCACCATCCCCAATCGCCAGTCAGTACGAACTCTTTTATATATATAAATATAACACATATATTATAATTCATATAATTCTGAAAATTATAACAATATAAACCAGAAAGAGTGCTCTATTCGAGAGTGCCCGACTAGGATATACCCTGAACCCAGTTCTTACATTCATAATTCTTTATCTGCATTCATTTCAGTAAAGCTTTTGATTCCGTTAATCATTCTCTTTTACTTCACAAACTTCAACTTCTGGGATTTCCAAAAAACTTAATTCTTTGGATCTCCAATTATCTAAGTTTAAGATCCCAAACAGTCTTTTTGAAAGGACTAGTCTCTAAGTCTGTTCACGTCACATCCGGAGTACCACAAGGTAGTATCCTTGGTCCCTTGTTATTTACATTGTTTATTAATGACCTTCCTTCGGTGATAACACACTCTCTGGTGTTGATGTATGCCGATGATGGTAAACTTTGTTTTTCGTCTACTGACGTTCTATCTGGTGTCGGGTAAATTTATTAAATTTAAATTGTGGTAAATGCAACGTAATGTCTTTTTATAGACGAATGCCCTTTTTAAATAATTATGTTCCCAATGGAAAACCACTTGAACGAATGGAGTCGGTTAATTATTTCGGTAATATTTTGGATCCCAAGCTTAAGTTTGACAAGCATATTTCTTCTGCTGCTAATCGAGCCTTTGGTGTCTTGGGTTTCATTAAATGTTGGTCGAAAGATCCCTACGTTACTAAGACTCTTTATACTTCACTTGTTCGCCCTATTCTTGAGTATGGGTCTTGTATATGGTACATATCTGTACAAAAACAATTTCTACTCTTTGCACTCCGGTGTCTTCACTGGAATCCTTATACTCGCTTGCCTCCTTACCGTAGTAGACTTTTTCTAATAAATCGTCCCTCTCTTTCTGATCGTAGAACCATGCTTGGTGTAATCTTCTTACACAAATTAATTAACGGTGAAATCGATTCATCCGAATTAATTAGCCAAATTAGTTTTGCTGTTCCGATCAGAAGTACTAGAAACTTTCTCCCGATTTCTCTGCAAGCCTGTAATACTAACTATGCAGTCCATAACCCTTTTCGGATCTTATGCTCTAGCTATAATAACCTTTTCCAGATAATAAGTAATGCTACTTCTGTCGTTACTCTCAGAACTGTACTCTTACAACATCTGTCTAACATTTAAATAGTCTATGTTCATTTGTTGTATTTATATTGTATGTTCTATTCTTATTTCGCGATCTTCGTAGCCGCACGTTATGCGGCGCGGCCCTCGGTCGGTTGGGCGGGAGGTGGGTTGCATGTTGCCTGGGTCCGCGCGTTAACAAGCCCTGGCTTGGTATCGTTGGACCACTTGAATGTACTGTTCGTTAGTACATCAACGTCAACGTCCATAGATACATATGAACACATACACACACACATACAAACACACGCTGCTACTGCAAACGTCATGCAATTGCTTTGTTTCTTCTTCTTCCATTGGCCCCAAACTATGTTACATTGAATCGTAAATAACTTCTTTGCTTATTCTCCGATCGTAATGCAATTTGTAGGACATAAAGATGGCATATAAATATGTGAGTATGCTTGATTCAAAAATATTTTTTGATATACGGGGGATTGGAGGGAGGTATCAAAAAACAAAACATTTTGTACTTCTGAATGCTATACGAGAACATACGTAGTGAATATGGTGCCTCTAGCTCTTATGGTTTTCAAGGTATTCCCAAAAAAACACTGGTTCCTGTGTTTTGTGCAATATGTATGTATGTATGTATGTACATGTGTACCTACATATTAATTTTTCAGTTTACTTAAAGTGAGTCAAAAAGTATTGGCACACGTTTTTGAAGATATGTGATTATGTAGCTTGAAACATTTTTTTTAACGATTAATTAAATGTACTTGGGAGTATTAGTTAATTTCAACTTAACTGTATTCAAGAATTTTCCGTTACTCGCAACATAACTTGAAACACAACAAAAATAAATGAAAGTAATCACAAAACGGATCAAAAAAGTATTGGCACACTTTGTGTGTATGTCAAGTTCTCGGCAACCTAACTCTATATATCTTGGATTTTGTTTTAGCTATATCCCGTTTTTCTAAGCATAGGTGCTGAGATCATACTCAAGTGTCCGAAACATTATGAAACGTTACATAAATAAATAACAGGAAACTTACAGCAAGATAGCCGATCTGGCAGGCCAAAAACATTTACACCACGCAAGGAGAATTTGTAGTTGCTTCAGTGGTTCAAAATCCGAAGCTTTCGGCTAACAAGTTCTGCCATGAAATGCAGACAACGTTCACTAAAAACTTTAATCCACAAACAGTAAAAAACGCACTGTACAAAGCGGGGTTTCATGGACGGCGCAAACCACTAATTTCGAAAGTGAACCAAAAAAAGAGTTTGATTTGTGCTAAACGGCACGTAAATGAGCCGGAATCGTTCTGGAATGGAGATTTATTTAGTGACGAATCGAAATGCAATCTTTTTGGCTCAGATGGCTCAAATAAAGTTTGGAGAAAACCGAACAAAGAGCTGCAAGAAAAATTCATATTTGAACAGTAAAACACGACGGCGGTAATGCTATGGTTTGGGGGTGTTTCGCGGCATCTGGAGTTGGAAATCTCGTTTTTATTGATGATAAAATAAATAAGACAGCATACATGAACAAGTAAGAGTGCTCTAGTCGAGAGTGCCCGACTAGGAAATACCCTGAACCCAGCTCTTACATTCATAATTCGTTATCTGCATTCATACATAGAATCACACATACAAACACAAACTGCTGGCTTCTTCCATTGGCCTGAAACTATGTGACATTGAATCGTAAATAACTTCTTTGTTTATTGCCCGATCTTAATAAAATTAGTAGGACATAAATATGGCATATAAATGTGAAACTATGTAAAATCCGAAGATCATACCTCTAAAATACGTATTTTTCGATTTCTGGGAGATCGTATCAAAAAGAGGTATAAAAAAGATAAATATTTGTAACCTCTGTATTTGATAGAAAAATATACATACAAAATTTGGTGCCTCTACCTTTTATGACTTTTAAGCTAAACCTAAAAAACACTGATCTGGAATATTTATCTATCGATTACTTTTAAATGGGTTGAGATATGGGAAAAAAAATGATGAGTTTGTAATGAGCTGGCAATATAAAATAAATAAAATAAAAATAAATATAAATTGAGGTATGAAGGCTCTAGCTTTTATGACTTTCAAGTTATGCCCGAAAAACACTGGTCTGAAATCGAAATTTTTCGATAACTTTTGAACGAAACGAGACTTTGAAAAAAAAGACAAACTTGTATTGTCCCGCCACTGAGAACTTATATTTTGAATATGAAGTATCTAGCTTTTGTAGTCTCTGAGAAACGCGCGTTCATACAGACGGTAAGACGGACAGACGGACATGGCTATATCGACTCGGCTATTTTATATGTAATATTTATTATGACGATATTGTTTATTATAATTATAGTGTTTCTTACAAAGTATAAGTGGTACTTAAATCGGTAGCTTTGAACGACTTGACAACTTTTTCCCTATATCTACTAGCCGCTGCTGCTGACAAGAACCGACTGCTTGGGATAACAGACGACTGCTAACGCGTTATATGTGTGTATATTGATGTACTTATGTTATTTAACAGGATGGTGTTGTCATCTTGATGGGTTTGCCTTTTACATATTTATACTTTATGGGGTCGGAGATGCTTCCTTATGCCTGTTACATACTTTTGCACCACTTCATGATACCCTTTTTCTCATTTATAATGGGTTCAGGGTATAATGAACAAGATTTCTTATGTTTGTCTCACTACTAGTATTTGAAAATGGCTAGACCGATTTGAATTTTGTTTTATCTGCCTCAATATTGGGATGGTTTAGCAAAAACGAAAGCTACGAAAAGACCAAAAGAACAGCTAAAATATCGAAAAATGTAGTTATTTTAAACAAATATTGTTTCAAATTTTGAAATAAATAGTCAGATTAGTTCTGGCGTTCACAGTAGATAGACGAATTTGTACAGAATATTAGATAGGTGAAAAAAAATGTATTTATCAAAATAAAAACGAGACAGAAAGGCTACTGTTGGAAAAGTATTTAATTTTAAATCATGCGATATATAGAATGTTATAATCGATAAATGAAATTTGGTATTTTTTAGCTTAAAACAAGTTGGTAAAACAAAAATATATATAAAAAAAATATAAAAGCAGAAAGAGAAACGCGGAAACGCGGAATCTTATTAAATATATTTAAAATAATAAGTAATTACAGCAAACGATTGTTCACAATACTAAATTTATGAAATAAACTATTATGATACAAAATACAAATTGACAAATCTGTATGAGCGCCTTTCGAGCCGGGATATAAGCTAATGGTATAACACATACAGGTACAACAACAGCAACGTTCGGCGCTCCGAAGATAGTTTACCCTTGCAGTTGCTTAATATAATAAAAAACACTCTTGCTTATACAAAAAGAGAATGAAAATGCTATCTTTAAAATGAATTTTCTTATTTAAATCAAAATTTCAGACTGATTGTTCCTATGACAGCTACAAGATACAGTCGTCCGATTATGACCAAATTCATCCTATCTATATAAAATACATTAAAGCTTGGAATTACTGATAATTTGAAAAACAAAAAAGTTGTTCATACAACGACTAATTTTTCAACAGATTGTTCCTATAGCAGCTATAAGATAAAGTTGTCCGATTTTGATGAAACTTTGTGAGCATGCATAAATAATGCACAAACTTATATTTGGTAAATTTGGTCAAAACATCTAAAAAAACAAAAACTTTCGACCGATCGTTTCTATGGCAGCTATATGCTATAGTAGTCCGATCCGGCTGATTCCGACATATAATCTGCGTGCAGAAATAAGCGTCTGTACCAAGTTTCATCACAATAGCAAAATTGCGAGTATGCGTAGAAACAGACGGACAAAGATATATCACCCGCCTTGTCGTATTGATCAAGAATATATATACTTTATGGGGTCGAAATTGTTTCCTTCTGTGCGTGGCAATCTTTTGGCCAAAATAATAATGCCATCTGCAAGGGTATAAAAATATATATATTATTGGGTCGGATATGCTTTCTTATGCCTGTACAAGTTAACGAGTAGCGCTGACACATCAAATACAGGGGTTCAGCGCCCCAGCTGCGGTGGTCAGCGGCGGTAACATGATACTTGCATGCGCCTCAAGAGCAACGCTGTCGCTTATGCTGAGTCGGCTTGCCGGCTATAACTTTGTAGCTTATGCATTGGCATGAGCGTTGTCGCTTATGCTGAGTCGGCTCTGCCGGCTATGAATTTGTAGTTTATGTTGTAGCCTTAGCTTAAGCTCGCTTGTAACTTGGAAGTCAGTTCTGCATGGTTCTCTAAAGAGACCACAACAAATATCATTGCTTCGGCCTGAGTCGTTAAATTATTTCATTATTAATTAATATATCACAATTAAATAGTCACAAGGCCAGCGATTGGAAGTGTAATAACTTCCCTACCTAATCCTGACAAAGAGGACCAGCGAGTACGAGGTGAACGCACCCTACGAGCCACCGAGGGATCTTCAAGCTATAAACACAATCGAGGGATTACCTATAACACCGAGGGATCTTCCAGCTGTATAACTACATCGTGGGATCTCAGGTTACATAATTACCTACAACGTAGTCGAGGGATATTCATGCTGTATAACTACATCGTGGGATCACGGATTACATAATTTACATACATTTGCAGAAATCCAATACACCCTTTTCACCTATTTTTAATGGGTTCAGGTTAAAATAATTTCAATTACAAAAACTTTATTCCCGGTTGTAGAGCTCTCAAGGTAAGATTTTAGTGGCTGAAAACAATTCCGGTCGTCGAAGTCAGCCAAATGCGTGGCTAGCTTCTTCACGTGCAAGCCGCACTGATGACCAGCGAGTGACGGAAAGTGAAAATAGTCGTATTGGCATGTACGATTTACGTTCGAGAGCGATCAACAGCAACGTGTTAGTGCACACCAAATACTACGCCAGCAAGCACGATACAATAAACATGACCGATTGTGCAAACACGGTGCTCCTGTGAACCTGGAACGAAAAGCACTCCATTATGATCCGGAAATCGATTACAGTACCGATTATAAAGTACGGCGTTGATATTCAGCGGTGGATCTTTTGAATTGTGTGGGAGAAAAAGTGAAATTGCCACAATTAGAATGTGAATTGATTGGCCAACATCCAAAAATAGTTTTTTCCAAATGCCGTCGTTTGGCGCATCGCATATTGTACAGATAATAAAAAAATAAAAATAATAATAATCAGAAACAATTTCACAAGGGGCATATATATCATTTAGTAGGAGCGCTGTTTTACCACTGGATGCGGTTCATCAATTCTTTATTTATTTCGTGGGCAATTCATATAGGGAAGCTAATCAGCGTTGAGCTCACAATCCAATAGACAAGAGTGTCATTATCAAAGAATTGCAAACGTTTTTTCATCAAAACAACGAATTATTCAATTTGTTCAAAATTGCGTTAGATCTGATGCCATGCGACATAATTTCGTCATCAAGGCTTACTAAATGCCCACGGGTGATCTGGCAAGAATGTTCAATAAGCTGACTATCAACCGCCACTGTTGTTTTTGTCGGAGGAAACTTGCACTCCAGAGATATCGTACTTCATCGTCAGAACAATCAATTGAAGCGCGTATCTGAATCGCACAGGACTTACGATGTGCTACAATATCCATTGATCTTTTGGCAGGGCCAGGTAGTCAACTAACAGGTAACAGATATAATAATATATTCGTGGATTTAATTATACATCTAACCGTATGTCGACTATGATAACAGACGCTTAAACCAGTAAAAAAGTAAGTGCTATGCATCTTTAGATCAAATCCTTCAGATCCATGAAGGTAAAGAAAATCACATTTTGAAGTATCGCCGTCTCTTTTATCAATTCGCGGTTGAATTGAGATTGAACGATTAAAGCTAAGGTCAGACACGCAAAATAAATAGCTCTAAATCGATCGTCAGCTGTTTGCGCTAAATACACATATTTTGCCCAATTTATGTTTGCACACTAATAGCTAAATCCATGAAAAAGTTGGCAGCACCACATTTGATCAAAACAGGCTGAAGCGCAAACTTTTTCACGCAGGGCCCACAGATTTGGTAGCAAATTTGTTTTGTAGCTAAATGATAACGTTTTTCGATACCATTGTTTTTTACTATGGCCTCCAAATTGTTATTAGATAGGGAGTCAGCAAAAAATAAAAAAATTGTGTTTTGATGCTGATTCATTATATACGTTTTTGATATGCGCAGCAATTTATTTATATTTATTCTTCATCAATACACAAAACAGCTGTGAAATATCAATACCTTTTGGCTGTCGATTTTCTTTGTAGCCCCGTTGTCGTCCCTGGCTAAAAATTTAATAAATTACCACGCGAAACACTTTAATTAAAGCAACATCAATGAAAATGTTAAAAAAAAAACAATTAAGTATGAGTTGGTGCACATAGCTGAGAAATTTCGATATTGAATAATTCCAGACGGAGTTTGTTGTGTCATAAGCGCAGCCAACAAAATAAGTTTATAATAAAAAAAAAAATAGCAAACAAACAGTATTAGATGTGTATTTTAAAAAGTCAGATATGTTTTCCAAAACCGTTGATAGTCCCCTGATATGTTTTTATTAAAAAAGTTAACAATATTTGCACAGATTTGTTCCTAAATTTTTTTTTGTAGGAGCAAACATAAACGAACGATAATTATTTTGACGCTGTTCGGGCACACTCTGTTCAGAGAGGTGCAAATGCAGCACTAATTTGTAGCTGCAAACTGTGTGCAAACCTGCCATTGACACATTTTGCTTTCAAATTATTTTCACGTTCACACATTTAGAAGAGACTAAATTTACTCATTTTTAGCTAATTATTTTGCGTGTCTGACCTTAGCTTAACAAATGTACATATATGCGTTTGGACCAAATCAGTTCCGATCAGAAGTATACATTCATCTCCGCTATACAATTCATGGCGCTGCAAACAACTTGGGAAGTATTAAAATTTGGCCCGTGCCACATGCAGAAGTACGCGCAAGATGCAATGGCGTATGTTAAAAAACGGCCAAAAAATTCCATTTTAACCCTCTAGCACCTAAACGAATAATCCGAGTGCAAACTTTTACATTTGTGGCTTGTAGTTTATTTTACACTGCTTTTGAAAATTTTAGTTTCTTTAAAATCAATAGACGAATTTTGAAAACATTGGCATTTATTTAAGGATACATTTTTGAAAAATCTAAAATCTAGCTTTTTTCGATAAGTTTTAAAACGGCCCCAGCAATTTTTTTTTTAGTTTTTTTTTCTTAGCGACCGAATTGATTGTAGATGCTCGGGATACATTTTGCTGTTGCATAATGTAATTATGAATGAATGTAAGGGTTGCGGTTATCTCCTAGTCGGGCACATCTCGACTAGAGCACTCTTACTTGTTTCTTATTGCTGGTCTCTGTGTCATACAAACAGATTCTGGATATCGCGCCAGCATATGTGAGGCAGTGTCATCCGTGAGTGCTGACTCACCCTCTAGGACTCTATATCGCGTCTTTTTCACCACCTGCTTTATGTGGATGTGTATTGGTGGCAGCCCCATGCCTGTTAAGTCGCAGCAAATTAACTGTATTAAATACACTACACATTTGATACATTATGAACTATCGTTTTTCGGAGACTACAAAAGCTACAGATTTCATATTTGAAATATAAGTTCTCGGATAGCTGGGACAGTACAAGTTTATTTAATTGTATCGATATCTCGTCCCGTCCCGTATGGATGAAAGGAATTAAACTTGTATTCCAAGTCTCTAGCTCTTATAGTCTCGGAGATCTGCGCGCTTAAACAGGCGGACGGACAGACATATGGCCAAATAGGCAGACAGACGTACTCGGCTGTTGATAGTGATCAAGAATATAAATATGTGGGGTCCGAAATGCTTTCTTTTGCATGTAACATTTACATTTGCAGAAATTTATTATACCCTTTTTACCCATCTTTAAAAAATGAGTTTAGTTAAGATAGTTTGAGAAACAAAAAAGTTGTTCATACAACGACTCATTTTTCAACAGATTGTTCCTATGGCAGCTATAAGGTAAAGTGGTCCGATTTTGGTGAAATTTTGTGAGATGCTTCAGTAATGCTTAAACTTATATTTGAAAAATGTTGTCGATTTTCGACCGATCGTTCCTATGGCAGCTTTATGCTATAGCCACTTTTGGAGCCGATAGTTTTGTGTTTTAAAATTGAAAATTTTGTTGGGGCATTTCTTTCCTTATCGTGCGTTCTATTTTCGCGGACAAATCGGTAAATGATGTACGGTCGACCGACATGAACGTGATCGAAATAATGTGGTAAATTTTGGATAGAAACATCAAATATCGAACACATCCGAGCTCAAAACAGCATCCATGCAAAAGATGCCTAAATTGGTGGTGGACTAGAAGGGTTGTCATATTTAATATTAAAATATTTTTATTTGCCTATAAACTTAATTTAAGATATGAATTTGTTACCTGGATGAAATAAGCTGTTACATTGTTTTAGTTTGACTTTTTTTTGTAAGACGGACAGACGGACGGACAGGGCTAAATCGATTCGGCTATTGATAGTGATCAAGAATATATATACTTTATGGGGTCGGAGATGCTTTCTTATGCCTGTTACATACTTTTGCACCAAACCATTATACCATTTTTCCCCTTTTTTACGGGGATTAGAGTATACAAAATTCATTAAGAACTGTATACCAGTTTTGTGGAAAATTCGCCCCCCTTGGAGGAAAATGGTGGGTCATGATTGTATTGATGAAAATTAAATTTTCGTCCAATTATCTTCAAATTGATTTTCAAAGCTCTACATAACGAAATATTAAAAACAGACATGATTTTTTTGAAAATTCACCCCCTTTGGATGAAAATGGTGGGTTAAAGTTGTATAAATGAAAATTAAATTTTCGTCATATTATCTTCAAATTGATTTTAAAAGAACTACATAAAAAAATATTAAAAAAAAAATACTTTAAAATATTAGAAAATGAACGCCAAAGCTCAAAAATGGCGGTAAAACTGTTGTATGCAACTTTTTGGGTTTTCATCCGATCGGGCTCAAAATTATTTTCAAAGATCATCATACAATTTTATTAAGGACTGCCTTCCGATTTTTTTTGGAGGAAAATGGTGGGTGAAGGTTATATGGATGAAATTAAATTTTCGTCAGATAACAACAAATTAAGAACATTACTTTAAAGTGTTAGGAAATTCAAAAAATAAAGTTGGAAAATGGCGGGAAAAATGTTGCATGCAACTTTTTGGATTTTTAATTTGATCAGCTTCAAAATTATTTAAGCGAGAAGTAAGGAAAATGAAAAGGTGGACAACAAAGCGCAATGGAGAAAAATGTAGTAGCAACGCACTTCGCGAAATGCTAGTATTAAATATATTAAATTAAACTAATTAAATGAGGTAATTGCAGTAACAGCATATTTTAAAGTCACTATGAACCAAAGTACTCGCTTTTGAAAATATATTTATAAACGAAATCTGCAGGTTGCTTTCGAAATGGGAGCTGCGGCCGTCCAAAAGCAACGGGACAAAGATAACAACAAGTTATGCATATTCTTTGTGAGTGTTGTTCTTGTTATACCCTGGTCCCATTAAAAATGGGGAAAAGGGTATAATGAATTTGTGCAAAAGTATGTAACAGGCATAAGGAAATATCTCCGACCCTATGAAGTATATATATTACTAGCATTTACCGGCTTGCGTTGCTACGCCCCTTTATTTACAAAAATTTATTTTAATATTACATTTATAACATCTCATTTCCTCACCAGAAAAATAGCTTTTTTCAAAGCGATGTCCCCTTTAGGCCTTAAATTTTGAAAATCAATTAAAAAACAAGTATGAGTGCTCTAGTTGAGAGTGCCCGACGAGGAGATACCCTGAACCCAGTTCTTACATTCATAATTATTTATCTGCATTCATATATATGTACGTAGCTGCTGGCTAAGCGCGTCATGCAATTGTGTGCTTCTTCTTCCTTTGGCCCCAAACTATGGTACATTGAATTGTTAACAACTTTTTTGTTTATTTTCTGATCGTAATGAAATTTGTGGGACACAAAGATGGCATATAAATGTGCAAATATATAAAATCCTACCTCTAAAATTACGTAATAGCTCTTGAACGGGACGAGATATCGAAAAAAATGTTAAACTTGTATTCACCCGCCACTACTAGAAATTATATTTTAAATATGAAGTCTATAGCTTTTGTAGTCTCTGAGAAACGCGCGTTCATACAGACGGTATGACCTTCATATTTTACATTGTCTTACATTTGCATATTACATATGCAATTTGTGTGTCCTACTAATTTCATAACGATTGGACAATAAACAAAGAAGTTATTTACGATTCAATGTACCAAAGCTTGGGGCCAATGGAAGAAGAAGAAGCAAAGCAATTGCATGACGCATATACTAGTCGGGCACTCTCGACTAGAGCACTCTTACTTGTCTTTTTATTAGCGTTCCGAAACTCAATATGAAACAATTTCATTGAAACTTTTGCCTAAGTGGTGTGCATGTGTGGTGTTTTTATTTTCTGTGTCTGTCTGTGTGAGCGCGCCGGAATCTAATAGCAACGATTTTGCGGAAAAGCTTCGATGGCAAATTTCTGCTCCGTATTCTTCATACTCAATGACTATGAGCAAAACGACGCATCGCCGCTATTTCTTTGCACTCGAATAACGGAGTGAGCTCCGTGAGCCACTAAGCGCCCACCCTTGCTCTGCGCAGACTTGTCATTCATTTTGAAGATACAACTTTAATTTATACATTTGAAACGGTATTAAAAATATAATTTAACTGCTTAAGATTAGTTCGCCTCGCTGTTTACTCACCGGATCGATCGATTGGAAATTCTACGCTTAATATATGAATTCATTGCTTTAATTATACATGCTTATGAGGACAATATGAGCTTCGGTAACAGCTGCAGGCTACAGGCTGCCAGCACCAGATTAAAAATCCGACAAAATAACTGCGAGTGCTTGTCGCCAAAGAAAAAGGCCTAAGCTGGATTAGATGAATTTTTGGTGGAACTGAACAAGGATAGTAGCATGTAGATAAATCTCCTGGTCATTTGAGTATAGCCAACGAATTTTTAGAATTTCGAATGGAAACTTATACTCACCCTGTTAAATGATTTGTGTATTTCATGCTGCCAAAATCCGCAATTGTGATTAGATACTATTGTGCAGCGTTTTGTGTTAACTTTTTTTGTGTTTGATACGTCACACCACTTGCACTTGATTGCATTTCATGTAAAAACAGGACAAAAATATCAAAACAAATAGAACTTGAATATTTTACGCGCGTAGCTTTATTTGCTTATTCATTTTAAGCTTGTGCATTTTAGCTAGTTTATTGGCTCTTTGTTTTATATATATTTAACTAGTAGTAGCTTTGAGCAAGCAAGCGACCATTCCGACATCTGTTTGATTGTTCATACTAAGTACTTGACGACCACGCAAGAGGCTAAAATGACGACAATTCTATTTGATGTTTTGCCTGTGCGGCCAGCACGTGGACATTGCTTATCCTTGAAAACAGTAATGAACTGTCGTTGGCAAAATTACAGAGATATTACGAAGCATCCAAAAGAACAGCTCGGCTGGCTCTGAGTAAAAGCTCTTTGTCTGCACACTCATTTTTCCAACTGCCACTCAGAGCGGCAGTCGCTCAATTCACTGAAATGCTACAGCTGAGTTGGAATGCCTCGAGCGTGAATTGCTGTTGTGTCCCAAAGCTTATGCGGAGCTTTGTGCAGAGCTAGGGGTGCATTGAGTCCACCTCGCTCGAGGGTAAAATTTTTCACTCAATTACTTTCACTTTTACAATTCTGAGTGCATTTCCTTTCAACAATCAGAGTTCTTAAAGGCTTTGCTAGTGTTGGTCAGTTATGCGAATCTTTCAGTCTATTTATATATACATATATAGATATCAATGCCACTTGTGAGGTACATTTACAAAAAAAACTAGCAGTTATTTGCTTCATACTCAATGGCATTGAGTATGAAGATACAGAGAAGAAATTTGCCATCGGAGCTTTTGCGCAAAATCGTTGCTATTAGATTTCGGTACGCTCACACGCAGAGACACAGAAAAGAAAAACAACTCACACGCACACTAAGGCAAAAGTTTCAATGAAATTGTTTCAGAACGCTAATAAAAAAAACAAGTAAGAGTGCTCTAGTCGAGAGTGCCCGACTAGGATATACCCTGATCCAAGGTCTTACATTCATTGAAGTTATTTATCTGCATTCATACATATAAACACACACATATACAAACAAAAGCTGCTGGCTACGCGCGTCATACATTTGCTTTGCTTCTTCTTCTTCCTTTGGCCCCAAACTATGTTACATTGAATCGCTAATAACTTCTTTGTTTATTGTCCGATCGTAATGAAATTTGTAGGACACAAAGATGGCATATAAATGTGAGACTATGTAAAATCCAAAGGTCATACCTCTTAAAATAGGTATATTTCTTGGAGATCGGGGAGGGTTATCCAAAAACCGAAATGTGTTTAACCTCTGTATGCTCATGGAGAATATATGTACAAAATTTGGTGACTCTGACTTATATAACTTCTAAGATATACCTTAATTTATCGATAGCTTTTGAACGGATTGAGATATCGAACAAAAAATGATGAGTTTGTGTCGAAACAGCAATACAGTAACTTAAACATAAATATAAAGTTTCTAGTTTTTATGACTTTCAAGTTATGCCCGAAAAACGTTTGACTGGAATCGAAATTTATCGATAGCTTTTGAACGGGACGAGATATCGAAAAAAAATGATAAACTTGTATCGTCCCGCCGCTACGAAAACTTATATTTCAAATATGAAGTCTCTAGCTTTTGTAGTCTCTGAGAAACACGCGTTCATACAGACGGACAGACGGTCAGACGGACAGACGGACATGGCTATATCGACTCGGCTTTTGATACTGATCAAGAATATATATACTTTATGGGGTCGGAGATGCTTCCTTATGCCTGTTACATACTTTTGCACAAAACCATAATACCCCTTTTTCCCATTTTTAATGGGATCAGGGGATAACAAGTAAAAGTGCTCTAGTCCAGAGTGTCCGGCTAGGATATACTCTGAACCCAGTACTTACATTCATAATTCTTATCTGCATATACACACAAATACAAACACACGCTGCTTCTGCAAACGTGATGCAATTGCTTTGCTTCTTTTTCTTCCATTGGCGCAAAACTATGTTACATTTAATCGTAAATAACTTCTTTGTTTATTGTCCGATCGTAATGAAATTTGTAGGACCTTAAGATGGCATGTAAATGTGTGAGAAGGCCGAATGCAAAAATACGTTATTTTTTCCGATTTATGGATAATCGGATGGAGGTATCAAAAATACAACACATTTTGTGCATTTTGGAACGCCAATGGCCTGTGCAACAGTAGGTCGGAAGTAGAGCTATTCATCAAAACTAAGTATATTGATATCCTGCTTGTCTCTGAAAGCCACTTCAGTGACAGATCGTACTTTAACATCCACGGGTATAAGCTCATCCATGCCAATCACCCAAGGACGCGCGCGGGGTGGTGAAGCATTACTAGTAAAACGCAGCCTAAGATTCGTCGAGCAATGCCCGGTCACCCTTCCATGGATCCAGGGGGGTCCTCAAAATTGCGGCAGTATACGTTCCGCCTAACAACCGGGTTAAGCAAAGGTCATTATGAAAATTCATTAAAAAGTGTATCCACCCCCCTGTTAGGAAAATGGGGGGGGTCAAGGATGTATGGCAAAAAATGAATTTTCATTCGATTTTCTTCAAACTTATTTTCAAAGCTCTACATAACAAAATATTAACAATGTGATTTTCAAATTTTGGAAAATCCTCCTACAAAGTCGGCAAATAGCAGGAAAATTTTTGTATGAAACTTTTTTCGATTATTATTTGATCAGCTTCAAACTTATTTTCAAAGCCCAACATAAAACAAATTACAGTACTCTAGTAGATACCCTGAACCCAGTTCTTACATTCATAATTCTTTATCTGCATTCATACATAGAAACACACACACATATACAAACACAAGCTGTTGGCTACGCGCGTCATGCAATTGCTTTGTTTCTTCTTCTTCCTTTGGCACCAAACTATGGTACATTGAATCTTTAATAACTTTTTATTGTCTGATCGTAATGAAATTTGTAGGACACAAAAATGGCATATAAATGTGCAACTATGTAGGGTGCGAAGGTCATACCTCTAAAATTACGTATTGGATTTCTGTGAGATCGGGGGGAGGTATCCAAAAGTGAAATGTATTTAACCTCTGTATGATATAGGAGAATATATGTACCATATTTGGTGACTCTACCTCTTAAAACTTTTAAGCTATACCTTAAAAACACTGTTCTGGAATCTTAATTTATCGATAACTTTTGAAAGGATTGAGATATCAAAAAAAGTTATCAGTTTGTATCGAACCGGCAGTACAGTACCTTAAACTTATATATACAATTTCTAGCTTTAAGTTATGCCCGAAAAACTCTTGTCTGGAATCGAAATTTATCGATAACTTTTATATAAAAGAACGGGACAAGATATCGAAAAAAATGATAAACTTGTATTGACTTGGCACTACGAGAACTTATATTTCAAATATGAAGTCTCTAGCTTTTGTAGTCTCTGAGAAACAGGCGTGCATACAGACGGACGGACAGACGGTCAGAGGGACATGGCTATATCGACTCGGCTATTGATACTGATCAAGAATTTATATTCTTTATGGGGTCGGAGATATTTCCTTATGCCTGTTACATACTTTTGCACAAAACCATTATACCCCTTTTCCCCATTTTTAATGGGATCAGGGTATAAAAATATTAGCAATGCCGGGAAAACAGTTGCATGAAACTGTTTTGTTTTTCATCCGATCAAATGTATTATCAATGCAACACATACAAAAGTATAGAAAGCAGGACTTTACAATTTTGGGAAATCTACACCTAAAATCGGAAAATGGTGGGGAAGCTCTTGTATTAAACCTCTTTTGTTTTCATCCGATCAGCTTCATACTTATTTCAAAAACTCTAAATAACAAAATATTACCAATGCTATTTTCAATATTTGGAAAATCCGGAAAACAGTCGGGAAATTTTTGGAAAAAAAACCATTTTATTATTATTATTAAATTAGGAGATTCCATACAAATTATATTCACTTTTTGTTGAAAATCCTTTTCCTGCGTGTAAATAGTGGTAGAAAATCCGCTTGCAAGGTCGGAAAATGTACGGAAAACGGTTATATGGCATGTTTTGTTAACCATCCGATCAGCTCTAAACTCATTATCAAAGCTGCACATACAAAAGTATAGAAAGCATGACTTTACAATTTGGGAAATCTACCCCTTAAGTCGGAAAATGGCGGAAAAGCTGTTGTATGAAACTTTTTTGTTTTTCATCCGATAAGCTTGAAATTTATTTTCAAAACTCAACATAACAAAATATCACCAACGTGATATTCAAATTTTCCAAATTCCCTAAAAATAGCGAACAATTATTGCAGAAAGAAATTCTTTGATTTCTATTCGATTGATTAGATTTACCTGCATGGAAAATGGTGGAGGTTAACTTTCAATATTCACCCAATTTTATTTTTTCTTCACAAAAACGGGGCGTAGCACTGCACATGCTAGTCATACATAAATTAATACTTGCATCGTACAATCGTAAACTTTTGAACCAATCAAGGCAGCAACGGCTGCAACAGCGCCGGCTTTAAGGCCGCTTTACCTTGGACCCCGTCCACGGTGTAGGCTATCACAATCTCGTTGGCCAAACAATTTTTTAAATTTTGGACAACCCCGTCAGGTAACATAAGGGATGGTTGCAATCTGGTATAAGATAAAGTCGATTTACATTATTCAATAAGTTTAACAAAGTATTTTGCACTTTATTATACATACATGTATATACTCCTGTTGTCCGCATTAATCACATCATAGAACCGCACTTGCACTGTTCGCGTTATAAATCAAAGTGAAGCACAAGCTGCTAATTTTTTCGGCCGGCTATACAGAAAATAAAATATCAATATCGAAGAACGCTAAATATAACGGCGCTTTTCTTGGGTATTATCACTAAGCATACAACACATAGAGGCGTTAAATTGACTAAAAAGTGGTTGCATAAAATATCCCAACGATCAGAACGATCAGCTTCGTGTGCTGCGACACGAAGGCAAAGCGCAGCAGGCAGGCAGAGAATATTTGGCTTGCGATCAGCGGCACAATCCGCCGAACTCATTGCTTGCCCTGGCTTCGCTGCCGCAACATCTATTTCGAAGCTCCGAAACGCTCAGCAACACATATATATTCAATCCCAAGAAGACATGCGACTATTGCTGTGAATTTTCGGCGTTGCCTTTTTTCTGTAGTCGTTCGAGCTTGTAGGTAGAGACGGGGTGGGGAAGGCAATCGTTCTATGAGGCAGCCAGTGGCCGAAATTTCGATTTTTCAATTTCAGCCCGCGGTGTTTCTTTTCGATATGGAGGGTATTATAGCATTATTAATATGTTTAAATTAATATGTTAAAAATCCATTTAGTCATAATTATTATTTATTGATTTAATACATTTTATGTTATCGAAGAACTATCACCATTAATAACAATATCATTCCGTTTATATTAATTGTTTAATTTAATATATTTATTTATTTATTTATTGGCAACTAGAGGCAGTCACATAGGAATTTTAAATAACTGTTGGGAAAGTAAAAGTAATATTATAAAAGAGAGTAATAAGTTACATTATTTTGGTAAGGGTATCTATGCACTGCCATTTAAGGGATGTTTGATTTGTGGACATAAATGCCCATACATTTATTAAACTTTTGCAAGTGTGCGTGCGTGCTCATTGCGAGAGCACACATCCATTAAATGGCAGCGCATAGATACCCTTACCAAAAATATTACGAATTTGGAACATTTTTTGCTGATATTTTGTTATATAAAGTTTTGAAAATAAGTTTAAAGCTGATCGGATGAACAAAAAAGTTTTATACAACAGCTTTTCTGCCATTTCACGACTTTTGGGGTAAATTTCCCAAAATTGTAATCTCATGCTTTCTATACTTTTGTATGTGTAGCTTTGATAATGGTTTAAGAGCTGATCGGGTGAATATTGAAAATTGACAACCCCAATTTTTACGCAGGGGAAAGGATTTTGCACAAAAAGTGAATATCATTTTTATTGAATCTCCTAATAGATAGATATTAAATTTTTTGCCCATACATCCTTAACCCTCCATTTTCCTACCTGGGGGGTGGATTTTTCATAAAATTGGTAAACAGTTTTTAATACATTTTTATAATGATATTTGTTGTATTAATAAGCTTTTTAAGCCCTGATCCCATTAAAAATGGGAAAAAGGGTGTAATGGTTTTGTGCAAAAGTTTGTAACAGGCATAAGGAAACATCTCCGACCCCATAAAGTATATATATTCTTGATCACTTTCCTTTCGCCCCAAACTATCGTACATTGAAACGTAAATAACTTCTTTGTTTATTGTCTGATCGTAATGAAATTTGTAGGACATAAATATGGCATATAAATGTGCAACTATGTAAAAACCTCTTAAATTACGTATTTTTCGATTTCTGTGAGATCAGGGGGAGGTATCCAAAAAGTGAAATGTGTTTAACCTCTGTATGCTATAGAAGAATATACGTACTAAATTTTGGTGACTCTACCTCTTATCACTTTTAAGCTATACCTCGTTAATAACTTCTTTGTTTATTGTCCGATCGTAATGAAATTTGGACACAAAGATGGCATATAAATGTGAGACACTGTAAAATCCGAAGGTCATACCTCTTAAAATACGTATTTTTCGATTTCTTGGAGATTTTCGAGGGGTATCCAAAAACCGAAATAGATTTAACCTCTGTTTGCTATTGGAGAATATATGTACACAATTTGGTGACTCTGACTTTTATAACTTCTAAGATATACCTTAAAAACACTGTTCTGGAATCTTAATTTATCGATAACTTTTGAAAGAATTAAGATATCAAAAAAAAAATGATAAGTTTGTATTGAGCCGGCAGTACAATAACTTAAACTTAAATATAAAGTCGCTGGCTTTTATAACTTTCAAGTTATACCTGAAAAACACTTGGCTGGAATCGAAATTTATCGATAACTTTTGAACGGGACGAGATATCGACAAAAATTATAAACTTGTATTGACCCGGCACTACGAGAACTTATATTTTAAATATGAAGTCTCTGGCTTTTGTAGTCTCTGAGAAACGCGCGTTCATACAGACGGACATTTTTAATGGGATCAGGGTATAACAAGTAAGAGTGCTCTAGTCGAGAGTGCCCGACTAGGAGATACCCTGAACCCAGTTTTTACATTCATAATTCTTTATCTGAATTCATACATAGAAACATTCACACACACACACACACACACACACAAGCTGCTGGCTTGTGCCTCTACCTCTTATAATTTTTAAGCTATACCTGAAAAACATTGTTTTGGAATCGAAATGTATCGTTAACTTTTGAACTTGACGAGATATCGAAAAAATTATAAACTTGTATTGACCCGGCACTACGAGAACTTATATTTTAAATATGAAGTCTCTGGCTTTTGTAGTCTCTGAGAAACGCGCGTTCATACAGACGGACATGGCTACATCGACTCGACTATTGATAGTGATCATTAATATACATACTTTATGGGGTCGGAGATAAATCCTTATGCCTGTTACATACTCTTGCAAAAAACCATTATAACATTTTTCCATTTTTAATGGGATCAGGGTATACAAGTTATAGAGAAACTTTGAAAGCATTTGGAAAAAATAATACACAAATTGCATTGTTTTTGTTGTGATGGTCACCAGATTAAGGCCGCTCTGACTGCATTTTCTAAAAATAATATAATTTAATTTGTATTTGGCTATTAAGTTTATATGTGATATATATTGAAATATTGTTGGGCCTTTGCGTGTTAATATTTGTGTATTTTCTGCGAGTTGATTAGGCCGTTGTGGTTCATTTTAATAATTCCATTTTATTTTATCATTATTAAAATTTGTCCTCCTACGCGTTTTGGCAGCTTATTGTGCCTTCTTCAGGGAGTCTGTTTTCAAATACATACATACAGTTATACATATATAATTATTATTACAAACATTTAGTTTTACCATTAAACATACATGCATACATAATTATTGCAGCTAGTTTTTTCCTACAGTGTCGTCATAGTTCCTATATCTAAATTGCACTTTTGTTTATCTTTTTCTTCCATCGTCGATATGTTCTTATTGTAACTTTTTACTTGTGTTAATTTATGTTTGTCCACTGCTATTGCTGCCGCGTAAATGAAATTCGTCTTCTCAATATCTTCTTTGTGGTTAACTGTGTTCTCTCCTTGTTGTTGTATTCTAAGGCTCTCTAACGTCAATCTCGTTCGCTCTCTCCTCTCAATGTCTAATATTTTGGTGTTGTCAAAGTCAGTTGTGTGACCTGTTGTTGTTATGTGTTGTGCAAGCGCTGTTGTCATTTTCGCTTTGTTGGCGTCACCTCTATGTTCGGCAATTCTTGTACCTAACGCCCGTTTTGTTGTTCCTATGTATACTCCGTTGCATCATTCCCCTTCTTTCCCACTGCACTTGATCTCATATATGACGTGTTGTTGTTTTTCTTTTGCAATCTTGTCTTTTGTGTTCGTGAACAGGTTTCTTATGTTTGTGTGTGCTTTGTACGCGTACATTAAATGTTTGGATAATTGTTGTCGATAAGTCCGTATATCCTTGGTGCATGTCCTCCTGAACAGCAGAGCTATGATTTTTGTCGCCAGTCAATATAATTCTGCTTGTGAAGGTAGTTTATAAATGTATTGTTCTTTTTTATACCCTGATCCCATTAAAAATGGGAAAAAGGGGTATAATGGTTTTGTGCAAAAGTATGTAACAGGCATAAGGAAGCATCTCCGACCCCATAAAGTATATATATTCTTGATCAGTATCAATAGCCGAGTCGATATAGCCATGTCCGTCTGTCTGTCCGTCTGACCGTCTGTCCGTCTGTCCGTCCGTCTGTATGAACGCCTGTTTCTCAGAGACTACAAAAGCTAGAAACTTCATATTTGAAATATAAGTTCTCGTAGTGCCGGGTCAATACAAGTTTATCATTTTTTTTCGATATCTCATCCCGTTCAAAAGTTATCGATAAATATCGATTTCAGACAAGTGTTTTTCGGGCATAACTTGAAAGTCATAAAAGCTAGAAACTTTATATTATAGTTTAAGTTACTGTACTGCCGGCTCTAAACAAATACGAAATACGTATTTTTAGAGGTATGACCTTCGGATTTTTTCATAGCCTCACATTTATATGCCAGCTTTGTGTCCTACAAATTTCATTACGATCGGACAATAAACAAAGAAGTTATTAACGATTCAATGTAACATAGTTTGGTGCCAAAGGAAGAAGAAGAAGCAAAGCAAATGTATGACGCGCGTAGCCAGCAGCTTTTGTTTGTATATGTGTGTGTGTTTCTATGTATGAATGCAGATAAATAACTTCGCTGAATGTAAGACCTTGGATCAGGGTATATCCTAGTCGGGCACTCTCGACTAGAGCACTCTTACTTGTTATACCCTGATCCCATTAAAAATGGGAAAAAGGGGTATTATGGTTTTGTGCAAAAGTATGTAACAGGCATAAGGAAACATCTCCGACCCCATAAAGTATATATATTCTTGATCACTATCAATAGCCGAGTCGATTTAGCCCTGTCCGTCTGTCCGTCCGTCTGTCCGTCTGTATGAACGCACGTTTCTCAGAGACTACAAAAGCTAGAGACTTCATATTTGAAATATAAGTTCTCGTGGTGCCGGGACAAGACCAGCTTATCATTTTTTTCGATATCTCGTCCCGTTCAAAAGTTATCGATAAATTTCGATTTCAGACAAGTGTTTTTTGGGCATAACTTGAAAGTTATAAAAGCTAGCAACTTTATATTTAAGCTTAAGTTACTGTTCTGCCGGCTCGATACAAACTCATCATTCGATATCTCAATCCTTTCAAAATTTATCGATAAATTAATATTCCATTACAGTGTTTTTAAGGTATAGCTTAAAAGTTATAAGACGTAGTCACCAAATTTGGTACATATACTCTCCAATAGCATACAGAGGTTAAATGGATACTTTTTGGATACCCCTCCCCGATCTCCAAGAAATCGAAAAATACATATTTTAAGAGGTATGACCTTCGGATTTTACATAGTCTCACATTTATATGCCATCTTTGTGTCCTACAAATTTCATTACGATCGGACAATAAACAAAGAAGTTATTAACGATTCAATGTAACATAGTTTGGGGCCAATGGAAAAGAAGAAGCAAAGCAAATGTATGACGCGCGTGGCAAGCAGCTTTTGTTTGTATATGTGTGTGAGTTTCTATGTATGAATGCAGATAAATAACTTCAATGAATGTAAGACCTTGGATCAGGGTATATCCTAGTCGGGCACTCTCGACTAGAGCACTCTTACTTGTTATACATAACTACTGTCTTATTTCCTTTGTCTGCTTGTGTAATTATGATTGTCATTTTTGCAACATTGAGGATAAATTTGTTCTTTTGGTTGTTTTTCCTGTTATGTTTGAAATTGCTTAGTCTGGATGCTAAGTTACCTCTAGCCGTGTCTCTTTGTTTTTCGTCCTTTATTGTCTGGATTCCTTGCTCTAGGTCTGCGATGATATGTATCGTGTCTTTATTTTTGTTGTCTATTGGGAGAGCAAACTTTGGTCCCAGGGATAACAGCCATTGGCTTTCTATCGGAAAATAGACGTCCGTTAAATTCATGAACCATTCAGTGTTCAATTTTATGTCATATTGGTGTGCTAATGTTGATTTTGCTTTGTCAATTTTTCGGTCAATATCTTGGTCAGTAGTTGTTCTAATTTTTTGGTAAGATAGTTTTTGGTCTCGTTCTACTTTTTCTACATCTTCCTAGCTTAGTGTCTGTTTTAGTTTTTCAAACGTGTGTGTTTGGTACCTGTTTATGATGGTAATTTGTTTTTGAGTTTCCCTAATTTCTAATCTCAGTATTTTTAAGAGAAAATTGGTCTCTAGTTTGACCAATTCCTTTCTTAAGTCGTCTAACGTAAAATTGTGTCTTAAAGCTTTTGTTTTACTATTTAAATGCTTAGGTATGATGTTGTAGTCCTTACATTTAACTAGATATTTTAGTCGTCCTCTTTGTTTGGCTAGCTTCTTTTGACACTTAAAATAATTCTTCACATAAATTACTATGGTGTCTCCATAAGTCTTCCGTATGTGTTGCATGTGTCCCTTCATGTTTGTTGTTTTTGATCTCCGGTACACTCTCCGGCTTTAGTTGTGTGTGATGTATTGTTGGGCCTTTGCGTGTTAATATTTGTGTATTTTCTGCGAGTTGATTAGGCCGTTGTGGTTCATTTTAATAATTCCATTTTATTTTATCATTATTAAAATTTGTCCTCCTACGCGTTTCGGCATCTTATTGTGCCTTCTTCAGGGAGTCTGTTTTCAAATACATACATACAGTTATACATTTATAATTATTATTACAAACATTTAGTTTTACCATTAAACATACATGCATATCCTATATCTAAATTGCACTTTTGTTTATCTTTTTCTTCCATCGTCGATATGTTCTTATTGTAACTTTTTACTTGTGTTAATTTATGTTTGTCCACTGCTATTGCTGCCGCGTAAATGAAATTCGTCTTCTTAATATCTTCTTTGTGGTTAACTGTGTTCTCTCCTTGTTGTTGTATTCTAAGGCTCTCTAACGTCAATCTCGTTCGCTCTCTCCTCTCAATGTCTAATATTTTGGTGTTGTCAAAGTCAGCTGTGTGACCTGTTGTTGTTATGTGTTGTGCATCAACATCATCATGTTATCAATGAAAAATTTTACGTTTGTTTGCAAAATGCATAAATACTTATTAAACACACAAATTAGTTTGTCATTACCCAAGGTCACGTGCGAACTGTTCCGTAGCAAATCATTACGAAACCTTGAGAAAAACAAGTAAGAGTGCTCTAGTCGAGAGTGCCCAACTAGGAGATACCCTGAACCCAGTTCTTACATTCATAGTTCTTTATCTGCATTCATACATAGAAACACACACACACATATACAAACACAAGCTGCTGGCTACGCGCGTCATGCAATTGCTTTGCTTCTTCTTCCTTTGGCCCCAAACTATGGTACATTGAATCGTTAAGTACTTCTTTGTTTATTGTCTGATCGTAATGAAATTGGTAGGACATAAATCGGCAGATCGGGGGGAAATATCCAAAAAGTGAAATATTTTTAACTTCTGTATACTTAACAAATTTGGTGAATCTACCCATTTTTAATGGGATCAGGGTATAATAATCAGACGAAAATTTAATTTTCACCCATACAACCCACCATTTTCTTCCCAGGGGGGGTTCATTTTCCACAAAATGGCTACACATTTCTTAATCAATTTTTATAATGTTCTTTGCAAAAAATAAGTTTGCACCCGATCTGTTGAAAAACCAAAAAGTTGCATACAACTGTTTTCCCGTCGTTTTACAACTTTTTGGGTTCATTTTGCAAAATTTTAAAGTCATGTTGTTAATATTTTGATATTTAGAGCATTGAAAATCAATTTGAAGATAATGGGACGAAAATTAAATTTTCACCCATACAAACCACCATTTTCTTCCTAGGGGGCTACATTTTCCACAAAATTGGTATACAGTTCTTTATGAATTTTAACAATGATTTTTGAAAATTTGAACCCGATCGGATGAAAAACAAAAAAGTTGCATACAACGGGTTTTCCTTATTTCCCGAGTTTCTGGATAGGAATTTCGAAAATCGCTTCTTAGTACGCACTTTCAGACTGAGAGGAAACTACTGTGAAAATTTCAGCTCTCTGGATTTTATGGTTGGGGCCCTGCGTTGATCACCAATCAGCACAAACTGTTTTATATGTATAGATGTAATAAAACTTGCAATTACTGAGTTTAGTTAAGATAATTTGAGAAACAAAAAAGTTGTTCATACAACGGCTCATTTTTCAACAGATTGTTTCTATGGCAGCTATATAGATATATAGATAAAAAGATATAGTTGTCTGATTTTGATGAAAGTTTGTGAGCACGCTTAAATAATGCTTAAACCTATACATGGTAAGTTTGGTCGAGTTATCTCAAAAAATAAACATTTTCGACAGATCGTTTCTATGTCAGCTATAAGCTTTAAAGGTCTGATCCGGCTGATTCCGACATATTATCTGCGTGCAGCAAAAATAAGCATCTGTACTAAGTTTCATCAAGATGTCAACTCGTCTTGTTGTCCTGATCAAGAATATATAAACTTTATGGATAAAGGGCGAAGCATAGGGTCGGCAGTTGGTAATCTGCAGTGAGAGGAAAAAGTCAATTGAAGTGTACGATACAAAATTGGTGAACTTGGAAGAAAGTAAAGATCAAGTGTCGGAATTAAACGGAAAAAGACAATTAGAACAAAAAACAAGTAAGAGTGCTCTAGTCGAGAGTGCCCGACTAGGATATACCCTGATCCAAGGTCTTACATTCATTGAAGTTATTTATCTGCATTCATACATAGAAACACACACACACATATACAAACAAAAGCTGCTTGCTACGCGCGTCATACATATGCTTTGCTTCTTCTTCTTCCTTTGGCACCAAACTATGTTACATTGAATCGTTAATAACTTATTTGTTTATTGGCCGATCGTAATGAAATTTGTAAGACACAAAGATGGCATATAAATGTGAGACTATGTAAAATCCGAAGGTCATACCTCTTAAAATACGTATTTTTCGATTTCTTGAAGAACGGGGAGGGGTATCCAAAAAGTGAAATGCATTTATCCTTTGTATGCTATTGGAGAGTATATGTACCAAATTTGGTGACTCTACCTCTTATAAATTTTAAGCTATACCTTAAAAACACTGTTTTGGAAACTTAATTTATCGATTACTTTTGAAAGGATTGAGATATTGAAAAATAAATGATAAGTTTGTTTAGAACCGGCAGTACAGTAACTTAAACCTGAATATAAAGTTTCTAGCTTTTATGACTTTCAAGTTATGCCCGAAAAACACTTGTCTGAAATCGATATTTATCGATAACTTTTGAACGGGATGAGATATCGAAAAAAAATGATAAACTTGTATCGTCCCGCCACTACGAGAACTTATATTTTAAATATGAAGTCTCTAGCTTTTGTAGTCTCTGAGAAACACGCGTTCATACAGACGGACAGACGGACATGGCTATATCGACTCGGCTATTGATACTGATCAAGAATATATATACTTTATGGGGTCGGAGATACTTCCTTATGCCTGTTACATACTTTTGCACAAAACCATTATACCCCTTTTTCCCATTTTTAATGGGATCAGGGTATAAACAAGTAAGAGTGCTCTAGTCGAGAGTGCCCGACTAGGAGATACCCTGATCCAAGGTCTTACATTCATTGAAGTTTTTTATCTGCATTCATACATAGAAACACATACACATATACAAACAAAAGCTGCTTGCTACGCGCGTCATACATTTGCTTTGATTCTTCTGCTTCCTTTGGCTTTAAACTATGGTACATTGAATCGTTAATAACTTCTTTGTTTATTGTCTGATCAAAATGAAATTTGTAGGACACAAAGCTGGCATATAAATGTGCAACTATGTAAAATCCGAAGGTCATACCTTTAAAACGAAGTATTTTTCAATTGGAGAGGGGTATCCAAAAAGTGAAATGTATTTTACCTTTGTATGCTATAGGAGAATATATGTACTAAATTTGGTGACTCTACACCCTATTACTTTTAAGCTATACCTTAAAAACTCTGTTCTGGAATCTTAATTTATCGATAACTTTTGAAAGGATTGAGATATCGGAAAAAAATGATAAGTTTGTATCGAGCCGGCAGTACAGTAACTTAAACTTAAATATAAAGTCGCTAGCTTTTATAACTTTCAAGTTATACCCGAAAAACACTTGGCTGGAATCGAAATTTATCGATAACTTTTGAACGGGACGAGATATCGAAAAAAAATGATAAACTGGTCTTGTCCCGGCACTACGAAAACTTTTATTTCAAATATGAAGTCTCTAGCTTTTGTAGTCTCTGAGATCAGCGCGTTCATACAGACGGACAGACAGACGGACAGACGGACATGGCTATATCGACTCGGCTATTGATAGTGATCAAGAATATATATACTTTATGGGGTCGGAGATGCTTCCTTATGCCTGTTACATACTTTTGCACAAAACCATACCCCTTTTTCCCATTTTTAATGGGATCAGGGTATAAAAAGAACAGTAACACGAGTGGCGACGATATCTAGAAAGCACTGCCGAAGAAGGGAGATCAGGAAAGGCAAAGGCGAACATAAAGGTAAAAGTGAAAGAAAAAGTAGAAATAGAGATACACGGCTCACGAAATGGGATAATAAATATAAAATATAAATAATAAATCTAATGGAATTGTAATATTTATGGCTTTAATTATTCACTGTGCGATATTATTGTTTTCCCAACGGCCCCCTTTGGTTTATTACCCCTCCCACACCTTCTGGTCTCCCGGCAAAAATATATAAATTTCTTGTCAGAGTTGAACCCGAGGCAACTGAGACTTGTACCCCAGATGAGTTCCTTACAGCTTCATGTTTGAAATGTAAGTTTTTGTTATGCCGGGTCAATACAAGTTTATCATATTTTTTCCAATATCTCGTCCAGTTCCAAAGCTATCGAAAAATTTCGATTGCAGACCAGTGCTTTTTAGGCATAACATGAAAGTTATAAAAGCTAGAGACTTCATATTTAGAATCTCAGTTTTCGTAGTGCCATGTCAATCAAGTTTATTTTAGTTTTTTCGATATCGCTTTCATTTTAAGAGACATCGATAAATTTAGATTCCAGACCAGTGTTTTTTGGGCATAACTCGAGAGTTATAAGAGCTAAGGGCACAAAATTTTTTATATAAATTAAATTTTTTAATTATATTTTCTTTAAAAAAAAGCAATCATTATTTTATTGAGTCGGATTAGGAACTAAAGCTAAATGCTAATTACATTGGATTTTATAGGCTATCGCTGCTGAGGCTTTGCCGTGGTGTGTTGTTGCGTACCGCTGCATGTTGTTGCTGACGTTAGGCTGTTTGTTGTTGACAACGTGCCGCTGGGCGTTTGCTGCTGACGTTGGGTGTCCGGTAGCATGCCGTCTGTGAGTGTATTTTGTGTGATGGTCATTGCGCTGTTTGTCTTGCGCAATGTTTTACCCACGGTTGTTCTTGTTGTCAAAATAGCTGACTCGGCGCACGTGTCGCTGAGGCCTGGGAACGTCTTGGCTTGAATTGGTATTTGTTGAATTATGTGTGGTTTAACTCCTCCCCCTTTAAATGCGTACGTCCTCGTTCGCTGGGTGGCTTGTACTCTGGTTTGTTGCTGCCTCATTTATTTTTTTACCCTGATTCCATTAAAAATGGGATAAAAGGGTATAATGTTATAAAGTATGTAACAGGAATAAGGAAGCATCTCCGACCCCATAAAGAATGTTAATTCTTGAGCAGTATCAATAGCCGAGTCGATATAGCCATGTCCGTCTATCTGTCTGTCCGTCTGTATGAACGCGCTGATCTCGGAGACTACCCAAGCTAGAGATTTCATATTTGAAATATAAGTTCTCGTATTGCCGGATCAGATCAAGTTTATATCTTGTCCTGTTCAAAAGTTATCGATAAATTTTGATTCCAGACAAGTGTTTTTCAGGCATAACTTGAAAGTCATAAATGCTAGAGACTTTATATTTAAGTTTAAGTTACTGTACTGCCGTCTCAATACAAACTTATTATTTTTTTCGATATCTTAATCTTTTCAAAATTTATCGATAAATTAAGATTCCAGAACAGTGTTTTTAAGGTATGGCTTAAAAGCTTTAAGAGGTAGAGTCACTAAATTTGCTACATATATTTTCCTAAAGCATATAGAGGTTAAATACATTTCACTTTTTGGATACTTCCCCCCGATCTCACAGAAATCGAATAATACGTAAGAGGATTTTAAATAGTTGCACATTTATATTCCATCTTTATGTCCTACAAATTTCATTACAAAGAAGTACTTAACGATTCAATGTACCATAGTTTAGGGCCAAAGGAAGAAGAAGAAGCAAAGCAATTGCATGACGCGCGTAGCCAGCAGCTTGTGTTTGTATATGTGTGTGTGTGTTTCTATGTATGAATGCAGATAAAGAATTATTTATGTAAGAACTGGGTTCAGGGTATCTCCTAGTTGGGCACTCTCTACTAGAGCACTCTTTCTTGTTTTGGTATGAGTTTCCGCCGTTTTCGTTTTTAGCGATCTAGCAACCAATATGATTATGGCTATTAGCATGAATATGTAGACTGTTGTGTTCGTAATTGTAGCCGTATTTTGCCTCTCTTCATCAGTTGTAGCTTCACCGTGTTGTTGAAGTGGAGTTCCTTCATCATTTCTAGGGATAACACTTCTTGTGCATCGCTCTTGTTTCCAATGATCTGGAATAGTGGTGGTATGGGGTCGACATCTATGAATTCCTTTGTAGTATAGGTGGTGCCTTGGATGTTGATTGTTGCATTTTTGGCTTGGATGAGATACGTGCCTTGAAATTCTATGCTTTCTTTGTCGATCTGATCGTTCCACCGAAGTCGTTCAGCAGTATGGTGGCAGGTAGGATTTATTCGTGCTCTGGTACATGTTGGCTATTTATTTTTATGCAATTCGGTGTATTATTTCTTATGTCTAACAAATTTTTTTTCTTACAAATTGTCTTATAATTAATTATTTCGCAAAATTCTTTACATCCAAAATTAATTTTTTCACATTGTAATTTGAAATAGAATTTAGTTTTATTTATTGTATTGGCTTTTTTAATTGGTTTCAAAAGAAGTTTTTGTCATAACTTGTTTTCTATTGGGGACAAACTGATTATGTTCAAAATATCTTTCCCGTTTGATGATACTTCAACCTTGGCTAACTCAAGTAACTCTTCAATATTTGTAAATAAGTTGTTGGAATCTCGCACCAACTTTTCTATAGAATTAACTTCTGAATTAGATAAAATTATAGAGTTAATTGTGGTTGTTTTTGACCAGTTAATCGTGTAGATAATATTGGTTAATTCTTCTCTTAAAATTTTGATTTTATATTCTAAAATTTCTGTTTCTACGTTATGCATGGATTGGGTTGCTTTAGGTTTTTTTAAAATTGCGTTGGCATTTTCTTCAAATTATTATACCCTGATCCCATTAAAAATGGGAAAAAGGGTATAATGGTTTTGTGCAAAAGTATGTAACAGGAATAAGGAAGCATCTCCGACCCCATAAAGTATATATATTCTTGATCAATATCAATAGCCGAATCCATTTAGCCCTGTCCGTCTGTATGAGCGCACGTTTCTCAGAGACTACAAAAGCAAGAGACTTCATATTTGAAATATAAGTTCTCGTAGTGCCGGGTCAATACAAGTTTATCATTTTTTTTCGATATCTCATCCCGTTCAAAAGTTATCGATAAATTTCGATTCCAAACCAGAGTTTTTCGAGCATAGCTTGAAAGTCATAAAAGCTAGAGATATTTTAATTTTAGTTTGATGGCTTAATACAATCTCATCCTGTTTTTTCGATATCTCGACTCGTTCAAAAGTAATCAATAAATTAATATTCCAGAACAGTATTTTTTAGGTATAGCTTAAATGTTATAAGATTTAGAGGCACCAAATTTGTTGCGTATGTTCTCCTATAGTACAGAGAGGTTTAACATTGTTCACTTTTTAGATACCTCCCCCCGATCTCCTAGAAATCGAAAAATACATATTTTTAAAGGTATGACCTTCGGATTTTACATATTCTCATTTTCATTTTTTTGGCATCTATATGTCCTTCAAATTTCATAACGATCGGACAATAAACAAATAAGTGGTTTACGATTGAATGAAACATAGTTTGGGGCCAATGGAAGAAGAAGAAACAAAGCAATTCCATGACGCGCGCAGCCAGCAGCTTGTGTTTGTATGTGTGTGTGTGTGTTTCAGTGTATGAATGCAGATAAAGAATTATGAATTTAAGAACTAGGTTCAGGGTATCTCCTAGTCGGCCACTCTCGACTAGAGCACTCTTACTTGTAATAATATATGCCGCTAGGCATGATGGTAAAAACTATCTGTAAATGATATTTAAGTTTACATGTTATTTTTGTGTACTATTTTTCCTGATTGTGTTTAATTTGTTGAGTTTTTATCTTCTGCTTCTGCTTCTATTTTTTTTTTGAATTTCCGAGTTATTTTGGAACCTAATATTTTATTGATCTTTACGTAAACTATTTCTCCAGTTTCGTATTATTTGGTTTATCTTAATCTTTATTGTGGTATTTAAGATCTGAGATCTTTCTGAGCAATCCGGGATGTTACTTCTAAAAAATATGTCTATGGATTTTTCTTTTATAACTGATTGGATTGATTCATTGTATTCTTGAACTTTAAATAGTTAGTCCCTAAATGATATGTCCTCTAAATCTTTTCTAAGGCATCTTAAGATTTTGGACAATGTGGAGTGGAAACGTTCAATTTGGCCATAACTATTTGATGCATATGGGGCTGTTGTGTATACGGAAATACCAATACATGAATTTAATAGCTGTATTTTCTTTTGCATTTGTGGAAAGAAATATTCATTGAGGATTTGTTCTTTGTTTTCTTTCGCGTTGCGGTGCGCTCTTTTATGTTCTATCGCCATCATCTCGCTTTGTTGGCTCTCTGATTTTTGCGTGAATCTTATATTGTATGCGCTTAAATGCAGTGGGTATATGTTTTGTATTTTTCCCATAATACTCTCAGAAGTAAGTATTCCATTTAAGATTTTTGGGTCAAGCCTTTGTTTCATGATTTCCATTAAATCGGCTTCTGTGTAAGTGGGTCTTTTAGCTATGTGTCTGTAAAAAGTGGGAAATGAGATTTCGAAATTGTTAAAAGGCATGTCTTCTGTAAGCAAGAGTATCTGGTTTTTGAACACGTTAATCGGGCTTTCTACAGAGTACATTAAATTATGGGAGGAACTGTCCTCACTATGGAAAGTTGCTGAAGAGCTAATTGTATTGACTTCCTGTTTTGGAGGGTTTATAGACAGAGCGTCTGCTACTACGTAAGAGATGCCTGGTTTATATTTTAATTTGTAATTTAATTCTTCCAAATAACTTTTTCAACGTTTAAGTTTACTATTGTGATTTTTATTGCTCAATGCAAAGGTGAGAGGTTGATGATCTGTAAAGATCAGGACTTTTGTTTGGTACGTTCTCCAATTTTGCAATGTCTATACAATTGCTAACATTTATTTTTCGTTAGTGGCGTAATTCTCCGCCTTTGACAATGTGCGCAAAATGAATGTGATGGGTTTGCCTTCTTGTTCTAGGACTGCTCCAATGGCTTAATTTGAGGCGTCTGCACAGAAAAAAAAAACGAGATTCCGGGCTAAAATCAATCCGAAACGGTGTCAGAAGTATGGTGATCTCGGATATTCTTAAACCAAGTACGAAATACTTGATTCAAGTACGTGTTTTTCAATCCCGGAATTCTTAAATTAAGCCTGTTTTTAGCCTGATTCGGGCTTGAATTAAATTAATGACGGATGGTAAATAAAAAAAAATATTTCATGATTTAAGTTGTTCTCGGTCGGAGCCGTTTTAATTGAAATTAAACCTTATGTTTAGTGAATGAGTGAATTAGTTAGTTTATGCTGTTAAGCACAGTCATCTTCTTACAACTTCACTATAATTAGAAAACTTATCTACCTCATATTATTTGTCAATTTGCAACATTTTATGAATCTTACCGACCTCGCCGGGGCTAGAGCCCGCGACCCTCCACTGTATGCAAGGCTTGTGTTTTCCCACTGAGCTATCCAACCTATTTAATGCTTATCAGCTAAACTCTAAGATAAGCCGACAGTATAATTTAATTTAATTGCGTAGCAAACCAAGTTGCTAGTACTCGAAATGTTGTACTTATTTCAGTATTATATACTAAATTTAATTTTGTAAATAAATAAAAATAAAAAAAATAAAACTTAAAAAAACTTAAGTCTTAACCAGGAGTTGAACCCGCTCAACTCTCGTTCGCAAGGCACACACCTTACCCACTGAGCTACACCAAAACAAATGCCCAATACAACAAAAGAATGCGAAACAAATTGAGAGAGCGCGAGCAAAAGAGAGCCAATTTCATTTCTCTCTCAGCTATTATATTTTTAGACGGGATTGTTTTAAGAATTCCGTACCTTTGCCCTTTTTATGCTGAGTCATTGTCATTCAATCCTGATAAAGGCTTAATTTAAGAATTATATCCTGAATACATACTTAAAAATTTCAAGTACGTTTTCGGATAAATCAAGTATTTTAAACTTGATTTTTAGTACGGATTTTTTTTTGTGTGTGTTGTCAGATGGAATTCTTTTTCGAAGTTGGGATAACCTAACATGACATCTGCAGAGCTCAGTGTGGTTTTTAGTTTATAAAAAGAGTGTAGTGCTTCGTTATCTAAATTAAATTATACTTTGTGTGATACTTTTATTGAAATTCGACCACCCTCACCTCTGAATAGTCTACTGAGAGGCTTGGCCAGTTTGGCATAGTCCCTTTTGACTTTTTCTATATTGGTTTTAACTCCTTTGTCTGATATTGTAAAGCCTAAGAAATTTACATCTTTTGTAAAGAATTTACATTTGTCTATTTGCACTTTCATGTTGGCATTTTTTCTACACAAAATGCGGTGATGCAATGTCTGCTGCAAGGGAGGTCCGTGCTGGAGTGCCTCAGGGCAGCGTCCTTGGGCCGATGCTATACACGGCCGATATGCCCGCCATCCCGGATCGGAGACTTCTAATCGCCACTTACGCCGACGACACAGCGTTCCTAGTCTCAGCCTACTGCCCTCACGACGCTTCACAGATCATCCAGCGACAACTGGACACGCTCAACGTATGGCTGAAAAGGTGGAACATCTCAGTCAACTCCGAGAAATCCTCCCATACCACCTTTGCCCTCCGGAAAGGTAACTGTCCGCCTGTTCACCTCGACGGCTCTCTCATCCCGGAAGAAGCCACTCCAAGCTACCTGGGTATGACCTTGGACAGAAGGCTGACATGGCGCGCCCATCTGCTGCGCAAAAGGAAACAGGCTGACGAAAGGCTCAAACGCTTCTACTGGCTGATTGGAAGGCAGTCCAAGCTAAAGCTGCGGGTAAAAATACTAGTGTACAAAGCCATACTCAAGCCAATCTGGACCTACGGAATCCAGCTTTGGGGCACCGCTAGTAGGAGCAATCGCCGTATGATCCAGCGATTCCAAAACAAAGCCCTGCGTATCATGTCAAACGCACATGTGTACCACGACAACGCCACTATTCACCGGGAGCTCCACATACCGTACGTCAAGGACGAGATCTCAAAGATAAGCCAGCGATATACCTCTCGTCTCTCAAACCACCCAAACACTCTTGCCCTAAATCTGCTCGACAACAGCTCAACTCTAAGACGGCTTCAAAGGAAACACCCACTTGACCTCCCGCTGGATTAAAAAACATAACCTCTCCCCCCCCCCCCCTTCCCCACTCTTTATAAACCTAGCCCACCCAACCACCAAATACGACACATGAAATAAATCAAATGTTAATGTTAAGCAAAAAATTTAATTATTGCCCAAAAAACCGGGCAGATTTTAAATAAAAAACCGTTTTGACGTTAAAACAAAAAAAAAAAAAAAATGTTGGCATTTTGTAAGGTCGTGAACACTTGTTCTAAGTGATAAACATGGTTATTTTCTGTTTTACTGGTTATTACAGTTTTTAATGATGTCATCTATATAGACGTAGCAAATGTTTCCGATATGATCTCTCAGGACGTCATCTTTGGAAAAATTAAGGTGAATTCTTTAGTCTGAAGGGAAGTCGTGTGAATTCATGTGTATGTGGTAAGGTTCTTATTTCTCCTTTTACGTTTATCGTGTATGTAAGCTTTTGGTCAGGCTCTGCAAAAATTTTTCTTTGTATTTATTTGCCAAGTTGGTTGTTTTTATAACCTGATCCCATTAAAAATGGGAAAAAGGGGTATAATGGTTTTGTGCAAAAGTATGAAACAGGCATAAGGAAGCATCTCCGACCCCATAAAATATATATATTCTTGATCAGTATCAATAGCCGAGTCGATATAGCCATGTCCGTCTGTCCGTCTGTCTGTCTGTCCGTCTGTATGAACGCCTGTTTCTCAGAGACTACAAAAGCTAGAGACTTCATATTTGAAATATAAGTTCTCGTAGTGCCGGGTCAATACAAGTTTATCATTTTTTTTTCGATATCTCATCCCGTTCAAAAGTTATCGATAAATATCGATTTCAGACAAGTGTTTTTCGGGCATAACTTGAAAGTCATAAAAGCTAGAAACTTTATATTTAAGTTTAAGTTACTGTACTGCCGGCTCTAAACAAACTCATCATTTTTTTTTCAATATCTCAATCCTTTCAAAAGTTATCGAAAAATTAAGTTTCCAAAACAAAGTTTTTAAGGTATAGCTTAAAAGTTATAAGACGTGGAGTCACCAAATTTTTTACATATACTCTCCAATAGCAAACAGAGGTTAAATGCATTTCACTTTTTGGATACCCCTCCCCGATCTCCTAGTGCTTACGGCTACTGGAACCGGCAAATCCGCGGTGTACAATGTCTACAGGACAGGCCCAAGGACACTGCCCTGCGGTACACCCGCTCCAATGTGGGGGACGCTTGATCGGTCGCCCCTCACTTGGACCATAAACGAGCGGCCAAGCAGGTAAGACCTGAGCAGTAGATACTGCGCCGATGGGAGGAGGGACTTCAGCTTAAAAAGCAGGCCATCATGCCATACGCGATCAAAAGCTTGCTGGATATCCAGGAAGACGGCAGATACTGCGTATTTTCCAAAGCCTTGAGGACATGCTGAACAACTCGATGAACTTGTTCTGGTGTACCATGGTGATGCCTTAAGCCAAACTGATGATTAGGAATGACATTCTGGACGCCACTTACTGCCGACATTCTTCCAAGAAATATTTTTTCAAATATTTTGGAGAAAGTGGACAGTAAGCTTATCGGCCGATATGACGCGACAAGGTTCTCCGGCTTGCCAGGTTTAGGAATCATCGCAATCACAGCACACTTCCACGCAGCGGGGAAGTGGTGGATGCGAACCATGGAGTTGAAAAGCAGCACGAAGAACATCACTCCCTTTTCAGGGAGGGCCTTAGCAACTCTGCCGTCGACGCCATCATAGCCGGGGGCTTTAGTGGGCTTTAGCCTGCGAATCTGCAGGTGGACCTCATCGGGGGCGACAGGTGTGATCGGTAGTACGGGATCAAGATCCGCATTTAAAAATGCGTCCGTTTCCCGAATTTGGCTGATCCGCGAACGCCGACGCAATCTCTGCGTCCGATCGACACCACGTGTTGTCCGGTCGCATTATAGGGATCCGCCTGAGTGGCTGCCGCTTGACACAACGCGTTGCCTTCCACAGATTGAGCCCATGGTTCTTGTTGGGATCAGCTTTGCGGAGCATTTCCTCGAAATATTGGCTCTTAGTGTCAAACAGCAGCTTCCGCAGCTCGGCTGCAGCCCGCTTAAAGTCCCTAAGATCCAGCGGATTGCGTGAGCGCATATATCGTCGACGCAGTGCTCTGCGAGATGGACTGGGAGTCGGACAAGGGTGTTGGCCAAGCATGGAGTATTCCGCCACAGCGTTAATATTACGCAGGAATAACTCTGCTGCGTCGTCGATATCAGCCGGTGAACTCAGCTCCATGCTAAAATTTACTAGCTGCTCCAATCTCTGCCGGAATCGAGCTAGGCTTGCCTTGCGCGGCAAAAGCCGTGCCTTGGGAGCATTTTTGTTGGCAGCTGATCGGAGCTTAGCTCTATCCGGTCGGATATACCAAGACACTCAGATTGGATTCCGGCGTACACAGCAAAGTCAATTGCTGTCGGCAAATGTCTGCCATACGAGTAGTGGGTTGGACCACCCGTAGCAAGTACTTGGAGATTGGAGCCCCTCACGCAATCCGCGAGCACAGTCCCACGGCGGGTGTCGTGTGCAGCACCCCAGAGCCGATGTTGCGCATTCCAGTCCCCAACAATCAGGAACTTGGGGCCAAGCTCTTCGAAGAGATATTACAAATCTTCTACTTCCCACACAAAACGAGGTGGACAGTAGACAGCCGCTAGGACTACTTCGCCTTGATCACTGGAGACTTTCACAGCAACACATTGCGCACAAAGCCAGCTCAGGGACGTCAACAGATGATGCTGCAGCGTAGCTATAATAATCACCGCTGCTCCCCCACGCATGCGATCCAAGGGATGGTTGGCAAGGTGTACGTCATATCCTGGCAGCCTGAAATATGACCTTAAGCAGCAGTGAGTCTCGCAGACTAGCATGACGTCTATGTTGTGGCTGTAGATGAACAACTCCAGCTCGTTGGCGTTGTTTGACAAACCGTTGGCATTCCACACGCCAATGCGCAGCCCAATTTGGCTCATTTTTGGGCAAGCGCGGCGTGGAGCAAGCTCATCATAGACATAAGTGTCTCGCTGAGCTTGTCAAACTTCGCCATTAAGGTGTCGAACTGGAGCTGTGACGGCTGCTGATCGTGCCACTGTTGATATTGCTGTGGCTGCTGATATTGATGTGGCTGCTGATGTTGCTGACGTTGCTGATGTTGTTGCTGTGGCTGTCGTTGCTGCTGATGTTGCTGTCGATGCTGCTGCTGTTGTTGTCGTTGCTCTTGCTGCTGCTGTTGTTGTTGATTTAGCTGTTGCTGCTGCTGGTACTGCTTAGGCTGTGGCTGCTGGTAGTGATGTGGCTGTCGGAGTTGCTGATGTTGTTGCTGTGGCTGTCGTTGTTGCTGATGTTGCTGTTGATGCTGGCTGGCTGGCGCTTGCGTCGACGACGCAATACCTTCCTCCGTGGTTGCTGTGGCTGAAGCGACGGCTCCAGTGGCATAGGTGGCTGCAGTGGCAAATGCATCTGCTCTTGTAGATGCTGCTGCTACTGAAGTTGCTGGTGATGTCGCTGCTGCCCAATTTGCTGCTGTTGTTGTTGTTGAGGGGGTGCCTGGTGTTGTTGCTGACGAGCTGCAACAGCATATGAGAAATTATTTCTCACCGGGACCACTCGGCGCGGCAGCATTGCACCTTGTTCTGGATCTCGTCGTGGGGCAACCTGCAATCTGCGCTGCTTAGCTACACGCTGGTAAGCTTCGCAGCCCTTCCAGCAAGCTGGGTGATTGCCATCACAATTTGCACTTTTTGGTTCAGCCTCATTTCCTTTTTGGCAACCAGCGGTTGGATGAGCTGCGCCACACTTGACACAGCGATGCTGCTTTTGGCAATACCGCATTGTGTGGCCAAACTCCTGGCAACGGTGGCACTGCGGAATGTCAACGTGGCGGTCCGGGCAGTCAACGGAAATTATTAGCTGACAAAGAGTTTCCAGCTTATAAACCTCTTTGTTATTGGCAGCTGGCTCCAGCTCCAGATTACAAAGATTGAGCACCTCTTTTGTGGCGCGGCTCACTATGGTATGGACACCGCGCAAGGTGTGTCCAAGCTTGGCCAGCTCAGTCCGAATCCTCTCCGTTTTGAGCAGCGATGGATCCAATCCTCTGATCACCACCCGGAAGCCTCGCTCCTCCTTCAGCTGATAGGAGTGGAACGGTATTTCCTTTTCGTTAAAGAGTCGCTGAATTGCCCTGTATGTATCAATATTAATTGGCAATACACGTACCGTTCCACCACCACAGCACTTGAGCACAAAGCTGTCAGGCGGCGTGACAGCATTAAGTGCATAGAGGAGGCCAACAACATTTGTGATGCCCTCAGCAATGAGTGCAGGAGACTTGGGTGTCCTGACCGGCCGAAGTTCTCCGTCTTGACTTGTCAAGTTTGTCTCCGGAACCCCCCGAATCTCGGAAACTGCGCTTAGATTGTGCTCCTCATCCAGCGAGCCTTGAGCATCAGATACTGGTGCAAGAGTTGGAGGGAGAGGAAAGGTGGGCGAAGGAGGCAAACTTGAGCCGGCAATAATAGCTTCAAGCTCAACATCCACCTCGTCATCTGCATCCATATCCATTTCATCGCTGCGGAATGAAATAGCTCTAGAGCGAGCACCAGTTGATGTGGATGGAACTGCATCCAAGACATCTTCATCGTCTGATGTTTGCGCAATCCTGTGCAACTTGGAGGCAGGCTTTGGTGATTGAGTAGCCCCTTTCTTGCGCTTATTCGAGGTGGCTGGCTTGGCGTTTGACGTTGTTGTTGTTATTGTTGTTGTTCACTTTGGCGTAGATGGGTTTTGCGTTGTTTTTGTTGCTGGCAGACCGCAAGCGTAAATTATAGCGCTGTTCGCAAGTCTGCCTGGCCAGAGATGGGGAGCACCAGGAGACTGCAGGGGCAGTGGCTGGTGCACCAGCATCATTGTGCGCTGGCATCCCGTTGGTGATTTCGTCGCTCATTTTGGTCTTTGGCGCGCACCAAGCGCACGCACTCAACGGAGTGGCGGCGGCGCACGCACAAGAAGCACTGAAGACTCCGCTCCAGACAATTTGTAAGGCACCTAAGTGAAGTTCGGTAGTAACCGAACTTAAAGAGAGCAAAATAACCGAGCAGACCGTTCGTCGTTCGCACAAGCGCAACAAAAACGTTCAGGAGGCCGCTGACGGAAAAGTGGGCAGCGTCCGACGAGAGAAGAACTATCTCTCGAACGACGGTACTCGCAGCGGTACGGATACGCGCAGCAAAACAAATGTAAAGGCCAATGCACTAAGCGGGTGCGTTAGCAATTGTAATTGTTTTTGTGTTGAACTGTTTGTAATTAGCCTGCAATGCAAGCTGAGTTTTATCACAATAAAATATAGTAACTATAATGTTCTTGTTTAGCCGGCTCGAGGTCAATAAAACAAACAATTTGTTTTGTTTTTATATTTTTTCCGATATATTTCGGCTGCAACAGCGGCAACCGTCTTCAGGGAACAACGATTAAAACATTGAAATAAAAACAGATACTTATCATTTAACAAACATTTGTAAGAAACAAAATTTTTTAACAAATTAAAAGTTTAAAAAATTATTCAAAACGTAAATTTTTTACACGTCTTCACTGCTTGGCGTGGAGTTGTCAACTAAATATTTCGTGTAAGTAGGTGTCTGCATATATGTGCGCAGTTTTCTGTGTCTGTTTTGTAATTGAGTCTTCTGTCCGGTGGTACGTTTATTATGTGTAACATTTCGAGTGTAAATCGTTTGCTGTAGTGTGGTTCCTGTTGCAGTATTGTTGTTTCCTCGAAGTTTGGTGAGCGTCCGCTCTCAGTGCAATGTGATGCTAGTGCTGTCTTTTGTATGCGTGTTTGGTGTCTTAGCTTGATGTCAGATTTATGTTGTGAAATTCTTGTTTTTAATTTTGATTTTGTGGTTCCAATATATACTTAATTGTTATTTTCGTCTCCGTTGCATGGTATGTTATATATAACATTATTTTTGTCCACTTTTAGTATTTTTGATTTTGTGTTGTTAAAAAAATGTTTTCATTGTTATTGTGGGCTTGTGGGCTATTTGTATATCCTCTTTATTGTAGCAGTCAGAATTTTTTAAACATTCAGATAGAGACGGTACATAGGTTACAGATTTAAAGATTTTTGGTGGTTGTTTTTCTTTTAAGTCATTTGGTCTGTATTTTCGTATTAGTGATTTTAAATCGTTGTTCGCTAGAGTCAATAATATTTGTGTTTTTATTTCCTTGTGGTAGATTTTGTCGCTTATGTTTAGCATCCGATTTATACAGCCAACTGCTGTATTTATTATCATTGTTTTCGGGTGTTTTGAAAAGAAGTTAATGATTCGTCCTGATGCTGTAGTCTTTCTGTACCACTTTGCTGTAAGCGTATTATTGTGTCTAATTATTAAGGCGTCTAGATATGGTAGTTTTCCGTCTAATTCGAGTTCCATTGTAAATTTTATGCCTCTGTTGTATGAGTTTAATGTGTCCAGTGTGTTTTGAATTTCGTCTATTTTTGTTACTGCAAATAAATCGTCTACATACTTAGTCAATAGTCTTGGGGTGTACCTTAGGTTATTGGTTGTCTTATGCAACAATTCTTCCATAATTATCAGGGACCGCAAATAACGGTTATGGGGTAAATTTTGAACTAAAAAAATCATTGGGTAGGAGATGACCAGCGTATACATGAAAAAGTTCAATATGTTTGTTTTTTTATGGTTTTTTGAAATAGGTAATGACCCGTAATTTTGAATTTATATTTTTAAAAATCAATTGTAATAATTATTTTTAATTTTTATTTCAGAAATTAATTTTAATAATTATTAATGATTTTTATTATAAAAATCATTTATAAAAGTCAGGTTTGATTTCTATTTACAAAAGTCAACAATAATTATTACGATTGATTTTTATAATTAAAACTCAATAGTAAAAATCACTCAATGATTTTTATTTTCTGGATCATGAAAATAAAAAGCATCCCATGTTATATATTTAAAACAATTAATTTCGATGTTGAACATGAGCCTACAAAACTCTGAAAATTATTTTCAAAAATACTGAAAATAATGAAAAATTTAAAAAATACCAAATAATACTAAAAATACTAAAAAAAATTTAAAAAGTCTAAAATTAATTGTAAAAACTACTGCATATGCTGAAAAATACCAAAAAAATTAAAAATACCAAAAATACTAAAAATACTTAAAAATACCAAAACTACTAAAAATACTAAAAATACTTATAAATACCAAAACTACTAGAAATACTAAAAATACTTAAAAATACCAAAACTACTAAAAATACTTAAAAATACCAAAACTACTAAAAATAATTTATTATTTTCAGCATATTTAGTATTTTTCAGTTTCTTAGTGTTTTCCGTATGTTTTAGTATTTTTAGTAGTTTTGGTATTTATAAGTATTTTTAGTAGTTTTGGTATTTTTAAGTATTTTTAGTATTTCTAGTAGTTTTGGTATTTATAAGTATTTTTAGTAGTTTTGGTATTTTTAAGTATTTTTAGTATTTTTGGTATTTTTAATTTTTTTGGTATTTTTCAGCATATGCAGTAGTTTTTACAATTAATTTTAGACTTTTTAAATTTTTTTAGTATTTTTAGTATTTTTTGGTATTTTTTAAATTTTTCATTATTTTCAGTATTTTTGAAAATATTTTTCAGAGTTTTGTAGGCTCATGTTCAACATCGAAATTAATTGTTTTAAATATATAACATGGGTTGCTTTTTATTTTCATGATCCAGAAAATAAAAATCATTGAGTGATTTTTACTATTGAGTTTTAATTATAAAAATCAATCGTAATAATTATTGTTGACTTTTGTAAATAGAAATCAAACCTGACTTTTATAAATGATTTTTATAATAAAAATCATTAATTATTATTAAAATTAATTTCTGAAATAAAAATTAAAAATAATTATTACAATTGATTTTTAAAAATATAAATTAAAAATTACGGGTCATAACCTATTTCAAAAAACCATAAAAAAACAAACATATTGAACTTTTTCATGTATACGCTGGTCATCTCCTACCCAATGATTTTTTTAGTTCAAAATTTACCCCATAACCGTTATTTGCGGGCCCTGATAATTATGGAAGAATTGTTGCATAAGACAACCAATAACCTAAGGTACACCCCAAGACTATTGACTAAGTATGTAGACGATTTATTTGCAGTAACAAAAATAGACGAAATTCAAAACACACTGGACACATTAAACTCATACAACAGAGGCATAAAATTTACAATGGAACTGGAATTAGACGGAAAACTACCATATCTAGACGCCTTAATAATTAGACACAATAATACGCTTACAACAAAGTGGTACAGAAAGACTACAGCATCAGGACGAATCATTAACTTCTTTTCAAAACACCCGAAAACAATGATAATAAATACAGCAGTTGGCTGTATAAATCGGATGCTAAACATAAGCGACAAAATCTACCACAAGGAAATAAAAACACAAATATTATTGACTCTAGCGAACAACGATTTGAAATCACTAATACGAAAATACAGACCAAATGACTTAAAAGAAAAACAACCACAAAAAATCTTTAAATCTGTAACCTATGTACCGTCTCTATCTGAACGTTTAAAAAATTCTGACTGCTACAATAAAGAGGATATACAAATAGCCCACAAGCCCACAATAACAATGAAAAAAATTTTTTAACAACACAAAATCAAAAATACTAAAAGTGGACAAAAATAATGTTATATATAACATACCATGCAACGGAGACGAAAATAACATATGCAATAAAGTATATATTGGAACCACAAAATCAAAATTAAAAACAAGAATTTCACAACATAAATCTGACATCAAGCTAAGACACCAAACACGCATACAAAAGACAGCACTAGCATCACATTGCACTGAGAGCGGACGCTCACCAAACTTCGAGGAAACAACAATACTGCAACAGGAACCACACTACAGCAAACGATTTACACTCGAAATGTTACACATAATAAACGTACCACCGGACAGAAGACTCAATTACAAAAAAGACACAGAAAACTGCGCACATATATACAGACACCTACTTACACGAAATATTTAGTTGACAACTCCACGCCAAGCAGTGAAGACGTGTAAAAAATGTACGTTTTGAATAATTTTTTAAATTTTTAATTTGTTAAAAAATTTTGTTTCTTACAAATGTTTGTTAAATGATAAGTATCTGTTTTTATTTCAATGTTTTAATCGTAGTTCCCTGAAGACGGTTGCCGCTGTTGCAGCCGAAATATATCGGAAAAATATAAAAACAAAACAAATTGTTTGTTTTATTGACCTCGAGCCGGTTAAACAAGAACAGTATAATTAAAAAGGTCGCTAAAAACATAAAACATAGTAACTATATTTAACGAGCTATCACGGAATTGTACACAAGAGAAGCACGATTTAACAATGTTGCCAAATATAAAGTGGGCTTGTCTATATAGCAGTGCTTCGCGAGCACTTTTTTGCAGTCACTACAATACGCGTCCGCAATCGAAGAAGGCATAATAGAAACTTGAAGGCTTTTTAATAGATAATAGCTGCGAAAGATTGCCGTTGAGACCTCTAACAAACGTGTCTAAAGCCCTATCTCGGTATATAACCGTCATCGCCTGGATGGTCTCCTGGGATGCTTCAAAGCTTCCTATCTGATTGAGAATCAAGGACAATTGGTGGTATACAGCCTGATAAAACTCTACTACTGAGCTATTTCCTTGGGATAGTGAATAGAGTTGGTACTCTAGGGTCTTCAAATCCCGTCTGTCAGCGTAATGGGCAGTTAAGCATTTTAAAATTGCTGTCCACTCAAGAGGGGTGTTATACGATTCTAATACGGCATCTGCTTGTCCAATAATTTTATTTCGGATAGCTAGTACTTAACTAGTACTTAGGGGATCCAATTTTGTTTTCGTAGATCTTGAGTACCGGTAAAGTCTCTAAGTATTCGTACTATGTCGCGTAGCTTTTCTAGCTCGACTAAATTATGAGCTAACTTCCAATTAATTCATTGGTCTCTTTGACCTGAAAAATGTCTAATGGGATTCAAAGTTGCTTTAACGAGATTGGGTAGGCTTTTATTAAGTATTTTTGCTATAGTTTCTTCCTTATCTCTCTGCATCACTAATCTTGAATTCACTAAATTACTTGAACTGGCTCCTGATGGGCCTATTAGATTTTCTAACTTATTTATAAGAAATTGGTCTCGTATGATAGGTGTGTTAAATGATGATGAAGGGGATTTATGTTTTTTTATGCACTTTTTTAGGATAAATATTTTAAAAACTTCTTATAAAAAAAAACTAATTTAAAAAATGTTAAGCTGTAAATTTGCTTGGATAAAAGTGTGTAATTTAAATGTAATTTTTTAGTGTTTTGCTTTAAGTGTTTAAATTGAAATTTTGGATATCTTAATTTTAATTTTTCTTTTTGTATTTTTTAGGTCTATGTTTATTATTATTATTTTAAGCAGTGGGAAAAGCAAATGGGAAAAAGGGTAAAATGGTTTTGTGAAAAAGTATGTAATAGGCATAAGGAAGCATCTCCGACCCTATAAAGTATATAGATTATTGATCACTATCAATAGTTGAGTCGATCAAGCCATGTCCGTTCGTCCGTCTAACCGTCTGTCCGTCTGTATGAACGCGCGTATTTAAAATATAAGTTTTATGTTTATGTTTTTTTTTTCGATATCTCGGCCTGTTTAAAAGTCATCGATAAATTTCGATTCCAGACCAGTGTTTTTTGGGCATAACTTGAAAGTCATAATAATTACAGACTTCATTATTGTTATTTAAGTTTTCGTATTGCCGGCCAATACAAGCTTATAATTTTTTTCTCAATATCTCGACACGCTCAAAAGTAATCGATACATTAAGATTCCAGATTAGTGTTTTTTATGTATAGCTTAAAAGTTAAAAAAGGTAGAAACACCAAATTTGGTATGCATATTTTCCTATAGCAAACAGAAGTAAAAAATATTTCACTTTTTTGATACTACCCCCCGATCTCTCAGAAATAAAAAATACGTATATTTAGAAGTATGACCTTCGCATTTTACATAGTCTCACATTTATATGCCATCTTTGTGTCCTACAAATTTCATTACGATCGGCCAATAAACAAATAAGTTATTAACGATTCAATGTAACATAGTTTGGTGCCAAAGGAAGAAGAAGAAGCAAAGCATATGTATGACGCGCGTAGCAAGCAGCTTTTGTTTGTATATGTGTGTGTGTGTTTCTATGTATGAATGCAGATAAATAACTTCAATGAATGTAAGACCTTGGATCAGGGTATATCCTAGTCGGGCACTCTCGACTAGAGCACTCTTACTTGTTTTTGGTTGGAACCGTAGTAAAACGTAGATCGCTTTTTAGTGGATTAGACGTTCGCGTTATAGCTGCTTTTACAGGTATTTTTACACGAACCGTAGCTACTATAAAGGCACTTGTTTTTCGACACTATTTTACTTTCTTTACCACAGGCCCTGTTCGGGCGCCAATTAAATGTTTGACTTATATGTTCTTTAAAAAAAAGCAATTATTCTTTTATTGAGTCGGATTAGGAACTAAAGCTAAATGCTAATTACATTGGATTTTATAGGCTATCGCTGCTGAGGCTTTGCCGTGGTGTGTTGTTTTGTACGCTGGGCGTCTCTGCAGACGTACCGCTGCATGTTGTTGCTGACGTTAGGCTGTTTGTTGTTGACAACGTGCCGCTGGGCGTTGCTGCTGACGTTGGGTGTCCGGTAGCATGCCGTCTGTGAGTGTATTTTGTGTGATGGTCATTGCGCTGTTTGTCTTGCGCAATGTTTTACCCACGGTTGTTCTTGTTGTCAAAACAGCTGACTCGGCGCACGTGTCGCTGAGACCTGGGAATGTCTTAGCTTGAATTGGTCTGGTTGTATTATGTGTGTCCTTAACTTATATATTCTCGTATAGGATACAAAAGTAAAAACTATTTTGATACCTCACCATGATCCCCCAGAAATTTTCACCCGCCCTGTCTCTACCTACAAACTCGAAAGACTACAGAAAAAAGGCAACGGCAGAAATTCACAGCAATGGCCGCATGTCTTCTATGGATTGAATATATGTATATGGGTTGCTGATAATTCGCACATATGTACGCGTACATACAATAGTATCGGAGCGTCGAAATAGATGTTGCGGCAGCGAAGCCAGGACAAGCAATGCTGTTTAAAGGATTCTGCCGCTTATGGCAAACCAAATTTTCTCTGCCTGCCTTCTGCGATATGTTTTAGGGTCGCAGTCATAGCACACGAAGCTGGTTGTGTTTTGACCGTCCGGATATTTTATGCAACCACTTTTTAGTCGATTTGACGCCTCTATGTGTTGTATGCTTAGTGGTATGGGTTAATAGAAGAAGAAGAAGCAAATCAATTTCATCAAGCGCGCAACGGGTTTTTGCAAGCAATGTATGAATTCAGATAAATAATTATTAATGAATGGGTTCAGGATATATCCTAGTCGGGCCCTCTCGATACTTGTTTTTTATTAGCGGTTCGAAACGCCAGTGTGTGATATTTTGCTTCTCTGTATCTGTGTGTGCGAGCGAGCTTAAATCTAATAGCAACGAATTTGCGATAAAGCTCCAATGGAAAATTTCTACTCGGTTTCTTCATACTCAATGACACAAAAACACAAAAATGTTTTCAAAATTAAAATACTTCTGAATTATAGTGTAGCCACACAGCTGAGTAGGCTAGCAATCAATATTCAATTTCAATGCACAGATCGGTTTATGCTTCTATGTTGAAGCCGATTCCAGTTAGTCAGCATAAAACACAGAAACACAAATTACACCAATGAAAATATTTATCTGAAGCATAAAGTTGTTTCAGTCCACAATTTGCGGCAATGTCCAAGCGCAACAAGGACGGCCATGAGGCGCTAATGAGGAAGCACGCTAAGTTGCGCTTTAAGAGATTGGTTCTCGTTGCCTTGACCAACTATCAATGGATGAGCGATGCGGATGAACAAGGACTTACCCTAAATGTTAAGAAAAATGTTGCCATGTTAATACGCAAGAAGCACAAGACTGGCATTTTGACCATGGCCGTAAGTGGATCAGCAATATAAATGTAGATCAGCTTATAAATGATTCAAATATATTCCAGCAAAAAGGCTTGTTGGCAACACCACATCACACGCGAACCATACTCGAGAGAAAAAATCTCTGCACAATCGTTGCTGGACTTGGTTGCTTTACACAAGTTCCACCAGTGGGTAAACTTGTTGATATATATATCTAGGTGTAACTTCGTTTACGTAATTTCAGAAAATTCGAGCTCGCTTGGTGCCTTACCTTCACTTTATGTTGGTCAGTTCGGGTCGCACTTTGATGAAAGAAGGTGACGTACCGACAACTGTTTATTTTGTAGTTAGCGGTGAACTCGAGATGTCCCAGAAAATATATAATAAGGTAGTATATATATGATTATACATAATATTTGATAATAAAATCTGGTGTCGCAGGTTACCCGCAAGCTTGAACAAAAGCCTGAGGCCTTTTTGGGACCAGGTGATTGGATTGGTGAGATTGAGCTGTTAGAGGATGATATCAGGATGAATACATATAAAGCCACAAGTAGACAATAAAAATTGTATGTAACATAGTCTTAATCGAAATGTATCTTTATTGCAGCTAACTGTGAAATTCTGGTACTGTACGACCATGACTTTAATGCGCATCTGAAGCCATATGCCAAAAAAGTTTGGATTGAAAAAAAAAAAGCGATTGCCTCGTTAAGCTACCTGAAATTTATGAATGAAGCACAGGTAAGAGGGATACCACTAGTCAAAAACCTAAATCAAAACGGAACGAAATGAATCTCAGCAAAATTCATTATTGTTTTTTAATTGTGTAAAACTCTTTTCTATCGATTGTTTGGTCACCACCAAAGTGTAGGATATCGCTATTATATTAATTGTTTACTTTTAGATTATAAGCGCCTGCAAATTCGGCATTTTACGCCAATATAATCCATTAGATACGATATATCCCGATGACAACGACAACATTCTTCATGTGCATTTCGTTTTAAGCGGAGAATGCGTTTTATTGCAGTGCCTACACATGAGGGTAATTACTTAAATATTTGTAACAGTCAAGACCAGACTCTGAATAAAGAAATCCACTCAGGTGTCCTTTGTGAAGGGGGAAGCGAAGTATGAACTACCTAAAATGATGGAGTTGTACAGTGACAATGATGCAGAGGATGACAAATCAGAACCGTTTGATGTTAGAGAAATATTGCGATCGAGCTCATCGCTCGACGAGGCCGGACACAATAAAAAGAAAGTGGTATGAAACTAATTTCAATTCAATTCGCTGGCCAGAGAAATACAGCCAGAGATAAGCTGATGTACGAAATTGATAATAATTTGTAAGCTAAATAAAGTGTCCTTTTTGAATACAGAAACGCAAGGCCGAATTTGCAAAGATGGAGGCAAACTGTAAGCAAATGAATCAGAAACTGGAGGTTCTAGACAATCCACCGCATTATCATCGTTACACCAAATCAATCACGACATTGCGAAGGTCTGGAGAACGCGTGCAGCTTGAAGAATTCGAGGATTATTATTATTCTTTAGATGACGATAATTTCAACAAAAGCAGCATATCTTTGCGAAGAGAAATTTTGTTACCTGTGATCCGGAAACATTCAAGTAAAACGAATAAAATGATGAGCCTAGAGGAAGCAGAGTTAGAGGAGTCGGAAATATTTACCGCTTCATCATCGTCTTCTTCAAGCGTTCCAATGTCTGTAATGTCATTGAAACTTCGAGTAAGTCTCATTTATAACCATGGAATGAAGGCACTCGTTACATTCCATATACTCATTTAGAATATTGAAAACTTTGCGACTCATTTTATCGACGTTGGCTCCATGAGCTTTGGAGGCCTTTTCGGTGTTGGCGAGAAGGGCGATCATCGTGTTGTTATGGCCCGTACCACAGTGCAATGCCTGCTTATCCCACTGTACTGGCTCATGGAGGATGACCAAAATCCGGGTCATATTTGGCAGAAAATGCGTTTCTACTTGGATCGCTGTATACCCTCCAGAGAGTCACTCTTTCAGGATTTTATTAAGACTCGAAAATGGGCACAGTTTAAGGGCGATTGTGTGGAGCAATTTACACACTCAACTTCAAATCCGACCAAGATCGAGGATATACCCATCATAATTCGCATCGTTGAATCAAAAGAGTCAAGGCCCGATCCTTACGATCATTAGGTTTCTACAAGTTTTTAACGTTGCACAATTCATTCAAATCTAAATTGCTCACATTTGAGCTTGATCCACATTGAGTTATGTGGATACAGATATTGTATTTTTTCTTAAATTTTGGAGCAGACTCTTAAAACTGGCATAGGGGTGAGTTGTGCAATAAAAATAGACCCTTCAGGAAAGCCAAGTTATTATATCTGAGCTTGGTAGGAAAACTCTTTGGATCTACGTTGGTTTTCAGCACCACTGGAATATAATGGATGATTGATATAAGGCCGAAACACGTTGAATAATATGCACACTTGAGAAATTATATTTAAATTCAAAAATGCGGTTTATTTCAAATCTAAAATTATTTCCGAATATATAAACTTGTTAAGACGAGCGTGCCCGACTGAGTATGCCAAATCGGAATTACATGCCATAAAATACGAGGTTCGGGAAAAGATATGAAAAAGTCAAATATTCTTTACCTCCGTATGCTATACGAAAATATACATAACAAATTTGGTGCCTCTGGGTCTTATAACTTATGCCCAAAAAACGCTGGACTGGAATTGAAATGTATCGATTAATTTTAAACGGAACGAGATATCGATCACATGAAACGCTTAATGCCCAGGGAGTACGAGATCTAATATTTCAAATATGAAGTCTCTAGCTTTTATAGTCTCTGAGATCTGTGCGTTCATACAGACTGACGGACAGACAGACTCGGCTGTTGATCAAGAATATAAGCACTAAGCATACAACACATAGAGGCGTCAAATCGACTAAAAAGTGGTTGCATAAAATTCTTGTACTGGACGCTCCCAAGCAGCTTCGTGTGCTGCGACTGCGACACGAAGGCAAAGCGTAGCATTCAGGCAGAGAATATTCTTCTGGCGATCAGCGGCACACAGCGCCGAACTCATTACTTGCTCTGGCTTCGCTGCCGCAACATCTATTTCGACGCTCCGAAACGCTTGCATATCTGCAAATTAGCAGCAGCACATACATATATTCAATCACAAGAAGACATGCGGCCATTGCTGTGAATTTCCGGCGTTGCCGATTTTCTGTACTCGTTCGAGCTTGTAGGTAGAGACGGGGTGGGGGTTGCAATAGTTCTATGAGGTAGCCAGTGGCCGAAATTTAGATTTTTCAATTTCAGCCAGCGGTGCTTCTCTTCGAAATGGAGGGTATTAGGGCATAATTAATATGTTTGCAACACTTACTGGCAATTAACATTAAAAATCCATTTAGTCATAATTATTAATTATTGATTAATACACTTTGTTATCAAAGAACTATTACCATTAAAAACAATATCTTTTTGTTTATATTAATAGTTTAATTAAATATATTTATTTATTTATTTATTGGCGACTAGAGGCAGTCACATAGGAAATTCAAATAACTGTTAGGAAATTAAAAGTAATATTATAAAAAAGAGTAACAAGTTAAATATTTTTGGTAAGGGTATCTATGCGCTGCCGTTTAATGGATGTGTGATTTATGGACATAAATGCGTAAAAATGTAGTAAACATATGCAAGTGTGCGTGCATGTTCATTGCGAGAGCGCACATCCATTCAATGGATTGGATTCTGTGTAACAAATTTAATTAAAAATAATCTATAGCCTCACATACAGCTCCTTTACAGTACATTAATACTCTCTGCTTTTAAATAACATGCTTCGAATGTGAGTTCACTTCAAGCACGCAAAACTTATCTTTAACTACAATGTAAATACAAAATCAAAAAAAAAAAAAAATCAATATGACAATATATCACTTAAATCAATATAGTTATGTACCTTGGCAAAATAAAAAAAATTGATTCTTTCAAGCAATAAATCAATTATAGGAAAAAATACAAATTTTTGGTTCTTCTAACAAAGCCAAGAAATACTTTTAAGTTATAACACGAACCCCCAAAAATCACAAATTAAATTCTAATGTGAAATGCAATTCACCTAATTTTGGGGACATCATGTTCACTAAGAAAAAAAAAACCCCCAAAATCATCGAAAAATCTATCTAACATGGTAAAAAATGATAGCGTTTTAAATGTCATTCTTCAAGTGTATTCTAAAGCAACAAAACCCTCAAAATCATCGAAAAATCTTTAAACTTGTTGAACAATGCTAACGTCTTTAAAAATATAAAACAAAATAAATACTCTACTAAAAATCAAAAAAAGACATTCACATCAATGGTCTTAAGAAAGATAAAAACAATTATTAAAAATTATTTATCATCTGAATTTCTTGCCTTCTTTTAGGCTTCATTTTATATTTCTTGAATATAAAAAGAGTTCCCGTCTCAATAAAATTTCCTTAAATGTCTTCAACAGAGCATTTATGTTTCAATGCTTACTGCTTTACAATCCTTGAATCACACCGTCTTTAATATCATCCTTCAAATGTAGATTCCCTCTAAGTCAATAGAATTATCGTCGAACTTCAAATCAAAACAAAACAATAGAACGAAAACCTTCTAACTATAATAAAAATGAATCTCTAGATCTATTATAAAAGGCTTTAAAAACAAATGAAAAACTTATAAAATTAAAAAAAAAAGAGCTTAAAAATAGTCCATTTTTGAAAGTAAATCTTCTGAATAATTGGAGATATAAAAATAGTTTGGGTTGTAAATAAGAAAATGCTATCAATGAATGTTTAGCTATTAAGCCAGGCCCTTGCAGAACATTCGAGCTAAAATGCTCCCTTAATTTTAACTCTTTACCCTTCACGTAATCCTAAAAGCAAACAGCATGGCGCTAAAGCAAGCGTTGATTTAAAAACTAATAACAATAATAAAAAAAACCTTGTCAATAGCATGATAAAATATTACTCTAGTCAATCTAGTTAGCGACATTTAAAAAATCAAAATTAACTTCTTAAAAAGAACGAATAAACTAATGTTAACCTGCAAAGGTATGGCTTTATTCTAGAACCGAGTAATACATTTATAATAATACAGTTTAAAAACCATGGAATATTCAAAATATGAACCAAGCAAGCTTCAGATAATGTACTTCGCGTCTGAAGTTCAAGTCAATCCTCAGACTTCTGAATATTTGTAAGCAAATGACTCAAGCCTCAAAGCACTAAGCAAACAACACATAGAGGCGTCAAATCGACTAAAAAGTGGTTGTATGCTTAGTGCTCAAAGTCATAATCCCTACAATCTGGATTATACAAATAATGAAACAAACTACAGAACCTGAGTATGTTAAAGTTTTTAATGAGGAAGGGATTCTTATGTCAACCACATGAGTGGGAAAAAAATCACGTATATCATACCCATACTCAATATGTGTTGGACAGAAAATAAACTTAAGATAACAAATTGTCCATGGTCCCGGTTATCTGTTACTCACTTTTTATACAAACTCTCAGAAATAGTGATAATGTAAGTAAAACATCGTTTTTAACGTGATTAAACGTGACAAAATATCAAGAGTTTTCCTTGAATTTGTATATTCTCTTCTCAGATAGCTAAGTAGAATTGTAATACTATGCATATATCCTCAGTAGGGTGCGTTTGATTAATTAATAAAATTAGCTTGAAGGCATTAGAAATAGGAGCAACATAAATTATACATCCCCTTAAAATTATATCTGTCATGACTTTTACTAAAAATGGGAACAAAATGAGCACTCTCACATTGACACATAGCTTCAACTACTATCGTTATAAAATTAGAAAACACAAAAAAAAAACTAATTCATCCTGTTCTGTGATAAGATCAAGTAATAAATTAAGAATTTCCTAAAGCAAACATTAAAATGATTTAATAACATAGCTCGCCTACAATAGGTCTCATGAATGGTCAATAAGATTTGTAAAAACTTATTTTGGACAAAATAACCTAATTAATATAAAAAAGATCTAAAATATATCAATATCAAAACTGATAAAATCACCTCTAGGCAAAATATATAAGACAAAATGCGACGAATCATTAATTTATATTTAACTTCCAATAAAGTCCCGCTCACTTTTCATATAAAATTTAAAATAAAACACTACTGGAAGATATGTTATCTAAAGGCTGGTCCTTAGCAACTATCAAAAGCTAACTAGTGTGCGTCAAATCGTCTATAAACTTATAGAATATGAGCAAGACCTTATAAATACCAACATTAAAACTAATGGAATCCGTATCCACCACAGCAAACTAAAAGTCCATACTAAATGTGAGTCCATTCTACTTTCAATTAAGTAGAATACAAGCAATAAGTCACAATAACTCACATTCGCTCGAATTATTTAATAAAACAAGAAAATCTAATGCGGATCCCTGTTTTCGAAATTATACTGTTAGTGTCATTAAAAAAGAAAATAAAAATATGAGGAAAATACAAAAAATGGTCTCTGATAAAAACTAAAACAATATTAAAACATGTAACATCATCATTATACTCAGGTTGTATCTCAGCCAATTATATTAAAGTGAAGTGCACAAGAGTCGCTCAAACTCTTTATGCAGCAAATTAAGGTTAAAACAATCCAACTAAAAAATGAAACGAAACTAGACTCAAATCAGGTGAAAATAATCGCAGACTAGATAGTTACTATACTCTGTATTAAATATTTGGAGTAAGGGTCGAAAACCTAGTTGACGTATCAATCAGCAATCTGATTGAACGTTTTGTTGAGAAAATTATCACATAAAACTATATCTATTCCTAAATAGCATCTGAAAAAACTAAAAACCTATTTACGGTGGGTTGCAAATTGCATTGCGTTGTTTACTGTATGCATTTTGGTAAATACAAGACCTTGTAAACCTGCACGAAATCAAGTACGAATGTTAAATTTATTCAACTAACCCCACCCCCCCCCCCTCCCCCCACCACACATAGCAAAATAATAAAATAATTAATCTAAGGAGGTAAAATATTCTAGATGTCTAAAACCTAGTAGATATATCTCTTTGTAAATATATTAAGACACCTACATAGATTCTGTTAAAATATTTCATTAACAAAAACCTCTTATCCCAAATCATAGGCTACCCGCCCTCCTTAAGCTAATAAAATTTCCCAATGGTAATTTGCTATATAAATTCAAAGTTTAATGATACATTGCGAATATCTATTCAGCATATTTAATTATATAAAAATGTATACTGAATTAATCACAACCATTCAGCATATTTAATTATATAAAAATGTATACTGAATTAATCACAACCAAAGCACACTCAGAAATTAAAGTAATAAATGTATAGAGATTAAACAAAATTAACTAGCAGAAATGTATTTCCACATCAAAGATGAAAGCGAAATATTATGAAGATATTTATTAAATAGTGTGCATAAGAAAAGAAATATATAAATAAATATCAAAAACTTTATATGTGAAAGGGAATCGTGGAATATAAGAATAAAGCATGTTGGAGGTGAGGTAGCTCTAGGTAGCCATCAGAACATCTTTAAGAAAAGCGATGAACAGAAGCGAGAGAAATGTTAATAGTCAACCTCAACTATTAAATTTGAAACAATAAAATAATAAAAATCCATCATGGGTGAAAAATAGATGAATTGAAATTAATTATACAATTTACAAAAGCAAGAACCACTATCTTCTCAAAGCTTAAATTAGGTGACCGCGGTCAATCTGTCCAAATTTAAATGTAATTATTAATATAAATAACATTAGTGAGTTTAGTCGGACATATGTACTACATGCAGCAAAAAAAAAAACATAAAATGCAACATAAAATTTCAGCAAGGAAGTTTCAAGTCAGAGACCAGTTTGCAGAGAAACAACTAGACACGACTATTGATCCTGAACCAAATTATGTACACTTTGAGGGGTTGGAGTTGCCACCTTTGGGACGTAACAAACTTGTTAATACAATTGTAATATCTATTAAGAAAAAAAAAACATTTTTATAAATATTTCGAGTTAATGGTATTGGCCTCTTATCAGAACACCAAAAAACTGACTATAAAAGATTTACTCTTTATGTAGCTGCATTGCAATGTAAGCTGCTAAAAATAGCTCTGTTAAGTCATCGAGCTCGTTCCATACGAAAATGAACTTTCTATACTACAACGATAGTAGCAAACGCAACCTTAGAAATCAAAACCTAAACTCATTTGTGATTCTTTCACACTTATGATCATAAATAAGTCCTTGGTCTGTTCAGGTTATTTTCAATTATGTTTTAGGTCAGGGGTGAAAAAAATCAAATCATACATAGAGACAAACACACACACATACAAACACAAGCTGCTGGCTACGCGCGTAGCTTTGCTTCTTCTTCTTCCATTGGCCACAAACTATGTTACATTGATAACTTCTTTGATTATTGTCCGATCGTAATGAAACTTGTAGGACATAAAGATGGCAAATAAATGTGAGACTATGTAAAACCCGAAGGTCATACCTCTAAAAATCCGTATTTTTCGATTTCTTGGAGATAGGGGAGAGGTATCTAAAAAGTGACCTCTGTATGGTAGAGGAGAATATACATACCAAATTTGGTGCCTCTACCTCTTAAAGCTTTTAAGCTATACTTAAAAAACACTGTTCTGGAATCTTATTTTATTTAACTTTTGAACGGATCGAGATATCGAAAAAAAAGATGAGTTTGTATTAAGCCGGCAGTTCGAAAACTTAAATTTGAATATGAAGTCTGTAGTTCTTACTTTCAAGCTATGTTCTTGATCTGACCCGGCAATACAAAAACTTGTATTTCAAAAATGAAGTCTCTAGCTTTTGTAGTCTCTGAGATCAGCGCGTTCAGACGGACAAACAGACAGACGGACAGACAGACGGACATGGCTAGATTGACTCCGCTGTTGATAGTGATCAATAATATATATACTTTATGGGGTCGGAGATGCTTCCTTATGCCTGTTACATACTTTTGCACAAAACCATAATACCCCTTTTTCCCATTTTTAATGGGATCAGGGTATAAAAATTGTATTTCGTTATCTATATATATATAACAGTTTGTCCTGATTGGTGATTGGTGACTGGTGACTGGTGATTGGTGATCAACGCTGGGCCCAAACCATAAAAGCTAGAGAGCTTTTCACAGTAGTTTCCTCTTAGGCTGAAAGTGCGTACTAAGAAATTTCTATACAGAAACTCGGGGAAATGAGGAAAAACCGTTGTCTGCAAATTTTTTGTTTTTCATTCGATCGGGCTCTATTTTTTTTTTTCAAAGATCATTATAAAAATTATTTGCTAACTGTATACCAATTTTTTTTTTTTAAAAAGACCCCACCTAAGAGGAAAATGGTGGGTTGTATGTGGAAAATTTAATTTCATTCTGATTATCTTCAAATTGATTTTCAATGCTATACATAACAAAATATTAACAACAGGACTTTAAAATTTTGCAAAATCAAGCCAAAAAGTGGGAAAACGGCGGGTATGCAGTTGTATGCATTTTTTTGTTTTTCATCGGATCGAGTGTAAACTTATTTTCAAAGAACATTCAAAAAATGTATTAAGAAATATGTACCAATTTTGTGGAAAATGCACCCCCTGGGAAGAAAATGGAAAATGTCCAAAAGAACATAATAAAAATTGATAAAGAAATGTGTATCAATTTTGTGGAAAATGCACTCCCTGGGAAGAAAATGGTGGGTTGTATGTGTGAAAATTAAATTTTCGTCTGATTATTTTTAAATTGATTTTCAAAGTTAAATCGCTAAAGGGGAAATCGCTTTAAAAAAAACCGCGCTATTTTTCTCTACCTCTTTGGTAGTGAGGAAATGAGATATTATAAAAGTAATATTAAAATAAAATTATTTTTTTTAAATAAAGAAGGGGCGTAGCATTGCAAGCCGGGAAATGCTTGTTAATAATAAAAAAATAAATAAAACAGTATTTAATGTGTATTTTAAAAAGTCACATTTGTTTTCCAAAACAATTCATAGTCCCCAGATATATTTTTATTAAAAAAGTTAACAATATTTGCAGAGATTTCTTCCTACATTTTTTTGTAGGAACAAACATAAACAAACTATTATTAATTTGACGCAGTGCGGGCACACTCCGTTCAGACAGGTGCAAATGCAGCACTAACTTTTAGCTGCAAACTCTGTTGAAACCTGCCATTGACACATTTTGCTTGCAAATTATTTTCACGTTCACACATTTACTAAATTTATTAATTTTTAGCAAATTATTTTGCGTGTCTGGCCCTAGCTTTATTGTTCTAATCTCTTTGGTTGACTTTATGTTAATTTTACTTCACTCATTAAAGCAGGGATTTAGCTTATTGCGATATTATTGAGTTTAATAGGATGCCAGTTTTAAGTCTCAAAACCCCTTTTACGTCTGTTTGCATAGCTGAAATAGGGAGACCGTCTTTTACTGGGCCGAGAGAGCATAGATTTTTCATCTGTTGCCAGTTTGCCATACTAAAACCGGGAAGGCCTTTCCCTAAATAGCATGTTATGAGAGAATAAGCAAAACGCATTACAGCCAACTGTGGCAAAATTCTGGAGCGAGGTGTGCACAACAGCTGTTATTTTTATACCCTGATCCCATTAATTTTTTTTTTGTTTGTTGCGTGAATAGCTCGCTTTGCATTTGTATACAAGCGTATAAGCAAAGGTATAATGAGAAAGAAAGAATACCTTTGGCGCTCTGAATGTGGGTATATTACCAGTTGCAGTTGCTTAATATAATGAAACACTCTTGCTTATACAACAAGTAAGAGTGCTCTAGTCGAGAGTGCCCGACTAAGAGATACCCTGAACCCAATTCATACATTCATAATTCTTTATCTGCATTCATACATAGAAACACACACACACATATACAAACACACGCTGCTAGATGCGCGCGTCATGCAATTGCTTTACTTCTTCTTCTTCCATTGGCCACAAACTATTTTACATTGAAACGTATATAACTTCTTTGTTTATTGTCTGATGGTAATGAAATTTGTAGGACATAAAGATGGCATATAAATGTGCAACTATGTAAAATCCTTTAAATTACGTATTTTTCGATATCTGTGAGATCGTGGGGAGGTATCCAAAAAGTGAAATGTATTTAACCTCTGTATATATGTAACAAATTTGGTGACTCTACCTCTTATAACTTTAAAGCTATACCTTAAAAACACTGTTCTGAAATCTTAATAAGATATCGAAAAAATGATAAGTTTGTATTGAGACGGCAGTACAGTAACTTAAACTCAAATATAAAGTCTCTAGCTTCTATGACTTTCAAGTTATGCCTGAAAAGCACTTGTCCGGAATCGAAATTTATCGATAACTTTTGAACAGGACGAGATATCGAAAAAAAACATAAACTTTATCTGATCCGGCAATACGAGAACTTATATTTCAAATATGAAGTCTCTAGCTTTTGTAGTCTCTGAGAAACGCGCGTTCATACAGACGACAGACGGTCAGACAGACAGACGGACATGGCTATATCGACTCGGCTTTTGATACTGATCAAGAATATATACACTTTATGGGGTCGGAGATGATTCCTTATGCCTGTTACATACTTTTCACAAAACCATTATACCCTTTTTTCCCATTTTTAATGGGATCAGGGTATAAAAAGAGAATGACAATGCCACCTTTAAAATTCATTTTCTTATTTAAAACAATACTTCAGAGTGATTGTTCCCATTTCAGATATAAGATATATTCGTCCGAATTTGACCAAATTCAATCAATCTATAAAACTTGGAAATACTGAGTTTGGTTAAGACAGCTGGGAAACAAAACATTGACTCTATTAATGGAATATTCACACCGAGATTTTATTGCAGTTAGTTGATCTTTAGCCGTTAAGCTCGGTAGGCGAAAAAATTGCAAAGGCAAGCACATTTCCCATTGAGTATGATGAATAAAGAGAGTGCGTGAACAACTCGCCTTGAATTTGTATACAAACGTAAACAACAGCTGTCTCATTGTCATCGGGCCCACATATGAAATGCTATGGTCGAAGCTCCAGCACAGGGGGTATCCAGAGTAATGGATGGGAGGGAGGGAGTGGGGTAGGCAACCTTTAACTATAAATACCGCTCAGCTGGCTGGCTGCGCAACGCATTAAATAATATCTTCCCATGATGCACCCATCCCACAACTGCCACTATCAGGTCCTGCCGCGGCTGCTGGCTCTGCTGCTGCTGTTCATCCAATTGGCTCTGGCGCAAAACTACTGTGATCCGGGACTGTGTCCAAGCGGATTGCGGCATGTGGTCTGCGGCAATAGCGGCGTAAGTAATGTAGTAGCAACTTTGCTACTGATCGACCACTGACTACTGTGCGTAATGCAAGCTTAGCAATTTGACAGCGGCTGCCGTGGCGAGTTTGTGTCCATTAATTCGCATATTGCGTTAATACTAAGGTTGCATAATGATCGCCGCAATCTGTTGGCCGGCGGCGGGCTGAGCGGCTTCCCGAGCGCCCTGCACATGGCCACAATATCCTGGGACTCAACACTCGCCCAGCTGGCCGCCTACAATGCGCTTCAGTGCCGCATGTCCCACGACCAGTGCCGAAACACACAGACCTATCGCTATGCGGGCCAGAATCTCAGCGTCCTCTACACCCGCTCCATCGATGACGCCGAGTTTTTGCGCCAGCGGATCGCCGCCTGGTTCGAGGAGTACCGCTATGCGACCAGTGCCGACATGGAAGTTCATGTGCCACGGGCCGGCTCGTGCGTAATCCTGTTCATATGATCATATCCTCTGCCTCTGATTATACTCCCCTCTAACCATTCGCAGCGCCATTGGCCACTTTACGACTATGGTGAATGAGCGCAACAATCGCATCGGCTGCGCCATTGTCCGCTACATGGACGCCTCCGGCATTGACGCTACTCTGCTCGCCTGCAACTATGCGGTGACAAATGTGCGTAATAATCCTATCTATCGGGCCGGATCGCCTGCCTTTGAGTGCATCAGGGGTCGCAATCCCAACTACTCCAATCTGTGTGCGCAAAATGAGGAATACACCTACAACACTTGGTCGATCTGATTTCAATTTCTATTTAAATTCAATTCAATTTCTCCTGGGAAAGGTTTCCGGCATTTCCCATTAAAAGCTTGCCTGTATTTAGAAGAGTTATTCCCGTCCCAAGGTAGGGGGAAGCGCTTGCAGCAACTTTTGAAATATACCCAGCTTTTACAATGGCAAAATTCCAAATCATAATTGGTCATTTTTATATATCGTAAGAGTTCGCTTACTTGCAATCCGTCTACATTCCTATACAAATAAATTTGTCTTGTGTCCATTAACAAAAATGAAATATAATAAATGTACCGTAAGAGTGAAATTTTTGTATTTTAAGAATGCGTTCTTTATCTGTATTTTTTTTACCCAAAAATATTGGGTTCAGTTTAATGGGGAAAAAGCTGGTGTTCATGGTTTTTGTCTTTGCTCTAACTTTGGTTTATGTCTATGAACGAAAATTCCAAATCGCAAATGGTACTTTTTATTTATTGTAGGAGTGCACTTGCTATCTGTATAATATCCCTCAACTTTCCCATACAAATAATTTGAACCATAAATATTTGCATCAAACTGGTTCATTGACTCATTACATCGACCAATCACAAGACTGGAATATTCACACCGAGATTTTATTGCAGTTAGTTGATCTTTAGCCGTTAAGCTCGGTAGGCGAAAAAATTGCAAAGGCAAGCACATTTCCCATTGAGTATGATGAATAAAGAGAGTGCGTGAACAACTCGCCTTGAATTTGTATACAAACGTAAACAACAGCTGTCTCATTGTCATCGGGCCCACATATGAAATGCTATGGTCGAAGCTCCAGCACAGGGGGTATCCAGAGTAATGGATGGGAGGGAGGGAGTGGGGTAGGCAACCTTTAACTATAAATACCGCTCAGCTGGCTGGCTGCGCAACGCATTAAATAATATCTTCCCATGATGCACCCATCCCACAACTGCCACTATCAGGTCCTGCCGCGGCTGCTGGCTCTGCTGCTGCTGTTCATCCAATTGGCTCTGGCGCAAAACTACTGTGATCCGGGACTGTGTCCAAGCGGATTGCGGCATGTGGTCTGCGGCAATAGCGGCGTAAGTAATGTAGTAGCAACTTTGCTACTGATCGACCACTGACTACTGTGCGTAATGCAAGCTTAGCAATTTGACAGCGGCTGCCGTGGCGAGTTTGTGTCCATTAATTCGCATATTGCGTTAATACTAAGGTTGCATAATGATCGCCGCAATCTGTTGGCCGGCGGCGGGCTGAGCGGCTTCCCGAGCGCCCTGCACATGGCCACAATATCCTGGGACTCAACACTCGCCCAGCTGGCCGCCTACAATGCGCTTCAGTGCCGCATGTCCCACGACCAGTGCCGAAACACACAGACCTATCGCTATGCGGGCCAGAATCTCAGCGTCCTCTACACCCGCTCCATCGATGACGCCGAGTTTTTGCGCCAGCGGATCGCCGCCTGGTTCGAGGAGTACCGCTATGCGACCAGTGCCGACATGGAAGTTCATGTGCCACGGGCCGGCTCGTGCGTAATCCTGTTCATATGATCATATCCTCTGCCTCTGATTATACTCCCCTCTAACCATTCGCAGCGCCATTGGCCACTTTACGACTATGGTGAATGAGCGCAACAATCGCATCGGCTGCGCCATTGTCCGCTACATGGACGCCTCCGGCATTGACGCTACTCTGCTCGCCTGCAACTATGCGGTGACAAATGTGCGTAATAATCCTATCTATCGGGCCGGATCGCCTGCCTTTGAGTGCATCAGGGGTCGCAATCCCAACTACTCCAATCTGTGTGCGCAAAATGAGGAATACACCTACAACACTTGGTCGATCTGATTTCAATTTCTATTTAAATTCAATTCAATTTCTCCTGGGAAAGGTTTCCGGCATTTCCCATTAAAAGCTTGCCTGTATTCAGAAGAGTTATTCCCGTCCCAAGGTAGGGGGAAGCGCTTGCAGCAACTTTTGAAATATACCCAGCTTTTACAATGGCAAAATTCCAAATCATAATTGGTCATTTTTATATATCGTAAGAGTTCGCTTACTTGTAATCCGTCTACATTCCTATACAAATAAATTTGTCTTGTGTCCATGAACAAAAATGAAATATAATAAATGTACCGTAAGAGTGAAATTTTTGTATTTTAAGAATGCGTTCTTTATCTGTATTTTTTTACCCATAAATATTGGGTTCAGTTTAATGGGGAAAAAGCTGGTGTTCATGGTTTTTGTCTTTGCTCTAACTTTGGTTTATGTCTATGAACGAAAATTCCAAATCGCAAATGGTACTTTTTATTTATTGTAGGAGTGCACTTGCTATCTGTATAATATCTTAAAATATGAACGAATTTACATTTTTTTTTGTTATTGGTTATTTGTATCTCAGAGGGTAAAAAGCACGCCTTGTAAATTAGACTGAAATTTTAGAATAGTTTTTCTTAATATAACAACAAAAAGACCGAAAAGACTTGTGTGTCTGTGAACTAATTTATTTGGCTCGAAAACGAAAAACAAAAGATAATGCGTGTGCACGATCAGGCTTTAACGACGACAATGTATTTATGACTTCTTGGACTTAACTACGGTGGCGAAGCAGGGCGAATTCGCCAAGAGCGCGAGAGAGCTTTATTGGGCTCCCGCTTGCCCCAAACTAAGTAACACTAGACTTCATAATAAGTTTCTAAACATATTCTACACAGGCCCCGTTGAACTCCTGTAAGGCTTCAAACTATTCGAAGTGGAGCCAACTTATGTATGGCCCGCCAATCGAAGACCCTGACCATGCCGTCCTGCCCTGCTTGGGTTGCGATGACTCGTCCCAGGAGCCACTGCTGAGGAGGCAGGTTGTCCTCTGCCACGATGATCCCATGTGCGGTGCTCGCGGCGGTATGAACGCAAATTCGCAACCGCTTTTTGATGCGAATTCGCGAATTGCGTCCGCCTGCTTCTCGATCCGGTTCCGAAGCGCGCTGAAGTGGCGACTCGCCTCGACGAAGCTCGTCGCGTTGTCGCCATGTACGAATTGGGGACATCGAAGTACTCACAAGTGCTGGTGGGCCAACATGAATATTAGTGTGGTGCAGGTACAGCACATAGCTTTACACAAACTGCGAACATTTTGTTAACAACAAAGAAAACTTGGCATCGTATGGTATAGAAGCATTAGCCTATCGCCCCCCAACTCGCAACAACAAACATTTTATCTAGATTTCCGTATCTTGGTGGATGAATGGACTCAACCGCTGAAGACTAGGACCAACTCTGGAGCCCTTACGAACCTTCTCAATTTCCTCGTGATATTCGTGATTTTGTATAATCTCGACAATTTTATTAAACGCCTCATGGTATTCAACAGGTGACGGAATTTTTGAAATTTTGATAAAATGAAGCGGAACATATAAACAAACACTCTAAGAAGTTTGAGGTGTGACGAGAAATCCTCGACGAAACCTACCAATTCCGATTTCTGGACACACTAGTCAGCCCAACCGCTGTCTTCCTTGTCTCCAGTGGCAGAAGGTCTTCTGGAAGCTTGAAATGGGGATTTAGTGGCCAGTCCTCTGCTTCATCCTTCAAAACGATTGTCCATTAAACCAGATTGATTATACGATCTCCTTAACGTCACAACCCTTGGCACTATGTCTGGGTTTTGTTTTGTTGGCACATGCTGCCACGTAGCTTCACCTCACCACTCTTGGATCTCAGCCTCTCTATTCAAAACGAATGTCGACAACGACGAAGGATGGGATCGGATCCAATGAAGGACTACTTCGGAATCCGACAAGAAAACTATTCGTTCGATTGGTACCTTCAATGGGGGCTTAATTCTGTGGCTGAGGTCTGCTAGAAGGTGAGTGGCACATAACTCAAGCCTTGGAAACGTTTTAGTCGTGAGAGGCTCTACTTTGGACTTTAAAGTCAGTAATGAGACTTTTAAACCTTCTACGGATATAGACGCAAGCTCAATAAGCTCTCATGGATGCGTCTGCAAAGGCATGTATTTGAACCGGTGACATCGGATCGGTATACACAAACCGAGGTCTGAATATCTCTTCCAATTGAGATAATGTATTTTTCAACATAATCCATGCTGTCTCCAAATGCATCGGAATCGACTCATCCCAGTTCAGTTTTTGAAGCCAAAGTTCCTGCAATAGGATCTTTCCCTTTATTACGATAGGACTAAATAAACCAAGCGGGTCGAACAGCTTTGATGTCACCGATAATATGTTTCGTTTTGTCGCTCGGAGACCCATTAATGAAGTGTCATTATAAAACTTGAATGCATCTTTATTTGGTAACCACGCTATTCCTAACGCTTTAGTGGACTCTGAATCAAAGATCGTTATTGGTTTGACTGTGCTCTCAGATGCAGTAATCTCATGTGAGTTCGAAAACCCCTCAGTCAATTCAAAACCTGCGTTCTGAAGAAACTGAGACACTTGAGACTTAATTGTCTTTAGCTCCTCTACGCAGTCGGACCGAATAGCTTCAGCAGCCTTAGGGAAAAGTATAGCCAGAAATGGGGCTGGTCCAGTACCATAAGTGACGGTGTTGAGCTTGAATAATCTCACGGGCTCAGAGGGGTCTCTTTTCACACTATGAGTTGAAGCTGCCTATCTGCTTCATTCACTATCACTTGGCGATACATCTTCTTGACATCGGCTGTCAGGGCGACCAGTGCAGCCTGAAGTGGAGAAGGGTGGAGTACAACTCTTCTTGAATCGTAGGCCCGACCATCAGGATATGATTTAAGGCGAAATGAGAGGACGTTTTACAAGACGCATCAAAAACGACACTGAGCTTGGTAGATGTACTCTGGGGCCTCAGAACACACTGATGGGGGATTACGTAGTGTGGAGTAGATGGAATTTTGTTGTCAGTGGGAGACATATGACCTAAGGAGATGTACTCTTCCATAAACTCCAAGTACATTTTCCTTAGCTGAGGGTCACGAGACCAGTTTCTTTCGAGCGACAAAAACCGCCGTTTAGCAACTTCAAAGCAGTTGCCTAAAACTATTGGATCAAAAAATTATCCTGCTCCTATTAGCATGTCCATTTTTTGTGGCTTATAGAAATAAGGGTCTGATTATGGTAGTTTCTTTGGAATCCTCCAGTCACTGACATTTACTGACTGGTCAGGGTGCCTAAAATTTATGTCAGGATCCAAAAATCGAACGACAACTCACCACCGTGTGTATCTTTTTATACCCTGATCTCATTAAAAATGAGAAAAAGGGTATAATGGTTTTGTGCAAAAGTATGTAACAGGCGTTACACTAAAGGAAGCATCTCCGACCCCATAAAGTATATATATTCTTGATCAGTATCAATAGCCGAGTCGATATAGCCATGTCCGTCCGTCTGTATGAACGCGTGTTTCTCAGAGACTACAAAAGCTAGAGACTTCATATTTGAAATATAAGTTCTCGTAGTGGCGGGACGATACAATTTAATCATTTTTTTCGATGATTCGAGAGTTGAATGTCAAACTGTGTGCACGTATTTATTTGAGCTCCCAAAAATTACAATTTTTGTTTGTAAATTTAATATTTTGTGTGATTTTAATTACTTGGCTTTTTGGACCGTTCTTCTTACGTTTTCGCGTGTTCGTGTGTGTGCCAGCCTCGGCTTTGCCGCTGGCTGGCTGGTTGTGCTTTCTCTTGTTTGCGTTTCAGATTTCTAATCATGTCCAGCTCCCGGACCCCTTTCAGCGTCGACGATGCATGCAGGCCCATTCCAGGCGAACTTGATATTGACGATGATGGGTCGCCGATACAAGCCGGGCGAATCCCGGAACTAACTTCATGTGGTGCGTCCCTTGACGTATCGCATGGTAATGCGGATGATTTGATGACTGGCATCTGCCAGTTTGATAATAGCACTCCAGCTCTTTTGACACCCTCTGCTCCGGACTGGATAAGCATGGGTGTGGCCGACCGCGAGCGTTTTACTTCGGTCAAGCGCCTCAGGAGGAGGAAGAAGTTGGGCTCCCCGTATTCTCGCGTGCCTGATAAAGAAGTTGCCAATGCCGACACAGTTCAACCATCGCTGCTCGCGCCAGTATTAACGCGCTTTTCTGACTTTCGTCAGGCTGCTAAATTAGGACCCCTTAAGAAGCTGCTGACATCACCTTCTTCCACTGCTGTCCTTAAGACTGCCAAGGTTGCTGACTATAATTACACCGGTCGTGACAACAGCTTTGCATTGCTGTCTTCGGATGATGAACTGGATGTGGAGCTGCCAAATTCTACTGTCATAAATCCAGGGCTCTCGACTGCCTCGATCCCTACAGCTTCTAGTCCTGTTTCTGGCGAGTCCCACTCTGCTGCTGCTCGGTGTTCTCCGCCAGCTAGTGCAAAAAGATCCGGCCCGCGCCCTCCGCCATTTATCATCAAGGGTGTAACCGACTTGAGACGTTTAATGGCAGTTGATTCTTTTGAGCAAACAATCCCTGATCACCAGTTTGGGTTCAGAAGTATTCATAGTGCTGTTCAGCAGACGCATCGTGTGGTTAATCATATCATGTGTGTTTTCGAGGAAGGTAAATACTGTTCTGGCGTTTTTCTGGACGTTAAATCGTGTTTGGCATGATGGCCTCTTTTTTAAGCTCAAGCCCATCCTTCCCCCCGCTTACTACCGACTACTCCATTCATTTCTTTTGGAGAGAACATTCCAAGTGGATGTCCGGGATACTGAGTCCACCTCAAGAAGGATCCTAGCTGGAGTCCCTCAAGGGAGTGTGTTGGGACCTATCCTTTATACCATCTATAAATATGATCTTCCTTCTTTGCGCAGCCGGAGGACTCTTACTGCAACTTATGCTGATGACACCGCTTTCTTGGCAACTAGCTCTTGTAGAAGGCATGCGTCCCTGTTAGTGCAAAGGTTCTTGGATGAATTTGAAGAATGGGCCTCAAGATGGAACATAGCGGTCAATCCTCTCAAGACTCAGCATGCCACTTTAAATCGTCTCAACACGTCTCGTTTGACTCTCGACGGTGTTCGCATAAGGCATTCGGCTAACGTTAAATATCTTGGTTTGATCCTAGACCGAAGGCTAACTTGGAAGCCCCACATTTTGCGAACGCGGCTGCTTAGGCCAAAGAGTGGGCTGTCAATTGCAGCTAAGGTCCGTCTATTCAAAGCTATCGTGGTCCCCACTCTTACTTGGGGTATCAACAGCTGGGGTACCGCATGCTTCTCCTCCCTTCAACTTATTGAGTCATGTCAAAGCAAAATTGTAAGGCGCTTAGCGGATGCCCCTCCGTTTGTTCGTAACAGCACTATCTATAGAGATCTGCGAATACAGCCAGTCTGTTCAGCCATTTCTAACTTTGCTTCACGTTACCGGGACAGGCTAATTATCCACTCAAATGTACTAGCAGTTCGTCTGGCTAGACCGCTAAGGAGGCGTCGTCTGAAAAGAATTCATGCAGCGGATAATTGGATAATTGGGCGCTCACCTGTGGGCCGACTCTTACCGGATATTAAGTTCCGTCCTTGTTGCCTTTTACACAAAGTACTTTCTACATAACATAGCTACGGCTAATAATTTATTTTAATCCTTTTCCCTCCACTTGTTCTGAGGGTCTGTTTGTTTGTCTCCTTTGTGTTTAACTTTAAAAATGTGAAAGTATGTTAAGTTATACGAACACGTTAATAAATATGTATAAAAAAAAAAAAAAAAAATTTTTTTCGATAGCTCGTCCCGTTCAAAAGGTATCGATAAATTTCGATTCCAGCCAAGTGTTTTTAAGGTACAGCTTAAAAGTTATAAGAAGTAGAGTCACCAAATTTTGTACATATATTCTCCTATAGCATACAGAGGTTAAATACATTTTTGGATAGCTTCCCCTGATCTCACAGAAATCGATTGTACATAGTTGCACATTTATATGCCATCTTTATGTCCTACAAATTTCATTACGATCGGACAATAAACAAAGAAGTTGCTAACGATTCAATGTAAAATAGTTTGTGGCCAATGGAAGAAGAAGAAGTAAAGCAATTGCATGACGCGCGCATCTAGCAGCGTGTGTTTGTATATGTGTGTGTGTGTTTCTATGTATGAATGCAGATAAAGAATTATGAATGTATGAATTGGGTTCAGGGTATCTCCTAGTCGGGCACTCTCGACTAGAGCATTCTTACTTGTTTTCGTTTGAAGTTTGTGCTTGTACTTAGTCTCGCTCGGCGCATGGTGGAATTATAATAAGGTGGCGGATAAAACACGAGTGCCCTTTTTTTCGGTTCTAAATATTCAGTCTCGTGCTGAACGTCGTTGAAGACGGTTGGTATGCGGACGGATTTGCGGACGAATGTTTCTTGATGTGAGACTGTATGTGTGTGATATTTTCTCTTCTGTACACACAAGTGTGCATTGTGTGTGCAGAAGCGAACAATGCACACATACATGGCATACACGAAGGCAGCAGCGCAAACGTCTACAGAACGAGACAGCGCAACCATAGGCGCGAGTTAGAAAGAGATAAAAAACTTTAAGAACTTGAAGAGAATGTATCCGCCACCTTATTATAATTCCACCATGCACATATTTATCACTGCTGGTAAACGTACGCACACACACAAATAAACAAGTAAGAGTGCTCTAGTCGAGAGTGCCCGACTGGGAGATACCCTGAACCCAGTTCTTACATTCATAATTCTTAATCTGCATTCGTACACAGAAACACATACACACACACACATACAAACACAAGCTGCTGGCTGCGCGCGTCATGCAATTGCTTTGCTTCTTCTTCTTCCTTTGGCCCCAAACTATGTTGCACTGAATCGTTAATAACATAAAGATGGCATATAAATGTGAGACTATGTAAAATCTGAAGGTCATACCTCTAAAACTACGTATTTTTCGATGTCTGTGAGATCGGGGGGAGGTATCCAAAAAGTGAAATGTTATTAACCTCTGTATGCCATAGGAATTTGGTGCCTCTACCTCTCATAACTTTTAAGCTATACCTTAAAAACACTGTTCTGGAATCTTAATTTGTCGATAACTTCTGAACGGGATGAGATATCGATAAAAAAAATGATAAACTTGTATTGGCACTACGAGAACTTATATGTTAAATAGAAAGTGTCTAGCTTTTGTAGTCTCTGAGAAACGCGCGTTCCTATAGACGGACGGACAGATGGTCAGATCAACTCGACTATTGATAGTGATCAATAATGTATATACTTTATGGGGTCGGGATACTTCCTTATCCCTGTTACATACTTTTGCACAAAACCCTTATATCTTTTTTCCCACTTTTAATGGGATCAGGGTATAAAAATACAAAACACTTGCATGCGTTCGTCATAGAAATAGCGTCGTATTGTTCTTGTTTGCGTTGCTTGCTTTGTGTTTTTGCTCGCATTTGTAAGAGCGAGCCGAGCGTGCCTAAGTACTGGCAGGAACTTCAAACGGCCAAAAAGCTCTGTTCGAATAGCCCTCTCTTTATTCTTCATACTTAATGGCTGTGATGCTTGAAACTTGGCTAAAGCACGCTTTTCTTATGCCTATTCGCGCAGAGCTTTTTGGGACAGCATTTGTATGGCAGCATTAAAAAAAAGGCATAACTTTTCACGGTTAGCTTAATGGTTGTAGTCTCCAATAAACACAAATACGTTCCACACCTAACGAAATGCTTTCGAAATGAATTCATTTAGCCTAACGAATATTTAAAACTTAACTAACTTAACATTAACATGACCCAACAAAAAGATAGTAACTGCTCAAATTTAGACACAAACATAAAATTTAACAACATCTTTCAGATCTTATCTATGTATGTATTGAAAGTTAGGGGCATAAATGTGCTTGAGAATGTTTGGTTTAATCCGACTTAAATATGGCTAAGCTGCTTTCAAGTTTAGAAAACAATATTACAGTTTTGGGATATATATAGGTGAAGTTTAATATATTTATTTACAAAATCTTAGGTATTCTTCTAAATTCCTTGGAAAATGTGTTAATTTGGCAAAATTATTCAGAAAGGGCACAACAACAACAACAATTACAACAAAAACATCTCGACGCATTGCTGCTATTTTACTTGTGCGTTGTTTTATGCGTTTCCCTTTTCGTCTCTATTTTCGTCATTGCACATGAATAACAGACTGAGCTCAGTAAGCCACTACGTGCCCACCCTTAACTTAGGGGCATTCTTTTAACCATTGTCTATCAGATTCCCCCCGCTTCAACAATGTGAAAGTCCTGCAGCTGTGGCGATTCTGGGTTTTACTCTTCTAACTTACCATTGTCCACTGTCAATGGATTTGCTTTGGCTTCGCGGTATCCTAAATATTGCCTGATTACTCATTTACTTAATTAAAAAACGAGAGTAAACTTTGCCAGTAGAAGCAACAGACTGCTAGATTCTCTGTCTCAAGGGGAATAAGAACAAATTCAGAAATGTAGATTTAATCTTTTAGAAAGGCAATCAAAGACCTACATATATAAATTGTATGTAGATTTATTTTTGTAGGAATATAAGTATATATATATTATCCAAGTTTGGGGCCATAAGTTGCACACACTGTCATTCACTTAATGTCCTCTTGCTTCCCTGTAGCCTTCAAATGATGTGATATAACTCATAATAAAAATTAAATATCATAATAATAAATGAATAAATAAATAATTGGCCAAAAAATTATACAAATAAAGTCAAGTTTTAATGGCTTGCTTTGCAAATTTTGAAAACTAAAAATATTGAATGCATACAGAATAACTTATTTAATTTAGTTAACATGAAGCTTTCTAGATAGCTTTCTAGGCTGTCATAATGTATTCTAATTGTATGTAGTAGTAGTCTTTTAACCATGAGAGCTTGTCCAACTTCTAACGATATTCATATATTTTAATTTGCTAAAAATCAGGGTACCAAAAATCTGTGCCGAAATGCATTAAAGCCAATAAACAGAAACCCATTGCAATGCTAGCTACTCCCGCCACATGAGCTGCCACAGCATGAAATGAAACAACCGGCAAGGAAAGGCAAGCAAACGATGAAACGATAGCAGCAAAAGCAGCTCCGTGGACAGCGACGTTAACTTTGCGTTTTATTTGTTTACATTTCGTAACATTCCCGCAACTGTTAGCTTACGGCAGCCGAGCATGCTTCTGCTGTCGCTCGTGCAAAGCATTCTGGGGCTGTTTCAGGAACGAGCTGAACTAGTACTTAACGTGGCTAACACAGTTCGGATTCATTCGGCCCGGCTCTGCTGTGCTCCTTTCTGTTGTGCTATTCAGTTGAAAATTCAGTTTTAGTCCAAGCAGTGCAGCCCAGCGAGTCGCGTCATCGTTTTCTCCATTGTCCGTGGTCGTGGTCGCTGTTGCCGTAGCTGTTGCCGTTAGCCGTGTTGCCTTTCAGTCGAGGTCGTGGTCTCGCATGAAGCGGTCGACAAGTCGCCTCAATCCCGAGTTTGAGTCGCCAGTTGAGTTAAGTAAAGTCAGCGTACTCAACGTAGTCCGGTGCCACGTGCGGTTGCCATTTGACATTGCCATTGCCAGAGTTTCTTTTACAGCCAAAACTGGAGTCACGTTGTCCCTTAGGCGCAGCGACGCGTAAACAGAAATTTCGCGGCCAACAGATCAGCCTAATCTACATTTGTTTTTGTGCATTCCTGTTTTTTTTTTTGTGAACAGTGTACAGTGAATTGCAGTAAGTGAAGCAGCCATAACAAATATTTCCCGCGAAGAATAGACTGGAAACACTGGTGAGGATTTTAGCTAATTGTAACATTTGTTATTTTTGTGCGTGTGTGGGAAAGGGATGGGGAGGGGTGTTATTGGGCAATGCTTTTATTTGGGGTTCTTTTATGATTGTATTAATTTTCGAATATTTTTTTTTACTGTCAGCACTTTGATAAGTAATTCAAATGCATTTTCAAAAATCGAATTGAAATGCGTTGGGTTCCCCCGGTCAGCCTGATGACTCTCGAAAGTATTTAAAACGGAATCTCTTACTGCACCTCAAACCAGCGACATTTCGCTCAATTTCTTTTGGACAAAACTTTGCCTGTGGAACGATTTGAGCCATGTGCTAGCCAAGAAAACAAAAATAAAATATAAATTGCAGAGCACATCACAAACTTATAAATGGCCTAAAACGGGAAATATGTATAAATGGTGAGTATTGTACATTGCATTATGCGATTAGGACATAAAATAAAGTGCATAGATTATATACATAGATATTAAATTAATTGAAAAAAGAATTCCACAGACTTAATTGCAGAAGCATATTACACAACTTTTAGAATTCCTTTCAGATATTAAATATCTGTATGTAATAGGTGCCACTGCTCTCAAAAGTATGCAATGACATGCATTTTTTTCGAAAAGGAAATTTGGAACAAAAGTTGAACGTTTGCTTTTTTTATACAAAACAAGATTGAAAATGAAATATAAATCGCAAGTTTTATTCACTGAAATCTTATTAATTTATAATTATATTAATTTTTTCTTCAAAATTTATTTTCTTGAATATCGGTTCAAAAACCGACAAATTTGTATACCCTGTTCCCATTAAAAATGGGATAAAAGGGTTTTGTGCAAAAATATGTAACAGGCAAAAGAAAGCATCTCCGACCCCATAAAGTATATATATTCTTGATCACTATCAAAAGCCGAGTCGATCTAGCCATGTCCGTCTGGCTGTTTGTCTGTATGAACGCGCTTTTCCAAAGATTACAAAATATTTTGATCATAATTTTTTTCAATATCTCTTCCCGTTCATAAGTTACCGATAAATTTAGATTCCAGACCGGTGTTTTTCGGGCATAACTTGAAAGTTTTAAAAGCTTGAGAATTTATATTTAAATTTAAGTTATCGTACTGCCGGCTTCATACAAACTCATCATTTTTTTTGTTGATATCTCAACCCGTTCAAAAGTTATTGATAAATTAAGATTCCAGAACAGTGTTTTTAAGGTAAAGCTTAGAAGTTATAAGAGGTAGAGGCAGCAAATTTGGTATGTATATTTTCCTATAGCAATCAGAGGTTAAATACATTTCACTTTATGGATACCTCCTCCCGGATCTCACAGAAATCGAAAAATACGTAGTTTAAGAGGTATGACCTTTGAATTTTACATAGTCTCACAATTATATGCCAACTTTATGTCCTACAAACTTCATTACGATCGGACAATAAACAATAAAGTTATTTACGATTCAATGTAACATAGTGTGGGGCCAAAGGAAGAAGAAGAAACAAAGCAATTGCATGACGCGCGCAGCGAGCAGCTTGTGTTTGTATGTGTGTGTCTGTGTGTTTCTATGAATGAATGCAGATAAAGAATTATGAATGTTAGAACTGGGTTCAATGTATCTCCTAGTCGGGCACTATCGACTAGAGCACTCTTACTTGTTAATAATATATATAATTTGAATCCAGATTAAGTATCAAGATTTAAAGATATTTTGAATCAGTTTATTCAAAGTTAGTGAATATACCGACCTCGCACAAGGCGTTGAGAGTTGTTACTTCTGTTCAAGTTAAAGCTGTAGGCAAGCTTGAAATTTGCCTGACAATTAAAACAAAGATAACAAATTCCACAAAAACAGTAGAAGAAACCAACATATGGACAATCCTTTGGCAGGCTGAATCAGAAATTAAATTATTTAATGAAAATACGAAATACACACTTATACACACATATTTCCCAGTCTAACGCTAAACAATATAACCAAAACGACACCGTGCCAGCATCTCTCGCAGCGCTGCAGCGCCAGGACCCGCATTTGTTAGATGGCTTGATTGTTTGTTTGTTTGTTGCTGCTTCTGTTGCTGTTACTGTTTGACTACAATCTGCGTCATTCAGCCACAAACACCTGCACCCCCCTTCCTGTTCATGCACCAACCCCAATCTCCACCCTAACCTTGCAACGCACCAAACAATTAAACCCTTCTTGCGACGACCACCTGCCCGCGGGCCACGCCCACAGTGTGCTTTACCGCCGGTACATACATTATTAAGGCGCGTTATCCTTGTTGACTTTGTTAATAATCCACACCAGCAAATTGTTGTTGTTTTTGGTGGTATTATTGTAGTTGTTGTGTTGCTCTTCTGTTTTGCTATATTGTGTGTATACCCTGAACCCATTAAAATGGGAAAAATGGTATCATGATGTTGAGTAAGTACTCGTGGTGTTGTACTTTTTATACCCTGATCCCATTAAAAATGGGAAAAAGGGGTATTATGGTTTTGTGCAAAAATATGTAACAGGCATAAGGAAGCATCTCCGACCCCATAAAGTATATATATTCTTGATCAGTATCAATAGCCGAGTCGATATAGCCATGTCCGTCTGTCCGTCTGACCGTCTGTCCGTCTGTATGAACGCGTGTTTCTCAGAGACTACAAAAGCTGGAGACTTTATATTTGAAATATAAGTTTTCGTAGCGGCAAGACGATACAAGTTTATCATTTTTTTTTCGATATCTCGTCCCGTTCAAAAGTTATCGATAAATTTCGATTCCAGTCAAGTGTTTTTCGGGCATAGCTTGAAAGTCATAAAAGCTAGCAACTTTATATTTATGTTTAAGTTACTGTACTGCTGGTTCGACACAAACTTATCATTTTTTTTCAATATCTCAATCCTTTCAAAAGTTATCGATAAATTAAGTTTCCAAAACAGTGTTTTTAAGGTATAGCTTAAAAGTTATAAGACGTAGAGTCACCAAATTTGTTACATATACTCTTCAATAGCATACAAAGGTTAAATGCGTTTCACTTTTTGGATACCCCTCCCCGATCTCCAAGAAATCGAGAAATACGTATTTTAAGAGGTATGATTTTACATAGGCTCACATTTGTATGCCATCTTTGTGTCCTACAAATTTCATTAAAATCGGACAATAAACAAAGAAGTTATTAACGGTTCAATGTAACATAGTTTAGGGCCAAAGGAAGAAGAAGAAGCAGATCGAATGTATGACGCGCGTAGCCAGCAGCTTTTGTTTGTATATGTGTGTGGGTTTCTATGTATGAATGCAGATAAATAACTTCAATGAATGTAAGACCTTGGATCAGGGTATATCCTAGTCGGGCACTCTCGACTAGAGCACTCTTACTTGTTTATACTGATCTTTATTCTTCTGAGCCAGGGATCTTTTATCCAGACTCATGCATATTTTCATCCCTTAAATATAACTTACATATTGCTGAGATTGTAAGACTCAGCGTTGGTCTATTAATATTATTATCATATCGCTGTGTTTGTAAGGTACAGCGTGCATCTGGCTATTTAAGATTACAAACATGTGCTCTATTTCAACTGCACTCGCAGTTTGTCTATCTGTTTGACCATGAGTGCGTACAAGGCATGTTTATACTCTTATCTTATTATTATGAATGTGCATGCCTGAACATTCTGCGGGGGGCCAGCAAATGTGACAGCTGGCAATTGATGCCTCTGGTTTCTCTTTTTCTTTACATAAATGAAAATTAAAACTATTATTATTATTGTTAATGCTAATGATATGTGCCAATTCATGGTGTGAAATACCAGATCCTCAATGTGTACCTTTTGCCGGTGTAGATCCTTTATGTTTTGCTGTAGTCGCTGTAGTTCCACTGAGTTATTTACTACAATGTGGTGTCAAAATGTCGTCCCCATCCGTGCTACTATTCAAGGTGACTAAGGGGCGTGAGCTTAGCACAGCTTCAATTTGGCAGAGCAGTGTTGTAAACTCCTCAAATGTGAAGCTGTTATCGCCGGTGACCCACTTTAGATGGTGCTTCACCGACTTCACTTCAGCTTCCCATATTCCTCCCATGTGGGGGCTTGCCGGCGGGATAAAGTGCCACTTGATGACTTCCTTTTCAAGCACTGGTGGACTGTTATAGCCTTTTACAGCTGTGACTAGCTCCTTGTCTAGTATTCCAGCTGTACCCACAAAATTTGTGCCGTTGTCTGAATACAAATGTTCACTTTTGCCGCGTCTGGCAAAGAATCGGCGTAGAGCCTCTAGAAACTTATCTGATGATAAGTCGCTGACTGCCTCCAGGTGTATTGCCTTTGTAGCCATGCATACAAATAGGCATATGTAACCTTTGTATGATTTTTGACCTGTTCCCTTTAAGCAGCGAATTCGCAGGGGTCCAGCGTAGTCTATGCCTGTGTTTTGTAACGGGTAATCACCTGTTACTCGATACACCGGTAAATTTCCCATCAGTTGGCTGGCCAATTGCTTTTTATACCTTATACAGGTAACACAATCGCGTAAATATTTCTTCAGGGTGTTCCGTAAGCCAAAGATCCAGAATTCTCTTTGAATGATGTTTCCCATCAGTTTAAGTCCACCGTGTAGTGTTTTTTATGAGCGTTGTGTATAATCAGCCAGGTCAACTCTGATTTTCCAACTATAATTGGGTGCTTCACAGCATAAGGCAGTATTGCATTTTGAAGACGGCCTTCCTCGCGTAACACTTCATCCTTATCCAGAAAGAGGTTGAGCGCCTGTAATTTACTCTTTGCTTCCAAAGGCTTTCCAGCTTTTAGCAAGTTAAATCAAGTTGTTGTTGTAATTTTACAACTGCTGTTTTGGCCATATTTAATTCGTCGACGGTGAGGTAACTCGACTACTGCTTCTTCCTTCGTAGTTTTGCTATAAAGCGTAATACATAGGCCATTACGCTCTTTAGCTTATCAAGAGATGAAAACTTTGTAAGGAGTGGGATAAGCCAATTATCTTTTTTGGTTAAAGTTGCTAATATAACCGTTTCAGGTTCTTCAAATTGTGGCCACTGATTTTACGGTTTGGTCAACCACTTGGGTTCTTTCCACCATATTTCGCATGCTGCTAAATGTTTTGGTGAAATTCCTATAGAGACGACGTCTGCTGGTTTGTCTGCTGATTTGACGTATCTCCATTCGACTTGAGGCAATTTTTTGTATATTCTGTCTACTCTGGTTTTGTCGAATTTATCTTTGCTGCGCTTGTTCTTTATCCAAGATAGCGAAATCTGAGAATCAATCCATGATTGCGTTTTGGTGTGATTTCCCACTATTGCTCGTATTTAAGCTAATAGTTTTTTTGGAATCGTCTTCTTGGTTTTTATTGGATTTACCTTGCTTTTTGCAGCCAGCAAAGTGATTTTGTTTCCAACCTTGGTATACACCACTGCTGCATACGCCTTTTCTGATGCATCGCAAAACCCATGTAGTTCCATGGCATCAGTGTTGGATTTTCCAGAGCAGCACGGTATAGTTAGTTATAGTTATAGTTAGTCCGGCAAAGCGCTTACGTGTTCTTGCCAATAGCTGACCAGGCTGGGCTCCAGCTCTGCGTCCCAAGTAAGCGGCAATTTTCATAGCTCCTGAATGAAGCATTTTCCCTGCAGTGCAACAGCAGTGGATCGAAGATTCTCAATTGAGATAAAATGAAACGTTTTGTAATGCGCAATAATTTTGGGAAATCGTCAAAAAATGTAAAGATATCCTTTTTGGGGTCCCATTGTAGGCCAAGAGTTTGAGTTTGTATCTTACATCCGTTTGCGTTTTTATGCAGTCGCCTATTGAGTCGCCACCAGAGATAAGAACATTCTTGTAGAAGTCTTGCTTGATTGTTGTCATCAGTTGGTTGTTGCCTTGGTAGTGTCGATTTGCTAGTTCTTGCAGATAGCGTACTGCTAAAAATGGCGCAGCTGATGTTCCGTATGTTATTGTAGTCAGCTTGAACTCCTTAATTGGTAATTTTGGGTCATCTCTCCAGAGGATGTACTAATATTCCTGATCGTCTTTGGCGACTCTAATTTGACGATGCAGTTTCTCGATGTGAGCTGTCATCACATATTTCCATTGTCGCCACTTGATTAGAATATCGAATATATCCTTTTGTATTTTGGGACCGACTAGCATGACATCATTTAGACTGAATCCGTTGGAAGTTTTTGCTGAAGCGTCAAACACTACTCTTAATTTAGTAGTAAGACTGTTTGGTCTGATTACTGCTTGATGCGGCATATAGTATTTGGCTTGGCCAATAGTATTTGTCGGTTCCATCTGACCCAGCTTCAAGTACTCTTTCATAAAGGCACAGTATTCCGTGTAGACTTGCGGGTGCTTCCTGAATTTGTTTTCCATTTGCAGTAGTCTGGCCGTAGCCTGTTTACGAGAGTTTCCTAACTCGAAGTTGTTCCGGATCTTCATCCCACGTAGTCGTTTCTTTGAACACTTTTTCACAGTCAGTGCTCTCTTCAGAGTCGCTAGAGTCACTGTCAAGCTCCCAGAAGCGCTCGAGATTATCCAGGCAAATCGTTGTTGTTGCGCTGATGATTTTATTGCTTGTCGATCTAGCTATGTTGCCGGAAACAATCCATCCACGTTCATTCTTTTGTCCCAGAGTTTCTTTGATTTTTTTTACTTTTCCCAACATAATTAGAGGGAGTAAGTCAACGCCAATTATAACATCAATTCGGCTGGGCTCATTGAAGTGTGGGTCTGCTAGCTCGCAGCCCATCCAATCTTTACTGACATCCATGTGATTTTTCTTGCTCGGTGGAGCTCTCTGTAGTTTTGGCAATACCAACAACCTGCTTTGTGGTTTTGAATTTGCTCGAAAACCTCGGTTTAATTTCCATGTCCAATTCTTTTTTGCAATCTTTGATGCTATGAGTTCTAGACACAAATTCCTTGCGCTTTTTAACGGGCTCGGCTCAAAATTTCTGGCATCTAGTAATTTCATGGCCATCTAGTTGGCAAAAACGGCATCTTTTATGGCTCGTTTTCTTGGCCTCTATATGGATGGCATTTTTTTCTACATAGTTTATAAACTCTAGCCTTCTTTACATGTTGCTCGTAAAGTTGTAGCACTACCGTTGAGAATCGTCGCAGCAGAATCTGAGCCAATAGAACATCAGCATCATGAGAAATTTTTCCTTTTTCTTAAATAATGTAAATGCATTCAGTCGCTTTGTCCAAGAATTTGCGCATACTGCCTTTATTATTGTTCTTCAGCAGTTGGCAAATGTTTTGCGCTTGTTCTCGAAGAGCTTACATATTAGCTCCCACGCTGCGTTTGTCCACAAGATCTACTAATAAATCCATTGGGCTGGCGCTCCTTACCGGAAACATTTCCTCCTGATGAATATGTTTTCCTTTAGAAGTTGCTGTTTGCATTTCGTTGTCCGTAATTTTGGGTGACGTAGGTTGGTCGCTTGCCTTGGCGTGGTCGGCAACTTCGACATTCATCAGGGACTCTTTATAGGTCTTGATGTTTGCCATGGTGCTATCATATATCATATATATTCTTGATCAGTATCAATAGCCGAGTCGATATAGCCATGTCCGTCTGTCCGTCTGTATGAACGCGTGTTTCTCAGAGACTACAAAAGCTAGAGACTTCATATTTAAAATATAAATTCTCGTAGTGGCGGGACGAAACAAGTTTATCATTTTTTTTTCGATATCTCAGCCCGTTTAAAAGTTATCGATAAAATTTGATTCCAGACCAGTGATTTTTGGGTATAACTTGAAAGCTATAAGAGCTAGAGGCACCATATTCACAATATATATTTTCGTATAGCAAACAAAAGTACAAAATGTTTTTTTTTTTCCAATCTTTCTCCAATCCTCCATAACTCGAAAAATACGTATTTTGGTACGTATGACCTTTGGACTCAGCATACTCACATATTTATATGCTATCTTTATGTCCTACAAATTTCATAACTATCGGAAAATAAACAAAGAATTAATTTACGATTAAATGTAACATAGTTTTTTGCCAATGGAAGCAATTGCATGACGTTCGCAGTAGCAGCGTGTGTTTGTATGTGTGTGTGTATGTGCTTATATGTATGAATGCAGATAAATAACTTCAATGAATGTAAGAACTGGGTTCAAGGTTTATCCTAGTCGGGCACTCTCGACTAGAGCACTCTTACTTGTTTTAAATGGATTGGTTATTTGCGTTTTAACTAAGGGTGATTGTCTGAATTTGGTATTTACTTCGAAATTGTTTCGATTTTTATTTAAATTATGTATTGCTTTTATTTTATTAATTTCTGTGTTATATTCTGGGGTTCCAGCATATATGAAAAGATCTGCTAGCGTTCTATTTGTGGTTTTGTGTTGTGTTTTGTGATTATAAGTGTAGAGTATTGTTTCAAACTTTGTGGCTTTGTTTTGTAAATAAGTTTCTTGGGCCGGGGTACAGATCTCAGTCTGGCCAGGGCCACTTACAGAGAAATTTGTAAGTGCTGGGCCGCTTTTTGGTTAAGAGGGAGAGATGTAGTCACTATGCGAAGCCTAGTAGGGTTTATATCTAGTGCCTAGTCAGGGAAAAAAAGAACACGTGTCCACTAATACCACTACAACTGAGGCTGGACGCCGTAGCAACTGTAGTGGACTCTAGTAACACGGAACTTTACTTGATCGCAACAAAAACGCGTGCTCACTAATACCACTACAACTGAGGCTGGACGCCGTAGCAATTGTAGTGGACACTAGCAACACGGAACTGTACTTGATCGCAACAAAACGCGTGCTCACTAATACCACTACAACTGAGGCTTGACGCCGTAGCAATTGTAGTGGACACTAGTAACACGGAACTGTACTTGACCGCAACAAAACGCGTGCTCACTAATACCACTACAACTGAGGCTGGACGCCGTAGCAATTGTAGTGGACACTAGCAACACGGAACTGTACTTGCATGGGGAAAAATGGGTTTTCTGTAGTAACTAGGACTTGGTATTATCTAAGAATGTTAGCTGATCGCCGGCGTGACTGTCCGCGGCTGGACTGCGTTTCGTCTGATCCCTGGTGTGACTCTCCGCGGCTGGACTTCGTTTCGTCTGATCCCCGGCGTGACTGACCTACCCTTTTTCTGCTAGCCACGTTGCTAAAAAATCTGCGCTGTCGACGTCGCTGCGTGCGCTGTTCGCGAGTATGCTGCCCGAGTCGTTTTCTAAGTCCCGTTATCCCTTTGTTCGTCGCTGCCTTCCAGCCGTTTTGCTTATGACGATCGCGAATTTGCCGTCGTCGCTGCGTGTGCCGATGTGTAAGTCCCGTTGTTGCTGAGCGCGTGCGCAGGTCTGCTATTCCTGCCTTCCAGTCGTTTGTTTGTCAGTGATGCGCCGGGGTCGTTAGTGATGCTCTGCTGGGCTCGCGTTAACCTGTGATTGGGGTTGTAGCAGGTCCCTACTCGTAATAATTACGCTCTTTTTCATAGAATATGTATATATATATATATATATATATATATATGTATTTAACTCTTATACTTAAAACTATTATGTGACGCCCATATTTGGGTCGTCACCCCCCCCCCCCTTTCTTCCCGTAAAGTGATGGTCACCTGCTCACGGCTGTTGATGCGTACCCGGTAGTGTTGACCCTCACCTTCAACCAGGAACCGGGCGTTCCTGCCTAGGCATCTGGCCAGCTGTCTGAGGGTTTCCGGGGACAGGTCCAATCCTAGAAGTGGTGTGGAGCGGTCCGGAGTAGGCAGACTGCTGGTGCATCTTGTTGGTGATCGGGTAGGCGCGGTGTTCGGGAGTCCTCCACCTCGATGCGCGTGATCTCGGCGGTATCTGCTGGTGGGCGTTGGCGTTGTGGCCTCCTTGCTTGCTGCGTTCGCCCTGGCCACCCCTTGCTTCGATTTTGTCTTGGCATGTTTCTACTGGAAGATATTCTATATGAGCCTAATTTCTTTGAGCCCTAGATAGGTTCCCTGGAGTGCGGTTTACAAAGATGCTACTTATATTTTACTGAGAACGGGTGTGTTAGTTAATTAGTTAGCTACTGGTTGCCGGCTGTGCTCGGTGTTGCTTCGTCGTCGGGCCGTTGCCCACCTCTGTGATACAGCTGCTCGTTCTCCCACGTGTAGTCTGGATACTTCTCAGGTTCCTGCTGTACTAGTTTGCTCATCTTGTGTATCCAAGTGCACTGAGAGGGTTCTTGCGTCGTCTGCTGCAGTGTTTCCAGCGGCTGCCGGGATAAGGCGTCGGCTACGATGTTCTGGTTTCCTCGGCGGTAGTGCACGTCGAATTGAAATTGCTGGAGCTCCAATGCCCATCGAGCAATTCTTCCTGTCGGGTTGTCTATGCTGTTGAGCCACTTCAAAGCCAGGTGGTCAGTGATGACGTCGAACCTGTATCCCTCGAGGTAGCATCGTAGTTTGCGAATAGCCCACACTATGGCTGGACACTCCTTCTCTGTCGTGGAATAATTTTCTTCTGCGGCAGTCAGACGGCGGCTGGCATATGCTATGACCGTTCCCTTGATGCATTGCGTCAGTACGGCACAAAGGCCGTAATCGCTGGCGTCTGTTTGCAACTGGAACCGTTCGGTGAAATCGGGGCAGGCCAAGATGGGTGCTTCCGTAAGTCGGTACTTGAGATCCTCGAAGGCCTGCTGCTGCGGTGTATCCCATGCCCATCGTCGTCCCTTCCGGAATAATGCTGACATCGGTTGGACTACGCTCGCAAAGTTTGCCACGAACCGGCGGTACCATGAGGCGATGCCCAAGCAGCGTAGTAGTTCTTTCACGCTGGTGGGTGGCGCTAGTTCCTTGATGGCCATGATTTTGCCCGGGTCGGTGTGTATTCCTGCGTCGCTCACTTCATGTCCTAAGTAGATTAGGCGTTTCCGGAAAAAGCTGCATTTGGCCCGGTTGAGCTGTAGGTTGGCCTCACGTAGTCTCCGGAACACTTCTCTCAGGTTTCGTATGTGGTCTTCCAGGGTTGCTCCGATGACTATGATGTCATCTAAGTACGCAAACACGTGTGGCTCCATGTCCGGTCCGATGACGCCGTCGAGTGCTCGCTGGAATGTCGCCGGAGCTGAATGTAGGCCAAAGGGCATGATCTTCCAACGGTAAAGTCCCCTCCCCGGGACTGTAAACGCTGTACACTCCCGACTCGCGGGTGCCATTGGGATTTGCCAATACCCACACTTGAGGTCCAACGTTGAAATGTACTTGGCGTTGCGTAGCTTCTCCAGGATGTGATTAATCCGGGGTAGCGGATATGCGTCCGGGATCGATCGTGCGTTGAGTTGGCGGTAGTCCACACACATGCGAACGTCGCCTGTCTTCTTCCCGACCAACACTATGGGTGCGCTGTGGGGACTCCTCGATGCCTCGATCCGACCATCCCTCAGCAGTTCGTCCACCTGGTCGTCGATGATCTTCTGCATAGCCGGGTTCTTTGGGTAGTATCGTTGTCCTTCAGCGTGATAGTATGCTGGGCGATCTGTGAGACGCCGGCGAGTCTGTTAAACTTGTCCAGTTCCCGCTGTAGGAATTGTGCGACGAGCTTCCTCCTCGGTAGCCTGGGGCTTCGTGGGTGTGTACTGTTCATCGGGGTGTCCGGTGATTGTCACTGTGTTCTCTGCTGCTGTTGTGGTTCGGGGTCCCTGTGTGTGTGTCTCTGTGTTCTCTGTTGCTGTTGTATCTGCTGCTGGGCGAGGAGTCCATGTTTCTCGTTTCCGAAATGGATTATTCCTGTGGGCCAGGGGGCAGGCTAGTGGTAATCCGGGTGTGCGCTGGGTCTGCTGGGGTACGTAGCATAAGTGGCCGATGTGGTTGGTCTTTTGCTATCGATGGCTGTGCTGTTCCCATGGGTCGGAGTCTCCGAAGTGAGTCTGGACTTCAGCTTCAGTTGTAACTGGCCACACTCGATTAATGCTTCGATCCCACAGAGGAAATCCATACCCAGAATCACATCGTCCAAGATCGTGGGTAGGACTAGCATCGGCATAGTCACGCTGCGTTCTCCCAATCGTATGCTCACCATGAGTGCTTGGGTTACGTCTCTCCGGGAGCCATCCGCTTAACTGATTCTTGTCCGTACTGTTCGTTGATTGCTCGCTGTAATGAGTTTCCGTGCGACTTGCTCTCTCGCGAAGCTGCGGGTTGCTCCTGTGTCGACCGTGGCTACCAGCGATCTGTCCTCGTACCGTAAGGGTAGAGTTAGTGTCAGAGGTTGGTCTGCGCTGGCTCCGTCCAATTCTCCCTTGGGCGGGCGCGCATTCCGTTTCCCGATGCCGTGGCTCGGCAGCAGTCCACTGTACGTGTCCCACGGCGTCCGCACTCCCAGCAGAACAAGATCCTGGGGTTCCGACAGTCGCGACTGACATAGCCGAGCTTTCCACAGTTTCTACAGGCACTACGTACATCCACGATAGGCTCTGTCTTCTGGATTATGTCGTTACTTGGTTCGACTGGTCCGAGGTCGAATGGTTCCACCGGCGTGCGACCAACTGCGTGTGGCTGCGCTTGTGCGAGCTGTGCTTGTCTGGTGATCTCGTACGTTGTCACGAGGCGGGTCAGCTCGGCCAGTGCCTGGAATTCATGTCGTCTGGTGAAAAGCTGGTACTTCGGGAGGAGGTTCTCGTAGATCCGGTTGAGCTCCTGTTCCTTGTTGTAAGCGGCCCGGCGCATCATCACCCTGAGCTCCAGCATGTAATCCTTGAAGCACTCCCCTTTCCGCTGGGCCCGGGTCCGGATCGAGTTTTCCAGGTTCTGAAAGTACCGTGGGGGTAAGAAGAACTCTAAGAATTCCTGTTTGAACTCCTCCCAGGAAGCTCCCTGTAGTTGGCTGACTCGGAACCAGTCAGCGGCTCGTCCTGTCAATAAACTAGAGATCGCCGGTGGCAGCTGTTGGAGATCCAGACAATAGGCGGCGGCCTGCTCTTCCAAGTGCTCGATGAATCGGAGCGGGTCCGCTGGTGCTCCTCCATAGAAGATGCCCCACTTGCGTATTCGGTCCACCATGCCGAGCTGGGTTACTCGTTCGCAGTGGGCCGGCGGAGGGCCGTTGACCGGGAAACTCGAGGTCGGTGCTCCTTGTTGTCTATCCGGCTGGCCAAGAGTGCCGACCTTTGGTGGCGGGACCACTAGGCTTACTGCTTCCATCAAGCCGGTTCCTGAACCCAGCTCACCTTCGCTAGGAGCTGGTGAGGTGCCCCGGGATTGGGCTCCGAGAGGCTTGGTATCCGGCGTTGGAGCACTGCCAAAGAGAGCTTCTAGCTCGGCCAGGCGCAGGATGTTGGGCTTGGGCAAGTCCGACTGGCCTGCGAACGTAGCTTGTCGACTCCGTAGTTCCTCCACTGTGCCATCTATATCCATACCAAACTCCCTAAGAATAGCCTGCAGCTCGTTCTTGCGGCGGTATGAAATCCACTGGACTGCTATGATGTCTAGACCTGGCTTAGTTCACACTGCACACGCGTCGCTGGGTTTAACTCGAACGGATTGAAAATAAATCTTTTGGTTTGCTCGTCGGGTATTTGGTATAACTTGTCTCGTTGTTTTATATTATCCTTGTGTCTCGTGTTATTATATTCTCATGGTATCCTTGTTGTATCTTCGCTGTATCCTTGTAGTATCTTCGTTGTATCCTTGTACTATCTTCGTTGTATCTTTGTTGTATCCTTGTTGTCCACTTGGCGTACCCTTGTGATATCCTTGTAGTATTCTTGTAATACCCTTGTTATATCCTTGTAGTATCCTTGTAGTATCCTCGTGATAATCCTTGAAGTATCCTCGAAGTATCCTTGTAATACCCTTGTAGTATCCTTGTGATATTTATTTCGCACGATGTGTTCGCTTGCTCTGCTAGTCGATGACTGTCTCGCTGCCGGCCACGCCCCTGCTCTTATACTATTAGCCGCGGTTGTGGACACCGAAATTGCAAGTTGAAGCCATCTCACTCTCTCTCTCGTGGCTCGTTGACACAGCGCCGCGTTGCCAATGAAGAAGTCGTATTTCCCAGAAAAATATGAAGAGCTAAAATTTCAGGGTGCGGCTAGACAAATGGCTTTCTCGATCCTATTTTTCCCTCGCTGTCCTATTTTTCCTCGATTTGCGTGTGCCAATTTTCCTTCGCTGTCCTATTTTCCCTCGATTTGCGTGTGACTGGCTCTGCAAAAATCCCTACTAGTTACGGCACTGATGGATTTTTAAGAGGGAGTGATGTAGTCACTATGCGAAGCCTAGTAGGGCTTATACCTAGTGCCTAGTCAGGGAAAAAAAAGAATACGTGTCCACAAATACCACTACAACTGAGGCTGGACGCCGTAGCAATTGTAGTGGACACTAGTAACACGGAACTGTACTTGATCGCAACAAAAACGCGTGCTCACTAATACAACTACAACTGAGGCTGGACGCCGTAGCAATTGAAGTGGACACTAGCAACACGGAACTGTACTTGATCGCAACAAAACGCGTGCTCACTAACACCATTTCAACTGAGGCTGGACGCCGTTGCAATTGTAGTGGACACTAGTAACACGGAACTTTACTTGATCGCAACAAAAACGCGTGCTCACTAATACCACTACAACTGAGGCTGGACGCCGTAGCAATTGTAGTGGACACTAGCAACATGGAACTGTACTTAATCGCAACAAAACGCGTGCTCACTAATACCACTCCAACTGAGGCTGGACGCCGTAGCAATTGTAGTGGACACTAGCAACACGGAACTGTACTTGACCGCAACAAAACGCGTGCTCACTAATACCACTACAACTGAGGCTGGACGCCGTAGCAATTGTAGTGGACACTAGCAACACGGAACTGTACTTGCATGGGGAAAAATTGGTTTTCTGTAGTAACTACGACTTGGTATTATCTAAGAATGTTAGCTGTTACGTTTTATTATTCTCTGGTTATATAGTAAAGGGTTTTCTAGAATGCAAATCGATGGATGAAATAACTACCTAGCCTATACCGCACTCTGAATTCTCTCTATCTTTCTCACGCTCACCCCTTCTCTTTTCCGTGGCTGGGTCTATGTTTTCTTGGTGTGATGGACGCGGGGCGTGCTCGTGGTGGCGGATGGACTTCGCTTTGTCTTATCGCCGGCGTGACTGTCCGCGGCTGGACTGCGTTTCGTCTGATCCCTGGTGTGACTCTCCGCGGCTGGACTGCGTTTCGTCTGATCCCCGGCGTGACTGAGTCCCGTTATCCCTTTGTTCGTCGCTGCCTTCCAGCCGTTTTGCTTATGACGATCGCGAATTTGCCGTCGTCGCTGCGTGTGCCGATGTGTAAGTCCCGTTGTTGCTGAGCGCGTGCGCAGGTCTGCTATTCCTGCCTTCCAGTCGTTTGTTTGTCAGTGATGCGCCGGGGTCGTTAGTGATGCTCTGCTGGGCTCGCGTTAACCTGTGATTGGGGTTGTAGCAGGTCCCTACTCGTAATAATTACGCTCTTTCTCATAGAATATGTATATATATATATATATATATATGTATTTAACTCTTATACTTAAAACTATTATGTGACGCCCATATTTGGGTCGTCACAGTTTTCTAGATCTGAATCGCCAGTTATGATTCTTAATTTTTCATTTACTGTTTTATGAAATCTTTCAATGTCTGATATTGATATTAACGTTTTCAGATTTTAACCAGTTTTGTAATGCTGCACAAATAAATGGTGAATCTTTATCTGCTTTTATTTCAATGGGTTTACCCATTTTGTTGAAAACTTTGAGAATTGCCCTTGAGCTTCTAGCCAATCTCTGCTTTGCACTTCTATTAATGTTGCAAATTTGGAGTAAATGTCTATACAGGATAAAAACTGTTTAATAAAAATTTATTAAATAAAAATCCATCACCTATTTTTCTCTTACGTTATTTACTTCTGGCGTAACTTCGAATATTATTTATTGTGTTTCTGTGTTCTGTTGGCTATGTTGCAGATTTAACATTCATTTATAATGTTTTGAATTAAGTTTTGGTAGCCTGGGTAATAATATTTTCTTTTAAATCAATTTATAGTTTTTTCAATTCCTGGATGTAATAATTCTTTGTGTTTTTCAAAATTGTTTCTTTAAATGTTGAGTACTTTTGAATGTCTTCTAATTTTTTACACGATTTTATTACTTTCGTCGTACTTTGAGGGTCAATTATTTCTAAGTATACTTGTTGAAAAATTGAAAAATCTAAATCGTTATGAAAATATACTATGCTCTTCTTTGTACATAAATATTCTTTAATTATGGTTTTTGCATATGTGTTTGTCATTTCTTGATAGGTTAAATTAATATTTATTTTATGAAAATAGTTTGTTACTTTTACTTCGTTGTCATTTCCTTTTATTAATCTTATTTGTCCGTTATAATAGTTTAATGGTCTTTCTGTGATTTGAATATAATTTTGATTATCTTCTTGTGCGCTGATTATTGTAGATCTTGTACTTGAGTTATTGTCGTCATCTTCACCTAAGAATACTTCATTTACTTTTATTCTTGAAAGTGCATCTGCTACTTTGTTTTCTTTCCCGGCTAAGTATTTATTTTTGATAATCAAATTTGTTTAATCTTATTTTCCATCGCTGTAACTTCATATTAGGTTCTTTTATATTGTCTTACCAAATTAGTGGTCTGTGGTCACTTAGGATTTCGAATTTTCTTCCAAATAAAAAATAACAAATAAAAACAAGTAAGAGTGCTCTAGTCGAGAGTGCCCGACTAGGATATACCCTGATCCAAGGTCTTACATTCATCGAAGTTATTTATCTGCATTCATACATAGAAACACACACACATATACAAACAAAAACTGCTGGCTACGCGCGTCATACATTTGCTTTGCTTATTCTTCTTCCTTTGGCCCCAAACTATGTTACATTGAACCGTTAATAACTTCTTTGTTTATTGTCCGATCGTAATGAAATTTATCGGACACAAAGATGGCATATAAATGTGAGGCTATGTAAAATCCGAAGGTCATACCTCTTAAAATACGTATTTTTCGATTTCTAGGAGATCGGGGAGGGGTATCCAAAAAGTGAAATGCATTTAACCTCTGTATGCTATTGGAGAGTATATGTACCAAATTTGGTGACTCTACGTCTTATAACTTTTAAGCTATACCTTAAAAACACTGTTTTGGAATCTTAATTTATCGATAATTTTTGAAAGGATTGAGATATTGAACAAAAATTGATTAGTTTGTGTCGAGCCGGCAGTACAGTAACTTAAACTTTAATATAAAGTTTCTAGCTTTAATGACTTTCAAGTTATGCCCGAAAAACACTTGACTGGAATCGAAATTTATCGATAACTTTTGAACGGGACGAGATATCGAAAAAAAAATGATAAACTTGTATCGTCCCGCCGCTACGAGAACTTATATTTCAAATATGAAGTCTCTAGCTTTTGTAGTCACTGAGAAACACGCGTTCATACAGACGGACAGACGGTCAGACGGACAGACGGACAGACGGACATGGCTATATCGACTCGGCTATTGATACTGATCAAGAATATATATACTTTATGGGGTCGGAGATGCTTCCTTATGCCTGTTACATACTTTTGCACAAAATTATTATACCCCTTTTTCCCATTTTTAATGGGATCAGGGTATAAAAAAATAACTCCTAAAATGTGAGGTTACCCAAACGATGGCTAACAGTTCTTTTACTATTGCAGAATAATTTAATTCATGTTCATTTAATGTTTTACTAGCGAAACAGATTGGTTTATCTTTTTGAGATAAGACTGCACCTAAAACAAAATTGCTTGCATCTGTGGTAAATGTATTTTTTTTTTGAAGACAGGGTATATTAAAATAGGGTCGCTTGAAATTAAGAGTTTTATTCTTTCAAATGCTCTTATGTATTCTTTTTCTTGTGTTTTTACTGTTGATCCTTTTTTTAAATATAATGTCATTGGTTTTGCTGTTTTAGCGAAGTCGGGTATGAATTTCATGTAAAAGCCACATAATCCTAAAAATGATTTGATTTCCTTTTGGGTTTTGGGTATAGGAAATTTTCTTACTGCTTCTATTTTTATTGGGTTTGGTTTGATTCCTTCTGTGGTTATTTTATATATATATAATATGCTCGTGGTGGCGGATGGACTTCGCTTTGTCTTATCGCCGGCGTGACTGTCCGCGGCTGGACTGCGTTTCGTCTGATCCCTGGTGTGACTCTCCGCGGCTGGACTGCGTTTCGTCTGATCCCCGGCGTGACTGAGTCCCGTTATCCCTTTGTTCGTCGCTGCCTTCCAGCCGTTTTGCTTATGACGATCGCGAATTTGCCGTCGTCGCTGCGTGTGCCGATGTGTAAGTCCCGTTGTTGCTGAGCGCGTGCGCAGGTCTGCTATTCCTGCCTTCCAGTCGTTTGTTTGTCAGTGATGCGCCGGGGTCGTTAGTGATGCTCTGCTGGGCTCGCGTTAACCTGTGATTGGGGTTGTAGCAGGTCCCTACTCGTAATAATTACGCTCTTTCTCATAGAATATGTATATATATATATATATATGTATTTAACTCTTATACTTAAAACTATTATGTGACGCCCATATTTGGGTCGTCACAGTTTTCTAGATCTGAATCGCCAGTTATGATTCTTAATTTTTCATTTACTGTTTTATGAAATCTTTCAATGTCTGATATTGATATTAACGTTTTCAGATTTTAACCAGTTTTGTAATGCTGCACAAATAAATGGTGAATCTTTATCTGCTTTTATTTCAATGGGTTTACCCATTTTGTTGAAAACTTTGAGAATTGCCCTTGAGCTTCTAGCCAATCTCTGCTTTGCACTTCTATTAATGTTGCAAATTTGGAGTAAATGTCTATACAGGATAAAAACTGTTTAATAAAAATTTATTAAATAAAAATCCATCACCTATTTTTCTCTTACGTTATTTACTTCTGGCGTAACTTCGAATATTATTTATTGTGTTTCTGTGTTCTGTTGGCTATGTTGCAGATTTAACATTCATTTATAATGTTTTGAATTAAGTTTTGGTAGCCTGGGTAATAATATTTTCTTTTAAATCAATTTATAGTTTTTTCAATTCCTGGATGTAATAATTCTTTGTGTTTTTCAAAATTGTTTCTTTAAATGTTGAGTACTTTTGAATGTCTTCTAATTTTTTACACGATTTTATTACTTTCGTCGTACTTTGAGGGTCAATTATTTCTAAGTATACTTGTTGAAAAATTGAAAAATCTAAATCGTTATGAAAATATACTATGCTCTTCTTTGTACATAAATATTCTTTAATTATGGTTTTTGCATATGTGTTTGTCATTTCTTGATAGGTTAAATTAATATTTATTTTATGAAAATAGTTTGTTACTTTTACTTCGTTGTCATTTCCTTTTATTAATCTTATTTGTCCGTTATAATAGTTTAATGGTCTTTCTGTGATTTGAATATAATTTTGATTATCTTCTTGTGCGCTGATTATTGTAGATCTTGTACTTGAGTTATTGTCGTCATCTTCACCTAAGAATACTTCATTTACTTTTATTCTTGAAAGTGCATCTGCTACTTTGTTTTCTTTCCCGGCTAAGTATTTATTTTTGATAATCAAATTTGTTTAATCTTATTTTCCATCGCTGTAACTTCATATTAGGTTCTTTTATATTGTCTTACCAAATTAGTGGTCTGTGGTCACTTAGGATTTCGAATTTTCTTCCAAATAAAAAATAACAAATAAAAACAAGTAAGAGTGCTCTAGTCGAGAGTGCCCGACTAGGATATACCCTGATCCAAGGTCTTACATTCATCGAAGTTATTTATCTGCATTCATACATAGAAACACACACACATATACAAACAAAAACTGCTGGCTACGCGCGTCATACATTTGCTTTGCTTATTCTTCTTCCTTTGGCCCCAAACTATGTTACATTGAACCGTTAATAACTTCTTTGTTTATTGTCCGATCGTAATGAAATTTATCGGACACAAAGATGGCATATAAATGTGAGGCTATGTAAAATCCGAAGGTCATACCTCTTAAAATACGTATTTTTCGATTTCTAGGAGATCGGGGAGGGGTATCCAAAAAGTGAAATGCATTTAACCTCTGTATGCTATTGGAGAGTATATGTACCAAATTTGGTGACTCTACGTCTTATAACTTTTAAGCTATACCTTAAAAACACTGTTTTGGAATCTTAATTTATCGATAATTTTTGAAAGGATTGAGATATTGAACAAAAATTGATTAGTTTGTGTCGAGCCGGCAGTACAGTAACTTAAACTTTAATATAAAGTTTCTAGCTTTAATGACTTTCAAGTTATGCCCGAAAAACACTTGACTGGAATCGAAATTTATCGATAACTTTTGAACGGGACGAGATATCGAAAAAAAATGATAAACTTGTATCGTGTCGCCGCTACGAGAACTTATATTTCAAATATGAAGTCTCTAGCTTTTGTAGTCACTGAGAAACACGCGTTCATACAGACGGACAGACGGTCAGACGGACAGACGGACAGACGGACATGGCTATATCGACTCGGCTATTGATACTGATCAAGAATATATATACTTTATGGGGTCGGAGATGCTTCCTTATGCCTGTTACATACTTTTGCACAAAATTATTATACCCCTTTTTCCCATTTTTAATGGGATCAGGGTATAAAAAAATAACTCCTAAAATGTGAGGTTACCCAAACGATGGCTAACAGTTCTTTTACTATTGCAGAATAATTTAATTCATGTTCATTTAATGTTTTACTAGCGAAACAGATTGGTTTATCTTTTTGAGATAAGACTGCACCTAAAACAAAATTGCTTGCATCTGTGGTAAATGTATTTTTTTTTTTGAAGACAGGGTATATTAAAATAGGGTCGCTTGAAATTAAGAGTTTTATTCTTTCAAATGCTCTTATGTATTCTTTTTCTTGTGTTTTTACTGTTGATCCTTTTTTTTAAATATAATGTCATTGGTTTTGCTGTTTTAGCGAAGTCGGGTATGAATTTCATGTAAAAGCCACATAATCCTAAAAATGATTTGATTTCCTTTTGGGTTTTGGGTATAGGAAATTTTCTTACTGCTTCTATTTTTATTGGGTTTGGTTTGATTCCTTCTGTGGTTATTATATATATATATATATATATATATATATATATATATATATATATATATACGTTGAAACGTTGCTGGAGCATTTTTGAGACCAAATGGCATTCGAGTATATTCGTAATGACCATGTTTAGTAGAAAATGCGGTTTTCTTTATTGATTTGGGATCCATGTGGATCTGGTGGAAGCCTTTTGCAATATCAATTGTGGTAAAATATTGGCACCTTCCTAATTTATCCAATATTCCATCAATGTTTGGCGATGGGGATTTTTCATCAACAGATATTTCATTGAGACAGCGATAGTCTATAACTATCCTAAATTTTTGTTTACCTGAGGCATCGCTCTTTTTCGGGACGATCCAAATTGGTGAACAATAAGGTGATTTCGATTTACGAATAATCCCTTGTTCTGTCATTTCTTTTATCTGTTTGGTTACTTCCTCATCATATGTTTGAGGGTACTTATGTGGTCTTTTGTATATTGGGTCTTCATGTTTTGTTTTTATTGTATGTTTTATTGTACTGGTAAATGTCAAATTTTCACCTTCTTTGTATTGAATATCCTTGAATTCGTACAAGACTTTCTTTAACTTTTCTTTTTCTTCTTCGTTAAGATGTTCTAACCTCAATTCGTTGCTTTCCTTTATTTCATTATTAATAGCAAAATGAAAGGGTATGTCACTTGTTGACGGTGGATCGTTGCATTCTGGTGTAGTAGAATATTTGTCTGTTTCTTCATCTATTTCTTCGTCATTGTATCTAAACTTGAATTTGAAATCTCCTAGTGTAACTGTTCCCTCTGCATAGTCGATCGTCGCTCGAATTGCTTCTAAGTATTCCCTTCCTAATATCATGTCATAATTATCCGAGAAATTATGTACATACAATTTTTGATGGTTAGGACATATTTTTTAAGGACTGAATTTAATTCTTTTAATTCAATTATGCCATTGAATGTATGAACTTTTAAATTATCAGATTTTTTCTGTGGGAATCCGAAATAATTCCTTTTTATTAGGTTAATTGACGATCCTGTGTCTATAATACACCTTAAATTTTGGTCATTCATAATGATTTTTATTAATGGGTTTCTTCTTCTATCTCGTATTCCCGATCCGTCTCTAATTCTTTATCCGAGGCTACTTGATGACAATTTTCGGTATCCATTTTCATTTGGTTACTAGCACTATCTGATTGCCTTTTATCTGGTGGGTTAGGACCTCTGGTGGATGCTGGGTTTTGGTAATTTACCGGATTTTGCCGTCTACCTTGATTTAGTTTATTTTGGCATACTTGAAATAATTTTTGATTTTCGATTTGATTTTGGGCTTGCAAAGTTTGACTTTGTTGATAAGTACTGCTTGGCACCTGGCAGCTATTATTGTTATACCCTGATCCCATTAAAAATGGGAAAAAGGGGTATTATGGTTTTGTGCAAAAGTATGTAACAGGCATAAGGAAGCATCTCCGACCCCATAAAGTATATATATTCTTGATCAGTATCAATAGCCGAGTCGATATAGCCATGTCCGTCTGTCCGTCTGACCGTCTGTCCGTCTGTCCGTCTGTATGAACGCGTGTTTCTCAGAGACTACAAAAGCTAGAGACTTCATATTTGAAATATAAGTTCTCGTAGTGGCGGGACGATACAAGTTTATCATTTTTTTTCGATATCTCGTCCCGTTCAAAAGTTATCGATAAATTTCAATTTTAGCCAAGTGTTTTTCGGGCATAACTTGAAAGTCATTAATGCTAGCGAATTTATATTTAAGTTTAAGTTACTGTACTGCCGGCTCAATACAAACTTATCAATTTTTTTTCGATATCTCAATCCTTTCAAAAATTATCGATAAATTAAGATTCCAGAACAGTGTTTTTTAGGTATAGCTTACAAGTTATAAAAGGTAGAGTCACCAAATTTGGTACATATATTCTCCTATAGCATACAGAGGTTAAATGCATTTCACATTTTGGATACCCCTCCCCGATCTCACAGAAATCGAAAAATACGTAATTTTAGAGGTATGACCTTCGGATTTTACATAGTAGCACATTTTTATGCCATCTTTGTGTCCTACAAATTTAATAACGATCAGACAAAAAACAAACAAGTTACTAACGATTCAATGTACCATAGTTTGTGGCCAAAGGAAGAAGAAGCTAATGCAATTGATGACGCGCGTAGCAAGCAGCTTCTGTTTGTATATGTGTGTGTGTGTTTCTATGTATGAATGCAGATAAATAACTTGAATGAATGTCAGAACTTGGATCAGGGTATCTCCTAGTCGGGCACTCTCGACTAGAGCACTCTTACTTGTTTTTATTTGGTGTTGATACTTGATAATTATTTCCTACGTTCCTACGATTTTCGGAGTTTGGATTATTATTATAATTTTTTGGTTTTTCAAAATTACTTTCATACAACCCTGCTTTCTGGGCTACTTGTTTCAAATTTGATATTGTTGTAATATCGAATCTGACCAGTGTCATGTACAATCTATATGGGAGTTTTCTAGTCTTTACATCTTTAACAGTATTTTTCATAGCGTTTGTGTACAATGTCTTATTCAGAGGTACATTTTCTAACGATAATTTGTTAAAAATAATAAATGACTTATGTTTTAATTCTTCGACAAACTTACGAAGATTTCCGTTGTATTTGGTGAGGTAACGACGTCTCAGTAGTTCTTCGTACGGTGTTTGGTCTTTATACTCGTTGAATAATGCATTCTTCAGGTCCATCCAGCTGTTTGCTTGGGCCAGTTGTGAAGTTCTTTGTGCATCTCCTGCGAGTTGCATTTCTATAGTTCCGAAAAGGACACTATGTTGGCGGACATATCTTCGAATAAATGCGCTGAGCATCTCTGTGGATCCATCGAACGTTGGCACCTGTCTAAGTTGTGACAGTGCTTGATTGAGGTGTAGCTCTGAGAGTTCCAAAGCCATCTTGGTATATATTTTTTTTATTTTTATGGTTGTTGTTGGTTTTGAAGAATTTATTAAAATTTCTTCTTAATTTGCACAATTTCTCTTTGTTGAGATTAGTGATTTGTTCACAAAAAATGTTTTTGGGTTCTTTTGATTTTCGGATAAGTATTATCGTGTTTTTAAACTTTTATAATTTTATTGGTTTTTTAAGGACCTGGGATATTTATCCGTGAATGGTCATAAACGTGACACTTTATCATATCCAACCGGCTGCGCCAATTAAATAAGTGATTGCAAGTTACTTTAAAAAAATATAATATTCTTTATTTTCACTCATTACTTATTGGATATTACAATCTTTAAACAAACTAGGAAAAACAAGTAAGAGTGCTCTAGTCGAGAGTGCCCGACTAGGAGATACCCTGATCCAAGGTCTTACATTCATTGAAGTTATTTATCTGCATTCATACATATACATACAAAAGCTGCTTGCTACGCGCGTCATACATTTGCTTTGATTCTTCTTCTTCCTTTGGTTTTAAACTATGGTACATTGAATCGTTAATAACTTCTTTGTTTATTGTCTGATCAAAATGAAATTTGTAGAACACAAAGATGGCATATAAATGAGCAACTATGTAAAATCCGAAGGTCATACCTTTAAAATTACGTATTTTTCAATTTCTGCGAGATTGGGGAGGGGTATCCAAAAAATAAAATGTATTTTACCTTTGTATGCTATAGGAGAATATATGTACCAAATTTGGTGTCTCTACATCTTATAACTTTTAAGCTATTCCTTAAAAACACTGTTCTGGAATCTTAATTTATCGATAACTTTTGAAAAGATTGAGATATCGAAAAAAAAATGATGAGTTTGTATCGAGCCGGCAGTACAGTAACTTAAACTTAAATATAAAGTCGCTAGCTTTTATAACTTTCAAGTTATACCCGAAAAACACTTGGCTGGAATCGAAATTTATCGATAGCCTTTGAACGGGACGAGATATCGAAAAAAAATTATAAACTGGTCTTGTCCCGGCACCACGAGAACTTATATTTCAAATATAAAGTCTCTAGCTTTTGTAGTCTCTGAGAAACGTGCGTTCATACAGACGGACAGACGGACAGGGCTAAATCGACTCGGCTATTGATAGAGATCAAGAATATATATACTTTATGGGGTCGGAGATGTTTGCTTATGCCTGTTACATACTTTTGCACAAAACCATAATACCTCTTTTTCCCATTTTTAATGGGATCAGGGTATAAAAAGCGGACTCACGTCTTATATTGTTGCGATGTCAAGTTGAACTTCTTTTCTGTTGATGCGTGGGTGCAAACGAAACCTCGGTTTTGCGTTTGGTAATTTTCCATGATCGCCGAAAAGTGCAACGCTAGCTATTATGCGTGCCGTTGACAACAGACGTATCGATTGTTTTGGATCGTGGCGTGATGTTTAGAAACATGACGCCGTGGTGCTTGAAATTTAGAAACATGACGCCGTGGCGCTTGAAATTGTGGCATGATCGCTTTGACGCCTGAATTGGTTTATGCTTAAGGGTTTAAATTACAATATTTTATGGGGTGGCTTATAAGTTTTAGGCTTAGCTATAAGTATTGGCTGTCTAATATATGAGGGAAGTCGATATTTTACTATATATGTATATATTATATTATTAGTTATTATATTGCGGACGAGCGAAAGTGCGTGCTGATTAATATATATATTTTCGACAACTAATCTTAATTTTTCTGAGGTCTAGCTTACGTTATGGTGGCAAAGCGAGGTGAATTCGCTCTCGGAGCGAAAAGCTTTAATGCGCTCTCGCTTCGCCCTAAACATAACCCACATAAAACTTCAAATTAATACAACTTTATTTCAATAAATAATGATGCGCTGAAATGCGCCAACACCGGCCCCCATGAAGCGCTGTGGGCTTCATTACACCGGCCGTCGTGCCAGCTTGTGTATGGGCCTCTTAAAATGTTCACCACTGGCCGTCCTAATCTCGACGACCCGAACGACGCCGTCCCCTCCTGCCTGCACCGCCGTTACTCTGCCGATCAGCCACTGCTAGGGTGGCAGATTGTCCTCGGCGACGACCACCAGCTCTCCAAATGGCGACGTCTGGAAGGCGATGGTGCCGCTTGTTCCGCGTTTGGAGGCCCAGAATATACTCCCTCGACCATCGCCGCCAGAACTGTTGCTTGAGCAACGAGCCAGCTCGCCATCGATTTAAGCAGGTGAGATCCTGCTGGTCCGGGGTCCCCTCCGGTTTGTCCCCCCGGTTTGTCGCGTTGTCGCAATGAACGGTCTCCTCGACGGCCGACGAACCTTTGGAAAGCCATTAAAAATGTGTTAGTGGATAAATCGGATACTAATTCTAAATGAACTGCTTTGGAGGCGAAGCATGCAAATAGTGCGATACACGACTTATATGTAGGCTTTCCACGCATTCTAAAGGTCGTGCTAATTGGGCCACAAAAATCAACGCCACATATGGAAAATGGGCGGAGCGCTCGGAGTCAATCTGCTGACAAATTGCCCATAATCTGGGTTAGCAGACGAGGTTTGCATTAAAAGCAACGGATGCACGATCTCACTGTCTGACGACAGACTTCTTGAGCGTTAACTTTCCAAAGTCGCTCACGAACAAGACTCACGAGTGCTCTTGGGCCAGTATGACAATGCGATAAATGTAGGTATGTACTATAGCTTCTAGCGAATTGCGAGCTTTTCGTCAGGAGCATCGGAAACTTAGCATCATATGAAAGAGGAGCATTTGCAAGTCGTCCCCCTACTCTTTATAACGAAAAGGAGCACAAAGATCCATTATACTCATGTATAAATGGATTGAGACGCTGCAGGCTATGACCTACACGCGTGCCCTTTCGAACCCTATTTATGTCATCTTTAAATTCAACTTTTTGAATGACTTCAACTATTTTCTCAAAAGCTTCTTTTCTTTCGAGTGCCGTAGGGATGTTCTCAAATTTCACTGCTCACATTTTTGAATAAACCGGAACACATAAGCAAAAACTCTCAGCAGCCTAGCATGCGAAGAAAAACTATCGATAATTTCCACGAGATCTGATCGGTCTACCATAGCTGTCAGTCCAACAGCTGTTTTACGTATTTCTAAGGTACGCATCTCATCTGTCATCAGATGCTTGTCGGCGAAACCATGGATCTCGATCGGTGAGGTTGGCTCTGTAAATACATACCGTGGTATCTTTATTCTTTGCATCTGAATCAAAGCTGATTTCAGATGCTGCCACGAGTTGTCTAAGCTCAGTGGGATGGATTCATCCCAATCCAATTTCTGGAGCCACAGCTCTTGGAGCAGGATCTTTGCCTTGGTCAGAGGGCTAAACAGGCCAAGCGGGTCAAATAACCGTGACGCCACCGACAGAATGTTCCGTTTTGTCAGACTCTGATATCGTTATCGGCTTGGCTGTGTTTGTTGCGAAGAACTCAGGAGAATTCGAAAACCATTTGGTTAGTTGGAAACCTGCGCTTAAAAGGATTCGTGATACTTCCGACTTAATCGTCTGAAGGTTCTCTACGCACGCGGCACCAGTTGTCAAATCATCGACGTAAAAGTCGTGCCTGATAACATCAGCAGCTATTGGTTGTGACGATTCGCTCATCTCACTCAGCTTTGTTAAACACCGTATTGCCAAAAAAGAGGAAGGCGCAGTGCCGTAAGTTGCAGTGTTTAACCTGAAGGACCTCAAAGAGTCTGATGGGTTCTTTCTCCACCCTACAAGCTGGAAGTCTCGATCTGCTTCATGCACCATGACCTGCCTGTACATATTTTTGATGTCAGCCGTCAATGCGTATTTGTGGAATCTAAATCGAAGCAGAGTCGAATATAGCTCTTCTTGAATGGTAGGTCCAACCATAAGAAGCTCATTCAACGCAACTTGAGACGACGTACGGCAAGACGCATCGAAAACAACGCGTAGCTTGGTTGATGTGCTCTGTGGTCTTAAGACACACTGATGCGGAATGAAATAGTGAGGAGTACTTGGAATCTCACTGCCTATTTCAGACATATGACCTAGCGAGACATATTCCTCCATGAATTCCAAGTACATACGCTTAAGCTCGGGATCTCGAGATAACCGTCTTTCAAGCGACAAAAACCGCCGCTTGGCAACCTCGAAGACGTAAACAAGCTGATCGGGATCTGATTTAAATTGCAGTCTTACTTGAAATCGACCTGATGGCAATATTTCTAAATTATCTAGAAAGTGACTCTCACATAACTGCTGTTCGACAGATTTTACCTTTTTGGGCGAAGGCAACTCTTCCAATGATCAAAATTTCTGCAAAGTGTTGTCTATTGAGGTAAAACATTCTTCCAGGTAGCAAAGATTGCTAACGTGAGCATTCTTAGGGCCTATCGGAGTGTAGCGCCCTGACTCAATCCACCCAAGAAGACTTTTCTGCAGAATCGGACAATTTGGATCTTGTATAATTTGACCGACACAGAGAAGTTTAAAGAACGTCTCTGCTCCGATGAGCATGTCGATCTTCTGTGGCTTGTGGAAATATGGATCAGCCAATTGCAGGTTTTCAGGAATTTTCCAACCACTCACATCGACATTGTCGTAGACTCTCTTTAGGCTTGCCAGTGGCTTCCAATAATTGTCCTCGGTGACTTGGAATGCTCTAACAGTGCCTATAGCTTCACCAGAGAGACATGATAAGAGGTGATTGAACTTCTCTATACTCGGAATCGATTGATCGTTATAAACAAGGGTTTCGAACAGGCTGATGAAATTCTTAAATTCTGGGTATTTTCCACTAAATTTGGGAAGTGATAGATGCGGAAGACGTGTGCGCGGAGCTGCAATGGGAATGACCGCAGGCATTTCAGTATTCAGAGCCTTTATAACTTAAGCGAGCTTTCGTCGTTATGCAAAGCTCTTCTAGCTCGCCACGATAATAGTGGCCTGGATCAAACGATTCTACTCGGGTCTGGTTCCTTAACGCTGTATCGACGTGAGAGGCCAACATTTCTAATCTACATTCGAACTTTGTAGACTCTAGGTTTAATTTACCTAATTCGAATCTTCTTTATAAAATGTTGTGATTAATATCGGTTAAATTCGATTTAATAATTATCAATTTAAACTAGAAAATCGAGCCTTATTTTATAAATATCGCGATTAGAGATCGATTAAATTCGATTTAATAATTATTAATTTAAATTAAAAAATCGAACTTTATCGATAGCGACAGAGCGAAATGAAATTGAAATTGTAATTAATTTCTATCAAATTAACATTCGCTCAGAAGCACTACAAATTCGCATAATAAATATAAATATTTAATCTAGGGACCGTAACAGTTATGAATAATAATTGTAAAAATCATTTAAAATAATTATTAATAATTTTTATTTTTAAAAATCAATTGTAATAATTATTATTACAATTGATTTTTAAAAATATAAATTAAAAATTACGGGTCATTACTTATTTCAAAAAACCATAAAAAAACAAACATATTGAACTTTTTCATGTATACGCTGGTCATCTCCTACGCAATGATTTTTTTAGTTGAAAATTTACCCCATAACCGTTATTTGCGGTCCCTGATTTAATCTACTCCAAAGCGATTCAGTGCATGCAAATAATTAAGCTCAACTACTTTACATACATTCGTGCAAGAATTGAAATCGTCGGCTTTATTAGCTCAACCAATGCCAATTTTGTATTGTTGGGCTTTCAATTTTTAGCACAGTACCTGCTGTTCCGGACCATGGACTTCTGATGCTACTTCCCTTGGCATTCCAACGATGGTAGATGAATCGTTGCAGTTGTTATTGCACGGCCGGCGCGTTTATTTGATTTCTTTAATTATTTGTTCGCGTCTCGAGCCACTATGTCACTTGAATCCACAATTGTAACAAAGCAAAAACTTTATAACTGTCCACCCGGGGGCGCCATGAAAAATCACAAGAGTTTTTATAAGAGTTTAAATGGTGGCGTTTATTATATTATATATATATATATATATATATATATATATATATATATGTATACATTATATTATTAGTTATTATATTGCGGACGAGCGAAAGTGCGTGCTGATTTATATATATATTTTCGACAACTGATCTTAATTTTTCTGAGGTCTAGCTTACGTTATGGTGGCGAAGCGAGGCGAATTCGCTCTCGGAGCGAAAAGCTTTAATGCGCTCTCGCTTCTAATACAACTTTATTTCAATAAATAATGATGCGCTGAAATGCGCCAACAATCACCAAGGACTATTAAACGGTCCAAATAGCGTAACGAGGACATACTGAAGACCTGAAATATGTCGCATATAGGTAAAAAAACTCCGAATTAGGGGTAATGTATCAACAAGTTATGTAAATGTCCTCGGCTTATGAGCGCAGTTTAAATACAAAAAATTCTAAATTATCTTGCATACCCAAGGTTAAAATTGGGGAAGGCCAGACAACACGAATATCAATCAGTACACCACCACCACGGCGAACTGAGCGATCTTTACGGTAAACCATATAATCCTCAGTAAGAATTTCATGATTTGAAATTGTAGGGATAAGCAGTCTCCGATAAGGCAATGACATCAACCTCAAAGGAAGGGCTATAAATGTAAAGTTTGTGCAACTTACTACCCAACCCACGCACATTTTAAATAACAATTTCGAAGATTAGTTATTAGTTTTTTGGAACTGATAAAAGCGACGGGACCAGCGAGGCAAGCGGGACACTATCGTGGGACTTGGGATTGGAGAAACGATTAGTGAATAAGTGACAAATTGTGTGATCAGGCCAGAATGACGGTTCAAGCAAAGCTTTAACAAACTGATCAGGAACAAGAATTTTAAACGATGAGATACTATGTTTAGTTTTGTAGTTAAATTAAGTAATAACGAAATCAGAGAAACAATCCATGAGGAGCTTTGAACAAATATACTGCTTATCAAGATCTTCTTCGGGCTGTTAATAGCAGCGCCAAGGCCTGCAGCTTGCGGTGAATTTGATGAGTCGTAATGATGAGCGGAGCTGGGGATGCATCAACACGAGCTGTGGATCCAGCATGACGTGCAATGGTAGGGACATCTATTGGATAAACAACTGTATGCTCAGTTGTGTACAGTAGCATTGTAGTTCCAGTTGATGAAGCATCGTCTGCACGGGCAACATCACTTGAGGTAGCTGTTATAGACGTCAATGCTTCAAATTCGGTACGACAACCAGACAGTAGAGAAGGTGTAAAAGCAGGAGACAATGGTGCGTCACAAGCTGGAATAGATAAGTATTGAGTGGTTAAAGAAAGATTACATTTTTTCCTTTTCAGGGTATAATTTAAAATTTTAAGAGTTTCAAAGTGACACTCAATAGTGCGTAACTTTGTTTGAAGGTCACGGAATCCAGAGTTTAATGCGTCAAATTCGTTTTGAGTTTGCCGCATAAAATCCCTTATGTCTGCTTCGATATGCCTGCAGCTCCAAGTCCAGTTGAGACCACCGCGGGCCTTGATAATATCCACTATGCGGCCACCCGAATGTCCGAGGTCAACACATCCAGTGTGGGCAGTGTTATCACACATCCAGCAGAAAACATAACATTGCCGAGGATTAATCTTATGATTAAAAACACACCGAGCGGCAGAGCAAATGCTCGTGATTGATAGATATATGAAAATAAGAAAAGAAATAAAATAAAATATTAAAATGAACGCAATTACCAACAGCTGATAAATACAATCAGCAAGAATCAATTCGACGTACTCAAAAGCTCTCGAATTAAAATACTCAAAATAATAAGGTATTTAAGTATGACTGTGTGTGATAGGCTTGCATGAAGAGAAAAGTTTTATGAAGAGCGCAAGAGAGAGAAAAGCTTTACAAAAGCGTTAAGAGAAGAAGCACAGCGTACTGGGAACAACAAGTTTAGAAATTAATAGAAAATATGTAAAGATCGACAACAAGAAACGCCAAGCCGATAAAAGCGGTAACGAAGAGTGCCAAAAGCGAAATAAATACATAAGTGTGTTGTTGTTTGTGTAGACGAACTAGGCAACGCAACGAAGCGTGACTAAAAATTAGCAAGAACAACAAGCGATCGGAGCGCGTCAGCTTATGCACTTGGGTAAGCCAAATAAGAGCAATGCAGAGGGCGAATAACACAAATTAAAAGATTGCAATTAGCAAGTAAATGCAACTCTATTTGATCAGCACAGTAACACCGAACTTAAAAGACGGTTAAGCTACACACAGAAGCGTAGATTTCAGTATAAAATTTCCATTAATTATACAAAAAAAAAAAAAAACAAGTAAGAGTGCTCTAGTCGAGAGTGCCCGACTAGGATATACCCTGATCCAAGGTCTTACATTCATTGAAGTTATTTATCTGCATTCATACATAGAAACACACACACATATACAAACAAAAGCTGCTGGCTACGCGCGTCATATATTTGCTTTGCTTCTTCTTCTTCCTTTGGCACCAAACTATGTTACATTGAATCGTTAATAACTTCTTTGTTTATTGTCCGATCGTAATGAAATTTGTAGGACACAAAGCTGGCATATAAATGTGAGACTATGTAAAATCCGAATACCTTTTAAAATACGTATTTTTCGATTTCTTGGAGATCGGGGAGAGGTATCTAAAAAGTGAAATGCATTTAACCTCTGTATGCTATTGGAGAGTATATGTATTAAATTTGGTGACTCTACGTCTTATAACTTTTAAGCTATACCTTAAAAACACTGTTTTGGAAACTTAATTTATCAATAAAGGATTGAGATATCGAAAAAAAAATGATAAGTTTGTTTAGAGCCGGCAGTACAGTAACTTAAACTAAAATATTAAGTTTCTAGCTTTTATGACTTTCAAGTTATGCCCGAAAAACACTTGTCTGAATTCGATATTTATCGATAACTTTTGAAAGGGATGAGATATCGAAAAAAATGATAAACTTGTATTGACCCGGCACTACGAGAACTTATATTTCAAATATGAAGTCTCTAGCTTTTGTAGTCTCTGAGAAACAGGCGTTCATACAGATGGACAGACGGTCAGACGGACAGACGGACAGACAGACGGACATGGCTATATCGACTCGGCTATTGATACTGATCAAGAATATATATACTTTATGGGGTCGGAGATGCTTCCTTATGCCTGTTACATACTTTTGCACAAAACCATAATACCCCTTTTTCCCATTTTTAATGGGATCAGGGTATAAAAATAACAATAACACAACAATAACAAAGAATTACAGCGGCTCTGTTCAGGTCTTTCTTCTGCTAACTGGTGGCCCAGTCTAGTGAACGGCCTTGGGTTAATGAGCCGCTGAGCTAGGTAGCTTCTGTGCCTACGCAGCCTATCAGAATAGGTCGCAGATTGGCGGGCGATCTGCTCCTCCACTGTATCCACATTTAGGTCCCTGTTTAGAGTCGACCCTCGAACGCATCATGATCAGACTTGCGCATTCCTTCTCGCACGATCTGTTGGCTCGAGATCTCTCCAAGTAGGACCGAAGCATCAAGTAGAAGGGAGCCTGGAGGAGCGCCTTAAGCTTTGATAGCAAACCGTCGCACAGTGGGGCCTTCTGACTTTTTTCTTGGCGAAACTCATATCTTCTGAAGTAATCAAGATTTTTTAATTTCTCAAGCTTTAAAAAAAGTTATTGAACAGGGTGCTGCAATTACAGGAAGCATCAATATATGTTTTTAAAGTAAGGTAAAGTTAATAGTAAAGAATTGCGTAAAGCCAAAATGCAACTTAACACAAAATCAAAAAAAAATAAAATTTACATTACATTTTTTATACCCTGATCCCATTAAAAATGAGAAAAAAGGGTATAATGGTTTTGTGCAAAAGTATGTAACAGGCATAAGGAAGCATCTCCGACCCCATAAAGTATACTATATTGCAAGGGTGGGCAGCCAAATTTAGCAAGTGAGCCCGACAACAACATCTACAACAAACACCGCTACTGTGGTCGTTAATCTGCGCAAAACTAACACAACAAATGTGTTCACTGAGCAAAATAATAAATTCAAAACTCAAAGTTATTCAATATTATTTATATAAGACATGTTAAGTTTGAATTTATTTAGCCAGTGTACAGGCACCTTACTGTTATTTTATTGCATTGCGATCGCGTCTGGAGTCGAAGCATCGGCGCACACTTAATGTATTTTGTTTTTGCTATCTCGCAAACGCGTCGCGACGAAATGCAGATGTCACGCGATCGCGGCTCGAGTCCAAGAATCGGCGCACACTTCATGTATTTTGTTTTTGGAATCTCGCCGACGGCGCACAAGCGGCTTGCAGGCGCCGATTGGTAAAAAATAACGGAGTGAGCTCAGTGAGCTCCGTGAGCCACTACGCGCCCACCCTTGCTATATTGTAACGAATTTGTAATGTGGAGCAAGAGTCAAATATTGCGGGCTCGAAAGAAACAGGTGGACAGCGCGGAGGGAGTATGTTTTGCGACCCTGCGAACGATCACAGACGAATGGTAGCTTTCGCTTCATCTTATAGGGAGAGAAATTTTTTCTGCTGAGTAAGCAGCGTGCAAGAACTGCGATTAAAAATAATTGGGATATAAAGAAAAACGAGCATTGCATTTGACTTGGGATTGAAGAAGAGGGTTACTAGCCATCGGTGGAGTCACCCCATACTGACGAAGAATCTCCGCTCGTTCACCCAGTGGCGCTGAGTCATAATATAGCGTTACATTGGTGTCAGATGTGGGGTGGTGATCGGATCTCCAAAAATTCATACCACGATGCCTAAGCGATCGGCTAGCAAACGCGCTGAGCAATTGCGAGAGGAGGTGGCGGCGAGTATAACCGCGTTGGAGGGAAAGCTAACGGAGTCACAGGCACGTATGGATCACAAGCTTGAACAGATGTTTGACTCGTTCCATCGAACTTTGATCGGCATGCTGGATGGCCCTCGAGGGGCGACCAGCAGTCTGGAGACGCCGCGACAGGCAACGCAAACACTGCCAGCAGGCCAATCCACAGCTTGGGATCCTCAGCCGCATAGTAGTACAGATCCAGCTGCACGGGAAAACTGCGCAATGCCAGCGGATGTGTATGCAACCTCGCCACCGCGATCGGACCGAGTAGGCCCCGGCAATCTTCCCAACTACGATGGATCTAGTCCTTGGTCAGATTACGAACGGATTCTGGACATGATGGCTGACCACCATCGCTGGAGTGACTCTGAGCGGTGTTTAGGGGTCGCTTTGAATGTACAAGGCCAAGCCCAAAGGTTTTTCAGCGGACTTCCGGTTCTTGTGACCAGAGATTATCGTCGGATTTAGATTGCCAGGCGAGCTATCATCAGCTACGTAATCGCGCGCAGCGCCCGAATTAGTCTTTGGTCGACTTCGCAATGGAACTGGAGCGCCTGGGCCGGGTTGTCTTTGCGGATGCGCCGGAGCCAACCTACGACGCCGTTATGATACAGCAGTTTATTGACGGAATGCGAGAAACTACGCATCAAGCCCTGGTGCTCTCCAGCAAGCCTCAAACCCTTGCCGAGGCTCGGGATATGGCCATTCGGCTGCAGGCACAATGCTCACGGCACTCAGGCCGATCGGTGTATTGCACTTCGGTAGCCAGCAGCGAGTCACCAGCCCCTGTAAGTACCCGCAGTCGTAACCACGGCCATGTGAACGCCCGCGGTACTACGCCACCCGTCAACAAAGCGGTAAAGACGGAAAACTAGAGGAAGCCAGCTCCCAGGGGCGCGAGTTGGCTTACTTAAAACCTGCCCCTATCGGATCGAAAACTATAATGCAGTCTACTGAAGCCCTTTGGAATTGCCGAGGCCAAACATTGACCACCGCCACAAGCACTGCCGCACGCCTCACGCCCAACACTGAGCCGTCGCCGCAGGACAGCGAGAGCCGCAACGCCCAATGCCGCCTACGAACAGCAGCCAAGACACGTCAAGCGCCAACTACAGATGAATTCCGGCAGCCAACTGAGGACGGCGAGGCGCGTATACCCACGCCCCCACCCCTCCCAGTGTCAGAGCGCCCTGAGTCATCCTCCATGGCCGCCCACGCCTCTTTGAGCTGGTCCTCCGCAGTTTCCAATCCCAGCTTCTCATGTCCCTCATCGACATCACCACCAAAGGAGGTGAAGAGTGTCGTAGCGTCGATGTTTGAAGAGCCCAGATTTAGAAGAGGCGAAGAATCATCTGGTCATGATGATTTGCATAGGAGTGCTGCACGAGGGAATCTTTATCCAACCCCCCAAGCTACGTACACAATTGGTACCGTAGATGATCAATGCTTACATTGCACAATTTTATTTCAGAAACGGCCGGTGCGCATGATTGTCGACAATGGCGCGGCGGTTTCGTTAATGAACAAGAGAGACGTCCACGAGACCCTGCCAACCACAGCTTGTCATGTGCTTCTTCGAGGCCCCTCGTCGGAAACTTTTGAAGTAACGGAACGTGCTAACATTGGATTGAGATTGGGCCAGCGGGCCCTGCGGGCCCTGCGGCATGAGTTCCTACTGGTCGGTGGCACCACTCCAAGCTTGTTGGGAGTAGATTTCATAATCCACCATCAAGCAACCGTCGATTTGAAAGCGCTGTGTCTAGCGTTCGATTAGGGTGTGGTACCCCTACAACCACTCAGATTCGATGCAACCAATATTTTGTACCTGACGGCTCCGGCTTGTGTCCCGCCGTTCACCGACACCCAGGTGGAATTGAGTTGCGCGTGCCTTCGACCGCAGACTGACGTGATCTTGGAGCGTGGGGAAGCATCTAGCTTTCCCCCCTGAACTGATTCTGGGCAGCACCGTTGTGGATGCCGTTCGGGATACCATGGTTGTGCGAATCCTGAATCTCACCTCGCAAGCGCATAAGTTGCCCGCACTGACAGTGCTGGGCAGGCTAGAGCCGGTGGATTTCGTACCGATTACCCGGCCGAAGAAGGAGGATCTAATCGAGTGGAACTCGCTTCTGCCCGGTAGCTTTCCCGATAAATATCGAGAGCGATTTTTAGGACTCTTGCACCAATACAATCAAGTTTTCGCCCAGAGCGAGGACGATAACGGACGAACGAAGTTGGCCCGCCATCACATTGACACCGGCCAAACTCGCCCCATCAAGCAGCCGCTTCGGCGGGCAGCCCTTGCCAAGAAGTTGGAGGTGGAACGCTTGTTGGCGGAGATGCGATCGAAGGGTATCGTACAACCATCAACTCGCCCATGGGCGTTGCCCGTCGTGCTAGTCAAAAAAAAAGATGGATCTACCCGGTTCTGTGTGGACTACCGGCGCCTTAACGATGCCACCATTAAGGATTCCTACCCTCTGCCTCGCATGGATGACATCCTCACCACCCTGCACGGCTCGAGTTGGTTTTCCACAATGGATTTGCAAAGTGGCTATTGGCAGGTCGAGATGGACGCGGAGTCTCCTCCAAAGACGGCCTTTGCGTGCGACGCTGGCCTGTTCGAATTCAACGTTATGCCATTCGGACGAATGACGAATGCGCCTGCCACGTTCGAAAGGCTAATGGATGGACTATTCGCTGGCATGACTTGGAAGTCTGCCCTGATATATCTCGATGACATCATCGTGTATTCACGAACCGCCGAAGAACACTTGGCGCAGCTGGAGGAAGTGTTTCAACGATTCGCTGGTGCGGGATTGAAGCTGAGTCCTCGCAAATGCGATTTCTTCAAAACCGAAGTCCGCTTCCTGGGACATATTGTGGGCCGCCACGGATTACGAGCCTGCCCGACTTAAACCTCCAAAGTCGCAGAGTGGCCAACACCAGGCAGCCAGAGTGATGTTCGCTCATTTGTGGGTTTGTGCTCCTACTACCGCAAATTCATAGAGGGTTTCGCTACCATCGCCCGGCCACTGCACGAGCTAACTGAAGCCCGTCGTGAATTTATCTGGTCACCCTCGGCTCAAGTGTCGTTTGACACCCTATAATCCAGGTTAATAACCGCACCGATCCTAACGTTTCCCGAGCCCAACAGCGCTTTTGTCTTGGACACAGATGCCTCCAACCAAGGAACTGGAGCCGTACTGAGTCAAATCCAAAACGGGCAGGAGCGTGTAATCGAGTATTATAGCAAGTCCTTCAGCTCTGCGGAACGTAACTACTGCGTCACCCGAAGGGAACTCCTAGCCGTGGTTCGGGCAACTAAGCACTTTCACCATTATTTGTATGGTCGAAAGTTTCTCCTTAGAACCGACTACGCCTCCTTAAAGTGGCTCTGCAGCTTTCGAGAACCGGAAGGTCAAGTCGCTCGATGGATTGAAAGGTTGCAGCAATACGACATGGAGATCCAGCACCGAAGCGGTAAGCAGCATGGAAACGCCGATGGACTGTCGCGACGGCCTTGTGGCGAGTGCCGCACTTGCGAGAGAACCGAGCGAGGTACCGCGCAACAAATTTTATTCTTACAAGCCCAGGCTCCAGACTATTCCCAAAGCCAGAGGGACGACCCAGTCTTGGCACTGGTCCATTCGTGGGTGGCCACAAAAGAAGCGACCGCCCAAAAAGAGTATCTGGAGCGAGAGCCCCGAAGTTAAAGCTTACTGGCATCTTTTCGACCAGCTGCATTTGGACAATGAGGTGCTGATGGTCAAGAATCGGGACGAACATGCGGTGCCTGTCATCCCACAATCCTTGCGAGTGGAAATCATACGAGGTGTCCACAATTCCCCCACCGGCGGACACTTTGGCATCAAAAAGACCCTCGCCAAGGCAAAGCGGCGGTATTATTGGATTGGGCAAAGCGCAGATGTAGCCATATGGTGTGCACGCTGTCAGGTGTGCAACGCGCGAAAGGGCCCGGGCCGAAGGACTGTTGGCCGTTTACGGCCCAGCGCTATTGGGGCTCCATTTGAACGGATAGCAATCGACATCCTCGGACCGTTGCGCACCACGCCGCAAGGCAATCGGTATATAGCCGTTGTGATGTGCTACTTCACGAAGTGGCCTGAATGCTTCGCTTCACCCAATCAAACAGCCGAAACGGTGGCGCGAGCAGTAATCGATGGAGTACTCTGCAGATATGGCGTGCCCTTCATCCTGCACTCGGACCAAGGTCGGAATTTCGAGTCCGCAATTTTCAAAGCTTGCCTTCATCTTCTGGATGTTGAAAAGACACGGACCACACCCTTGCACCCACAATCGGACGGAATGGTGGAGCGATTCAACAGGACGCTCCTCGACTTCTTGGCTAAATTTCTGGACAATGACCATGAGAATTGGGACCAGATTCTACCCATGGCGCTATGGGCTTACCGGTCCGCACCACACGGGGCCACAGGATTTTCGCCAGCCCTATTGGCTCTGGGTCGAGAGCTTCGTCTTCCGTGCGATTGGTGTATGGCCAGCCCACCCCCGACCCAGAAAGTTATCCCGACAATGTAGAGCAGTTACGGGAGCGACTGCGCCACACCCACGAGATGGCTCGTCAACATTTGAAAGCGGCTGCAGATAACAACAAGTGTCGTTATGACCTGCGCGCTAGGCCCATGGAGTTCCAGACGGGCGATCTGGTTTGGTTTCATTCGCAATGCAATAAAATAACAGTTAGGTGCCTGTACACTGACTAAAAATGCTCTAGTCGAGAGTGCCCGACTAGGATATACCCTGAACCCAGTTCTTACAGTTATAATTCTTAATCTGCATTCATACATATAAACACATACACACGCATATACAAACACACGCTGCTACTGCGAACGTCATGCAATTGCTTTGTTTCTTCTTCTTCCATTGGCCCAAAACTATGTTACATTTAATCGTAAATAACTTCTTTGTTTATTGTCTGATCGTCATGAAAGGAGGACATAAAGATGGCATATAAATATGTAAGTACGCCGAATCCGAAGGTCATAACTCCAAAAATACGTATTTTTCGACTTTTGTATGCTATACGCGAATATATATTGTGAATATAGTGCCTTTATGGCTTTCAAGTTATACCCAAAAAAAACAATGGTTTGGAATCGAAATTTATCGATAACTTTTGAACGGGAAGAGATTCAAAAAGTTGAACTTGTATTGACCTGGCACTAGGAGAACCTATATTCTAAATATGAAGTCTCTAGCTTTTGTAGTCTCCTCTGTTTGCCAGGCTTGTGTTTTCCTGAGCTTTCCAACCTATTCGATACGAAACAGCTAAACTCTAACATAAGCCGAAAGTATAATTTAATTTAATTGCGTATCAGAGCAAGTTGCTAGTACTCGAAATATTGTACTAATTTCAGTATTATATACTAAACTTAATTTTTTAAATAAATAAAAAAAATAAATAAAACTTAAAAAAACTTAAGTCTTGACCACGAGTTAAACCCGCACAACTCTCGTTCACAAGGCACTTACCTTACCCACTGAGCTACACCAAAACAAATGCCCTATACAGCAAAAGAATGCGAAACAAATTGAGAAAGCGCGAGCAAACGAGAGCCAATTTCATTTCTCTCTCAGCTATTATATTTTTAGGCGGGATTATTTTAAGAATTCCGTACTTAAATATATGTTCGGTTTATTTTCCCCTTTTCATGCTGAGTCATTGTCATTTAATCCTGATAAAGACCTAATTTAAGAATTATATCCTGAATACATACTTAAAAATTTCAAGTACGATGTCGGATAAATCAAGTATTTCAAAGTTGATTTTTAGTACGGATATTTTTTTCTGTGTAGCACCCAAACTAGCAATCCGATTTGAAAAACTGTTGTAGTTTCTGAAGCTATAGATATTTTTCTATCAAAACGTTTTCCTTAAATTTAAGACTTTTGCCACGCTTTTCATCCCGAGGCCGCACTGTGCGTCGTGCCACACTCTGTCAAATGGTTGCTGTACATCCACAAATACTCCATTGCAAAACTCAAAGTCCTCGAAGGCTTTCAATATATGCTCCACTACCTCCTCAGCCTAGTGAACGGCCTTGGGTTAATAAGCCGCTGAGCTAGGTGGCTTATGTGCCTACGCAGCCTATCAGAATATGTCGCAGTTTAGCGAGCGATCTGCTCTTCCACTGTATCCACATTGAAGTCCCTATGTAGAGTAGACCCTCAAACGCACCAGGGGCTGTCAGTAATCATATGCAGCACCTTGTTCTGCACCACCTGTACTCGTTTGCGGTGTGTTTTCGCAGCTATGCCCCACACCGGCATTTTTTTTCTAAAAGTGAGCCTCCTGTCCAAGATAAGTCCCAAATACCTCACTTCTTGCACTTGTGGTAGAGCAACATCGTTAATTTTGGGGTGAAGCATGCATTAAGGCACTTGGCAGAGTTAACCTTTAAGTTCCAGCGCTTAGACCTCCAGAGCATGGATATACTCCAGAATGCCATCAGCTGCCTCATACTCACACTTCGAGTTGAAGAGGATGGCAATGTCGTCAGCGTAGGAAGGCAAAAGTGTTTTCTCTCTGGGCAGGATGTCCTCATCAGGCAGTGGAAGGTCCGCAGTATAAATAGAGTACAGCATCGGACCCAAGACGACTTATTGCGGCACTCCTGCTCGCACGGGGTGTTGGCTCGAGATCTCGGACCTTACCTTCACCCGAAACTGTCGCCACTGCAAGTAGGAGCGAAGCATCAAGTAGAAGGGACCCGGGAGGACCGCTTTCAAAGTCCTCGAAGGCTTTCAATATATGCGCCACTACCCTGTGGATCTGCTTAATGGTGCCGTGACCAGCATGAAATCCAAATTGATGTTCAGGTAGTATCAGTCGAAATCCTTCAATCTCCGTGAGCCGTTTCAAAAACAGTCGTTCCCAAACTTTCAATAATGAAGGTAGAAGACTTATAGGCCGATACGACTCTGGATAGTCATCTGGCTTACCGTGCTTATGGATCATGGTTATCCTGGCCAGCTTCCATTTCCTCGGGAAATACTGCAATCTTAGCATCTCGATGAATATTAAGGCGACACAAATATCTGCGCGTATCGGTACAGCTCTAGGGTGACGTGATATATTCTATCATGCCCTGGGGTCTTTTTTTTAGGCAGTCACATCACCACAGTTTTAATCTCTTCGCGTCGGTCAACGTCTCTGACGCGGTCGGAAAAAAAACGGAACGGCTGCCTCTTTGTCGCCATGGTTGCCAACCACAGCGAGTAGTTGGAGTCAGCTGTGCTCTCCAGCCTAACCTCGAAGAAGTCAGCCTTTCTCTGGTTCAACGCCTTCCTTAGCACATCGGAGGCGCGACGCACAGTGGCGCCATTTGAGTTTTTTCGTTGCAAAAATCATAACTTTTGAACCAAATGAGATAATCGATCAATTCGCTAACGACTTTTCCGTCAACTATGGTCGAACGAACGAAACAATAACAATAACAATAAGAATGGGTTTTTACGGTTATATGTCATAAATTGACCAAAAAAAACGCATGCAACACATTTTTGGAACTATGTCTTTTTTCACTATTTTACTTCTAAAAAAAAGGGGCAAAAACGGCCAGCTGGAACTTTTTGCATTAGATAAAGCAATAATCAAAGAACCTATTCTGAAAATATGGCAAAAATAATAAATTATAATTTTTTTTTATTTTCCATCAAAGTTGAGAAATAATGAAAAAATTGATAGTTAGTAAATATCGATTTACCTGGCCAAACGCAAAACAAACAGTTTATTTTTTTTAATAAATAGATCTATCAAAAGAATTTAAAATATTTGCGAATGATCAGCAAATGGTCGGAAATACCATGAAACGACGTCCTGTCATGCCAAAGATGTTGCCGAAGTCAGCAGCACAGAGGTTAACTGGCGGAGGGGGAAAATATACTGTGCCAAGGTCTATGTCCCCCAGGGCAGTGCATACTCTTACCACAGAGAATTGATGCTGTGGGGTGGCAAGTTCGCATTGTTGGAAACGCGTGAGATCTGTCCTGACCAATACAGCGACTCCTCCCTTGCGACCTCTGGTTTGGGTCTGGTTGGCAGCATATGAGCTAAACTTGAACATCCTGGGGGCTACTCCTCGGTCAATCTTTGTCTCGTCCAGAAGAACAACATCAATTTGGTTATAAGAAACAAAAAGCTCAAGCTGGTTCCTCGTTAAATGCTATCGGCATTCCATATCAACATTCATTTTGATAGAGCCGCTTTGATAGAGAGAAGAACCTGCTGCTGCATCTGCAAGAGTAAAATTTCAGTTAACTGAGAGGATCGTTGTACCGGATTCTTTTGTATCTGCTGTTGCGCCTGGAGTTTCTCTTGCTGCTGCTGCTGATATTATTGTTGACGCAGACGGTTCTGCGCTGGCTGGTATTGACGTTGACCACTGGCCATTTCAGCATAGGAAACGCCAGCTTTGCGATGTAAAGAGTTTTGACATGTACCAAAGTGTCACTGAGTAGGATGTGGTTGCTTAGATGAGCGAGACTGCGGAGTTAACTGCGTATGTTGTCCATTTGTAGAGGTATTGGGCTTGTTTACCTTATCCATTTTAGACAGTTTTTGGTCAACTGAGCACCCTCTATAGTTGGCCAGATGCCCATGACCACATGGCGCACGAGTTGCTGGAACTGAATGCGCACGAGTGCAGGTTTCCCTGAGAAACCTTCACTTCAAACGATTCTTCGTCGGTCACTTTACTGAGAATATTAATCATTGCACTAAGATTGGTCACATGACTAACGACGAACGGTGGTGGCTTCGCAGCTTTTTTTACCACTGGGGCAGCAGTGGAACCTACAGCAGCAGAATCTCTCATAGGTACAGTGCTGGCAGCCCGAGAGCCACTGTTATTTAAGCTGGACTCGTCCACGTTCAGGTCCATCACGGGTTTGTCAGCTTCTCAGTCTTGACTTGATATTCTACCTCGCCGGCTTCTAGTCGTTGCTTAAAAAAATTCGGAAACAGCGTTTTCAATAACAAATAGCTCTGCCATCTTTTGGTAGAGCTTTTACAAAGTCCTAGCTGAATATGTAAAGGTGGCAAAATAATACTGTTCTTTTCCACGAGTGGCTCGAATCTCACATTGTCTGTTCTCACGATGAATTCTGTTCGTTCAGGCAAATTCTGTGCAGCATAATTATCCTTGCTTTAAGCCAGTTACCAAGGTTGGCACAATTTTTCCACCCATGATAGTTGTAATTGATTGGATTTAAAACCTTGGTCATTGACCTATAGATTGAGGCCTGCACCAATGGAATTGTTATTGCCCTGCTGCAGCAATACTACCTTGAAACTAAGTTTACTGCTGTCGATAAATAACCGCAATTCGCAAGGATCATATGATTCGCCAAATTCTTCAAATAATCCATCAATAATATAACAAAAACACACATTTTCGTTTTTATACCCTGATCCTATTAAAAATGAGAAAAAGGGGTATAATTATTTGTGCAAAAGTATGTAACAGGCGTTACACTAAAAGAAGCATCTCCGACCCCATAAAGTATATATATTCTTGATCAGTATCAATAGCCGAGTCGATATAGCCATGTCCGTCTGTCCGTCTGTATGAACGCACGTTTCTCAGAGACTACAAAAACTAGAGACTTCATATTTTAAATATAAGTTTTCGTAGTGGCGGGACGATACAATTTAATCATTTTTTTTTGATATCTCGTCCCGTTCAAAAGGTATCGATAAATTACGATTCCATCCACGTGTTTTTCGGGCATAGCTTGAAAGTCATAAAAGCCAGAGACTTTATATTTAAGTTTAAGTAACTGTAGTGTCAGCTCAATACAAATTAATCATTTTTTTTCGATATCTCAATCCTTTCAAAAGTTATCGATAAATTAAGATTCCAAAACAGTGTTTTTAAGGTATAGCTTGAAAGTTATAAAAGGTAGAGTCACCAAATTTGGTACATATATTCTCCTATAGCAAACAGAGGTTAAATACATTTAGATTTTTGGATACCCCTCCCCGATCTCACAGAAATTTAAAAATACGTAATTTTAAAGGTATGACCTTCGGATTTCACTTAGTTGCACATTTATATGCCATCTTTGTGTCATTACGATCAGACAATAAACAAAGAAGTTACTAACGATTCAATGTACCATAGTTTGGAGCCAAAGGAAGACGAAGAAGCAAATCAATTGCATGACGCGCGTAGCCAGCAGCTTGTGTTTGTCTATGTGTGTGTGTGTTTCTATGTATGAATGCAGATAAAGAATTATAGGAACTGGGTTCAGGGTATTTCCTAGTCGGGCTCTCTCGACTAGAGCACTCTTACTTGTTCGAGTAGTATTTTGAAAAACCCACGTAGCGGTCTCTAAAGTACGTAACTTTGACATCAGGCTCTAGCATCTTTCTCTCCCGCAAACGTGATGCCATTATCTCCGCCTTGTCCTTTGATAAATCTAAATCTCTTATCAGAGCATTAAGTCCAGATTGAGTGAAACGCTGTATAATGTTTTTTGGTTCCAGGTCGCTCTCACATGATTCTGATATGATTTACTTGAGTCTGGCGTTTCCTGCTGTTTTTGAAGAAAACAGGCCGCGTAACCGAAGGTATGTACCTTGGTTAGGTATATTTTGGGGGTGGTACAATACTTATGAGTTATAGGTATTTATGTAATTTGTGGTTAAAAGCATGTAATCGTTTTGATTCCTCGAAATGCTCTTGTTGCATCCGTTTTGATACCTGCAAATGTACTTTATAATTAGATGTTAATGCATCCGTTTGGATTCTTGCAAATGTACCTTATATTTAGATGTTGTTGCATTCGCTTTGATAAATGTCAATTAGCTTTATAGCCAAATGTACCCGAATTGGTACCTAGAAATGGTTGTAATCAAATATTCCATTTAGGTACCAGTAAACGACCCATTTGACTATATGTAACATGTTTAAGGTTTAATGCGCCGAGTATTAAGGCCTACAAATTAACTGATAGCCGCACCTATAGGAACTTTACTTATTAGCGAATTGTAAATTTTTGGTTTGAAAATCGATAAATTTGTAGAAAAGTCTTTTCCTTACCCTCTAATAGTGCCTATACGAATATTACGATAAAAAGTGTTGTGCGGACGATTGGTTGCATTATTGCATTTCATAAAAAGTCAACTTGCTTAAGCACGCGGAATGTTATCCGGAGATATTCACGTTTTACTCACAATAAATAAACAGTATTTTTTGAGTTCTTTTAAAAACGCTCACACTAATTCTAGTTCTGACTTAATTTTTGGGGCGGATTTTACTTTTTTTTTTTTTTTTGATATAACATTTTAATAATAACATTAATCAGCCTATTTAAAGGCTATAAAACATTGATTTAACAAATGAACAATGACGACGACTTTAAGTCTGACATAACAATTTAAATTAAATTACAAACAAGTATAAACGTATATAACAAGATAACATATATATACATTAAATTTTGAAACAATTAGTTACGACATCCCTGCGTCCAGAAGTCGCTGGTGTGAAGGCGCTTTAGTCTTCTCCGCGTTGTGTTGGAGCCCAGGGAGCTGGCCACCGGATTGACATGGTTATGGAGCCGATCGTTGTACCGGACGGTGGGACAGCAACCATGCTTGAGCGCAAAAGTGCAGTGCTGAGACTTGCTCCCATTGACGCAGATGTTCCACCGGTTAGCCCAAGCACTAAAGTCATCCAAAAACTTCTGAGTCTGCGCAGTAGCACTCCTAGCGCTGGGGGAGTTGGCCAGGAACACGGTGTCATCTGCGTACGTGGCAAGCAGCGTGTTTACGGCTACTGGAACCGGCAAATCCGCGGTGTACAGGACAGGCCCAAGGACACTGGCCTGCGGTACACCCGCTCCAATGCGGCGGACGCTTGATCGCTCGCCCCTTACTTCGACCATAAACGAGCGGCCAAGCAGGTAAGACCTGAGCAGTAGATACTGCGCCGATGGGAGGAGGGACTTCAGCTTAAAAAGCAGGCCATCATGCCATACGCGATCAAAAGCTTGCTGGATATCCAGGAAGACGGCACAGCTGTACTGCTTATTTTCCAAAGCCTCGAGGACATGCTGTACAACTCGATGAACTTGTTCTGGTGTACCATGGTGATGCCTTAAGCCAAACTGATGATTAGGAATGACATTCTGGACGCCACTTACTGGCGACATTCTTTCAAGAAATAATTTTTCAAATATTTTGGAGAAAGTGGACATTAAGCTTATCGGCCGATCTGACGCGACAAGGTTCTCCGGCTTGCCAGGTTTAGGAATCATCGCAATCACAGCACACTTCCACGCAGTGGGGAAGTGGTGGATGCGAACCATGGAGTTGAAAAGCAGCACCAAGAACATCACTCCCTTTTCAGGGAGGGCCTTAACAACTCTGCCGTCGACGCCATCATAGCCGGGGGCTTTAGTGGGCTTTAGCCTGCGAATCTGCAGGCGGACCTCATCGGGGGCGACAGGTGTGATCGGCAGTACGGGATCATTTAAAAATGCGTCTGTTTCCCGAATTTGGCTGGTAGTCGCGAGCGCAAAAGGCGTGAACCGGCCCTGGAGCTCATCTGCGAATGCCGACGCAATCTCTGCGTCCGATCGACACCACGTGTTGTCCGGTCGCATTATATGGATCCGCCTGAGTGGCTGCCGCTTGACACAACGCGTTGCCTTCCACAGATTGAACCCATGGTTCTTGTTGGGATCAGCGTTGCGGAGCATTTCCTCGAAATATTGGCTCTTAGTGTCAAACAGGAGCTTCCGCAGCTCGGCTGCAGCCCGCTTAAAGTCCCTAAGATCCAGCGGATTGCGTGAGCGCATAAATCGTCGACGCAGTGCTCTCTTGTGCCTCACCAGATCGAGGATCTCGGATTTTAAAAGAGGGCGAGATGGACTGGGAGTCGGACAAGGGTGTTGGCCAAGCATGGAGTATTCCGCCACCGCGTTAATATTACGCAGGAATAACTCTGCTGCATCGTCGATATCAGCCGGTGAACTCAGCTCCATGTTCAAATTTACTAGCTGCTCCAATCTCTGCCGGAATCGAGCTAGGCTTGCCTTGCGCGGCAAAAGCCGTGCCTTGGGAGCATTTTTGTTGACAGCCACTCTATACTCAACGATCAGTGGAATGTGATCGGAACTTAGCTCTATCCGCTCGGATATACCAAGAAACTCAGATTGGATTCCGGCGTACACAGCAAAGTCAATTGCTGTCGGCAAATGTCTGCCGTACGAGTAGTGGGCTGGACCACCCGTAGCAAGTACTTGGAGATTGGAGCCCCTCACGCAATCCGCGAGCGCAGTCCCACAGCGGGTGTCGTGTGCAGCACCACATAGCCGATTTTGCGCATTCCAGTCCCCAGCAATCAGGAACTTGGGGCCAAGTTCTTCGAAGAGATATTAAAAATCTTCTACTTCCCACAGAAAACGAGGTGGACAGTAGACAGCCGCTAGGACTACTTCGCCTTGATCACTGGAGACTTTCACAGCAACACATTGCGCACAAAGCCAGCTCAGGGACGTCAACAGATGATGCTGCAGCGTAGCTATAATAATCACCGCTGCTCCCCCACGCATGCGATCCAAGGGATGGTTGGCAAGGTGTACGTCACATCCTGGCAGCCTGAAATATGACCTTGAGCAGCAGTGTTGTGGCTATGTTGTGGCTGTGGATGAACAACTCCAGCTCGTTGGCGTTGTTTGACAAACCGTTGGCATTCCACACGCCAATGCGCAGCCCAATTTGGCTCATTTTTGGGCAAGCGCGGCGTGGAGCAAGCTCATCATAGACATAAGTGTCTCGCTGAGCTTGTCAAACTTCGCCATTAAGGTGTCGAACTGGAGTTGTGACGGCTGCTGATCGTGCCACTGTGGCTGCTGATATTGATGTGGCTGCTGATGTTGCTGACGTTGCTGATGTTGTTGCTGTGGCTGTCGTTGCTGCTGATGTTGCTGTCGATGCTGCTGCTGTTGTTGTCGTTGCTCTTGCTGCTGCTGTTGTTGTTGATTTAGCTGTTGCTGCTGATATTGCTGCTGCTGGTACTGCTTAGGATGTGGCTGCTGGTAGTGATGTGGCTGTCGGAGTTGCTGACGTTGCTGTTGTTGCTGATGTTGTTGCTGTGGCTATCGTTGTTGCTGATGTTGCTGTTGATGCTGCTGTTGATGTTGCTGCGGCTGATAGAGTGGCTGGCGCTTGCGTCGACGACGCAATACCTTCCTCCATGGTTGCTGTGGCTGAAGCGACGGCTCCAGTGGCATAGGTGGCTGCAGTGGCAAATGCATCTGCTCTTGTAGATGCTGCTGCTACTGAAGTTGCTGGTGATGTCGCTGCTGCCCAATTTGCTGCTGTTGTTGTTGTTGAGGGGGTGCCTGGTGTTGTTGCTGACGAGCTGCATCAGCATATGAGAAATTATTTCTCACCGGGACCACTCGGCGCGGCAGCATTGCACCTTGTTCTGGATCTCGTCGTGGGGCAATCTGCAATCTGCGCTGCTTAGCTACACGCTGGTAAGCTTCGCAGCCCTTCCAGCTAGCTGGGTGATTGCCATCACAATTTGCACATTTTGGTTCAGCCTCATGTCCTTTTTGGCAACCAGCGGTTGGATGAGCTGCGCCACACTTGACACAGCGATGCTGCTTTTGGCAATACCGCATTGTGTGGCCAAACTCCTGGCAACGGTGGCACTGCGGAATGTCAACGTGGCGGTCCGGGCACTCAACGGCAATTCTTAGCTGACAAAGAGTTTTGAGCTTGTAAACCTCTTTGTTATTGGCAGCTGGCTCCAGCTCTAAATAGCAAAGATTGAGCACCTCTTTTGTGGCGCGGCTCACTATGCTATGGACACCGCGCAAAGTGTGTCCAAGCTTGGCCAGCTCAGTCTTAATCCTCTCCGTTTTAAGCAGCGATGGATCCAATCCTCTGATCACCACCCGGAAGCCTCGCTCCTCCTTCAGCTGATAGGAGTGGAACGGTATTTCCTTTTCGTTAAAGAGTCGCTGAATTGCCCTGTATGTATCAATATCAATTGGCAATACACGTACCGTTCCACCACCACAGCACTTAAGCACAAAGCTGTCAGGCGGCGTGACAGCATTAAGTGCATCGAGGAGGCCAACAACATTTGTTATGCCCTCAGCAATGAGTGGAGGAGGCTTGGGTGTCCTGACTGGCCGAAGTTCTCCCTCTTGAGATGTCAAGTTTGTGACCGGAACCCCCCGAATCTCAGAAGCTGCGCTTAGATTTTGCTCCTCATCAAGCGAGCTATGAGCATCACTTACTGGTGCAAGAGTTGGAGGGAGAGGAAAGGTGGGCGGGGGAGGCAAACTTGTCAAACTCGTCATCTGCATCCATATCCATTTCATCGCTGCGGAAAGAAATAGCTCTAGAGCGAACACCAGCTGATGTGGATGGAACTGCATCCAAGACATCTTCATCGTCTGATGTATGCGCAATTCTGTGCAACTTGGTGGCAGGCTTTGGTGATGGTGTAGCCCCTTTCTTGCGCTTATTGGAGGTGGCTGGCTTGGCGTTGTCGTTGTTGTTGTTATTGTTGGCGATGTTGTTGTTGGCATTAATATTTTTGTTAGTATTTTTGTTGTCATTGGCGTTGTTGTTGCTGTTTGTATTGTTGTTGTTTACGTTGGCATAGTTTGGTTTGGCGTTGATTTTGTTGCTGGAAGACCGCAAGCGTAAATTGTAGCGCTGTTCGCAAGTCTGCCTAGCCAGAGATGGGGAGCACCAGGAGACTGCAGGGGCATTGGTTGGTGCACCAGCATCATTACGAGCTGGCATCCCGTTGGCAGTTTCGTCGCTCATATTGGTCTTTGGCGCGCACCAAGCGCACGCACAAGAGGTACTGAAGACTCCGCGAAGAAGTTCGGTAGTAACCGAACTTAAAGAGAGCAAAATAACGGAGCAGACTGCCGTTCGTCGTTCGCGCAAGCGCAACAAAAACGTTCAGCAGGCCGCTGACGGAAAAGTGGGCAGCGTCCGACGAGAGAAGAACTCTCTCTCGAACGACGGTACTCGCAGCGGTACGGATACGCGCAGCAAAACAAATGAAAAGGCCAATGCACTAAGCGGGTGTGTTAGCAATTGTAATTGTTTTTGTGTTGAACTGTTTGTAATTAGCCTGCAATGCAAGCTGAGTTTTGTCACAATTAAATATAGTAACTATTTTTTTGGGAGCTATCACGTAATTGTACACACGAGAAGCACTATTTAACAATGTTGCCACATATAAAGTGGGCTTGTCTATATAGCAGTGCTTAACGGGCACTTTTTCGCGGTCACTACAATACGCGTCCGCACTCGACGAAGGCATAATAGAAACTCTTTAAATTTTACTTGAAAAATGAATCTAAAATTTCCATAATCGGATAATTTTTTCAAGTTTGCCACCCTCCTTACCGATTACGCCCCTGAATGGCACGTGTCATACAAAAATTCACATTCCCATTTTTATACCCTGATCCCATTAATAATGGAAAAAAGGGTACAATGGTTTTGTGTAAAAGTAAAAACAGGCTTATGCCTGGAAGCTTCTCCGACCCCATAAAGTATATATATCTATATGTCCGTCTGTCGGATGACCGATAATGTTTGCAACAAGTTATGCCAAACAAATGGATGAAAGTTCTCAAAAATCTTAAGGACATCACTCCCAAGGGAAACCAATCGAACAATTTCCAAAATAATTCCCCAAGAAATCCCCAAAATTTACAGAGCGTCCAAAAAAATGATAATGTTCAGGGTTATCAGGGTAAACACCCGCATTATATTAAAACTCAAGGAAACAGAAACCAAGCCCAACATAACAATGAGGCAAGTGGCTCAAAAAAGAGTCAACGTTCAAGGACAGGACTCAGAGCCAACGAACTATAGGGATCAATCTTTGCGAACCGTACAGAAAATAAATCATACGGATTAAGAGCAAGTAAATGAAGAAGATTACGAGGCGACAGCCGAATCTGTAGCTGACAAAATCGATGAAGGGTTGTCCGCTACAGAATTGTGCAGTTTTTTAAAGGAGATTCCCTGCTCCCGTATATCACACGCACAGTATCAGGACAAACAAGTAAGAATGTTCTAGTCGAGAGTGCCCGACTAGGAGATATCCTGAACCCAGTTATTACATTCATAATTCTTTATCTGCATTCATACATAGAAACACACACACACACAGACAAGCAAAAGCTGCTGGCTGCGCGCATCATACAATTGCTTTGATTCTGCTTCTTCCATTAGCCCCAAACTATACTTCATTCAATCGTAAACAACTTCTTTGTTTATTGTCTGATCGTAATGAAATTTGTAGGACATAAAGATGACATAAAAATGTGGGACTATGTAAAATTCAAAGGTCATACCTTTAAAAATACGTATTTTCTACGATTTCTGGGAGATCGGCGCAAGGTTTCCAAAAAAAAAATCTTAATTTATCGATAACTTTTGAACGGGTTGAGATATCAAAAAAAAAATGATGAGTTTGTATCGAGCCGGCAGTACGATAACTTAAATTTTAATACAAAGTCTCAAGCTTTTATAACTTTCAAGTTATGCACGATAAACACTTGAAACTAATCGACTCGGATTCTCATCGCCTCCAATGCACAACAATTTAAACAAGATAATATCGTTTATCAAAATAGTTAACTAAATTCGTCAAAGTTCTTTAAAGTTAGCATTATTTGCACATGTATACCTGCACATAACCTAGAGTAACGGTTTATGTGCTGCGTCTTTTGCTCTGCTGGTTGCCTACGTAATGCATAGACGTTTCGCTGTTCCTTTTGGCTGCATTCATCGTTAGTTTTTCGTTACACCCGCCTGCACGTTAAATTTATTAATCTTCTCATTTGGCTTCGTTCGGTTTTCGTTACCATTGAATGAAAGGTACTGCACTGGATTGCGTGAAAGCATTTCCAGTCCAGCAAGAACTACTCCAAGGCCTAAGAAAGGTTGAAGTCTCGGTGTGACAAGCTAGCATTGATATTTACTGATATTGAGATATATCGTCAATTGTCAAGCTGCCTGAAGTTAATCCAGCAAATGCGATAATGCGTCTGCATTATTCAGTTTGCTCGTCCTTAGGTTCTGATGCTGATATATCTCAAGCCATGCCCATCTATGTGGTTCTGGAGAAATGTGACTGAGAGACAAGGAACAAATGGAACGCATCTCTGGATTAGTCAACGATTCTGTCGTGGGCTCAGTGCATGCAAGTACTGGATCATCATTGCCAGTTTCTGCTGTCCAGCAGACCAACACTGAGCCAAATCAAATCAAAGTCAATCCTGGTAAGGGACATAACTCTTCGTTTGCTCTTACTAACGCTAGTTGTGTGCAGGGCTCAAACTCAGCGCATAAATTGATGACCTCCGACCAATTTAAGGCAACGTCACCAACTGTGTCTTAATTGACTGTCTAGAGGTCATCAAATGGCAAATTGTCCCTAAGCAAATCGCAGTGCAAATTCACAGCATTGGCATGCACATATAGCCTTACAGCCGGAAATCACCAGAAAACGTTGCTTTAGCAGATGAGAAATTTCATCAATATCGACACATCGATATGCTACTAGTTACGGAAGAATTTTTCGATATTCTTGCCATTGGCTAAATAAAACTTGATTTGTCTGGGCTCGTGCTGCAAAAACACTTTTTGGATGGGTAGTGACTGGCAAGTTCCAGCCACGACTGAGTACACAGCTTGCTGCGTGCTTCAAACTTGGCAGAGCTACAATTGATGATCATCTTAAACGTCCATGGTAAATCGAATCAACAGAATCTCCGAGTGACCAAATGAAGCCTGAACATCGTGCTTGCGAAGAACATTACGCAAAATCAACTTATGTTAACCCCGACGGTCGCATTGTTGTCAAGCTGCCGTTTAAGAACAATCCCATACAGCTCGGCCATTCGTCCGAAATAGCGCGTCGTAGATTTTTGGAACGTCGCCTCAATTCTCGGAAACGTCCATGCAGCATTGTCAATTCATGAAGGAGTATGAGCTTTTGGGACAATGTCATTGGTGGCAGAACCAAATCTATCGGAACCCCACTATTACATACCCCATCATTGTGTCGTGAAGCCCAGCAGTGAATCAACCAAGCTGCGAGTGGTCTTCGACGCGTAGTGTCGTACGTCCACTCAGACGTCGCTTAATGTTGAACTGATTGTCGGACCGACTCTTCAAGGTGATTTATACTTGTTGTTGCTGCGCTTCAGGTTACATCGCTATGCTATCACGGCAGATGTAACCAAAATGTACAGGCAAGTTAATGTTGATTTAAATGGTCGCAAATATCAGTACATTTTTTGGCGAGCCTTTCCAGGTGATCAGCTGCGTACTTATCAGCTGAACACGGTAACCTATGGAGCAGCCTCGGCACCATACTTGGCGATACGCAGCCTGCATTATTTGGCAGACCTACATAGAGCTAAGTACCTAAGTCGGGGCCACAATCATCCAGTCGTCGTTCTATGTGGATGATCTATTCTCTGGAGCCGATGATGCATAAACTCTTCGCACAATAAGGGATCAGGTTACGGAAATTTTGCAACTGGGTCCCTTTCCGTTGTCCAAGTGGCATTCAAATCATGCCCAATTTGTCAAAAGCTTCGTCAACAAGGATCTGACTACGTGCGCCGACGTTCTGATCATCTGGAATCAAAAAACGGATATGCTTTTATTTGATTTCAAACCGAAACTCATTTCATCAGCCATCACCAAGAGGAACATTTTGTCTATCGCATCACCCTTGTTCGACCCTCTCGGATTGGTGTCACCACTCGTAACCGTCGCAAATCATCCTACAAGAACTCTGGCTCGCAGGGCATGCTTGGGATGAATCTGTTCCACAGCACCTAGAACTGGCCTGGAAAAGGTGCTTGGAATCGTTTCACACCATTTCGTCGTTAGCTGTGCCTCGTTACTGCTGTCAGCTTAACCCAGTACCGCTTCAATTGCACGGATTTTGTGACGCCTCGAATCGAGCATACGATGTTGCATTTATGTGCGATCTGAAACTGCATGCGGAAACATTGTTGTTCATCTTTTCACTGCCAAATCTTGAGTGGCGCCGGTGAAGAAGAAATCGCTTCCCAAGCTCAAGCTATGTGGATCACATTTGTTGGCAGAAGTCTACAACAAATTTAAGTGGCTATTCACCGATAAGCCATACGACGCATATTTCTGGACATATTTCCAAATTGTTTTACATTGTCAAAAAAAACATTCAGTGACATTGTCAGCATTTGTGGGGAATCGGATCTCTGAAATTTAGGATTTAACTTCGTCTGGGGAATGGAAGTTCATGCCTACCGCATCTAACCCTGCCGACATCGTCTCTCGAGGTTGCACCACAGCAGAATTGAAATCATCAATATGGTGCTCACGACCAACGTTTTTAACTCAGCTTGGCCGGTCTCAGCTAAAATTGTTAGTATTGATATGCAAGCGGTCAACACTGAACAACGCAAAGCAACACTCGTCGCAATGACGTCTCCTAAGCATATACTGGATAAACTGGAAGACATCAGCTCATATAATCGGTGCATTCGTACAATCGTGTACATGGTTCGATTTGGTCAGATTACACGTCTGAAAAGTAAATTCGAGGTGGCTCTGTCACCTGAAGAACGTCGCAATGCATCTAACTGTATAATTTGGAATATTATTCAATAATGCTTTGCTGACGACTTTGACCAATTACAGGAGAATTAACCACTAAAAAGCTATCTAAAGTTTCTCAATCCTATTCTAGACCGCTCCACAGGATATCTACATATCAAATTGGGCCTCCTGGACAAAGTTGATTTCACAGATTTTGAAAAACATCCGCTATTGTTGCCTAGAAAGTCCCACTTCGTATGGATCTATGTGCGGCATCTATATGTTCGTAATTGCCATGCTGGCCCCAAAGCTTTGGTCGCACTCATTCGTCTGGAATACTGGATCATGAACGCCAGGGACTTTGGCGCGTCGAATCGTGCGCATCTGCTTAGCATGTGTTCGTTATAGGCCGAAATTGGAAAACCAGCTGATGGAACACCCATTTCAACGGTGCGACGTAGATTTTTGTGGGCGACTGATATTTGAGGAGCTCTGCACCATCACAGCAGAAATAGAAGCGATCCTCAACTCGCGCTCATTGTCTCCTATGTCACCAGATCCCGGTGATCTCTCAGCAACCACCCCTGTCCATTTGTTGGGAAACCTCTTCGTGCGTTACCCAAACGCATCATATCCGCACCTTATCTAAACAGTTTGGAACGGTTCGACGTCATTACCGCTGCCAAACAACAATTTTGGCGCCGTTGGTCAGTCGACCACACTTTTCGATCGAGCGACACGCGTTAATTTCTTCGTCAAGGTTTATTATTGCTAATAAATTATTATACACCGCCCAAACCTAAAAATTTCTGTTTTGAATAAAAAACCCTTTGTGCAACAGAAAAATTTTTTTTTAATTTTTGTTTTGGTTTAAGCGGCCGATTATACATAAGAAATTGATTCCAGATGTTCGGACTACATTTTGCTGTTGCATGGTCTGATTTTTTCAAGATTAACATTTAAGCGAAACCTTTATATGTAACAAAAATAAACTAACACTTACACATATTAACCATACATCATCGCTATCAGCGATATAATAGAAAAATAAATCACTTTTGTAGAATTTAAAGATAGTTTACAATGGTTAAAAGTCTCAACGCTTGGCCTTAGCGGTTATCATACCCAATGGTAAGAAACAGCGGACACACCGCGGTCCAAAATAGAATCATCCATCAGTTTAATAACATTTTTAATAATAACATAGAAACATAGAAAAACAGTCTAGTCATTCATATTTTACAAACCCCACTCCAATAAAACAGAACTGTCTTCTTATAGGCCAATTTCTCTTCATTGTTGTATAGACAAAATTCTGGATACAATTATTGCTATGACTACATTAAAATCAATTTGGGTTTAAAAAGAGAAATCTGTTACTGAAAGGTTTCTATATGCTAACTTTCTTACTATAACCAAATCTTTTGGACAAAAAAAAAAACACTTTTATCATCACCTTAGATTTCTCTGAGGCATTTGATAGAAATGGAGTACACACAATAGTTAATCAATTAATTGAATGGAAAACAGGACCAACTATAATAAAATATGTAAAAAACTTCATGTCCAAAAATAAACTTATTGTCAGAGTCGCTTCACAATCATCTAAAACTTTATCTCTGATCAACGGCATCCCACAAGGATCGAAGATTTCCGTTATACATTTTCTCATTGCATAAAACAAACTATCAAATATAATTACAATACAAAAGGAAATTAAATTTTGCGACTACGCCGATGATTTCTTCGGGAGTAGTCATATCAATAAATTAATGCCAATATTAGTATATGTGCAAAAAGAACATAGCTGTATCTGTAACATATCATGTCGTTAAAAATCCTAGGATTAACCATGAATAAAAATTGTACTTGGAACTCACATATAAATACATTTAAAACGTCATTATCCCAAAACCTAAACGTAATTAAATGTCTGGCAAGCCCAAGATTTAACTGCAATACACAAACTCTACTTTCAGTAGTAAAGGTCATTATTATTTCAAAAATTGATTATGCTCATTTTGTTTACTGATTTACACCAACATCAATATTAAACAAAATTAAATCACTATATAACCGCTTCTATTCTCAAAAAAAGCTTTTAGAAACAAATGTACCAACGATTGAACTTAAACGAGACTTCCTCACCGAAAAGCTATTTAAAAATCTCTTCAACTCATTAATCCTATTTCAAGTCTAATAGAACATCACAACACTTCACATACGCACAAAATAACTTCATTCATACATACTACCTAAGCGAACTGAACACTTATAGCCATCCTGGTTTTTACCTAAAAATTTAATAAACACCTCGCTTCAAATACACTGCACTGGTGTTTGCCTTTTTATACCCTTGCAGAGGCTATTATAATTTTGGCCAGAAGTTTGCAACGCATTTCCGACCCCAAAAAGTATATACATATATTCTTGACCAGGACGACAAGACGAGTTGATATACCTTTGCGCTGCTATGTAATGGATGTCTGCTCTTGCAATGAACATGCACGTTTACTACATTTATGGGCATTTATGTCCATAAATCACACATCCGTTAAATGACAGCGCAAAGATACCCTTAAAAAAATATGTAACTTATTACTTTTTTATAATTTTACTTTATTTTTCTAATGATTATTTAAATTTCCTATGTGACTGCCTCTAGTTGCCAATAAATAAATAAATAAATATATTAAATTAAACAATTAATATAAACGGAATGATATTGTTATTAATCTTTGATAACATAAAAGGTATTTAGTCAATTAATAATAATTATGACTAAATGGATTTTTAATGTTAATTGCAAGTAAGTGTTGCAAACATATTAATTATGCCCTAATACCCTCCATATCGAAGAGAAGAACCGCGGGCTGAAATTGAAAAATCGAAATTTCGGACACTGGCTGCCTCATAGAACTATTGCCGCCCCCACCCCGTCTCTACCTACAAACTCGAACGACTACAGAAAAAAGGCAACGCCGGAAATTCACAGCAATGACCGCATGTCTTCTTGGGACTGAATATATATGTGTTGCTGCTAATTCGCATATATGCAAGCGTTTCGGAGCGTCGAAATAGATGTTGCGGTAGCGAAGCCAGGGCAAGCAATGAGTTCGGCGGATTGTGCCGCTGATGGCAAACCAAATTTACACTGCCTGCCTGCTGCGCTTTGCCTTTGTGTCACAGGCGCAACACAGGAAGCTGCTTGGATTCTGAACGTTCGGATATTTTATGTAACCACTTTTTAGTCGATTTGACGCCTCTATGTGTTGTATGCTTAGCGGCTAGAGGCACCAACTTCACTATGTAAATGCTTGTATAACGAAAATTTGAATGCTTGTATAACGAAATATTTGACTTGTTTAATATTTCCTCCCGATTCCTCAAAAATTTAAAAATACGTATTTTTTGAGGTGTGACCTTCAGATTGAGCATACTCACACATTTATATGCCATCTTTACGTCCTGCCAATATCCTGTCATTACGATTGGACAATAAACAAAGCAGTTGCATACTATTTAATGTAACATAGTATGGGGCCAATGGAAGAAGAAGCAAAACAATTGCAAGACGCGCGCAGCAAGCAACGTGTGTTTGTATATGTGTGTGTAAGTTTCAATGTATAAATGCAGATAAAGAATTATGAATGTAAGTTCAGGGTATCTCTTAGGCGGGCACTTTTGACTATAGCACTCTTACTTGTTCTAAGTTGCAGTTGGTTGGCAAATCGACTTGAAATGAAATGTAGTTCAGTGCCAGAGTCCAAAAGTGCGCGAGCTGGTAAGTAAGTTTCAGCTTGGTTTTTGACAAGCACAACTGCAGTGGCTTAAAGCCCAGCTTCAGATCGGTCAGCAAGGGCATGAGGAGACGCATGGCAATAATGGCAACTCAAAATCTTGTGTACGAGATGGAGTCAGTGCATTTGAGGCGGCTAACGGCGAATTATTGAAATGCAGAAGAGTGGGGTGCTTTTGGCAGCTTCGACAATGACTAGACTTATAATCACGCAGCTGATGGCCCTTTTTCAGACAATTGTGTCAAAGCGCAAGTTTCTTAGCCTCTCTTTGGCGCATGCTGGGTGACAAATTTGCGAATGGAGGACAGTGGTTAATTGCATGACTTGGGCCATGGTGGAATTATAATAAGTTGGCGGATACATTCTCTTCAAGTTCTTAAAGTTTTTTATCTCTTTCTAACTCGCGCCTATGGTTGCGCTGTCTCGTTCTGTAGACGTTTGCGCTGCTGCCTTCGTGTATGCCATGTATGTGTGCATTGTTTGTATACATATGATGATATTTTCGATTCTGCACACACAATCCACACTTGTGTGTACAGAAGCGAAATTATCACACACATACAGTCTCACACCAAGAAACATTCGTCCGCAAATCCGTCCGCATACCAACCGTCTTCAACGACGTTCAGCACGAGACTGAATATTTAGAACCGAAAAAGAGGGCACTCGTGTTTTATCCGCCACCTTATTATAATTCCACCATGGCCTGCTCTATTTTTTCGAGCGTTCGACACCGTTTTTCCAGAAACGCTGACAAGCCTTCCCACGACAGCATCTCGCTCATCGACAAACTCTCTTCCCATTTGGCTTGCGCTCCCTTGTCGAGTTTTTTAATCAAAAAATGAACCATGATGCAGTCTGCGATTTGCTCCTTAGACCCGAGTGATTGCAGCGCGTGCATATGCGACGTTACTGTGTCAGTCAGTTTTCGGAGTTTGCTACCGCTCGACCTTGCCCAGCCCAAAGATCTCTCTGTCGTGTGCCTGAAAAATAATACGTTTGTTGTCGAAGCGTTTCTCGAGAAGATTGAGAGCAGTTTTATAATTGTCGGGCTTATTATTAATATATCGCTGAGCAACAAGGCCAGTGATTGGAAGTGTAAAACCTTCCCTACCTACTCCTCACAAGGAGGACCAGCGAGTACGAGGTGAACGCACCCGACTAGCACCGAAAGATCTTTAAGTTGTCTAACTAACATAGAGGGATCACTAATAAACATAGTCGAGGGATCTGCAAGTTGCATAGCTAGCATCGTGGTAAACGTATCTGAGGTAGACATGTTTGATTGGCAACAACGACCATTCGCTAAGACTCATCGTTGCCATGAAATCAAACCTGCTGTGTAGATCGCTAGCCATGGTATCAAATTCGAGCTCCTCCAATCCATCGTGTGCCATGTCAAAGTTCGATTGCAGTTTATCTACTCATTCATGGCACGCAGTTTTTCTGGAACCAATTTGACCTTTATGACTTCGAGCCTGCTTAAAATAGCTTTTGTTTTAAGCGTCAAAAATGCAATCCGGTTGGCCATAGTCACTGGATCAGAACTTGAAGCTGCACTGTAGTTCATTATGACGTATAATCAAAATTGTTTTTTAAGCGAATGCACAGGCGCGTGTTAACAAATAAGCACTTGCAATAAAATACTTGACATACAAATGAACTGTACAGCAAGATCAGTGGTGCAACGAACGCAATATAATGCACAAAGAGCAAAAGACACTGACCACGAACTTGCCGTATGTTTTTATGTACTACTAACATTTGCCGGCATGCGCCCCATTTGTATACTGAAAAAAAAAATCAGTCGAATTTTAAAAGTTTACCTTAAACAATTTACACGCAGGTGAATTTGATCAATCAAATAGAAAGCAACAAATTTTTTATTATTTTTAATATTTTGTTATGTAGAGCATCGAAAATAAGTTTGCAGAAAATGGAATGAAAATTAATTATTTGCTCACACAACCTTCAACCCCCCCCCCCCCGCCATTTTCCTCCCAAGGGGGTGCATTTTCAAATAATTGAAGTCAATCGGATAAAAAACAAAAAAAATGCATGCAACGGTTTTTCCTCATTTTCCGAGCTTAAGTATAGAATTGTCAAAATGTCAGCTCTCTAGCTCTTATGGTTTGGGCCCTGCGTTGATCACAAATCGCCAATCGCCATCGCGAAACAGTAAGAACTCTGTTATATAGATGCTTCACAGCACGAATGCAATGTATTGCCAAATTATCTTATAACTTTTAAGCTATACTTTAAACGCACTCTTCTGGAATCTTAATTTATCAATAACTTTTGATGAGTTTGTATTGAGACGGCAGTACGATAACTTAAATTCAAGTATAAAGTCGCTTGCTTTTATGACTTTCAAGTTATGCCCAAAAAACACTGGTCTGGAATCGAATTTTACCGATTAATTTTGAACGGGACGAAATATCGAAAAAAAAAAGATAAACTTGCATTGTCCCGCCACTACGAAAACTTATATTTGAAATATGAAGTCTCTAGCTTCTGTAGTCTCTGAGAAACGCGCGATCATAAAGACGGACAGGCGGACATGGCTATATCGACTCGGCTATTGATAGTGATCAAGAATATGTATTTTTTATGGGGTGGGAGATGCTTCCTTATGCCTGTTACACACTTTTGCACAAAACCATTATACCCTTTTCCCCGATTTTTAATGGGATCAGTGTATAACAGAGTAAAGTCACGTCGGGGTCACCAATGATTGACTATCAAGCTTTTTCGATAGTTTTATATTTCGAATAATTAGACACCATAATAGTTTCTATGTAGAAAATGACAAACTTTTATTAGCAGTTGAGGCTGTGATGATTTAAAAAATTTGGACTTTTCTTGAGAAACTCTCATGCCGGCGTCGGAAATTGTCTTAAGGACTCTATCAACGTCCCTGACATGGTCTTCGTTGCTAGGAGAGAATAATTTAACGTCATCAACGTAAGCCTAACAAGTTTTCCAAATTTGCTCGCGTAGGACGTCATCAATTGCCCGTTGGAATATTCTGGGGGCATTTTTAAGCCGTTGTTTACGGAAAAAGCTGTTTTCCCCTATCTCTTTCAGTCAGTTCTATCTGATAAAAGCCTGACTTTAATATTGGGCCTCTCCTATGTTTGACAGTATTGTGGTAATAGAGGGTATAGGATACTTGTCGTCAATGGCATGCTGGCTTAACTTTCGAAAATCAATTATCATTAATATCTTTTTATGACCGAGGTCGTCGACACCTTTTTTGTCGACTATCCATATTGGGTTGTTGTAGGGAGATGTGGACGGTCTCATTATGCCCTCTGCAAAAAACTGTTTAACTTGTGCATTGAAAAAATCGGAAACGCCCATTGGGCATGGATAAAGCTTTGAGTAAACGTGCTCTCCATAGGTGCGGATGGTGGCCACCGTGTTGATATTATATGGTAAGGATCATTGGGGTTTGCAAAGGCTTTTGACCTTTGTTTGATCATTCTGTTAATATCTTCTCTAACAGCGATCGGTACGTTTGTATCGGCGATTAGTACGTTTGTCTCGACTGGTGAGAAGTGTGCCAGTAATGTAATTTTTTGTCCTGATACTATGCGTGTGATATATGGGAGCAGGGAATCTTCTTTAAAAAACTGCACAATTCTGCATCGGACAACCCTTCATCGATTTCGTCAGATACAGATTTATTTATTTATTTATTTAATGTCGACTAGAAACAGTCAGACACAGAAAATTTAAATTTACAAGACATTTAAATGAATTGGTTTAAAATAAAAAAATTTTAATTTAAAATTATATAATAAAAGTAAAAAGAAAATAGACAATTAAAAATATAAAATATAAAATCTGGGGGTGTTTAAAAAGCAAAATTGGTCCAACATTTGTTGCAAGGATTGGGGAAAACCCAGAAAAACCCAATCAGACCAAAAATAAGTTAGTGTTAGGTATTAATTAGTGAATTATACGATTTGCAAAGGACACGAATTGGATTGTGCAAAGCATAATCAGTCGTGCATGATGATAATACGAAAGGGACAAAGTTTCTAGTAGCTCTACTAGGAACAGAAAAGTTAAGGCGACCTAAAAGAGAAGAGGAGTCAATATCGCCGTTAATTAACTAATGCAGGAAGACAACACCAAGGGCTATTCTACGGTTAATTAGCGACGGAAGATTGATGAGTAAAAGGCGACTGGAGTACGATGACAAACGGAGATTGGGATCCCAGTTTAGTCCACGTAAGGCGATGAGAAGAAATTACTTCTGAACAGACTCAATACGATCTTGAGAGTTTTGATACTGGGGGCCCCAAATGCATGAGCAGTATTCAAGGATAGGACGGACCAAGGAAACGTAGAGAAGTTTGGTGGTGAAAGGATCGTTAAATTCTTTCGACCAGCGTTGAATGAAGCCCAGTACACCTCTGGCTGCATTAACGATAGAAGAAATATGGAGATTAAAGCTCAACTTTTTGTCAAAAATAACTCCAAGATCTTTAACTGCAAAAATACGTTGCAATGAAATATTGTCAATCGTATAAGTGGCTAAATGGGGTCTAGAACGACTGAAAGTCATAAACATACATTTTGAACAATTAAGATGCAGTTGGTTTGCCGAACACCAAAGCTGCATAGCGTTCAAATCATCTTGTAGATGAGTATGACACAGGGGATCGGTATACGACAAAATAAGTTTCACATCATCTGCGTACATAAGAATGCGAGAATGTGTCAAAATAGAGGGCAGGTCATTAATAAAAAGAGTAAAGAGTAAAGGTCCAAGATGACTTCCCTGTGGTACCCCAGAAGTGACGTCTACCGTTTTCGAAGAAGTTGACCTAAGCAATACTCGTTGAGTCCGACCATTTAAATAGGAGGAAGTCCAAACCAGAAAATATGGAGGGAATCCTAAGCAATCAAGCTTAAACAGCAGAAGTTCATGGTTGACAGAGTCAAATGCTTTACTGAAATCGGTGTAAATGACATCAGTTTGCATTTTCATAAGAAATGCATCATTTACAAGGGACGTAAATTCAAGCAAATTGGTCGTAGTGGACCGACTCTTAACAAAACCATGTTGGGCAGGGGAGTAAATCGACTTACAGAGATGTTGCAAAGACGAAGTTAGAAGTTTTTCAAATAATTTAGGGATGGCTGATAGCTTTGCAATGCCTCTGTAATTAGAAATATCAGACTTCCCACCTTTTTTGTGGAGAGGAATGATAAACGATTCCTTCCAAATAGATGGAAAGACTGCAGAGTCAAGGGATAGGTTAAAGTTTTAGCAATGGTTGAAGTAGGGAATTACAGCACTCCTTGAGCACACAACTAGGTATGTTGCCTGGGCCAGGAGAGAAAGATGGTTTTAGTGAATTAGATGCAGAAAGAAGTGAGGCATCTGTGATACCAGGATTAAATAATAGGTTCGAAGGTAAAATGTTATACGGATAAGTGTTAGTGTGGGGCACAGAGGAATATGTTGATTGGAAAAAGTTGGCAAATAGATCAGAAGCAGTAGAGTCGTTGCTAGCTTTTTCTATCCCAAGAAAAAAGGAAGAAGGCAAATTTGAAGATTTGCGCTTTGAATTAACAAAGTTGTAAAATTGCTTAGGATCTTGAGTAAACTGTCGTTTGCAACGAGAAAGGTAGTTCTCGTAGCATTGGGAGTTTAAAAGGACAAAGTTGGACTTGGCTACAGAATATTTCGACAAGTCAACACTAGAACCAGACTTCTTTAACTTTTTAAAATACTTAGATTTAATGTTTTTTAAGTAAGAAAGACGTGGTGTAAACCATGGTGGTTTGCTCGAGGCACATGAAGGGATATATTTTGGAATGCAGATATCAAACAATGCATAAAGGGTTTCATAGAATATGTTAGCAGCAACATCTATGTCAACCGAATTGTTTAAAAAATACCAATCTGTTGCATAAATATGCTGGTTCAGAAGACTATAATTCCCTTTACGGAAGCAATATCGTTTTTTAGTAGGGGATGCTGAAGGCAAAAAACATGTTCTAAAAAATGAAAGTGAAATTTCGATAGTGGGATGGTACGAATTTTCCGGCATTGTTAAAGGCGCTGATCTAGATATAGCAGCTGTAGAGCTATCGTTGATAAAAACCAGATCAAGCATTCTATTCAAATGATTTAGAATTGAATTGATTTGAAACAACGAAAGATCGAACATGCAATCGAAAAAATCATGTTGAGCTGAGGGTATAAGGTGGTTTGTACTATTGAAAAGTGACCATGTAATGCTTGGCAGATTGAAATCACCTAACACTACAAATAAGTCATTATCACGCACATGGGTTGAAATTTCCCTTATATGAGATATATGTTGCATATAGACTTGAATGGCGGAAGAAGGGGGAATATAGGAGCATGAAATATATAAGGCCCTTGATGGGAAAACAACCTTAACAGCAACAATTTCAACACTAGCTGGCGCAGAGAAATTAAAAATATCCGACTGGAGTGTGGTTTTGATGGCAATTAGTACGCCACCACCTCGAGTCGGCCGATCGCGTCTATAAATAATAAAGTTATTGGCCAAAATTTCGCAGTCAGACACTGTGGAGTTTAACCAAGTTTCTGAGAAAGCGATAATGTCAGAATCAAAAGAAATACTGTTCATGAATAAATTTTGAAGCTTAGACATAAGGCCTAACATTCTGGTATTGAATGGTAGTTAAATGGGGATCTAGTTTTTTGAAACATTGCTAGATGAAGAGCTGCCAGCTGGAAGTGATACAGGCAAAGGATTGTTTCGAATTTTAGGTTTAAATTCATGAACAATCATTTGGGGTGGCCAAAATTTTGGATCACAAATGATCGGGAACACGTCATGAGGGACACTTACTTTGAAGGAAGCTATTTGCCGAGGAGTAGAAAATTTAAATTAAGTTATGGAAACACTAGCTGAAGATTTACTGGAAATATAAGCCGCTAAGGACTCGCATGTAGTGTCAGCTGAAAGCCTGGAAACAAACACTTGCTTTCTGGGGGCAACTACATTAAGGATTGGCTGAGGTGGAGCTGAAATTGCAATGTGATTAGTTCCCTCATTAGAAACAGGACTTTGAGAAGTTCTGCGCTTGCGACGTGAAACCACTCGTGACGCAGTGGTTGTCACCGGAGCGGGCTCGATAGTTGGGGGCATGATCGCATCCCCTGGGGAAGGCAAGGGAGTAAATTGTAGAGACGGCGACGGTGGCGTGTAGGTGAGGTCTCAAATTTGTATTGGCTCAGCAATTCCTCGCCTGAGGCAAAATCACTAGCGAGAAGCTTTGCCATCTTTTGCAATTTTAAAAATTGACTTTTAACGGAATTATACATTCGCGAAAAGTCTATTTGCATGTCGATGCAAACTGGGCACGACCATTTCAAGCCGCCGTTTCCTTTTTTAGCAATAGCGGTGACTTTATCGCATTCGCGACCAGTAAGCCCCGCACATTTGGCATGCATAACAACCAACAACAAATAAATTGCGGCTGAACAGAATCATCAGCCTGCTTAAAAGTGCAATTATTCTTGCAGCACGACATATTGACTATGGGGGTCAAACAAAATTGCACAAATTTAGAAATAGAGAAAAAAGTTACAAGAGCGCACAGCGGTGAAAAAAAACCGCACGAAAATATAACTAACGAAAAACACTCAAGTTTCACTAAAAAGCTAGAGTAATGCACAAACAGTGTGAGGACCGAAGAACAACAACAATAAGTTTAGTGAGAGCGATGCACAAAGAGATAATGCACAGCGAACACGCGCACAAACTATTGTATGCAGACGGAAGCGTGGGAGCAAGGAGAGTAAAGTAAATAACACAAACAACAAAACGCAGCTCTGATGCTGATATACTTTGCACAAAAACCAAAGCGTTATCAATTTAACATAGATATTGAATTATTTAAGATGTTTAAACAGCTTTGATATTAAGAAACAAAATGAAAAATGCGGATCACAAAAAACACGTGAATCACACTCAAACTGAGAACTCTCTCTCTGATTCAGATTCTGCTCGTAATCTTCTTCATTTACTTGCTCTTAATCCTAATGATTTATTTTCTGTACGGTTCGCATAGATAGATCCCTATAGTTCGTTGGCTCTGAGTCCTGTCCATGAACGTTGACTCTTTTCGAGCCACTTGCCTCATTGATATGTTTCCATAATTATTAATATAATGCGGGTGTTTACCCTGATAATCCTGAACATTATCATTTGTTTGGACGTTCTGTACATTTTTTTGGGGATTTCTTGGGGAATTATTTTGGAAATTGTTCGATTGGTTTCCCTTGGGAGTGATGTCCTTAAGTTTTTTGTGAACTTTCATCCATTTGTTTGGCATAACTTGTTGCAAACATTATCGGTCATTGCTCACTTCTGCTTCTTTGGCTAATGCCAAGGCAGTTGTCAGATCCCGAGGTTGGGTGGGAAACACTGTATTAGAGACTTTTTGTGTCCAGATATGAAAGTGTGCAACGCGTCATCTCTGAATTTTGCATTGAAGGGTGCCGCGGTTGCTGTATCATGGGACATTATTGTTTTATTTGTTAAAAATAGGGACCGTAACAGTTATGAATAATAATTGTAAAAATCATTTAAAATAATTATTAATCATTTTTATTTTTAAAAATCAGTTGTAATAATTATTTTTAATTTTTATTTTAGAAATTAATTTTAATAATTATTAATGATTTTTATTATAAAAATCATTTATAAAAGTCAGGTTTGATTTCTATTTACAAAAGTCAACAATAATTATTACGATTGATTTTTATAAATAAAACTCAATAGTAACAAGTAAGAGTGCTCTAGTCGAGAGTGCCCGACTAGGAGATACCCTGATCCAAGATCTTACATTCATTGAAGTTTTTTATCTGCATCCACACATAGAAACACACACACACATATACAAACAAAAGCTGCTTGCTACGCGCGTGATACATTTGCTTTGATTCTTCTTCTTCCTTTGGCCACAAACTATGGTACATTGAATCGTTAATAACTTCTTTGCTTATTGTTTGATCAAAATGAAATTTGTAGGACACAAAGCTGGCATATAAATGTGCAACTATATTAAATCCGAAGGTCATACCTTTAAAATTACGTATTTTTCGATTTCTGTGCGATTAAAGAGGGGTATCTAAAAAGTGAAATGTATTTTACCTTTGTATGCTATAGAAAAATATGTGTACCAAATTTGGTGACTCTACACCCAATAACTTTTACGCTATACCTTAAAAACACTGTTCTGGAATCTTAATTTATCGATTACTTGTGAAAGAATTCAGATGTCGAAAAAAAAAATGATAAGTTTGTATCGAGCCGGCAGTACAGTAACTAAAACTCAAATATAAAGTTTCTAGCTTAAATGACTTTCAAGTTATGCCTGAAAAACACTTGTCTGAAATCGAAATTTATCGATAACTTTTGAACGGGACATGATATCGAAAAAAAATGATAAACTTGTATCGTCCCAGCACTACGAGAACTTATACTTCAAATATGAAGTCTCTAGCTTTTGTAGTCTCTGAGAAACACGCGTTCATACAGACGGACAGACGGTCAGACGGACAGACGGACATGGCTATATCGACTCGGCTATTGATACTGATCAAGAATATATATACTTTATGGGGTCGGAGATGCTTCCTTATGCCTGTTACATACTTTTGCACAAAACCATTATACCCCTTTTTCCCATTTTTAATGGGATCAGGGTATAAAAATCACTCAATGATTTTTATTTTCTGGATCATCCAAATAAAAATCAACCCATATTATATATTTAAAACAATTAATTTCGATGTTGAACATGAGTCTACAAAATTCTGAAAATTATTTTAAAAATTATTAAAAAAATAATGAAAAATATAAAAAATACCAAAAAATACTAAAAAAATTTAAAAAGTCTAAAATTAATTATAAAAACTACTGCATATACTGAAAAATATTTGTGTAAATTTTAAAAATACTAAAAAAATACCAACCAAAATTAAAAATACCAAAAATACTAGAAATACTAAAAAATACCAAAACTACTAAAAATACTAAAACATACGGAAAACACTAAGAAACTGAAAAATACTAAATATGCTGAAAATAATAAAACCAAAACGATACTGATTGAAGTATTTCTTTAAGGTAGATTTAATTTCAGAAATATAATTTTCACTAATAGCAGTTAAGCTTTTTACGTGCACAAATAAAGCATTGAAACCACTGTGCATACTATAAATAGATTGAGCTCTTCAAGTACAGTGCACACTCTGAGGACTGAACTGTCTAATATGTAAACTTTCTTACGAAGGAACACAGTGTGTAAATGTAAGACTTTAAAAAGTGGCAAAATAAGTTTATAGTTTTTATTATCTAAATAGTTGCAGTGAACAAATTCGATATTTTCCTGGTTATAATTATTTTATTGTATCGAGCGCCCACTGTATAACGGAACATTTATATTCTTATCGCAGTTCGTTACAATTTGGAGTTTCAAGCACATTTAAACTGACTTTGACTTGGAGTTAACACGTTAATAATGGGACGCAAGCGCGATATTGTAGTGGGTGAACTGTTCACTTTCTGTGCCGAAACAAATAATTATGAGTGCAAAATATGCCACAAAAAGTATGCTGGTTACTATGTTAGTAATCTCAAGCGTCACCTTTTGAGTGAGCATAAGGAGGACTATGAACGTGAGCTCTGCTGCGATGACTCCAACAAAGTGCTGGAGAAGAAAATAAAATTTTCGGTCCAAATGAGGGAGGAGGACGTGAACACATGGTTCAACTGGTAACAAAGGAAAAAGTGCCGTTCGCCTTGTTGGACTCAAAGCCGTTCCAGCTGCTGACTGAGCAAATTTTCGCAGGTCTTAAAATGACGCCAATAACATCGCGCAATATTATGCAGATACTGACAGAGCAGTATGAGGTGTTAAAGACCGATATAGCAAAAGAAATTGCGGGTAAAGTGATCTCACTTAAAATTGATACTGCTTGCCGACATTACCGTGGGCGTTTTGGGCGTAAATGCAGAATATTATGACGGCCGAACTGTGTGTGTCAAAACACTTGGAATGGTTGAGTTGACAAAAAAACACACTGCCGTCAATATCGGCTTGCAAATAGAATCAATTTTAGACCATTTTGGAATTACGAAAAAACAAATATACACCGTAACATCAGACAATGGGCGGAACATGATTAAAGCGGTTGAGCTCTTAAGCGACAAGTCGGATTCGCCGTCTGGGAGTGAGAGCCCAAATGAAGCGGACCCCGATGACGAAGCATTTGACGACCTCATAGCACAGAATGTAAAAGTGAACAGTATTTCTTCAATAAAATGCGCTGCTCATACCCTCCAACTAGCGATAAAAGACTTTTTAAGCCGGAGCAACAGCAAGACCATTATTGAGAAAGCTCGAGGTGTTTCAAAAATTTTAAGGACTCCGACATACAGGCTTTGGATCTCGTCAAATGGTTTGCTGTGTCCGGAGCTGGATGTGGCTACGCGATGGAACTCAACATACCTAATGTTGAAGAAGCTATCTACTTTGAGAAATTTCTTTGAGGAGGAGTTGAAGCAGTCCGAAAATTTATTGCCTAACCAATGGACCCGATTAAATGACCTTGTAGACTCGTTAGAGCCAGCCTTCATAACTACCAAAAACTTTGAAGCTGAGCAGCTGTATTATGGCGATTTTTACAAGTTTTGGATGGAGCTTAAACTTTCGCTAAAAGCTGAGGAAAGCGGAAATTGTAAGCTATTAGCCGAGTGCCTGGAAAAACATGAGGCTAGTCTATTGGAAAACGCCACTCTGATTTCAGCGATTTATTTGGATCCAAGAACTAGGAGGATTTTGCAGAATCCAATATCCCTGGCATACGCAATGAATCATTTAAAGGCGTTGTTTCAACAGATGTACTCGCTGAAAGACAGGGTAATTATTAAAATATGAAAATAAGAGTTTTATATCCTATGAAAGCCAAGAAAGATTCTTAATTTTATTTTATTATTCGCCTTTTGTCAGGATGATGACCTTCATAGTGATGAGCCGCAATCATCAAGCTCACAGCTGGAAAGCTCATCCGAGAGGGGAAATGCGCAAGTGCCTGAGCAATCAAATCAAAGCACTTGCTCATTTCTAAATGCCTATCTCAGCACAATTGAGGTGGGAGAGGAATATGTGCCGGAAGAATGTGATGACATCAAAAAGGCTATAGTTGAAATAACAACATATAACCCTAAGCCAATTGATGTCAACAGTGATATTATGAAGTACTGGGAGGGGAAAAAGTACGTGTACCCTTATTTATATCAGTTGGCCCAAATTGTGCATTGTGTTCCAGCAACACAAGTAAGCGTGGAAAGAGCGTTTTCCGCGCTAAAACTTATACTGACGGATTTGAGGTGCAATTTGTCTGCAGACAGTGTGCAAAAAATTCTATTTCTGAAATTAAATCTACCTTAAAGAAGTACTTCAATCAGAGTTTTTACTTTAACTTTTAATGAACCAATTAGCACTTGTTGATAATATATATTTTGTTATTTTAGTTACTTGTTATATTTTCTGTATATAATAGTATTGTGAGCATTTTATACTATCGTTTTGGTTTCATTATTTTCAGTATATTTTGTATTTAGTATTTAGTTTCTTAGTGTTTTCCGTATGTTTTAGTATTTTTAGTAGTTTTGGTATTTATAAGTATTTTTAGTATTTCTAGTAATTTTGGTATTTTTTAATATTTTTAGTATTTTTGGTATTTTTAATTTTGTTGGTATTTTTTTAAGTATTTTTAAAATTTATTATTATGGTATTTTTAAGTACTTTTAATATTTCTAGTAGTTTTGGGTTTTTTTAGTATTTCTAGTATTTTTGGTATTTTTAATTTTGTTGGTATTTTTTAGTATTTTTAAAATTTACACAAATATTTTTCAGTATATGCAGTAGTTTTTACAATTAATTTTAGACTTTTTAATTTTTTTTTAGTATTTTTTGGTATTTTTTATATTTTTCATTATTTTTAGTATTTTTTAAAATAATTTTCAGAATTTTGTAGGCTCATGTTCAACATCGAAATTAATTAAATATTAAAAATCATTAATAATTATTAAAATTAATTTCTAAAATAAAAATTAAAAATAATTATTACAATTGATTTTTAAGAATATAAATTAAAAATTACGGGTCATTACATATTTCAAAAAACCATAAAAAAAACAAACATATTGAACTTTTTCATGTATACGCTGGTCATCTCCTACGCAATGATTTTTTTAGTTGAAAATTTACCCCATAACCGTTATTTGCGGTCCCTGGTTAAAAATGTTAGTTTTTATTTTCGATTTTATTGAAATATGTTAACAAGATCAATTTTCCCTGCCGTATTGCATCTACCTGTTGCTGGGTAACACGATCCGGCAACCGCTTGATAATGCCGCGAACTATGGTTTACAAATTTCGTATGCTGCAATTGCAGCCTGCCACCAGGACACTTAATTTTCCTGGTTGCCATCGAATTGTGGTATTGACTTAACAATATCTAAGGGTTCATTACATATGTGTTTTTTGTTTTTTCTCCACGGATTTGTTCAGAATACTATATCTTATAGCTGCCATAGGAACAATCTGTTGAAAAATGAGTCGTTGTATGAACTTTTGTGTTTCTCAAGCTATCTTACCCAAACTCAGTAATTTCAAGTCTTATTTTTATACCCTGATCCCATTAAAAATGGGAAAAAAGGGTATAATGGTTTTGTGCAAAAGTATGTAACGGGCATAAGGAAGCATCTCCGACCCCATAATGTATATATATTAGTCGAGTCGATCTAGCCATATCTGTCTGGCTGTCCGTCTGTAGGAACGCGCTGTTCTCGGAGGCTAAAAAAAACTAGAGACTTAATATTTCAAATATAGGTTCTCCTAGTGCCGGGTCAATATAAGTTCAACTTTTTTTTTCGATATCTCAACCCGTTCAAAAGTTATTGATAAATTTCGATTCCAGACCAGTGTTTTTTGGGTATAACTTGAAAGCTATAAGAGCTAGAGGCACCATATTCACAATATATATTCTCGTATAGCATACAAAAGTACAACATGGTTTTTTTTTTGATAACTTTTTTCAATCCTCCATAAATCGAAAAATACGTATTTTTGTACATATGACCTTTGGATTCAGTTGTCCTACAAATTTCAAAACGATCGGACAATAAACAAAGAAGTTATTTACGATTAAATGTAACGTAGTTTTATCCTAGTCGGGCACTCTCGACTAGAGCACTCTTACTTGTTTTTATTTATTTTAGTTATTGTGCACAAACTTGTTGTGGCTGGACGACTTGTTACAATAATTTGTTGTGCTTCACAAACTTGACGTATTGACGACTTGTAACAATAACTTGTATTATTATTAAGTTTGTTTTGCACAAACTTACCGTATCGTTGGCTCGACGAGCTAAGTTACTTTTAAAAATATTGAAATTAACTTTGTGGTACTCTGCCGCAAGCGCAACTTTTTAGATATGGGGTGTCTTGCGTTTGGGTGCCAATTTACGAAGTCGGTGTGTTGTGAGTTATACAATTATCTATTATGCGGCCAACTGTGCCGTTTGATTGATACTTATGAACTGATCTTAACATAACTTAAAGCTATTCCTCGAAGCCCAGGGTCTAAGCAGCAACATCGACAGAATGCTGACGTTGCGCCTCGTGACCGTTCTTGGTTTTCTCGGGTGTCACTGGCTACTATATTGCATCGCACAGCTTTTCTGCAGCGTCAGCGTGTCAGCGTCCGGTCTTGCGACACTTTTCGTGTTGTTTGTGTTAACTTTCACACTCCAAGTCCGACGTGACCAAATCTGAACAGTATGCTTCGCCTATATCTAGAGGCTGCAGCCGTCCGCCATTCGATACAGAAATCTTTAGTGGAGATTATCTGCGCTGGCATACTTTCCGAGATTTAATCACTTATATAAATTATTCCAGACTCACAGAAGTTGAAAAACTGTTCCATTTGAATGCAATGACCGGTGGCGAGGCAAAGGCCATCGTGTCAAAATCCAATTTGACCAATGACGCTTTACAGTCAGCGTGGACAAACCTGACGAGTAGGTTTGAAACTAAGAGATTGCTTGTTAATATTCAACTTAAAATCCTTTTCAACCTACCGTCAGTATCCCATGAGTCCGGTGTGGCTCTGAAGGACCTCCAGAGTACCGTTCAAGGTTGCTTGACAGCAGTACAATTTTCCAAGGAGAGCATTGATAATTGAGACTGTGTTCTCATTTTCCTATGCTTCTCTAAGTTGCCGAAACTCACACTTTCACTGTGGGACAATCCATAGGCAACAAGACAGAAATCCCAGCATAGCTGCAAAAGAATTCGTTCCTTCTGGAAAGATGTCTAGAAGCAAAATAAGATATCCGACCAAAAACAAATTCACACACCCATTCAAGATATACAAGAGTGCAAGCTACCTTAAAACAGGTCAACCTGGCGCAAACCTGTAAATTTTGTTCAAAGGAGAACCATCCAAATCGTATGTGTCCACGCTTCCTTCAAATGACAGTTAATGAAAGAGCAACTTTCATAAAACAGCAAAAATTATGCCTGAACTGTTTCGCGAGATGTCATCAGCTCAAAGATTGCGCGATTGCGCACAACTGCTACACGTGCAAAGGTCGCCACAACACACTCCTCCATCGTGGCGCCCCTCCTCAAATTACATCTACGTCAGTTCCCTACAGCCAAGGTGTGTTGAGCACTCCAACTCAACAAATACAGTCTACTCCATCCCCCTCAGATGTGCCAAATTATTTTGCATCCAACATGCAAGGGGTTCTCCTAGGCACAGCTGTCATAGATGTGTGCAATGGTACTGGTTGACTCAGGATCACAGCCTACGTTTATTTCTAAACGATTGTTGAAATGATCAAAATGCCTTTCCAGCCTGTCCAAGCACAAGTATCTGGGCTCAATCAAAGCATTGCAGGCCAGCCTCATAAACTTTGCCATTTTAATATTGACTCTCATACAACACCTCGAATCCAAACCGAGACATCAGTATTTATGCTCCCACACTTGGCACGTAACTTTCCCTCCTATCCAGTCCAACAGAATGATTTTAAGGACCTGCCAAATCTCCAATATAACGACCCTACTTTCTACAAGAGTTCACAGAGCCTGACAGCACCACTACAAAAGTTCCAGTTGTGCTTAATGCCTCCAATTTATCCTCCAATGGTAACAGCTTGAATGATATCCTTTATTCAGGACCCTATCTCCAATCTGATCTGAATATTCAGATTTTCAGGTGGAGATTTTTTCGTAACGTCTTCAACGCTAATTTACTAAAATGTATCGTAAATCCTTGTCGATCCAAAACATGCACCCTTGCAACGGATTTTGTTTTGAGAGAAAGAGCAAGAGATCTGTGTTTACGAGCTCAAAACGGTCACGTTTGGAGTAACTTGTGCTCATTTCCTAGCCATTCGCATTCTAAAGCAATTTGATCAAGACGTGCGAGATCATTACCCCTTTGATAGTGACATACTTTCCAATTCCCTGACGTTAAAGGCATCTTTCACGAAACGTGAAGTACTTTCCCAAATTGCCAGATTATTTGACCCGGCTGGATGGCTAGCGCGTTTCATTATTCGCGCGAAAATCTTCATGCAAGATAATTGGCTTCGAGAAATTGGTTGGTATGAACTAGAGGTCTGCATGAATGGCAAAGAAACTCGTAAGCAAACAAAATGCATTGAGTGAAATAGAATGCGAAGCAGAAAAAGTTTGAGTAAATGTGTGCGGTGACGTGAGACTCGATCGCAGAACATTCAAACGAAGCGGCACGAATTGAATGAGTGAGAGTGAGTGGTTGTTTTCATTTTTGCCTTCCTTTAACTGTTTATACCCTGATCCCATTAAAAATGGGAAAAAGGGGTATTATGGTTTTGTGCAAAAGTATGTAACAGGCATAAGGAAGCATCTCCGACCCCATAAAGTATATATAGTCTTGATCAGTATCAATAGCCGAGTCGATATAGCCATGTCCGTCTGTCCGTCTGGCCGTCTGTCCGTCTGTCCGTCTGTCCGTCCGTCTGTATGAACGCCTGTTTCTCAGAGACTACAAAAGCTAGCTTGAAATATAAGTTCTCGTAGTGCCGGGTCAATACAAGTTTATCATTTTTTTTCTCGATATCTCATCCCGTTCAAAAGTTATCGATAAATTTCGATTCCAGCCAAGTGTTTTTCGGGCATAGCTTGAAAGTCATTAAAGCTTGCGACTTTATATTTAAGTTTAAGTTACTGTACTGCCGGCTCGATACAAACTCATCATTTTTTTTTCGATATCGATAAAGTAAGATTTCAGAACAGTGTTTTTAAGATATAGCTTAAAAGTTATAAGACATAGAGTCACTTTATTTGGTACATATATTCTCCTATATCATATAGAGGTTAAATACATTTCACTTTTTGGATACCCCTCCCTGATCTCTCAGAAATCGAAAAATACGTAAATTTACATAGTTGCACATTTATATGCCATCTTTGTGTCCTACAAATTTCATTACGATCAGACAATAAACAATGAAGTTACTAACGATTCAATGTACCATAGTTTGTGGCCAAAGGAAGAAGAAGAAGGAAAGCAAGTGCATGATGCGCGTAGCCTTGCAGCTTGTGTTTGTATATGTGTGTGTGTGTTTTTATGAATGAATGCAGATAAAGAATTATGAATGTAAGAACTGGGTTCAGGGTATCTCCTAGTCAGGCACTCTCGACTAGAGCACTCTTACTTGTTTCTCTTGCTGAGCGCAAGGAAAAGAAGAAACGTAATCAGTGTTCAGTTTTGTACAGTATCTATTTTGCTTATTACATATTTTATATGTACTTAATTTACAATATGTTTGAGTGAAGAAACATAATTTTATTTATGTTGTTTGGATTAGTGGCTATTAGACAACGCTTTTCCCATATTAAGTTTCTAGCATCTGAAAATATTCTTTCAGAAGCCGCGCTACTCGCTGGAATTTAAAATATCTTGCAGCTTGTTTTGTACAAAAGGGAAAAAAATGTTTTGTGTATGTTCGTTCCACCAAGCTAGGCAATCAAAATTGGCTATGTTTATAACATTAATGTTTGAATATCCTTTTATTTCTTGTTCTAATTGGTATTTATTGTGGTCAATTTGGTGGACTTCAATATATTCGGAAAATTCATCGTCAGGTAAGGGATTTTCTGCAGAGTCAAAAATATTGTCTTTAAGAAAAGAACACATAATTTCCTTGCAGTCATTAAATACGGTTTCTCTTTCAGTAGGTGAAAATTGTATCAATTTGTTTGTTGGTGGGAAAAGAAATAAGGCAATGTTGTGGTATTTTGTTAAATTTGGAAGTACTGGTGGTAAAATTTGGCTTTGTATTGCGGATTGAAATAATAATTTAATTATTTTACTAATTTCTTTAATTTGTTTACTTTCGGAACAATCAAGTGTATGGTTGGACGTTTGCTTGCTTCAAGTTTTTTCGAAAACTTCTAACAGTCGGACAATGGAATTTAAATGATATAAATTTATGCCTTCAATTCTGCTTATCTGATTTTTATCTTTTAGAATGTTTGTTATATCAGTCCAATTAATTTCTATGGTTTTCTTTAAATAATAAACTGTATTCCAGCGAGTTGCGCAAAAGCTTTTGCAAAAAAGACCTAGAGATGAGTTTGATCCAAACTTCTTAAAATATTTAACAAGCTTGCTGCAAATAGCAACGATTTCCTCCATTTCAGCATTGATAGCCTTCAACAGCGTGTTCAGCAGCTGGTTGACGCATTGAATTTTGTCCATGTCGCGAAAGGCTCTTATAATATTCGACCCACGATCAGTAACAATCACTGGACTGTGCACTTCAAGGTCGCAGCCGAATTCTTTCAATATCTCTCCTATTTTCGCCTGAATATGAAAACCTTGATTTACAAAAAAAACGATTAAATTAAACTTTGTACATTTGTAAATTATAGGATAAACAAACCTGTGAAGGAGTTTTCTTTCATTGACTTCATGGCCATTAGGCGATCAACAAGAACTCCTTCCGTTATATAATGCACAGTGCAGGACAAATCTATGGACGTTGATGTACTAACGAACAGTACATTCAAGTGGCCCAACGATACCAAGCCAGGGCTTGTTAACGCGCGGACCCAGGCAACATGCAACCCACCTCCCGCCCAACCGACCGAGGGGCGCGCCGCATAACGTGCGGCTACGAAGATCGCGAACTATGAATAGAACATACAATATAAATACAACAAATGAACATAGACTATTTAAATGTTAGACAGATGTTGTAATAGTACAGTTCTGAGAGTAGGGACAGAAGTAGCATTACTTATTATCGGGAAAAGGTTATTATAACTAGAGCATAAGATCCGAAAAGGGTTATGAACTGCATAGTTAGTATTACAGGCTTGCAGGGAAATCGGGAAAAAGTTCCTAGTACTTCTGATCGGAATAGCAAAACTAATTTGGCTAATTAATTCTGATGAATCAATTTCACCGTTAATTAGTTTGTGTAAAAAGATTACACCAAGCATGGTTCTACGATCAGAAAGAGAGGGAAGATTTATTAGTAGAAGTCTACTACGGTAAGGAGGCAAGCGAGTATTAGGATTCCAGTGAAGACACCGGAGGGCAAAGAGTAGAAATTGTTTTTGCACAGATTCTATTCTATCCTGATGAACCTTATATTGTGGACACCATATACAAGACCCATACTCAAGAATGGGGCGAACAAGTGAAGTATAAAGAGTCTTAGTAACGTAGGGATCGTCAAATTCTTTCGACCAACGCTTAATGAAACCCAATACACCAAAGGCTCGATTAGCAGCAGAAGAAATATGCTTATCAAACTTAAGCTTAGGATCCAAAAGGATACCCAAATCATTAACTGACTCAATTCGTTCAAGTGGTTTTCCATTAAGAACATAATTATTTAAAAAGGGCATTCGCCTATATGATGACTTTAAATAATTGTCCGTCCATATGCCACTGGTGATCGAGTATCCAAAGCATTTATATTTTTCAATTTCGGCTTTTATTGGGCCAAAGTGTGTCTCATATATCACGGAAATATTTCGGGATATTGTTGTTGGATGAGGTAATTATTTAGCAACGTCTACATTAGCACCAAACATTGCTCCAATTTTAATTAAAAATTATGCAAACTTTTTTATTCCAGAGCCGTCAATAATTTTAAATGAACGACAGTTCTTAACAACCCATTCATTAATAACAGCAGCACCCTCCTGTCTATTCGCTGTGCATTATCTCTTTGTGCATCGCTCTCACTAAACTTATTGTTGTTGTTCTTCGGTCCTCACACTGTTTGTGCATTACTCTAGCTTTTGAGTGAAACTTGAGTGTTTTTCGTTAGTTATATTTTCGTGCGGTTTTTTTTCACCGCTGTGCGCTCTTGTAACTTTTTTCTCTATTTCTAAATTTGTGCAATTTTGTTTGACCCCCATAGTCAATATGTCGTGCTGCAAGAATAATTGCACTTTTAAGCAGGCTGATGATTCTGTTCAGCCGCAATTTATTTGTTGTTGGTTGTTATGCATGCCAAATGTGCGGGGCTTACTGGTCGCGAATGTGAAAAGTTCACCGTTATTGCTAAAAAAGGCAACGGCGGCTTGAAATGGTCGTGCCCAGTTTGCATCGACATGCAAATAGACTTTTCGCAAATGTATAACTCCGTTAGAAGTCAATTTTTATACCCTGATCCCATTAAAAATGGGAAAAAAGGGTATAATTGTTTTGTGCAAAAGTATGTAACAGGCATAAGGAAGCATCTCAGACCCCATAAAGTATATATATATTCTTGATCACTATCAATAGCCGAGTCGATATAGCCATGTCCGTCTGTCCGTCTGTATGAACGCGCGTTTCTCAGAGACTACAGAAGCTAGAGACTTCATATTTGGAATAGAGGCTCTCCTAGTGCCGGGTCAATACAAGTTCAAAATACGTATTTTTGTACGGATTCCGCATACTTACATATTTGTATGCCATCTTTATGTCCTACAAATTTCATAACGATCGGGCAATAAACAAAGAAGTAATTTACGATTAAATGTAACATAGTTTGGGCCAATGGAAGAAGAAGAAGCAAAGAAATTGCATGACGTTCGCAGTAGCAGCATGTGTTTGTATGTGTGTGTGTATGTGTTTATATGTATGAATGCAGATAAAGAATACTGAATGAAAGAACTGGGTTCAGGGTATCTCCTAGTCGGGCACTCTCGACTAGAGCACTCTTACTTGTTAAAATTGCAAAAGATGGCAAAGCTTCTCGCTAGGGATTTTGCCTCAGGCGAGGAATTGCTGAGCCAATACAAATTTGAGACCCCACCTACACGCCAGTTAGAATCTCTTTTTTTAAGTGTGCCTTCACATGTGCCCCCTTCTATCGTTCAGACATCTCCAACACTTCTGGCAAGTCCACAAAATCTGGACGTTTCGACCATTCTGTCTCTGTCACCGTCGCCGTCTCTACAATTTACTCCCTTGCCTTATCCAGGGGATGCGGTCATACCCACAACTATGGAGCCCGATGACAACCACTGCGTCTCGAGTGGTTTCACGTCGCAAGCGCTGATCTTCTCAAAGTCCTGTTTCTAATGAGGGAACTAATCATATTGCAATTTCAGCTCCACCTCAGCCAATCCTTAATGTAGTTGCCCCCAGAAAGCAAGTGTTTGTTTCCAGGCTTTCAGCTGACACTACATGCGGGTCCTTAGCGTCTTATATTTCTAGTATATCTTCAGCTAGTGTTTCCATCACTAAATTTAAATTTTCTACTCCTTGGGAAATAGCTTCCATCAAAGTGAATTTGGCCACCTCAAATGATTGTTCATGCATTTAAACCTAAAATTTGAAACAATCCTCTGCCTGTTTCACTCCCAGCTGGCAGCTCTTCATCCAGCAATGTTTCAAAAAACTAGATCCCCATTTAACTACCATTCAATACCAGAATGTTAGAGACCTTATGTCTAAACTTAAAAGTTTATTCATGAACAGTATTTCTTTTGATTCTGACATTATCGCTTTCTCAGAAACTTGGTTAAACTCCACAGTGTCTGACTGCAAAATTTTGGCCAATAACTTTATTATTTATAGACGCGATCGGCCGACTCGAGGTGGTGGCGTACTAATCGCCATCAAAACCACACTCCAGTCGGATATTTTTAATTTCTCTGCGCATCTCCGACCCCATAAAGTATATATTATGAAAGGAAGTTTCTTGGGCCGGGGTACATATCTCAGTCTGGTCAGGGCCACTTACAGAGAAATTTGTAAGTGCTGGGCTGATTTTTAGTTAAGAGGGAGTGATGTAGTCACTATGCGAAGCCGATTAGGGTTTATGCCTAGTGCCTAGTCAGGGAAAAAAAGAACACGTGTCCACTAATACCACTACAACTGAGGCTGGACGCCGTAGCAACTGTAGTGGACTCTAGTAACACGGAACTGTACTTGATCGCAACAAAAACGCGTGCTCACTAATACCACTACAACTGAGGCTGGACGCCGTAGCAATTGTAGTGGACACTAGCAACACGGAACTGTACTTGATCGCAACAAAACACGTGCTTACTAATACCACTACAACTGAGGCTGGACGCCGTAGCAATTGTTGTGGACACTAGCAACACGGAACTATACTTGATCGCAACAAAACGCGTGCTCACTAATACCACTACAACTGAGGCTGGACGCCGTAGCAATTGTAGTGGACACTAGTAACACGGAACTGTACTTGATCGCAACAAAAACGCGTGCTCACTAATACCACTAAAACTGAGGCTGGACGCCGTAGCAATTGTAGTGGACACCAGCAACATGGAACTGTACTTGCATGGGGAAAAATGAGTTTTCTGTAGTAACTACGACTTGGTATTATCTAAGAATGTTAGCTGTTACGTTTTATTAATCTCTGGTTATATGTATAATAAAGGGTTTTCTAGAATGTTTATCGATGGATGAAATAAATACCTAGCCTATACCGCACTCTGACTTTTTCTCTATCTTTCTCACGCTCACCCCTTCTCTTGGCCGTGGCTGGGTCTATGTTTTCTTGGTGTGGTGGACGCGGGGCGTGCTCGCGGTGGCGCGTGTCGCGGCGCTGCGTTGCTAAAATCTCGCGTCTCTGCTGACGGGCTCTTGCGTCGTGATTTTTCTGCGGATGGGCTGCCCTTTGTCTGATCGCCGGCGTGACTGACCTACCCTTTTTCGGCTAGCCACCTACGTTGCAAAAAATCTGCGCTGTCGACGTCGCTGCGTGCGCTGTTCGCGAGTATGCTGCCGAGTCGTTTTCTTAGTACCGTTATCCCTTTGTTCGTCGCTGCCTTCCAGCCGTTTTGCTTATGACGATCGCGAATTTGCCGTCGTCGCTGCGTGTGCCGATGTGTAAGTCCCGTTGCTGCTGAGCGCGTGCGCAGGTCGGCTATTCCTGCCTCCCAGTCGTTTGTTTGTCAGTGATGCGCCGGGGTCGTTAGTGATGCTCTGCTGGGCTCGCGTTAACCTGTGATTGGGGTTGTAGCAGGTCCCTACTCGTAATAATTACGCTCTTTCTCATAGAATATATATATATATGTCTTTAACTCTTATACTTAAAACTATTATGTGACGCCCATATTTGGGTCGTGATGGTCACCTGCTCACGGCTGTTGATGCGTACCCGGTAGTGTTGACCCTCACCTTCAACCAGGAACCGGGCGTTCCTGCCTAGGCATCTGGCCAGCTGTCTGAGGGTTTCCGGCGACAGGTCCAATCCTAGAAGTGGTGTGGAGCGGTCCGGAGTAGGCGGACTGCTGGTGCATCTTGTTGGTGATCGGGTAGGCGCGGTGTTCGGGGGTCCTCCACCTCGATGCGCATGATCTCAGCGGTATCTGCTGGTGGGCGTTGGCGTTGTGGCCTCCTGGCTTGCTGCGTTCGCCGTGGCCGCCCCTTGCTTCGATTTTGTCTTGGCATGTTTCTACTGGAAGATATTCTATATGAGCCTAATTTCTTTGAGCCCTAGCTAGGTTCCCTGGAGTGCGGTTTACAAAGATGCTACTTATATTTTACTGAGAACGGGTGTGTTAATTAGTTAGCTACTGGTTGCCGGCTGTGCTCGGTGTTGCTTGGTCGTCGGGCCGTTGCCCACCTCTGCGATACAGTTGCTCGTTCTCCCACGTGTAGTCTGGATACTTCTTAGGTTCCTGCTGTACTAGTTTACTCATCTTGTGTATCCAAGTGCACTGAGAGGGTTCTTGCGTCGTCTGCTGCAGTGTTTCCAGCGGCTGCCGGGATAAGGCGTCGGCTACGATGTTCTGGTTTCCTCGGCGGTAGTGCACGTCGAATTGAAATTGCTGGAGCTCCAATGCCCATCGAGCAATTCTTCCTGTCGGGTTGTCTGTGCTGTTGAGCCACTTCAAAGCCAGGTGGTCAGTGATGACGTCGAACCTGTATCCCTCGAGGTAGCATCGTAGTTTGCGAATAGCCCACACTATGGCTAGACACTCCTTCTCTGTCGTGGAATAATTTTCTTCTGCGGCAGTCAGACGGCGGCTGGCATATGCTATGACCCTCTCCGTTCCCTTGATGCATTGCGTCAGTACGGCTCCAAGGCCGTAATCGCTGGCGTCTGTTTGCAACTGGAACCGTTCGGTGAAATCGGGGCAGGCCAAGACGGGTGCTTCCGTAAGTCGGGACTTGAGATCCTCGAAGGCCTGCTGCTGCGGTGTATCCCATGCCCATCGTCGTCCCTTCCGGAGTAATGCTGACATCGGTTGGACTACGCTCGCAAAGTTTGCCACGAACCGGCGGTACCATGAGGCGATGCCCAAGCAGCGTCGTAGTTCTTTCACGCTGGTGGGTGGCGCTAGTTCCTTGATGGCCATGATCTTGCCCGGGTCGGTGTGTATTCCTGCGTCGCTCACTTCATGTCCTAAGTAGATAAGGCGTTTCCGGAAAAAGCTGCATTTGGCCCGGTTGAGCTGTAGGTTGGCCTCACGTAGTCTCCGGAACACTTCTCTCAGGTTTCGTATGTGGTCTTCCAGGGTTGCTCCGATGACTATGATGTCATCTAAGTACGCAAACGCGTGTGGCTCCATGTCCGGTCCGATGACGCCGTCGAGTGCCCGCTGGAATGTGTCCGGAGCAGAATGTAGGCCAAAGGGCATGACCTTCCAATGGTAAAGTCCGCTCCCCGGGACTGTAAACGCTGTACACTCCCGACTCGCTGGTGCCATTGGGATTTGCCAATGCCCACTCTTGAGGTCCAACGTTGAAATGTACTTGGCGTTGCGTAGCTTCTCCAGGATGTGATTAATCCGGGGCAGCGGATATGCGTCCGGGATCGATCGTGCGTTGAGTTGGCGGTAGTCCACACACATGCGAACGTCGCCTGTCTTCTTCCCGACCAACACTATGGGTGCGCTGTGGGGACTCCTCGATGGCTCGATCCGACCATCCCTCAGCAGTTCGTCCACCTGGTCGTCGATGATCTTCTGCATAGCCGGGTTCTTTGGGTAGTATCGTTGTTTTATTGGACGGTCGTCCTTCAGCGTGATAGTATGCTGGGCGATCTGTGAGACGCCGGCGAGTCCGTTAAACTTGTCCAGTTCCCGCTGTAGGAATTGTGCGACGAGAGCTTCCTCCTCGGTAGCCTGGGGCTTCGTGGGTGTGTCCTGTTCCTCGGGGTGTCCGGTGATTGCTCCTAGTTGTTCTTCTGCTGTTGTGGTCCGGGGTTCCTGTGTGTGTGTCTCTGTGTTCTCTGCTGCTGTTGTGGTTCGGGGTCCCTGTGTGTGGTTCTCTGTGTTCTCTGTTGCTGTTGTATCTGCTGCTGGGCGAGGAGTCCATGTTACTCTTTTCCGAAATGGATTATTCCTGTGGGCCAGGGGGCAGGCTAGTGGTAATCCGGGTGTGCGCTGGGTCTGCTGGGGTACGTAGCATGGTGGCCGGTGTGGTTGGTCTTTTGCTATCGATGGCTGCCCATGGGCGGCCTTAGCTTCTGTAGTTGGGCGTATGGTGTAAGGGTCGGAGTCTCCGAAGTGAGTCTGGACTTCAGCTTCAGTTGTAACTGGCCACACTCGATTAATGCTTCGATCCCACAGAGGAAATCCATACCCAGAATCACATCGTCCAAGATCGTGGGTAGGACTAGCATCGGCATAGTCACGCTGCGTTCTCCCAATCGTATGCTCACCATGAGTGCTTGGGTTACCTCTCTCCGGGAGCCATCCGCTAAACTGATTCTTGTCCGTACTGTTCGACTTGCTCACTCACGAAGCTGCGGGTTGCTCCTGTGTCGACCGTGGCTACCAGCGATCTGTCCTCGATGTTGACACATGTTTCCCGATGCCGTGGCTCGGCAGCAGTCCACTGTACGTGTCCCACGGCGTCCGCACTCCCAGCAGAACAAGATCCTGGGGTTCCGACAGTCGCGACTGACATGGCCGGGCTTTCCACAGTTTCTACAGGCACTACGTACATCCACGATAGGCTCTGTCTCCTGGATCATGTGGTTACTTGGTTCGACTGGTCCGAGGTCGAATGGTTCCACCGGCGTGCGACCAACTGCGTGTGGCTGCGCTTGTGCAAGCTGTGCTTGTCTGGTGATCTCGTACGTTGTCACGAGGCGGGTCAGCTGGGCCAGTGTCTGGAATTCATGTCGTCGGGTGAAAAGCTGGTACTTCGGGAGGAGGTTCTCGTAGATCCGGTTGAGCTCCTGTTCATTGTTGTAAGCGGCCTGGTGCATCATCACCCTGAGCTCCAGCATGTAATCCTTGAAGCACTCCCCTTTCCGCTGGGCCCGGGTCCGGATCGAGTCTTCTAGTAAGAAGAACTCCAAGAATTCCTGTTTGAACTCCTCCCAGGAAGCTCCCTGTAGTCGGCTGACTCGGAACCAGTCGGCGGCTCGTCCTGTCAACAAACTAGAGATCGCCGGTGGCAACTGTTGGAGATCCAGACAATAGGCGGCGGCCTGCTCTTCCAAGTGCTCGATGAATCGGAGCGGGTCCGCTGGTGCTCCTCCATAGAAGATGCCCCACTTGCGTAGTCGGTCCGCCATGCCGAGCTGGGTTCCTCGTTCGCTGTGGGCCGGCGGAGGGCCGTTGACCGGGAAACTCGAGGTCGGTGCTCCTTGTTGTCTATCCGGCTGGCCAAGAGTGCCGACCTTTGGTGCCGGGACCACTAGGCTTACTGCTTCCATCAAGCTGGTTCCTGCACCCTGCTCACCTTCGCTAGGAGCTGGTGAGGTGCCCCGGGATCGGGCTCCGAGAGGCTTGGTATCCGGCGTTGGAGCACTGCCGAAGAGAGCTTCTAGCTCGGCCAGGCGCAGGATGTTGGGCTTGGGCATGTCCGACCGGCCTGCGAACGTAGCTAGTCGACTCCGTAGTTCCTCCACTGTGCCATCTATGTCCAGACCAAACTCCCTAAGAATAGCCTGTAGCTCGTTCTTGCGGCGGTATGAAATCCACTGGACTCCCATGCTGGCTAGATCTGGTTTAGTTCACTTTGCACACGCGTCGCTGGGCTTAACTCGAACGGATTGAAAATATATTTTGTTGTTTGGTTATTTTTCTCTTGCTTTATATTATCCTTGTTGTATCTTCGTTGTATCCTTGTAGTATCTTTGTTGTATCTTCGTTGTATCCTTGTTGTCCACTTGGCGTACCCTTGTGATATCCTTGAAGTATCCTTGTAATACCCTTATAGTATCCTTGTGATATTTATTTCGCACGATGTGTTCGCTTGCTCAGCTAGTCGATGACTGTCTCGCTGCCGGCCACGCTCCTGCTCTTATACTATTAGCCGTGGTTGTCGACACCGAAATTGCAAGTTACTGGCATATCACTCTCTCTCGTGGCTCGTTGACACGGCTCCGCGTTGCCAATGAAGAAGTCGTATTTCCCAGAAAAATATGAAGAGCTAAAATTTCAGGGTGCGGCTGGACAAATGTCTTTCCTGATCCTATTTTCCCTCGCTGTCCTATTTTCCCTCGATTTGCGTGTGCCTATTTTCCTTCGCTGTCTTATTTTCCTCGATTTGCGTGTGACTGGCTCTGCAAAATCCCTACTAGTTACGGCACTGATGGATTTTTAAGCCATGAATGATATTTTCCTCAAAAATATAACCCCGCAGTCCCTGCTCGGGCGCCATCTGTAAGGAAGTTTCTTGGGCCGGGGTACAGATCTCAGTCTGGCCAGGCTGGACGCCTTTGCAATTGTAGTGGACACTAGCAACACGGAACTGTACTTGATCGCAACAAAACGCGTGCTCACTAATACCACTACAACTGAGGCTGGACGCCGTAGCAATTGTAGTGGACACTAGTAACACGGAACTGTACTTGATCGCAACAAAAACGCGTGCTCACTAATACCACTACAACTGAGGCTGGACGCCGTAGCAATTGTAGTGGACACTAGCAACACGGAACTGTACTTGCATGGGGAAAAATGAGTTTTCTGTAGTAACTACGACTTGGTATTATCTAAGAATGTTAGCTGTTACGTTTTATTATTCTCTGGTTATATAATAAAGGGTTTTCTAGAATGTATATCGATGGATGAAATAACTACCTAGCCTATACCGCACTCTGAATTCTTCTCTATCTTTCTTACGCTCACCCCTTCTCTTGGCCGTGGCTGGGTCTATGTTTTCTTGGTGTGGTGGACGCGGGGCGTGCTCGTGGTGGCGGGTGTCGCGGCGCTGCGTTGCTAAAATCACCCACTCGCGTCTCTGCTGGCGGGCTCTTGCGTCGTTATTTTTCCGCGGATGGACTGCCCTTTGTCTGATCGCCGGCGTGACTGACCTACCCTTTTTCGCCGAGTCGTTTTCTTAGTCCCGTTATCCCTTTGTTCGTCGCTGCCTTCCAGCCGTTTTGCTTATGACGATCGCGAATTTGCCGTCGTCGCTGCGTGTGCCGATGTGTAAGTCCCGTTGCTGCTGAGCGCGTGCGCAGGTCTGCTATTCCTGCCTTCCAGTCGTTTGTTTGTCAGTGATGCGCCGGGGTCGTTAGTGATGCTCTGCTGTGCTCGCGTTAACCTGTGATTGGGGTTCTAGCAGGTCCCTACTCGTAATAATTACGCTCTTTCTCATAGAATATGTATATATATATGTCTTTAACTCTTATACTTAAAACTATTATGTGACGCCCATATTTGGGTCGTGATGGTCACCTGCTCACGGCTGTTGATGCGTACCCGGTAGTGTTGACCCTCACCTTCAACCAGGAACCGGGCGTTCCTGCCAGCTGTCTGAGGGTTTCCGGCGACAGGTCCAATCCTAGAAGTGGTGTGGAGCGGTCCGGAGTAGGCGGACTGCTGGTGCATCTTGTTGGTGATCGGGTAGGCGCGGTGTTCGGGGGGTCCTCCACCTCGATGCACATGATCTCGGCGGTATCTGCTGGTGGGCGTTGGCTTTGTGGCCTCCTGGCTTGCTGCGTTCGCCGTGGCCGCCCCCTTGCTTGGATTTTGTCTTGGCATGTTTCTACTGGAAGATATTCTATATGAGCCTAATTTCTTTGAGCCCTAGCTAGGTTCCCTGGAGTGCGGTTTACAAAGATGCTACTTATATTTTACTGAGAACGGGTGTGTTAATTAGTTAGCTACTGGTTGCCGGCTGTGCTCGGTGTTGCTTCGTCGTCGGGCCTCTCGTTGCCCACCTCTGCGATACAGTTGCTCGTTCTCCCACGTGTAGTCTGGATACTTCTTAGGTTCCTGCTGTACTAGTTTGCTCATCTTGTGTATCCAAGTGCACTGAGAGGGTTCTTGCGTCGTCTGCTGCAGTGTTTCCAGCGGCTGCCGGGATAAGGCGTCGGCTACGATGTTCTGGTTTCCTCGGCGGTAGTGCACGTCGAATTGAAATTGCTGGAGCTCCAATGCCCATCGAGCAATTCTTCCTGTCGGGTTGTCTATGCTGTTGAGCCACTTCAAAGCCAGGTGGTCAGTGATGACGTCGAACCTGTATCCCTCGAGGTAGCATCGTAGTTTGCGAATAGCCCACACTATGGCTAGACACTCCTTCTTTGTCGTGGAATAATTTTCTTCTGCGGTAGTCAGACGGCGGCTGGCATATGCTATGACCCTCTCCGTTCCCTTGATGCATTGCGTCAGTACGGCTCCAAGGCCGTAATCGCTGGCGTCTGTTTGCAACTGGAACCGTTCGGTGAAATCGGGGCAGGCCAAGACGGGTGCTTCCGTAAATCGGGACTTGAGATCCTCGAAGGCCTGCTGCTGCGGTGTATCCCATGCCCATCGTCGTCCCTTCTGGAGCAATGCTGACATCGGTTGGACTACGCTCGCAAAGTTTGCCACGAACCGGTGGTACCATGAGGCGATGCCCAAGCAGCGTCGTAGTTCTTTCACGCTGGTGGGTGGCGCTAGTTCCTTGATGGCCATGATCTTGCCCGGGTCGGTATGTATTACTGCGTCGCTCACTTCATGTCCTAAGTAGATTAGGCGTTGCCGGAGAAAGCTGCATTTGGCCCGGTTGAGCTGTAGGTTGGCCTCATGTAGTCTCCGGAACACTTCTCTCAGGTTTCGTATGTGGTCTTCCAGGGTTGCTCCGATGACTATGATGTCATCTAAGTACGCAAACGCGTGTGGCTCCATGTCCGGTCCGATGACGCCGTCGAGTGCTCGCTGGAATGTCGCCGGAGCTGAATGTAGGCCAAAGGGCATGACCTTCCAATGGTAAAGTCCCCTCCCCAGAACTGTAAACGCTGTACACTCCCGACTCGCGGGTGCCATTGGGATTTGCCAATACCCACTCTTGAGGTCCAACGTTGAAATGTACTTGGCGTTGCGTAGCTTCTCCAGGATGTGATTAATCCGGGGCAGCGGATATGCGTTCGGGATCGATTGTGCGTTGAGTTGGCGGTAGTCAACACACATGCGAACGTCGCCTGTCTTCTTCCCGACTAACACTATGGATGCGCTGTGGGGACTCCTCGATGCCTCGATCCGACCATCCCTCAGCAGTTCGTCCACCTGGTCGTCGATGATCTTCTGCATAGCCGGGTTCTTTGGGTAGTATCGTTGTTTTATTGGACGGTCGTCCTTCAGCGTGATAGTATGCTGGGCGATCTGTGAGACGCTGGCGAGTCCGTTAAACTTGTCCAGTTCCCGCTGTAGGAATTGTGCGACGAGAGCTTCCTCCTCGGTAGCCTGGGGCTTCATGGGTGTGTCCTGTTCCTCGGGGTGTCCGGTGATTGCTCCTAGTGGTTCTTCTGATGTTGTGGTCCGGGGTTTCTGTGTGTGTGTCTCTGTGTTCTCTGCTGCTGTCGCGGTCCGGGGTTCCTGTGTGTGTGTCTCTGTGTTCTCTGCTGCTGTTGTGGTTCGGGGTCCGTGTGTGTGGTTCTATGTGTTCTCTGTTGCTGTTGTATCTGCTGCTGGGCGAGGAGTCCATGTTACTCGTTTCCGAAATGGATTATTCCTGTGGGCCAGGGGGCAGGCTAGTGGTAATCCGGGTGTGCGCTGGGTCTGCTGGGGTACGTAGCATGGTGGCCGGTGTGGTTGGTCTTTTGCTATCGATGGCTGCCCATGGGCGGCCTTAGCTTCTGTAGTTGGGCGTTTGGTGTAAGGGTCGGAGTCTCCGAAGTGAGTCTGGACTTCAGCTTCAGTTGTAACTGGCCACACTCGATTAATGCTTCGATCCCACAGAGGAAATCCATACCCAGAATCACATCGTCCAAGATCGTGGGTAGGACTAGCATCGGCATAGTCACGCTGCGTTCTCCCAATCGTATGCTCACCATGAGTGCTTGGGTTACCTCTCTCCGGGAGCCATCCGCTAAACTGATTCTTGTCCGTACTGTTCGTTGATTGCTCGCTGTAATGAGTTTCCGTGCGACTTGCTCACTCACGAAGCTGCGGGTTGCTCCTGTGTCGACCGTGGCTACCAGCGATCTGTCCTCGATGGTGACGCATGCCACGACACGACCCCGCTCGTACCGTAATGGTAGAGTAAACGTCGTAGGTTGGTCTGCGCTGGCTCCGTCCAATCCTTCCTTGGGCGGGCGCGCATTCCGTTTCCCGATGCCGTGGCTCGGCAGCAGTCCACTGTACGTGTCCCACGGCGTCCGCACTCCCAGCAGAACAAGATCCTGGGGTTCCGACAGTCGCGACTGACATGGCCGGGCTTTCCACAGTTTCTACAGGCACTACGTACATCCACGATAGGCTCTGTCTCCTGGATCATGTGGTTACTTGGTTCCACTGGTCCGAGGTCGAATGGTTCCACCGGCGTGCGACCAACTGCGTGTGGCTGCGCTTGTGCAAGCTGTGCTTGTCTGGTGATCTCGTACGTTGTCACGAGGCGGGTCAGCTGGGCCAGTGTCTGGAATTCATGTCGTCGGGTGAAAAGCTGGTACTTCGGGAGGAGGTTCTCGTAGATCCGGTTGAGTTCCTGTTCCTTGTTGTAAGCGGCCCGGTGCATCATCACCCTGAGCTCCAGCATGTAATCCTTGAAGCACTCCCCTTTCCGCTGGGCCCGGGTCCGGATCGAGTCTTCTAGTTTTTGAAAGTACCGTGGGGGTAAGAAGAACTCCAAGAATTCCTGTTTGAACTCCTCCCAGGAAGCTCCCTGTAGTCGGCTGACTCGGAACCAGTCGGCGGCTCGTCCTGTCAACAAACTAGAGATCGCCGGTGGCAACTGTTGGAGATCCAGACAATAGGCGGCGGCCTGCTCTTCCAAGTGCTCGATGAATCGGAGCGGGTCTGCTGGTGCTCCTCCATAGAAGATGCCCCACTTGCGTAGTCGGTCCGCCATGCCGAGCTGGGTTCCTCGTTCGCAGTGGGCCGGCGGAGGGCCGTTGACCGGGAAACTCGAGGTCGGTGCTCCTTGTTGTCTATCCGGCTGGCCAAGAGGGCCGACCTTTGGTGCCGGGACCACTAGGCTTACTGCTTCCATCAAGCTGGTTCCTGCACCCTGCTCACCTTCGCTAGGAGCTGGTGAGGTGCCCCGGGATCGGGCTCCGAGAGGTTTGGTATCCGGCGTTGAAGCACTGCCGAAGAGAGCTTCTAGCTCAGCCAGGCGCAGGACGTTGGGCTTAGGCATGTCCGACCAGCCTGCGAACGTAGCTAGTCGACTCCGTAGTTCCTCTACAGTGCCATCTATGTCCAGACCAAACTCCCTAAGAATAGCCTGTAGCTCGTTCTTGCGGCGGTATAAAATCCACTGGACTCCCATGCTGGCTAGATCTGGTTTAGTTCACTTTGCACACGCGTCGCTGGGCTTAACTCGAACGGATTGAAAATATACTTTTGTTTTGCCCTTTTTTTTGTTTTATTTTTCTTGTTTCTTTATATTATCCTTGTTGTATCTTCGTTGTATCCTTGTAGTATCTTCGTTGTATCTTCGTTGTATCCTTGTTGTCCACTTGGCGTACCCTTGTGATATCCTCGAAGTATCCTTGTAATACCCTTGTAGTATCCTTGTGATATTTATTTTGCACGATGTGTTCGCTTGCTCAGCTAGTCGATGACTGTCTCGCTGCCAGCCACACTCCAGCTCTTATACTATTAGCCGCGGTTGTGGACACCGAAATTGCAAGTTTCTGCCATCTCACTCTCTCTCGTGGCTCGTTGACACGGCTCCGCGTTGCCAATGAAGAAGTCGTATTTCCCAGAAAAATATGAAGAGCTAAAATTTCAGGGTGCGGCTGGACAAATGGCTTTCCTGATCCTATTTTCCCTCGCTGTCCTATTTTCCCTCGATTTGCGTGTGCCTATTTTCCTTCGCTGTCCTAAGTTTCCTCGATTTGCGTGTGACTGGCTCTGCAAAATCCCTACTAGTTACGGCACTGATGGATTTATAAGCCATGAATGATATTTTCCTCAAAAATATAACCCCGCAGTCCCTGCTCGGGCGCCATCTGTAAGGAAGTTTCTTGGGCCGGGGTACAGATCTCAGTCTGGCCAGGCTGGACGCCTTTGCAATTGTAGTGGACACTAGCAACACGGAACTGTACTTGATCGCAACAAAACGCGTGCTTACTAATACCACTGCAACTGAGGCTGGACGCCGTAGCAATTGTAGTGGCCACTAGTAACACGGAACTGTACTTGATCGCAACAAAAACGCGTGCTCACAAATACCACTACAACTGAGGCTGGACGCCGTAGCAATTGTAGTGGACACTAGCAACACGGAACTGTACTTGCATGGGGAAAAATGAGTTTTCTGTAGTAACTACGACTTGGTATTATCTAAGAATGTTAGCTGTTACGTTTTATTATTCTCTGGTTATATAATAAAGGGTTTTCTAGAATGTATATCGATGGATGAAATAACTACCTAGCCTATACCGCACTCTGACTTTTTCTCTATCTTTCTCACGCTCACCCCTTCTCTTGGCCGTGGCTGGGTCTATGTTTTCTTGGTGTGGTGGACGCGGGGCGTGCTCGTGGTGGCGGGTGTCGCGGCACTGCGTTGCTAAAATCTCGCGTCTCTGCTGGCGGGCTCTTGCGTCGTTATTTTTCCGCGGATGGACTGCCCTTTGTCTGATCGCCGGCGTGACTGACCTACCCTTTTTCGGCTAGCCACCTACGTTGCAAAAAATCTGCGCTGTCGACGTCGCTGCGTGCGCTGTTCGCGAGTATGCTGCCGAGTCGTTTTCTTAGTACCGTTATCCCTTTGTTCGTCGCTGCCTTCCAGCCGTTTTGCTTATGACGATCGCGAATTTGCCGTCGTCGCTGCGTGTGCCGATGTATAAGTCCCGTTGCTGCTGAGCGCGTGCGCAGGTCTGCTATTCCTGCCTCCCAGTCGTTTGTTTGTCAGTGATGCGCCGGGGTCGTTAGTGATGCTCTGCTGGGCTCGCGTTAACCTGTGATTGGGGTTGTAGCAGGTCCCTACTCGTAATAATTACGCTCTTTCTCATAGAATATGTATGTATATATGTCTTTAACTCTTATACTTAAAACTATTATGTGACGCCCATATTTGGGTCGTGATGGTCACCTGCTCACGGCTGTTGATGCGTACCCGGTAGTGTTGACCCTCACCTTCAACCAGGAACCGGGCGTTCCTGCCAGCTGTCTGAGGGTTTCCGGCGACAGGTCCAAACCTAGAAGTGGTGTGGAGCGGTCCGGAGTAGGCGGACTGCTGGTGCATCTTGTTGGTGATCGGGTAGGCGCGGTGTTCGGGGGGTCCTCCACCTCGATGCACATGATCTCGGCGGTATCTGCTGGTGGGCGTTGGCTTTGTGGCCTCCTGGCTTGCTGCGTTCGCCGTGGCCGCCCCCTTGCTTGGATTTTGTCTTGGCATGTTTCTACTGGAAGATATTCTATATGAGCCTAATTTCTTTGAGCCCTAGCAAGGGTCCCTGGAGTGCGGTTTACAAAGATGCTACTTAAATTTTACTGAGAACGGGTGTGTTAATTAGTTAGCTACTGGTTGCCGGCTGTGCTCGGTGTTGCTTCGTCGTCGGGCCGTTGCCCACCTCTGCGATACAGTTGCTCGTTCTCCCACGTGTAGTCTGGATACTTCTTAGGTTCCTGCTGTACTAGTTTACTCATCTTGTGTATCCAAGTGCACTGAGAGGGTTCTTGCGTCGTCTGCTGCAGTGTTTCCAGCGGCTGCCGGGATAAGGCGTCGGCTACGATGTTCTGGTTTCCTCGGCGGTAGTGCACGTCGAATTGAAATTGTCTGTGCTGTTGAGCCACTTCAAAGCCAGGTGGTCAGTGATGACGTCGAACCTGTATCCCTCGAGGTAGCATCGTAGTTTGCGAATAGCCCACACTATGGCTAGACACTCCTTCTCTGTCGTGGAATAATTTTCTTCTGCGGTAGTCAGACGGCGGCTGGCATATGCTATGACCCTCTCCGTTCCCTTGATGCATTGCGTCAGTACGGCTCCAAGGCCGTAATCGCTGGCGTGTGTTTGCAACTGGAACCGTTCGGTGAAATCGGGGCAGGCCAAGACGGGTGCTTCCGTAAATCGGGACTTGAGATCCTCGAAGGCCTGCTGCTGCGGTGTATCCCATGCCCATCGTCGTCCCTTCTGGAGCAATGCTGACATCGGTTGGACTACGCTCGCAAAGTTTGCCACGAGCCGGCGGTACCATGAGGCGATGCCCAAGCAGCGTCGTAGTTCTTTCACGCTGGTGGGTGGCGCTAGTTCCTTGATGGCCATGATCTTGCCCGGGTCGGTATGTATTACTGCGTCGCTCACTTCATGTCCTAAGTAGATTAGGCGTTGCCGGAGAAAGCTGCATTTGGCCCGGTTGAGCTGTAGGTTGGCCTCATGTAGTCTCCGGAACACTTCTCTCAGGTTTCGTATGTGGTCTTCCAGGGTTGCTCCGATGACTATGATGTCATCTAAGTACGCAAACACGTGTGGCTCCATGTCCGGTCCGATGACGCCGTCGAGTTCTCGCTGGAATGTCGCCGGAGCTGAATGTAGGCCAAAGGGCATGACCTTCCAACGGTAAAGTCCCCTCCCCGGGACTGTAAACGCTGTACACTCCCGACTCGCGGGTGCCATTGGGATTTGCCAATACCCACTCTTGAGGTCCAACGTTGAAATGTACTTGGCGTTGCGTAGCTTCTCCAGGATGTGATTAATCCGGGGCAGCGGATATGCGTTCGGGATCGATCGTGCGTTGAGTTGGCGGTAGTCAACACACATGCGAACGTCGCCTGTCTTCTTCCCGACCAACACTATGGATGCGCTGTGGGGACTCCTCGATGCCTCGATCCGACCATCCCTCAGCAGTTCGTCCACCTGGTCTTGATCTTCTGCATAGCCGGGTTCTTTGGGTAGTATCGTTGTTTTATTGGACGGTCGTCCTTCAGCGTGATAGTATGCTGGGCGATCTGTGAGACGCTGGCGAGTCCGTTAAACTTGTCCAGTTCCCGCTGTAGGAATTGTGCGACGAGAGCTTCCTCCTCGGTAGCCTGGGGCTTCATGAGTGTGTCCTGTTCCTCGGGGTGTCCGGTGATTGCTCCTAGTGGTTCTTCTGATGTTGTGGTCCGGGGTTTCTGTGTGTGTGTCTCTGTGTTCTCTGCTGCTGTCGCGGTCCGGGGTTCCTGTGTGTGTATCTCTGTGTTCTCTGCTGCTGTTGTGGTTCGGGGTCCCTGTGTGTGTGTCTCTGTGTTCTCTGTTGCTGTTGTATCTACTCTTTTCCGAAATGGATTATTCCTGTAGGCCAGGGGGCAGGCTAGTGGTAATCCGGGTGTGCGCTGGGTCTGCTGGGGTACGTAGCATGGTGGCCGGTGTGGTTGGTCTTTTGCTATCGATGACTGCCCATGGGCGGCCTTAGCTTCTGTAGTTGGGCGTTTGGTGTAAGGGTCGGAGTCTCCGAAGTGAGTCTGGACTTCAGCTTCAGTTGTAACTGGCCACACTCGATTAATGCTTCGATCCCACAGAGGAAATCCATACCCAGAATCACATCGTCCAAGATCGTGGGTAGGACTAGCATCGGCATTCACGCTGCGTTCTCCCAATCGCATGCTCGCCATGAGTGCTTGGGTTACCTCTCTCCGGGAGCCATCCGCTAAACTGATTCTTGTCCGTACTGTTCGTTGATTGCTCGCTGTAATGAGTTTCCGTGCGACTTGCTCACTCACGAAGCTGCGGGTTGCTCCTGTGTCGACCGTGGCTACCAGCGATCTGTCCTCGATGTTGACGCATGCCACGACACGACCCCGCTCGTACCGTAATGGTAGAGTTAACGTCGGAGGTTGGTCTGCGCTGGCTCCGTCCAATCCTGCCTTGGGCGGGCGCGCATTCCGTTTCCCGATGCCGTGGCTCGGCAGCAGTCCACTGTACGTGTCCCACGGCGTCCGCACTAACAGCAGAACAAGATCCTGGGGTTCCGCGAGTCACGACTGACATGGCCGGGCTTTCCACAGTTTCTACAGGCACTACGTACATCCACGATAGGCTCTGTCTCCTGGATCATGTGGTAACTTGGTTCCACTGGTCCGAGGTCGAATGGTTCCACCGGCGTGCGACCAACTGCGTGTGGCTGCGCTTGTGCAAGCTGTGCTTGTCTGGTGATCTCGTACGTTGTCACGAGGCGGGTCAGCTGGGCCAGTGTCTGGAATTCATGTCGTCTGGTGAAAAGCTGGTACTTCGGGAGGAGGTTCTCGTAGATCCAGTTGAGCTCCTGTTCCTTGTTGTAAGCGGCCCGGTGCATCATCACCCTGAGCTCCAGCATGTAATCCTTGAAGCACTCCCCTTTCCGCTGGGCCCGGGTCCGGATCGAGTACCGTGGGGGTAAGAAGAATTCTATGAATTCCTATTTGAACTCCTCCCAGGAAGCTCCCTGTAGTCGGCTGACTCGGAACCAGTCGGCGGCTCGTCCTGTCAATAAACTAGAGATCGCCGGTGGCAGCTGTTGGAAATCCAGACAATAGGCGGCGGCCTGCTCTTCCAAGTGCTCGATGACTCGGAGCGGGTCCGCTGGTGCTCCTCCATAGAAGATGCCCCACTTGCGTAGTCGGTCCGCCATGCCGAGCTGGGTTCCTCGTTCGCAGTGGGCCGGCGGAGGGCCGTTGACCGGGAAACTCGAGGTCGGTGCTCCTTGTTGTCTATCCGGCTGGCCAAGAGGGCCGACCTTTGGTGCCGGGACCACTAGGCTTACTGCTTCCATCAAGCTGGTTCCTGCACCCTGCTCACCTTCGCTAGGAGCTGGTGAGGTGCCCCGGGATCGGGCTCCGAGAGGTTTGGTATCCGGCGTTGAAGCACTGCCGAAGAGAGCTTCTAGCTCGGCCAGGCGCAGGACGTTGGGCTTAGGCATGTCCGACCGACCTGCGAACGTAGCTAGTCGACTCCGTAGTTCCTCTACAGTGCCATCTATGTCCTGACCAAACTCCCTAAGAATAGCCTGTAGCTCGTTCTTGCGGCGGTATAAAATCCACTGGACTCCCATGCTGGCTAGATCTGGTTTAGTTCACTTTGCACACGCGTCGCTGGGCTTAACTCGAACGGATTGAAAATATATCCTTGTTGTATCTTCGTTGTATCCTTGTAGTATCTTCGTTGTATCTTCGTTGTATCCTTGTTGTCCACTTGGCGTACCCTTGTGATATCCTCGAAGTATCCTTGTAATACCCTTATAGTATCCTTGTGATATTTATTTTGCACGACGTGTTCGCTTGCTCTGCTAGTCGATGACTGCCACGCTGCCAGCCACACTCCAGCTCTTTTACTATTAGCCGCGGTTGTGGACACCGAAATTGCAAGTTTCTGCCATCTCACTCTCTCTCGTGGCTCGTTGACACAGCTCCGCATTGCCAATGAAGAAGTCGTATTTCCCAGAAAATATGAAGAGCTAAAATTTCAGGGTGCGGCTGGACAAATGGCTTTCCTGATCCTATTTTCCCTCGCTGTCCTATTTTCCCTCGATTTGCGTGTGCCTATTTTCCTTCGCTGTCCTAAGTTTCCTCGATTTGCGTGTGACTGGCTCTGCAAAATCCCTACTAGTTAGGGCACTGATGGATTTATAAGCCATGAATGATATTTTCCTCAAAAATATAACCCCGCAGTCCCTGCTCGGGCGCCATCTGTAAGGAAGTTTCTTGGGCCGGGGTACAGATCTCAGTCTGGCCAGGCTGGACGCCTTTGCAATTGTAGTGGCCACTAGCAACACGGAACTGTACTTGCATATGGAAAAATGAGTTTTCTGTAGTAACTACGACTTGGTATTATCTAAGAATGTTAGCTGTTACGTTTTATTATTCTCTGGTTATATAATAAAGGGTTTTTTAGAATGTATATCGATGGATGAAATAACTACCTAGCCTATACCGCACTCTGACTTTTTCTCTATCTTTCTCACGCTCACCCCTTCTCTTGGCCGTGGCTGGGTCTATGTTTTCTTGGTCTGGTGGACGCGGGGCGTGCTCGTGGTGGCGGGTGTCGCGGCGCTGCCTTGCTAAAACCAGAACAGTGTTTTTAAGGTTTAGCTTAAAAGTTATAAGAGGTAGAGTCACCAAACCAAACCTTAGAGTCACCTCACCTTCGGATTTTCATAGTTGCACATTTATATGCCATCTTTGTGTCCTACAAATTTCCTTACGATCGGACAATAAACAAATAAGTTATTAACGATTCAATGTAACATAGTTTGGGTCCAAGGGAAGAAGAAGAAGCAAAGCAAATGTATGACGCGCGTAGCCAGCAGCTTTTGTTTGTATATGTGTGTGTGTTTCTAAGTATGAATGCAGATAAATAACTTCAATGAATGTAAGACCTTGGATCAGGGTATATCCTAGTCGGACACTCTCGACTAGAGCATTCTTACTTATTTTATAATGAGGGTGCCAGCTCTGGTTTTTTTACAGGAGTCAACTTCGGCCCATGCAGAGCGTATTATAATTTTGGCAAAAAGTTTGCAACGCATAGAAGGAAATTTTTTCGACCCCATAAAGTATATATATTCTTGATCAAGACGTCAAGACGAGTCGTTATACCTATGTCCGTCTGTCCGTTTGTTTCTAAGCAAACTTGTCTCTCAATTTTGAAGCTATCTTAATGAAACTTGGTACAGATGCTTATTTCTGCTGCACGCAGATAAGCCGGATCGCATATAGCTGCCATAGGAATGATCGGTCGAAAATGTTTGTTTTTTAAAATAACTCAACCAAACTTTCTTAATATAAGTGTTAGCCGTACAATCTGTTGAAAAATGAGTCGTTGTATGATCAACATTTTTGTTTCTCAAGCTATCTTAACCAAACTCAGTTATTACAAATTGTATTATATTTCATATTGATTGATTAAATTTGGTCAAAATTGGACGACTTTATCTTTATTTATTTTTTATTTATTTATTTATTTAATGTCGACTAGAAACAGTCAGACACAGAAAATTTAAATTTAAAATTACATGATATTTAAATTAAATGGTTTAAAATAAAAAAATTTTTATTTAAAATTATATCATAAAAGTTAAAAATAAATTGACAATTAAAAAGATAAAATCTGGGGGTGTTTAAAAAGCAAATTGGTCCAACATTTGTTGCATTGTGGATTGTGGAAAACCCAGAAAAACCCAATCAGACCAAAAATTAGTTATTGTTAGGTATTAATTAGTGTTAGGTATTAATAGCGGGGGAAGGTGTTATCATCTATGCAGGGTCAGAGATACCGCGGAGATATATTAGAACAGATGATTATAGCTGTCATAGGAACAATCGGTCTGAAATATTGATTTAAATATGAAAATGAATTTTAAAGGTAGCATTGTCATTCATTTTTGTATAAGCAAAATATTAAGATATTAAGCCATTGCAAGGGTATACTACATTCGGAGCGCCGAAGTTAGCCTTTCTTTCTCGTTTTTGTATATTATTTATTTTAAATCATTTCACATAATTTTATTAACTTGAAAAAAACTTCCGGCTGTTGACTCTAGCTGGGTTGAGCCCGAGACCCCCCACTCGTTCGTAATGAGTGCGTTTTCCCACTGCGCTATTCATCCTATTTGAAACTAGACAGCTAAGGTTTAATAAGCCAGCAGATTAATTTGATTTAATTGAGTCGAAGGCCTTTTTGTTAGTATTTGTTAATATTGTATTTTTTTTTGTGATATATACTTAATTTAATATTGTAAAAATATTAAAAAAATAAACAAATGTTAAAAAACTTAGGTCTTGACCGGGAATTGAAGGCTGATCCGAACAGGCAAACCTGGACGCCTGAAAAAGGAGTACAACATACTTGGTGCTCTGGTTAACAGAAAACGTGAAGATTCCAATATCGTATGTGGTGGCATCGAAGAGTATTAATGCGTTGCAGTGGTGCGAGGCTGTCGTCTTCGTGAAAGGAATCCATATTTTTTTTGTATTTTTTTTTTTTGTATTTATTTAATGTCGACTAGACAAAGTCAGACAAAGAAAATTTAAATTTGAAATTATGTGAAGTTAACAATAAATAGATAAAACATATTTTAATTAAAAGATTTGACTTTAATGATTATGTAATTAATATTAAAAGTATAATAAATATAAAAAAGTTTCAAAATCAAATTGGTCCAAAATTTGTTGCAAGGTTTGGGGAAAGCCAAGAAAAACCCGAACAGGCCAACAATTAATTAGTGTTAGGGGTCAATGATTTGTATTAAGTAAGTAAGGGTAAAATTCGACTAAAACAATAAATATTATATGTGGGTGATCTCTGAGCGAGAAAAAGTATTCATCTATGCACGGTCAGAGATCCCGCGGAGATAGATAAGTATTGACGATTTAACAACAGGGAGAGACAGTTCCGCCGAGAATACGTGGAATAATGATTAATATGATTTGCAAAGAACACGAATTGGATTGTGCAACAGCCTTGAGAACGAGCTTCACCTCAATATGGAGCTGACATCTGAGGCTGATATCACCGACGCTGTAGATATTTTTACTCGCAAGGTTCACAATGCAGCAGCAGTAGCCCATTCTGCTGAGCCCACACCTTTCCTTCATCGCAGCCCACTGATCATAGATCGGGCCCCCAGCGAGTTGCTTCGGACTAAGCGTTGTGGAGCATAAATTGAAAGCCTTCGAGGACTTTGAGTTCTGCATTTGACAGAGTGTTGCATGATGGTCTGCTATCAAAGCGTAAGGCGGTCCTCCCGGCTCCCTTCTACTTTCAGGTGAAGGTAAGGGCTGAGATCGCGAGCCAACACCCCCTGCGAGCAGCAGTTCCGCAAGGAAGCGTTTTGGGTCCTATGCTGTACTCTATTTATACAGCGGACCTTCCACTGCCTGTTTAGGATATCCTGACCAGGGAAAAATCACATTTAGCTACTTACGCTCACGACATTGCCATCCTCTTCCGCTCGAAGTGTGAGTATGAGGCAGCTGATGGCATTCAGGAGTATGTCCATGCTCTGGAGGTCTGGTCTTAGCGCTGGAACTTAAACCATAGCCCTGCCAAGTGCCTTAATGCATGCTTCACCCCAAATACATCAGATGGTTGTGGGACCTCAATGTGGATACAGTGGAGGAGCAGATCGCCCGCCAATCTGCGACCTATTCTGATAGGCTGCGTAGGCACAGAAGCCGCCTAGCCCGCCGGCTTATTAACCCAAGTTTGGCCGCCAGTGAGAAGAAGGACCTGAGCAGAGACGCCGTAATTCCTTGTTATACCCCGATCCCATTAAAAATGGGAAAAGGGTATAATGGTTTCGTGCAAAAGTATGTAACAGGGATAAGGAAGCATCTCCGACCCCATAAAGTTTATATATTATTAATCACTATCAAAAGTCGAGTCGATCTAGCCATGTCCGTCTGTCTGTCCGCCTGTCTGTTTGTCCATATGTCTGTCTGTCCGTCTGTATGAACGCGCTAATCTCAGAGACTACAAAAGCTAGAGCCTTCATTTATATATACAAGTTCTCGTGTTGCCGGGTCAGATCAAGTTTAGGTTTTTTTTTCAATATATCGTCCTGTTTAAAAGTTATCGATAAATTGCGATTCAAGAGCAGTGTTTTTTGGGCATAGCTTGAAAGTTATAAGAACTACAGACTTTATTATTGTAATTCAAGTTTTCGTATTGCTGGCTCAATACAAACTAATCTTTTTTTTTTAATATCTCGACCCGTTCAAAAGTTATTGATACATTAAGATTACAGATTTGTGTTTATTAGGTATATCTTAAAAGATCACACGCCACTCAGGCTACAAAGCGCGCACAATGATGAATTTACTGCTGTCCATTGTAGAGCTGGTCACCACTAGTAGGACGCTGCAGCATTGCTGCGTGTGATGCATCAATGGCGAGTTCCATAAGCAAAAATAATATTAAAACACATCCCGCCCATAATTAGAAAAAGTTACAAACACAAACTCTTAATAACGTACATTAATACATACATTATAATAAAACGAGAAAGAAAGGCTACCTTCGGCGCTCCGAAGGTCGTATACCCTTGGAGTTGCTTAATATAATGAAACACTCTTGTTTATACAAACAGATAAGACTGCTCCACAAAAAAAAAAATGAGAAAAAAGGGTACAATGGTTTTTGTGCAAAAGAATGTAACAGACATAAGGAAGCATCTCCGACCCCTTAAAAATATATATATATATATTCTTGATCACTATCAATAGCCGAGTCGATATAGCCATGTCCGTCTGTCCGTCTGTATGAACGCGCGTTTCTCAGAGACTACAAAAGCTAGAGATTTCATATTTGAAATATAAGTTCTAGTAGTGGCGGGATATTTTTCGATATCTTGTCCCGTTCAAAAATTATCGATGAATTAAGATTCCAGAACAGGGTTTTTAAGGTACAGCTTAAAGGTTATAAAAGGTAGAGGCACCAAATTTGGATTGTATATTCTCCTATAGTATACAGAGGTTAAACAGAAAAATACGTATTTTTAAAGGTATGACCTTCGGATTTCACATAGTCACAAAATTTATATGCCATCTTTATGTCCTACGATCGGATAATAAGCAAAGAAGTTGCATACGATTCAATATAACATAGTTTTGGGGCCAATGAAAGAAGAAGAAACACTTATGACATATAACCGTGAAAACCCATTCTTATTGTTACTGTTTCGTTCGTTATTGCTGAGATATATGATTTTTGATTTTCATTCTGTAATGCTTACCTGCGTTCCTTTGTCAAATCCTTGTCCCTTAATTCAGGTGCAGTTACAGGATATACAAATAAAAACATATAAATGAAAGCAAGCATAGTCCGTGGATTAGTCTACGAGTGAAAGTTGGCGAAACAAGTACTTCATTACACTTCAAACATGTCGTTGAACAACCATAAATTATTTGACCTGTTTAAGAAGTCAACCACAGTAAACAATTTCACGGAAGCTGCTTTCGAAGAATTTAATAGTTTTTACGGAAATATACAGAGAATCGAAAATATAAGAAATAACTTTTGCATGATGTATGCCAGTTTAAACTCAAAATGTATAAAAGCAAACAGAATAACTGAGAGATTCAACTCCAAACACCAGGACTGGCTAAATAGTGATACCATCCTAGAAATATTGACAGAAGATGAACCCAGCACATCAACCGGACGTGCAAGAGGAAGACCAACTAAAAGCATGAAAGAGTGTTCAAATTGTACAAGAAAGAGGAAACTAGCTGATTCAACAAATGATTAAAACACGGAACATTTATCGGAAGCGCTGTTTGTTAAATTTACAAAGGATGTTGAAGAAATAAAGTCACAGATTACAAAAGCCCACTGCGACTACGAAGAATTAAGTAAAGCATTCCCACGCCCCAAACGCAAACCTTAAGAAGTATGGTTCCGAAGAAGCTTTGGCTTTGTGTATGGACTTAGAACTTTCTAAAAAGAAATATGAGATACTACGGGCATCTTTAAGGCAACATGGAGCTGACATTTTACCTGGATACAAGCATGTTTCGAAAGCAAAAACGACCACTGCATACGGAGTTTACTGAAGTCTCTGTGAAAGCCAATATGCAGGATCTAATGGATTAAACAACAAAACGGCTTTAAGAGAGTCTTGCTTCTTGTGGTAGAAGCTCTTCTTGAGAAACTGACATTGATCAGGAAATGGGACTGCGTTGGATCATCCCGACAAAGCGTTAATAAGCAAAGAATATCTTCCGATGACGCTAAAATACCAGACGGGAATATGTTTATGGCGTCTGCTGTTCCTTTGCGGCTAAAATCTGTTTCCTTACATTGGAAAAATCAACGACCGTCATCCGTACATTATTGCCGACCAATAATGTTTCAGTTTGCAAGGGAATCGCCGGAACTCATAAGGAACACAGTAAAGGACATTGAAGAACAAATAAATAATTTTAAGCCAACAAAGGTCGAAATAATAGAAGGAAAATACATTGAATGTAGTAACGAGTTTAACCTGACTATGGTTGACGGAAAAGCCGTTAATGAACTGACAAACACAACGTCAACTTTGTCATGCCCATTTTGCAAAAAGACGCAAAAGAACTTCGACAATTTAAATCATTATACAAATGAAGTGAATTATGAATTTGGGATCCCACCATTGCACGCAAGAAACAATATGTATGGAGTTCTTGTTAAAATAAGCCTATACGCTTCCACAAGAGGAGGAACACTTTGATGAAATCACATCAAACAAAGATAAGGAAAATATCAAAAAGAAGCGAATACAGGATACAGTACGGATACGGAAACTCAAACGGTTTAAACACTTCCAGGAGATTTTTTGAATTTAATGAGGCTGTAACTCAAATCACTGGGATAAACAATCAAATCGTTAAGAAATTGGGAACGATCTTAAATATTTAAACTGCAAGGAAAAAGTAAATTCTGCAAAATATGGAGAATATGCTTCAAAAACTGCATCACTCTTAGCAGAATTATATCCACAGAAAAAGTTGACCCCGACAGTCCATAAAATATTGGAGCATGGTAAAGATATAATTAATATCAGACTTTGCCAATTGGAGAGCTTTGTGAAGAAGCACAGGAATCCCTAAATACATTTTATAAAAAATACAGATTGCTAAACACTTTCAAAGCATCAAGGGTGAGACAGAATGAGGACCTCTTCAACATGTTAGCAGCATCTTCCGATCCACTTATTTCATCACTGCGGCATGTAAAGTCACGAAAAGAGTTAGAAAATATTTATAGTTCAGAAATGATTAGTCTTTTAGATATACCTTCTGTAATAGATTGTGAGCAATATTTTACAAAAAACTAAAAAACAAATTTCAAAAACAAATATTCACACATATTAATATTCGTAATATTAGTTTTAAATCATAAAAGCCTTTCAAACATAACATAATAAATCAAAAATTTAAAAAAATATATATTTTACTTCCCATAAAATAGATTTTACCACAAATTTTAACTTTGCTTACCCATAAATAGGCACTCACAATTCGTAGAGTTATTTTCAAATATTCTTTTTATAAGTTGATCTTTAAATTGATCGGTTATCTTTTTTGATTCAGTTATGATTTTTGCAACGAAAAAACTCAAATGGCGCCACTGTGCGTCGGGTTGCAAGCTTACCATATATGTAAATGCGCAAAGCCTACTAAAAAAGATTGATGAATTTTCGTTTCTGTTTGTCAATTCAAACGTTGATGTAATTTGTGTGTCTGAAACTTGGGTTGAGTCTTCTCTTAATAACTCATTAAGTGTATGTGATGGATATGTTGTTTATCATTCTGATCGCATATTTCATGGAGGGGGAGATGCAATATACGTTAAAGAAAAATGTTATTCTAAACTTATGTATTATAATATAAAAGCAGCCTGACCAAATTGCACTAGAATATTTATGCCTGCAAATCAGTTTTGAAAATTTAGAAACAATTATGGTAGGTTGCATATATCGTCTACACAAAAATACAGATATGTACTGAACGTAATGAATACACTGTCCCTTAAATATGTCAACATTGTAGTAGCTGGCGATCTGAACAGCAGCATGTTATGTGAGAGTCATCTGGCTACCTCGTTTCAAGCTGCAGGAGTCAACTTAGTCAACTCACTAATGCGAACTCATTTTACTAGACATAGCAACACACTGTTAGACGTTTTCTTTTTAGCATTGTAACAAATATTATATATTACAAACTGATCGCTGTACCAGTATTCTCAAAACAAGACTTAATATTTTTGACCTTTAATATAAGAGTAGACCACAATGACGACCATCCCATCCATTTCAGAGATTTTAAGAATATTGACTATATCTTATTAGAGTCAGAATTCAACCAATTTGACTGGAACTCAATACTTCTGTTGCCAACTGTCGATTTACAAGTACTACAACTAAATTCCAATGTAAGATACCTATTTGATAAATGTGTACCTGTTCGACAAAGAATAATTAAGCCTTTGCATAAGCCAAAATATTAAACGTGCAATAATCAAGCGTGACGAGGATTACCATAAGTGGGTGCTCTATGAAACTAGCTCGCATCATATGCAATTCAGATTGAAATTTCTGGGCAAAAAAGGCATATTACGTATCTAAATTTAATAACGCAATATCCACTTCGCAGAAATAGGGTTAAATTAAAAATCTGGGGATCGCCAAACATAAAGCAATAGCCAAAATCGATTCTGACATCAACGAACTGAACGAAAACAAGTAAGAGTGCTCTAGTCGAGAGTGCCCGACAAGGATATACCCTGATCAAAGGTCTGACATTCATTCAAGTTATTTATCTGTATTCATACATGGAAACACACACACACACACATACAAACACAAGCTGCTGGCTACGCGCGTCATGCCATTGATTTGCTTCTTCTTCCATTGGCCCCAAACTATGTTACATTGAATCGTTAATTACTTCTTTGTTTATTGTCCGATCGTAATGAAATTTGTAGGACACCCAAAGGGCATATAAATGTGAGACTATGTAAAATCCGAAGGTCATACCTCTAAAAATACGGTATCAAAAAAGTGAAAAAAATTTTAACCTTAGATACAATAGGAAAATATACATACTTAATTTGGTGCGTCTACCTCTTATAACCTTAAAGCTATATCCTAAAAACACTGTTCTGGAATCTTAAAAATGATAGGTTTGTATCGAACCGGCAGTACAGTAACTTAAACTCAAATAAAAAGTTTCTAGCTTTTATGACTTTCAAGTTATGCCCGAAAAACACTTGTCTGAAATCGAAATTTATCGATAACTTTTGAACAGGACAAGATATCAAAACAGGACAAGATATCGATAAACTTGTATTGACCCGGCACAACGAGAATTTATATTTTAAATATGAAGTCTCTAGCTTTTGTAGTCTCTGAGAAACAGGCGTTCATACAGACGGACAGACAGACGGACATGGCTATATCGACTCGGCTATTGATACTGATCAAGAATATATATACTTTATGGGGTCGGAGATGCTTCCTTATGCCTGTTACATACTTTTGCACAAAACCATAATACCCCTTTTTCCCATTTTTAATGGGATCAGGGTATAACAAGAGAGTGCTCGACTAGGATATACCCTGAACCAAGGTCTTACATTGATTCATAATTCTTTATCTACATTCATACATAGAAACACACATACATACAAACACAAGCTGCTGGCTGCGCGCGTCATGCAATTGCTTTGCTTCTTGTTCTTGCATTGGCCTCAAACTATGTTACATTGAATCGTAAATAACTTCTTTGTTTATAAAGATAGCACATAAATGTGTGACTATGTAAAATTCGAAGGTCATACCTCTTAAACTACGATTGATAAATTTCGATACCAGACTAGTGTTTTTTGGGCATAGTTTGAAAGTCATAAGAGCTAGAGAGTTCATATTTGTAATTTAAGTTCTCGTGCTACTGGCTTAATACAAGCTCATCATTTTTATACCCTGATCCCATTAAAAATGGGAAAAAGGGTATAATGGTTTTGTGCAAAAAACAGGCAAAAGGAAGCATCTCCGACCCCATAAAGTATATATATTCTAGTATATATATATAGTCTGTCTGTCCGTCCGTCTGTATGAACGCGCTTATCTCGGAGACTACAAAAGCTAGAGCTTAGATATCTCGTCCCGTTCAAAAGTTATCGATAAATTTCGATTCCAGACAAGTGTTTTTCGGGCATAACTTGAAAGTCATGAAAGTTTGAGGCTTCATATTTGAATTTAAGTTATCGTACTGCCGGCTTAATACAAACTTATCATTTTTTTTCTCTGGTCGACATTTAATAAATAAATAAATAAATATATTAAATTATATTATGAATCTAAACGGAATGATATGTTTTTTAATGGGGATAGTTATGTTATAACATAAAATTAATTAATACAATAAATAATATATATGACAATATGGATTTTTAATGCTATTTGCAAGTAAGTGTTGCAAACATATTAATTATGCCCCAATACCCTTCACTTCGAAGAGAAGCATTTTCTGTGTCAGCGTTCTGCACTTTACTATCGTTTCGCAGCCGCAGCACATGAGCTGTGGTGGAATCGAGTGGTGAATTCTGATGGGATGGCAAAGTCTACTTTTTTATTCGATTTGACGCCTCTATGTGAATGCTTAGTTGTAGAGCTTTGAAAATAAGTTTGAAGAAAATCAAATGAAAATTATTTTTTTTGCCTATACAAACTTGACCTCCCATTTTCCCCCCAAGGGGGTGCATTTTCCATATAATTTGTATACAGTTTTAAATAAATTTTTTTTAATGATCTATGAAAATGAGTTTGAAGCCGATCGGATGAAAAACAGAAAAGTTTCATACAAAATGTCCTAAGAGGAAACTACTGTGAGCTCTTTAGCTCTTATGGCTTGGGCCCTGCGTTGATCACCATCGCCATCACCAATTGCCATCGCCATCGCCAATCAGTACAAACTCTTTTATATATTGAGATATGAAAAAAAAAAAAAATTGTTTTCATACTTAATTTCCCAGCGGAGTGCAGCATTTGATGGCATTTTTTCTTTTTGGTTTTACTTTAATACACATCAAATGAAACAAGAACACGAAACGTTTAGGTTTGTTACATTCTGTTCCGCTTGGTGTGTATTAATACACACAACAGCTGTGAAATATCAATTCCTTTTGGCAGCCCTACTGTCGTCCCTATCAAAGTATTTAATAAATTACCACGCAAAACACTTTAACTGAAAAAACATCAATGAAAATGTTAATGAGAAAGAAAGGCTACCTTCGGCTTTCCAAGGGTAGTATACACTTGCAGTTGCTTTACATAATGAAGCACTCTTGCTTCTACAAAAAGAATATGACAATGCTTCCTTTAAAATGAAGTTTCTTATTTAAATTAATATTTCAGACCGATTGTTCCTATGAAAGCTTTAAGATAAAGTCGTTTGATTTGAACGAAATTCTATCAATCTGTATAAAATTTAATAAAACTTGCAATTACTGAGTTTGGTTAAGATATTATGAGAAACAACTAAGTTGTTCATAAAACGACTCATTTTTCAACAGATTGTTTCTTTTGTAAATAGAAATCAAACCTGACTTTTATAAATGATTTTTATAAAAAAAATCATTAATAATTATTAAAATTAATTTCTAAACTAAAAATTAAAAATAATTATTACAATTGATTTTTAAAAATAAAAATTATTGATAATTATTTTAAATGATTTTTACAATTATTATTCATAACTGTTACGGTCCCTAGTTTCTATGGCAGCAATAGTGGTTCAATTTTTATGAAATTTTCTGAGCGTGCTTATAAAATGCTAAAACTACTAGTTGGTAAGTTTGTTCGAGTTATCTAAAAAAAACAATCATTTTCGACAGATCGTTAATATGGCAGCTATAGTGATTCCGATATATTATCTGCGTGCAGCAGAAATAAGCATCTATACTAAGTTTCACTAAGATAGCTTCAAAATTGAGAGACGAGTTTGCGTAGACGGACAAAGCTATATCAACTTATTTTGTCGTCCTGATAAATAATATATATACTTTATGGAGTCAGATACGTTTCCGTCTATGCGTTGCAGAATTCTGTCCAAAATTATAATACCCTCTGCATGGGTATAACAAAGGCTGACTCTTGTCAGCCCTGTACCGCGAACAACAACTATTTCTCGCTAATGCAGAGTGTAAATAACGGAGATGATGATGAAATTTGTAGGACACCCAAAGGGCATATAAATGTGAGACTATGTAAAATCCGAAGGTCATACCTCTAAAAATACGATTGATAAATTTCGATACCAGACTAGTGTTTTCTGGGTTTTTTTTCTGATTTCTGGAAAATCGGGAAGAGGTATCAAAAAAGTGAAAAAAATTTTAACCTTAGATACAATAGGAAAATATACATACTTAATTTGGTGCGTCTACCTCTTATAACCTTAAAGCTATATCCTAAAAACACTGTTCTGGAATCTTAAAAATGATAGGTTTGTATCGAACCGGCAGTACAGTAACTTAAACTCAAATAAAAAGTTTCTAGCTTTTATGACTTTCAAGTTATGCCCGAAAAACACTTGTCTGAAATCGAAATTTATCGATAACTTTTGAACAGGACAAGATATCAAAACAGGACAAGATATCGATAAACTTGTATTGACCCGGCACAACGAGAATTTATATTTTAAATATGAAGTCTCTAGCTTTTGTAGTCTCTGAGAAACAGGCGTTCATACATACGGACAGACAGACGGACATGGCTATATCGACTCGGCTATTGATACTGATCAAGAATATATATACTTTATGGGGTCGGAGATGCTTCCTTATGCCTGTTACATACTTTTGCACAAAACCATAATACCCCTTTTTCCCATTTTTAATGGGATCAGGGTATAACAAGAGAGTGCTCGACTAGGATATACCCTGAACCAAGGTCTTACATTGATTCATAATTCTTTATCTACATTCATACATAGAAACACACATACATACAAACACAAGCTGCTGGCTGCGCGCGTCATGCAATTGCTTTGCTTCTTGTTCTTGCATTGGCCTCAAACTATGTTACATTGAATCGTAAATAACTTCTTTGTTTATAAAGATAGCACATAAATGTGTGACTATGTAAAATTCGAAGGTCATACCTCTTAAACTACGATTGATAAATTTCGATACCAGACTAGTGTTTTTTGGGCATAGTTTGAAAGTCATAAGAGCTAGAGAGTTCATATTTGTAATTTAAGTTCTCGTGCTACTGGCTTAATACAAGCTCATCATTTTTATACCCTGATCCCATTAAAAATGGGAAAAAGGGTATAATGGTTTTGTGCAAAAAACAGGCAAAAGGAAGCATCTCCGACCCCATAAAGTATATATATTCTAGTATATATATATAGTCTGTCTGTCCGTCCGTCTGTATGAACGCGCTTATCTCGGAGACTACAAAAGCTAGAGCTTAGATATCTCGTCCCGTTCAAAAGTTATCGATAAATTTCGATTCCAGACAAGTGTTTTTCGGGCATAACTTGAAAGTCATGAAAGTTTGAGGCTTCATATTTGAATTTAAGTTATCGTACTGCCGGCTTAATACAAACTTATCATTTTTTTTCTCTGGTCGACATTTAATAAATAAATAAATAAATATATTAAATTATATTATGAATCTAAACGGAATGATATGTTTTTTAATGGGGATAGTTATGTTATAACATAAAATTAATTAATACAATAAATAATATATATGACAATATGGATTTTTAATGCTATTTGCAAGTAAGTGTTGCAAACATATTAATTATGCCCCAATACCCTTCACTTCGAAGAGAAGCATTTTCTGTGTCAGCGTTCTGCACTTTACTATCGTTTCGCAGCCGCAGCACATGAGCTGTGGTGGAATCGAGTGGTGAATTCTGATGGGATGGCAAAGTCTACTTTTTTATTCGATTTGACGCCTCTATGTGAATGCTTAGTTGTAGAGCTTTGAAAATAAGTTTGAAGAAAATCAAATGAAAATTATTTTTTTTGCCTATACAAACTTGACCTCCCATTTTCCCCCCAAGGGGGTGCATTTTCCATATAATTTGTATACAGTTTTAAATAAATTTTTTTTAATGATCTATGAAAATGAGTTTGAAGCCGATCGGATGAAAAACAGAAAAGTTTCATACAAAATGGCCTTTTGGTACGCACTTATGTCCTAAGAGGAAACTACTGTGAGCTCTTTAGCTCTTATGGCTTGGGCCCTGCGTTGATCACCATCGCCATCACCAATTGCCATCGCCATCGCCAATCAGTACAAACTCTTTTATATATTGAGATATGAAAAAAAAAAAAAATTGTTTTCATACTTAATTTCCCAGCGGAGTGCAGCATTTGATGGCATTTTTTCTTTTTGGTTTTACTTTAATACACATCAAATGAAACAAGAACACGAAACGTTTAGGTTTGTTACATTCTGTTCCGCTTGGTGTGTATTAATACACACAACAGCTGTGAAATATCAATTCCTTTTGGCAGCCCTACTGTCGTCCCTATCAAAGTATTTAATAAATTACCACGCAAAACACTTTAACTGAAAAAACATCAATGAAAATGTTAATGAGAAAGAAAGGCTACCTTCGGCTTTCCAAGGGTAGTATACACTTGCAGTTGCTTTACATAATGAAGCACTCTTGCTTCTACAAAAAGAATATGACAATGCTTCCTTTAAAATGAAGTTTCTTATTTAAATTAATATTTCAGACCGATTGTTCCTATGAAAGCTTTAAGATAAAGTCGTTTGATTTGAACGAAATTCTATCAATCTGTATAAAATTTAATAAAACTTGCAATTACTGAGTTTGGTTAAGATATTATGAGAAACAACTAAGTTGTTCATAAAACGACTCATTTTTCAACAGATTGTTTCTTTTGTAAATAGAAATCAAACCTGACTTTTATAAATGATTTTTATAAAAAAAATCATTAATAATTATTAAAATTAATTTCTAAACTAAAAATTAAAAATAATTATTACAATTGATTTTTAAAAATAAAAATTATTGATAATTATTTTAAATGATTTTTACAATTATTATTCATAACTGTTACGGTCCCTAGTTTCTATGGCAGCAATAGTGGTTCAATTTTTATGAAATTTTCTGAGCGTGCTTATAAAATGCTAAAACTACTAGTTGGTAAGTTTGTTCGAGTTATCTAAAAAAAACAATCATTTTCGACAGATCGTTAATATGGCAGCTATAGTGATTCCGATATATTATCTGCGTGCAGCAGAAATAAGCATCTATACTAAGTTTCACTAAGATAGCTTCAAAATTGAGAGACGAGTTTGCGTAGACGGACAAAGCTATATCAACTTATTTTGTCGTCCTGATAAATAATATATATACTTTATGGAGTCAGATACGTTTCCGTCTATGCGTTGCAGAATTCTGTCCAAAATTATAATACCCTCTGCATGGGTATAACAAAGGCTGACTCTTGTCAGCCCTGTACCGCGAACAACAACTATTTCTCGCTAATGCAGAGTGTAAATAACGGAGATGATGATTCTGTCGAAACACCTCAAACAAAATATGTAACACCGATCACAATCATAAAGTGCTCGTTAGAATCTATTAATGCGATTTGCAAAACATTAAACATCAGTAAATATTCGATTATTAAGATCTCAATTGGTCTCAAACTCCACTGTACCCACAAATAATATTTTGCTGCTGCATGTGCCCATTTAAAACATAAGCAAACGTTCTTTACATACGCCTCGAAATCGGAGAAACCATACAAACCTGATCACTGGGCTGAACAAGATAGATCCTGTTGCACTAAAGGTTTGACTTTGCAAAATGTGAAAAAGAAACGGCCCAACAAAAATGGCTTTATATTAAAGTAGCATTTACTGCCGTGTAGAGATACGCCTCGTTTTGATGAAAACTTTGGGTTAATATGGAAAGTTTACAAAGAATATCTATACTTTTGTATGTGTAGCTTTGATAATGAGTTTATCACCACAATTTCCACGCAGGGGCAAGGATTTTCCACAAAAAGTGAAAATCATTTTTATGGTATCTCCTAATGGATTTTAAAAAATTTATTTAAATCCGATCAAATGGGAAAAAATGTTTTCTTCAAAAATAATCCGACAATATTCCAAATTTTCTAAAATTTTAAAATAACATAGTTAATATTTAATGTTGAGTTTGGAAAATAAGTTTGAAGCTGATCGAATGAAAAATAAACAAGTAAGAGTGCTCTAGTCGAGAGTGCCCGACTAGGATATACCCTGATCCAAGGTCTTACATTCATTGAAGTTATTTATCTGCATTCATATATAGAAACACACACACATATACAAACAAAAGCTGATGGCTACGCGCGTCATACATTTGCTTTGCTTCTTCTTCTTCCTTTGGCACCAAACTAAGTTATATTGAATCGTGAATAACTTCTTTTTTTATTGTCCGATCGTAATGAAATTTGTAGGACACAAAGATAGCATATAAATGTGAGACTATGTAAAATCCAAGGTCATACCTCCTAAAATACGTATTTTTCGATTTCTTGGAGATCAGGGAGGGGTATCCGAAAAGTGAAATGCACTTAACCTCTGTATGTTTATGGAGAGTATATGTACCAAATTTGGTGACTCTACGTTTTATAAGCTATACCTCTTATATCTCTTAAGCTATACCTTAAAAACAGCTATACCTAGAAACTTAATTTATCGATAACTTTTGAAAGAATTGAGATATTGGAAAAAAATTATAAGTTTGTTTAGAGCCGGCAGTACAATAGCTTAAACCTGAATATAAAGTTTCTAGCTTTTATGACTTTCAAGTTATGCCCGAAAAACACTTGTCTGAAATCGATATTTATCGATAACTTTTGAACGGGATGAGATATCGAAAAAAAAATGATAAACTTGTATTGACCCGGCACTACGAGAACTTATATTTCAAATATGTAGTCTCTAGTCTCTGAGAAACAGGCGTTCATACAGACGGACGGACAGACGGACAGACAGACGGACATGGCTATATCGACTCGGCTATTGGTACTGATCAAGAATATATATACTTTATGGGGTCGGAGATGTTTCCTTATGCCTGTTACATACTTTTGCACAAAACCATTATACCCCTTTTTCCCATTTTTAATGGGATCAGGGTATAAAAAGGTGCATACAACAGTTTTCTCGCCAACTTCCGACTTAGGGGGTCGATTTGCCAAAATTTTAAATTCATGTTGCTAATATTTTGTTATGTAGAGCATTAAAAATAGGTATGAAGCTGATCAAATGAAAATCAAAAAAGTTTCATACAATGGCTTTTCCAAAATTAGTACGCACTTTCAGACTAAGAGGAAACTACTGTGAAAATTTCAGCTTCTAGCTCTTTTGGTTTGGGCCCTTGCGCTGATCACCAATTGTCAATCGCCAATCAGGACAAACTGTTTTATATATATATATATTAAATGTTGTTTACTTTAAAAAAAAAAGTACTTCGCTAAACAATCTCAAGTATTATTTTTCGGTCATAGACAACGTTGAAGACAAGTAGGACTACCAGAAACCATGTTTCAATAAAATTACCCAGTGTTACTGCCAAATGTTCGGCCACGGATCTAGTAAATGTGCTGTCAAAACGTACTGTGCAAATTGTGAAGGATCCCACAAAGCCGCAGATTGCCTAACAGTGCTGTTAGGTGCGCAAACTGCAGCGGGCGCACAAGGATTCTTCCCCCGAAAGCCCTAGCAGGCAAAGCTACTTTAACATCAGAGCACGTTCACTAAAACGCATACATGTGCAAGGCCGAGATCTACACAGAGACCATGGTCAATCCAGAGCTCCTCCGCTTAACAACCTGGACGCGTATCCAAATCCACAAATAAACCTTATCAAAAGGAAACAGCCAGGGTTCATCAGTCCCGTCCGATGACTGCAAATATTCCCTCTTTTCCATTGATGAAATACAAAAGCTCAAACAATTTTAATTTAAAATCTATACTAATGAACTTTCAGTCCCTACAACATATCCACTACAATACGCTCCATCACTTATCAATTTTTCATCACCGTGTCCCCATATAATAGTCAGTAGTAAGTAAAGATACGCCTTATGTTGTTCCTGCTGACCCCGTAGAAATTTCTGACTCGGAAAATTCTGGCAGTGCTGACGCAAATCAACATACTATTGCTAGTATGTCTGCCGAGTCAAATGGTCATTCAATCATGGCTCCCCCAAAAAAACAAATTTTTGTTTCTAGGCTTGCCCCTAAACCTACATCTGATGATGTCAAGGCCTTTATTCAGGTGAAATTTAAAGCCAATATTACGGTGAAAAAATTCAAATTTACGGATCTTCTGGAAATTTTCTCATTTAAAATAAGTGTTCCTGCCGATCATTTAAGAAAACTTTGTTGCAAAGAATTCTGGCCTGACCACTTAATTATAAAATAATACACTGCGAAAAGAAAGATCGGACTCCGGTTTCACTCTCCACTGTAGTTGTTAGGTATAATCCAGCTCTTATGGTCTCTGATAGCACAAAAAACTAACATCCTTCCTCTCACTATCAGAATGTAAAAGGTCTTTGTAGTAAACTTAGTAATCTGTACCTAAAAAGCCTATTATTTACTTTTAATTTCGTTGCCTTTTCTGAAACCTGGCTAAGGCCCGACATCCTAAATTTTGCAATTCTCTCCAACAAATTTTCCATTTATAAAAAAGATCGCACTCCTCGTCGTGGTGGGGGTATACTTATTGCTGTTGATGCTGATTTATCTTCAGAAATAGTAATAGTAGACAGTTCTATAAATATTGAATGTGTTGCTGTCAAATTGAGCCTTCGTGGAGTTAGCCTTTTTATTACTTGTTCTTATATTCCCCCTTCTGCAGACAATTCTGTATATTCTTCGCATTTTTCTGCAATACACTCTGTGTCATCTATGCTTTCTGATCTTAATTTATTTGGGATGTCATTGTGTCAAATCAATGCTATCCCAAATTCTCAGAATAAGATGCTTGATTTTATTTTCGTTTTGGATCCCTCCCTCGTATCTGCCTCCCGTTTTGGACCTATATCCCTCCTGAACATCATTATCACCCAACTTTGGAAGTGTTGATAGATTTAAATATCCGGGGCATGTGCCCGCCAGAGCGAGTTCGTCAATTTCGGAACACCGATTTTATTAAACTTACTCAGCTCTTATCCCAGACTGACTGGTCCCAGCTTTACAGGTGTAGGGACTTGTACAGTGCAATTACGATTTTTTACTCAACCTTAAATTCATTTATTGATTTATGTGACCCGGTTCGTAATTCACGTAGCTCTAACAAACCAATTTGGTTTACACGGGAATTAACTAGCATGAAAAATAGAAAGTCAAAATTGTACAAGAAGTTCAAGGAAACTGGCTCTTCTTGGATTTCTCTAACTACTTAATTGCTCGATCCAATTTCTCTGTCCTGAATAACCAATGCTACCAGGATTACCCTAGAAGTTGCAGGTTACAGTTTCTGCGGGATCCTAAACAGTTTTATAACTTCGTTAACGCGAAGCGTAAATCATTAACACTTCCATCAACCAATTTTTTCAAACAACTTATAGTTCACCAAATTTTCAATTGTTTTCGCCATATCCTTATAATGTAAATGTCTCTAATTGCATTTGGAATATTGCAATATTTGGACCTTTGATAACGGAATGCTCGCTATTAAGTGATCTTAAGATTCTCACCGGGACCTGATGGAGTACCTGGCTGCGTGCTTAGGTACTGTGCTGAAGGTCTTTTGAGGCCATTATATAAGCTATTTAATCTGTCCATTGAGTTGTGCTCGTTTCGCGTCATGTGGAACGAATCATTTATTTTTCCTTTCCATAAAAAAGAAAACAAGTCTAACGTTCAGAACTATAGAGGTATTTCTTAGTTGTCTGCTTTTGAGAAATTAATAACTTCTCAACTACAACATCTTTGTGGATCTATAATTTCACAGGGCCACTTACCACTTACATACTTGAATTCACTTTTTATACCCTGATCCCATTAAAAATGGGAAAAAAGGGTATAATGGTTTTGTGCAAAAGTATGTAACAGGCATAAGGAAGCATCTCCGACCCCATAAAGTATATATATTATTGATCGCTATCAATAGTCGAGTCGATCTAGCCATGTCCGTCTGGCTGTCCGTCTGTCCGTCTGTATGAACGCGCTGTTCTCGGAGACTACAAAAGCTAGAGACTTCATATTTGGAATATAGGTTCTCCTAGTGCCGGGTCAATACAAGTTCAACTTTTTTTTTTCGATATCTCAACCCGTTCATAAATTATCGATAAATTTCGATTCCCGACCAGTGTTTTTAAGGCATAACTTGAAAGTCATAAAAGCTAGAAAATGTATATTTATGTTTAAGTTACTGTATTGCCGGTTCGACACAAACTTATAATTTTTTTTTCGATATCTCATTCTTTTCAAAAGTTATCGATAAATTAAGATTCCAGAACAGTGTTTTTAAGGTATAGCTTAGAAGTTATAAGAGGTAGAGTCACCAAATTGTGTACATATATTCTCCAATAGCATACAGAGGTTAAAGACTTTTTGCTTTTTAGTTAAACCTCCCCGATCTCCATGAAATCGAAATATACGTATTTTAATGTATGACGCGCGTAGCCAGCAGCTTTTGTTTGTATATGTGTGTGTGTTTCTATGTATGAATGTAGATAAATAACTTCAATGAATGTAAGACCTTGGATCAGGGTATATTCTTGTCAGGCACTCTCGACTAGAGCACTCTTACTTGTTTTGTTATGAATGGGTTTCAAAATAAAATGCAAACAGATGTTATTTACACTGATTCCATTAAGGCTTTTCATTCCGTTAATCATTCTCTTTTAATTAACAAACTTTATCTTCTGGGATTCTAAAATAAGTTCTTTGGATCTCTAATTATCTAAGTTATGACCCCAAAAAGTATTTTAAAGGGGTTACTTACGGAGTACCACATGAAAGTCATCTTGGCCCCTTGTTATTTACATTGTTTTTCTAATGACCTTCATTCGGTGATAATACACTCTCGGGTGTTGATGTATGCCCATGATGTCAAACTTTGTTTTTCGTCTACTAACTTTCTATCTGATCACAGGTTGCTTTTTTTTTGATACATAATATAATTAAATACATGATTCTCTCGTAGTTGAAAAAAAACGATTTTTTTTTTATATGAATTGCTAAGTTTACTTATAATACAATTACAATAAGTGGAATTATTATTTAAGTGAAGTGCTTGATTAACAAAGTAGGATTTATATCGAACTTGCTTCTGCAAGCGTAGGCTTAGAGCTAATGGTCAAACGAGCATCTAGATCATAAAGAAGGCTCTGCTCCTTATGTATAATTTTGGAAGCCAGCTATGAAAGCTTTTGCTCCGATAGTTTGATCTATGTGTGAGCGTAGTTTTAAATGAGCGCGTACATTGGAAATGTTTACAGTAGCCTATGTATTTGAAGCGACAGCTTCGCGATCTGTGGGAATGTTTCTGTTTATGACTTGGCTTAAAGTGATAGATCAGCAATTGTGCAGCGGAAAGTTTTGGGGTGACTTATGTTTGACCATTCTGGCTTAGCTACAAACAAAATTGATAATGACTCAACTATTATGCGGTTCAGCTATTATGTGTGTGTGTATGGATGTTATGTGTATGTGTGGGAACGAATGGATACGTCACTATATTATACTTCACTTGTTCGTCCTATTCTTGAGTATGGATCTTGTATATGGTGTCCACAATACAAGAATCACCAGGATAGAATAGAATCTGTACAAAAACAATTTCTACTCTGTGCCCTCCGGTGTCTTCACTGGAATCCTAATACTCGCTTGCCTTCTTACCACAGTAAACCTTTACAAATAAATCTTCCCTGTCTTTCTGATCGTAGAACCATGCTTGCTTACACAAACTTATTAACGGTTAAATTAGTTTGCTGTTCCGATCAGAAGTACTATAAACTTTTTCCCGCTTTCTCTTCAATCCTGTAATACTAACTATGCTGTCCATAACCCGTTTCGGAACTTATGCTCTAATTATAATAACCTTTTCCACATAATTAGTAATGCTTCTTTTATCCCCACTGTCAGAACTTTACTCTTACTTTATCTGTCTAACTTATTAGTTTATTTTTATTTGTTGTATTTATCTCGTATGTTATATTCTTCTTCGCGATCTTCGTAGCCACACGTTATGCGGCGAGCCCTTCGGTCGGTTGGGCAGGAGGTGGGTTCATGTACCCTGGGTCCGCGCGTTAACAAGCCTTGGCTTTATATCGTTAGGCCACTTCAATGTACTGTTCGTTAAAACATGAACGTCTAATAGTAATAAAAAAAAGGTGCGTACTTAGAAGCGATTTTGTAAAATTCTATACCCAAGCTCGGAAAATGAGGAAAGACCCTTGCATGAAACTTTTTTGTTTTTGGTTATAACATTATACCAATTTTATGGAAAACTCAGCCCCTGGAAGAAAAATGGCGGGTCAAAGTTTTATGGGCAAAAAATTAATTTTCATCCGATTTTTTTCTTACATATATTTGAAGCTCTACATAACAAAATATTAACAATGTGATTTTCTAATTTTTTGAAAATCTACCCCCAAAGTCGCAAAATGGCGTTAAAACAGTTATATGCATCTTTTTTGTTTTTCATCTGATCAGCTTCAAACTTATTTTGCACAAAACAAAATATTAACAATGTTATTTTTATATTTTTAAAAATCCGGAAAAACATTTTTATTTTCCATTTGATCAGATTGAAAATCATTTTCGAAAATCAATTAGGAGATTCCTTAAAACTCATACTCATTTTTTGTGTGAAATCCTTCCCTATGCGTGGAAATTGGCGAGGTCAATTTTAAATATTCGTGCGATTAGTTCAAACTCGTTTTCAAAGGCTCACGTAAAAACCTTTAAGCAACGTAATTTTAAAAGTTTGGAAAATCCGCTTGCAAGGTCGGAAAATATCCGGAAAACTCCGAAAAACAGCTTAAAACTCACTATCAAAGCTACGCAAACAAAAGTATAGAAAACATGACTCTCGAATTATGCAAATTTTATCCCCAATGTTGGAAAATGGCGGGTAAACTAATGTTCAAATTTTTTGGGTTTTTCATCTGAAAAACTAACTTGTTTTCGAAACTCTACATAACAAAATATTATCATTTTTTTTATAATCGATTTATTTATTATTCATTTGCTCAGTTTCAAAACTATTTAAAATAACAATCTTTTTTGTGGGAACATCACAAACCTGCGTGAAAATTGGGGTTGTCAATTTTCAATATTCGCCCGATTAGTAAAATCAGCATGCATGGTCGGCATATTTACGGAAAACTGTTGTGTAACATTTATTATTATCCATCCGTCAACTTCAAACTTGAAAACTTTCTTCAGATATAGGAAAATCCGTCTCCAAGGCAGGAAAATGAGGTGCACACGTTAAATGAAACTTTTATGTATTTCACCTGATCGGTTACAATTGAATATATAGATTAACAAATTCATGTTCATTATTTTCTGTAAATTTAAAACAAAAAATATTTTTTTTAATTATTATCTTTATGCCTACAAAAATTTGTCCTGATTGGTGATCAACGCAGAGCCCAAACCATTAAAGCAAGAGAGCTGAAATTTTCACAGCAGTTTTCTCTTAGTCTGAAAGTGCGTACTAAGAAGCGATTTTGCAATTTCTATGCAGCAACTCGGCAAATGAGGAAAACCCTTTGTATGTTTTTTTTTTCATCAGCTCAGATTCAAAGTTTTTCCAAAGATCATTATAAAAATTCATTAAGAACTGTATACCAATTTTTTTTTAAATTTGTTTTATATTAACTTAATCACGCTGAGAAAGGAAACACTCCTATACAAAAAGAAACAAGTAAGAGTGCTCTAGTCGAGAGTGCCCGACTAGGATATACCCTGATCCAAGGTCTTACATTCATTGAAGTTATTTATCTGCATTCATACATAGAAACACACACACATATACAAACAAAAGCTGCTGGCTACGCGCGTCATACATTTGCTTTGCTTCTTCTTCTTCCTTTGGCACCAAACTATGTTACATTGAATCGGTAATAACTTCTTTGTTTATTGTCCGATCGTAAGGAAATTTGTAGGACACAAAGATGGCATATAAATGTGAGACTATGTAAAATCCGAAGGTCATACCTTTTAAAATACGTATTTTTCGATTTCTTGGAGATCGGGGAGAGGTATCCAAAAAGTGAAATGCATTTAACCTCTGTATGCAATTGGAGAGTATATGTATCAAATTTGGTGACTCTACGTCTTATAACTTTTAAGCTATACTTTAAAAACACTGTTTTGGAAACTTAATTTATCGATAATTTTTGAAAGGATTGAGATATTGAAAAAAAAATGATGAGTTTGTCTAGAACCGGCAGTACAGTAACTTAAACCTGAATATAAAGTTTCTAGCTTTTATGACTTTCAAGTTATGCCCGAAAAACACTTGTCTGAAATCGATATTTATCGATAACTTTTGAACGGGATGAGATATCGAAAAAAATGATAAACTTGTATTGACCCGCCACTACGAGAACTTATATTTCAAATATGAAGTCTCTAGCTTATGTAGTCTCTGAGAAACACGCGTTCATACAGACGGACAGACGGACAAACGGACATGACTATATCGACTCGGCTATTGATACTGATCAAGAATATATATACTTTATGGGGTCGGAGATGCTTCCTTATGCCTGTTACATACTTTTGCACAAAACCATAATACCCCTTTTTCCCATTTTTAATGGGATCAGGGTATAAAAAGAATGAGAATGCTACCTTCATAAATTAATATTCTTATTTATATCAATAATTCAGACCGATTGTTCCTATTACAGCTATAAGATATAGTCGTGCGATTTAGACAAAATTTAATCAATCTACATTTGTAAAGTATAATACAACTTTGCAGTTACTGAGTTTGGTTAAAATAGATGGGATACAAAAAATGTCATACAACGACTCATTTTTCAACAGATTGTTCCTATGGCAGCTACAGGATAAAGTTGTCCGATTTTTATGCAATTTTAATGCTTAGATTATGCTAAAACTTATAAATGGTAAGTTGGTCAAATTAACTCAAAAACCCGTTCGACCGTTCGATCCTATGGCAGCTATATTCTATAGTGGTCCGATCCGGCTTATTCCGACATATTATCTGCGTACAGAAAAATCATCTGTACCAAGTTTCATCAAGATAGCTTTAAAATTGAGAGACTAGTTTGCGTAGAAACAGAAAGACATACGAACAAAGCTATATCGACTCGTCTTGTCGTCGTGATCAACAATATATATACTTTATGGGGTCGGATATGTTTGCTTCTATGCATTGCAAACTTGTGGCTAAAATTACAATATCCTCTGCAAGGGTATAAAAAAATAGCTACCTATTCGATCTGTATGACGCTCCTTGAAGTCACTCTTATGTCCCGCCACACATAAGATACCTTGGGTACCTGGATAATTTCGTTTCAAACTGTACACATCTTCAGTCACAAGCTTGTGTCTTAAACGGTCTGAGTTCTGACCACATCTCAGTTAAAGTAATTCTGCATGAGCAGCCGAAATGCACTGAGACATTTAGATTTAACCTTGCCAGAGCCAATTGGGTTACTTTTGCAAGTAACACTAGGGAAAATCTAATGAATAACCCAAAAGTCAAATATTATATACTTCTGCTCTAGATCTTATTAGGTATGCTTAAAAAACAATGGTCTGGAATCGAAATTTATCAATAACATTTGAACTGGAAGAGATTTTGATAATATGAAATAAAATTGTACAGACCTGGCAATAATATAATATAAAAACTATAAGACAGACAGACGGACATGGCTATATCATCTCGACTGTTGCTATCTAATCTCTGTTATATTTTTCGCCCAAAACCATTATACCCTCTACTTGTTGTAAATGTGTTGTTGGAGTCGCTTCTGACAATATGCTCAGAGCTGTCTCGCAGGGGCATGCAAATATATGTGGAATTTACAATATGTAGCACTTAAAACACACACTCATACACACACACACATGCACAAACTCTACAACGCGATAGATATGTAAGTTCTGAAGAAGATCATTTTAATTAAATTTTACCTGTAATTTTGCTTTGTTTTCCATTTTTCAATATCTTTGTAGAGCTACTTGGCCATGGTGAATTTGAGGAACAAATCGAAACTCTGAAATACATACAGACAATGCAATACCCAAATGAAACTCCTAAGGGCTATCAATAAAGACATGTGCATGTATCTAAAATATATTTTCTTCACATACATACATATGTACATATGTGCACATAGGTAGTCAACACAAAAAACAAGAATCAGTGCAACAATAAAATAAAAAGAAAACCCCACCAGTCTAATTATATTTCCAAATTGAATTTTATTTGCACTCACACAGACACACAATCACTCAGTAAGCCAGCCAAGCAGAGGAGGCGATTGACTAAGTGAGAGTGGTACTTGGGTAGAGAGCGAGCGGCAACTGAAAGGACACAGCGACAATATTTGCCATGAGAATCAAAATCGAAGTATTGACAAAGTAATCAAAACTTGCAGGGCCAAAAGCGCAGCGAGTGCCGTAAACAAGTTCCGGAAATAAACGAAAAATAACAGAAGCGCCTCTCGTGAGAGCCAATATCAAACGGTAGCAGGAAAAAAAGCCCACACAGAAAAAAAGAGGAAATCACAACCGAGACGTGGCACAGGAATTAAAAAAAAAAAAAAAAATTCGTACATACCACGCATACATATATGTTCGTGTGTATGTAAAACAATTGTGGCATATCAGATGTAACAATCGCAGCAACAGTGAATCAGTGTCCGTTTCGTATAGCGATTCAGAATCTAAAACCAAAGCCAAACAAAACCAATTTATTGGCGTTGACAAGTTAAATATTCAAGGTCAACGGCCGCTTGGAAATGCCACCAAGCCGTTACAATTACATTGCCGTGTAGCAGACAGAGCCTGAGACGGTCCACAGACCCCCCGTTCCTTGGCCACGATGCGCTATTCCAGGCCTCGTCAACGACTCTCGATTTCTGGCTAAGCAAACCTACAATTCCACAGCCATACCCATGCCACACGGTCCTCACTTGAAACAATGAACGAAAGCAAGCAAGCCAAATGTAAAAGTTTCCGACTGAAAATTTAAAGGCAAGTATGGTGGCACAGATAAGAGGCAGAAACAATAATAATAATAATTACAACAACAGTAACAGCCGTCCCATCAAGAACAGGAGTGGCACTAGCAAGCGTCAGCCTCGACTTTGATAACAAAAAAAAAGAAAAATAAAGCAAAAATTCAAAAACAATTGTCGTTGAAAATTGCTGTTTCCTCACCCGTCGCCTACACTCCGGGCTGTACTCCTGCTACTGGTGCTGGTTCTGGTTATTGATTCACTGTGCCACCTGATCAATGCGCCAATTGTCTGCCTGACGGACGCTGCCACTGTGCCAGTTGGCCGCATGCTACAGGTTGAGGTTGCGCTTGAGGTTGGCGATTAAGTTTAAGCTTCAGCTCGCATTTGAGTTTGAGTTTGCGTTTTGTTCTCCAAAGTGAGTGAATGTGCATTTACAGAGACACTGATAGCGTCAGATAATTGGCAATCAATCGAGCTGTTTTACTGACTGAATGAATGGCCCCAATTGGCTTTCAACTGCAGACAGAGCTGCCAAAAAAGGAGCCTAAGGAGTGCCATCATTTCCTAATTAATTCAAATTAACAAAATGCGTTTCATTGTGGCCATCACGAGGATGAGTTCCCAACAGACGCACACATCGAGAACAGTCTGTGCTGCCGCAATCACGTGCTGGCTGGCCTATGTCCTGGGATTCCTTTCTTTGCTGCCAGGTGAGTGAGCCAACATAAAATTTTCTATCTCCATTTGTAACTGATTACATAGTTAATACTCAAGTTATCTAATTTAGCATTTCGAGTCAATTATTAAAGTAGCTTGTCGTAAAGTGTGCAAACTAAGCTGAGTGTATGAGAATTGCTTGAAATGCTACTTAAAATATTTATAATAATATTTGCAAATATAATTAATTTAATTATTTGCAAATATAGTTAATTTAACTACAAAGTAGTGCAAAAGGTTTATTTTTCAATTCCTTGATATTTGAACATACTAACTGTCGGGAGCAGAACACTTCACTTAATTAAATATAAATGCATTTATGCTATCTGTTTGTTTGCCTATTCACACAAATGTAAACATAAACAAGTAAGAGTGCTCTAGTCGAGAGTGCCCGACTAGGATATACCCTGATCCAAGGTCTTACATTCATTGAAGTTATTTATCTGCATTCATACATAGAAACACACACACATATACAAACAAAAGCTGCTGGCTACGCGCGTCATACATTTGCTTTGCTTCTTCTTCTTCCTTTGGCACCAAACTATGTTACATTGAATCGTTAATAACTTCTTTGTTTACTTTCCGATTTCTTGGAGATCGGGGAGGGGTATCCAAAAAGTGAAATGCATTTAACCTCTGTATGCTATTGAAGAGTATATGTACCAAATTTGGTGACTCTACGTCTTATAACTTTTAAGCTATACCTTAAAAACACTGTTTTGGAAACTTAATTTATAGATAACTTTTGAAAGAATTGAGATATTGAAAAAAAAATGATGAGTTTGTTTAGAACCGGCAGTACAGTAACTTAAACCTGAATATAAAGTTTCTAGCTTTTATGACTTTCAAGTTATGCCCGAAAAACACTTGTCTGAAATCGATATTTATCGATAACTTTTGAACGGGATGAGATATCGAAAAAAAATGATAAACTTGTATCGTCCCGCCACTACGAGAACTTATATTTCAAATATGAAGTCTCTAGCTTATGTAGTCTCTGAGAAACACGCGTTCATACAGACGGACAGACGGACATGGCTATATCGACTCGGCTATTGATACTGATCAAGAATATATATACTTTATGGGGTCGGAGATGCTTCCTTATGCCTGTTACATACTTTTGCACAAAACCATTATACCCCTTTTTCCCATTTTTAATGGGATCAGGGTATAAACATATGATCTGCCAAAGCTGCACGGCTAAATGACCTCTAACTAGCTTCCTGGCGGTCGCTTGTATTCAGATCAACTCACTTGCTCAAAACCCACGATTGAGAGACAGCAAACTTCGTGAAATAAATATTTTCTTGTGGAAACCGTGCCCTTTTGAATTTCCCTGATCCCATTAAAAATGGGAATAAGGGTATAATAGTTTTTTGCAAAGGTATGTAACAGGCATAAGGAAGCATCTCCGACCCCATAAAGAATTCATATTATCGATCACTATCAACAGCCGAGTCGATCTGGCCATGTCCATCTGTCTGTCCGTCCGTCTGTAGCACGCTGATCTCAGAGTCTACAAGAGACTTCATATTTGAAATATACATATGTTCTTTTAGTGCCGGGTCAATTCAAGTTTATTATATTATTTCGATATCTCGTCCCCTCTAAAAGCTATCGATAAATTTAGATTCCAGACCAGTGTTTTTGGTAGTTATATTATTGTATAGCACAAAGAAGTTGAACACTTTTAAATGGCAGCGCATACCAAATATATTTACTCTTTTTTATAATATAACTTTTAATTTCCTAACAGTTATTTAAATTTCCTATGTGACTGCCTCTAGTCGCCAATAAATAAATAAATAAATATATTAAATTAAACTCTTAATATAAACGAAAAGATATTGTTATTAATGGTAAAAGTTGTTTGATAACATAAATGTATTAAATCAATAATTAATAATTATGACTTAATGGATTTTTAATGTTAATTGCAAGTAAGTGTTGCAAAAAAAATTATTTTATAATAAAAAATATTAATTATGCCCTAATACCCTCCATTTCGAAGAGAAGCACCGCGGGCTGAAATTGAAAAATCTAAATTTCGGCCACTGGCTGCCTCATAGAACTATTGCAACCCCCGCCCCGTCTCTACCTACAAGCTCGAACGACTACAGAAAATCGGCAACGCCGGAAATTCACAGCAATGGCCGCATGTCTTCTTGTGATTGAATATATGTATATGTGTTGCTGCTAATTTGCATATATGCAAGCGTTTCGGAGCGTCGAAATAGCTGTTGCGGCAGCGAAGCCAGAGCAAGCAATGAGTTCGCCGCTGTGTGCCGCTGATCGCCAGAAGAATATTCTCTGCCTGAATGCTACGCTTTGCCTTCGTGTCGCAGTCGCAGCACACGAAGCTGCTTGGGATCGTCCAGTTCAAGAATTTTATGCAACCACTTTTTAGTCGATTTGACGCCTCTATGTGTTGTATGCTTAGTGGTTGTATGCTTAGTGCCTTTAGGCAGCGAACGACGCAAGTGTTGTGGTATCCCCTAGATGTCTTTTCGTATGCAGTCACCTTTAAGTCGTCTTGTTAATTATTCTTTAGGTATCTACAATGAAGATTCTAATATGTGAACTCAGCTTAGGCCAATCTTATATGTCAACGTTCTAAAGATACATGGTTCTGGTATATTATAATTACAAATAAAACATGTAATAGTGCTCTAGTCGAGACTGCCCGACTAGGAGAAACCCTGAACCCAGTTCTTACATTCATAATTCTTTATCTGCATTCATACATAGAAACACTCACACACATACAAACACAAGCTGCTGTCTGCGCGCGTCCTGCAATTGCTTTGCTTCTTCTTCTTTCATTAGCCTCAAACTAAGTACACTGAATCGTAAATAACATTAAGATTTTATAGTCTCTCTCATACAGGCGGACATGACTATATCGACTCGGCTACTGATACTGATCAAGAATATACATACTTTATGGGGTCAGAGATGCTTCCTTATGCCTGTTACATACTTTTTCACAAAACCATTATACCCTTTTTCCCATTTTTAATGGAATCAGAGTATAAAGTTTAATACTATTATGGTATCAGTTAAAAAATTAAACAAATTATAAGAACAAAATTTGCACCCTTAATTCCTTGCCCTAAATTCACCAGAGAAGCTTTTGGCTGCCGTCTCAGCTGGCGGGGCACTGTCATTGTACTGCGAAGCATTGTTGACGTTTGCATAAGTGGGCAACGGCTTAGATCAGCCACATGGCCCGGACTCAGCCTGCATTCGCATCCCCACAGTCACATGACCACATACCCGAACGTCTGCAGAGTTTGCCTTTGCTTGGTGTATGCTCTTGAGGCTTTTGCCGTTGCAGCTAAGGGGCCGAAGCCCCAAACAAGGACGTTACTTGCAGTGCCGGAATACTTCAATGGAAACTAAACTACAAATTTCAGTATAAAAGACAGCGTTTACGAGTATCGCTCCGGCTTTCGGCGCTCCGAAGGTAGTATAATCTTGCAGTCGCTTAATATATAAGAAATAAGAGTGCTCTAGTCGAGAGTGACCGACTGGGGTATACCCTTAACCGAGTTCTTACATTCATAATTCTTTATCTGCCTTCAAACATTTAAACACATACAAACACACGCTGCTACTGTGAACGTCATGCAATTGCTTTGCTTCTTCTTCTTCCATTGGCCCAAAACTATGTTACATTTAATCGTAAATAACTTCTTTGTTTATTGTCCGATCGTTCTGAAATTTGTAGGACATAAAGATGGCATATAAATGTGTGAGTATATTGAATCCAAAGGTCATACATCCAATATAATTATTGGAGGATTGGAAAAAGGTATCAAAAAACAAAATATTTTGTACTCTACGAGAATAAATATAGTAAATATAGTGCCTCTAGCTCTTATGGTTTTCAAGCTATACCCAAAAAACAAGTGTCTGAAATCGAAATTTATCGATAACTTTGAACGGGAAGAGATATAAAAAAAAAGATAAACTTTTATTGACCTGGCACTAGAAGAACCTATATTCCAAATATGAAGTCTCTAGCTTTTGTAGTCTCTGAGAAACGGGCGTTCATACAGACGGACAGACGGCTAGGTCGACTCGACTATTGATAGTGATCAATAATATATATACTTTATGGGGTCGGAGATGCTTCCTTATCCCTGTTACATACTTTTGCACACAACCATTATACCCCATTTTTAATGGGATCAGGGTATAAAAATTGTCACGCTGAACAATGAAACACGGTTGCTTGTACAAAAAGGGGTTTTCAAGAGAATGAGAATGCTACCTTTAAAAATTAATTTTCCTACATAAATCAATATTTCAGACCGATTGTTCCTATGAAAGCTATAAGATATAGTCGTCTGAATTATACTTTTTATTTTTTTTTTTTTTATAATTCAATTAATCTATAAAAAGTATAATACAATTTGCATTTACTGGGTTTGGATAAGATAGCTTGAAAAACAAGACATTTTTTAAATTTTTGACAATTCCGTCAGGTTGCTTAAAGGGCCTCATGGTTACAATCTGTAATTAGATAAAGATGATTTACATTATTCAATAAGTTGAACAAAGTATTTTGCAATTTATTAAACATACATACATACATATGTACTCCTGTTGTTCGCATTAATCACATCATAGAACAGCACTTACACTGTTTGCGTTACAAATCAAAGTGAAGTACATGCAATAACAATATCGAAGAAGTATTTTGCTTGTGTAATTTTAAGCGCTGTGCACTTCCACTCTATTCGTGCCGTTCAAGGGTCGGCAAAGCAACAGCGAAAATTTTTGTCCATCTACCACATGCTATTGCACTCGCCCAAGGGCAAAACTAATTTTGTCTGCTGCTGATGCAGGCCCCTCGGTTAAACACACAAATAAATACACTGATCCACAAAAGTATGCAAGCAACGAATTTATTATTAAGTAACGACATACTTGGGTTGTTTTTGTGATTTTATATACAAATATAACATATATATAATAAATTAATATAATTCTGAAAATTATAACAATATAAAATAGGAATTAGGTTCGTTTCTAGTTTTTATGCTGTGAGTAAACTTTTTTGACTCACTGCACACACCCCAGACACCACCAGTAGCTACCGAAGTGGGTAGTACAACACCAGCCATAGTCACCGAGCGAACTGCTGGGCATGTACAGAACCTGCAAGTCCACGATTGAGAGACCATGTAGCTATAATTTGGCTACAAAGCTAATTACACCCTGATTGCATTTCCTTGTCAGCCATGGTGCTATCATATATTTATACCCTGATCTTATTAAAAATGGGAAAAAGGGTATAATGGTTTTGTGCAAAAGTATGTAAAAGGCATAACGAAGCATCTTCGACCCCATAAAGTAAATATGTATATTCTTGATCACTATCAATATTCGAGTCGATAAAGCCCTGTCCGTCTGTATGTACGCACGTTTCTCAGAGACTACAAAAGCTAGAGACTTCATATTTGAAATATAAGTTCTCGTAGTGCCCGGACAAGACCAGTTCATCAATTTTTCATCATTTTTTTCCCCGTTCAAAAGTTATCGATAAATTTCGCTTTCAGACCAGTGTTTTTCGATCATAACTTCAAAGTCATAAAACCTAGAGACTTTATATTTAAATTTAAGTTTTAGAACTGCCGGCTCAATACAAAATCATCATTTCGATATCTCGACCCGTTTAAAAGTAATCGAAAAATTTCGATTCCAGACCAGTGTTTTTCGGGCATAAGTTGAAAATCATAAAAGCTAGAGACTTTGTATTAAAATTTAAGTTCTCGTACTGCCGGTTTAATACAAACTCATCACGAACAGTGTTTTTTTATGTAACGCTTAAAAGCTATAAGAGGTAGAGGCACCAAATTTGGTATGTATATTTTTCTATAGAATACAGAAGTTAAAATTATTTTCTTTTTTTTGGATACCTCCCCCCGATCTCTTAGAAATCGCAATACGTATTTTTAGAGGTATGACCTTCGGATTTTACATGGTCTCACATTTATATGCCTTCTTTTTGACCTACAAATTTCGATTCAATATAACATAATTTGGAGCGAATTGAAGAAGAAGAAACAAAGCAATTGCATGACGCGCGCAGCCAGTAGCTTGTGTTTTTATGCGTGTGTGTGTTTCAATGTTTGAATGCAGATAAAGAATTTTGAATGTAAGAACATGGTTCAGGGTATTTCCTAGTCGGGCACTCTCGACAAGAGCACTCTTACTTGTTATTTTCTGGATCATGAAAATAAAAATCAACCCATGTTATATTTATATGTTTAACATTGAAATTAAATGTTTTAAAAATACAAAATTCTGAAAATTATTCTTAGAAATATTTTCTGTACTTAATATTATTTTAAGTATTGTTAGCATTTAATAGTATCGTTTTGTTTTTAGTAGTTTCAGCATATTTAGTATTTATAAGTCCGATGTTAAGAACTACAGGGTGATTTCAAAATTGTCTAGCTCTAAATTTTCACCTTTCCAGCATGGTTTTGCGAAACGTTGCTTACCTGCTAAAATTTTCTTCATTAGTGATTAAAGCATTTCAAGAAAATGTACACTGACTTTAGTAGGGCTTTTGACTCTGTTAAAAATTATCACTTGCTTCATAAACTAAGCCTTATAGGATTTCAATGTAACCTTCTGAATTGGCTTTCTGAGTAGTTGATTAACAAAACTCAAAAAGTACTCTTTGAAACTTCAGTATCTATTTGTCACCTCTGGCGTTCCCTAGGGCAGACTCCTTTGTCCTTTGTTTTTAATCATTTTACTTACGATATCCCTTCTATAATATATCACTGTAATGTACTAATGTATGCCGATGACATTAAACTGTGCCTAAATTATAGTGACGTGAGCTATCGCTGCTTTTTGCAGGCTGATATTGATTCTTTTTCGGATTAGTGCAAAGTTAATTTGCCACAGCTGAACTGCTCTAAGTGTAAGGTTATGTCATTCTATCGTGGCTCAACTCAAATTGTAGATAATTTACTCGACAGGAGGCTGCTTGAAAATATAGATTTCGGTTTACTATTAGACAATAAATTAAAGTTTGACAACCACATCATGGTGACTGTCAATGAGGCTCTTCAAGTTCTTGTACTTATTAAGCGGTGGTCAAAGGAATTTGATGATCCTTAATTCATATCATATAAATTTCAAATTATTTGTCGTTCTCGCAGGAATTTTAAAAAATATTGTAGAGCGAAAGGGCAACCTGCTGGAATTGCGGTACAACAATAGTTAATTACAATAATAATAAGTATATTCATGTTGTTTATATATTGTCACTTCATTTTTTCGAATAAAATATTATGTAATAAAATATAAAGAAATTAAAATGTCCCTTCTAGTCTTTTTCTGTCAGGTATGTCCCTAGAGCGAGACGAATTGCTTGGACTGCCTTCCTAGTGTATAGGACTACAGCGATACGCTTGTCCAATGGGATGGCAACTTAGCCGATATGTAGTGTTCATTTTAGTCAGCCCAGGAAGGCGCTCCACCAAATGCTGAAAATGTTCCTTCTCGACGGGGAACCTTTCCTTGAACATCGCTTCAGAGTTTAGCGGCACTTCAGACTCCCAAAAGGATCCATGACGGGGCTTTTAATTAAATAATGCTAGTAAATAACAACTTTTGAATATAAACTGCATAAGCTTTAGCTTACCAAAACCCAGGTGCTTCGTGGATTACAAGCCTAAAGTGTAACAATCGGTGCAGTACACAAGTCAATACACTGCAATAGTGTTTTACATATTTTGGCATGCTGTACATGCGCATTAGATATTGCAGTCAATAATTTGGTCAAATTATCCGTATTCATTATGAATTTAATGTTTATTTGCGCACAAAAAAATATTCGTGCAGCACAAAAGGGCAATCAGATGTTTTTGAATGCGAACGCAGAATGCTGTGGAAACACTTAACAGAGATAACAGGTGGATTCGATGACAAACGCATGGCTATGGAAATGTACTATTACACAATACTAATAATCAATTTACATACTGTCTTAACATAATTACTATTTATGTTAAGTACTATTTGCGTTTATATTATGTATTTGTTATACTTAATTTCTAATATTGCACTTACTTACTAATACAACCATACTATTTACTACACTATGGTGATTTTTCACGTATTTTATAGGAGGTTACCAGAAAAGGGCGTTCACCGCGATGGCGATCATCAGGAAGGTCTCCCATTACTTGCTGCATTAGTCGAATAGTGAAAAAATGAGTATAGGAGCGGACAACTTTGCGAACTAAAGCTCTTGCGTCTATGACTCATAGTTGTTCTCTTAATAAAGATATCAGAATCATTGGATTTCTGTCGGTGTAGAAATGCTAAGTACAGTCAAGTGAAGCGATGGCTCATTGGCACTATTGCAGGAAATTTATCATCAAAAGGCAGTTTTAATTTAGCTAGCCTTCCACCTACTCTTACCACATTCACAGTGGCACGGCATATTTTAAATTGATGTATAAATGGTGCGAGGATCTGCGTGCTGGGCTTTAACGACTTATTTTTGGATAACCTTTTGATATCTTCGCTTAATGCTGATTGCAACATGTGCGTTACTAAACGCCAGAGTGTTACGTTTTGATACTATATTGAACATTCGATATACATATTTACGACAATATTCGTAAATATATACAATATACGCATATGTGAAGATGAGATCTCGATGATCTGGTCAATGATTGAATTGTTGACTTCGTTGTGCATCACAACGGGTTACTAAAATTAGCCATTCATCAAATGGCCTTTTCAAAAATGCAGGCCCTGTCAGCAACATATTGGTCTGTAGCTCAGCTGTACGACAGACGATATCGGCAGGGCATTTGGCTGATGGAACATGTCTCCAGTGTACATCTGTCATGTGATCTTGCAAAGCAATTAAGTTTAGACGCGTGCATGCTCATCCACTGAAGAACAATTTTAGAATCTGTCCAAAACGTAGTGGTGCTGATATACGACGCTAGTTTATGCTCAAAATTTCGATATGTTCTATTGTGTAGAACGGCTGCGCATAGGTCTAACTTGGGAAATGATTGAACTTTGATTGGCGCGACTCTGGATCTTGCGAATAATAAGTTTGTGTGGATTTCAGAATTGATTTGAATGCAAATGTAAATGCAGCAGGCATAGGCGCGCTCTGATGCACTTGCAAATCCATTGAAATTTAAAAACTTCAAACGGTACAGCGATAAAAGTCGTCTTTTCATCACTGAACCGATTGAAGTTTTAAAATTCTGTATTTTTGGCACACTTTATTATATAAACCTTAGGCTAAGATAAATACATATTATTTATAAAAGTATATGAACAGAAAATAAAAACTATTTATGATCTAATTTAACGTAAATCAAGATTGGGTTGATCTTATTTTGAAGTTTTTTTAAGGTTCATTTCATTCTTATTTTGAGATTTTCAGTTCTTAAACCAAGTGGGCTTATTCTTATTTTCAGTTTGTCATATCTCAAATTCTAAGAATTTTGATTCTTAATTCAAGAATTAATAATCTTAAAACTCATTATCTAACATTTTGCTTCTAAGTTCACTTCAATCTTATTTTGAGTTTGTCAGTTCTTAAATCAAGAATTAATAATCTTAAAATTCAAGATCTAACATCTTATTTTTAAGTTTACTTTAATCTTATTTTGAGTTTGTCAGATCTCAAATTCTTAGAATTTTGATTCTTAATTCAAGAATTAACATTCTCAAAATAAGTACTTTTCATTCTCAAAACGTTCTAAGTTTAAGAATGCGCGTTCTGAAAAGTTAAGAATGTTTTCAACTTGATTTAAGATTTTTCGTTGTTACACCAGAAATAGGACCGAAAAGTGTTGATTCAAGGTTGAAAATCTTAATTTTTTTTTCAGTGTAGAGGCGTCAAATCGACTAAAAAGTGGTTACATAAAATATCCGAACGATCAGAACCCAAGTAGCTTCGTGTGCTACGACTGCGACGCGAAGGCAAAGCGCAGAAGGCAGGCAACAATTTGGTTTGGGATCAGCGGCACAATCCGCCTAGTGTATTCAATGGTGACATATGCCCTAAAGTCAGATATTCGTGCATGAACTCTGCATATTCCCCTTTGAGTTTTTCGTCGCGGTTGAGTCTTCGCTCCAGCATGATGAACCGATTAAAGGCTGTATTTTATGATTTTCCTAAACTCACCTGTGTATTATCGAAATGGCAGGCGCACTTGTATGCGACTATCGTTGCAAGTCGTTGTCCTTGATTTTAGCAATTTTGCTCTTCTGCAGAAAACTTAGGTGTGTCATTCCAAGGTTCTTCCATTTTCCAAAACATTTCTTATATAGTGTCAACTGATGAAACTTCTTGTATTAAATGACATTGTTGATTCTGATGACTTGATGAAGACTTTATTTATTTTCCACTGATTGATGTCAACATTGTAAATTGATTGATTCGTACAGATTGACTTGATGACAGCAAATGTTTATGACCATTCATAATCTGATACACGAGACTTTAGTGTTGTTGTGCCATTGTAATTAATTGATTGAAGCATATTTGATATGCCGCTCACTGCCGGTAAGACTCGTTCTTTCTTTAGTTGTAAACGCTTGACAGTTTCTTCAGTGATTAGATTGACTTCCCGACAAGAATCTAACATGGCGCAAATAATTTGATATTCGCCGAGCCTGTTTCTGACTTGAACGATTGCGGTTGGTAGTACGCCTTGCTTGGCGGCACGCACTACTAGTGATACATTTGCTCGCGGTTGAAAAAGATAATGCTGACCACTCTGAATTTGACTTGTTGCGTGTTTTCAGTACTTGCCAGTGTGAAATTATGCAAAAGTGAATGATGATGATGATCACGACACAACTTGTAGCGGGATTTTTTTTTTATTTTATTTATTTAATGTCGACTAGAAACAGTCAGACACAGAAAATTGAAATTTAAGATTACATGATATTTAAATTAATTGGTTTACAATAAAAAAATTGTAATTTCAAATTAAAAAAAAAAAATAAAAATAAATTGACAATTAAAAATATAAAATCTGGGGGTGTTTAAATAGCAAATTGGTCCAACATTTGTTGCAAGGATTGGGGAAAACCCAGAAAAACCCAATCAGACCAAAAATTAGTAAGTGCTAGGTATTAATTAGTGTTAGGTATTAATAGCGGGGAAAGGTGTTTTCATCTATGCACGGTCAGAGATCCCGCGGAGATAGATTAGAACAGATGATATAACTACAGGGAGAGAGAGTTCCGCCGAGAATACGTGGAATAATAAATTGTACGATTTGCAAAGGACACGAATTGGATTGTGCAAAGCATAATCAGTCGTGCATGATAGTACGAAAGGGACAAAGTTTCTAGTTGGTCTACTAGGAACAAATTCCTGAAAGAGCAAAAGAATGCGAAACGAATTGAGAGAGCGCGAGCGAATTCTCTCAAATTTGTTCTCTCTTTTGCATTTCAACCACCATTCAAGACGCAAATCGGCTTAATCTGAGAATTATTGGTCTTATTCCAAGCTTAATCCGAAATCAAGCTCGAATTGGTCTCAATTTGTGACTGATTATCCCGAATCGGTCTTAAAAATTCAAGACTTTGGTTGGTCTCAAGTTAAGACCAATCAAACTTGATTTTAGACCGGCATTTTTCTCTGTGTAGGTTTGTTGTCTGGCCCAGGAGAAAAAGCCGGTTTTAGTGAATTATATGCAGAAAGAAGTGAGGCATCAGTGATAGCAGGATTAAATAATAAGTTCGAAGGTGAAATGTTATACGGATAAGTGTTAGTGTGGGGGACAGAGGAATATGTTGATTGGAAAAAGTTGGCAAATAGATCAGAAGCAGTAGAGTCGTTGCTAGCTTTTTCTATCCCAAGAATAAAGGAAGAAGGCAAATTTGAAGATTTGCGCTTTGAATTAACAAAGTTGTAAAATTGCTTAGGATCTTGAGTAAACTGTCGTTTGCAAGGAGTAAGGTAATTCTTGTAGCACTGTTAGTTTAAAAGGGCAAAGTTGGACTTGGCTACAGAATATTTGGACAAGTCAATACCAGAACCAGACATCTTAAACTTTTTAAAACACTTAAATTTAATGTTTTTTAAGTAAGAGAGTCGTGGTGTAAAGCATGGTGGTTTGCTTGAAGCACATGAAGGGATATATTTCGGAATGCAGATAGCAAACAATGCATAAAGGGTTTCATAGAATATGTTAGCAGCAACATATATGTCAACCGAAGTGTTAAAAAAAGACCAATCTGTTGCATAAATATGCTGGTTCAGAAGACTATAATTCCCTTTACATTTGCATTAGCTTCTTCTTCCTTTGGCCACAAACTATGGTACATTGAATCGTTAATAACTTGTTTGTTTTTTGTCTGATCGTTATTAAATTTGTAGGACACAAAGATGGCATAAAAATGTGCTACTATGTAAAATCCGAAGGTCATACCTCTAAAATTACGTATTTTTCGATTTCTGTGAGATCGGGGAGGGGTATCCAAAATGTGAAATGCATTTAACCTCTGTATGCTATAGGAGAATATATGTACCAAATTTGGTGACTCTACCTTTTATAACTTGTAAGCTATACCTTAAAAACACTGTTCTGGAATCTTAATTTATCGATAATTTTTGAAAGGATTGAGATATCGAAAAAAAATTGATAAGTTTGTATTGAGCCGGCAGTACAGTAACTTAAACTTTAATATAATATCGCTAGCATTAATGACTTTCAAGTTATGCCCGAAAAACACTTGGCTAAAATTGAAATTTATCGATAACTTTTGAACGGGACGAGATATCGAAAAAAAATGATAAACTTGTATCGTCCCGCCACTACGAGAACTTATATTTCAAATATGAAGTCTCTAGCTTTTGTAGTCTCTGAGAAACACGCGTTCATACAGACGGACAGACGGTCAGACGGACAGACGGACAGACGGACATGGCTATATCGACTCGGCTATTGATACTGATCAAGAATATATATACTTTATGGGGTCGGAGATGCTTCCTTATGCCTGTTACATACTTTTGCACAAAACCATAATACCCCTTTTTCCCATTTTTAATGGGATCAGGGTATTAAAATGAAAGTGAATTTTCGATAGTGGGATGGTACGAATCTTCCGGCATTGTTAAAGGCGCTGATCTAGATATAGCAGCTGTAGAGCTATCGATGATAAATACCAGATAAAGCATTCTATTCAAGTGATTTAGAATTAAATTTATTTGAAACAACGAAAGATCGAACATGCAATCGAAAAAATCATGTTGAGCTGAGGGTATAAGGTGTTTTGTGCTATTGAAAAGTGACCATGTAATGTTTGGCAGATTGAAATCACCTTACACTACAAATAAGTCATTATCACGCATATGGGTTGAAATTTCCCTAATATAAGATATAGACTTGAATATCGGAAGAAGGGGGAATATAGGAGCATGAAATATATAAGGCCCTTGATGGGAAAACAACCTTAACAGCAACAATTTCAACACTAGCTGGCGCAGAGAAATTAAAAATATCCGACTGGAGTGTGGTTTTGATGGCAATTAGTACGCCACCACCTCGAGTCGGCCGATCGCGTCTATAAATAATAAAGTTATTGGCCAAAATTTCGCAGTCAGACACTGTGGAGTTTAACCAAGTTTCTGAGAAAGCGATAATGTCAGAATCAAAAGAAATACTGTTCATGAATAAATTTTTAAGTTTAGACATAATGCCTCTAAGATTCTGGTATTGAATGGTAGTTAAATGGGTATCTAGTTTTTTGAAACATGATGAAGATGAAGGATGAAGAGCTGCCAGCAGGGAGTGAAACAGGCAGAGGATTGTTTCAAATTTTAGGTTTAAATTCATGAACAACCATTTGAGGTGACCAACATTTTGGATCACTTTGAAGGAAGCTATTTCCCAAGGAGTAGAAAATTTAAATTTAGTGATGGAAACACTAGCTGAAGATTTACTAGAAATATAAGACGCTAAGGACCCGCATGTAGTGTCAGCTGAAAGCCTGGAAACAAACACTTGCTTTCTGGGGGCAACTACATTAAGGATTGGCTGAGGTGGAGCAATATGATTAGTTCCCTCATTAGAAACAGGACTTTTAGAAGATCAGCGCTTGCGACGTGAAACCACTCGAGACGCAGTGGTTGTCATCGGAGCGGGCTCCATAGTTGTGGGTATGACCGCATCCCCTGGAGAAGGCAAGGGAGTAAATTGTAGAGACGGCGACGGTGACAGAGACAGAATCGTCGAAACGTCCAGATTTTGTGGACTTGCCAGAAGTGTTGGAGATGTCTGAACAATAGAAGGGGGCACAGGTGAAGGCATACTTAAAAAAAGAGATTCTAACTGACGTGTAGGTGGGGTCTCAAATTTGTATTGGCTCAGCAATTCCTCGCCTGAGGCAAAATCACTAGCGAGAAGCTTTGCCATCTTTTGCAATTTTAATAAGTAAGAGTGTTCTAGTCGAGAGTGCCCGACTAGGAGATACCCTAAGCCCAGTTCTTACATTCATGATTCTTTATCTGCATTCATGCAATTGCTTTGCTTCTTCTTCTTCCATTGGCCCCAAACTATTTTACATTGAATCGTAAATAACTCCAAAAATACATATTTTTCAATTTCTGAGAGATTGGAGGGAGGTATCTGAAAAATCGAATATTTTCTTCTGTATGCTTTAAGAGAATATACATACCAAAAGAAGGCCTCTACCTCTAACAACTTTCAAGTTATGCCTAAAAAACACTCGTCCGGAATTGAAATTTATCAATAACTTTTGAACGCGTCGAGATATCGAAAGAAAATGATAAACTAGTATCGTCCCGGCACTATGAAAACTTATATTTCAAATAATAAGTCTCTCGCTTTTGTAGTCTCTGACAAACGCGCGTTAATACGGACGGACAGACAGACGGACAGAGGGCTAAATCGAGCCGGCTATTGATAGTGATCAAGAATATATATACTTTGTGGGGTCGGAGATGCTTCCTTATGCCTGTTCTAAGCTTTTGAACAACTTCATGATACCCTTTTTCCCATTTTAATGGGAAGCTCGGGGTATGTTTTTTGTAAGTCAAGTCAAAATTGCTAAATACCCCAAGAAATAGATAGTTTGAAAAAACGATTTTTCTTGAATTAGTCAACAATGAATACATCTAATAATAGATACACCTTATCATTTGTTACATAGCTTTCTTTTAATTCCACCTGAAATATTAAAAATTTGCATACAAATTGAGTCAATTGTTGCACACTGAAATAATGGTCAACTTTTAATGCACCACTGTTACAAAATTTCGTTTGGGTGATTTTGGCCATACAAGTAAACTTAAACATATATTAGATAAGGGGCATACACCAAACTGGACAACGTAAATTTTGAAAATATTTAATATACAAAACACAAATTCTAATATCAATGAAATGAGATTTCTATAAAGAAAAGTTGAGGAAAACAAAGTTCCCACTCACGTACCTAGTTATAAAGAAAATCAAGCGAATCAATTCTAGAGTGTTTGTAAAATGGATTAGGTGCTCCAATGAGCCACCACTATTCGCAACCACGTAGTAGTAGTACTAGTAATAGAATAAAAACACTTGTGTAAAAAAAGAAAAATGTATATTAGATAGAAAACCCTTCAAATAATTATATTTTATACATATACGTATAAAATATTTTCATATTATGAAATCTTGAATGGGTGAAATTTATAACAGTAAATTTTTGGATACCTGACATGGATAGTTAATTTTGTTTAATATACAGAAAACATTTTCTTTCGTGTTCATAGGGTGAGAGCATTTTATGTGTCGTCGGTATAGAGGATTTGACATAAAAATAAAAGTTCTGACTGCAACAGGGTCACACCAAATCAGACAGCAGCACCACAATGAACATCGATGAATTCTATTCATCCATCTGGCCTATCTCGCTGACGAGGAGAAGGATCAACAAGTAAGAGTGCTCTAGTCGAGAGTGCCCGACTAGGGGCCCAGTTCTTACATTCATAATTCTTTATCTGCATTCATACATATAAACACATACACACACACATTCAAACACACGCTGCTACTGCGAACGTCATGCAATTGCTTTGCTTCTTCTTCTTCCATTGGCCCAAAACTATGTTACATTTAATCGTAAATAACTTCTTTGTTTATTGTCCGACCGTTCGATTTCTGTGAGATCGGGGAGGGGTATCCAAAAAGTGAAATGTATTTAACATCTGTATGCTATAGGAGAATATATGTACCAAATTTGGTGACTACCTCTTATAGCTTTTAAGCGATACCTTAAAAACACTGTTTTGGTAACTTCATTTATCGATTACTTTTGAAAGAATTGAGATATCGAAAAAAAAATGATAAGATTGTATCGAGCCGGCAGTACAGTAACTTAAATTTAAATTCAAAATTCTTAGCTTCTATGACTTTCAAGTTATTCTCGAAAAACACTTGTCTGAAATCGAAATTTATCGATAACTTTTGAACGGGACTAGATATCGAAAAAAAAGGATTAACTTGTATCGTCCCGCCCCTACAAGAACTTATATTTCAGTTATGTAGTATCAGGGGCAAGTCTAGAAACAAAAATTGTTTTTTTGATAACACCTTCAAGGGTCTTAACATCATTCGCAGTTGTAACTCCATGTTGAGCTATATCGGTGATTGAATGACCATTTGACTCGGCCGACAAACTAGCAATAGTATGTTGATTTGCATCAACACATTCTCCGAATCAGAAATTTCAAAGTGGTCAGCAGGAACAACATTCATGGGTTGGGCGTTGCTTTCCTCACTACTGATTATATCTGGGGATGAAAAATTGATCAGTGAGGGAGCGGATGTAGCAACTGCGTGCGTAGGGACTGAAAGCTCATTAGAGCCAATTGATGATTGGCCTTTTTCGCTTAGGAGACTCATTTAAAAGTTTCATACCTTTGAACTCGTTGTCCAACGCAGAGAAACCTACGAACAGTTTTTTAAACCGACCGAAGATATCTCCCAAGCTTTTCTTAGTCTACCTCATGAATCCCATCATGTCCCTTTCAGCATCCCTACAGGTCTCACAGGTCAGACATACATTCATTTGTTAAAAAAGCAATTAATTTAAACAAAAAGGAACATTGCAAAAAATAAATAAAAAGCACACTAAGGGTAAAGCTTCTATCGCTGACTTGTACTTACAAAAGCAACCAACAACAAAAATTAAGAGTGAGCGCGGGAGAACGAGAGAACGCGAGAGCGAACACACAATTTATAAATCTATATAAATAAATAAATGACTTGCAATGGCGATGGTGATCAACGCAGGACCCAAACCATAAGAGCTAGAGAGTAAAAATTTCACAGTGGTTTCGTCTTCATCCGATTAGCTTCAAACTTATTTTCAAAACTCTACATAACAAAATATAAACAGCGTGATTTTGCTATTTTTGAAAATCCGGAAAACTATCGGAGTTTTTTGGAAAAATAAACCAATATTTTTTAATTTGATCGGATTTAAAATTATTTTCCAAGATCTATTAGGAGATTCCATAAAAATGATATTCACTTATTGGGAAAAATCCTTTCCCCTGCGTTGAAATTGGGGTGGTAAATTTTCAATATTCGACCGATTAGCTTCAAACTCATTGTCAAAGCTTCACAAAAAAACCTTTAGGCAACGTGATTTTAAAATTTTTGGAAGGAAAACTGTTGTATGACTTTTCTTTTCCATCCGATCAGCTCCAAACTCATTATCAAAGCTACACATACGACTTTTTAATTTTGGGAAATCTATCCCTAAAGTCGGAAAATCGCGGGAAAGCTGTTGAATGAAACTTTTTGGTTTATCATCCGATCAGCTTTTAATTTATTGTCAAAAATCTACACAACAAATTATAAAAAAAAAAACCAACAAAAATTGCAAGTAAAATGGTTTTCTATTTGTTTGATTAGATTTACGTTTGTGCAAAATGGGGGAGGTAAATTTTCAATATTCGCCCGATTGTGTTTTATTTGTTTATAAAAACAGGGCTTAGCACCGCACGCCGGCAAATGCTATTGTCCAACTGTGTGTTTGACACAACCGATGTAATTCACACGTCACAAGTAATTTTCGGCACGTAAAAACGTAAGTTCACGTTTGAATAAAGCAAGGAAATAAATATAAATTAATATCGAAGCGTAAGAAAAAATTACTTCCGATTGCTAATGCGCGGTGACGTATACAAATATATAAAATTTAAACACATACTATATTCGAAATAAAACTCGATAATATATATAAATAATATACATCGTACATATATATTTGTTTATATCATGTTAAGGAATTGAAGAAGATAGTTTTGCCTTGCTGACAATCATTAACATATTACGATTTCACATTATAAAGAAAGTTTATTTAACATCATTAAACATAACTTAATTCATTTGAAAAAAATTCCGACTTGACCGCGGAAGCGAACCTGAAGCCCCGGCTCGTTCGGAAGGCGTGCGTTTTCAAACTGAGCTATGCATCCAAGTAAATAATGAACAGTTAAGCTCTAGCATAAGCCGACAGAATAGTTTAGTTTAATTGAGTCGCAGGCATAGTTGTTAGTTTTTCTTAAGATTGTACTAATTTTAGTTTTATTTACTTCGTTTTACATGAGCTACACAGCCTGTATGACGACGCAGAACAAAGCTGAGCAGCAAATCGTACGGTACTTTCTCGATTTTCGGCCCAATCTGTCTTCTTCATTCAACTTTTCTGTACATCTCTTTTTCTTTTGACGTGTTTCTTGATATATTTGAGATATATTTTTTTTTCGGTCAAGAAGGCGAGCTCAGTACCCTTTGGCGAACAGAAGACGTCGGGCGGGACCGAGTGTCGATCGAACCGGTACGAAATCCACACGGCGCAACGACCCCGCCAAGCCCTTTCTGATCCCACCGAGCATAACCCAGAATCACCGTCGGATCCCGACTACACCCGGGGGCTCCTCACGAGTCCTCCTCCTTGCCACGTGTAATGACCGTGTGGCCAAGTCTTATGAGCCGAAGAGCGATATTCTTCTAAGTATGAGAGCTGGGTGATAGCCATTGCGTAATGGAGGGTCAGGCGTATCCTTGCGATTTGCAGAAGAGCCCGACGTATCCTCATGAAGTATAGGCGTACCGCAGCGATTCCTTGTGAAAATCAGGATTCTAAATCCAAATTCTTAGCGAACAGTTGCGGGCGAAGGATAATTACGAATTCTTAAAACAATCCCGTCCAAAAATATAATAGCTGAGAGAGAATTGAAATTGGCTCCCTTTTGCTCGCGCTCTCGCGCTTACGCTCTCGCAACTATTAGTTCCCAACGCATAAAAGTTCTGATGTATGCTGATGACATGGTGCTACTCGCCGATAACAGCAGCTCGATGCAATAAATGATAGATGCCATTGATGCGTATTGCCAAGTATGGAGCCTGTGGATAAACTGTGACAAATCAAAAACAAGTAAAAGTGCTCTAGTCGAGAGTGCCCGACTAGAATATTCCCTGATCCAAGGTCTTACATTCATTGAAGTTATTTCTCTGCATTCATACATAGAAACACACACATATACAAACAAAAGCTGCTTGCTACGCGCGTCATACATTTGCTTTGCTTCTTCGTCTTCCTTTGGCGCCAAACTATGTTACATTGAATCGTTAATTACTTCTTTGTTTATTTTCCGATCGTAATGAAATTTGTAGGACACAAAGATGGCATATAAATGTGAGACTATTTAAAATCCGAAGGTCATACCTCTTAAAATACAGGGGTATCCAAAAAGTGAAATGCATTTAACCTCTGTATGCTATTGAAGAGTATATGTACTAAATTTGGTGACTCTACGTCTTATAACTTTTAAGCTATACCTTAAAAACACTGTTTTGGCAACTTAATTTATCGATAACTTTTGAAAAGATTGAGATATTGAAAAGAAAAAGATGAGTTCGTTTAAAACCGGCAGTACAGTAACTTAAACTCAAATATATATGCTTAAACTCAAATATAATATATTTCTAGCTTATGTGACTTTCAAGTTATGCCCGAAAAACACTTGTCTGAAATCGATATTTATCGATAACTTTTGAACGGGATAAGATATCGAAAAAAAATGATAAACTTGTATTGACCCGGCACTACGAGAACTTATATTTCAAATATGAAGTCTCTAGCTTTTGTAGTCTCTGAGAAACACGCGTTCATACAGAGGGACGGACAGACGGACAGACAGACGGACATGGCTATATCGACTCGGCTATTGATACTGATCAAAAATATATATACTTTATGGGGTCGGAGATGCTTCCTTATGCCTGTTACATACTTTTGCACAAAACCATTATACCCCTTTTTCCCATTTTTAATGGGATCAGGGTATAATAATGGCAATACTGGATGGTAGAGGCCGCAGAGCAACGACGTATAAGTGGTTTCTCAACGGAGAGGAACTTGCAGTTGTAAATAACTACAAGTACTTAGGAGTGACAATCACATCAAACCTTAACTTTGCTAAGCACTTAAATCAAAAACTAACAGCCTCCAAAATCGCCATAAACAGCACGTGGAAAAATATGCTCGGAAAAAAAAATATCAGCCATAGCTCAAAGTACAAATTGTTTTGGCCACTGCTAGGACCATTATGTGCTATGCGGCTCCTATATGGAGAGTGGAAAAATATGATCAGGTGGAACGATTACTACGCTACTACATCAAGAAATGTTTTCGTTCATTTTGTCTACATTAGAAAAGTCATGGCTATGGTAAATACGCGTCTGCCGAAAATTATCAAAACAAGTCTACTTGAAAATAAAACGCAGTTCATCCAGAAGAGAGATTCCGGGCTAAAATCAAGCCGAAACGGTGTCAGAAGTATGGTGATCTCGGATATTCTTAAACCAAGTACGAAATACTTGATTCAAGTACGTTTTTTTCAATCCCGGAATTCTTAAATTAAGCCTGTTTTTAGCCTGATTTGGGCTTGAATTAAATTAATAACGGGTGGTAAATAAAAAAAAAATATTTCATTATTTAAGTTGTTCTCTCGGTCGGAGCCGTTTTAGTTGAAATTAAATCATCTTATGTTTAGTGAATGAATTAGTTAGTTAGTTTTTGCTGTAAGCACTGTCATCTTCTTACAATTTCACTATAATTAGAAAACTCATCTACCTCATATTATTTATCAATTTGCAATTTTATAAATCTTACCGACCTCGCCGGGGCTAGAACCCGCGACCCTCCACTGTATGCAAGGCTTGTGTTTTCCCACTGAGCTATCCAACCTATTTAATGCTTAACAGCTAAACTCTAAGATAAGCCGACAGTATAATTTAATTTAATTGCGTAGCAGACCAAGTTGCTAGTACTCGAAATATTCTACTTATTTCAGTATTATATACTAAATTTAATTTTGTAAATAAATAAAAATTAAAAAATAAAACTTAAAAAAACTTAAGTCTTAACCAGGAGTTGAACCCGCACAACTCTCTTTCGCAAGGCACACACCTTACCCACTGAGCTACACCAAAACAAATGCCCTATACAACAAAAGAATGCGAAGCAAATTGAGAGAGCGCGAGCAAAAGAGAGCCAATTTCATTTCTCTCTCAGCTATTATATTTTTAGACGGGATTGTTTTAAGTATTCCGTACTTAAATCAAGTATGTTCGGCTTATTTTGCCCTTTTTATGCTGAGTCATTGTCATTCAATCCTGATAAAGGCTTAATTTAAGAATTATATCCTGAATACATACTTAAAAATTTCAAGTACGTTTTCGGATAAATCAAGTATTTTAAACTTGATTTTTAGTACGGATTTTTTTTTCTGTGTAGACTTAGGGGAAGAACATAATGTTGGCATCAATTTCAATGAAATATCTACGTGGGACAGTTGGCAAACAAATCTACTGAAGTGTATTGACAGCACTGAAAGAGTCAATTACGAAACGCTAGCCAGACAAAGCGGTTCGCGAAGCACATACAAGCTTTTAAACTATGATCTGGGGATCGACAACTATTTTAAAGACAGCATACAAGCATACGATATTTCATTAATCTTTCGGGCGAGAACGGAGCCAATTCGATTAAATTATATTCCACACATCCAAGCTGCTGAGCCATGCTCACTATGCAATATGGGCGAAAGAGAAGACATTGCGCATTTCCTGGCACGCTGCCCCATATTAAGAGAGATACGAGCGCTGTTTTTGGGCAAGCGAATATTGACGGCTGATGAAATACTAGAAACTCTAAATGGTGGAAACTGGCAAGCACTAACGAGCTTTTTGAAAGAGGCTATTAGATATCGAGATGACTTCTTGAGCGATTCGGGAGTTTAAATGAGAAGTCGTTCATGATAATCATCACACTTGGCATTAGAAAATTTTAGGACTGACGCCAAAATGCCAAGCCCGTATATTCCGTATTAATTGTCTTATTATAATAATATGTTGTATCTATAAGTGATTTAATTGTATGTTTTAAAACAAAAAAAAAAAAAAAAAAATAACATTAAGATAAATAAATCAATACTACTACTACTACTACTACTAGAAGGAAACATTGCCAACCCCATAAAGTATATATATTCTTGATAAGGACGACAAGACGAGTTGATATACTTTTTTCCGTCTTTCTGTCTGTCCATCCGTCCGTCTGTCTGTCTGTTTTTACGCAAACAAGTCTCACAATTTTGAAGCTATCTTGATGAAACTTGGAACAGATGCTTATTTCAGATAATATGTCAGAATCAGCCGGATCGGAGAACTATAGCATATAGCTGCCATAGGAACGATCGGTCGAAAATTTTGATTTTTGTTATAGCTCGACCAAACTTATCAAACATAAGTTTTAGCACTATTTGAAAGACAGACGAACAGAAAGACTGACACGGCTAGATCGACGCGGCTATTGATGGTGATCAATAATATATTTACTTTATGGGGTCGGAGACGCTTCCTTATGCCTGTTACATACTTTTGCACCACTTCCCATTTTTAATGCGTGCGAGTGAATATTAAAAGGCACGTTGCATTCTAAGACGCGAACATATAGCTGAAGAGTTTTAATTACGAGACAATGAAATCCGCTTGATTTACCGAGAACGGCGGTGCAAAGTTGGTGGATGGGTGTGAAGGACAAGCTATCAAAAGCAATGCCAATATGTTTATGTGGCGGATGTGGGCGCATTTAAGCGACAATCAAAAGAGCTCGCTGACAGCAGCTGCCTCTAATTGCCAGCACAATATGTCCGACATGGTGTATACGTTATACAAACAGCGCCACAACCGCAAACTGATTCACCTGATTGAATGCGTGTGTGAAGCGATTACATCGGCATAAGATATATAGATAGTGCGAATGAGAGAGTGAGTGACAGTGGGAGAGAGGGAGGGAGATATTGAGAGTGCCAAACGCTTGGCAAAGCAGAACATATTGAAATTGCATTTGGTATGTAATCCAGGGATCATCACGTTTAAAGGTGTACTATAATTATAATTATGTTTGCACTAGCATTTACCGGCGTGCGGTGCTACGCCCCGTCTTTATGAACAACCAAATTAATAGGGCGAATATTGAAAATCTACCTCCCGTATTATTATAAATGTGAATATCGTTTGTTTTTGGAATTTTAATACAGATCTCTGAAAATGATTTTGAATCTAATCTTTCTGCAAAAAATTTCCGCTAACTATTAGGATAATTGAAAACTTGAAAATCACGTTGTTAATATTTTCTTATGGAAAGTTTTGAAAAAAAATTTGAAGCTGATAACATAACAGTTTCATACAACAGTTTTCCCGCCATTTTCCGACTTTGAGGGTAGATTTTCCAAAATTTTAAAGTCATGTTTTCTTTACTCTTGTATGTGCAGTTTTAATAAGTCCTTGGAGCTGATCGGATGGAAAACAAAAAATGTCATACAACCGATTTCCGTCCATTTTCCGACCTTGCAAGCGAATTTTGTAAAAATGTAAAATAACGTTGTTTATAGTGCTTTACGTGAAGCTTTGGAAATTAAATGGAAGCTAATCGGGCGAATATTGAAAATTGAAAACAAAAATTTCCACGCAGGGGGATGGATTTTCCACAAAAAGTGAATATCATTTTATGGATCTTGGAAAATCATTTTGAATACGATGAAATGGAAAAAAAATTTTATTTGCAAAAATTTTCCGATAATTTTCCGAATTTTTCAAATTTTGAAAATCCTGTTGTTAATATTTTGATATGTTGAATTTTGAAAATAAGTTTGAAGCTGATCGGAAGAAAATCAAAACAGTTTCATACAAAAGTTTTTCCGGTATTTTACGACGCTGGGGGTCGCTTTTCCAAAATTTGAAAATCACGTTCTTAATATTTTGTTTTGTAGAGCTTTTGTCCATACAACCTTGACCCCCCATTTTTCTCCCAGGAGGGTGCATTTTCCATAAAAGCGGTGTACAGTTTTTTATGAATTTTTATAATGATTTTTGAAAATAAGTTTGAACCCAATCGGATTAAAACCGAAAAAGTTGCATCATTGTCCGGTTCTTAGTACGCACTTTCAGACTAAGAGAAAACTACTTTGAAAATTTCAGCTCTCTAGCTTTTATCGTTTAATCGTTGATCACCATCACCAATCAGTACGATTTTATATATATAGATAACGAAAAGAATTGACAAAGTATGACAAAGTATGTAGTTCTGCACAAAGCTGACAAACTCAAAGTAAAGTAGATAATAACTATATTTATTATTATTTAAACAGCTTAAGAAACTAGTTACAAATTTCATTTTAAAAATGGTTTATACATGTCAGTGTTGACTCCCTTACTATGCATACATTAGTTTCTTGGGCTTGCAACGCATAGAAGGAAATATTTCCGACTCCATAAAGTCTAAATTTTCTTGATCAGGACGACAAGACGGCTCTATAAAGCTTTGTCCGTCTGTCCGTCTGTTTCTACGAAAACTAGTCTCTCAATTTTAAAGCAATCTTGATCAAACTAAATACAGATGCTTATTTTTGCTGCACGCAAATAATATGTTGGAACCATCTGAATCGGACCACTATAGCATATAGCTGTCATCGGAACGATTGGTCGTAATTTTTTGTTTTTTAAGATAGCTTGACCAAACTTACTAATTATGAGTTTTAGTATTATCTAAGTACGCTCAGATGTCATTAAAATCGGAGCACTCTATATTATAGCTGCCATAGGAACAATCTGCTATCATAACCAAACTCAGTAAGTGCAAGTTTAATTATGCTTTACATAGATTGATTGAATTTGATCAAAGTCGGGAGACTATATCTTATAGCTGTCATAGGAGCAGTCGGTCTAAAATATTAAATTAAATAATAAATTTACTTTTAAAATATAGCATTTTCTTTTTGTATGAGCAAGAGTGTCTCACTATATTAAGCGACTTCAAGGGTATACTACCTTCGGAGCGCCGAAGGTAGCCTTTCTTTCTCGTTTTTAAATACAAAGTTAATTAAAACTTTAACAGGCAGAATATAGCATCTCCGACCTAATAAAGTTTATATTCTTCATCAGCATTAACATCCAAGTCGATCTAGTTCTGATCGCTTCGTCCGTCCGTCTGTCTGCCTTTGTGAATATTTAAATTTCAGAGACTATATGAACTCGAGGCACAAATTTTGGAAAATAAGTTCTCGTTTACCATATTTATACCCTGATACCATTAAAAATGGGAAAAAGGGTATAATGGTTTTGTGCAAAAGTATGTAACAGGCATAAGAAAGCATCTCCGAGCCCATTAAGTATATATATTCTTGATCACTATCAATAGCCGAGTAGATTTAGCCCTGTCCATCTGTCCGTCCGTCTGTCCGTCTGTTGAATGCCTGTTTCTCAGAGACTACAAAAGCTAGAGACTTCATATTTGAAATATAAGTTCTCGTAGTGCCCACACAAGATCAGTTTATAATTTCGATATCTCGTCCCGTTCAAAAGTTATCGATGAATTTCGATTCCAGACCAGTGTTTTTTAGGTATTACTTGAAAATTATAAGAGCTAGAGACTTCACATTTAAATTTAGGTTCTTGTATAGCCCGCACAATACAAGCTTATCATTTTTTCGATATCTCGACCCGTTAATAAGTAATCGTCCTACAATTTTAATTACGATCGTACAATAAACAAAGAAATTATTTACGATTAAATGTAACATAGTTTGGGGCGAACGGAAAGCAAAGCAATTGCATGACGCGCGCAGCCAGCAGGTTGTGTTTGCATATATGTGTGTGTGTTTCTATGTATGAATGCAGATAAAGAATTATGAATGTTAAAACTGTGTTCAGGTTATCTCCTAGTCGGGGACTCTCGACTTGAGCACTGTATGAGTATGCCAAATCCAAAGGTCCTTCCTCCAAAAATGTATGGGGGATCGGAGGGAGGTATCAAAAGAACAAAATATTTTGTACTTTTGTATGCTATACGACAATATACATAATGCATTTGGTGCCTCTACCTCTAACTTTCAAGCCATACCCAAGAAAAAGCACTGGTCTGAAATCTAAATTTATCGATAACTTTTGAACGGGACGAGATATCGAAAAAAAAATGATAAACTTGAATTGTTCCGGCACTACCAGAACTTTGATTTCAGATAGTCTATTGCCTTTGTAGTCTCTGAGAAACGCGCGTTCATACAGTCAGACATGGCTCAATCGACTCGGCTATTGATAGTGACCGAGAATATATATACTTTTTGGGCTCGGAGATGCTGTCTTATGCCTGTTACATACTTTTGTACAACTTCATGATACCCTTTTTCCCATATTTAATGGGTTCAGGATACAAAAAGAATGAAAATCAACTGCAATATCTATGCTCAATTTCGATTAAGCTTTCGATTTGTTATGAGCCCCATGCTTGCAGCTTTTTAATGATGCTTGAATTGCCTGCTAAGCATGCAGAAAAAGAGAGATAGCGATTAAAATAAAACGGAACAGAGAGAGGGATACAGAAGGCGAAATAGAGAGAGATTATACAGGCTGAGAGATTGTTATGGATGGTCGCTGGTTAGCCTATTATGTGCGTTTGGCTGTGGGCGTCGCAGCTGCACTTGCGGCAATCAACGCAATAGCACGGAATATATTCTTGTTGCCATTGTCATGTTGCAGCTGTTGTAGTAGCCATAATACCTACACCCCGCACCACGCACCACAACCTCTCAATTTTTCGCCACTGTGCCAAACAAGTGCTGGGTTAATGGGTGCACATGCTTACATCAAGTGACTTCAAACTAATGTTTATAAAGTTGTCGATGCCAGTTACTGAGGACTAAGTTGTCAACGCGCCATAAGACACTATTGGAGTCGGTTGAGTTGGAGCTCGGCGTCGAGATTGAGGCCATTGCTGTTTACTTTACTTTCGCTTGGGTTTTTTATTACAATTTGTATGTGCAGTCTAAATTTAGCTATCAACACCAACAACAACAGCAGCAACAACAACAATTACAACAGTAGCAACTACTGCTACTTTACTGACACTTTTGATGGACCGTACCTGGCGCTCCCTGTCGAAATTTATAACGTCTTTAACCATAGTTGATGCTCTTTGACAAACTTAAATCTTATCCAGCCAGCGCCAATAATCAAAGGCCAAAGGTCGTGCCACTAAAAGTATACATAACTGGAATTCACCATTTTGAAAGTGCACAATGTTAAATGAATGCAACATTTTAACAAGGCTGCATTTTTCCAATTAATCACTGCTTAAAGAGTCAGAAAGGACCAATATTCCGCCTTGATTTTGTCAAAGCAAAACCGTTGATGTCTTGATGTTGATACTGATGTTTTCCCTGCTTTGGAAAAATTGCAGCTTCATTTCTTTTCGAATTCCTGATTCGCCGAATACGGCAATTCGCCTCTATAATATTTAGATGTACTATTAATGACATAATCCATATAATTGCACCTATATCGGCTAGGTAGCTAATAAGCCACGATATTTCGTATGACATAATTATTTATTTATTAATATTTATTATTTAATGTCGACTAAGAGCAGTCGATACTGCAAAACTATTTTTAAAAACAAGAAATTTCAGAGAATTAAATTTAACAAGTAAGAGTGCTCTAGTCGAGAGTGCCCGACTAGGAGATACCCTGATCCAAGGTCTTACATACATTGAAGTTTTTTATCTGCATTCATACATATAAACACACACACACACACATATACAAACAAAAGCTGCTTGCTACGCGCGTCATACATTTGCTTTGATTCTTCTTCTTCCTTTGGCTTTAAACTATGGTACATTGAATCGTTAATAACTTATTTGTTTATTGTCTGATCAAAATGAAATTTGTAGGACACAAAGCTGGCATATAAATGTGCAACTTTGTAAAATCCGAAGGTCATACCTTTTAAATTAAGTATTTTTCAATTGGAGAGGGGTATCCAAAAAGTGATATGTATTTTACCTTTGTATGCTATAGGAGAATATATGTACTAAATTTGGTGACTCTACACGCTATTACTTTTAAGCTATACCTTAAAAACACTGTTCTGGAATCTTAATTTATCGATTACTTTTGAAAGGATTGAGATATCGAAAAAAAATGATAAGTTTGTATCGAGCCGGCAGTACAGTTACTTAAACTGAAATATAAAGTCGCTAGCTTTTATAACTTTCAAGTTATACCCGAAAAACACTTGGCTGAAATCGAAATTTATCGATAACTTTTGAACGGGACGAGAAATCGAAAAAAAATGATAAGCTGGTCTTGTCCAGGCACTACGAGAACTTATATTTCAAATACGAAGTCTCTAGCTTTTGTAGTCTCTGAGATCAGCGCGTTCATACAGACGGACAGACAGACAGACAGACGGACAGACGGTCAGACGGACAGACGGACAGACAGACGGACATGGCTATTTCGACTCGGCTATTGATACTGATCAAGAATATATATACTTTGTGGGGTCGGAGATGCTTCCTTATGCCTGTTACATACTTTTGCACAAAACCATTATACCCCTTTTTCCCATTTTTAATGGGATCAGGGTATAATAATAAAATAAGTAAGAATTAGTTGAAGTCAATTAACTCTACAAGGGCAGACAAAAAATGTTAGTGTGGAGATAGAAAATGTAAAACAGAGTTCTTGATAAAAGGAATAGAGGACTCTGAACTGAATACCCGAAAGAGTCTATTGTAATCAGAGTAGAGTGCTCGGAAAGGCTCATTCACTTAGAAGTTAGTAGTACAATGGTTAAGAGTAAGTGGGATGAAATTACGAGTTGGTATAGAGGGAACCGCATAATTAATTTGGCTCTACAACATAGACGAGTCAATTTCACCGCTTATTAGTTTAACCAAAACAAGTAAGAGTGCTCTAGTCAGAGTGTCCGACTAGGAGAAACCCTGAACCCAGTTCTTATATTCATAATTCCTCATCTGCATTCATACATACACCCACACCCACATACAAACACACGCTGCTAGCTGCTAGCCAGTGCTTTGCTTTTTCTTCTTCTATTGGCCCCATACTTTGTTACATTGAATCATAAATAACTTCTTTGTTTATTGTCCGATCGTAATGAAAGGACATAAAGATAACATATAGTTGAGTGAGTCAAATCTGAAGGTCGTACCTCCAAAAATACGTATTTTTCGATTTCTGGGAGACCGGGGGGAGATATATAAAAAGTCAAATATTTTTTACTTCTGTATGCTATACGAAAATAAACATGTCAAATAAAGTGCCTCTAGCTTTTCAACCTTTCAAGTTACATATGCCCAAAAAACAATAGTCTGGAATCGAAATTTATCGATAACTTTTGAACGGGATGAGATATCGAGAAAATATGAGACACATGTATTGACCCTTATATTTTCTTATTTCTTATATTTAAAATAAAAAAGCCTCTAGGTCTTGTAGTCTCTGTGGAACGCGCGTTCATAAAGATGGACATGGCTAGATTGACTAGGCTGTTAAAAGTGATCAAGAATATATATACTTTATGGGGTCGGAGATGCTTTGTTATGCCTGTTACATAATTCTGCACAAATTCAAGATACCCTTTTTTCAATTTTTAATGTGTTCAGGGTATAATGAGCAACTAGCTAGTTAAACTGTGAGCGTGAAAATAAGAGAGAGGTTTAAAGTTTAAAGCAGGCATGCCCACACTATGCCCACTCGCATGCAACTGCCGTTATTTGGCATTTACACAGATAACACCGTCCCTCTCTTAAACTCTTATAACAAGATAACAAACACACCGCCGATTGCACACGGCGGAAAAAACAGCAACACATGCACACAAAACATAGGTACAGCCGGCTCTCTCTTTGGACATGCCTGACCAGCGTGACCGCTTATGGTGTACTAGCATTACTAGGCCTATGTTTTTCCTACGTTTGTAGGAAATTGGGCAAATATTGAAAATTTGCCTCCCCCAACTTCCACGCAGGTGTGTGGATTTTCCACAAAAATTTAATAATTTTTAAAACCTAATAAACAAAGAAAGAAAATATTTTTTTTGCAAAAATTTTCAGCCAATTTTTAGGAATTTCTCAAATTTTAAAACCACATTTGCAATATTTTGTTAAGTAGAGTTTTCAAAATAAGTTTGGCACTAATCGGATAAAAAACAAAAAAGTTTCATACAACAGTTTTCCCGGCTATTTCCGACTTTGGGGGTCGATTTTCCAAAATTCTAAAGTGATGCTGCTAATATTTTGTTATGAAGAGCTTTGAAAATAAGTTTGGGTGGTTCCGACATATTAACTGCGTGCAGCAAAAATAAGCAGACGGACAAAGCTATATCGACTTTATTAGGTCGGATATGTTTTCTTCTATGCGTTGCAAAGTTCTGGCCAAAATGGTATATAAAATGGTATAAAAATACCCTTACAGGAAAATGGTATATGCCTACTTATCACTACTAACTGCCTATTTGCACATATATTTGATCGAATCCACGAGCAATTGACAGCGGCAGCGATTTTAATCGTTTTATTATAATCTAGCTTTTAACGAGTTACCATTTTTCTCGTTCTCCGTCTCATTCACGTTTTCGTGCTTGTTCTCGTTATTATTGCTGCTTACTCGGTATATAGGAAAGCAAATACATAATGCTATACCAGCAACACTGGCTGCACAAACCGGCTTAATGGGAGCTCACACACACCCACACTCTGAGCGAGAGCATACTGAATTTTCCCTAGACACAGATAGGATTGAAAGTGCACCATGGCGGCGATTGCACTGTGGACGCTTTGTTCCCACCTGTCTAGCGGCTTGCTCGTTGTGCGACCGACTCTTAAATGCATTATCACTGCCATTCACGGCATTATAAGCGGGCATGTAAACACCGTTAGGACATCAAGTGTTTTGTCTCCTCTGAATAATTTAGGTAACGGCCTTAAACGCTGCCAACTTCATGTTGCACATGGCACGTTGCATGCTGCCTGCTACCTGTTACCAGCCACCTATCCGTAGTTGAAAGCAATACCAACAACCGCAACGCCAACCCCAAAAGGCTGCAGCTAGCAGCCACAAACTTGTGACTGAATAGAAAACAGGGGCTGCTTTTATATGATTACGACGCACAGTAGGGCCTTCTGACTTTTTGCGTTGTAAAAGTCATATATCCTGAAGTAATCAAGATATTTCATAATTTAAATAGCATGTAACAGATTATTTCTCAAGCTTTAAAAAAAGTTTTAAACAACTACAGGGTGGTTCAATATATGCTACTAAAGTTATGTTTTATAAATATTAAAGAATTGCATATAGCCAAAATGCAATTTTTTTTTTAAGTTTGGTGGTGTTTTTAATATTTGTATATTTGGGTTAATATTTGGCCATAACTTTCAAAATATCTAATCTTTTTTTAAAAAAGTATTTAAACATTTTTTCTTGCTTTTGCTTTTTGGGCTTCTTTGGACAATTCACTGATTGCCTAGCATTGCTATTCGATAATATCTTTCCCATGTGGGGGTAAGTTTTGTTTCTGGACAAGTATGGAACAAAAGGTTAGCAATTATGACACTGAATTTGGGACCACTAAAGTTTTCTTTGCAGTTTATAACATTTAGGATAGTACCCTATTTTTTCATTATTGCATGACTGACTCCAGTGATTCGAGTTGCTGCCTCCTGATTCTCAAAGAATGTTCGTGAGGTATTTTCATCGTTGGTATTTCCGTATAAGTATTTTGGGCAATCTATTCTCAGTCTAAATCCTTTGTAAAGTTCATCCTGTATCATTTTTTTTTTAATGATGTGTGTTCTTGTCAAAAGTTTCCCTATCGCGTTAAAGGTAAAAATGTTGCAGGTTCCCACTGGAAAAAGCCCTCTGTCATTACCAATTACAATTTATCACCACATACTATTTTTATGGAAAAGGTCACAGGTATATTTCACTAAAAAAGGGTACAAATGTTACGCAGAAGCACAAGCGAACAATAGCTTATACACCTGGTGTCCCTAAACCCATTAAAAATGGGAAAATGTGTGATATGCAAACTCCATAAAGTACATATATTCTTGATCACTATTAATAGCCGAGTCGATATAGCCATGTCCGTCTGTCTGTCCGTCCGTCTGTATGAACACGCGTTTCTCAGAGACTACAAAAGGTAGAGACTTTATATTTAAAATATAAGGTCTCGTAGTGCCGGGTCAATACAAGTTTATCGATCCCGTTCAAAAGTTATCGATAAATTTCGATTATAGACAAGTGTTTTTCGGGCATAGCTTGAATTTCATAAAAGCTTGAGACTTTAGGTTTAAGTTTAAGTTATTGTACTGCCGGCTTGGTACAAAATCATCAATCGTTCACTCGTTTCGATATCTCAGCTCGATCAAAAGTTATCGATAAATTGAGATTGCAGAACAGTGTTTTTAAGGTATAGCTTAAAAGTTATAAGACGTAGAGTCACCAAATTAGGTACATGTATTCTCCAATAGCATACAGAGGTTAAATACATTTCACTTTTTGGATACCCCTCCCCGATCTTCCAGAAATCGAAAAATACGTATTTTTTCGGATTTTACATAGTCTCGCATTTATATGTCATCTTTATGTCCTACAAATTTCGATCGGACAATAAACAAAAAGTTATTTACGATTCAATGTAACATAGTTTGGGGCCAAAGGGAGAAGAAGAAGCAAATCAATTGCATGAGTCGCGCAGCCAGCAGCCAGCAGCTTGTGTTTGTATGTGTGTGTGTGTGTGCTTCAATATATAAATGCAGATAGAGAATTATGAATGTAAGAACTGGGTTCAGGGTATCTCCTAGTCGGGCACTCTCGACTAGAGCACTCTTTCTTGTTATACCCTGATCCCATTAAAAATGGGAAAAAGGGGTATTATGGTTTTGTGCAAAAGTATGTAACAGGCATAAGGAATCATCTCCGACCCCATAAAGTATATATATTCTTGATCACTATCAATAGCCGAGTCGATTTAGCCCTGTCCGTCCGTCTGTCCGTCTGTATGAACGCGTGTTTCTCAGAGACTAGAAAAGCTAGAGACTTCATATTTGAAATATAAGTTCTCGTAGTGCCGGGACAAGACCAGTTTATCATTTTCATCATCATTTTTTCGATATCTCATCCCGTTCAAAAGTTATCGATAAATTTCGATTCCAGCCATGTGTTTTTCGGGTATAACTTGAAAGTTAAAAAAACCAAGCTAGCGATTTTATATTTAAGTTTAAGTTACTGTACTGCCGGCTCAATACAAACTTATCATTTTTTTTTTGATATCTCAATCCTTTCAAAAGTTATCGATAAATTAAGATTCCGGAACAGTGTTTTTAAGGTATAGCTTAAAAGTAATAAAGTGTAGAGTCACCAAATTTGGTACATATATTCTCCTATAGCATACAAAGGTAAAATACATTTCACTTTTTGGATACCCCTCTCCAATCTCACAGAAATAAAAATATACGTAATTTTAAAGGTATGACCTTCATATTTTTCATAGTTACACATTTCTATGCCAGCTTTGTGTCCTACAAATTTTAATTTGATCAGACAATAAACAAAGAAGTTATAAACTATTCAATGTACCATAGTTTAAAGTCAAAGGAAGAAGAAGAATCAATGCAAATGTATGATGCGCGTAGCAAGCAGCTTTTGTTTGTATATGTGTGTGTTTCTATGTATGAATGCAGAGAAATAACTTCAATGAATGTAAGACCTTGGATCAGGGTATCTCCTAGTCGGGCACTCTCGACTAGAGCACTCTTACTTGTTTTTATTTAAAATTTACGTACTTTTCGATATGACTATGACAATAGCCAATGGTAATCAAAAATCATAGCGTAATTTGTAGCAGTCTATCAAAATTACCAACTTTAAACACTTGTAGCACCTAAACTACAGCGGGAGAATCATGTAAATATTTAATATGCTACTGTTGCCAGTTGCCACTTGCAAGCTGCAATTTGCCAGTTTAAAGTATGAGTTACCAGCGCTGTTGCAGACATTGTCGTTGCTGCCAGCTTGTGTACAAGCTAAATTAGCCAACAAACTAAAAACGCTGAGTTACTTTTGACAGTTCTGATAAGCAATTGAGAAAGAAGAAAATTTATTTACTTCACATCAATTTGCATCATATTTAAATCTTAAAAATCTTACCCGACTAATCCGCGAGCGCCGGGACTAGATCCCGGGACCGTCTGTTTGCAAGGCGTGTGTTTTCCCACTGAGCCATCCAACCTATATTTTACTCGACAGCTAAACTCAAACACAAGCCGACAGAATAATTTTATTTAATTGCGTAAAAGACCTTGTTGCTAGTACTCGAAAGATTGTACTAATTTTAGTATAATATACTTAATTTAGTTTTGTAAATAAATAAAACTAAAAAAATCGTAAGTCTTGACCGGCAATTGAACCCGCACAACTCTCGTTTGCAAGGCGTACACCTTACCGACTGAGCTACACCGAAACAAAATCACATTCCACGCGCTCTTTTCCGCAATTATCACACTTTTGGGGTGGATTTTCCAAAATTTTAAAGTCATGTTTTTAATATTTCGTTATGTAGAGCTTTAAAAAAAAATTTGATTATAATCTGACGAAAATTTTATTTTCATTCTTAAAAACTAGACCCACCACTTTGCAAAACACGGTGTTCGAGTAGTCGAACGATGTCGGCCATAGAACATTCAACGCAATGCTTTTACAGCTATACATTTTTGGACAAGAAAAATAATTTTGCTATTTTTTCATGCATTGTGTATGTAACGGTCAATTTGATTTTCTCTGGTGTTCTCTTTTGGTTGATTTGCACTGTTTGTGTATGCAATGGTTAACTTTATATTCTCTTTCGGTTGGTTTGTACGCCTTTCATTGGCGATCGAGAAACTTTCTGTGTTAATTTGTTTTTGTTGCTGATTGCTGAAGGTTTCGCGTAGTGATTTTCATTGTGCAAATTATTGTTAGGTGTGAGTAATTGCCCCAGCTGCCGATAATGGATGTTCCAAAGTTTCTACGTCGCACAGTGGCGCCCGTAGAACAAGTGAGGTTGCAAAAATCAAAAATTTCATGTGCCCCAAAAAAATATTGAATGAACCTATTTTATAGGAAACCAACGATTTCAAATCTGCTATCTCTAATACAACCAGATATTTGGTTTAGAAGATATAGCCCTTCAAAGTTGCTTGATTTTCAGTGTTACAAAATCAACACAATTTTATTGTAATTTGGTCGACTTTCAGATACAAAATCCCAAAAACTAGGAAACGGATCGTCATTATTTTTAATTTTATTAAGGTAAATCGATATTTACAAACTATCCATTTTTTCACTATTTCTCAACTTTGATGGAAAAAAAAAAAATTATAATTTATTATTTTTGCCATATTTTCAAAATAGGTTCTTTGATTATTCCTTTATCTAATGCAAAAAGTTTCAGCTGCCCGTTTTTGCCCCTTTTTTTAAAAGTTAAAATAGTGAAAAAAGACATAGTTTCAAAAATGTGTTGCATGCATTTCTGGTCAATTTATGACATATAACCGTGAAAACCCATTCTTATTGTTATTGTTTCGTTCGTTATTGTTAAGATACCTGATTTTTGTTTTTCATTCTGTAATGCTTGCCTGAGATCCTTTGTCAAATCCTGGTCTCTAAATTGAGGTGCAATTACAGGATATACAAATTCATTACCAGGTACGCACCAACTATAGAAATTGCGGTGGCGTACAAGTAGTCACACATCTCATACAGGTAGGCACAAATTTTCTTCGGACACGTGCTTAGTACCCAAATTGCATTACCTGACCTAAGCCCATATGTATACAAATAACAGGTACATTTTTTAGGCATGAAAGCTAACTCTTTTTATGAACCCTTATTCCAAACGGTATCTATCAGGTAATAGATTAGACTATATATTGAAAAACAAGCATAATCCCTGGATTAGTCTACGACTGAAAGTTGACGAGACAAGTACTTCATTACACTTCAAACATGTCGTTGAACAACCATAAATTATTTGACCTGTTTAAGAAGTCAACCACATTAAACAATTTCACGGAAGCTGCCTTCAAAGAATTTAATAGTTTATATGGAAATATACAGAGAAGCGAAAATATGCGAAATAAACTTCGCATGATTTATGCCAGTCTAAACTCTTTAAAACTAAACTTTATAAAAAATACAGGTTGCTAAACACTTTCAAAGCATCAAGGGTGAGACAGAATGAGGACCTCTTCAACATGTTAGCAGCATCTTCCGATCCACTTATTTCATCACTGCGCCATGTAAAGTCACGAAAAGAGTTAGAAAATATTTATAGTTCAGAAATGATTAGTCTTTTAGATATACCTTCTGTATAAGATTGTGAGCAATATTTTACAAAAAATTAAAGTTAACAAACAAAATTTTTTTTTAAATATTTATAATATAAGTTTTAAATAATAAAAGCCTTTCAAACAAAACATAATAAATCAATAAATTACAAAAATATATTTTTTATTTCCCAGAAAATTGATTTTTCAACAAATTTCAACACGCAAACTCATTTCATAGGTTGATTAATTATCTGTCATATGCTTTTTAAATTGATCGATTATCTCTTTTGGTTCAAAAGTTATGATTTTTGCAACGAAAAAACTCAAATGGCGCCACTGTGCGTCGTAAGGCACTCTCTCTGAGAGATATTCTTGATGAGCTGCTAAATAACAACACAGATGATGAAATCAAAGCTGTAACTGTAATTCCACCTGAACAGTTTGACGGAATTACTGATGAAGAGGACATTGACGAAGAAAATAGCATACATAATGAATCTTTGTCAAAGGATATGGCTGGCACCTTCGAGACTGAGACTCGAAAAGACCGCATGGGTATGTCTGGCATCGCAGATGCACCTTATATTAAACCAATTGTTCGGCGCTCCGTTCGTCTTGCTGATGAGGATGAGCTACCATCAACATCAACCGGAATGCAGAATTCTCTTTCGACAAAACGTGTAACGAAAATATCAACACCGAATTGTACCGTAGCACAAAAAGCCGCCCAGCGCTGAATTAGAAATATCTAAATATAAATTGCGATCTGCAATGCCATCATCAAAATGGGTGAAACAGAGACTTTCAGGCTACTAAGTTAAATTTTGATATTACTAATGTGCCAGAGCCGCTAGAGGAGGTGCAACTCGACATTGCAAACCAGCTCCGCGATCGATGGGCCTCTGATATTTTCTTTAAATTCTTTGATAATGAACTTTGCGAATTGATTGTCATAGAAACAAAACGATACGCCATGCAAAACAACGCCCACCCAACCAGTGTTGCTAAACATTTATTTTAGTGAACACCCTTTTCACTAGATTTTAAATAGCACTTATCCTAACGGTCGAGATGTTCCCCTCTCCTCCATTAAAGGGCCTTAAGCGCACATTTCGAATATGCAATTGAACATTTAATCATTATTTATCTTACACGGTAACATTTAAATTTCTTTCCTGGAATTACAATTTTACAACATTTTTAGGCATGAGAGTGTCTCCAGGCAACTGGCTAATTAAATAGTGGTACACCAGAGGTGAGCGATCAATACGCGAGGCAAACCAGAATAAATCACTTTTAAGACATAAACGTACTTTCTTCGTTTCATCAATCTGTACTTGAGTAATTAACTTGAAGAATTTTATGGATTCCTTTAGACGAAAAAGTTATATTTCATCGTGTTTGCCATCTTGTTCATTTCCTTTGTGACTTCATCAAAGTTTTTATTCACTTCTTCTGTAGTAGAGCGTACCAAGTTTGAAGTTGCGTCGATGATCGAAGTCTGGTTGCTAGCATATTCGTTTAGGTGTTTCTCGTTCTGGATTATGGTTTGTATGTTTTCTTTTATTCTATTTGCTGTGCCAATGTCAAAAAATATTATAAACCTTTTTTCCATTCCCATGCTTAAGTGATGATTTTTTTTCTCTCCTGTATATTGTTTATTTTCAACTTTATGGTGCGGCTCACTGTTGTACAGTATTCTTTAAATTCACCCAATTTCTCACAAATTAAGTCCGTTTTCTTCATGACCTCATCAGCTTGTTTCAAAATTTCGAAATATGCTTGCATGTTGTAGTAAAACAACAATTGCCAGCTTGACGAGACGACTTCCACTTTTCTAAGATTGTCCCTTAGCATTGCTGTTTGTTGATCCATGTTCTGTATTTTCAACCAGCTTAAATAGTGGTACTTGCTACCTGCAGAATTATTAGCAGGCTAAAAATCGTCGCTTTCCCTAGCGATGTTTTAGGTGCTCTTGTTTTGATCCGATCTCTTGATTTGTCGGTTTGCTCTTCCTTTTCCAGAGTTGGAAGCAGACAGATCTTATTTATTGATCTTTTAACTTCACCCGTATTAGTTTTGACTGTTACTACTCGAACTTTAGCATCTTGTCCTTAAGTAGTTTTACTTATTTTTCCCTTTGGCCATCCGGCTGGATGCGTGTTATCATGTTTCAATAACACAAGTTGGCCTTCCTTGGGGTTTGACTTTCCTTGTCGCCATTTCGTTCGCTGTTGCATTGACCAAGTATTCCTCTTTCCATTTTCTCCAGAATTTTCCTTTGATGCGCTGCATGTGTCTCCATCTGTCTAAAGATCCAATTTTTCGCTTTTCATCAAAGTGTTCTGGGGCTCCAATAAGTGGTATTCGAACAATAAAATGGCCGGCGTGACAAAGTGCCACTTGATGCCTTCATTTTCAAGCACTGGTGCAAGACTGCTATTGCTTTTTATAGCTGCGACCAACTCCTTGTCTAGTATCCCAGCTGCACCCACAAAATTTGTGCCGTTGTCTGAATACAAATGTTCACTTTTGCCGCGTCTGGCAAAGAATCGGCGTAGAGCCTCTAGAAACTTATCTGATGATAAGTCGCTGACTGCCTCCAGGTGTATTGCCTTTGTAGCCATGCATACAAATAGGCATATGTAACCTTTGTATGATTTTTGACCTGTTCCCTTTAAGCAGCGAATTCGCAGGGGTCCAGCGTAGTCGATGCCTGTGTTTTGGAACGGGTTACTGTTACTGTTACACCTGTTACTCGATACACCGGTAAATTTCCCATCAGTTGGCTGGCCAATACCTTTATATTTATATACCTTATACAGGTAACACAATCGCGTAAATATTTCTTCAGGGTGTTCCGTAAGCCAAAGATCCAGAATTCTCTATGAATGATGTTTCCCATCAGCTTAAGTCCACCGTGTAGTGTTTTTTTATGAGTGTTGTGTATAATCAGCCAGGCCAACTCTGATTTTCCAACTATAATTGGGTGCTTCACATCATAAGGCAGTATTGCATTTTGAAGACGGCCTTCCACGCGGAACACTCCATCCTTATTCAGAAAGGGGTTGAGCGCCTGTAATTTACTCTTTGCTGCCAAAGGTTTTCCAGCTTTTAGCAAGTTAACTTCTTGACCAAAATCAAGTTGTTGTTGTAATTTTACAGCTGCTGTTTTGGCCATATTCAATTCGTCGACGGCTATAAAGCGTAATACATAGGCCATTACGCTTTTTAGCTTATCAAGAGATGAACACTTTGTAAGAAGTGGGATAAGCCAATTATCTTTTTTGGTTAGAGTGGCTAATATAACCGTTTCAGGTTCTTCAAACTGTGGCCACTGATTTTACGGTTTGGTCAACCACTCGGGTTCTTTCCACCATATTTCACATGCTGCTAAATGTTTTGGTCTGCTGGTTTGTCTGCTGATTTGACGTATCTCCATTCGACTTGAGGCAATTTTTTGTATATTCTGTCTACTCTGGTTTTGTCGAATTTATCTTTGCTGCGCTTGTTCTTTATCCAAGCCAGCGAAATCTGAGAATCACTCCATGATTGCGTTTTGGTGTGATTTCCCACTATTGCTCGTATTTAAGCTAATAGTTTTTTTGGAATCGTCTTCTTGTTTTTTATTGGATTCACCTTGCTTTTTGCAGCCAGCAAAGTGATTTTGTTTCCAACCTTGGTATACACCACTGCTGCATACGCCTTTTCTGATGCATCACAAAACCCATGTATTTCCGTGGCATCAGTGTTTGATTTTCCAGAGCAGCACGGTATAGTTAGTAAGTTAGTTATAGCTATAGTTAGTCCGGCAAAGCGCTTGCGTGTTCTTGCCAATAGCTGACCAGGCTGGGTCATAGCTTCCATAGCTCCTGGATGAAGCATTTTCCCTGCAGTGCAACAGCAGTGGATCGAAGATTCTCAATTGAGATAAAATTAAACGTTTTGTAATGCGCAATAATTTTGGGAAATCGACAAAAAATGTAAAGACATCCTTTTTGGGGTCCCATTGTTGGCCAAGAGTTTTAATTGACTCGTCCTTGTTTATTATAATTTTTTCAGTTGAGTCACCATTTTGAATTCCAGCAATGATTCTGTCATTATTTGATACCCATTTTCTCAAATGCATGCCAACTTTTTCCATGTATCTTACATCCGTTTGCGTTTTTATGCAGTCGCCTATTGAGTCGCCACCAGAGATAAGAACATTCTTGTAGAAGTCTTGCTTGATTGTTGTCATCAGTTGGTTGTTGCCTTGGTAGTGTCGATTTGCTAGTTCTTGCAGATAGCGTACTGCTAAAAATGGCGCAGCTGATGTTCCGTATGTTATTGTAGTCAGCTTGAACTCCTTAATTGGCTATTTTGGGTCATCTCTCCAGAGGATGTACTAATATTCCTGATCGTCTTTGGCGACTCTAATTTGACGATACACAGAAAAAAAAATCCGTACTAAAAATTAAGTTTAAAATACTTGATTTATCCGACAGCGTACTTGAAATTTTTAAGTATGTATTCAGGCTATAATTCTTAAATTAAGCCTTTATCACGATTGAATGACAATAAAAATATAATAGCTGAGAGAGAAATTAAATTGGCTCTCTTTTGCTCGCGCTCTCTCAATTTTTTTCACATTCTTTTGCTGTATTCGGCATTTGTTTTGGTGTAGCTCAGTGGGTAAGGTGTGTGTCTTGCAAACGAAAGCTGTGCGGGTTCAACTCCTGGTCAAGACCTAAGTTTTTTAAGTTTTATTTTTTTTATTTTTATTTATTTATGTATATAATACTGAAATAAGTACAATATTTCGAGTACTAGCAACTTTGTCTGCTAGGCAATTAAATTAAATTATACTGTCGGCTTATGTCAGAGTTTAGCTGTTAAGCATTAAATAGGTTGAATAGCTCAGTGGGAAAACACAAGCCTTGCAAACAGTGGAGGGTCACGGGTTGTTCTAGTCCCGGCGAGGTCAAGTCGTTAAGATTTGTAAAATGATGCAAATTAATATGAGGTAAATAAGTTTTCTAAATACAGTGACATTGTAAGGATGATTGATTGTGCTATACTATGTTATAACTAAAAGATAAAAAAACATTTGGTATAGATATGCTCGGATTTAATTTCAATTCAAACGGCCAGCTCAAGAACAAATTAAATCATGAAATTTTTTTTTTTATTTACCACCCGTTATTAATTTAATTCAATCCCGAATCAGGCTAAAAACAAGCCTAATTTAAGAATTCCGGGATTGAAAAAAACGTACTTGAATCAAGTATTTCGTACTTGGTTTAAGAATATCCGAGATCACCATACTTCTGACACCGTTTCGGCTTGATTTTAGCCCGGAATCTCTCTTCTGGATGAACTGCGTTTTATTTTCAAGTAGACTTGTTTTGATAATTTTCGGCAGACGCGTATTTACCATAGCCATGACTTTTCTAATGTAGACAAAATGAACGAAAACATTTCTTGATGTAGAAGCGTAGTAATCGTTCCACCTGATCATATTTTTCCACTCTCCATATAGGAGCCGCATAGCACATAATGGTCCTAGCAGTGGCCAAAACAATTTGTACTTTGAGCTATGGCTGATATTTTTTTTTCCGAGCATTTTTTTCCACGTGCTGTTTATGGCGATTTTGGAGGCTGTTAGTTTTTGATTTAAGTGCTTAGCAAAGTTAAGGTTTGATGTGATTGTCACTCCTAAGTACTTGTAGTTATTTACAACTGCAAGTTCCTCTCCGTTGAGAAACCACTTATACGTCGTTGCTCTGCGGCCTCTACCATCCAGTATTGCCATTATTATACCCTGATCCCATTAAAAATGGGAAAAAGGTATAATGGTTTGTGCAAAAGTATGTAACAGGCATAAGGAAGCATCTCCGACCCCATAAAGTATATATATTCTTGATCAGTATCAATAGCCGAGTCGATATAGCCATGTCCGTCTGTCTGTCCGTCTGTCCGTCCCTCTGTATGAACGCGTGTTTCTCAGAGACTACAAAAGCTAGAGACTTCATATTTGAAATATAAGTTCTCGTAGTGCCGGGTCAATACAAGTTTATCATTTTTTTTCGATATCTTATCCCGTTCAAAAGTTATCGATAAATATCGATTTCAGACAAGTGTTTTTCGGGCATAACTTGAAAGTCACATAAGCTAGAAATATATTATATTTGAGTTTAAGTATATATATTTGAGTTTAAGTTACTGTACTGCCGGTTTTAAACGAACTCATCTTTTTCTTTTCAATATCTCAATCTTTTCAAAAGTTATCGATAAATTAAGTTGCCAAAACAGTGTTTTTAAGGTATAGCTTAAAAGTTATAAGACGTAGAGTCACCAAATTTAGTACATATACTCTTCAATAGCATACAGAGGTTAAATGCATTTCACTTTTTGGATACCCCTGTATTTTAAGAGGTATGACCTTCGGATTTTAAATAGTCTCACATTTATATGCCATCTTTGTGTCCTACAAATTTCATTACGATGGGAAAATAAACAAAGAAGTAATTAACGATTCAATGTAACATAGTTTGGCGCCAAAGGAAGACGAAGAAGCAAAGCAAATGTATGACGCGCGTAGCAAGCAGCTTTTGTTTGTATATGTGTGTGTTTCTATGTATGAATGCAGAGAAATAACTTCAATGAATGTAAGACCTTGGATCAGGGAATATTCTAGTCGGGCACTCTCGACTAGAGCACTTTTACTTGTTTTTGATTTGTCACAGTTTATCCACAGGCTCCATACTTGGCAATACGCATCAATGGCATCTATCATTTATTGCATCGAGCTGCTGTTATCGGCGAGTAGCACCATGTCATCAGCATACATCAGAACTTTTATGCGTTGGGAACTAATAGTTGCGAGAGCGTAAGCGCGAGAGCGCGAGCAAAAGGGAGCCAATTTCAATTCTCTCTCAGCTATTATATTTTTGGACGGGATTGTTTTAAGAATTCGTAATTATCCTTCGCCCGCAACTGTTCGCTAAGAATTTGGATTTAGAATCCTGATTTTCACAAGGAATCGCTGCGGTACGCCTATACTTCATGAGGATACGTCGGGCTCTTCTGCAAATCGCAAGGATACGCCTGACCCTCCATTACGCAATGGCTATCACCCAGCTCTCATACTTAGAAGAATATCGCTCTTCGGCTCATAAGACTTGGCCACACGGTCATTACACGTGGCAAGGAGGAGGACTCGTGAGGAGCCCCCGGGTGTAGTCGGGATCCGACGGTGATTCTGGGTTATGCTCGGTGGGATCAGAAAGGGCTTGGCGGGGTCGTTGCGCCGTGTGGATTTCGTACCGGTTCGATCGACACTCGGTCCCGCCCGACGTCTTCTGTTCGCCAAAGGGTACTGAGCTCGCCTTCTTGACCGAAAAAAAAATATATCTCAAATATATCAAGAAACACGTCAAAAGAAAAAGAGATGTACAGAAAAGTTGAATGAAGAAGACAGATTGGGCCGAAAATCGAGAAAGTACCGTACGATTTGCTGCTCAGCTTTGTTCTGCGTCGTCATACAGGCTGTGTAGCTCATGTAAAACGAAGTAAATAAAACTAAAATTAGTACAATCTTAAGAAAAACTAACAACTATGCCTGCGACTCAATTAAACTAAACTATTCTGTCGGCTTATGCTAGAGCTTAACTGTTCATTATTTACTTGGATGCATAGCTCAGTTTGAAAACGCACGCCTTGCGAACGAGCCGGGGCTTTCAGGTTCGCTTCCGCGGTCAAGTCGGAATTTTTTTCAAATGAATTAAGTTATGTTTAATGATGTTAAATAAACTTTCTTTATAATGTGAAATCGTAATATGTTAATGATTGTCAGCAAGGCAAAACTATCTTCTTCAAGTCCTTAACATGATATAAACAAATATATATGTACGATGTATATTATTTATATATATTATCGAGTTTTATTTCGAATATAGTATGTGTTTAAATTTTATATATTTGTATACGTCACCGCGCATTAGCAATCGGAAGTAATTTTTTCTTACGCTTCGATATTAATTTATATTTATTTCCTGGCTTTATTCAAACGTGAACTTACGTTTTTACGTGCCGAAAATTACTTGTGACGTGTGAATTACATCGGTTGTGTCAAACACACAGTTGGACAATAGCATTTGCCGGCGTGCGGTGCTAAGCCCTGTTTTTATAAACAAATAAAACACAATCGGGCGAATATTGAAAATTTACCTCCCCCATTTTGCACAAACGTAAATCTAATCAAACAAATAGAAAACCATTTTCTCTGCAATTTTTGTTGGTTTTTTTTTTTAATATTTGTTGTGTAGATTTTTGACAATAAATTAAAAGCTGATCGGATGATAAACCAAAAAGTTTCATTCAACAGCTTTCCCGCGATTTTCCGACTTTAGGGATAGATTTCCCAAAATTAAAAAGTCTTATGTGTAGCTTTGATAATGAGTTTGGAGCTGATCGGATGGAAAAGAAAAGTCATACAACAGTTTTCCTTCCAAAAATTTTAAAATCACGTTGCCTAAAGGTTTTTTTGTGAAGCTTTGACAATGAGTTTGAAGCTAATCGGTCGAATATTGAAAATTTACCACCCCAATTTCAACGCAGGGGAAAGGATTTTTCCCAATAAGTGAATATCATTTTTATGGAATCTCCTAATAGATCTTGGAAAATAATTTTAAATCCGATTAAATTAAAAAATATTGGTTTATTTTTCCAAAAAACTCCGATAGATTTCCGGATTTTCAAAAATAGCAAAATCACGCTGTTTATATTTTGTTATGTAGAGTTTTGAAAATAAGTTTGAAGCTAATCGGATGAAGACGAAACCACTGTGAAATTTTTACTCTCTAGCTCTTATGGTTTGGGTCCTGCGTTGATCACCATCGCCATTGCTCTCTTTTGCTCGCGCTCTCTCAATTTTTTTCACATTCTTTTGCTGTATTCGGCATTTGTTTTGGTGTAGCTCTGTGGGTAAGGTGTGTGTCTTGCAAACGAAAGATGTGCGGGTTCAACTCCTGGTCAAGACCTAAGTTTTTTTAAGTTTTATTTTTTTTATTTTTATTTATTTATGTATATAATACTGAAATAAGTACATTATTTCGAGTACTAGCAACTTTGTCTGCTAGGCAATTAAATTAAATTATACTGTCGGCTTATGTCAGAGTTTAGCTGTTAAGCATTATTTTTATTTATTTAATGTCGACTAGAAACAGTCAGACACAGAAAATTTAAATTTACAAGACATTTAAATGATTTGGTTTAAAATAAAAAAATTTTAATTTAAAATTATATAATAAAAGTTAAAAGAAAATTGACAATTAAAAATATAAAATGTAAAAATATAAAATATAAAATCTGGGGGTGTTTAAAAAGCAAAATTGGTCCAACATTTGTTGCAAGGATTGGGGAAAACCCAGAAAAACCCAATCAGACCAAAAATAAGTTAGTGTTAGGTATTAATTAGTGTTAGGTATTAGTAGCGGGGAAAGGTGTTTTCATCTATGCACGGTCAGAGATCCCGCGGAGATAGATGAGAACAGATGATTTAACTACAGGGAGAGAGAGTTCTGCCGAGAATACGTGGAATAATGAATTATACGATTTGCAAAGGACACGAATTGGATTGTGCAAAGCATAATCAGTCGTGCATGATGATAATACGAAAGGGACAAAGTTTCTAGTTGGTCTACTAGGAACAGAAAAGTTAAGGCGACCTAAAAGAGAAGAGGAGTCAATATCGCCGTTAATTAACTTATGCAGGAAGACAACACCAAGGGCTGTTCTACGGTTAATTAGCGACGGAAGATTGATGAGTAAAAGGCGACTGGAGTACGATGGCAAACGGAGATTGGGATCCCAGTTTAGTCCACGTAAGGCGAAGAGAAGAAATTGCTTCTGAACAGACTCAATACGATCTTGAGAGTTTTGATACTGGGGGCCCCAAATGCATGAGCAGTATTCAAGGATAGGACGGACCAAGGAAACGTAGAGAAGTTTGGTGGTGAAAGGATCGTTAAATTCTTTCGACCAGCGTTTAATGAAGCCCAGTACACCTCTGGCTGCATTAACGATAGAAGAAATATGGAGATTAAAGCTCAACTTTTTGTCAAAAATAACTCCAAGATCTTTAACTGTAAAAATACGTTGCAATGAAATATTGTCAATCGTATAAGTGGCTAAATGGGGTCTAGAACGACTGAAAGTCATAAACATACATTTTGAACAATTAAGATGCAGTTGGTTTGCCGAACACCAAAGCTGCATAGCGTTCAAATCATCTTGTAGATGAGTATGACACAGGGGATCGGTATACGACAAAATAAGTTTCACATCATCTGCGTACATAAGAATGCGAGAATGTGTCAAAATAGAGGGCAGGTCATTAATAAAAAGAGTAAAGAGTAAAGGTCCAAGATGACTTCCCTGTGGTACCCCAGAAGTGACGTGTACCGTTTTCGAAGAAGTTGACCTAAGCAATACTCGTTGAGTCCGACCATTTAAATAGGAGGAAGTCCAAACCAGAAAAGATGGAGGGAATCCTAAGCAATCAAGCTTATACAGCAGAAGTTCATGGTTGACAGAGTCAAATGCTTTACTGAAATCGGTGTAAATGACATCAGTTTGCATTTTCATAAGAAATGCATCATTTACAAGGGAGGTAAATTCAAGTAAATTGGTCGTAGTGGACCGACTCTTAACAAAACCATGTTGGGCAGGGGAGTAAATCGACTTACAGAGATGTTGCAAAGACGAAGTTAGAAGTTTTTCAAATAATTTAGGGATGGCTGATAGCTTTGCAATGCCTCTGTAATTAGAAATATCAGACTTCCCACCTTTTTTGTGGAGAGGAATGATGAACGATTCCTTCCAAATAGATGGAAAGACTGCAGAGTCAAGGGATAGGTTAAAAAGTTTTAGCAATGGTTGAAGTAGGGAATTACAGCACTCCTTGAGCACACAACTAGGTATGTTGTCTGGCCCAGGAGAGAAAGATGGTTTTAGTGAATTAGATGCAGAAAGAAGTGAGGCATCTGTGATACCAGGATTAAATAATAAGTTCGAAGGTGAAATGTTATACGGATAAGTGTTAGTGTGGGGGACAGAGGAATATGTTGATTGGAAAAAGTTGGCAAATAGATCAGAAGCAGTAGAGTCGTTGCTAGCTTTTTCTATCCCAAGAAAAAAGGAAGAAGGCAAATTTGAAGATTTGCGCTTTGAATTAACAAAGTTGTAAAATTGCTTAGGATCTTGAGTAAACTGTCGTTTGCAACGAGAAAGGTAGTTCTCGTAGCATTGGGAGTTTAAAAGGACAAAGTTGGACTTGGCTACAGAATATTTGGACAAGTCAACACTAGAACCAGACTTCTTAAACTTTTTAAAAAACTTAGATTTAATGTTTTTTAAGTAAGAAAGACGTGGTGTAAACCATGGTGGTTTGCTCGAGGCACATGAAGGGATATATTTCGGAATGCAGATATCAAACAATGCATAAAGGGTTTCATAGAATATGTTAGCAGCAACATCTATGTCAACCGAATTGTTTAAAAAAGACCAATCTGTTGCATAAATATGCTGGTTCAGAAGACTATAATTCCCTTTACGGAAGCAATATCGTTTTTTAGTAGGGGATGCTGAAGGCAAAGAACATGTTCTAAAAAATGAAAGTGAAATTTCGATAGTGGGATGGTACGAATCTTCCGGCATTGTTAAAGGCGCTGATCTAGATATAGCAGCTGTAGAGCTATCGTTGATAAAAACCAGATCAAGCATTCTATTCAAATGATTTAGAATTGAATTGATTTGAAACAACGAAAGATCGAACATGCAATCGAAAAAATCATGTTGAGCTGAGGGTATAAGGTGGTTTGTACTATTGAAAAGTGACCATGTAATGCTTGGCAGATTGAAATCACCTAACACTACAAATAAGTCATTATCACGCACATGGGTTGAAATTTCCCTTATATAAGATATATGTTGCATATAGACTTGAATATCGGAAGAAGGGGGAATATAGGAGCATGAAATATATAAGGCCCTTGATGGGAAAACAACCTTAACAGCAACAATTTCAACACTAGCTGGCGCAGAGAAATTAAAAATATCCGACTGGAGTGTGGTTTTGATGGCAATTAGTACGCCACCACCTCGAGTCGGCCGATCGCGTCTATAAATAATAAAGTTATTGGCCAAAATTTCGCAGTCAGACACTGTGGAGTTTAACCAAGTTTCTGAGAAAGCGATAATGTCAGAATCAAAAGAAATACTGTTCATGAATAAATTTTTAAGTTTAGACATAAGGCCTCTAACATTCTGGTATTGAATGGTAGTTAAATGGGGATCTAGTTTTTTGAAACATTGCTAGATGAAGATGAAGAGCTGCCAGCTGGAAGTGAAACAGGCAAAGGATTGTTTCGAATTTTAGGTTTAAATTCATGAACAATCATTTGAGGTGGCCAAAATTTTGGATCACAAATGATCGGGAACACGTCATGAGGGACACTTACTTTGAAGGAAGCTATTTCCCGAGGAGTAGAAAATTTAAATTTAGTTATGGAAACACTAGCTGAAGATTTACTGGAAATATAAGCCGCTAAGGACTCGCATGTAGTGTCAGCTGAAAGCCTGGAAACAAACACTTGCTTTCTGGGGGCAACTACATTAAGGATTGGCTGAGGTGGAGCTGAAATTGCAATGTGATTAGTTCCCTCATTAGAAACAGGGCTTTGAGAAGTTCTGCGCTTGCGACGTGAAACCACTCGTGACGCAGTGGTTGTCACCGGAGCGGGCTCGATAGTTGGGGGTATGATCGCATCCCCTGGAGAAGGCAAGGGAGTAAATTGTAGAGACGGCGACGGTGACAGAGACAGAATCGTCGAAACGTCCAGATTTTGTGGAGTTGCCAGAAGTGTTGGAGATGTCTGAACGATAGAAGGGGGCACAGGTGAAGGCACACTTAAAAAAAGAGATTCTAACTGGCGTGTAGGTGAGGTCTCAAATTTGTATTGGCTCAGCAATTCCTCGCCTGAGGCAAAATCACTAGCGAGAAGCTTTGCCATCTTTTGCAATTTTAAAAATTGACTTTTAACGGAATTATACATTCGCGAAAAGTCTATTTGCATGTCGATGCAAACTGGGCACGACCATTTCAAGCCGCCGTTTCCTTTTTTAGCAATAGCGGTGACTTTATCGCATTCGCGACCAGTAAGCCCTGCACATTTGGCATGCATAATGTTCTCGCACAACCAACAATAAATAAATTGCGGCTGAACAGAATCATCAGCCTGCTTAAAAGTGCAATTTTTCTTGCAGCACGACATATTGACTACGGGGGTCAAACAAATTGCACAAATTTAGAAATAGAGAAAAAAGTTACAAGAGCGCACAGCGGTGAAAAAAAAGCGCACGAAAATGTAACTAACGAAAAACACTCAAGTTTCACTCAAAAGCTAGAGTAATGCACAAACAGTGTTAGGACCGAAGAACAACAACAAGAAGTTTAGTGAGAGCGATGCACAAAGAGATAATGCACAGCGAACACACGCACAAACTATTGTATGCAGACGGAAGCGTGGGAGCAAGGAGAGTAAAGTAAATAACACAAACAACAAAACGCAGCTCTGATGCCGTGTTATTAAATTGAATAATTACTATTATTCGATGCACAGCTGATATACTTTGCACAAAAACCAAATCGTTATCAATTTAGCATAGAAATTGAATTATTTAAGATGTTTAAACAGCTTTGATATTAAGAAACAAAATAAAAAATGCGGAGCACAAAAAACACGTGAATCACACTCAAACTGAGAACTCTCTCTGATGTAATAGGTTGAATAGCTCAGTGGGAAAACACAAGCCTTGCAAACAGTGGAGGGTCACGGGTTCTAGTCCCGGCGAGGTCAAGTCGTTAAGATTTGTAAAATGATGCAAATTAATATGAGGTAAATAAGTTTTCTAAATACAGTGACATTGTAAGGATGATTGATTGTGCTATACTATGTTATAACTAAAAGATAAAAAAACAATTGGTATTGATATGCTCGGATTTAATTTCAATTCAAACGCCCAGCTCAAGAACAAATTAAATCATGAAATATTTTTTTTTATTTACCACCCGTTATTAATTTAATTCAATCCCGAATCAGGCTAAAAACAAGCCTAATTTAAGAATTCCGGGATTGAATAAAACGTACTTGAATCAAGACGTTCGTACTTGGTTTAAGAATATCCGAGATCACCATACTTCTGACACCGTTTCGGCTTGATTTTAGCCCGGAATCTCGCATTTTTTTCTGTGTACAGTTTCTCGATGTGAGCTGTCATCACATATTTCCATTGTCGCCACTTGATTAGAATATCGAATATATCCTTTTGTATTTTGGGACCGACTAGCATGACATCATTTAGACTGAATCCGTTGGAAGTTTTTGCTGGAGCGTCAAACACTACTCTTAATTTAGTAGTAAGACTGTTTGGTCTGATTACTGCTTGATGCGGCATATAGTATTTGGCTTGGCCAATAGTATTTGTCGGTTCCATCTGACCCAGCTTCAAGTACTCTTTCATAAAGCACAGTATTCCGTGTAGACTTTCGGGTGCTTTCTGAATTTATTTTCCATTTGCAGCAGTCTGGCCGTAGCTTGTTTACGAGAGTTTCCTAACTCGAAGTTGTCCCGGAATGGTATGGTTATTACAAGCCGGCTTTCTTCATCCCACGCAGTCGTTTCTTTGAACACTTTTTCACAGTCAGTGCTCTCTTCAGAGCGCTAGAGTCACTGTCAAGCTCCCAGAAGCGCTCGAGATTATCCAGGCAAATCGTTGTTGTTGCGCTGATGATTTATTGCTTGTCGATCTAGCTATGTTGCCGGAAACAATCCATCCACGTTCAGTCTTTTGTCCCAGAGTTTCGTTAATTTTTTTTACTTTTCCCAACATAATTAGAGGGAGTAAGTCAACGCCAATTATAACATCAATTCGGCTGGACTCATTGAAGTGTGGGTCCGCTAGCTCGCAGCCCATCCAATCTTTACTGACATCCATGTGAATTTTCTTGCTCGGCAGAGCTCTCTGTAGTTTTGGCAACACCAATGTCTGCGTTGTGGTTATGAATTTGCTCGAAAGCCTCGGTTAAATTGTCAAGCAAACGCTGTTTTCTAGGATTTGTTTTTAGGTTTTGTGAGAAGCCTTGCACTTCCACATTCCAGCAGCTTCTTCCGAAATAAATGTTCTTTGAGAGCCTCCATCAGTGAGGGCCCTTATCTGCCCATAGTTTCCAGACTTATGTTTTATCCGGATGAGCGCAGTTGACAGCAACGTATCTTGCCCTTTATTTTCTTTAGCAATGACTACTGACAGTCTCTTTTTTTTTGCCTCCTCATGAAGCAAATTGTTGTGAGCTTTAGAGCATGGATTGCATGGCCAATTCTTTTCGCAATCTTTGATGATATGAGTGCCCATGCATTTAAAGCATTGCGAGTTCTTAGACACAAATTCCTTGCGCTTTTTAACGGGCTCGGCTCTAAATTTCTGGCATCTAGTAATTTCATTGCTATCCAGTTGGCAAAAACGGCATCTTTTATGGCTCGTTTTCTTGGTGAACTTGTATTGACCCGCGTTGGAAACCTATACCATTGAAGTCTCTAGCTTTTGTAGTCTCCGAGAACAGCGCGTTCAACAGACGGACAGACGGACAGCCAGACGGACATGGCTAATCGACTCGACTATTGATAGCGATCAAAAAAAACTTTATGGGGTCGAGATCTTCCTTATGCCTATTACATACTTTTGCACAAAACCATTACACCCTTTTTCCCATTTTTAATGGGATCAGGGTATAATAAATAGCTTGCATAAAATCGAAGAAGAAGTTCCAGAGCTGCCAAAAGTGGATCTTCTTCATTTCAATGGAAGTCCCAAGGGGTGGCCAACATTTTTCGAGCTGTTCTCCAAGGTAATTCACAGCAGGAAGGACATCAGCAACACTAGAAAGCTGAACTACCTAAAATCTTGCCTCAAAAGAGAAGCCAAAATGGTCGTTGGCCAAATTAAGATCACTGCAACAATATCTCGTCCCGTTCAAAATTACGATAATTCGATTCCCGTCAATTTTTTAAGGTAATCTTATAAGTTAAAGAGTCAATAAAATTGTACATATATTCTCCAATAGCATTTAGAGGTAAAATAATTCGTTTTGATACCACTCCTTGATCTCCCAGAAATCGAAAAAACGTATGACTTTCGGATTACTAGTCTCAAATATCCATCTTTGTCCTACAAATCAACGATCGACAATAAACAAAAATATACGATCATAAATAGTTTTGGGCCAAAGGAAGAAGAAGAAGCAAAGCAAATATATGAGCCATAAGCTTTTGTTTGTATTTGTGTGTGTGTTTCATTACGATCGGACAATAAACAAATAAGTTATTAACGATTCAATGTAAATAGTTTGGGGCCAAAGGAAGAAGAAGAAGCAAAGCAAATATATGAGCCATAAGCTTTTGTTTGTATATGTGTGTGTGTTAATGTATGAATGAAAAATAGCTTCAATGATGTAGACCTTGGACAGGGAATCCTAGTCGGCACTCTCGACAACCTCTTACTTGTTTTTCTGTTCAATTTCTTTGTCAGTAAGTTTACATTGCACTCTAATTAATCGATTTCGTCGATGTCGATTTTCGTAACGCGCCTCTAAATCATTGAGCGTTGACTGCACTTTGTCCCAAAGCAAATTTAAATTTTCCTTATAATCAGAAATCTTTTCCTGGTTGCGTCTCTACAGTGCCCGACTAGAATACCCTGAACCCATTCTTTTATCATACTTTATCTCATCAAACATAAACACAACACACACACATACAAACACACGCTGCTCCTGCGAACGTCATGCAATTGCTTTGCTTCTTCTTCTTCCATTGGCCCAAATTTATGTTACATTTAATCGTAAATAACTTTTCTGTTTATTGTCCGATCGTTATTAAATTTGTAGGACATAAAGATGCCATACAAATATGTAAGTTTGCTGAATCCGAAGGTCATACGTACAAAAATACGTATTTTTCGATTTATAAAGGCTTGGAGAAAGTTATCAAAAAAAAAAGATTTCGTACTTTTGTATCTAACGAGAATAATATTGTGAATATGGTGCCTCTAGCTCTTATACTTTCAAGATTACCCAAAAAATACTGGTCCGGAATCAACGTATCGATAACTTTTGAACGGGTTGAAATCGAAAAAAAAAAGTTGAATGAACCCGCGTTAGGAAACCTAATTCCATTAGTCTCTAGCTTTTGTACCCGAAACAGCGCGTTCATACAGACGGACAACGGACAGCCAGACGGACATGGCTAGATCGACTCGACTATTGATAGCGATCAAAAAAAACTTTATGGGTCGAGATCTTCCTTATGCCTATTACATACTTTTGCACAAAACCATTACACCCTTTTTCCCATTTTTAATGGGATCAGGGTATAAAAAGTGGAAGCATCGATATTCATCCCAGAGACTTTTTACGATATTTCGATGGAAATCGGCCGATGTTTTAAAAAACGTTGGACTCTTTCTCATATACAGTGGCTCACAGCTTATTTCAACCAGCACCTAACAAAAACTTTAAGCAGCTATTACAACGAAACAAAAAAATGTATCAATAAAATTTATATGAAGGTTAATAGTCTTATGTTTAAACTTAGTAAATATTACTTCAACTATTTTTTATCATTATTTTTAATATTTAACAAAATAAAAAATCAATCGACAATAATGTCACACCTTATTTCAACCAGCAACAAATTCATATCTTAAACTAAGTTTATAGTCAAATACATATATTTATATATTTAGTATGACCGCCGTTCTAATCTACAACCAATTAAAGCCTCTTTTGCATAGATTTGACCAGCTCTTTGGTCACTTCCGGCGTAATTTTGGACCATTCCTCAACCAATGCTGTTTTGAGCTCGGATATGTTCGAAATTTGATGTTTTGACCCTGCTCTTAATTAACCTTCCTTCTTTAAATAATCGTAGAGTTATGCTTGGTATAACTTTTTTAGTTAAACTAATAAATGGTGAAATTGACTCGCCTTTGTCGTTGATCCAAATTAATTTTGCGGTTCCCTCTAGACCTACCCGTAATTTCATCCCTCTTACTCTTAACCTTTCCGAGTACTCTGCTCTGATTACAATAGAATTTTTCGTGTTATCAATTCAGAGTCGTCTCTTACTTTAATAAAGAACTATATTCTACGCTTTTTATCTCGTAACAGACATTAATATTTTTGGTTTGATTGGGTTTTTCTGGGATTTCCCCAATCCTTGCAACAAATGTTAGACCAATTTTTCAATAAAATAACCCCCTGACAACAGCAATAATAATATTTTACTTTCACTTTAAATTGTTCATTTAATTTTAATTTACTGCATATTTAAACTAAAATTTTTTGTTATGTCTTGTTTTTAAAATAATTTTTCAGTGTCGACTGGTCGACATTAAATAAATAAGTAAATACATCGAATGCGATGTAGAAGGTCGGAGCATCAAATTACTTATTTAAACGGGAGCATCAAAAATCTATATTAAACCATTGTCCGAGTTAAAAATACAATACCGGTTGAAAAACCTTTCCAGGTAAAATCCATTCATGGCGGTACACAAAGAGTCCTTTTTCTTCATTTTACCATCATTAAATGACTTCGACGGGATAGTAGTATTTTCGTGTGATTATTTTTAAATTGATTTTCAAAGTTTTAGGCCTAAAAGGGAATTCGCTTTGCAAAAAAGGCGCTATTTATACCCTGATCCCATTAAAAATGGGAAAAAGGGGTATAATGGTTTTGTGCAAAAGTATGTAACAGGCATAAGGAAGCATCTCCGACCCCATAAAGTATATATATTCTTGATCAGTATCAATAGCCGAGTCGATATAGCCATGTCCGTCTGTCTGTCCGTCTGACCGTCTGTCCGTCCGTCTTTATGAACGCCTGTTTCTCAGAGACTACAAAAGCTAGAGACTTCATATTTCAAATATAAAAATTCTCGTAGTGCCGGGTCAATACAAGTTTATCATTTTTTTTCGATATCTCACCCGTTCAAAATATCGATAAATATCGATTTCAGACAAGTGTTTTTCGGGCATAACTTGAAAGTCATAAAAGCTAGAAACTTTATATTTAAGTTTAAGTTACTGTACTGCCGGCTCTAAACAAACTCATTATTTTTTTTTCAATATCTCAATTCTTTCAAAAGTTATGACGCGGGTAGCCAGCAGCTTTTGTTTGTATATGTGTGTGTGTTTCTATGTATGAATGCAGATAAATAACTTCAATGAATGTAAGACCTTGGATCAGGGTATATCCTAGTCGGGCACTCTCGACTAAAGCACTCTTACTTGTTTTGTCTACATCTATGGTGGTGAGAAAATTCGATTTTTTTTTTTCAATAAAGAATTGGTATATTATCTATGGACGTTGATGTACTAACGAACAGTACATTCAAGTGGCCCAACGATACCAAGCCAGGGCTTGTTAACGCGCGGACCCAGGCAACATGCAACCCACCTCCCGACCAACCGACCGAGGGGCGCGCCGCATAGCGTGCGGCTACGAAGATCGCGAAATATGAATAGAACATACAATATAAATACAACAAACGAACATAGACTATTTAAATGTTAGACAGATGTTGTAATAGTACAGTTCTGAGAGCAGGGACAGAAGTAGCATTACTTATTATCGGGAAAAGGTTATTATAACTAGAGCATAAGATCCGAAAAGGGTTATGAACTGCATAGTTAGTATTACAGGCTTGCAGGGAAATCGGCAAAAAGTTTTTAGTACTTCTGATCGGAACAGCAAAACTAATTTGGCTTATTCATTCTGATGAATCAATTTCACCGTTAATTAGTTTGTGTTAAAAGATTACACCAAGCATGGTTCTACGATCAGAAAGAGAGGGAAGATTTATTAGTAGAAGTCTACTACGGTAAGGAGGCAAGCGAGTATTAGGGTTCGAGTGAATACACCGGAGGGCAAAGAGTAGAAATTGTTTTGGCACAGATTCTATTCTATCCTGATGAACCTTATATTGTGGACACCATATACAAGACCCATACTCAAGAATGGGGCGAACAAGTGAAGTATAAAGAGTCTTAGTAACGTAGGGACCCAACACACCAAAGGCTCGATTAGCAGCAGAAGAAATATGCTTGTCAAACTTAAGCTTGGGATCCAAAAGGATACCCAAATCATTAACTGACTCAATTCGTTCAAGTGGTTTTCCATTAAGATTATAATTATTTCAAAAGGGCATTCGCCTATAAAAAGACATAACGTTGCATTTACCACAATTTAAATTTAATAAATTTACCCGACACCAGGTTTGAAAGCTTTCTAAATCAGTTTGCAACCTTTTACCAGATAGAAAGTCTGTAGACGAAAACCAAAGTTTAATATCATCCGCATACATCAGCACCAGAGAGTGTGTTATCACGGAAGGAAGGTCATTAATGAACAATGTAAATAATAAGGGACCAAGGTGACTACCTTGTGGTACTCCGGACGTGACCTGAACAGACTTAGATACAAGTCCTTTAAAAAAGTATTTTTGGGATCTTAAACTTAGATAATTGGCGATCCAAAGAATTAAGTTTTTTGGAAATCCCAGAAGATGAAGTTTATGAAGTAAAAGAGAATGATTAACGGAATCAAAAGCCTTACTGAAATCGGTGTAAATAACATCTGTTTGCATTTTGTTTTGAAACCCCTTCATAACAAAAGAAGTGAATTCAAGTTAGTTAGTGGTAGTAGATCTATTTTTCATAAACCCGTGCTGGCAGGGTGACATTATAGATCTACAAAGATGTTGTAGTTGAGAAGCTATTAATTTCTCAAAAATCTTAGGAATAGCAGACAACTTAGAAATACCTCTATAGTTTTGAACGTTTGACTTGTTTCCTTTTTTATGGAGAGGAATAAAAAATGATTCCTTCCACATAACGGAAAAAAAGCACAACTCCATGGACAGATTAAAAAGCTTATATAATGGCCTTAAAAGACCTTCAGCACAGTACCTAAGCACGCAGCCTGGTACTCCATCAGGTCCCGGTGAGAATACTGGCTTAATAGCCTTAAGATCATTTAATAGCGAGCTTTCCGTTATTAAAGGTCCAAATATGCAATTAGAGATATTTACATTATAAGGATATGGCGAAACCAATTGAACATTTGATGAACTATAAGTTGTTTGAAAAAACGCAGCAAATAAATCGGCGATGGCCTGATCTGAGTAAGCTGTCGTTTTTTGAAAAAATACGGTTGATGGAAGTGTTGATGATTTACGTTTCGCATTAACGAAGCTATAAAACTGTTTAGGATCCCGCTGAAACTGTAATCTGCAACTTCTAAGGTAATCCTGGTAGCATTGGTTATTCAGGACAGAGAAATTGGATCGGTCAATTAAGTAGTTAGAGAAATCCAAGAAAGAGCCAGTTTCCTTGAACTTCTTGTACAATTTTGACTTTCTATTTTTCATGCTAGTTAATTCCCGTGTAAACCAAAGTGGTTTGTTAGAACTACGTGCATTACGAACCGGGACACATAAATCAAGTAATGAATTTAAGGTTGAGTAAAAAATCGTGATTGCACTGTCCATGTCCCTACACCTGTAAAGCTGGCACAAGTCAGTCTGGGATAAGAGTTGAGTAAGTTTAATAAAATCGGTGTTCCGAAATTGACGAACTCGCTCTGGAGGTAGATTACGTGGGCACATCCACTTCCAAAGTTGGGTGATAATGATCTTCAGGAAGGGAAATAGGTTCAATACGGGAGACAGATACGAGGGAGGGATCCAAAGCGAAAATAAGATCAAGCATCTTATTCTGAGAATTTGGGATAGCATTGATTTGACACAATGACATCCCAAATAAACTATCAAGAAAATCATGTTGGGTCGTGGGAGTCAATACATTGGAGTCTACATTAGAAATCCAAACAGTACCAGCAATATTGAAATCACCAAGAACAACAAGAAAATCACGATCAGAAAGCATAGATGATACAGAAAGTATTGCAGAAAAATGCAAAGAATATACAGAATTGTCTGCAGAAGGGGGGATATAAGAACAAGTAATAAAAAGGCTAACACCACGAAGGTTCACTTTGACAGCAACAAATTCAATATCTATAGAACTATCTATTATTACTATTTCTGAAGATAAATCGACATCAACAGCAATAAGTACACCCCCACCACGACGAGGAGTGCGATCTTTTCTATAAATGGAAAATTTGTTAAAAAAAATTTCAGAATTTAAAATGTCGGGCTTTAACCATGTTTCAGAAAAGGCAACGACATCAAAAGTAAAGGACATGCTATTTAGGTAAAGATTACTAAGTTTACTACAAATACCTCTTACATTCTGATAGCCCAGTGAGAGGGAGGATTTTAGTTTTTTGTGCTATCAGAGACTATAGGTGCTGGATTAGACCTAGCAACTACAGAAGGGAGTGCAACCGGAGTCCGATTTTTCTTTTTTACAGTGTATTCTTTTATGATTAAGTGTTCAGGCCAAAATTCTTTACAACAAATCAATATCAACGCAAGCCGGGAAATGCTAGTGTGTTATAAAGTATTCCGAAAAGTTAAATAAACTGAAATATTAAAAAAATTATTTTTAAAAATTTATTTATATGTCAGCAATAAGCCAAAGCTTTTTTTTGTCAATTTGTATGAAAAATCGAAATATCGATGCCAATTTTTGCGATTTTTTTATGCATCGATTTTTTACGACGTAATTGTCGTCCCCGATTTTTTAAATCGATGTTCATTTTGGATTTACATCACTAGTATGAACTCGCTGATCTCAGAGACCACAAGAGCTAGAGACTTCATATTTGAAATATAAGTTCTCGTATTGCCGGGTCAGATCAAGTTTATAATTTTTTTTTTTTTAATATCTCTTAAAGCCACTTCAGTGCAAGATCGTACCTTAACATCCACGCATATGAGCTCACCCATGCCAATCATTCAAGTGGACGCGCGCGGGGTGGTGCAGCATTAATAGTGAAACGCAGTCTAAGATTCGTCGAGCAATGCCCGGTCATCCTTCCATGGATCAAGGCTGCAGTTGTCACAGTTGACCACCCCGGAGGGGTCCTCAAAATTGCGGCAGTATACGTTCCGCCTAACATCCGGGTTACGCAGGCAATGTTCGAGTTAGTTCTAGGTTTATTTGGGAACAGGTGTATTGTGGACGGTGACTTCAATGCTAAAAGTCCTTGGTGGGGCTCCGGCATTCGCAAAAGGCATGAATCTCCTTTCATGCCTCAGAAAGCTCAGCTTTACGAGCCACTCACAAGGACAGCCCACCACTGGCCCACTGATCCTAACAAGATCCCAGATGTCCTGGACATTGTGCTTTTTAGAGGAATAGACCCTTCACAAGGAAACGGACTTCGACTTGTTCTCAGACAACTTCAGAATAAACACACTAATCACACTATTTGGTCGTCCGTCAAGGGTGCTGAGCAGCACTAATATTGAAGCACTCAAGCTCCATCTGCAGCAAGAGACTGGCCTGTCCCCTGAACTGAGCACTGGTGATGAAATTTATGATGCCTTCGTCCGCAGAATCCACTCGGCAGCACAACTACCAGTACCTCAGCACAGAACAAATGTGCCCAAGAGAGACCAGCACTTCTAAAGTGACGACGTGAAGGATTTTGTCCGCAATAAGCGACGTCTAAAAAGTTTGTGGCAGCAAAGCCTCTGGATAGGACACAGCTTAACAGAGCAACAATGGATCTTAAAACTCTGCTGAACAACCTTCGTAACGACTCTCTGGCGGAGTTTCTCAGGCAGGCGGAGCCCAATAGCGATGAACACAGCCTGTGGAGGGCAACGAAAAAGATTAGAAGACCGATGAAGAGACTGGCACCCCTTCAAAATGCCAGCGCCATTCGTTCAAACGAAGAAAAGGCACAAGCTTTTGCTGTCCATCTGGCCGAGACGTTCACGTCGTTCAACACCTGCACTACTTCGGAAGCAGCAGAAACTATCGATTTTGTTAAGTTTGGCGCGAAGCAAACATTTCAGATAGTACGCCCAATCGATCTGGACGAAGTAAAATTTGAAATCTTGAACTTGAAGATGGCTAAGTCACCAGTCGCTACTAATGCAGATGATACTGCAATTCTTGTGTCAAAAGGTGAACCAGTTGAGGCATCTAATGCACTCCAACTTCAGCTTAACACCTTGGGGCACCGGTTCAAACGGTGGAATATTGTGGTGAATGCTTATAAGTCTGCGCAAATGACATTTTCACTCTGTAGACCCAGTTTTCCACCGGTTCAGCTGAATGGTGAACAAATATTTGTTGAGCCAGCAATCATAAAACCTAGGTCTTACACTGGACAGGAGACTAACATGGAGGGCGCATATAGGGGCCAAGCAAAAGCAGTGAACATAAAGGCAGGGAGAATGACTTGGCTCCTTTGACAAAAATTGCAACTGAGCCTTAGAAACTAAGTGCTCCTTTACAAAGTAATGCTAAAGCCAATCTGCACATTTGGCATTCAGCTATGCGGTACTGCCTTCAAATCAAATATTCAGATACTGCAAAGGTTTCAAAACAAGCTTCTGCGCAGGATGGTTGGTGCCCATACTATGTAAGGAATACAACCCTCCATCGAGACCATGGTGTACCCACCATTGCCAGCGAAGCTATCCGCTACAGCGAGAAGCACATTGAGCGACTCCACCACCATAAGAATGTATTCGCCAAATGTCTGTTGGACAACAGCCTCGTTCATCGCCGCCTGAAGCGGTAACATCCTGTGAAACTACCGTTCAGAGTACCAACGGAGTGATTCACAGGATCAGTGTGTCAGTCATTACAAATGTCAACAAATTTGCTTATTGCCTGAATGAGGAAGATTGTAAATAAAACATAACTAAATAAAACAAGTAAGAGTGCTCTAGTCGAGAGTGCCCGACTAGGATATACCCTGATCCAAGGTCTAAATTCATTGAAGTTATATATCTGCATTCATACATAGAAACACACACACACATATACAAACAAAAGCTGCTGGCTACGCTTTGCTTCTTTTTCTTCCTTTGGACCCAAACTATGTTACATTGAATCGTTAATAACTTTTTTGTTTATTGTCCGATCGTAATAAAATTTTTAGGACAAACCAATGGCATATAAATGTGAGACTATGTAAAATCCGAAGGTCATACCCCTAAAAATACGTATTTTTCGATTTCTGAGAGATCGGGGAGGGGTATCCAAAAAGTGAAATGTATTTAACCTCTAAATGCTATTGGAGAATACATGTACCTAATTTGGTGAGTCTACGTCTTATAACTTTTAAGCTATACCTTAAAAACACTGTTCTGGAATCTTAATTTATCGATAGTTTTTGAAAGGATTGAGATATCGAAAAAAAATTGATGAGTTTGTGTCGAACTGACTGCTTCCTTATGCCTGTTACATACTTTTGCACAAAACCATAATACCCCTTTTTCCCATTTTTAATGGGATCAGGGCATAGAAATATCTTGACCCCTTCAAAAGTAATCGATATATTAAGATTTAAGATAAGTGTTTTTTAGGTATAGCTTAAAGTTATAAAAAGGTAGAGGCACCAAATTTGGTATGTATATTCTACCTATCGCATACAGAAGTAAAACATATTTAACTTTTTGGATACCTTCCCCCGATCTCCCGTAAATTATAAGCTTCCTTGATGTCCTTCAAATTTCATTACGATCGGATTATAAACAAAGAAGTTATTAACGGTTCAATAAAATATGTTTGGGGCCAATGGAAGAAGAAGAAGGAGCAAAGCAATTGGATGAAGCGCTCAGCGTGTGTTTGCATGCGCTTATGTGTTTCCATGTATGAATGCATATAAATAATTATGAATGCATGTAACACCTTGTTTCAGATTATATCTTACTTGTTATTTTTAGTGATAGTGAAAACAAGTAAGTGTTCTCAAGTTGATAGTGCCCGACTATGAGATACCCTGAACCTAGTTCTAACATTCTTTATCTGCATTTATACATTGAAGCACACACATACAAAAATACATACACACGCAGCTACCTTGTAGAACTTCCAGGTAGGAAAGAAGTACTTCTGGCATGCCTTTTCCGTCGAACCGATAGCCTAACCATTTCTCAAGTCTTTAATTCCCTTTTATTCATGGACTAAACATAGAAATACGGTATTTTCGGTAAGGCATTTGGCATGTGTTTCTCAACTTTGTGAAACGCTCGGGATAGGCTTCTCGCTACTATTTCCGAATTCATAGTGCAAAATACATGAATTGAGAAGGCTATTCTGCATACATGCGACGTTCGCTGCTTAAAAAAGGCTAAATAGCATTGTATTTTTCCCATTTGTTATAAAACATTAATTGTTTGTGTATGTAAATATTCCATTTCTTTTATTTTAAAATAAAAATTGTGCTGTTGATGTTTGTGTCATCTTTAAATGTTTTTTTCTTCGCCTCATTCGGTGCCTTGTAACTCCTGTTAGTGCCCTCGGTGAATACTGGCGGTGTTGTTGCAAGACAACATACTCTTGCTAGTATGTCTGCCAAATCAAATGGTCTTTCAATTAAGGCTATAGCTCCTCCTGGAGTTACAGCTGTGGTTGATGCTAAGACCCACCAAAAAAACAAATTTTTGTTTCTAGGCTTGCCCCTGATACTACATATGATGATGTCAAGGCCTTTATTCAGGCGAAATCTGAAGCCAATATCTTCGGGAAATTTCCTCATTTAAAATATGTGTTCCTGTCGATCAAAATTTGTTGAAAAGTGGTCAGGCCAGCTTAATTATAAAAGAATACCCCGTGAAAAAGAAAAATCGGACTCCGGTTGCACTCTCCTCTGTAGTTGCTAGGTCTAATCCAGCTCCTATGGTCTCTGATAGCACAAAAAACTAAAATCCTCCCTCTATCTGGGCTATCAGAATGTAAGAGGTATTTGTAGTAAACTTAGTAATCTTTACCTCAATAGCATGTCCTTTACTTTTGATGTCGTTGCCTTTTCTGAAACCTGGCTAAGGCCCGACATCCTAAATTTTGCAATTCTCTCCAACAAATTTTCCATTTATAAAAAAGATCGCACTCCTCGTCGTGGTGGGGGTATACTTATTGCTGTTGATGCTGATTTATCTTCAGAAATAGTAATAGTAGAGAGTTCTATAAATATTGAATGTGTTGCTGTCAAATTGAGCCTTCGTGGTGTTAGCCTTTTTATTACTTGTTCTTATATCCCCCCTTCTGCAGACAATTCTGTATATTCTTCGCATTTTTCTGCAATACACTCTGTGTCATCTATGCTTTCTGATCGTGATTTTCTTGTTGTTCTTGGTGATTTCAATATTGCTGGGACTGTTTGGATTTCTAATATAGACTCCAATGTATTGACTCCCACGAGTTAATTTATTTGGGATGTCATTGTGTCAAATCAATGCTATCCCAAATTCTCAGAATAAGATGCTTGATCTTATTTTCGTTTTGGATGCCTCCCTCGTATCTGTCTCCCGTATTGAACCTATATCCCTTCCCGAAGATCATTATCACCCAACTTTGGAAGTGTTGATAGATTTACCTATCCGGGGGATGTGCCCACGTACTCTACCTCGCGAGCGAGTTCGCCAATTTCGGAACACCGATTTTATTAAACTTACTCAACTCTTATCCCAGACTGACTGGTCCCAGCTTTACAGGTGTAGGGACTTGGACAGTGCAATTACGATTTTTTACTCAACCTTAAATTCATTTATTGATTTATGTGACCCGGTTTGTAATTCACGTAGCTCTAACAAACCAATTTGGTTTACACGGGAATTAACTAGCATGAAAAATAGAAAGTCAAAATTGTACAAGAAGTTCAAGGAAACTGGCTCTTTCTTGGATTTCTCTAACTACTTAATTGACCGATCCAATTTCTCTGTCCTGAATAACCAATGCTACCAGGATTACCTTAGAAGTTGCAGATTACAGTTTCAGCGGGATCCTAAACAGTTTTATAGCTTCGTTAATGCGAAACGTAAATCATCAACACTTCCATCAACCGTATTTTTTCAAAAAACGACAGCTTACTCAGATCAGGCCATCGCCGATTTATTTGCTGCGTTTTTTCAAACAACTTATAGTTCATCAAATGTTCAATTGGTTTCGCCATATCCTTATAATGTAAATATCTCTAATTGCATATTTGGACCTTTGATAACGGAAAGTTCGCTATTAAATGATCTTAAGGCCATTAAGCCAGTATTCTCACCGGGACCTGATGTAGTACCAGGCTGCGTGCTTAGGTATTGTGCTGAAGGTCTTTTGAGGCCATTATATAAGCTATTTAATTTGTCCGTCGAGTTGTGCTCTGTTCACGTCATGTGGAAAGAATCATTTATTATTCCTCTCCATAAAAAAAGAAACAAGTCAAACGTTCAAAACTATAGAGGTATTTCTAAGTTGTCTGCTATTCCTAAGATTTTTGAGCTGATGTATGCCGATGATGTTAAACTTTGTTTTCGTCTACTGACTTTCTGTCTGGTCAAAGGTTGCAAACTGATATAGACAGCTTTCAAACCTGGTGTCGGGTAAATTTATTAAATTTAAATTGTGGTAAATGCAACGTAATGTCTTTTTATAGGCGAATGCCCTTTTTAATAATTATGTTCTTAATGGAAAACCACTTGAACGAATTGAGTCGGTTAAGGATTTGGGTATCCTATTGGATCCCAAGCTTAAGTTTGACAAGCATATTTCTTCTGCTGCTAATCGAGCCTTTGGTGTCTTGGGTTTCATTAAGCGTTGGTCGAAAGAATTTGACGATCCCTACGTTACTAAGACTCTTTATACTTCACTTGTTCGCCCAATTCTTTGAGACTTTTACGAATAAATCTTCCCTCTCTTTCTGATCGTAGAAACATGCTTGGTGTAATCTTCTTACACAAACTAATTAACGGTGAAATTGATTCATCCGAATCAATTAGACATATTAGTTTTGCTGTTCCGATCAGAAATACTAGAAACTTTTTCCCGATTTCTCTGCAAGCCTGTAATACTAATAACGCAGTTCATAACCCTTTTCGGATGCTCTAGTTATAATAACCTTTTCCAGATAATAAGTAATGCTTCTTGTGTCCCTACTCTCAGAACTGTACTATTACAACTGTCTAACATTTAAATAGTCTATGTTTATTTGTTGTATTTATATTGTATGTTCTATTCTTATTTCGCAATCTTCGTAGCTGCACGTTATGCGGTGCGCCCCTCGGTCGGTTGGGCGGGAAGTGGGTTGCATGTTGCCTGGGTCCGCGCGTTAACAAGCCCTGGCTTGGTATCGTTGGGCCACTGAAATGTACTATTCGTTAGTACATCAACGTCCATAATTTAGTTTAATTTAATTTAAAGGAAAAAAAGGTAATTTGTTGTTACTAAGAGAACAAACAATCTATAAATAATTGTATCCATTTTATCCCATTTTTAATGGGATCAGGGTATAAAAATTGTATTTCATTATTTATATATATAAAACAGTTTTTCCTGATTGGTTATCAATGACTGGTGATTGGGGATTGGTGATCAACGCAGGGCCCAAACCATAAAACCTTGAGAGCTGAAATTTTCACAGTAATTTTCTCTTAGTCTAAAAGTGCGTACTAAGAAGCGATTTTGGAAACTTCAATGCAGAAACTCGGGAAATAAGGAAAAACCGTTGTATGCAAGTTTTTTGTGTTTCATCCGATCGGGTTCCAAATTATTTTCAAAGATCATTATAAAAATTTACTAAGAACTGTGTATCAATTTTTTGAAAAATATAATATGACTATTTAAAATACACATTTATAACTGTTTAATTGAGTGTTTTTTAGTTTGTACGTGTGTATCTATAAACGAACGCAGATAAATAATTATGTAAGAACTGGGTTCAGGGTATATCCTAGTCGGGTACTCTCGTCTTGAGCACTCTTCTTGTTTTTCATTTGTACACCCCCACAGCGTAAAGCTCTTACATATTAAATTGCTGACTTGACCATCACAACGCCAACTTTTGCGCACGAGTAGTTCGTTGGGGTTTTCGTGGCTGCGACATTATATCTGACCTTTTGTTGGCTCATGTTTGCCGAGTATTTTTTCTTGTTGGCAATAATACGCATACACACAAGTACACACGCAGAAAAACACAGTAATATTCATGCACATACATTATTATCAACATGTAGCCGCTTGAATGAAGGCAATAAAATGTAAAGCCCTAACAATTTGACTTGCAGGCCGTGGCAGTTTTGCCAGAGTCCTGTTAAAAACAGCAGTTATTTATTAAATCTCTTCTTTCATTTCAATTTCATTTTCGCTCCCTGATTGCACATTTCCATTCCCTCGCACATTCTTTATAACAGTCGTAATTTTATATTTTTGTACCCTTGCAGAGAGTATTATAATTTTGGCCAAAAGTTTGCAACGCATAGAAGGAAACATTACCAACCCCATAAAGTACACATATTCTCGATCAGGACGACAAGACGAGTAGAAATAGCTTTGTCAGTCTGTCAGTCTGTTTCTATGCAAACTTGTATCTCAATTTTTATACCCTGAATCCATTAAAAATGGGAAAAAGGGTATCATGACGTGGTGCAAAAGTATGTAACAGGCATAGGGATGCATCTCCGACCCCATAATATTATTGATTACTATCAACAGCCGAGTCGATCTAGCCATGTCCGTCTGTCTGTCCCTCTGTCTGTCTGTCAGTCTGTATGAACGCGCTGATCTCAGAGACTACAAAAGCTAGAGACTTCATATTTGAAATATAAGTTCTCGAATTTTATGTTTTTTTTTTCAATATCTCGTCCCGTTCAAAAGTTATCGATAAATTTTGATTCCAGACCAGTGTTTTTTGGGCATTGCTTGAAAGTCATAAGAGCTAGAGAGTAAATATTTGTAATTTAAGTTCTTGTGTTTCCGGCTCAATACAAACTTATCAATCTTTTCAATATCTCAACTTATTCAAAAGTTATCGATAAATGAGGATTTCAGAACAGTGCTTTTTGGGTATAGCTTAAAAGGTATAAGAGATAGAGGCACTAAATGTGGTATGTATATTTTTCTATAGCATACAAAAGTTAAAAATATTTCACTTTTTGGATACCTCCCTCCGATCTCACAGAAATCGAAAAATACGTATTTTTAGAGGTATGACCTTCGGATTTTACAAAGTCTCACATTTATATGCCATCTTTTTGTCCTACGATCGGACAATAAACAAAGAAGTTATTTACGATTCAATGTAACATAGTTTGGGGCCAATAGAAAAAAAAGAAAAAAAACAAGTGCAAGACACGCGCAGTGAGCAGTTTGTGTTTGTTTGTGTGTGTGTGTTTCTATGTATGAATGCAGATAAATAGCTTCAATGAATGTAAGAACTGGATTCAGGGTATCTCCTAGTCGGGCACTCTCGACTAGAGCACTCTTACTTGTTTAGTTATCGATAGCTGTGTCCCCACAAGTGTAATTAAATGGAGTCGTCAACTAATAAAAGGTGAATTGCTGTAATAGAAGCATATACATATGTGATAAACTTATCGTCTCCATTGACTTTTATTAATTATATTCAACAGTCTTCATTGTCAAATAACAAAATTATAAATAAACAGTTTTCATTGACTCTTATTCCACTCATTTCTCCTTACAATTTTATTCGAATAATCGCCAAGTCCCGCATTGCAAATGCAAGGATATTGTTCAATAAGTTGTATTAATTTTGTTGTGTCCTCCTCCCAAAAGGTTGTGCATATTATGGTCCTCCTTTTGCGGCAACCTTTTCTGGCAGCTTCACCTCGAATTCCACATCCATCTATGTACATATGAATTTGTTGTTAAAATATTTTAAATTGTATGTATTTAGTAATATTACATTTTTATTTATACTCACGATTTTTATATGTGCAGCAATATAATTTATGTATACATACTCTTCATCAATACACACAACAGCTGTGAAATATCGATACCTTTTGGCAGTCGATATTTTTTGCAGCCCTGTTGTCGTCACTGGCTAAAAATTTAATAAATTACCACGCAAAACACTTTAATTGAAAAAACATCAATGAAAATGTTAAATAAAACAATTAAGTATGAGTTGGTGCACATAGCTAAGAAATTTAGATATTGAATAATTCCACACGGAGTTTTTTGTGTGTTATAAGCGTAGCCGGCAAAACAAGTTAATTTAAAACAAAATTTTTCATTATTAACAAGTAAGAGTGCTCTAGTCGAGAGTGCCCGACTAGGATATACCCTAATCCAAGGTCTTACATTCATTCAAGTTATTTATCTGTATTCATACATGGAAACACACACACACACATACAAACAAAAGCTGCTGGCTACGCGCGTCATACATTTGCTTTGCTTCTTCTTCTTCCTTTGGCCCCAAACTATGTTACATTTAATCGTAAATAACTTCGTTGTTTATTGTCCGATCATTATGAAATTTGTAGGACATAAAGATAACATACAAATATGTAAGTATGCTGAATCCATACGTACAAAAATACGTATTTTTCGATTTATAGAGGATTGGAGAAAGTTATCAAAAAAAAAAAATTTTGTACTTTTGTGTGCTATACGAAAATATATATTGTGAATATGGTGCCTCTAGCTCTAATAGCTTTCAAGTTATACCCAAAAAACACTGATCTGGAATCGAAATTTATCGATAACTTTTGAGCGGGACGAGATATCGAAAAAAAAACTTTAACTTGTATTGACCCGGCACTTGGAGAATCTATATTTCAAATATGAAGTCTCTAGTTTTTGTAGTCTCTGAGAAACGTGCGTTCATACAGACGGACAGACGGTCAGACGGACAGCCAGACAGACATGGCTAGATCGCCTCGACTATTGATAGCGATCAATAATATATATACTTTATGGGGTCGGAGATGCTTCCTTATGCCTGTTACATACTTTTGCACAAAACCATTATACCCTTTTTCCCATTTTTAATGGGATCAGGGTATAACAAGTAAGAGTGCTCTAGTCGAGAGTGCCCGACTAGGATATACCCTGATCCAAGGTCTTACATTCATTGAAGCTATTTATCTGCATTCATACATATAAACACACACACACACATATACAAACAAAAGCTGCTGGTAACGCGCATCATACATTTGCTTTGCTTCTTCTTCCTTTGGCCCCAAACTATGTTACATTGAATCGTTAATAACTTCTTTGTTTATTGTCTGATCGTAATGAAATTTGTAGGACACAAAGATGCTATATAAATGTGAGACTATGTAAAATCCGAAGGTCATTCCTTTAAAAATACGTATTTCTCGATTTCTGAGAGATCGGAGAGGGGTATCCAAAAACCAAAATGTATTTAACCTCTGTATGCTATTGGAGAATATATGTACAAAGTTTGGTGACTCTGACTCTCATAATTTCCAAGATATACCTTAAAAACACTGTTTTGGAAACTTAATTTATCGATAACTTTTGAAAGGATTGAGATATTGAAAAAAAAAGGATGAGTTTGTTTAAAGCCGGCAGTACAGTAACTTAAACATAAAAAAATGATTCATACTTTTGCACAAAACCATAATACCCCTTTTTCCCATTTTTAATGGGATCGGGGTATAAAAATAAAAATAGCAACAGTATTAAATGTGTATTTTAAATGGTCAGATATGTTTTTTAAAACAATTCATAGTTCTCAGATATATATTTTTATTTTAAAAGTTAACAATATTTTCAGAGATTTGTCCCTTAATTTTTGTTTGTAGGACAAACATAAATAAACGATTATAAATTTCATGCAGTGCGGGCACACTCCGTTCACACAGGTACAATTGCTGCACTAAATTTCAGCTACAATCTCTGTGCAAACCTGCCATTGACACATTATGCTTGCAAATTTTTTTGACGTTCTCATATTTAGCAGAGATTTTGTACTAAATTTACTAATTTTTAATGAGATTTTGAATCATGTAAGGAGAAAGAAGGGCTACCTTCGGAGCTCCGACGGTATTTTACCCTTGCAGTTGCTTAATACAATGAAACATTATTGCTTATACTGTGAGGAGTTGAAATAAGTCTCACAAAGCAGCACAGTCCTCTTTTATCTAAGCCACTGCCTGCTGTCAGCGCAGATACCGTTATGTAGGTACCGAACGGGAGGACCGTTATTGCGGAGCCGAAAGCGAGTACCGTTATAGCGGCAAGTGCCCCCCAGGGGGTGTGTAAATTTTTCAAAAAATTGGTACACAGTTCTTAATCAATTTTTATAATGATCTTTGAAAATAATTTTGAACCCGTTGGGATGAAAAACCACAGTTTTCGTGGTTATTGAAAAATGTTGAGGTCATGTTAATATTTCGCTATGTTGAGCTTTAAAAATAAATGTGAAGATTATTATTATTATTATTTTGGAGGGGGTTCTCACAAAAAGAGAAAGGTTAATCACCGCGACCTGAGGTGGTATTTTGCGCTGTAAAGCTCCCTTAGGGTACAAGAGCTGCTTTACCTCCCTTATGAAGTCGCGCAGGTATCTTGTATATGAACTCGCTACGCAGATGCCGCTTCCTACTCCAGATTATAGTGGGACATGCGCAGAGAATGTGTTTTGTGGACTCGTCATCCTCCCTGCAGAGCCTGCATTCTACATCAGGGGAGATAAGCATTTTGTGAAGGTGGTATTTTACGGTGTGGTAACCTGTGAGCCAGGCCACCAGAAGCCGCAGTTCCGGCTAAGAAAGATTAGATGTCATTCTGTTTATGGACGGGTTGACTAGCTCTTTAGCTTTTCGCAGAAAACCTGCCTCACTTTTTTCGACCAGTCCTCTACCAAGAATTTGGTCGAGGCCGAACTGAGCCCGCAGAAAGGTTCAGGTCCTATAAGGGGAGTTGCAGAGCGGGCTCTTGCCAGCACGTCTGCAATTTCATTTCCGGAAATGCTGGCATGCCCACGGACCCAGTAAAGCAGTAGCCTGTTTCTTGATGAGAGTTGTTCCAACAATCTGCTACCAATTAAGAGTTTATCTGCCACAAGGAAATAGCTCTTATAGCTTATTTTGTATTTGTATTTGTACAAGTACAGAAGACTTATAAAATTATCGCACCAGTCGCAAACATCAAATTACTAAAATTTAACATATTATATTACCTAACTTAACTACAAGTTAAAAATTACAAAAAATAAATGGGAATGATAATGACATCTAGCTTAAAATAAATAATTTAATTATAAATATTATTATTGTTTTAGTGTTGATTTAGATGATCAATTAATTTGGTTTTAAATTGAGCCGCGCTTCTAATGCATTTAAGTCCATGGGGTAATTGGTTCCAAAGTCTAACAGCATGAACTAGGAGTTGTTTATCCGAGCTTGCAAAAGAGTTTCTAGGCATAATGATATTATTCGTCCTTCTTGATGCAGCAAAGTGGATTTTGTCGAACAAATATTTGGGATGTTTGGTAAATATTACTTTGTGAAGCAGAATTAAAACTCTAGAGCTGATCCACGACTCTAAGTTGAGGTTAAATAATTTAAATGCATGCCCAGTAATGTGGTCAGCTCTGGATATACTGAATACATATCTCGCAATATTATTAAAGGCTACTTTAAGCTTCTGCTGGCTTATGGCGTCACAGGAAGCAAACAGCTCAACCCCGTAAAAAAGTACGGGTATCAAATATGTTTTAGCTAAGAGCAGTCTAACATTTGTTGGTAAATAACGCTGTGTTGCATATAGGTGCCTAAGTAGGCCATATGTTTTGCCCTGAGCTGTTAATTGTAAATCCTAAATTAACAGCTCTTTCAACATATTCAATTGGTGAATTTCCTAACATAAGCTTAGGTATATCGTTAGTGCAAAAAGCCTGTCTGGATATTATGATGCATTTCGATTTTATGGGGTTCAGCCCCAGTCCATTTTTATTTGCCCATTCACTAATCACAGCAAGTTCACTATTACTAACATTGACACATTCATGGATTAGACGAATCGGACGACTTACATAAATTTGAACATCATCTGCATACATATGGACTTCACACTTAGACAACTCTTTAGGTAGGTCATTTATAAACATTAAAAACAACAATGGACCAAGGATGGATCCTTGAGGGACACCACGTCTAATATGTACAAAGGATGAGGACTCGGATGGTGTTACAATGGCTTGCTTACGGTTAGACAAGTACGATCGTAATAATTGTGTAGCAGAGGATTGGAAATTAAACATATTAGAAAGTTTAGAACACAAAATTACATGGTTAACGGTGTCAAAGGCTTTGCTATAGTCAAGAAGGGTCAGGAATGTCACATTTCTTTTGTCAGACTGTTCTCTAATATCGTCAGTTATTTTTATCACAGCTGTTGCACAACTTTTGCTTTTCCGCAAACCAGATTGGATCGGGCTTAGCAATGAGTTAGTTGAGAGGAAGTTTTTTATTTGGTGAGCCATTAAGTGTTCAAGTACCTTGGAAAGAAAGGGAAGAATGGAAATTGGGAGGTATTCGCCATTCGCTTTGGCAATAAGTATCATTTTGGCCATTTTCCACGCATCAGGAAATACTGAATTAGTGAGTGCCGTATTGAACACGTGGGTGATTAAATGAAGTAGTTTGGGCAACAATATTTTTGAAAAAGAAGGATTTATTCTATCATAGCAGCATTAGATTTAATTTTCAAAATTGATTGGAGGACATCACATTGATCAACACAAGCAAACCTAAAACTACCATCACAGTTATTATTCGATATGGAGCTTGTAAACGGGTTATGCGTCAATACAGGTACAGATTCTAAAAAATTCTCGTTAAGTTCGTTGATGTCAGAATCAATTTTGGTTATTGCTTTATGTTTGACGATCCCCAGATTTTTAATTTCCCGCCATTTCTGCGAAGTGGATATTGCGTTATTAAATTTAGACACGTAATATGCGTTTTTTGCCACAGAAATTTCATTAGCTACAAGTTTGCGAAGCAGTTTGAATTGCATATGATGAGAGCTAGTTTTATAGCGCATCCACTTATGGTAAGCCTCGTCACGCTTAATTATTGCACGTCGACACAATCGACAGTTGGCAACAGAAGTATTGAGTTCCAGTCAAATTGGTTAAATTCAGACTCCAATAAGTGATAGTCAATATTCTTAAAATCTCTGTACTGGATGGGATAGTCGTTATTGTAGTCTACTCTTATATTAAAAGTCAAAAATATTAAGTCATGTTTTGAGAATACTGGTAAAGCGATCTGATCGTAAAATAGAATATTTTTTGCAATGCTTACAAAGAAAACGTCTAACAATGTGTTGCTATTCCTAGTAAAACAAGTAAGAGTGCTCTAGTCGAGAGTGCCCGACTAGGAGATACCCTGATCTAAGGTCTTACATTCATTGAAGTTTTTTATCTGCATTCATACATAGAAACACACACACATATACAAACAAAGGCTGCTTGCTACGCGCGTCATACATTTGCTTTGATTCTTCTTCTTCCTTTGGCTTTAAACTATGGTACATTGAATCGTTAATAACTTCTTTGTTTATTGTCTGATCAAAATGAAATTTGTAGGACACAAAGCTGGCATATAAATGTGCAACAATGTAAAGGTCATACCTCTTAAAATTACGTATTTTTCAATTTCTGTGAGATTGGAGAACGGTATCCAAAAATTTACCTTTGTATGCTATAGGAGAATATATGTACCAAATTTGGTGACTCTACACCCTATTACTTTTAAGCTATTTCTTAAAAACACAGTTTTTGAATCTTAATTTATCGATAACTTTTGAAAGGATTGAGATATCGAATAATGATAAGTTTGTATTGAGCCGGCAGTACAGTAACTTGAACTGAAATATAAAGTCGCAAGCTTTTTTAACTTTCAAGTTATACCCGAAAAACACTTGGCTGGAATCGAAATTTATCGATAGCTTTTGAACGGGACGAGATATCGAAAAAAAATAATAAACTGGTCTTGTCCCGGCACTACGAGGTCTCTAGCTTTTGTAGTCTCTGAGAAACGTGCGTTCATACAGACGGACGGACAGACGGACAGGGCTAAATCGACTCGGCTATTGAATATATATACTTTATGGGGTCGGAGATGCTTCCTTATGCCTGTTACATACTTTTGCACCATAATACCCCTTTTCCCATTTTTAATGGGATCAGGGTATAAATATATTGAAGCTAACAGACAAAGCTTACTCGCGAAACGTAGACTTATCTACTACAGCTTCAGGGTGGGCGAGTGCGTGTGCAGGTTCGGGTACAGCTTGACGATCGCCACGACCGAAAGCTTCGCACTCACGCTGCAAAGCTAAAAGCTCTTGCACACCTCCCACACAAATTACGTCGCCTCTCTCAGCACGCCTTATTGGCTATCTGAAAAAATATTTATGTCGGCTTTTTGAGAGAATGAGTTTGGAGCAGAACTCGATGCCGCAATCGAGATTCTGATATTGGGTCCTGTGGTCCCCGCACCAGCCCCTTGGTCTGTTTTTGATCCATCTGTGAACCACTCCAGGCTCACGGGACCATTACAAGGGCTGCCATTGTCCCATTCCCTTCGGTCTTTTATAAGAGTTCTAAATTTTGCCCCGAAGCAAAGTTCCGTGGTCTTTAGATCTGTGCTATTGCAGATTTCTAAGCCAGGAACGCGTTTAATTAGACTAGCATGATTTACATCTGTTGCTAGTAGCCCACTGGTGAGTTGAATTCTATGAAGGCTCACGGTAGCAGTCTTTTTAATATGCAGTTGCAGCGGATCTAATCCTATGATTTTCTATAGCTGCAGTGAAGCATGTGCTCATAACGCTCGTGAGAGATAAGCTAAGGTCAGACACGCAAAATAATTTGCTAAAAGTGAATAAATTTAGCAAAAAATCTCTCCTTAATGTGTGAACGTCAAAATAATTTGCAAGCAAAATGTGTCAATGTCAGATTTGCACCACGATTGAGAGACAGTGGGTTATGCAAAGACTGGTACCGTTACTCGGCTTCAAGCGAAACCGATAATGTGACGTCACATTATAGTTCTGTGCTGTGAACTTTGCATTGGCATTTGGCACGCATTCACTCGTTTTTGTGTCAAATATAAGAATACTTAACAATACAAAAGTATTCATAATCGAATGTATGCCATATCCAAGCAACTAAATTAACTAAACATTAAATACTTCTCATGTTTTATAGTTCGAAATTGTCCATAAAATTGGTTCACTTGCATTTAAAGCGCAACGCACGCGCACAAATTTTTTTCCGGTTTCTTTGCATAACCTTTGGTCTCTCAATCAAGGGATTGCACACAGTTAGCACCTGTCTGAACGGAGTGTGCCACACTGCGTCTTATTAATAATCGTTAGTTTATGTTTGTTCTTACAAAAAAAATGTAGGAACAAATCTGTGCAAATATTGTTAACTTTTTTAATAAAAATATATCAGTGGACTGCCAATGGTTATGGAAAACATATCTGACTATTAAAAATACACATTAAATACTGTTTTATTGCTATTTTTATTATTTATAATGAAATACATTTTTATACCCTGATCTCATTAAAAATGGGAAAACGTTTACAATGGTTTTGTGCAAAAGTATGAAACAGGTATAAGGAAACATTTCCGACCCCATAAAGTATATATATTATTGATCACTATCAATAGTCGAGTCGATCTAGCCATTTCCGTCAGCCTGTCCGTCTGTTCGTCCGTCCGTCTGTATGAACGCGCGTTTCTCATATTGAAATAAAGGTTCTTGTTAAGCCGGGCCAATACAAGTTTATCATATTTTTTCGATATCTTGTCCCTTTCAAAACTTATCGATATATTCCAGACCAGTGTTTTTTGGGTATACCTTGAAAGTTTTAAGAGCTAGAGGCACCAAATTCACTATGTATATTTTTGTTTAGCATACAGAAGTACAAAGTATTTGACTTTTTTGATAAATCCCCTCAAACCTTCAGAAATCAAAAAGTACGTATCTTTGGAGGTATTACCTTCGCATTTTGCATACTCACACACTTTTCTACCATTTTTATGTCCTGCAAAACATTACGATTGGACAATAAACAAAGAAGAAACTTACTTTTCAATGTACCATAGTATGGGGCCAATGATAGAAGCAAAGCAATTACATGACGCGCGCAGCCAGCAGCATGTGTTTGTATATGTGTGTGTGTGTGCGTTGCAGATAAAGAATTATGAATGTAAGAACTGGATTCAAAGTGTCTCCTAGTCGGGCACGACTAGAGCACTGTTCATTGTTTTAAATAAATTTGTTTTGTTGGTTGCGCTTATGACACCACAAACTCCGTCTGAAATTATTCAATATCAAAATGTTTCAGCTTTATGCACCAACTCATACTTTATTGGTTTTTTAACATGTTCATTGTTGTTTTTTCAATTTAAGTGTTTTGCGTGGCAATTTATTAAATATTTTGCCAGGGACGACAACAGGGCTGCGAAAAATATTGACTGCCAAAAGGTATCGATATTTCACAGCTGTTGGGTGTATTGATGAAGAGTATATATACATAAATTAAATTGCTGCGCATATAAAAAACGTGAGTATAAATACAAATGTAATATTACAAAATACATACTTACAATTTAATATACTGAAACAACAAATTCATATGAACATATAAGGATTTGGAATTCGAGATGGAGCCGCCAGAAAAGGTTTGCCGCAAAAGTAGGACCATAATGGGCACAACCTTTTGGGAGGAGGACACAACAAAATTAAAACAGCTGGTTGAACAATATCCCTGCATCTGGAATGCGGGACTTGGCGAGTATTGGAATAAATTGTAAGGAGAAATGGGTGGAATAAGAGTCAATGAAGACTGTTTATTTATAATTTTGTTATTTGACAATGAAGTCTGTTGAATATAATTAATTAAAAGTCAATGGAGACGATAATTTTATCACATATGTATATGCTTTTATTATAGCAATTCACCTTTTATTAGTTGACGACTCCATTTAATTACACTTGTGGGGACACAGCTATCGATAACTTAACAAGTAAGAGAGCTCTAGTCGAGAGTGCCCGATTAGAAGATACCATGAACCCAGTTCTTACATTCATAATTCTCTATCTGCATTCATACATAGAAACACACACACACATACAAAAACAAACTGCTCACTGCGCGCGTCTTGCAATTGCTTTGTTTCTTCTTCTTCCATTGGAACCAAACTATGTTACATTGAATCGTAAATAACTTCTTTGTTTATTGTCCGATCGTAGGACAAAAAGATGGCATATAAATGTGAGACTATGTAAAATCCGAAGGTCATACCTCAAAAAATACGTATTTTTCGATTTCTGTGGGATCGGAGGGAGGTATCCAAAAAGTGAAATATTTTTAACTTTTGTATGCTATAGAAAAATATACATACCACATTTGGTGCCTCTATCTCTTATACCTTTCAAGCTATACATAAAAAACACTGTTCTGGAATCCTAATTTATCGATAACTTTTGAACGAGTAAAGATGTTAAGAAAAAATTGATAAGCTTGTATTGAGCCAGCAATACGAAAACTTAAATTACAAATGTTAAGTCTGTAGTTCACATAACTTTCAAGCTTTGCAAAAATAAAGCACTGCTCTGGAATATAAATTTAACGATTACTTTTGAACGGGAAGAGATATCGAAAAAAAAACATAAACTTGATCTGACCCGGCAATACGAAAACTTATATTTCAAATATGAAGTCTCTAGCTTTTGTAGTGTCTGAGATCAGCGCGTTCATACAGACGGACAGACGGACGGACATGGCAAGATCGACTCGGCTGTTGATAGTGATCAATTATATATATACTTTATGGGGTCGGAGATGCTTCCTTATGCCTGTTACATACTTTTGCACAAAACCATTATACCCTTTTTCCCATTTTTAATGGGATCAGCGTATAAAAACAATGGTTTCGACAAATGCAGCATTTAGTTATCATTTGGATACAAAACAAATTTGCTACCAAATGCCTGAACTATGCGTGAAAAAAACTGATCTTCAGCCGATTTCGGACAAATTTGGTGTTGCCAACTTTTTCATGGATTTAGCTATTAATGTGCCCTGCAAATATAAATTGAGCATAACATGTGTATTTAGCGCAAACAGCTGACGATCGATTTACAGCCAATTATTTTGCGTGTCTGACCTAAGCTATAGGCTCGCAAGACTTTGCAGTTTGCTGCACCTGTTGATAACAGCGTTCTGCTGTAAATTAGGCCACCAAACAAGGGCAGCATAAGTCACAACAGCCCTGACCATCACAGAGTATAGCCATCTAATGGTTTTAGAGTCGAATCCCCACGTTTTTCCAAATAATCTACGACAGGCCACCTTTGTACCGAACGTATTGTTTAGGTGGTAGTTCCACCTACATTGGAGAGTTCCACTGGGGCTCCCCATTGATGTATAATTGACCTACATCGATGTTATACCGTTTAGTAAAGTGGAAAATAATCGCCTTCTGTGGGTTGATGTTTAGTCCTACGTCTACACTCCATTGGAGAACCGTGTTTAGTGCCTTCTGCATCAACTCGCTTATCGTGCTGTCAAAATTTACCGAAACTATTATAGCCAGGTCATCTGCATAACCAACGGCATTGATGCCCTGATCATAACGTTTTTCCGGGAGTTTATCTATCACTTAAACCAGAGGAGTGGAAACAGAACTCCGCCCTGGGGACAGAAAGATCTGGTCAGGATAGAAGATTACACCCGATACACTGTGACCCCGTCTGCCGGGTATGTCAGAAAACCCCTCATACTGAGTTCGGGACTGACCCTGGAAAGTGATTCAGAAGCAATAGCATACAGTGGTTAAATACATTTCACTTTTTGGAAACCCCTCTCCAATCTCACAGAAAATATTTTAAAGGTAGGACCTTCGGATTTTACATAGTTGCACATTTATATGCCATCTTTGTGTCCTAAGACTTTGATTACGATCAGACAATAAACAAAGAAGTTATTAACGATTCAATGTAACATAGTTTGGGGCCAAATGAAGAAGAAGAAGGAAAGCAATTGCATGACGCGCGTAGCCAGCAGCTTGTGTTTGTATATGTGTGTGTGTGTTTCTATGTATGAATGCAGATGAAGAATTATGAATGTAAGAACTGGGTTCAGGGTATCTCCAAGTCGGGCATTCTCGACTAGAACACTCTTACTTGTTTTGATATACAGGTGTATGTTATATTTGAAAAAATAAATATATATCATTCGAGTATCGATACCAACACGAACGCATATCGCGCTCCGTACTTCAGCATAAATTTGTATTTAAAAAAATAAATAAAAACATAAAACTCAAACAAAGATTTAAACGCACAGAACTGTTGATCAGGTCGGGTAAACCAATCAAAAATATTCAATAGATGGGCAGATAAACAATTTTAAGAAACAGCAAAAGCAGCAGCAGCAAAAAAAAAAAAAAAAAAAAAAACAAGAGTCAAATCGGTCAATCCACATTAATAAATATTATTATATTATCGCCCCAGCTACTCTTGCTAATCAACCACCGTTTTGGAGAGCAAGCTGAGCTTATCTCATCTAAGATGAGCGAGGCTGAGAGGCGAATTCTCTCTGTGCTCCACGAGCGGCTTAATGGCATCACTGAGGATATGTGGCAAGATCCGAGATGTAAGCACTGAAAAGGCAAGTGGGTACATTAGATGCAAAACTGGCTGTACAGGAGAATTCACATGTAGCTTGCGATCTCAGGCTACATGGAGTTCCCTTCACCGAAGGCGAAGTTCTCAAAACAATGTTCAACTCACTGTCATTTGCACTGGGTATCACACCTGCACCAAAATTACGGGAGATATTTGGGGTCAAACAGCGAAGCCCGACTGTTGTTGACCCTATAATAATTCTCAAATTTGAGCACATGCGCGAAAAAATTATGGTACAGCGAGCAGCAGCAGAATACAGGCGAGAACACAAACAACATCGCCTACCCCGATCTACCTCAACGAACAGTTGACCAAATCAAATTACGAAATATTCAAAGAAGCAATGCGATTGAAAAAACAAAAGCTCTTATCAGCAGTGTTCTCTCGTCGTGGCGTTGTTCATGTAAGAATGAATGGGAGAGAAGATGCAATGTGCGTGGAGTACTTGCAAAAGCTCTCACAGCTGCAGCAAGAAAGCTTATCAGCGCAGCCGATCACCGAAGTGGGAGATGGCAATAATGATCATCGCTTTCGCAATTAAAATAGATATGTTAGATTATAGATTATATTTTTATGTTTTTACTTTTTAATTTTGCCTAACAGAGCTTTTATCCGTTAAACTTAAACTTGAATTTAAAATTAAATCCAAATAATGTAGGGATCTCCAGAGTGAACAGTCATTCTATCCTTAGGGTTCTCAGCAAACAAAAAGTTGGTCTGCAGATATGCCATATAAACGCACAAAGCTTAGCAAAGAAAATGGAAGAGTTTAGATACCTTTTCGTTAACTCTAATGTTGATATTGTTTGTGTGTCTGAAACGTGGTTTGTGTCTGAACTAAGTGATTCGTTAATTGTTTGTGAAGGCTTTAATGTTTTTCGTTCTGATCGTATAGGCCATGCAGGAGGAGTTGCAATTTACGTCAGTAAAAAACTTAAATGTAAAGTAGTGTGTAAACAACCAACAAATAGTCTAACCGAATATTTATTCCTTGAAATTTTACATATTAATAGTAGCTCAAAAATGTTACTTGGCTGCATATACAGACCTCACAGAAATATGGACTACTCTGATTTTATTGAAGTACTTTAGACCTTATCCTTGACCTATATAGACGTATTATTAACTGGTGACTTAAATAGCAATATGTTGCACGAATCTCCAATTGTATCAACAATTTACAAGTAATAGACGAATAGTGAACAGCTTGATCTACAATGCCAAACGCTCCTACCACACACATCAATTTGAGAATGCAATATCAACTAGTCAGACCTGGAAAAATCTTAAAATTATGGGGATAGGTAAACAAAAGCATGTGATCACTGACGACTTAGATGTTAACGACCTGAACAAGAAATTTGTGCAATTACCTCTACCTGACACATCATATAATCCGTACCTTAACTCTGCCTCCCTGTTTAACTGTAATAATTACTTTGACTTTGACTGTGTTAACCAATGTGATGTTCTAGAAGCTATTCTTAATATTAAGTCTAACGCTACTGGTCTAGATAACATAGACCCAAAATTCATAAAAATATTGTTACCAAGAATCTTAGGCCAGTTAACACACTTAATTAATACTGCGTTTATGACATCAACATTACCAGAAAATTGGAAAATTGCTAAGGTTATTCCAATACCTAAACCAAAAAATGAATTTAGACCGATATCCATACTTCCATTCTTCTCCAAAGTATTTGAGCAGTTGATGGCCAATCAAATAACCACCTTTCTTGACATGAATAATTTTCTGGATTGTAGACAATCTGGCTTTCGGAAAAATAGGAGTTGTATAACAGCCATCTTAAAAGTGATTGAGGATATTCGTAAAAATATTGACGACAGTAACGTGACTTTTTTAACACTTCTTGACTTTAGTAAGGCATTTGACACGGTTAACCACGATATACTTCTAACTAAACTCTCTCGCTTATACAACTTCTCTGACAATGCAACAGCACTAATGTACTCATGTAGTATCAAGTGAATGTCAATCAGAGCTACTTCAAATCACACGTGGGGTACCGCAGGGATCGGTCTTAGGCCCATTACTCTTTACAATTTATGCTAATGATCTTCCTAAAGTCTTAAGTATGTGTGATGTCCATATGTATGCAGATGATGTCCAATTATATGTCAGTCGACCGTTAAGTAAAATTAGTGAATGTGTTGATAAATGTAAACTTGATCTGTTGCGTGTTAGCGAATGGGCAAACAATAATGGTCTAGCCCTTAATCCTTCAAAATCAAAATGCCTTGTTATCTATAAAAAAAGCTTAACACAGACCATCTACAAAAACTTAAAATAAACAATAAGTTAATTGAATATGTTGACAAAGCCGAAAATCTGGGATTGACTTTCAACAATACGCTCACATGGCACGATCAAATTAATAAAATTGTTGGAAAAACCTATGGCCTTCTGCGACAATTATATATGACCAAACCATTTTTACCAATCAAAACAAGAAAACTGATAGCCAAGGCATACTTAATACCGACCCTGTCATACGGCATAGAGATTTTTGGAAATAGCGATATGGCCAGTCAAAATAAAATAAAAGTAGCTTTTAATAATATTTCTAGATATGTTTATAATCTAGGACGAACTGACCATGTTACTATCTATACAAATAATTTACTTGATCTAAACTTAAAGACCTGGATACAGTTTAAAATACTAAGAATGCTACACAAAATTATTTTTACAAAACAGCCTAAGTACTTATATGATTTGCTAAGCTTTGCGTCGTCAAGAAGGACAAACAATATAGTTAGTATGAGAACAAAACTGGCAAGTTCAAAGAACCAGTTTTATATTTTTGCTGTTCAACTCTGGAACAACCTACCACACAACATCAAGACAGTTAGTAGCACACACAAATTTAATACAATTTTGATGACACATTTTAAAAATGATATAAGTACATAATTAATTAATTAATAATAGTATAATACAATAGTATAAAACAGAAATAATATTAATATTAATTTACAGAATTTTTGTAGTAGTGACTAGTGCTTTAAATAATAAGCTTAAGCTTGTAGCATTTGGAATCGTAAATAAATAAATAAATCTGTTCTTCTAAGTAGCCCCACTCCATTAGATAATCCTTTGGACAATACTTTTTGCAATCTAGCTGCTTCCGGGAGTGCCTGCACACCCTCGCAGTAGTTGCGCTAGGTATGGTTGTTTTTGTTGTACTCAGTAAGGGCGCACCTATACACGACTCACGTGACTCTAATGGCCTTGGTCCTGTTGAACAGCCGTGTGACCTCCCGCCGTTGATCAGCAAATCCGCCGCTCCACCAGGGAACCTCATGGTTGACCCGATGTGGTACTGTCATGGTAGAATGAGATAAGCACATCTTGTAGCTGGTTTGCAGCCAACTCCATCTCACCAACAGAGGTAAAGTTGCTAGTCAGTTGGTCAGCTTTCGTAGCCACTAAGGCTTCGAACATGTCCCAATTCGTTGTCTTAGGGTTATAGGCATTTGTTTGGATTTCATCTTAGCCTGGGATATCAAACCTGATGTGCTGATGGTCTAAAAGCGTGGCCTCATCGCTAGCTCGCCAAATACAGATATAATCGGACAAAGATTCATTAACCAGGGTAAGGTCTAGTAGCTCTTCCCTGAAAGCATTCATGAAGTTTGGCTTGCACCCCTTTAAGCTATATCTTACTGACTACACATAAGATATTCTAAAAGGCACGCACCCCTTTTAATTACATCACTACTGCCCCAGACAGTATGAGGGCGTTGGCGTTACAATCGACGAGCTGCTGAACATCCGTCGGTGGAGCATCGTCGACGTCGCAAGGAAATTAGTCCGCCGGCACCACTACTTCCTGTACGCCTTCTGCCGTTGCTACCTCAATGGCTGACGAAACTAGGTCCCTGGAAATAAAGTTTGTTAGGGAAAGTGTCTTACGCTTCAATGCAATAGGATAGCGGTACGATGCTCTCCACCCATTCGGTAATATAACAGCTTACATGAACCGCAACTTAATCCGCGGACTTGGCCACCGACCATACATGGCTCATGGATAAGCGTCAGGTTGATCCCGTTATCGTAAAGGACCTGCACAGGGTGGCCGACACTCCTCTAGCTTGGTGCAGGTTCGCCTGAAGCACCCTTATGGTGCTCATATTGGCTCCTTCGACGAGTGCTGCACGAGGCAACCCTGGAAGGGAACACTGATTGAGGGCCGACGATGTCGCGAGCCCAGCGGCTGCGCTTGTCGAGGGTCCACCGATCAGTTCCGCCTGTGGTGGAGTCAGTGCTATTATCTTGTTGGCTGATAACGTTGCCGCTGCCCGGGCAGGTCCACGCATACCTTTTCTTAAGAGGCAGAGCTCTTGAGGATAAGTCTGGTCCTGCCAAAGCAGTACCAGATTTTGCCGCCACACTTGGCCAGCATTTGCTTGGAGGCTTCTTCCATGAAGGCGAGATGCAGCATGGCACCACTTGTAACCGTTGTCAGCACAGACGATCATCAACCACTCAGTTTACGGAACATAGCCCTTGAACTGGGGTCTCACGCCTGGTGACTTACACGTCTGGGTGGCCTCCAATCTGCTCTGCTGTCAGCAGTGATGAACGCTCAGTCAAAGCAAAGCCGAGCTTGACACCAAAGGCCATCTGACTGTAGGATGGCACTGTCGACTCTGAATAAGGTCACACTGGATGCGTCTTCAGCTTCGGCACACAGGGTTTCCGCTTCAGCGTCAGAGACTATCAGCACAATCGTCTGTGGCCTGACCATGCACCAACTGGACGGAAAGCTAGCACATTCCAACTCAGTCACGTCACCAGGTAGGAGGGTGGGAACCTGTAGTCCAACAGCTGCTGTGCTAATAGTAGGACTTCTGGCTGCAGGATCCGGACAGAATCAAGATGAACACGGTGTTTTGAGCTACCGGCAGTCTACCTTTACTCGGCATAAACCTACGGACGGAGAATATGTTGAAAAATATCGGCTCCGAGGATTGCCATGAGCCGGAAGTCCTCTGAGCTGGAGCGGATAAAGGCAGTGCAAACTCTATCCGAGCCAATGCGTGTGACGGATAGCCTTAAGGCCATAGCCAAGACCGCATTGACACAGCTCAAGGGGCTGCACTGGTCTTTGAGCGCATGCACATCAAAGCACTTGGCTCCGTTGTCCAGCAGGATGCTCACGTTCATCAGTTGGAAGAGAGACGTGAGTAACGTAGCCGGAGCAGTGAATCGGCTTTCCGCTGGTGGCAAGTCTGACGTGGATGAACCAGGCGACTCAATCGTGCGTGGACTGTTGCTGGCGATGTCGACTTGCTCGGTCTGGTTGGTGCTGAACGCTTCTTGCTGTGGATGTGGAGCAGCGTGTGGTGATCCATTTTGTAGACACGGCAGTTGCTTCCGCTTCTGCAGGACCGCCAGGAGTGCTTCTGCGCCAGACAATTGGGGCAGTACTTATTAATAATTAACTACTATGTTAAATAGGAAGATACGCTTGGGCTTAGTTAATGGGATCGGTGGCTAGCAGGAGTAGCTTAGTTTTTGGCATTTAAATGATACGCCTTGCTGTCAGGATATCCACAACATGAACGATATCATCAGGCCCTAGATAACCCCTTTGGACTCTTCCAAAACGCCGTTTGTTGGAAGGCAAGTTATCTTACTTGTCGATAACCAGATCGCCGGATTTTGCCACTTGTTGCACTTGTGGAATTCCCTTAAGTACTTCTGTTTCCAGCGTGTACAAAAATGCTGGTTCAGGGCTTCAAGGCATTGCCAACGATTCAGAAAATAATTATTTTCGGGCCAGAAAATAGACGGTAAAGAGCAACCGATTAAGAAGTGACCGGGAGTCAATGATTATACGTCGGAAGGGTCCTCTGACATCAAAGAGATTGGCCTGGAGCTAAGACAAGAGAGGCGTTGACAGCTCTTCGAAAGTATATTGCAGCGTGTCTGTGGACTTGTAAAACAGTGTCTTTAAACTTTTCACTCCCGCTTCCCAAAGATCCCACATATGTGGTACACTGGGCGAATGAAACGTCAGGATAGCTTCTGATGGCTATACGCGGATGTATCGCATGTCTTTGTTGCTTCCATAAACTCTCGCGTAAGTACCTTGTCAGCACCGACGAAGGTCTTACAATTGTCAGAAAGGATTTGCTGAGGACATCCTCATCGAGACACAAAGCGTGCAAAAGCAGTGAGAAACTTCTCAGTCGTTAAGTCGGAGGTGGCCTTGAGGTGGATAGCCTTTGTGCTAAAGCACACAAGCACGCAGACATACCACTTCGTATTTAAACAGACTCGACCCGTATAATTCTTGATCTCAAAAAGACCAGTAAAATCATGGCCTGTATAAGAAAATGGCCTTGAAAAGGTCGTTCGTTCCCTTGGAAAATCACCAATATGTTGAGTTTGCAGCCTTTTTTACATATTTAAATCATATTGGACGGACCATCATTTTGTTACCGCCATGGGTCGTTATGCGATAAGTAAAACTTACGAGAAGACGGGAATGACGACACCCATAATGATCCAGAAAAGAATGCGGATTTAGGATGCAGCTGGAGCTGGAGAATTTTCACTTGTCGACTAAGCATTTTTATTCCTAAGGGCTCTCTCTGCTTTGATTGGCTGCAATGAGGATACGTTCAGCCGCGATTAGCTCACTGTTGTTGAGTTTCTCATCGCCCGTTGTTGGGATCTTTTGGCAGTTTCGCATAAAACGTAGGGCGTAGGACGTTACTCGCAGAACCCTGCCGAGATCGGAATTGCGTTTGAGGATGTCTCCTTGTGAAGGTGATTTCGCAAAATTGCATTGACAATGCGATGTTTTAGCAGTGTCTCTGGAGTGACATATGTGGACGCCGGCCACTGTTCTTGTGGAAGTTGGAGCCACTCTAGTCCATGCCACCACAAGTTGCTGTCAATTAGCTCCTGTGGAGCGAGACCTCGAATGGAAAGATTAGTTGTGTTGTGCTCAGACCGTACATAGAACCAGCTGTCAATTGCTGTGGACTGTGTTATCGTGGCAACTCGATTTGCGACAAACGTGCTATATTTAATGGTGGTTTGCTTAGCCAAGCTAACACGAACGTGGAATCGGTCAAAAAAAAGGAGTTTGACCTGGTGGTTGGCATTTCGGGGATAACTGCGGCTGTGAACTCAGATAGAAGTGCTGGACGGGCTATAAAAGCGTTTTGATAATTTTGAACAATCCTTCCGAAATGAACGTAACCTAGATCCTGAGTCGATCAACGCAGGTGCTGCATGCTTTGTACCATGGTAGCACACATTTATGACAGCAGTGCAGTGCAGACGTAGAGGTCATTAAAGGAGGGTTGATACGATGGAGAAGTGTGTTGTGGCGACCTTTGCATGTGTAACAGTTGTGTGCACTCGTGTAATCTGTGGCCTGATGAACCCTAGCGAAACATTTCAGGTTTAATTTTTGCTGTTTAATGAAAGTTGCTCTTTCATTAACTGGCATCTGGAGGAATCAAGGACACAGATGGCTATCTTTTGAACACAATTTACAGATTTGCGCTTTTACACTGACCTTGGTTTCAAATGAGTGGACCTGCTTTGTCAAAGTTTGCACTCTTGGAGGTCACGGATGGGTGCTCACAGAGCTTGTGCATGGTCGGATATTTTCTGTTGCTTCTAGAGTAAGATATCGTTCCAGAAGGAATGAATTCGTTTGCAACCAAGTGGATAATTCTGTTTTGTTGCCTACAGATTGTTCCCACAGGAAAATGAGGACACAATCCCAATTCTCAATTCTCTCTTGGAGACTTGTGGTTCCGTTAAGCAACCTTGAATGGTACTCTGGAGGTCCCATAGAGCCGCACCGGACTCTTGGGATACTGACGACAGGTTGAAAAGTATTTTGCGTTGACTCTTATGCCATCTCTTATTTCCAAACCTTGCAACCCATCTCCCGCCCAACCGACCGAGGGGCGCGCCGCTTAACGTGCGGCTACGAAGATCGCGAAATAAGAATAGAACATACAATATAAATACAACAAATGAACATAGACTATTTAAATGTTAGACAGATGTTGTAGTAGTACAGTTCTGAGAGTAGGGACAGAAGTAGCATTACTTATTATCCGCAAAAGATCAGAAAAGGGTTATGAACTGCATAGTTAGTGTTACATGCTTGCGGGGAAATCGGGAAAAAGTCCCTAGTACTTCTGATCGGAACAGCAAAACTAGTTTGGCTTATTAATTCGGATGAATCAATTTCACCGTTAATTAGTTTGTGTAAGAAGATTACACCAAGCATGGTTCTACGATCAGAAAGAGAGGGAAGATTTATTAGTAAAAGTCTAAAAGAATTTTGCGAACAAGTGAAGTATAAAGAGTCTTAGTAACGTAGGGATCGTCAAATTCTTTCGACCAACGCTTAATGAAACCCAAGAAACCAAAGGCAATGCATAAAGGGTTTCAAAGAATATGTTAGCAGCAACATCTATGTCAACCGAATTGTTTAAAAACGACCAATCTGTTGCATAAATATTCTCAGCAGACTATAATTCCGTTTACGGAAGCAATAACTTTTTAAGTAGGGGATGCTGAAGGCAAAGAATTTGTTTTAAAAAATTAAAGTTAAATTTCGATTCTGAGATGGTACGAATCTTCCGGCATTGTTAAAGGCGCTGATCTAGAGAAAGCATCCGTAGAGCTATCGTTGATAAAAACCAGATCAAGCATTCTATTCAAATGATTTAGAATTGACTTGATCTGAAACAACAATGCTAGGCAGATTGAAATCACCTAACACTACAAATAGATCATTATCACGCACATGGGTTGAAATTTCCCCAATATAAGATATATGTTGCATATAGACTTGAATATCGGAAGAAGGAAGAGTATATGAGCATGAAATAAATAAGGCCCTTAGTGGGAAATTACTTTAACAGCAACAATTTCAACACCAGCTGCCGCACAGAAATTAATTGAAATTACAATAGGATTAGTGCCCTCATTATAAACAGGACTTTGAGAAGGTCTGCGCTTGCGACGAGTAACAACGTGCCGTCGCACAGTGGCGCCCGTAGAACAAGTGAGGTTGCAAAAATCAAAAATTTCATGTGCCCCTAAAAAATATTGAATGAACCTTTTTTTATAGGAAATTTCCCAACGACCAGATATTTGGTTAAGAAGATATAGACCTCGAAAGTAACCTGATTTTCAGTGTTACAAAAACAAGACAGTTTTAATGTAATTTGGTCGACTTTCAGATACAATATCTCAAAAACTAGGAAACGAACTATCATTATTTTTCATTCTATTGATAGATCTATTTAATAAAAAAAGAATTACAAAAATTGTACTGTTTGCTTTTGCGTTTGGCCAGGTAAATCGATATTTACCAACTATCCATTTTTTCACTATTCCTCAACTTTGATGGAAAATAAAAATTAAATTATAATTTATTATTTTTGCCATATTTTCAAAAAAGGTTCTTTGATTATTCCTTTATCTAATGCAAAAAGGTTTAGCTGTCCGTTTTTGCGGTTTTTTTATACCCCGATCCCATTAAAAATGGGAAAAAGGAGTATTATGGTTTTGTGCAAAAGTATGTATGAACGCCTGTTTCTCAGAGACTACAAAAGCTAGAGACTTCATATTTGAAATAGAAGTTCTCGTAGTGCCGGGTCAATACAAGTTTATCATTTTTTTCGATATCTTGTCCTGTTCAAAAGTTATCGATAAATTTCGATTTCAGACAAGTGTTTTTCGGACATAACTTGAAAGTCATAAAAGCTAGAAACTTTATATTTGAGTTTAAGTTACTGTACTGCTGGCTCGATACAAACTCATAATTTTTCGATATCTCAATCCTTTCAAAAGTTACCGATAAATTAAGATTCCAGAACAGTGTTTTTATAAAAGCTTCAAAGTTATAAGGCGTAGAGACACCAAATTTGGTACACATATTCTCCTATAGCATACAGAGGTTAAATACATTTCACTTTTTGGATACCCCTCCCCGATCACAGAAATCGAAAAATACGTTTTAGAGGTATGACCTTCGGATTTTACATAGTCCCACATTTATATGCCATCTTTGTGTCCTACAAATTTCATTACGATCAGACAATAACCAAAAAAGTTATTAACGATTCAATGTACCATAGTTTGGTGCCAAACGAAGAAGAAGAAGGAAAGCAATTGCATGCCGCGCGTAGCCAGCAGCTTGTGTTTGTATGTGAGTGTGTGTTTCGATGTATGAATGCAGATAAATAACTTGAATGAATGTAAGACCTTGGATCAGGGTATATCCTAGTCGGGCACACTCGACTTAAGCACTCTTACTTGTTTAGGGGTAAAATAGTGAAAAAAGACATAGTTCCAAAAATTTTTTGCATGCATTTCTGGTCAATTTTTTGTTTTTCACTCTGTAATGCTTACCTGAGATCCTTTGTCAAATCCTGGTCCCTAAATTGAGGTACAGTTACAGGATATACAAATAAACTACCAGGTACGCACGAAATATAGAAATTGCATTGCGGACACGTGCGTAGTACCCAAATTGCATTACCTGACCTAAGCCCATACGTATACAAATAACAGCTACATTTTTTAGCCATGAAAGCTAACTCTTTTTATGAACTCTTATTCCAAACGGTATCTATCAGGTAATAGATTAGGCTATATATTGAAAAACAAGCATAATCCCTGAATTAGTCTACGACTGAAAGTTGGCGAGACAAGTACTTCATTACACTTCAAACATGTTGTTGAACAACCATAAATTATTTGACCTGTTTAGAAGTCAACCACTGTAAAAACTTTCACGCAAGCTGCCTTCTAAGAACTTAGTAGTTTATACGGCAATATACACAGAAGCGAAAATATAAAAAATAAACTTTGCATGATGTATGCCAGTCTAAACTCAAAATGGATAAACGCAAACAGAATGACTGAGAGATTCAACTCCAAACACCAGGGTTGGCTTAATAATGATACCATCCTGGATACATTGACAGAAGATGAACCCAGCACATCAACCGGACGTGCAAGAGGAAGACCAACTAAAAGCATGGAAGAGTGTTCAAATTTTACAAGAAAGAGGAAACTGATTCAACAAATGATTTAAACACGGAACATTTATCGGAAGCGCTGTCAAAGGATGTTGGAAAAATAAAGTCACAGATTACAAAAGCAGTTGCTAATGCAAGCCCATTGCGACTACAAATAATTAAGTAAAGCATTTCCACGCCCCAAACGCAAACCTTAAGAAGTATGGTTCCGAAGAAGCTTTGGCTTTGTGTATGGACTTAGAACTTTCTTAAGAGAAATATGAGATACTACAAGCATCTTTAAGGAAACATGGAGCTGACAATTTACCTGGATAAAAGCATGTTTCGAAAGCAAAAATAGATTCACGAACATAGCATACGGAGTTTACTGAAGTCTCTGTGAAAGCCAATATGCAGGATCTAATAGACCAAACAACAGAATGGCTGTTAGAGAGTCTTGCTTCTTGTGGTAGAAGCTCTTTCCTGAGAAACTGACATTGATCAGTAAATGGGACTGCGATGGATCATCCCGACAAAGCGTTTATAAGCAAAGAATATCTTCCGATGACGCTACAATATCAGACAATATCACAATTATGAATTTGGGATCTCACCATTGCACGCAAGAATAAGATATATGGAGTTATTGTTAAAATTTGCGTATACGCTTTCACAAGAGGAGGAACACTGGGATAAACAATCAAATTGTTAAGCGATTGGGAACGATCTTAATTGTTTTAAACTGCAAGGAAAAAGTAAATTCTGCAAAATATGTAGAATATGCTTCAAAAACTGCATCACTTTTAGCAGAATTATATCCACAGAAAAAGTTGACCCCGACAGTACATAAAATATTATTGCATGGCAAATATATAATTAAATATCGGACTTTTCCAATTGGAGAGCTTTTTGAAGAAGCACAGGAGTCCTCAAATACATTTTATAAAAAGTACAGATTGCTAAACACTTTCAAAGCATCAAGGGTGTAACAGAACGAGGACCTCTTCAACATGTTAGCAGCATCTTCCGATCCACTTATTTCATCACTGCGGCATGTAAAGTCACGAAAAGAGTTAGAAAATATTTATAGTTCAGAAATGATTAGTCTTTTAGATATACCTTCTGTAATAGATTGTTAGAAATATTTTACAAAAAATCAAAATTAACATTTAAAACATTTTTTTTTTGTAATATAAGTTTTAAATCATAAAAGCCTTTCAAACAAAACATAATAAATCAATAAATTAAAAATATATATTTTTTACTTCCCCTAAAATTGATTTTTCCACAAATTTACCAATAAATAGGCACTTAAACATTGCTCATTTTATAGGTTGAATACTTATCTATATATGTATTTTAAACTGATCAATTATCTTATTTGGTTCAAAAGTTATGATTTTTGCAAATGAAAAAACTCAAGTGGCGCCACTGTGCGTCGTGCCGCAGTACTTGTCATCGAAGCAGGCTCGATAATTGGCGGTATAATTGCATCCCCTGAAGAAGGCAAGGGAGTAAATTGTAGAGACGGCGATGGTGACGGAGAAAAAATGGTCGAAACGTCCAGATTTTGTAGAGTTGTTAGAAGTGTTGGAGATGTCTGAACGATAGAAGGGGGCACAGGTGAGGGCACACTTAAAAAGTGAGATTCTAACTGGCGAATAGGTGGGGTCTAAAATTTGTATTGCAAAATCACTAGCGAGTAGCTTAGCCATCTTTTGCAATTTTAAAAATTTACTTCTTACGGAATTACACATTTTCAAAAAGTCTATTTGCATGTCGATGAAAACTGGGCAAGACTATTTCAAGCCGCCGTTTCTTTTTTGCGGCCAATGTCCTACAAATTTCATAGCGATTAGAAAATAAACAAATAAGTTTTTTACGATTCAATGTAACATAGTTTGAGGCCATTGGAAGAAGAAGCATAGCAATTGCATTAAGCGCGCAGCCAGCTGCTTGCGTTTTTATGTGTGTGTGTAATGTATGTATGAACTGGGTTCAGGCTATCTCCTAGTCGGGCACTCTCGACTAAATCACTCTTACTTGTTATATTTTCCGCATGGATACTGTCGAAAACTTGATGCAGCCGGGACGCTTTAAAAAATGTGACCTGTTTGTATGTGTGTGTGTTTCTATGTATGAATGCAGATAAATAAATACGAATGAATTTAAGACCTGGGTCAGGGTATTTATTACTTAAGTTGTGATTAAACTTTTTTGATTTCACGTTCAGGAGGCATTCTTAAAGAAGGCTAAATTGCACTTCATGCTGTTTTCGCATGTACATATTTTTCCCTTTTCGTTTAAAAACATTAATTGTTTGTGTATGTAAATATTCTATTTATTTTATTTCTAAGTAAAAATTGTGCTGTTGATGTTTGTGTCCTTTTTATTAAAGCCCTCTAAACAAGTTAAATTGTTTTTGCTAAGAGAACAAACAAAAATACGTAAATTAATACTTACATCGTACAATCGTAAACTTTTGAACCAATCAAGGCTGCAACAGCGTAGACTTGAGTTTGTATATACATACATATTGCACAAAATACAGGGAAAGGGTTAATTTATTAATATTAGCCGTGGATAATATACAATAATACATAAATATGTATATTAATACCTACATGGTAAAACTGCACACAATTCACTTTAAATCAAATTTTAGATAATTGAAAAAACATAAACATACATATGTAGGCACATAATTGAGCGTGCGCTTTAATTGCAAGTCAACAAGCGACTAAAGCGCGGGCAACGAAAAACAAAATAGACGAAGAATCAGACGCGCAAACTTACGGTGTTTCTTTTCGTCTAAAAGTTTTGTTGTCTTTGCTTACGTCTCACTTGTATCATGTCAAACCAGCTGCGAATTTAGCAGATTTGAATTCATTCTCTTTTCATACAGATTACATCCATTCTAGCCTACAGAAAATTATCGATACGGCACACGAACGATCCTTTCGCTTTCGTTTCACGAAGCCAAGTCATACCAAATAGTAGAAAATAGCAGTGAAAACCGCATGACATGTACTGCACAAACGAAGATAAATTCATGTGTTTCCTTTTTCATGCAATTATTTTTCATTTCATCTGTAGTAAAATGTCATGACTTCACATATCACATGAAAATTATACCATCCAAAAGGCATTTTTTTTTAACCACATTCCACAAAGCTCTACTTGGCTGTCTCGTCTCGCTGGTTGTAGACACTCGCAACACTCTGTTCGTTAGTGACACATTCATGTCAAACGCTAAGTGGCTTTAAGCAGTGGTGCATGGCTCTAGCTAGGCGTGTGTGTTTGTGTGCACATAAGACTTTTATTCATACCAAATTAGATGCTTCTAGCTCTTGTAACTTTTAAGTCAAGCCACTAAGCATACAACACATAGAGGCGTCAAATCGACTAAAAAGTGGTTGCATAAAATTCTTGCACTGGACGATCCCAAGCAGCTTCGTGTGCTGCGACTGCGACACGAAGGCAAAGCGTAGCATTCAGGCAGAGAATATTCTTCTGGCGATCAGCGGCACACAGCGCCGAACTCATTGCTTGCTCTGGCTTCGCTGCACGCACACTTGCATATGTTTACTACATGTATACGCATTTATGTCCATAAATCACACATCCATTAAACGGCAGCGCATAGATACCCTTACCAAAAATATTTAACTTATTACTCTTTTTTATAATATTACTTTTAATATACTAACAGTTATTTAAGTTTTCTATGTGACTGCCTCAAGTTGCCAATAAATAATTAAATAAATATATTAAATTAAACTATTAATAAAAACGAAAAGATATTGTTATTAATGGTGATAGTTCTTTGATAACATAAAATGTATTAAATCAATAAATAATAATTATGGCTTAATGGATTTTTAATGTTAATTGCCAGTAAGTGTTGCAAACATATTAATACTGCCCTAATACCCTCCATTTCGAAGAGAAGCACCGCTGGCTGAAATTGAAAAATCTAAATTTCGGCCACTGGCTGCCTCATAGAACTATTGCAACCCCCGCCCCGTCTCTACCTACAAGCTCGAACGACTACAGAAAAAAGGCAACGCCGGAAATTCAAAGCAATGGCCGCATGTCTTCTTGTGATTGAATATATGTGTTGCTGCTAATTTGCATATATGCAAGCGTTTCGGAGCGTCGAAATATATGTTGCGGCAGCGAAGCCAGAGCAAGCAATGAGTTCGGCGCTGTGTGCCGCTGATCGCCAGAAGAATATTCTCTGCCTGAATGCTACGCTTTGCCTTCGTGTCGCAGTCGCAGCACACGAAGCTGCTTGGGATCGTCCAGTGTAAGAATTTTATGCAACCACTTTTTAGTCGATTTGACGCCTCTTTGTGTTGTGTGCTTAGTGGTCAAGCCCAAAAAACGTTTTTTCGGAATCAAAATTTATCGATAGCTTTTGAACGGAACGAGCCACCTATAATATTAAATAAAATTTATCTGACTCTAGAACACGAGAGCTTACTTTCCAGTTATGATGGACAGACAGACAGACGGACATGGCGATATCGTCTCGCCTGTTGAGAGTGATCAAGAAAATATATATAATGGGGTCGGAGATGATTCGTTTTTTCATAAAACCTTTTTTACCCATTTTTCATGGGCTCAGTCAAAGCTTATTATTATACATATAGCCATAGGAACGATGGGTGGAAAATTTTTGTTTCTTAAGATAACTTGACCAAACTTACCAATTATGATTGATAGCATTATTTAAGCACGCTCAAGAAATTTCATCTAAATGGGACTAGTATATCATATAGCTACCAGAGGAATCCGTTGAAAACTGAGTCGTTGTATGAACAACTTTTTTGTTTCTCAAGCTATCTTAACCAAGCTTAGTTATCGCAAGTTTTATTATATATAAAATATTGACTTAAATTTTAAAGGTAGCATTGTCATTCTTTTTTTGTGTAAGCAAAAGTGTTTCATTATATTAAGCCACTGCAAGGGTTCGGAGCGCCGAAGGTAGCCTTTCTTTTTCGGTTTTTTTTAATTCAATTAAAAAGTATTTTATTATACAATAAAATTTTGAGATATATATTTGAAGCTGCTCGGATAAAAAGCAAAAAAGTTTCATTCAACTGTTTTCCCGGCACTTTCCGACTTTGGGCGTAGATTTTCCAAAACTTGAAAGTCATTTTGCTTATATTTAGTTATAAGAGCTTTGAATATAAGTTCGAAGCTGATGAAATGAAAATCAAAAAAGTTTCATACAACAGTTTTCCCAACATTTTCCGTTTTTGCTGAACACTTTTCCAAAATTTTAAAATTTTGTTATTAAGAGCTCTGAAAATAAGTTTGAATAAATGCGGATGAAAATTCATTTTTTTCCCATAAAACTATGAAACCAGGAAAGTGGGGTCCTAAAAGGGGGGTAGATTTTCCATAAAAATGGTATACAGTTTTAAAATGAATTTTGATAATGATCTTTGAAAATAAGTTTGAAGCCGACCGGATGAAAAACAAAAAGTTTATATATAGAAATTTCAAAAATCGCTTCTTACTACGCACTTACGTCCCAAGAGAAAACTACCTGCGTTGATCACCATCGCCAATCGCCAGTCAGTACGAACTCTTTTATATATAAAGATAGACTACACGCTCTAGAATCTAGAGTCTAGATATTCCTTTACCACCAGTGCACTGGTTCTGTGTATATAAATTATATTTAGTTTAACTGTGGGTTGTTAGCACAAAATAAAGACTCGTTATACGCTTCGAGAGCTCGCGATAACCGCGAGGTTTAATAAATCAAAATCAACTAAACTACAAGAACAGAATTACTTATAAGCTAAGCTAGCCCTGCACTCTAAACTTGCTGACTCCGCGCCTCGTGCCTGGTGTCGCTTAGCGGACGCTGACGTCGCAGGGGGTATTGACCACAACGTTGTTGTTGGCTGTCGCGTTGGGTTTCCGATGTCGTTGCAGAGCGCTAATAGCTGATACTGCATTTCCCACGCTATTACACTTCTTCGGTTTGGCAACTTCTTTGTTGCCGGGTGATTGTGTTAACTCCTCCCTCGCTTAAGTGAATGACGTCCTCGGATTTCTTGAAACCTTTGATGAGAGTCAGTATGTCATGTTGTCCTCGAGTTGTCTGACGCCTTTTATAGAGTTTTAATGATGCGTAGCAACAGACCAAAAAGATGGTCACGGTCATTCCAGATATTATGGGACGCTTTACTAGTCCCTTCTCGATTTCGCCAATGTAGCGTGCGTTCGCTATACTAAGTCTTCGTAGGTGAGGAAGGCTTAATATTTCCTGGTGGCCTGTTATGTTGACCAGTGTCAATGTTGCTGGGCTGGGAGACTTCTTTACGTAACTCCTCAGGTTCCGGTATAGAGATCCGTTGACCAAGACTTCGTCATCGAAAGTAAGGAGAAATGTACCCGTAATATTTTTTTCTTCGCTGCCACTTATTGAGACCATGGCGGTTTCATCGTTGATGATGATGACGCCGTCATCGATGACTGTGAGGGACTCGAGATGGCTGGGCCGGGTAGTACAATGGGCTATGCCACCAGAGTGAAGTTGTTGAGCGCATGTCGTGTAAGGTAATCTCCTGCAGAAAGTTGTTGTGAGCGTAGCGCTACAGTTTCCGATTGGTAGTATTTCTTTACCGCAGTCGGCTATGATGTTTTTGTCAGCAAAGTTTAGGATAGTGTGATTATGCTGTACAGGGTACAAAAGTAATTTTTTACATACTAGGCTAGGCTTAGGGTATTTAATTAGAAAGTGTAAAAAATTATTATTTAAAAGAACTTTTATTTGGGCTACTTCCATTAAGTCAGTAATAGTAATGTTAGTAGAACGCTCATTGATAATGTTTTGTAAGTCATTGGAATCTAGTATTGCTGGGTTGATGATCCCAATCTTTGTGAGGGTAATGGAGAGCATTAAAGCTTCGAGTTCTAAAATTAGTATCCTGTTTCTTGAAAGCAATGTCTCATATAAATGGTCTGTGTTTATTTGTTTAGATTTAGATTTTTGAATTAGAATGTTAACTGTGTCTGTTAGCTTATTTATTTGCCCTTGGGTCTTTGTGTTAATGTCTATTTGTCCGTTTGCGAACTCGATGAGCTCCTGCTGGGTCAATTTTACCCTTTCAAAGTCATCAAAGTCCGGGGTTCCAGCAACTACCTTTAGAACCGTGCCTAACAGGTTGATGCTTCTAGCGTGCCTATGGTGAATATTTATGGTTGCTAGGAGCGTTCTCATATGTCTTATGTCCGAGTCCAGTATCTGTCGCATGTGTGATTGGGGAAAGTGATTCCTAAGTTTTTCCGTTTCGCTTGTTATTTCTTCGTACATTGATAAGTTGCTTGAATGCTTTAGGTATTGGAAGTCTTCCCAGATTGTCGTGTCTCCGTCCATAATTGGGATGTAGTCTGCGTTCGAGTAGTCAGTCATTTTCGCCGTTGTCATTGTGACGAGAAATAGAATAGTCCAAATCCTAGGGTGTCCGTAAAAAGAGGAAATTATGTTATAGCTATTTTAAATTGTCTTTATGAACCACCCTCCCTTTTATTAAGACTGTGGTCCCCAAGTCTGATTCCACAGTTGCTTCGGTGTACAAAGGTGTGAGTTTATTCCCTAGTCTCCTGTTTGATTTCACAAGTACCTTGTCTCCTACTTGGAAATTTCTATTCTGTCTTACTTCATTCAATCTTTGCCTTTGGATGTTTTGTGCCTTAATTATTTTATTTCTTATTTCTGCATCTGGGAGTAATGAATGGATTATATCTATGGGTCGTTTGTTTGTGACTGAGTGAACTGTCCTGTTGTATTCTATGTTTGCCTGAAGTATCAGTTCGACTGTGTCAATGATATTTCTTTGGCTCTTAAGACATCTTGCGATTTCCACAAGAGTACTGTGGAATCTCTCTACTTGTCCGTTCGAAGTACTATGAAGTGGTGGTGCGTGTACAATTTGGACGTTAAATTGGTTATTTAGAAGTGACTTTATTGTCTCGGATTTTATTGAAGGTTCGTTATCGCAATATACCGTTTTGGTATGGTGATAGAAATTCATAAGCTGTAGGATTGCTGATTGTACGTCTACTATTGTTCTGGAGGCAATAGGTTGGACAATAGAGAATTTAGAAAGTTTGTCTATACAGGTAAGAAAATATTTCTTGTCGGTTGAAAATATGTCAATGTGTAATATTTCGCCTACATGTAGAGGAATAGGTGTTTCTCCAAGTACTTGTTTCTGAGGATGTCGGTCATATTTTGCTCTTTGACAAATTTTACAATTTGTGACAATTTCGTTTGCTAGATGGGTCATCTTGGGGAAAAAATAGTCTTGTAGAATTTGCTTCACATTTTCTTGCGCGGCTCTATGCGCTCTATTGTGTTCCGTGACGACTATTTCTTTCTGTTCGTTTTTGTTTAAAATGTCAGTTACTATGCGTTTTGTGTGACGGAATGTTGTCGTTGGGTATGTTTCTACTAGCTTATGTTGGATGAATGCTAATATTGGTAGTTCACAAAAAATTGCGTTTACTACGTCTTTCTTGACAGCGTCGCATACCCTTTGGATTAGTGTTTCTTTATCCGAAAAATTTATGAGATGTCGAGTTTTTTCACCAAACATAATAACAGTTCGATTTGAGGCAGCTGTGCTTTCTTCTATTATTATTTGATTACGAAAGCAATTGACCGGTTTGTCTGTTGATTCGACAGTATAAGTGAGTGATAGCTCGCTATGTATCGTGGCAATATCGGACTGTGCATCTTCTTCTAAAGCGTGGATGTTTTGACGTGACAACGCGTCAGCGACGTAATTCTCTTTCCCTGGCTTGTAAAAAATCTGTGCATTGTGTTCATCAATGAAAGCTTTCCAACGCTTAATTTTAGCATTAGGGTTACGATCAGAGACGGCGAATGTTAGTGGTTGATGGTCTGTGAAAATATTTAAATTTTTGACCCCGTACAGATAGTTTCTGAGGTTTTTCAGAGCCCATACTATAGCAAGCAATTCCCTTTCGTTTGTTGCGAAATTAAGTTCTCTATCCTTTAAAGTCCTTGATATCATAGTTATGGGCTTTCCGTCTTGGGATAATACCGCTCCTAAACCAAAGGATGAAGCGTCTGTTGTTAAGTCAAACGGTTTCCTGTAATCAGGATAGAGTAACATTACATTTTCAGATGCAAGGATCCTTCTAAGCTTCTCGAATGCCTCGCATTGTTTTTGGTCAAAGTTTACTGCTATTTTTTTTGACTGTCCAGCGCTTATTTTGCCATTTTCCCCTTTTAGAATATCAGTTAAGGGTTTCGCTATCGATGCGAAGTCTTTAATGAAGCATCTATAGTAACTTGCTAATCCAAGAAAGGATCTGACATTGAACAACGTTGTTGGTTGTTCGTAATTACGAATGGCTTCAACTTTGTTAGGGCATGTTGTAATGCCACCGCATGACACAACGAAACCTAGGAATTCGACACTATCTTTAAAAAAATTGGATTTTTCCCGAGAAACCCTCATGTTGGCTTCGTACAATTTATCCAATACCCATGCTATGTGTTTTACATGGTCATCCATGCTCTCTGAAAAAATAATGACGTCATCGATGTAAACATAGCATGACTTCCCGATCTGTTCTCTAAGTACGTCGTCAATGGCTCTTTGAAAAATACTTGGCGCATTTTTCAAACCGAAGGGAAGTCTACAGAACTCGTATTTCCCGTTTCCTACTGAAAAAGCTGTTTTTTCCCTATCTTTTTCTGTAAGTAGAATTTGGTGAAAACCCGACTTCAGATCCAGTGTTGTAAAATGCTTTGCTTTCCCCAAATTTGACAAAATCGAGGTTACATTTGGGATAGGATATTTGTCGTCTATTGTTTTCAAGTTTAATTTCCTGAAGTCGATAACTAAACGTTTTTTTCTGTTCCCATGTTCGTCAGTCCCTTTTTTATCGACCACCCAGACGGGGTTGTTGTATGGAGACCTTGATGGTCTAATTATGCCGTCTTTCAGTAAGTCTCGCGTTTCAGAATTTACAAATTCTGCTACGCCCATGGGATACGGGTAAAGCTTTGAATAAACATATTCTTCATTTTCGGTTCGAATGGTGGCAACGATGTTAGTGTTGTAGGGTAGTGCTTCGTCGGGGTCTGCAAAAACGCCGGTTCGATTTCCCAACATTTCTTGAAATTTTACTGTGATTTCTTGGGGCACTTCTATATTTTCGATTTTAGTGAAATTTACACTGCAACATTTAAGAAATTGTATTCTTTCGGACTCAGTATCGGTTCTTAATTTGTGATTCTTGAAATCTAGTTGTACGTTTGTCTGTTTCAGTATGTCTAGTCCGATTATTCCGTCAAATGTCGTTAGATTATGTAATATAAAAAATGTCGTATTTTTGTTAAAAATATGCATAACACATTTCTGGTTTACTGTATTAAAGCCGTGAATTGATTTTACGCGAAAAGTTTCGTTTACGGGTACGACTCCTTTTAACTCTTGTAGTGGTTTAATATAATTTTTTGAAGCCCCCGTGTCTATTAAGAGTTTAATTGTTTTCCCTGCGATTGTTCTCTCTATGAACGGTAGCAGGGATTTATGTCTAAAAAATTAATCTGATCGTATTCTGCGAGGTCATCGCTAATGTTGTCTACTTCCTGATTTGCCTCAGTCTGGTATTCCAGGTCGTCCTGGTCAAGTGGGGTGTCATCTTGGGTCAGGTGATTCATTCTTTGCTGTTTCGGTCCTGTAAACCTTGCAGTGCCACTGTTTGGCCTTTTGTCAGTTTGTCCTGGGTTATTGTAGTAGGCATTACTTTGGCCATTCTGTTCGTATTGTGTGGGTTGTCTAAAACGTGACGATTGGTCTATGTCCATAGGTTGTGGTTGTTCTCTTTTTTGAGTAAAACCCGTAGGGGGTCCTTGTCGCTTATTAAAATAGGGGTTTTTTCCTTGCGGGTTATTACTATTATCTCCTGCCGAACTTCTATCTTTGGCGTGTTGTCTCTGTTCGTTTCTTTGTGCCTTTTCCTCTACACTCCTAGCAAAATTGCTGGCAAACGTGTAACGTTCATGGTTGGATTCAACTTCTTGAGCTAATGCCAAAGCGGACGGAAGGTCTTTCGGTCTTGCTGAGAACAGAACGTTGCTTAATGATTTCTTAGTTCCTGAAATGAATACACGTAATGCGTCCATTCTATATTTTTCGTTCAGTGTCACAGCAATGGTGTTGTCGTATGTCATGATTGTTTTGTTTGTAAGTAGTGTAAGTTTTTTTTCTACTTCGTCATAGTATTGCAGAAGTGTCAAATTTCCCTGCTGGAGCGTCGACATTTCTTGTTCTATTAAATATATGGGACGTTTGTCCGCATATGTAAAGTCGAGTCGATTTATTATGGCCTTGAAATGTAAAGGCGTGTCGAATGACGCTAGTACCATGTCAGCTGGTCCCTTAATTTTGTTTCTCATTATAGCTAAAGCTTGATAATGTTTTGAACTGCCGTCATATCTTTCATAAGTTTTATAAGCGGTGTGTGCCGCTTTCCTCCATGAAACGTATGTCTCATGTTTTCCTTCAAAGTCTGGCAAAGATTTTACAATGTCTAATGTTTCATTGCACGTAATTGCACTAATTCGAATTTCTGCGTCTTTGTACGTCTCTACCTCTGGGGTCCCAACACTGATGTTGCCTAAACGTTGGTTTAGATCTTGTATTTGAGCATCAAAACCCCTCTTTTGTGCGGCAAGTGCATTACTAACCGCGGCTTCTATCATTGCCTGCAATTGTTCTTGGGACATTGTCATGTTTATTAATTTTTCGGTTTCGTACTGATTTTGTATGCAGTCTTTACTGCTGAATTTTTTAAATTCTTTTAGTAAACTTTCTAATTCACTATCACTATCACTCATATGAGACTTCAATTTGTGATTAATTTAAGAAAATTTTTTCTTCACAAAGATTGGGGGTTTCACTTTGTATGCAATATGGATTTAAAGGGTATCAATGAGCGGTCTACTTACATGCTCTTATTAATTATAATTCTTATAATTGTTTATATTATGCTGCTGCTGCCGTCGGTGGTGACGTCTTATGCTGCTTCAGTTCGTATAGAGTTGTTTCTGTTGCTGCCGTCGGTGGTGACGTCTTATGCTGCTTCAGTTCGTATGGAGTTGTTTCTGTTGCTGCCGTCGGTGGTGACGTCTTATGCTGCTTCAGTTCGTATGGAGTTGTTTCTGTTGCTGCCGTCGGTGGTGACGTATTTTTTGTTTGGTTTGAGAGGTTCGATTTTATTTCGGTTGGGCGCCAATTATATTTAGTTTAACTGCGGGTTGTTAGCACAAAATAAAGACTCGTTATACGCTTCGAGAGCTCGCGATAACCGCGAGGTTTAATAAATCAAAATCAACTAAACTACAAGAACAGAATTACTTATAAGCTAAGCTAGCCCTGCACTCTAAACTTGCTGACTCCGCGCCTCGTGCCTGGTGTCGCTTAGCGGACGCTGACGTCGCAGGGTATTGACCACAACGTTGTTGTTGGCTGTCGCGTTGGGTTTCCGATGTCGTTGCAGAGCGCTAATAGCTGATACTGCATTTCCCACGCTATTACACTTCTTCGGTTTGGCAACTTCTTTGTTGCCGGGTGATTGTGTTAACTTATATATACTAGTATAGAACTGTTTATGCTGAATGATTCCGGAAATTCCATAGCTCCCGGAATAGTTGAAGTGAAAAATCGTCAAAATTGGAATAAATATACATGTACTTTCCACGGACAAAGCCGGTTGTTAGGCTTAAATCAGAATAATACTTAAATATTTGCTAGACCGAAGATAGGTAGTCCTTCTTGTTATACCCTTGCAGAGGGTATTATAATGGCCAGAAATTTGCAACGCATGGAAGGAAACATTTCCGACCTCATAGAGTATATATATTCTTGATCAGGGCGACAAGACGAGTTGATATATCTTTAATCGTCTGTTTGTCTGTCCGTCTGTTTCCACGCAAACTAGTCTTTCAGATAATCGCAGATAATATGTCGTAATCAGCCGGATCAGACCACTATAGCATATATCTGCCATAGGAACGATCTGTCGAAAATGTTTGTTTTTTGAAATAACTCAATCAAACTTACCAAATATAAGTCTCAGCATTATTTAAGCATGCCAACAAAATTTTATCAAAATCATGCTATTATATCTTATAGCTGCCAAGGAACAATCTGTTGAAAAATCAGTCGTTTTATGAACAACTTTTTTGTTTCTCAAAATATCTTAACCAAACTCATTAATTGCAGTTTTTGATCAAAAATTAGTTTAATTTGGCCAAAATCGTATTACTATATCTTATAGCTGTCATAGGAAATATCGGTCTCAAATATTGATTTAAATAAGAAAATTAATTTTAATGGAAGCATTGTCATGCTTTTTATACCTTGATCCCATTAAAAATGGGAAAAAGGGTTAAATGGTTTTGTGCAAAATGTATGTAACAGGCATAAGAAATTATCTCCGAATCCATAAAGTGTATATATTATTGATCACTAACAACAACCGAGTCGATCTAGCCAAATCCGTCTGTCAGTCCGTCTGTATGAACGCGCGTTTCTCAGAGACTACAAAAGCTAGAGACTTCGTACTTGAAATATAAGTGCCGGGACAATACAAGTTTATACTTTATTTTCGATATCTCGTCCCGTTCAAAAGTTATCAATAAATTTCGATTCCAGATCAGAGTTTGTGGGCATAGCTTGAAAGTCATAAGAGCTAGACACTTCATATTTGAAAAAAAGTTGTCGTGTGCCCAAGTCAATACAGGTTCATAATTTTTCGATATCTCAACCCGTTCTAAAGTTAACGATCAATTTAGATTCTAGACCAGTGTTTTTTGGGAATCACTTGAATGTTATAAGAGTTAGAGGCACTTAATTCGCAATGTTTATTCTTGTATAGCATACAGAAGTGCAACATGTTTGACTTTTTTGATACCTCCTCCCGACCCCCCATAAATAAAAAAATACTTGTTTTTGGAAGTATGACCTTCGGGTTTAGCATACTCACAAATTTTCATGTCATCTTTATCTTATTAAAATTGCATTACGATTGGACAATATATAAAGAAGTTATTAACGATTCAATGAAACATAGCTTAGGCCAATGGAAGAAAAAGAAGAAGCAAAGCAATTGCATGACGCGTGCAGCTAGCAGCTTTAGTTTGTATGTGTGTGTGTATGTTTCTATGTTTGAATGCAGATAAAGAATTATGAATGTAAGAACTGGGTTCAGGGTATCTCCTAGTCGGGCACTCTCGACTACACAGAAAAGGAAAATGATATGATATGGCACTCAATATGATCTGTTTTCATATTAATATTTCACCGCTAAGATAAAAGATCAAAATGATATGTTCGACAATATCAGTTTGATATTTTCGAATATATCGATTTGATCTTTTAAAAGATGTTTTCACAATCGCAATAAAAACACAAACTCCTTATCAAGTTTTAAGCAAACCCCTAAATTTGTATACCCTGATCCCATTAAAAATGGGAAAAAGGGTATAATGGTTTTGTGCAAAAGTATGTAACAGGCATAAGGAAGCATCTCCGACCCCATAAAGTATATATATTATTGATCGCTATCAATAGTCGAGTCGATCTAGCCATGTCCGTCTGGCTGTCCGTCTGTATGAACGCGCTGTTCTCAGAGAAGATATTCATATTTGAAATATAGGTTCTCCTAGTGCCGGGTCAATACAAGTTCAACTTTTTTTTTCGATATCTCAACCCGTTCAATAGTTATCGATAAATTTCGATTCCAGACCAGTGTTTTTTGGGTATAACTTGAAAGCCATAAAAGCTAGAGGCACCACATTCACGATATATTTTCTCGTATAGCATACAAAAGTATAAAATGTTTTTTTTTTATAACTTTTTCCAATCCTCGATAAATCGAAAAATACGTATTTGTGTACGTATGACCGGATTCAGCATACTCACACATTTATATGCCATCTTTATGTCCTACAAATTTCATAATGATCGGACAATAAACAAAGAAGTAATTTACGATTAAATGTAACATAGTTTTGGGCCAATGGAGGAAGAAGAAACAAAGCAATTGCATGACGTTTGCGTGTTTTATTTCTATGCTTGTAGAGGAAGATAGATTTGTTTTGATGCTCATCGTTAGCATCTTTCGATTTCACAATATTAAGAAAGTTTTAATGTTAATCGTATTATTTTGGTATATTATTTATTTTACAAGATTTCAAAAATGTAATTATTTAGTTGAAAAATATCCGGATGTGGCGGAGTCAAACCCGAGACCCCCTTTTCGATCGCAGGGCGTGCGATTTCCCTTAAAGCTATCCATTCTATTAGACATTCGACATCTAAGCTCTTACATAATAATGTAGCAAAACTAGTGGCGACAATTTATACTACGGTAAGCCGAGCGGAACTTTAAAACAAGGCGATACGACAGTCGCTGCGCCAGGATTCACAATTAGAGACGAGGATATCCCAGGTTTTAAGCCAATTTATTTCCAATAAGATTTGGTACAGTTTTTTGACCTCAACGAAATTTAGCGTTGCGCACGCGACCCAAGATAAGAAGAAGAGCCGATACCGCTGATCGGTACGTACAACGTTAGCAGCGCCGTAATGCAGCGTTGCACTGGGCGAGTATGCGCCAAATGTTAGCTGTTTCAACTTTAAAGATTACAGCGAAGTTGCTGTTTTCGCTACAATAATAACATAATTGAGTCGAATGCCTAGTTCTTAGTACTTGTTTAGATTGTACTTATTTTAGTGTTATAAACTGCATTTAATATTGTAAAAAAATAAAAAAAATTATAAAAACTTAAAAAAAACGTTACGTTGACCACTAGTTGAAGCCGCGCAACTATCGTTTGCAATGCGTGCCCATTACCCACTGAGCTACACAGCCTGCATATCAAAGCAGAAAAAAGCAACGCAGCAAATCGTACGGTACTTTCTCTGTCTCCTTTTATCAAATTGTTCTGTGTTCTAGCTGTCGAATTTTGAAATTATTTATACATTTTAAGGTCAAAATGATCTGTTTTAATAATAAAGTTCTATAAAAATATTGATATTTTGAAAATTTCAAATTAACAAGCCCTTATCGAGTTGATTTCGATCTTTTTTTTTTGTAGAGCACTCTTATTTGTTTGTATAAACAAGAGTGTTTCATTATATTAAGCAACTGCAAGGGTATACTACATATGGAGCGCCGAAGGTAGCATTTCTTTCTCGTTTTATTTCAAAAGTTTAAACAAATTTTGACTTAGCAAAATAAATTGTTGCTGAAAGATTAGCTTAAATAATAATTTGCAAGATGTTCATAAATATGATATACTAGCATTTGCCGGCGTGCGCTGCTACGCCCCGTTTTTATACACTAAAAATAAAAATTCGGACGAATAATGAAAATTTAGCTCCCCGAATTTCCACGGAAGTGGGTCTAATCAATCGAATAGCAAATACAAATACATCACACCCGAATTTTTTTTGCAAAAATACATATGTTGAGCTTTGAAAATTAGTTTGAAAAAAGTCGGATGAAAATTCAACAATACAACCTGGATCCCCCATTTTCCTCCCAGAGGGGTGCATTTTCCATATAATTTGTATACATTTTTTATTGAGTCTTGAGATTGATCGTTAAAAGTAAATTTGAAGCCGATCGGATAAAAAACAAAAAAGTTGCATACAACGGGTTTTCCGCATTTCCCGAGCTTCTGTATAGAATCTTCCAAAATCGCTTCTTAGTACGCACTTTCAGACTAAGAGAAAACTACTTTGAAAATTTCAGCTCTCTAGCTTTTATGGTTTAGGCCCTGCGTTGATCACCATCCCCAAGCAGTACGAACTGTTTTATATATATAGATAGGGAGTGCAAGAAAGAAAAGAGACACATAAAAATACATGAAAAGCGGTGCAAAACAATGGGAAACTGAAAAGATGACATTTGAAGACAGACAGCACGAGGGTTAACAACTTTTAACAACAAAACTTGATTAAAAATATAACATTACATGGACAGGAGCGCAACCTGAGCCAGGAAACGTGACAACGTGAAATAGTTAAATTCAAGGCTGTTAGCGATAAGCGAAAACGCAGACAAACAGAGCAAAAACAGTGGGGCGCATGCAAATAGGTGAGAGAAAAGGTACAGAAAAGTAAGCAAAACTTTTGCCGCTGATACGAATAACAAACTGACAGCGTGGTGAGCATTTTGGGGCCAAGATTCCACCGCAGCTATGTGGCTGCCACTTAAGCCGTAACCCGCATTGCAAGAATGTCAGCTGTTGATGGTGTTGCTGTTGGCCGATTGTGGCAGTGCGGCAAGAAACAATTTTACCATTCAACTCGGCTCGTTAACATTAATTTGCGCGCCAGCTTCCGGCCTCGGGCAATGGCCATGCCCCGAGACTCACATAGACGTATGCATCAGAATTTGGAGCTTGCCACTGGCCAACACTAACGAGTTGTCATCAACAGCAGCAACATCAACGCCTGTCCAAGCGGAAGCTGCTGAAATGGTTGCGGATGTTGTTCTGATGGATGTAACCGTTACACCCTGTTCCCGCTGTTCCATGCCCCGCTAGTATCATCTTTAATGTTGTGCGTCAAGTTGTCATATGCCCAAGCCTTGAGCTTCGTCATATGGGCATTTCCACGGGTGTCGCACGGTCGTAGTCAACCACACTTAGATTTCTTCAATTAGTTCAATTAATAGATCTTTGATACTACTTTTTTATATTAGTGAAATTAATATCATAAGTTATCCTATTGTCAAGATATATGCAATAAAAACGGGATTTGTAACGCGTCAAACGGGATTTGTAACGCGTCAAGTTAAATTATAATATATATTAAAAACTCTTGCTTTATTTTTGTTCACAAGGTTTTGTATGGTTCCAATAGTATATACTTGGGAAATAATAAATTAATTAATCATTATATTTATAAAGTGCATAAACATTATTTATTAATTTTGTAAAAATAAATAACATTAATCTAAATAACAAAAAATAAATGATATCAAATTCTTATTAGAAAATGCAGTCAGAGCTGCCTTAATTTGGTGACCGTCACTACAAAAACATTGCAATATTTGTTTAAATTTTTTCGGATGCTTTCAAATTCTCTCTATAATTTTTCTGTAATTTCAATTGATGCATCCGTAATTTACCCGGGTATTGTTTCAACGATGCTCGCCAGTGCTTGCAATTTTGCTTATTATTGCAGCCAACGTTTTGGGTCATCTATTTAAAAACAAGTAAGAGTGCTCTAGTCGAGAGTGCCCCACTAGGAGATACTCTGAACCCAGTTCCTACATTCATAATTCTTTATCTGAATTCATGAATAGAAACAAACACACACACATACAAGCACAAGCTGCTGCCTACGTGCTCCATGCAATAGCTTTGATTCTTTTTCTTCCATTGGCCCCTTACTCTGTAACGTTGAATCGCAAATAACTTCTTTGTTCGTTGTCCGATCGTAATACAAGTAACTTTCAAGTTATACCCAAAAGCCACTTATCTGGAATCGATATTAATCAATAACTTTATCTAAAAATTTTATAAACTTGTATTGACCCGGCACTACGAAAACTTGTATTTCAAAAATGAAGTCTCTAGCTTCTGTTGTCTCCGAGGTTAAGCGTTCATAAAGGGGGAACGGACAGACGGACACACAGACGGACATGGCTAGATCGACTCGGCCAATGATAGTAATCAATAAGAAACTTTATGTGGTCGGAGATGTTTCCTTATGCCTGTTACATACTTTTGCACAAAACCAGTATACCCTTTTTCCCATTTTTAATGGGTTCAGGGTATAATGATGAATATTAGCATTTCTTTTCTGACGTGACGTGACATTTGTACGATGAAATGTTTCAAAATAAAATGAAACGTGAAAGAAAGGCTACCTGCTGCGCTCCGAAGTAGTATTTATATCATTATTTCAGACCGATTGTTCCTATTAGAGCTATAAGATATAGTCGTCCGATTTTGACCAAATACAATCAATCTAGATAAAAAATTTCAACAGATTGTTCCTAAAACAGCTATAAGATATTTAGAGCGTGCTAAGATAATGCTAAAACTCATAATTGGTATGTTTGGTCGAGTCGTCTCAAAAAACCATCATTTTCTATCGATCGTTCCTATGGCAGCTATATGCTATAGTGGTTCGATCCGGCTGGTTATGACATATTAATTATCGACTCGTCTTGTCGTCCTGATCAAGAATATATAAATACTTATATGGTCGGATATATTTCCTTCTATTCGTTGCAAACTTCTGCCCAAAATTATAATACCCTCTGCACGGGTATAATAAGTTAGCGAATGTGAAATAACAAAACCTTAGAGGCAACAACAATTTCATTTAAAAAAGAAGAATGTCAGTCAGCTCGACAGATGCAAAGAAGCCTTACAAAAAGTCAAAACAGCTTTGCCGGTCGACCCAGAGAAAAGGGCATATACATATACATTATATACATATTATATAAAATATCACTGTGGAATCAGGCTATTACATCGATGCTATACCGTTTCGTGAAGGGGACAAAAATCGCCTTCAATGGGTTGATGCTTTGACGCCATTGGAGAACCGTGTTGAGTGCCTTCTGCATCAACTTGGTAATCGTGCTGTCAAACTTTTCTGTAACTATCAAAGCCAGGTCATCTGCATACCCAATGGCATCGATGCCCTAATCATAAAGTTGTCTGTAATATTACCTGAAGCAGAAGCTCTAGCGATTCCCGTCGGTCCTGAGTATATTTAACCATCTGTTCTTCTTAGTAGCCCCACTCCATTAGATAACCCTTTGGACAATACTTTTTGCAATCTAGCTGCTTCCGGGAGTGCCTGCACACTCTCGCAGTAGTTGAGCTAGGTATGGCTGTTTTTGTTGTACTCAGTAAGGGCTGTTGAACAGCCGTGTGACCTCCCGCCGTTGATCAGCAAGTCCGCCGCTCCACCAATGGTTGACCCGATGTGGTACTGTCATGGAAGGATGAGATAAGCACATCTTGTAGCTGGTTTGCAGCCAACTCCATCTCACCAACAGAGGTAAAGTTGCTGGTCAGTTGGTCAGCTTTCGTAGCCACTAAGGCTTCGAACATGTCCCAATTCGTTGTCTTAGGGTTATAGGCATTTGTTTGGATTTCGTCTTAGCCTGGGATATCAAACCTGATAAGCTGATGGTCTAAAAGCGTGGCCTCATCGCTAGCTCGCCAAATACAGATATAATCGGACAAAGATTCATTAACCAGGGTAAGGTCTAGTAGCTCTTCCCTGATAGCGTTCATGAAGTTTGGCTTGCACCCCTTTAAGCTATATCTTACTGACTACACATAAGATATTCTAAAAGGCACGCACCCCTTTTAATTACATCATGATGGGCGTTGGCGTTACAGCCGACGATGATCTGTTTGTTCGTCCTGCGGCAGAAATCGACGAGCTGCTGAACCTCCGTCGGTGGAGCATCGTCGACGTCGGAAGGAAAGTAGGCCGCCGGCACCTCTACTTCCTGTACGCCTTCTGCCGTTGCCACCTCAATGGCTGACGAAACTAGGTCCCTGGAAATAAAGTTTGTTAGGGAAAGTGTCTTACGCTTCTATGCAATAGGATAGCGGTACGATGAGCTCCACCCATTCGGTAATATAACAGCTTACATGAACCGCAACTTAATCCGCGGACTTGGCCACCGACCATACATGGCTCATGGATAAGGGTCAGGTTGATCCCGTTATCGTAAAGGACCTGCACAGGGTGGCCGACACTCCTCTAGCTTGGTGCAGGTTCGCCTGAAGCACCCTTATGGCGCTCACGTTTGGTCCTTCGGCAAACATTTTTGACTCGCCTGGAGTCGTTGCCCCGAACACCTTTCGGCAGCTTCGACGCCTTGTACCGCATTGTAATGTTTCCACGGTGGCAGCTGGTTGCTGCTGGGACACCTGCTTCTTGGTGGCTCCGGTGTGGGTGCTGCCTCTTGCAGCGCCACTGGATGCACCATTGCCAGGCGTCATTGCACGCTTGCTAGAGCTGGAACCCTGGTTGAGGGCCGACGAATTCTCGAGCACAGCGAATGCGCTTGTTGAGAGCCCAACAACCAGTTCCGCCTGTGTTGGAGCCGGTGCTGTAATCTTTTTGGCTGTTTTTGCCGCTGCCCGGGAGGATCCATCCACGCATTAGAGTCAGAGTTCTTGAGGATAAGTCTGCTCCTGCCAAAGCAGTACCACATTTTGCCGCTACACTTGGCCAGCGTCTGCATGGATGCTTTATCCTCCATGAAGGCGAGATGCAGCATGGCACCACTTGTAGCCCGCTGCACGTCCCTCCACTCGGCCCTCTCGGCCGAGCCGTTGTCAGCACAGACGATCATCAACCACCTTTGCCATATGCTGTTAGCGGTGATGAAAGCTCGACTCTGAACGAGTACTCTTCGGTTCTATAGACAAACCTAGCTCCGCGGACTTGTCGTCCGAGTGGTCCCGCTTAACCTTGGTTTCGGCAGCATCACATGCCACTGCTCTGGGGAGCCCTTTTGCGATAGCTGCATTGAAAAGTTTCTTCTCGCGGTTAGTCATTTTGATGAAGGCGTTATCAGGTCACATACTTGCGACCGAGCCATGAATCCTTTGGCATAAGCTGTTTCACCTTAGATTTGGGTAGTTTTTATATAAGAGTTTGCTTTTATTCACCCGACAACAACTAGTCAGCTTTCTGGGCAGAGACATGACCGTGCCAGGGGTCTGCTTCCACCGTTAATACACAACCCATCATTAATTACATATTTATATTTATATGAAATTAAGTGCCGATGCGAGAAGAATAGAAAAAGAACGAAACAAATTAAACCTTAAACTCAATCATGTAGAAATAGGGTGGGCAGCCAAATTTCGCCCGACAATAACATCTACAACAATTAGTCGAGAACCCTGAACCCAGTTCTTACTTTCATAATTCTTTATCTGCATTCATACATAGAAGCCCACACACACACAAACAACACAAGCCGCTAGCTGCACTCGTCATGCAATTGCTTTGCTCCTTCTTCTTCCATTGGCCCCAAACTATGTTTCATTAAATCATAAATAACTTCGTTATTTATTGTCCGATCGTAATGAAATTTGAAGGACATGAAGAGGACATATTAATATGTGAGTATGTATGTTCATATCTCCAAAAATAAAAACTTTTTTTTTGGTTCTGGGGAATCGGATGGAGTTATCCAAAATGTCAAACATGTTGTGCTTCTGTTAACTATACGAAAGTACACATTGCTAACTTGGTGCCTTAAGCTCGTATTACTTTCAGTTATACCCAAAAAACACTGGTCTGAAATCGAAATTTATCGATTATTTTTATAAGTGTCGAGATATCGAAAAAAAAGATAATTTGTATTGACCTGGCACTACGAGAACTTATATTTTTAATATGAAGTCTCAAGTTTCTTTAGGCTAGTCAATTTTGTTCATTTTGTACTTAAATATAAGTAAATATATAAACAAACAATAATAAATAAAAATAATTATTAAGAAATGGGAAAAAGTGGCAATCTACTTACGTATAGGGTACTTCGTATATTCATATGTATATATTGTATGTACATACATATATTTGAGCATAGCCTGAACAGTTTCACAAACCAACTGTAAAACAATCGAAATCATGCTGCAGTCGGAAAATGACGGGAAAACAGTTGTATGAAACTTTTTTGTTTTTCATGCGATCAGCTTTAAAATTATTTTCAAAACTCTACATAACAAAATATTAACAACGTAATTTTCAAATCTTGGAAAATTTGAAAAACTGTCGGGAAATTTGTGAAAAATATAATTTTTTTTTCCATTTGATTGGATACAAAATCATTTTCCAAGATCTATTAGGAGATTCCATAAAAATTATATTCACTTTTTGAGGAAAATCGATACCCTTGCGTGGAAATTGTGGTTGTCAATTTTCAATAATCGCCCGATTAGCTTTTAACCAATTTTCAAAGTTTATCTTAAAAAACTATACGCAACATAATTATAAAATTTTAGAAAATCAGCCTGCAATCTCTGAAACTTTTTTGTTTTTCATCCGATCAAACTCATTATCAATACTTCACATATAAAAGTTTAGAAAGCATGATTTTACAATATTAGGAAATCTACCCCTTAAGTCGAAAAATGGCGGGAAAGCTGTTGTAAGAAACTTTTTTGTTTTTCATCCGATCAGTTTCAAACTTATTTTTAAAACTCTACATAACAAAATATCACCAATGTAATTTTAAAATTTCCAAAAAAATAGCAGATAATTATTGGAGAAAGAAATTTTTTAATTTCTATTCGATTGATTAGATTTACCTGCATGGAAAATGGGGGAGGTTAATTTTCAATAGTCACCCCATTTTTATTTTTGGCGATCCCAGTCGACAGTATGCCAAATATTCGCTAAAAACAAACACTCACACATAGAGCGCATACTGTGGGCGTTGCCATAAAGAAATGTCGATTAAATTGCTAGCACGGTCGCAGCGGATCAAGAAGGTAGGGAGATATAAATGTAGATGTAGTGGGTTGGATGCAACGGCCACGCGAACCCTTGTCAACTGCGGTAGTTACAGATGCAGTTACGGTTATAGTTTTTTTATTAGCTGTATAATTAGTTAATTAGCTGCTATTGATGGGGTTGAAGTCGATGCATCAATTTGAATGGCTATTTTGGCCAAGATTGCATGTGAAATGACTTATCATACACTTACAGTGCAGACCAAACACACAAAATATGGCATAGGTGATACTGCCCTTGCCACTCGCTGCTTGCTGGCACTGTCACTGTCAATTGCAGCCAGGCAGCCGCAAATTCTGTGGCAAACATAATTTATGGCATCCAGCTGCCAGCTCTAGGGCACTGCCTTGGCTATCTAAGCAGCCCAGTCAGCCAACCCTTTTTACTACGAAAAATGCGCTGGCCTCAAGGGCCGTATTATAGACCTGATTGAGTCCAAATAAGGCTTAAAGTGGACATGTGAGACCTGTAGGGATGTCGAAAGGGATATGATGGGATTCATGAGGCAGACCAAGAAATGCTTTGGAGATATCTTCGGTCGGTTTAAAAAACTGTTCGAAGGTTTCTCTGCGTTGGATGACGAGTTCAAAGGTATGAAACTTTTGAACGAGACTCCTAAGCGCAAAAAGGCCAATCATAGGCTGTCAACTGGCCCTAATGAGCTTTCGGTCCCAACAGTCCCAGTTGTTTCATCTGCTCCATCATTTTACATCCCCTCGTCCCCAGATAGTAGTCAGTAGTGAGGAAATCAACGCCATAACCATGTATGTTGTTCCTGCTGACCCAGTAGAAATTTCGGACTCGGCGAATGCTGGCAGTGTTGTTGCAAGTCAACATATTTTAGCTAGTATGTCTGCCGAGTCAAATGCTCTTTCAATTAAGGCTATAGCTGCTCCTGGAGTTACAGCTGCGGTTGATGTTAAGACCCTTGTAGGTGTCCCACCAAAAAAAAAACAATTTTTGTTTCTAGGCTTGCCCCTGATACTACATCTGACGATGTCAAGGCCTTAATTCAGACGTTTCTTCGGGAAATTTCTTCATTTAAAATAAGTGTTCCTGCCGGTCATTTCAGCAAAATTTGTTGTAAAGAATTTTTGAAAAAGAAAAATCGGACTCCGGTTGCACTCCCCTCTGTAGTTGCTAGGTTTAATCCTAGGAGCTATCTCTGATAGCACAAAAAACTAAAATCCTCCCTCTCACTGGGCTATCAGAATGTTATTTGTATTTGTGGCAAACTAAGTAATCTTTACGTAAAAAGCATGTCCTTTACTTTTAATGTCGTTGCCTTTTCTGAAACATGGTTAAGGCCCGACATCCTGAATTCTAAAATTCTTTTGAACAAATTTTCCATTTATAGAAAAGATCGCACTCCTCTTCGTGGTGGTGGTGTTCTTATTGTTGTTGATGCCGATTTATCTTCTTACACAAACCTACCTCTGAAATTACGTATTTTTCGATTTCTGTGAGATTGGGGAGGGGTATCCAAAAATTGAAATGTATTTAACCTCTGTATGCTATAGGAGAATATATATACCAAATTTGAAGACACTACGTCTTATACCTTTTAAGCTATACCTTAAAAAGACTGTTCTGTAATCTTCATTTATCGATAACTTTTGAAAGGATTGAGACATCGAAAAATGATGAGTTTGTTTCGAGCCGGCAGTACGGTAACATAAATTAAAATTTAAATTCGCTAGCTTTTATAACTTTCAAGTTATGCCCGAAAAACACTTGTCTGAAATCGAAATTGATCGATATCGGACAAGATATTGAGACAAAAATGATAAACTTGTATTGACCCGGCACTATGAGAAGTTATATTTTAAATATGAAGTCTCTAGCATTTGTAGTCTCTGAGAAACAGGCGTTCATAGAGATGGACGGACAGACGGGCAGACAGACGGACATGGCTTTATCGACTCGGCTTTTGATACTGATCAAGAATATATATACTTTATGGGGTCGCAGAGGATTCCTTATGCCTGTTACATACTTTTGCACAAAACCATAATACCCCTTTTCCCCATTTTAATGTGATCAGGGTATAAAAAAAGGGGCAAAAACGGACAGCTGGAACTTTTTGTATTAGATAAAGGAATAATCAAAGAACCTTTTTTGAAAATATGGCAAAAATAATAAATTATAATTCAATTTTTATTTTCCATCAAAGTTGAGAAATAGTGAAAAAATGGATAGTTGGTAAATATCGATTTACCTGGCCAAACGTAAAAGCAAACAGTACAATTTGTTTTCAATAAATAGATCTATCAATAGAATGAAAAATAATGATAATTCGTTTATTAGTTTTTGAGATATTGTATCTGAAAATCGACCAAATTACATTAAAATTGTGTTGTTTTTGTAACACTGAAAATTAGGCAACTTTGAAGGTCTATATCTTCTTAACCAAATATCTGGTCGTTGGGAAATTTCCTATAAAAAAAGGTTCATTCAATATTTTTTAGGGGCACATGAAATTTTTGATTTTTGCAACCTCACTTGTTCTACGGGCGCCACTGTGCGACGGCACGTTGTTACTCGTCGCAAGCGCAGACCTTCTCAAAGTCCTGTTTATAATGAGGGCACTAATCCTATTGTAATTCCAATTAATTTCTCTGCGCCAGCTGATGTTGAAATTGTTGCTGTTAAAGTAATTTCCCATTAAGGGCCTTATTTATTTCATGCTCATATATTTCTCCTTCTTCCGATATTCAAGTCTATATGCAACATATATCTTATATTAGGGAAATTTCAACCCATGTGCGTGATAATGATCTATTTGTATTGTTAGGTGATTTCAATCTGCCTAGCATTGCATGGTAATTTTTTAATAGCACAAACCACCTTATACCTTCAGCTCAACATGATTTTTAGGAATGCATGTTCGACCTTTCGTTGTTTCAGATCAATTCAATTCTTAATCATTTGAATAGAATGCTTGATCTGGTTTTTATCAACGACAGCTCTACTGCTATCTCTAGATCAGCGCCTTTAACAATGCCGGAAGATTCCTACCATCTCAGAATCGAAATTTAACTTTAATTTTTTAAAACAAATTCTTTGCCTTCAGCATCCCCTACTTAAAAAGTTATTGCTTCCGTAAACGGAAGTATAGTCTGCTGAGCATATTTATGCAACAGATTAGTCTTTTTTAAACAATTCGGTTGACATAGATGTTGCTGCTAATATATTCTATGAAACCCTTTATGCATTGCCATTGGTGTCTTGGGTTTCATTAAGCGGTGGTCGAAAGAATTTGACGATCCCTACGTTACTAAGACTCTTTATACTTCACTTGTTCGCCCAATTTTTTTATACTTTACTTATAAATCTTCCTTCTCTTTCTGATCGTAGAACCATGCTTGGTGTTATCTTCTTACACAAACTAATTAACGGTGAAATTGATTCATCCGAATTAATTAGCCAAATTAGTTTTGCTGTTCCGATCAGAAGTACTAGGAACTTTTTTCCGATTTCTCTGCAAGCATGTAACACTAAATATGCAGTTCATAACCCTTGTTGGATCTTATGTGGATAATAAGTAAAGCTACTTCTGTCCCTACTCTCATAATTGTACTATTACAACATCTGTCTAACATTTAAATAGTCTATGTTCATTTGTTGTATTTATATTGTATGTTCTATTCTCATTTCGCGATCTTCGTAGCCGCACGTTAAGCGGCGCGCCCCTCGGTCGGTTGGGCGGGAGGTGGGTTGCATGTTGCCTGGGTCCGCGCGTTAACAAGCCCTGGCTTGGTATCGTTGGGCCACTTGAATGTACTGTTCGTTAGTACATCAACGTCCATAGAAATGGACAGATGCGCAAATTTGCGTCTTGTCAATTTTTGACATGCAGCCGTAAGTGCTTAAGTGCCTTGACAATTAGCTCAACCCTTGTGGGCGCAAGTGTAAAGGGATGTGTGCCACTTAATTGAGTTATTAATTGCAATTAGCCATTACAAGTTAATGTCCCCTTTTGTTGGCGCTGGATTTTCATGCACTCATACAAGTCGTCGCGTCACTTGGCTTTGCTTACAGCTACCACTTGCCACCTTGTCTCTTATTTCTTTGCGCTGGCGATTTGTTACACTCCTTAATGGCGAGCACTTCAGTGGAAATGACAACAAGGCTGGGAGAACCCATGTATTTCACGCGTAACAACAGAGCAACAACAAAAAGTGATTAAGTCTTTTGGGATTGGGTTAGTAAGAACTGACAATTCAATCACATGTACATATATTAGCCAGAATCTACATTAACGCGTTGGATGTCACAGTTAAGTTAGTAAGTGTGTGTGTGCCAGCAAGATCAATTACTTGTTAGAGAGAATCTCTCTTTCGCCTTAAATGCTGTTTGGTTTTCGCTCAAAACATTTTTTTTTTTCATATTTAGACTTACCCTCTTTTACAATTTTACTTGCCATCAAATTTCATTCCAAATGAGTTGGAAGGAAATATGTGAATTAAATGTCTGGGAATACATGTACTGTATACATACATACATATGTATACTAGCATTTCCCGGCGTGCGTTGCTAGTACATTTTTCTCCGTTGCGCTTTGTTGTCCACCTTTTCATTTTCCTCACGTGTCGCTGATGTTACAAGTAATTTTGGAACTGATCAAAAGTTGCATATAACATTTTTTCCGCCATTTTCCAACTTTATTGTTTTCAAAAATTTTAAAATAATGTTCTTAAATTTTTGTTATGTAGAGCTTTGAAAATCATTTTGAAGATAATTGGACGAAATTTTAATTTTCATCAATATAACCTTCACCCACCATTTTCCTCCGAGAGGGATGAATTTTTCAAAAAAATTTTATACAGTTCCTAAACAATTTTAACAATAAATTTTGAAAATAAGTTTGAGCACGATCGGATGAAATCCCAAAAAGTTGCATACAATAGTTTTCCCACCATTTTCTAACTTTGGGGTGGATTTTCCAAAATTGTAAAGTAATGCTTTAAATATTTTGGTTTCTAGATCTTTAGTTTTAAGATAATCGGACGAAAATTTAATTTTCGTTAATACAACCTTTTCCACAAAATTGGTATGCAGCTCATAATGAATGTTCATAACGATCTTTGAAAATAAGTTTGAACCTGAGTAGTAGGGGACTGCCGTTTCTAATACACTTAATTTATGGGTTTTTTTAATGGACTCACCTGTCACTTATTATTATACCCTGATCCCATTAAAAATGGGAAAAAGGGGTATTATGGTTTTGTGCAAAAGTATGTAACAGGCATAAGGAAGCATCTCCGACCCCATAAAGTATATATATTCTTGATCAGTATCAATATGTCCGTCCGTCTGTATGAACGCCTGTTTCTCAGAGACTACAGAAGCTAGAGACTTCATATTTTTAATATAAGTTCTCGTAGTGCCGGGTCAATACAAGTTTATCAGTTTTTTTCGATATCTCATCCCGTTCAAAAGTTATCGATAAAAATCGGTTTCAGACAAGTGTTTTTCGGGCATAACTTGAAAGTCATAAAAGCTAGAAACTTTATATTTAAGTTTAAGATACTGTACTGGCGGTTCTAAACAAACTTATCATTTTTTTTTCAATATCTCAATCCTTTCAAAAGTTATCGATAAATTAAGTTTCCAAAAAGTGTTTTTAGGGTATAGCTTAAAAGTTTTAAGCATAGAGTCACCAAATTTGTAACATATACTTTCCAATAGCATACTGAGGCTAATTGCATTTCACTTTTTGGATACCCCTCCCCGATCTCCCAGAAATCGAAAAATACGTATTTTAAGAGGTATGACCTTCGGATTTTACATAGTCTCACATTCATATGCCATCTTTGTGTCCTACAAATTTCATTACGATCGGACAATAAACAAAGAAGGTATTAACGATTCAATGTAACATAGTTTGGGGCCAAAGGAAGAAGAAGAAGCAAAGCAAATGTATGACGCGCGTAGCCAGCAGCTTTTGTTTGTATATGTGTGTGTGTTTCTATGTATGAAAGCAGATAAATAACTTCAATGAATGTAAGACCTTGGATCTGGGTATATCCTAGTCGGGCACTCTCGACTAGAGCACTCTTACTTGTAATACCCTTGCTTAACTGTTGGCCAGAAGCTTTCAACGCATAGACGGAACAATTTCCGACCCCATAAAGCATATATATATTCTTGATCAGGACGACAGGAACGATCGGTCGAAAATTTTTATTTATGAGATAGCTCGATCAAACTTACCTATTATAAGTTTTAAAATTATTTAACGCTTACAAAATTTCATCAAAATCAGACCACTATAGCAGCCAAAGGATCAGTCTGTCTGAAATATTGATTTAAATAAGAAAATTAATTTTAAAAGTAGCTTTGTCATTCTCTTTTTGTATAAACAAAGATGTTTCCTTATATTAAGCAACTGCAAGGGTATACTTGCTTCAGAGCGCAGCAGGTATCTTTTCTTTCTCGTTTTTTTTTTCTAAAATAAAAAATATGTTAAATATTAGCTCTGTTTAAAAAAAAAAAACATATTTTGTTTAGAATTGGAGCTATTGCTATCCAAATTTACGTTTAGAATCCGTAAAGCTTCTTGACAAAGTAGCTTAAGTACTTCTTTATCCAAATCCATTAATTTTTTTCATTGAAATTGGTTTTTGTTAAATTTGATATCATAGGATCCGATAAACATAGAAGTGCATGCATCAATGCAATTTTAATGAATTTTTATAATGATCTTTGAAAATATGAAATTGAAGCCGATCGGATAAAAAACAAAACAGTTTCAAACAACGGGTTTTCCTCATTTTCCGAGTTTAGGTATAAAATCTAAAATCGCACTTATGCCTTAAGATTAATCTTCTGTTCTTTCAGCTCTTTAGCTCTTATGGGTTGGGCCCTGCGTTGATCACCATCACCAAACGAAAGTCACTACGAAATCTTTTATATAAATAGATGTAAGGGTACGGTTCAGGAAATCCCCCAGTCGGGCATCCTAGACTACACCTCTTAGTTGTTGTACCCTGAACCCATTAAAAATGGGAAAAGGGGTATCATGAAGTTGTGCAAAAGTATTTAACAAGCATAATGAGCATTTCCGACCTAATAAAATGTATAGATTATTGATCACTATCAACAGATGAAGATAAGTTCTAGTATTGCCGGGTAATTATTATCATATTCATCCCGTTCAAAAGGTATCGATAAATTTCGATTCCAGAGCAAACATACCAGAATGGCTTTCCTGGCGTGCTCGCCGATAAGCCATTGTCCTGTGAGAGAAGCAATTATTCGGAAGACATTTTTATACCATGATCCCATTAAAAATGGGAAAAAGGGGTATTATGGTTTTGTGCAAAAGTATGTAACAGGCATAAGGAAGCATCTCCGACCCCATAAAGTATATATATTCTTGATCACTATCAATAGCCGAGTCGATTTAGCCCTGTCCGTCCGTCTGTATGAACGCGCGTTTCTTAGAGACTACAAAAGCTAGAGACTTCATATTTGAAATATAAGTTCTCGTGGTACCAGGACAAGACCAGTTTATCATTTTTTCGATATCTCGTCCCGTTCAAAAGCTATCGATAAATTTCGATTCCAGCCAAGTGTTTTTCGGGTATAACTTGAAAGTCATCAAAGCTAGAAACTTGATATTTATGTTTAAGTTACTGTACTGCCGGCACGATACAAACTTATAATTTTTTTTCGATATCTGAATCCTTTCAAAAGTTATCGATAAATTAAGATTCCAGAACAGTGTTTTTAAGGTATAGCTTAAAAGTTTTAAGACGTAGAGTCACCAAATTTAGTACATATACTCTCCTATAGCATACAGACGTTAAATACATTTTTTTTTTTGGATACCTCTCCCCGATCTCCCAGAAATCGAATATGTATTTTCAGAGGTATGACCTTCGGATTTTACATAGTCTCACATTTATATGCCATCTTTGTGTCCTACAAATTTAATTTTGATCGGACAATAAACAAAGAAGTTATTAAAGATTCAATGTAACATAGTTTGGTGCCAAAGGAAGAAGAAGCAAAGCAATTGATGATGCGCGTAGCAAGCAGCTTGTGTTTGTATATGTGTGGTTGTGTTTCTATGTATGAATGCAGATAAATAACTTCAATGAATGTAAGACCTTGGATCAGGGTATATCCTAGTCGGGCACTCTCGACTAGAGCACTCTTACTTGTTTTACCTTTTTATACCCTGATCCCATTAAAAATGGGAAAAAGGGGTATAATGGTTTTGTGCAAAAGTATGTAACAGGCATAAGGAAGCATCTCCGACCCCATAAAGTATATATATTCTTGATCAGTATCAATAGCCGAGTCGATATAGCCATGTCCGTCCGTCTGTCCATCCGTCTGTATGAACGCCTGTTTCTCAGAGACTACAAAAGCTAGAGACTTCATATTTGAAATATAAGTTCTCGTAGTGCCGGGTCAATACAAGTTTATCATTTTTTTTCGATATCTCATCCTGTTCAAAAGTTATCGATAAATATCGATTTCAGACAAGTGTTTTTCGGGCATAACTTGAAAGTCATAAGAGCTAGAAACTTTATATTCAGGGTTAAGTTACTGTACTGCCGGCTCTAAACAAACTCATCATTTTAAGTTTCCAAAACAGTGTTTTTAAGGTATAGCTTAAAAGTTATAAGACGTAGAGTCACCAAATTTGTTACATATACTCTCCAATAGCATACAAAGGTTAAATGCATTTCACTTTTTGGATACCCCTCCCCGATCTCCAAGAAATCGAAAAATACGTATTTTAAGAGGTATGACCTTCGGATTTTACATAGTCTCACATTTGCATGCCATTTGTGTGTCCTACAAATTTAATTTTGATCGGACAATAAACAAAGAAGTTATTAACGATTCAATGTAACATAGTTTGGTGCCAAAGGAAGAAGAAGCAAAGCAATTGATGATGCGCGTAGCAAGCAGCTTGTGTTTGTATATGTGTGGTTGTGTTTCTATGTATGAATGCATATAAATAACTTCAATGAATGTAAGACCTTGGATCAGGGTATATCCTAGTCGGGCACTCTCGACTAGAGCACTTTTACTTGTTTTTTCTTTAATATTTTAAGTGAAGAGCCTGTACAAGCATAAGTTAGTGCCTTTACAACACATATGGGATATTTAAAAATTAACCAAACCCCAGCTAATGAGGATTAAATGACTGAGTGTTATTTGGTTTAAATTAAGTTTCAAAAATTTTCAAAACATTTTATGGAAAAATGTCATCTTTTTAGAACTAATAAATACAATAATATTTTATGTACATGTAGGGTAGTCCCATTGATGTCCAATCGTCTTTGCAAAAGCTTGTCGTTTAAGTCGACTTAAGGGTCGGGCAGGGAGTAGACGTCTTGCAAGCAAGCTGCGGTGCCTCAGCAATCTTTCGCTATATCTGCTTGTATGCCTTCCAATCTGCTCTTCCATTGTATGCAGTTTGAGGTCTTTATGTAGAGTGGAACCGCGTTCGTACCAGGGACAGTTGGTAATCTGTCGTAGTGCACGATTCTGTAATACCTGGATACGTTTATATTTAGATTTGGCTGCAATCCCCCAGATTTGCACTCCATAAAGCCATATCGGCGCAATACAGTGCACAGCACACAACACAGCTCTCTTGCATCTCAGCTGTTGCTTTTAGGTGTGGTCCAAGGGTAAGGCGCTTGTCTAGTGTGATGTCAAGATATTTAGCTTGCAACGGCTGTTCCAGGGTCACTCCCTCCATCTGGATTGCAGGGGTATTCATTACCAGTATTTTAAGTGTGAAACAGGGGTTTGTTGTCTTCAGGGGGTTGACCTTTAAGTTCCACCGTTTACACCAAGCTGCGATAGTATCAATAAAGCCTTGTAGTCCATCAGCTGCTTCTACGCGACTCTTGGAATTGTAAATGACTGCGATGTCATCTGCATAGGTGGCAATCAGAGCCTTCGAGGGAGCTTCCATATGTTGAGTGCTGGGTATGGGTATATCGGCACTATACAGCGAGTAGAGCAGCGGGCCAAGAACGCTGCCCTGCGGAACTCCTGCTCTCATTATATAAGTGGACAAGTATGTGTGCCTTACCTTGACCTTGAACTCACGTCCTTCCAGACCTCAGAAGACCAAAGTAGGGTGCGGGTAAGAGGTTTTTAATTTTGCTCAACAGTTCAATATGCCAAACCTTGTCGAAAGTCTGTTGCATGTCAATAAAGGCAGCGTTGGAGTACTCTAGGTCGTGAAAAACCTGCAAGATGTGATTTACTAATCTGTGGACCTGTTCCACGGTGCCATGTCCCTCACGAAAGCCGAATTGGTGATCCGGTAAGATATTGCATTCCCTTATGAAAGCAGTAATCCGATTGGCAATAAGCCTCTCCCACAATTTAGATAGGGAGCGTAAAAGACTAATTGGCCGATATGACTCAGGTTTAGCTTCTGGTTTACTTGGCTTATAAATCAGTTAAATCGCGGCCAGTTTCCACTGCTTTGGGACCACTTGTACTCTAATAATAGCATTAAAAATTAATGCTATATAGAGGATCGCTCTTGTAGGCAAGGCCTTCAATGTGGCGTGGCAAATCCTGTCAATACCCGGAGCTTAATTTTTCTACAATAGCTGTATCGCATCAGATATTTCCTCAATCATTTTTTGTCTAATAGGCAGGGACATCTGCAATGGGGTCTGTAGATTTTGATGGGTCTCTCTAACCTGATCTATCGTAGCAAAGTCATAAGGAGTGAAGCGAGTCTCCAGATGATGTGCGAAAGCATTAGCCTGTTCCTCTTCATTCCTAGCAACCACCAGAGCATCTGACAGGAACCTGTCTAAAGGGCTGTCGTTTAAGCGATTTTGTACATTTCCACATCGAGTAGTTCGCATCAACGGTGTAATCCATGGAAGCCAGTTTTTGCTCGAAGGATTCGCTTCTGAGTTCCCTTAAGAGGTTTCGTAGTTGTTTTGCTGCCCGGTTCCACAGTATTCGGTCCCAAGGATATTGAGATCGAATTGCTCTTCTTCGGAGTCGCCTTTTTGTTCTGATAAGCTCTCTGGCTTCCCTTGTGAGAACAATGCCATAGCTAATGGAACCTATCTGAGGATCAGGTGGAGTTGAATCAGTAACAGCTCTATATGTACTTGCAGTTAGTAAATCTACTGCTCTTTCAATATCTTCTCTAGAGTCCAAAGTCGTATTTAATTGAAAAGAGGACTCAAGATGGTGTGTGAAAGCGATGAGGTCAGTACGTTTGGTGATTAATCGAGGGCTGGGTCTGACATTAATACCATCTGTTTGCAAAGCGACAACAAAAGCTATATGATCAGAGTCTAAGTCATTTTTTTTCACCACATCTGGCACAGTTAGGATGACGACGACAGTATTTGGCTGTATGTCCGTATTCCTGGCATCGTATTCATTGGGCGATTTCCGATGTTTTGCGCATCCTTTCGATTCTCACTTTTTGTCGGCAAAGTGTTTTGATTTCATATATATCATTAATTTTTGCGCATGGCGTAATATTAATGAAAAATCTATTTAGATTTTCATCTCTGTGATTTCGAGATCACGGATTATGGAGCTGTAGAGCGTCAAAGCCAAATTTTTAAAAGTCGGCAAAAATATCATGACCCTCTGACTACTATTCTTTGTGGCTTTTCTACCTTCATTTGATGAGTATGGAATTCAATACCAATACTATCCAAGTGGTTAAAAATAGCTCTATACGTATCGCTGTCTTTGCGAAATATTCTAGCGGTTTCCCCTTGGTTGACTTTAACGGCCACGTTATCTAGTCTAGTGACCTCCTTAATGAGTTCAAAGAGGTCATTAAGGCTGGTAACACTCAGAACTATTTGCGGTGGCTTTGGGGGACCGTTAAGCATATTGTTAGCATTAGTTGAATTGTGTTGTGGGCTGTTAGTATTAATATTATCGACAGCAATATTCGGATGAGTAGTTGCAGAAGAGCAAGTAGAGGCATCATTTGTATTTGTGTGGTTTTCCACATCATCACTGTCACAGGCTACGTCCATGTCTAGCATGGCAAACCTGTTGCTAGAATTCGCCTTACGAGTTGATACTGAGGGTGTGTCCAGCTTCAATTCGTTGTTCGCCTTTTTATACCCTGATCCCATTAAAAATGGGAAAAAGGGGTATTATGGTTTTGTGCAAAAGTATGTAACAGGCATAAGGAAGCATCTCCGACCCCATAAAGTATATATATTCTTGATCAGTATCAATAGCCGAGTCGATATAGCCATGTCCGTCTGTCCGTCTGTCCGTCTGACCGTCTGTCCGTCTGTATGAACGCGTGTTTCTCAGAGACTACAAAAGCTGGAGACTTCATATTTGAAATATAACTTCTCGTAGCGGCGGGACGATACAAGTTTATCATTTTTTTTCGATATCTCGTCCCGTTCAAAAGTTATCAATAAATTTCGATTCCAGTCAAGTGTTTTTCGGGCATAACTTGAAAGTCATAAATGCTAGAAACTTTATATTTATGTTTAAGTTACTGTACTGCTGGTTCGACACAAACTTATCATTTTTTGTTTAATATCTTAATCCTTTCAAAAGTTATCGATAAATTAAGATTCCAGAACAGTGTTTTTAAGGTATAGCTTAAAAGTTATAAGACGTAGAGTCACTAAATTTGGTACATATACTCTCCAATAGCATACATAGGTTAAATGCATTTCACTTTTTGGATACCCCTCCCCGATCTCCAAGAAATCAAAAAATACGTATTTTAAGAGGTATGACCTTCGGATTTTACATTTTGTATGCCATCTTTGTGTCCTACAAATTTCATTACGATCGGACAATAAACAAAGAAGTTATTAACGATTCAATGTAACATAGTTTGGGGCCATGGAAGAAGAAGAAGCAAAGCAAATGTATGACGCGCGTAGCCAGCAGCTTTTGTTTGTATATGTGTGTGTGTTTCTATGTATGAAAGCAGATAAATAACTTCAATGAATGTAAGACCTTGGATCTGGGTATATCCTAGTCGGGCACTCTCGACTAGAGCACTCTTACTTGTTATACCCTTGCTTAACTGTTGGCCAGAAGCTTTCAACGCATAGACGGGACAATTTCCGACCCTATAAAGCATATATATATTCTTGATCAGGACGACAGGAACGATCGGTCGAAAATTTTTATTTATGAGATAGCTCGACCAAACTTACCTATTATAAGTTTTAAAATTATTTAACGCTTACAAAATTTCATCAAAATCAGACCACTATAGCAGCCAAAGGATCAGTCTGTCTGAAATATTGATTGAAATGAGAAAATTAATTTTAAAAGTAGCTTTGTCATTCTCTTTTTGTATAAACAAAGATGTTTCCTTATATTAAGCAACTGCAAGGGTATACTTGCTTCAGAGCGCAGCAGGTATCTTTTCTTTCTCGTTTTTTTTTTCTAAAATAAAAAATATGTTAAATATTAGCTCTGTTAAAAAAAAAAAAAACATATTTTGTTTAGAATCGGAGCTATTGCTATCCAAATTTACGTTTAGAATCCGTAAAGCTTCTTGACAAAGTAGCTTAAGTACTTCTTTATCCAAATCCATTAATTTTTTTCATTGAAATTGGTTTTTGTTAAATTTGATATCATAGGATCCGATAAACATAGAAGTGCATGCATCAATGCAATTTTAATGAATTTTTATAATGATCTTTGAAAATATGAAATTGAAGCCGATCGGATAAAAAACAAAACAGTTTCAAACAACGGGTTTTCCTCATTTTCCGAGTTTAGGTATAAAATCTAAAACCGCACTTATGTCTTAAGATTAATCTTCTGTTCTTTCAGCTCTTTAGCTCTTATGGGTTGGGCCCTGCGTTGATCACCATCACCAAACGAAAGTCACTACGAACTCTTTTATATAAATAGATGTAAGGGTACGGTTCAGGAAATCCCCCAGTCGGGCATCCTAGACTACACCTCTTAGTTGTTGTACCCTGAACCCATTAAAAATGGGAAAAGGGGTATCATGAAGTTGTGCAAAAGTATTTAACAAGCATAATGAGCATTTCCGACCTAATAAAATGTATAGATTATTGATCACTATCAACAGATGAAGATAAGTTCTAGTATTGCCGGGTAATTATTATCATATTCATCCCGTTCAAAAGTTATCGATAAATTTCGATTCCAGAGCAAACATACCAGAATGGCTTTCCTGGCGTGCTCGCCGATAAGCCATTGTCCTGTGAGAGAAGCAATTATTCGGAAGACATTTTTATACCATGATCCCATTAAAAATGGGAAAAAGGGGTATTATGGTTTTGTGCAAAAGTATGTAACAGGCATAAGGAAGCATCTCCGACCCCATAAAGTATATATATTCTTGATCACTATCAATAGCCGAGTCGATTTAGCCCTTTCCGTCCGTCTATATGAACGCGCGTTTCTTAGAGACTACAAAAGCTAGAGACTTCATATTTGAAATATAAGTTCTCGTGGTACCAGGACAAGACCAGTTTATCATTTTTTCGATATCTCGTCCCGTTCAAAAGTTATCGATAAATTTCGATTCCAGCCAAGTGTTTTTCGGGTATAACTTGAAAGTCATCAAAGCTAGAAACTTTATATTTATCGATATCTCAACCCGTACAAAAGTTATCGATAAATATCGATTTCAGACAAGTGTTTTTCGGGTATAACTTGAAAGTCATATAAGCTAGAAACTTTATAAACAAACTTTTTACACAAACTCATAATTTTTCGTCGATATCTCAAGCCTTTCAAAAGTTATCGATAAATTAAGTTTCCAAAACAGTGTTTTTAAGGTATAGCTTAAAAGTAATAAGACGTAGAGTCACCAAATTGGATACATATACTCTCCAATAGCATTCAGGGGTTAAATGCATTTCACTTTTTTGATACCCCTCCCCGATCTCCAAGAAATCGAAAAATACGTATTTTAAGAGGTATGACCTTCGGATTTTACACAGTCTCACATTTATATGCCATCTTTGTGTCCTACAAATTTCATTACGATCAGACAAAAAACAAAGATGTTATTAACGATTCAATGTACCATAGTTTGTGGCGAAAGGAAGAAAAAGCAAAGCAATTGATGATGCGCGTAGCAAGCAGCTTGTGTTTGTATATGTGTGCTTGTGTTTATATGCATGAATGCAGATAAATAACTTGAATGAATGTCAGAACTTGGATCAGGGTATATCCTAGTCGGGCACTCTCGACTAGAGCACTCTTACTTGTTCTTCTTTAAGTTTTATGAACGTTGATGTACTTACGAACCGTGGCCCAACGATACCAAGCCAGGGCTTATTAACGCGCGGACCCAGGCAACATGCTGCCCAACTCCCGCCCATCCGACCGAGGGGGGCGCTGCATAACGTGCGGTTACGAAGATCGCGAAACAAGAATAGTAAATACAAGATAAATACAACAATTAAACTTAGAATACTTAAAAGTTAGACAGATGATGTAAGAGTAAAGTTCTGAGCGAAGGGATAGAAGAAGCATTACTTATGTGGAAAAGGTTATTATAATTAGAGCATAAGATCCGAAAAACGTTATGGACACCATATTAGTATTACTGGCTTGAAGAGAAAGAGAGAGAAAGTTTCTAGTACTTCTGATCGGAACAGCAAAACTAATTTGGATTATTAATTCGGACGAATCAATTTCCCCGTTAAATAGTTTGTATGGCAAGCATGGTTCTACGATCAGAAAGAGAGGAAAGATTTATTAGTAAAAGTCTACTACGGTTAAGAGGCAGGCGAGTATTAGGATTCCAGTAAAGACACCGGAGGGCAAATAGTAGAAATTGTTGTTGTTGCTGAAATTCTATCCTGATGAACCTTGTATTGGGGATACCATATACAAGACCCATACTCAAGAAAAGGTTGAACAAGTGAAGTATAAAAATTCTTAGTAACAAAGGAATCGTAAAATTCTATCGACCAACGCTTAATGAAACCCAATACACCAAAGGCTCGATAAGCAGCAGAAGAAATATGCCTGTCAAACTTAAGTTTGGAATCCAAAAGGATACCCAAATTATGAACTATAAGTTGCTTGAAAAAATTCCGCAAATAAATCGACGATAGCCTAATCTGAGTAAGCTGTCGTTATTTTCAAGAAATACGGTTGATGGAAGTGTTGATGATTGTACGCGTCGTATTAACGAAGTTATAAAACTGGTATAATTGGTTATTCAGGATAGAGAAATTGGATCGAGCAATCAAGTAGTTAGAGAAATCCAAGACAAAGCCAGTTTCCTTGAACTTCTTGTACAATTTTGACTTTCTATTTTTCATGCTAGTTAATTCCCGTGTAAACCAAATTGGTTTGTTAGAACTACGTGAATTACGAACCGGGACACATAAATCAAATAATGAGTTTAAAGTTGAGTAAAAAATAATGATTGTACTTTCCATGTCCCTACACCTGTAAAGCTGGGACCAGTCAGTCTGGGATAAGAGTTGAGTAAGTTTAATAAAATCGGTGTTCCGAAATTGGCGAACTCGCTCGCGAGGTAGAGTACGTGGGCACATCCCCCGGATAGGTAAATCTATCAACACTTCCAAAGTTGGGTGATAATGATCTTCAGGAAGGGATATAGGTACAATATGGGAGACAGATACGAGGGAGGGATCCAAAACGAAAATAAGATGAAGCATTTTATGTTGAGAATTTGGGATAGCATTGATTTGACACAATGACATCCCAAATAAATTATCAAGAAAATCATGTTGTGTCGTGGGAGTTAATACATTGGAGTCTACGTTAGATATCCAAACAGTCCCAGTAATATTGAAATCACCAAGAACAACAAGAAAATCACGATCAGAAAGCAGATAATACAGAGTGTATAACAGAAAAATGCGAATACAGAATTGTCTGCAGAATAGGGCATATAAGAATAAGTAATAAAAAGGCGAACAAAAACGAAGGCTCAATTTAACAGAAACCAATTCAATATCTATAGAACTATCTAGTATTGCTACTTCGGAAGATAAATCAGCATCAATAGCAATAAGTACACCCCCACCACGACGAGGAGTGCAATCTTTTCTATAAATGGAAAATTTGTTGGAAAGAATTTCAGAATTTAGGATGTCGGGCCTTAGCCAGGTTTCAGAAAAGGCAACGACATTGAAAGTAAAGTAGAGGCTTTTTAGGTACAGATTACTAAGTCTTCTACAAAGACCTTTTACATGCTGATAGTGAGAGGGAGAATGTTAGTTTTTTGTGCTATCAGAGACCATAGGTGCAACCGCAGTCCGATTTTTCTTTTTCGCATTGTATTCTTTTATAATTAAGTGGTCAGTCCAGAATTCTTTACAACAAATTTTGCTGAAATGGTCGGCAGAAACACTTATATTATATGAAGAAATTTCCCGAAGATCCGTATATTTAAATTTTTCCACCGTAATATTGGCGTTAGATTTCGCCTGACATCATCAGAGCAAGTATCAGGGGCAAGCCTAGTATCAAAACTTTGTTATTTTGGTGGGACACCTACAAAGGTCTTAACATCAACCACAGCTGTAATTCCAGGTGAAGCCATAACCTTAATTAAAGAACCATTTCAGCAGACATACCAGCAATAGTATGTTGATTTGCAACAACACTGCCAGCGTTCGCCGAGTCAGAAATTTATACGGGGTCAGCAGGAACAACATCCATGGGAATGGCTTTGCTTTCCTCACTACTGACTACTATCTGGGGACACGGGGATGAAAAATTGATCAGTGATGGAGCTGATGTAGTAACTGTGTGCGTGGGAACTGAAAGCTCATTAGGGCCAATTGACAACCTATGATTGGCCTTTTTTGCTTAGGAGACTCATACAAAAGTTTCATACCTGGGTTTCCAACGCACAGAAACACACGAATAGTTTTTTAAACAAACCGAAGGTATCTCTAAAGCCTCTCTTAGTCTGCCTCATGAATCCCATCAGTCCCTTTCAACATCCCACAGATGAAGAAAGTGATCACAAGTCCACTTTAAGCCTGATTTGGACTCAATCAGGTCTATAATACGGCCGTTGAGGCCAGCGCATTTTCACACATTTTCACTCGTGCGCAACATTATCACACAGTCAGCAACAAAGCACACCCATTTTAACGCTTGCGCTTTACATTTTTGACATAACAGACATAGTTAAAAAGAGCAATTAATTTAAAAAAAAAGGAACACTGCAAAATAAGAGTGAAAGCAAAAAATAAATAAAGCAACTAACGCTGATTTGTACTTACAAAAACAACGACAAACAGAAAGTAGCGGGCGCACCAACCGAAAGTAGCACAACGGAACAGAAGAGCGCGACCACCACAAACAACAAAATTAACCATGAGCGCGGGAGAGCGAGAGCGAGCGCGTATAAATATGAAAATAATGAAAACGGTATAAATGCTATAACAAAGTGTTAGCAACAGCAATGTAACTGCACAAGACAAACCAGTATGCTTGGGCTACTTTTTTTGTATTTAAACACAATTTGTAAATATGTAAATAAATTAATAATTTTTGTCCAACTATGTTTTTCACACAACCTATGTAATTCACACGTCGCACAGTAGCGCCCGTAGAACAAGAGAGGTTGCAAAAATCAAAAATTTCATGTGCCCCTAAAAAATATTGAATGAACCTATTTTATAGGAAATTTTCCAACAATTCAATCAATCAAATCTGCTATCCTTAATCCAAGCAGATATTTGGTTTTGAAGCTAAAGCCCTTCAAAGTTGCCTGATTTTCACTGTTACAAAAACAACACAATTTTAATGTAATTTGGTCGACTTTCAGATTCAATATCTCAAAAACTAGTAAACGGATCATCATTATTTTTGATTTTATTGAAAGATCTATTTATTAAAAAAAGAATAAAAAATTAAACTGTTTGCTTAGCGTTTGGCCAGGTAAACCGATATTTACCAACTATCCATTTTTTCACTATTTCTCAACATTGATGAAAAAAAAAAAATATATAATTTATTATTTTTGCCATATTTTCAAAATAGGTTCTTTGATTATTGCTTTATCTAATGCAAAAAGTTTCAGCTGCCCGCTTTTGCCCCTTTTTTTTAGAGGTAAAATAGTGAAAAAAGACATAGTTCCAAAAATGTGTTGCATGCATTTCTGGTCAATTTATGACATATAACCGTGAAAACCCATTCTTATTGTTATTGTTTCGTTCGTTCGACCATGGTTGACGGAAAAGTCGTTAGCGAACTGACAAACACAACATCAACTTTGTCATGCCCAATTTACAAAAAGACGTAAAAGAACTTCGACAATTTAAACGATTCTACAACTGAAGAGAATTATGAATTCGGGATCTCACCATTACACGCAAGAATAAGATGTATGGATTTCTTGTTAAAATTAGCGTATACGCTTCCACAAGAGGAGGAACACTTTGATGAAAACACATCAAACAAAGCTAAGGAAAAGATCAGAAAGAAGCGAATACAAGATGCGTTTTTCAAACAAGTTGGACTTAAAGTAGACTTCCTTAAGTACGGATACAGAAACTCAAACGATGGAAACATTTCGAGGAGATTTTTTGAAAATAATGAGGCTGTGACTCAAATCACTGGGATAAACAATCAAATTGTTAAGAGATTGGGAACGATCTTTAATGTTTTAAACTGCAAGGAAAAATGTAATTCTGCAAAATATGGAGAATATGCTTCAAAAACTGCATCACTTTTAGCAGAACTATATCCACAGAAAAAGGTGACCCCGACAGTCCATAAAATACTGGCGCATGGCAAAGATATAATTAAATATCAGACATTTCCAATTGGAGAGCTTTCTGAAGAAGCACAGGAGTCCCTAAATAAATTTTATTAGAAATACAGATTGCTAAACACTTTCAAAGCATCAAGGGTGAGACAGAATGAGGACCTCTTCAACATGTTAGCAGCATCTTTTGATCCACTTGTTTCATCACTGCGGTATGTAAAGTCACGAAAAGAGTTAGAAAACATGTATAGTTCAGAAATGATTAGTCTTTTAGATATACCTTCTGTAATAGATTGTGAGCAATATTTTACAAAAAATTTAAGTTACCATTTAAAATTTTAAATTTTATGTTTTTTAGCGACCTTTTTAATTATAATGTTCTTGTTTAGCCGGCTCGAGGTCAATGAAACAAACAATTTGTTTTGTTCTTAGATTTTTTCTCCGATATATTTCGGCTGCAACAGCGGCAACCGTCTTCAGGGAACTACGATTAAAAACATTGAAATAAAAACAGATACTTATCATATAACAAACAATTTTTAAGAAAACAAAAAATAACAATGAAAAACTTTTTTAACAACACAAAATCAAAAATACTTAAAATGGACAAAAACAATGTTATATATAAAATACCACGCAACGGAGACGAAAACAACATATGCAATAAAGTATATATTGGAACCACAAAATCAAAATTAAAAACAAGAATTTCACAACATAAATCTGACATCAAGCTAAGACACCAAACAAGCATACAAAAGACAGCACTTGCATCACATTGCACTGAGAGCGGACACTCACCAAACTTCGAGGAAACAACAATACTGCAACAGGAACCACACTACAGCAAACGATTTACACTCGAAATGTTACACATAATAAACGTACCACCGGACAGAAGACTCAATTACAAAACAGACACAGATAACTGCGCACATATATACAGACATCTACTTACACGAAATATTTAGTTGACAACTCCACGCCAAGCAGTGAAGACGTGTAAAAAATTTACGTTTTGAATAATTAATTAATTTTTCAATAATTTTAAATTTTTAATTTGTTTAAAAAAATAAAAAAAATTTTTTTGTTTTCTTAAAAATTGTTTGTTATATGATAAGTATCTGTTTTTATTTCAATGTTTTTATTCGTAGTTCCCTGAAGACGGTTGCCGCTGTTGCAGCCGAAATATATCGGAGAAAAAAACTAAGAACAAAACAAATTGTTTGTTTCATTGAACTCGAGCCGGCTAAACAACAACAAAACATAATATATTAATAAATTAAAAATATATATTTTTTATTTCAACTTTGCTTACCCATAAATAGGCACCTTAACATCGCTGATTTCATTTTATAGGTTAATTAATTATCTATCAAATGCTTTTTTTATTGATCGATTATCTTATTAGGTTCAAAAGCTATGATTTTTGCAACGAAAAAACTCGCAAGTAATTTTTTGAACATAAAAACGTAAATTCACGATTGAATAGAGCAAGGAAAAAATTAATATCGAAGCGCAAAAAAAAAAACGTCCGTTTGCTAATGCGAGGCGAGACGAATGTTTTTTTTTTCATCTAAAGTTTTTGTTGGCTTCTGCTTTGACATGTTTGCGTCTCACTTATATCATGTCAAATCAGCTGCGAATGAAAGCATATTGAATTGATTTTCGTTTCATACACATTGCACCCATTCTAGCCTTCAGAAAATTGTCGATAACTCACACGAACGATCGGTGCGCTTTCGTTTCGCGAAGCCAAGTATGCCAAATAGTGGAAAAGTGAAGATACTTCCATTGCATCATAGTAAAATGTCATGAATTCCCATATCGCATGCAAATTATACCATCCGTCAGGTATTTTTTTTTAACCACGTTCCTAAAGCTAAGGTCGAACACGCAAAATAATTTGCTAAAAATGAGTAAATTTAGCACAAAATCTCTTCTAAATGTGTGAACGTCAAAATAATTTGAAGGAAAATGTGTCAATGGCAGGTTTGCACACAGTTTGCAGTTACAATTTAGTACTGCATTTGCACCTGTCTGAACAGAGTGTGCCCGCACTGCGTCAAATTAATAATCGTTTGCTTATGTTAGTTCCTACAAAACAAATGTAGGAACAAATCTGTGCAAATATTGTTAACTTTTTTAATAAAAATATATCTGGGGACTATGAATGGTTTTGGAAAACATATCTGACTATTTAAAATACACATTTAATACTGTTTTATTGCTATTTTTATTATTACAATTAAATACATATTTATTTAAAAGTACTAGTTTTGTTGTTTGCGCTGATGACACAACAAACTCCGTGTGGAATTATTCAATATCTAAATTTCTTAGCTATGTGCACCAACTCATACTTAATTGTTTTTTTTTTTAACATTTTCATTGATGTTTTTTCAATTAAAGTGTTTTGCGTGGTAATTTATTAAATTTTTAGCCAGGGACGACAACAGGGCTGCGAAAAATATCGACTGCCAAAAGGTATCGATATTTCACAGCTGTTGTGTGTATTGATGAAGAGTATATATACATAAATTAAATTGCTGCGCATATAAAAAACGTGAGTATAAATAAAAACGTAATATTACTAAATACATACATACAATTTAATATATTGTAACAACAAATTCATATGTACATAGATGGATTTGGAATTCGAGGTGGAGCCGCCAGAAAAAGTTTGTCGCAAAAGTAGGACCAAAATGGGCATTTTTGGAGGAGGACACAACAAAATTAATACAACTGGTTGAACAACATCCCTGCATCTGGAATGCGGGACTTGGCGAGTATTCGAATAAAATTGTAAGGAGCAATGCGTGGAATAAGAGTCAATGAAGACTGTTTATTTTTAATTTTGTTATTAGACAATGAAGACTGTTGGATATAATTAATAAAAGTCAATGGAGACGATAAATTTATAACATATGTATATGCTTTTATTATAGCAATTCTCCTTTTATTAGTTGACGACTCCATTTAATTACACTTGTGCGGACACAGCCTAAGGTAACTTAAACAAGTAAGAGTGCTCTAGTCGAGAGTGCCCGACTAGGAGATACCCTGAACCCAGTTTTTACATTCATAATTCTTTGTCTGCATTCATACATAGAAAGACACACACACATATAAAAACACAAGATGCTTGCTACGCGCGTCATCAATTGCCTTGCTTCTTCTTCTTCCTTTGGCCCCAAACTATGTAACATTGAATCGTTAATTACTTCTTTGTTTATTGTCTGATCGTAATAAAATTCGTAGGACACAAAGATGGCATTTAAATGTGCAACTATGTAAAATCCGAAGGTCACACCTCTAAAATTACGTATTTTTCGAATTCTGTGAGAAACTTTTGAGCTATACCTTAAAAACACTGTTCTGGAATCTTAATTTATCGATAACTTTTGAAAGGATTGAGATATCAAAAAAAAGCCGGCAGTACAGTAACTTAAACTCAAATATAAATTTGCTAGCTTTAATGACTTTCACTACGAGAACTTATATTTTAAATATGAAGTCTCTAGCTTTTGTAGTCTCTGAGAAACACGCGTTCATACAGACGGACAGACGGTCAGACGGACAGACGGACATGGCTTTATCAACTCGGCTATTGATACTGATCAAGAATATATATACTTTATGGGGTCGGAGATGCTTCCTTATGGCTGTTACATACTTTTGCACAAAACCATAATACCCCTTTTTCCCATTTTTAATGGGATCAGGGTATAAAAACAAGAGTATCGACGAAACAAAATTGATACCAAATGTCTGAACTCTGCGTGAAAAAGTGTGCACTTCAGCCGATTTTCAACAAATTTGGTGCTGCCAAGCTTTTCATGGATTTTGCTATTAGTGTGCCATGCACACATAAATTGGGCAAAATATGTGTCTTTGGCGCAAACAGCTGACGATCGATTTACAGCCAATTATTTTACGTGTCTGACCTTACCTTAACGCTGCACTGTGGTGCACACCTTCTTCCGCTAAATTGAATTCAGTTGCGAGTAAAAGTTCATGTTCGTCAGAGTGCGGGGTCTTTATTGGAGTCATAACAATGTTGAATGGTGGCCTAAGGCAGCAAATAATAAACTCGTGGCTGGTACGTGCCTTAGGACAAATTCATCGAGATCTTGCCGTATTTCAAATGAATGCATGTATTTGTGTTTTTTTTTTTAAAGCCTGCTCTGCTGGACCGCACGAGAAGCGTTTACTGCACGCCCTGCTGGACAACTACAATAGCTTGGAGCGTCCCGTGGTCAACGAATCCGATCCATTACAACTGAGTTTTGGCTTGACACTAATGCAAATCATCGATGTGGTGAGTCCTTAAAAACACACTTAAATTTTACTACAGTCTATTCGTACTTCTGATTTTTTTCGTAACAAAAATCATATTTTAAAGTAATCAATATATTTTCAAAATATAAATTGCATGTAACAGATAATTTTTCAAAAATACATTCAACAGGGTGTATTAGTAAGGATTTGTAAATGGTAATGAATTGGGTATAGCCCAAATGCAACATGGCAACCTTATCGAGAAATCATAAAAAAAATTGTCTACTGAAAGACTTTTTGTTTAAATATTGTTGAAGTTTGACTTCTTTTGTTAGTTTTTTTTTTTGGGTTAGACTATCCCTCACAGCCCCACTGGTTGATCAATGTGAGTTTTGCGGGAAGCAGTTCCACCCCATCTTTAGGCATGCTCTCCATATTTCGACTAGCAGTATGGTCCATCAAATCCTGAAATTTAACTATTGCCCCGTCCTCTGTTATGTCTTAAGAAGAGGTCAAGCCACAAGAATACTCACGTTATGGCGGGATAGTAAGGCGCGTTATATCTCATACTTTTCCTTGGACAGTCCCATATCCATGAATGGTCCAAATGCCTTCTGGTAAGTGTATAGTGTGGGGAAATTATGCGGTAGTGTCAGAATGCTGTCTTTAATCCTCTGCTTGCAATTGTTACTGCTTTTTATACCCCGAACCCATTAAAAATGGGAAAAAAGGTATCATGAAGTGGAGAAAAAGTATGTAACAGGCATAAGGAAGCATCTCCGACCCCATAAAGTATATATATTATTGATCACTATCAATAGCCGAGTCGATTTAGCCATGTCCGTCTGTCTGTCTGTCCGTCTGTCCGCGCTGATCTCAGAGACTACAAAATCTAGAGACTTCTTATTCAGAATATAAGTTTTCGTATTGCCGGGACAGATCAAGTTTATGTTTTTTTTCGATATCTCGTGAGTTCATATTTGTAATTTAAGTTTTCGTGTTACTGGCTTAATACAAGCTTATCAATTTATTTTCAATATTTTAACTTGTTTTATGTGTGATTTTGTTTTTCCAGAACTTGTGCGTATTAAATAGGCAATGCTTTCGACAAATGATTCGCATGGATTGCTTCTGTAGCTTTTATAAGCTTCCTTTTTATACCCTGATCCCATTAAAAATGGGAAAAAGGGGTATTATGGTTTTGTGCAAAAGTATGTAACAGCCATAAGGAAGCATCTCCGACCCCATAAAGTATATATATTCTTGATCAGTATCAATAGCCGAGTCGATATAGCCATGTCCGTCTGTCCGTCTGTCCGTCTGACCGTCTGTCCGTCTGTCCGTCTGTATGAACGCGTGTTTCTCAGAGACTACAAAAGCTAGAGACTTCATATTTGAAATATAAGTTCTCGTAGTGGCGGGACGATACAAGTTTATCATTTTTTTTCGATATCTCGTCCCGTTCAAAAGTTATCGATAAATTTCAATTTTAGCCAAGTGTTTTTCGGGCATAACTTCAAAGTCATTAATGCTAGCGAATTGATATTTTAGTTTAAGTTACTGTACTGCCGGCTCGACACAAACTCATCAATTTTTTTTCGATATCTCAATCCTTTCAAAAATTATCGATAAATTAAGATTCCAGAACAGTGCTTTTAAGGTATAGCTTAAAAGTTATAAGAGGTAGAGTCACCAAATTTGAAACATATATTCTCCTATAGCATACAGAGGTTAAATACATTTCACTTTTTGGATACCCCTCCCCGATCTCACAGAAATGTAAAAATACGTAGTTTTAGAGGTATGACCTTCGGATTTTACATAGTTGCACGTTTTTATGCCATCTTTGTGTCCTACAAATTTAATAACGATCAGACAAAAAACAAAGAAGTTATTAACGATTCAATGTAACATAGTTTGTGGCCAAAGGAAGAAGAAGAAATATGAAGTCTCTAGCTTTTGTAGTCTCTGAGAAACACGCGTTCATACAGACGGACAGACGGACATGGCTTTATCGACTCGGCTATAGATACTGATCAAGAATATATATACTTTATGGGGTCGGAGATGCTTCCTTATGCCTGTTACATACTGAATACAGAGGTTAAATGCATTTCACTTTTTGGATACCCATTCCCGATCTCCAAGAAATCGAAAAATGCGTATTTTAAGAGGTATGACCTTCGGATTTTACATAGTCTCACATTTATATGCCATCTTTGTGTTTTACAAATTTCATTACGATCGGACAATAAACAAAGAAGTTATTAACGATTCAATGTTACATAGTTTGGGGCCAAAGGAAGAAGAAGAAGCAAAGCAAATGTATGACGCGCGTAGCCAGTAGCTTTTGTTTGTATATGTGTGTGTGTTTCTATGTATGAATGCAGATAAATAACTTCAATGAATGTAAGACCTTGGATCAGGGTATATCCTAGTCGGGCACTCTCGACTAGAGCACTCTTACTTGTTTTTTTCTGCTACTTGTCTTACAGCGCAATAGAATGAATTATGAATATATGTATGTAGAAGTTAACGAGTAACCCCCGTTCATATATCAATAAGTTATCAAGCATGCCTCGCATAGCGCTGACGCGTCAAATACCGAAGTTCAGCTTCCCAGCTGCAGTGGCCAGCGATGGTAACATGACACTCGCATGCGCCTCCAGAGCAGTGCTGTAGCATATGCTGAGTCGGCTTGCCGACCACGACTTTGTATTTTACGCTTTGGCATAGCACTAGCTGCGTCGCAAGAGCAGCGTTATCGCTTATGCTGAGTCGGCTTGCCGGCTATGAGTTTGTAGCCTTAGCTTAAGCTTGTTTTGTACTTTGAATTCAGTTCTGAATCGTTCTCTAAAGAGAATAGAATAAACGTCATTGCTCCGGCCTTAGCCGTCAAACCATACTTGTCATTTAATAGATATATCACTGAGCCACAAGGCCAGCGATTGGAAGCTTAATACTTCCCAACCTAATCCTCACAAGGAGGACCAGCGAGTACGAGGTGATCACACCCTACGAGCCACCGAGGGATCTGGAGGCTATTAACCTAGCCATTGGAGTATGCATTCTTCATACTCAATGATATATAAATAGTCAAAGAATAGAAATATAGTTTTAAATAAATATTTGTTGTATATGTTTATTTTTACGAGTTTAACAAATACATTTTAACTAAAACATTAAGATACAAAACTTATTTATTAAAAATTTACTGTTCATGAACGAAGTCCATTAGAAAGTCGCGTTTGAGATCTTCAAGGTTCTGACTGTGCTAGCAAAAATTTGCATTAAATGCAATGATCAATTTTCATCATTAACATGCTTAAGGAAAGAGAAGGGAAGAAAAGAAAAAAGAAAAATTAATATATATAATCAATAGTAATATCAAGCAATATTATGTCAGAATATACCTACTTATATATAAAATAATAACATATTCAAAAATTAAAACGTATACATAAATAGCAATCAAATTAAAATCAATAGCAATAAACGATTTTTGAGTTTCTAATATGATATAAAGTCTAATATTTTATTTGTAACGTTATTTGTTCGACCATTCGTCTCGCTCGCATTAGCAAACAGACGAGTTTTTTTATTGCGCTTCGATATAAATCTTGTTTCTTCGTTCTATTCAATCGTGAATTCGCGTTATTAAGTTAAAAAAGTTGCTTGTGACTTGTGAATTGCGTCGGTTGTGTGAAACACATAGTTGGACAATAATTATTAATATATTAACATATTTACAAATTGTGTTTAAATACAACAACAAACAGTAGCCCAAGCATACTTGTGCAGTTGCATTGCTGTTGCTAACACTTTGTTATTAAATTTATACAGTTTTGATTATTTGCGCGCTCGCGCTGGCTCTCGCTCTCTCGCGCTCTTGTTTAATTTTGTGGTTGGCGGTGGCCACGCTCTTCTGTTCCGTTTGTGTTAATTTCGGTCGTCGCGCTCGCGCCGTTCTGTTTTTCGTTATTGTCGTAAATAGAAATCATCGTAAATTTTAACTCTAGCGTGCCTTCTATTTTTATACCCTGATCCCATTAAAAATGGGAAAAAGGGGTGTAATGGTTTTGTGCAAAAGTATGTAACAGGCATAAGGAAGCATCTCCGACCCCATAAAGTATATATATTCTTGATCAGTATCAATAGCCGAGTCGATATAGCCATGTCCGTCTGTCCGTCTGTCCGTCTGACCGTCTGTCCGTCTGTATGAACGCGTGTTTCTCAGAGACTACAAGAGCTGGAGACTTCATATTTGAAATATAAGTTCTCGTAGCGGCGGGACGATACAAGTTTATCATTTTTTTCGATATCTCGTCCCGTTCAAAAGTTATCGATAAATTTCGATTCCATTCAAGTGTTTTTCGGGCATAACTTGATAGTCATAAAAGCTAGCAACTTTATATTTATGTTTAAGTTACTGTACTGCTGGTTCGAGCACTCTTACTTGTTATACTTGTTGCTTTTGTATATTTTGTTGCTTTTAGTACTATTTTGCAGTGTTCTTTTTTAAAAATATTTTTGTTGCAATTAATTACTCTTTGTTTTCAAAAAAAAAAATATGCAAAATATTGCCAGGTGCGCGCAAATGTTAAAATGGGTTTCGTTTGTTGTTGGCTGTGCGATAATGTTGCGCACGACAAATGACCTGTAGGGATGTTGAAAGAGATATGATGGGATTCATGAGGCAGACCAAGAAAGGCTTTGGAGATATCTTCGGTCGGTTTAAAAAACTGTTCGAAGATTTCTCTGCGTTGAATGACGAGTTCAAAGTTATGAAACTTTTGAACGAGTCTCCTAAGCGCAAAAAGGCCAATCATAGGCTGTCAATTGGCCCTAATGAGCTTTCAGTCCCAACAATCCCAGTTACTTCATCTGCTCCATCACTAATAAATTTTACATCCCCGTGTCCACAGATAGTAGTCAGTAGTGAGGAAATCAACGCCATACACATAGATGTTGTTCCTGCTAACCCAGTAGAAATTTCGGACTCGGCGAATGCTGGCAGTGTTGTTGCAAGTCAACATACTCTTGCTTGTGTGTCTACCGAGTCAAATGCTCTTTCAATTAAGGCTATAGCTCCTCCTGGAGTTATATCTGCGGTTGATGTTAAGACCCTTGTAGGTGTCCCACCAAAAAAACAAATTTTGGTATCTAGGCTTGCCCCTGATACTACATCTGACGATGTCATCGCCTTAATTCTGAAACATGGTTAAGGCCTGACATCCTAAATTCTGAAATTTTTTTTAGCAAATTTTCCATTTATAGAAAAGATTGCACTCCTCGTCGTGGTGGGGGTGTACTTCTTGCTGTTGATGCTGATTTATCTTCAGAAATAGTAATAGTAGATAGTTCTGTAGATATTGAATTTGTTGCTGTCAAATTGAGCCTTCGTGGTGTTAGCCTTTTTATTACTTGTTCTTATATTCCCCCTTCTGCAGACAATTCTGTATATTCTTCGCATTTTTCTGCAATACTCTCTATATCATCTATGCTTTCTGATCGTGATTTTCTTGTTGTTCTTGGTGATTTCAATATTGCTGGGACTGTTTGGATTTCTAATGTAGACTCCAATGTATTGACTCCCACGACCCAACATGATTTTCTTGATAATTTATTTGGGATGTCATTGTGTCAAATAAATGCTATCCCAAATTCTCAGAATAAGATGCTTGATCTTATTTTCGTTTTGGATCCCTCCCTCGTATCTGCCTCCCGTATTGAACCTATATCCCTTCCTGAAGATCATTATCACCCAACTTTGAAAGTGTTGATAGATTTACCTATCCGGGGGATGAGCCCACGTACTCTTCCTCTAGAGCGAGTTCGTCAATTTCGGAACACCGACTTTATTAAACTTGTTGAGCTCTTATCCCAGACTGGCTGGTCCCGGCTTTACAGGTGTAGGGACATGGACAGTGCAATCACGATTTTTTACTCAACCTTAAATTCATTATTTGATTTATGTGTCCCGGTTCGTAATTCACGTAGCTCTAACAAACCAATTTGGTTTACACGGGAATTAACTAGCATGAAAAATAGAAAGTCAAAATTGTACAAGAAGTTCAAGGAAACTGGCTTTTTCTTGGATTTCTATAACTACTTGATTGCTCGATCCAATTTCTCTGTCCTAAATAACCAATGCTACCAGGATTACCTTAGAAGTTGCAGGTTACAGTTTCAGCGGGATCCTAAACAGTTTTATAACTTCGTTAATGCGAAGCGTAAATCATCAACACTTCCATCAACCGTTTTTTTTGAAAAAACTACAGCTAACTCAGATCAGGCCATCGCCGATTTATTTGCTGGATTTTTTCAAACAACTTATAGTTCACCAAATTTTCAATTGGTTTCGCCATATCCTTATAATGTAAATGTCTATAATTGTATATTTGGACCTTTGATAACGGAAAGCTCGCTACATAAAAAAGGAAACAAGTCTAACGTTCAGAATGTTTCTAAGTTGTCTGCTATTCCTAAGATTTTTGAGAAGTTAATAACTTCTCAACTACAACATCTTTGTTGATCTATTATTTCACACTGCCACTTACCACTTACATACTTGAATTCACTTTATTTGTTATGAATGGGTTTCAAAATAAAATGCAAACAGATTTTATTTACACCGATTTCAGTATGGCTTTTGATTCCGTTAATCATTCTCTTTTACTTCATAAACTTCATCTTCTGGGATTTCCAAAAAAACATAATTCTTTGGATCTCCAATTATATAAGTTTAAGATCCCAAAAAGACTTTTTTAAAGGACTTGTCTCTAAGTCTGTTCAGGTCATGTCCGGAGTGCCACAAGGTAGTCACCTTGGCCTTCCTTCGGTGATAACACACTCTCTGGTGCTGATGTATGCCGATGATGTTTAACTTTGTTTTCTATCTGGTCAAAGGTTGCAAACTGATCTAGACAGCTTTCAAACCTGGTGTCGGGTAAATTTATTAAATTTAAATTGTGGTAAATGCAACGTTATGTCTTTTTATAGGCGAATGCCCTTTTTTAATAATTATGTTCTTAATGGAAAACCACTTGAAGAAATTGAGTCGGTTAATGATTTGTGGTATCCTTTTGGATCCCAAGCTTAAGTTTGACAAGCATATTTCTTCTGCTGCTAATCGAGCCTTTGGTGTGTTGGGTTTCATTAAGCGTTGGTCGAAAGAATTTGACGATCCCTACGTTACTAAGACTCTTTATACTTCACTTGTTCGCCCCATACTTGAGTATGGGTCTTGTATATGGTGTCCACAATGCAAGGTTCATCAGGGTAGAATAAAATCTGTGCAAAAACCATTTCTACTCTTTGCCCTCCGGTGTCTTCACTGGAATCTTAATACTCGCTTGCCTCCTTACCGTAGTAGACTTTTACTAATAAATCTTCCCTCTCTTTCTGATCGTTGAACCATGCTTGGTGTAATCTTCTTACACAAACTAATTAACGGGGAAATTGATTCATCCGAATTAATTAGCCAAATTAGTTTTGCTGTTCCGATCAGAAGTACTAGGAACTTTTCCCGATTTCTCTGCAAGCCTGTAACACTCACTATGCGGTTCATAACCCTTTTCGGATCTTATGCTCTAGTTATAATAACCTTTTTCAGATAATAAGTAATGCTTTTTCTGTCCCTACTCTCAGAACTGTACTATTACAACATCTGTCTAACATTTAAATAGTCTATGTTCATTTGTTGTATTTATATTGTATGTTCTATTCTTATTTCGCGATCTTCGTAGCCGCACGTTAAGCGGCGCGCCCCTCGGTCGGTTGGGCGGGAGGTGGGTTGCATGTTGCCTGGGTCCGCGCGTTAACCAGCCCTGATAGAATATCGAATAGAATATATGGATTTTTAAATATTCCATTCAATGATCTACAATTAAGCATATCAAAAGCATCATTGAACGTTGTAATAAATTCAGCTCTTGCTAGCGCATTTGCCATGTTTCTAACGGAAAATAAATTGTTGTCAAAGCATACTTGAATGGCGCTAGAAACTGGCCTAGAAAATATTTGGGCAGCATATTTAACATTAATTTTTTCGTAATATTTTGGGTTAATATGTGACTCTGTCAGCTTTATTATCCTAAATTATTCAGTTATAACATCGCAGCTGACTTTACCTTTTGGTGTAATAATATTATTTGCGCGCAAATAGTTTCGAAAGCTCTTAATTAAATGCACATAATCATATAGCATATAAATAATATTGCCATTTGAGTCGTAGAACTTTAGCTCATTGTTCCCAGATAGTGACTTAAAAAGAGCCCAATTAATGGCTGCCTGATCACTAACGATTGCTCTTACTTTAAGGCCAATCTTATTTAGTGCACATATATTTCCCGAAATAATTTCTTTTAGTTTGGAAAGGCCAATCCTATTCTTAGTGCAATAATATGAAAATGCGTACTTCCATGGTTGAACTAGACCCTTCATTTGGATAAAAATTAAATAGTTGGCAATTCTTCCTTCTCTTTTTTCTTTGCCGTAATCAACAAATCCATCAATTAGGTCAGTTGTTACATTATATTCAAGTTCCGTGCGACCGTGTATTTCATCAAATACAAGTACACAATTCTTTTCGCTCTCTGACATTTCATAAATGTGTTTGGAAATATGTAAGCCCAATTTTTCATCAATACCAGGTGCGATTATACGTATTGGGTTCCAATTCAGCAAAGTTCAAGGATGCGGCAATTAAACAATAGACTTGTCCTCATACATTTATAGCACTTTGTTGATCTATAATGGATATTCAGTAGAACAATCTTTTCAAGTGCGGTATACTGTTTTTGCTTATTACTTAATAACAGTCTCGCAAATGCTTTTGCTTCTTCATTTAAATCAGCACATACTGCATTTGATTCCGTCTTAATATTTTCACATTTTAAGGTCCACACTTCATTATTTTCTTTGATTGTGTTTCCAAATGTTTGTTTTCCAGTTTCTAAATGCTCGCATTTTTCCATAAAAATATCGTACATCTTTTTGAGGTCAAAGTACTTATTTCGCAAATACATTTCATTATGGCAATATAGCTCACAACGGGGTCAATACATGTCACACTCTCCATTGTGGGTATTTACTTCAAAATAGTTATCGCTCAACCATTAAAAACAGGACTACAATTTATCACATTATTCACATATTATTGAGCACTTAATACACCCACATAAATCTGTTTGTACTAACCCAAATGTAAAATAGACATTGCGCCCACTTTCAGCTTAGTAATTGGTATACATTCCTCCAATAAATGCCTGTCGCATACTGCAGTACGAAAAAAACTAATTTTTAAATTTTCGCACCATTCAGTTTCATTTCTTTTTGGCATGCGAAAAAAGGGCTGACCTCCAGGGCAATTTTTAACGTGGCAGTTGAATCCGCTCCTCTTACAGTACGTGTTCTACAAAATTTCTATCAAATTAGCAAATCTATTAATGAAAATTCAATTAAATTTGCAAAAAAGCGGGAACAGTACCGAACGCAGCAGAAGTTGAACAGCAAGTGAACACGAATAAAAGAGATTGCATAGATATTGCAAAACGCACTCTGGTGCCACAAATTGCTTTAATACTGTATTACAGCTTTGGATTATGACGCCATACAAATTTTAAGAAAATTACAAATAGTAAGTTTGGTCAGGGGTTTGTATAAAAACAGAAAAGAGTTTTAATGGAAAGAAATTATCTATGTTTACTTATAAGTAGGCTAACATTATCTGACGTAACATATGTACAGTGAATCACAAAAGTATTCGTTGCTGGGTATATGGCGCAAAAACCATAGCATTTAACTATATAAGCAGTAATTTTGATCAAATTTTTTGGACTGCATTCTTAGATAGGAAAGGCGATGTAAAAGAAAGAATTTCAAAATTTCAACTCGTTACCAAAATACAACAAAAAAACAACAAAACAAGAGTGCTCTAGTCGAGAGTGCCCGACTAGGATATACCCTGATCCAAGGTCTTACATTCATCGAAGTTATTTATCTGCATTCATACATAAAAACACACACACATATACATACAAAAGCTGCTGGCTACGCGCGTCATACATTTGCTTTGCTTCTTCTTCTTCCTTTGGCCCCAAACTATGTAACATTGCATCGTTAATAACTTCTTTGTTTATTGTCCGATCGTAATGAAATTTGTAGGACACAAAGATGGCATATAAATGTGAGAATGATATGTAAAATCCGAAGGTCATACCTCTTAAAATACGTATTTTTCGATTTCTTGGAGATCGGGAGGGGTATCCAAAAAGTGAAATGCATTTAGCCTCTGTATGCTATTGGAGAGTATTTGTACCAAATTTGGTGACTCTACATCTTATAACTTTTAAGCTATACCTTAAAAACACTGTTTTGGAAACTTAATTTATCGATATCGATATTTGAAAGAATTGAGACATGGAAAAAAAAATGATGAGTTTGTATGGAGCCGGCAGTACAGTAACTTAAACTTAAATATAAAGTTTCTAGCTTTTATGACTTTCAAGTTATGCCCGAAAAACACTTGTCTGAAATCGATATTTATCGATCACTTTTTAACAGGATTAGATATCGAAAAAAAAATGATAAACTTGTATTGACCCGGCACTACGAAAACTTATATTTCAAATATGAAGTCTCTAGCTTTTGTAGTCTCTGAGAAACAGGCGTGTATTAAATCAATAAATAATAATTATCACTTAATGGATTTTTAATGTTTATTGTAAGTAAGTGTTGCAAACATATTAATTATGCCCTAATACCCTCTATTTCGAAGAAAAGTACCGCGGGCTGAAATTGAATAATTTAAATTTCGGCCACTGGCTGCCTCATAGAACTATTGCAACCCCCGCCCCATCTCTACCTACAAGCTCGACCGATTACAGAAAAAAGGCAACGCCGGAAATTCACAGCAATGGCCGCATGTCTTCTTGTGATTGAATATATATGTATGTGTTGCTGCTAATTTGCATATATGGAAGCGTTTCGGAGTGTCGAAATAGATGTTGCGGCAGCGAAGCCAGGCAAGCAATGAGTTCGGCGCTGTGTGCCGCAGAAGAATATTCTCTGCCTGCCTGCTGCGTTTTGCCTTCGTGTCGCAGTCGCAGCACACGAAGCTGCTGGGTGCTGATAATTCCAAAATTTTATGCAACCACTTTTTAGTCGATTTGACGCCTCTATGTGTTGTATGTCTCTAGCAGCTAGAGTCTAGCTTTTGTAGCCTCTGAGAAACGCGCGTTCATACAGACGGACAGACGGACGTGGCTATACCGACTCGGCTATTGATAGTGATCAAGAATATATATACTTTATGGGGTCCGAGATGCTTCCTTATGCCTGTTACATACATTTGCACAAACCCATTATACCTTTTTTCAAATTTTTAATTTCAGGTTATAAAAATATAAACGACGTGATTTTAAAATTTTGGGATATCCACCCCCAATATCAAAAATTTCGGCAAAGCTGTTGTATTGGGTTTTTTTTTCATGCAATCAGCTTTAAACATATTTTCAATGCTCTACACCTCAAAATATTAGCAATCTGATATTAAAATTTTGTAAAATTCTGAACATGGTCGAAAAAATTTAGGAAAAATACATTTTATTTTTCTGTTAGAAAATTCCATAAAATTTAAATTAATTTTTTATGTGGAAAATCCTTCAACCGGCCTGGAAATTGGCTTGTTCAATTATCAATATTCGCCCGATTAGCTGCAAACTCATTTTCATAGATTTACGTAAAAAACTTTTAGCAACGTGATTTTAAAATTTGGAAAATCCGATTACAAAGTCAGAAAATGAAAGGAAAACTGTTGTATGCTACTTTTTGTTTTCCATCCGATCAGCAGCAAACTTATTTTAAAAATTCTACAAACAATATATAGTAACAAATTTTGGAAAATGCGGAAAATTGGCGGTAAATTTTAGCTAAGAAAAACCTTTTGTGTTCCATTCTATTATATTCAAATTTATTTTCAAAGATCTGTATGGAAATTCCATAAAAACGATTTTCACTTTTTGTGGAAAATCCTCATACCTGCGTGGAAATTGGGGGAGACAAATTTTCAATATTCGCCCGATTAGTTTCAAACTCATTTTAAAATCTTCACGTTGTAAATTGGCCTTTGCTTGCCAAAATCAAAGCACTTTTTTCAATTACGACTTCTTGCGTTAACGTTTATTTCACAAGTGTATCAAGCGTCGATCAGTGTGACCAAACATTCGTATTCTGATAATCTCTAACATCGTGATTCTATCGATAACAACCATTATAGCTTATAGTGCGTTTCCACAGCATGCGTGTCTGCGTTCAAGTTAAAATCGGCTCACACGCGTCAACAGCCCATATGAAATGTATGGGCTGTTAAGCTGCTGGATTTAGCCATTCCCTCAACTTCTCAGCCAAAGCGACGACAACCGCAATGGATGAGATCGAGCAGGAAAAATGAAAACATATTCGAACGGCCACTAAGCAGATTACTTCGCTGGTAGAGGGCAAAAAATGTTTCCACAGCGAAGCTCTAAAAAGTATTCAAAACGAGAAAGAAAGGCTACCTTTATTTATTTATTATTTTATTTTTTATTTATTTATTTATTTAATGTCGACTAGAAACAGTCAGACACAAAAAATGTAAATTTAAATTACCTGATATTTAAATTTAATGGTTGATAATAAAAAAAATTTAATTTAAAATTATATAATAAAAATTAAAAGTAAATTGAAAATTAAAAAGATAAAATCTGGGGGTATTTAAAAAGCAAATTGGTCCAACATTTATTGCAAGGATTGGGGAAAACCCAGAAAAACCCAATCAGACCAACAATTAATTAGTGTTAGGTATTAGTAGCGGGGAAAGGTGTTTTCATCTATGCACGGTCAGAGATCCCGCGGAGATAGATGAGAACAGATGATTTGACTACAGGGAGAGAGAGTTCCGCCGAGAATACGTGGAATAATAAATTATACGATTTGCAAAGGACACGAATTGGATTGTGCAAAGCATAATCAGTCGTGCATGATGATAATACGAATGGGACAAAGTTTCTAGTTGGTCTACTAGGAACAGAAAAGTTAAGGCGACCTAAAAGAGAAGAGGAGTCAATATCGCCGTTAATTAACTTATGCAGAAGACAACACCAAGGGCTGTTCTACGGTTACTTAGCGACGGAAGATTGATGAGTAAAAGGCGACTGGAGTACGATGGCAAACGGAGATTGGGATCCCAGTTTAGTCCACGTAAGGCGAAAAGAAGAAATGGCTTCTGAACAGACTCAATACGATCTTGAGAGTTTTGATACTGGGGGCACCAAATGCATGAGCAGTATTCAAGGATAGGACGGACTAAGGAAACGAAGAGAATTTTGGTGGTGAAAGGATCGTTAAATTCTAAATGAAGCCCAGTACACCTCTGGCTGCATTAACGATAGAAGAAATATGGAGATTAAAGCTCAACTTAATGTCAAAAATAACTCCAAGATCTTTAACTGTAAAAGTACGTTGCAATGAAATATTGTCAATCGTATAAGTGGCTAAATGGGGTCTAGAACGACGGAAAGTCATAAACATACATTTTTAACAATTAAGATGCAGTTGGTTGGCCGAACACCAAAGCTGCATTGCGTTCAAATCATCTTGTAGATGAATATGACACAATGGATCGGTATACGACAAAATAAGTTTCACATCATCTGCGTACATAATAATGCGAGAATGTGACAAAATAGAGGGCAGGTCATTAATAAAAAGAGTAAAGAGTAAAGGTCCAAGATGACTACCCTGAGGTACCCCAGAAGTGACGTGTACCGTTTTCGAAGAAGTTGACCTAAGCAATACTCGTTGAGTCCGACCATTTAAATAGGAGGAAGTCCAATCCAGAAAATATGGAGGGAATCCTAAGCAATCAAGCTTATACAGCAGAAGTTTGTGATTGACAGAGTCAAATGCTTTACTAGTGTATATGACATCAGTTTGCATTTTCAAAAGAAATTCATCATTTACAAGGGAGGTAAATTCAAGCAAATTGGTCGTAGTGGACCGACTCTTAACAAACCCATGTTGGGCAGGGGAGAAAATCGACTTACAGAGATGTTGTAAAGACGAAGTTAGAAGTTTTTCAAATAATTTAGGGATGGCTGATAGCTTTGCAATGCCTCTGTAATTAGAAATATCAGACTTCCCACCTTTTTTGTGGAGAGGAATGATGAACGATTCCTTCCAAATAGATGGAAAGACTGCAGAGTCAAGGGATAAGTTAAAAAGTTTTAGCAATGGTTGAAGTATGGAATTACAGCACGTCTTGAGCACACAACTAGGTATGTTGCCTGGCCGAGGAGAGAAAGAAGGTTTTAGTGAATTAGATGCAGAAAGAAGTGAGGCATCTGTGAAAGCAGGATTCGCCGCTCCGAAGGTATTATTCCCTTGCAGTTGCTTAATATAATGAAACACTCTTGCTCATACAAAAAGAGAATGACGAAAAATGAATTTTCTTATTGAAATCAATATTTCTGATCGATTGTTTCTATGACAGCTCTTATATAAAGTCGTCCGATTTTGACCAAATTCAATCAATAATATAATAAAACTTGCAATTACTGAGTTTGGTTAAGATGGTTTGAGAAACAACGACTCATTTTTCAACAGATTGTTCTTATGGCAGCTATAAAATATAGAAGTCCGACTTTGATGATATTTTGTAATCATGCTAAAATAAATTTCTTCCATTGGCCCAAATCTATGTTACATTTAATTGTTAATAACTTCTTTGTTTATTGTCCGATCGTTATGAATTTTGTAGGACATAAAGACACAAATATGTAAGTATGCTGAATCCGAAGGTCATTCGTACAAAAATACGTAGTTTTCAATTTATAGAGGATTGGAGAAAGTTATCAAAAAATAAAATGATTTTGTACTTTTATTTTTCAATTTTATTTTTATGCTATACGAGAATATATATTGTGAATATGGTGCCTCTAGCTCTTATAGCTTTCAAGTTATACCTTAAAAACACTGGTCTGGAATCGAAATTTATCGATAACTTTTGAACGGGTTGAGATATCGAGAAAACTTGAACTTGTATTGACCCGGCACTAGTAGAACCTATATTTCAAATATGAAGTCTCTAGCTTTTGTAGTCTCCGAGAACAGCGCGTTCATACAGACCATGGTGGAATTATAATATTATATATAATTATAATTATAATGTATGCCATGTGTGTGTGCATTGTTTGTATACATATTTTCGCTTCTGTACACACAAGTGTGCATTGTGTGTGCAAAAGCGAAAATATCACACACATACAGTCTCACATCAAGAAACATTCGTCCGCAAATTCGTCCGCATACCAACAGTCTTCAACGACGTTCAGCACGAGACTGAATATTAAGAACCGAAAAAGAGGGCACTCGTGTTTTATCCGCCACCTTATTATAATTCCACCATGATACAGACGGACAGACGGTCAGACGGACATTTAGACGGACAGGGCTAGATCGACTCGACTATTGATAGCGATCAATAATATATATACTTTATGGGGTCGGAGATGCTTCCTTATGCCTGTTACATACTTTTGCACAAAACCATTATACCCTTTTTTCCCATTTTTAATGGGATTAGGGTATTAAAAATTGGCGCTTAATTATCGGCGCATAAAAAGGCCAAGCGGAAGCAGCTGAACATAAAGGCAGGGATAATGACTTGGCTCCTTGGACAAAAATCCCAACTGAGCCTTAGAAACAAAGTGCTCCTTTACAAAGTAATGCTAACGCCAATCTGGACATATTGCATTCAGCTTTGGGGTACTACCTCCAACTCCAATATTGAGATACTGCCAAGGTTTCAACACAAGCTTCTGTAACGAATACAACCCTCCATCGAGACCTCGGTGTATCCACCATTGCCAGCGAAGTTATCCGCTACAGTGAGAAGCACATTGAGCGACTCCACCACCATGAGAATACCAGATTTTGTTTTTAAATACTGAAACAATTCAGGGCGAACATCACCATTCTGAGAATATGGGATTAAACTTACCCTTAGACAATATTTCATTGCTGCACGAATGGAGTTCTTTGTATGAAAATGTTAAAATCTTCCCATCCTTGCTCCCTGTGGAATCAGGCAAGATGCAATGGTACATAGCATGGGGCCAATGGAAGCACATTAATTGCTTGTGTGTGTTTCTATGTATGAATGCAAAGAAATAATTATGAAATGTAAAGGCTGGGTTCAGGGTATTTCATAGTCGGACACTCTCGACTAGAGTACACTTGTTTGTGTACTCATTAATGCGGCTAATGGTGCGTATTCACAGCTGAATGATAATCATTGAATTATAAATATATTCATTCATTTATTGATGATTATTATTTTCTCTCTACCATCAAAGTCTGTCAGCGCTGCTTCATGCGATTTAATGGAATTAAGCGAAATACTAAAATTATGTAGTATTTTCTTTCTTTCCTTCTTTCTTTCTTTAGCCACTGGTCACTCCCAAATAATTATATTATTATTATTTAATAAATAAGAGGAAGTGTAACACTCAGCTGAGGGTCGTAAATTTTACGAAGTCATTGAAGAAAATATACATCAGATGTTATAAAACGGGTGAGAGTTCTCTAGTCGAGAGTGCTCGACTAGGATATTCCCTGAACCCAGCCCATACATTCATTCATAATTATTTATCCGCATTCATACATGAAAACACACATACGAATGCAAACACGCGCTGCGCGCTTCATGCAGTTGCTTTGCTTTTTCTTCCCTTGGCCCCATACTATGTAACATTGCATAACTTCTTTGTTTATTGTCCAATTGTAATGAAATTTGTGGAACATAAAGATGGCATATAAATGTGTGAGTATGCCAAATCCGAAGGAGGTATTCAAAAGTCAAATTGCAAAGTTGGTGCCTAAAGCTGGTATAACTTTCATATTGTGGCTAAAAAAACGCTGATCTGTAATCAAAATTTATCGATAAGCTTGACCCGGCAATACGAGAACTTATATTCTCAATATTTATTTATTTATTTAATGTCGACTAGAAACAGTCAGACACAGAAAATTTAAATTTACAAGACATTTAAATGAATTGGTTTAAAATAAAAAAATTTCAATTTAAAATTATATAATAAAAGTTAAAAGAAAATTGACAATTAAAAATATAAAATGTAAAAATATAAAATATAAAATCTGGGGGTGTTTAAAAAGCAAAATTGGTCCAACATTTGTTGCAAGGATTGGGGAAAACCCAGAAAAACCCAATCAGACCAAAAATAAGTTGGTGTTAGGTATTAATTAGTGTTAGGTATTAGTAGCGGGGAAAGGTGTTTTCATCTATGGACGGTCATGGATCCCGCGGAGATAGATGAGAACAGATGATTTAACTACAGGGAGAGAGAGTTCTGCCGAGAATACGTGGAATAATGAATTATACGATTTACAAAGGACACGAATTGGATTGTGCAAAGCATAATCTGTCGTGCATGATGATAATGCGAAAGCGACAAAGTTTCTGGTAGGTCTACTAGGAACAGAAAAGTTAAGGTGACCTAAAAGAAATATGAAGTCTCTAGATCTTATAGTCTTTGAGATCCGCCAGTTCCTACAGACGTACGGGCAGACAGATAGACGGACAGACAGACGTAGATGGTACTAGATCTACTCGGCAGTTGAAAGTGAAATAGAATATATATACATTTTGGGGTTAAAAATGCTTCCCTTTACCTGTAACATACTTTTGCACAAAACAAAATAAACTTTTTACCCATTTTTTGGAGTATGCTCTCAACTCTGTGTTCCAGTATTTTATTCTCAGTGATTTCCAAGTATTAAAATGACATCATAAAAATTATGTAAATTTTATTTAACTGTGAATGTTTACAATTGCAAATTTGATTTTTAGTTTATGCTCTTTTTATTACTTTTCATTACAGGACGAAAAGAATCAGCTGCTTATCACGAATATTTGGCTTAAATTGGTAAGTTCTGAAATCTTGAACTCTTAATATTAAACAATAAGTAAAGGAGCATTAGTCAAATACAAGAACAAATGATTGTGATTTTCTATGGTACACATGAGTCTTAGCCAAAGATTCGCCGCTTCGGGCAATAAATTTTGTTCCGGCCTTAGGCTCAATTTTTTAATTTTGTCAAGAGCCAAATACAACAAGTAAGAGTGCTCTAGTCGAGAGTGCCCGACTAGGATATACCCTGATCCAAGGTCTTACATTCATTGAAGTTATTTATCTGCATTCATACATATAAACACACACACACATATACAAACAAAAGCTGCTGGCTACGCGCGTCATACATTTGCTTTGCTTCTTCTTCTTCCTTTGGCCCCAAACTATGTTACATTGAATCGTTAATAACTTCTTTGTTTATTGTCCGATCGTTATGAAATTTGTAGGACACAAATATGCCTTATAAATGTGAGACTATATAAAATCCGAAGGTCATACCTCTTAAAATACGTATTTCTCGATTTCTGGGCGATCAGGGAGGGGTATCCAAAAACCGAAATGTATTTAACCTCTGTATGCTATTGGAGAATATATGTACAAAATTTGGCGACTCTGACTGACTCTTATAACTTTTAAGCTATACCTTAAAAACACTGTTCTGAAATCTTAATTTATTGATAACTTTTGAAAGAATTGAGATATGATGACTTTGTATCGAACCGGCAGTACAGTAACTTAAACTCAAATTTATGACTTTCAAGTTATGCCCGAAAAACACTTGACTGGAATCGAAATTTATCGATAACTTTTGAACAGGACGAGATATCGAAAAACTTGTATCGTCATGCCGCTACGAGAACTTATATTTCAAATATGAAGTCTCTAGCTTTTGTAGTCTCTGAGAAACACGCGTTCATACAGACGGACAGACGGTCAGACGGACAGACGGACATGGCTATATCGACTCGGCTATTGATACTGATCAAGAATTTATATACTTTATGGGGTCGGAGATGCTTCCTTATGCCTGTTACATACTTTTGCACAAAACCATAATACACCTTTTTCCCATTTTTAATGGGATCAGGGTATAACAAGTAAGAGTGCTTTAGTCGAGAATGCCCTAGTAGGAAATACCGTGAACCCATTCCTTACATTCATTTATAGTTATTTATCTGCATTCATACAAAAAAAAAAACACACACGCATACAAGCACACGGTGAGCGCTTGATGCAATAGCTGTCATTCTTCTTCTTCCATTGGCTGCCTACTGTGTTACATTGAATCTTAAATTACTTCTTTGTTGATTGTCCGATTGCAATGATTTTTGTATGTGTTTTGATTATTGGGGGTTTGGATATACAAGATGATTTGAACGCTATGCAGCTTTGGTGTTCGGCAAACCAACTGCATCTTAATTGTTCAAAATGTATGTTTATGACTTTCAGTCGTTCTAGACCCCATTTAGCCACTTATACGATTGAGAATATTTCATTGCAACGTATTTTTACAGTTAAAGATCTTGGAGTTATTTTTGACAAAAAGTTGAGCTTTAATCTCCATATTTCTTCTATCGTTAATGCAGCCAGAGGTGTACTGGGCTTCATTAAACGCTGGTCGAAAGAATTTAAAGATCCTTTCACCACCAAACTTCTATACGTTTCCTTGGTCCGTCCTATCCTTGAATACTGCTCATGCATTTGGGGCCCCCAGTATCAAAACTCTCAAGATCGTATTGAGTCTGTTCAGAAGCAATTTCTTCTCTTCGCCTTACGTGGACTAAACTGGGATCCCAATCTCCGTTTGCCATCGTACTCCAGTCGCCTTTTACTCATCAATCTTCCGTCGCTAATTAACCGTAGAACAGCCCTTGGTGTTGTCTTCCTGCATAAGTTAATTAACGGCGATATTGACTCCCCTTCTCTTTTAGGTCGCCTTAACTTTTCTGTTCCTAGTAGACCTACTAGAAACTTTGTCCCTTTCGCATTATCATCATGCACGACTGATTATGCTTTGCACAATCCAATTCGTGTCCTTTGTAAATCGTATAATTCATTATTCCACGTATTCTCGGCAGAGCTCTCTCTCCCTGTAGTTAAATCATCTGTTCTCATCTATCTCCGCGGGATCTCTGACCGTGCATAGATGAAAACACCTTTCCCCGCTACTAATACCTAACACTAATTAATACCTAACACTAACTTATTTTTGGTCTGATTGGGTTTTTCTGGGTTTTCCCCAATCCTTGCAACAAATGTTGGACCAATTTTGCTTTTTAAACACCCCCAGATTTTATATTTTATATTTTTACATTTTATATTTTTAATTGTCAATTCTCTTTTAACTTTTATTATATAATTTTAATTAACATTTTTTTTATTTTAAACCAAATCATTTAAATGTCTTGTAAATTTAAATTTTCTGTGTCTGACTGTTTCTAGTCGACATTAAATAAATAAATAAATAAAAAAAATAAATAAATATCCTAAAATTCAAATATACTTTATATGTATGCTATACGAGAGCATACATACCAAAGTTTGTGGCTCTAGCTCTTATAACTTTCAAGTTATGCCCAAAAAACTTTGGTCAGGAATCGAAGTGTATAGTCGGTAAAATGAAATAATCTAGTATTGCCGGGTCAATACATATTTTATTTAAAAAAATAAGTTTCTAGCTCTGATAGCTATCCAAAATTAATATACTTCATGGAATTAAAGAAGCTTCCTTATACCTGTTACCACTAAGAATACAACACATAGAGGCGTCAAATAAACTAAAAAGTGACTGCATAAAAAATTCGGACGCAGATCCCAGACCAGCATGTGTGTGTAGAAATTATTTTATCTTGACTTCATGTGCTGCGACTGCGACACGACGACAAAGCGCAGAACTCTGGCAGAGAAAACATATTTGCCATCAAGTCAGTTCTTCGCTGCCGCAACATCTATTGCGAGGCGTTCAGGCGATCAGAGGCAGTCACAGAGGAAATTTAAATAATTATAAGGAAAGTAAAAGTAAAATTATAAAAACAATTAATAAGTTACATATGTTTGGTAAAGGTATATATGCGCTGCCATTTAATGAATGTACACAGCAGTCGAATATTACACACACATTTATAGACATAAATGCGAATACATAGAGTTCTAAATGAAAACGCTGGTCTGTTGAAATTTATCGATAGCTTTTGAACGGGATATCATATCGATAAAATAAAACAAACTTGTTTTAACCCGCCACTACGCGAACTTATATTTTAAATATGAAGTCTCTAGCTTTTGTAGTCTCAGAGAAACGCGCGTTCATACAGACGGACAGACAGACGCACATGGCTAAATCGAAAAGGCTGTTATGGGGTCGGAGATGCTTCCTTATACCCTTTTAGCCCTTTTTAATGGGATCAGGGTATTTCTTTGGAAAGTTGATGTACGAATGAACACTACATTCAAGTGGCCGAACGATACCAATTCAGGACTTGTTGACGCGCGGACCCAGGCAACATGCAACCAACCTCCCACCCAACCGACCGAGGGGCGCGCCGCATAACGTTCGATTACGAAGTTCGCGAAATAAGAATAGAACATACATGACAAATAAACATAGAATAGTTATAAGTTAAACATATGATGTAAGAGTAAAGTTCTGAGAGTAGAGATAGAAGTAGCATTACTTATTATTTGGAAAAGGTTATTATAATTTATATATATATTCTTGATCACTATCAATCACCGAGTCGATATAGCCATGTCCGTCTGACCGTCTGTCCGTGTGTATAAACGCGCGTTTCTCAGAGACTACTAAAGCTAGAGACCTCATTTTTGATATATACTTTCTCGAAGTAGTTTTAATTTTTTTCGATATCTCGTCCCGTTTAAAAGTTATCGATCAAATTCGAATTCATACGAGTATTTTTCGGGAATAACTTGAAAGTCATAAAAGCTAGAGACTTCATACTTGAATTTAATTTTTTTCCCATATCTCAACCCGTTCAAAACTTATCGATAAACTAAGATTCCAGAACAGTGTTTTTAAGGTATAGCTTAAAAGTTATAAGAGGTAGAGTTACCAAATTTAGTACATAGATTCTCCTATAGCATACCCCTCCCCGATTTCACAGAAATCGATACGTAATTTTAGAGGTATGACCTTCGGATTTTACATAGTTGCACATTTATATGCCATCTTTGTGTCCTACAAATTTCACGATCAGACAATAAACAAAGAAGTTATTAACGATTCAATGTACCACAGTTTGTGGCCAAAGGAAGAAGAAGAAGCAAAGCAATTGATGACGGGCGTAGCAAGCAGCTTGTATTTGTATATGTGTGTGTGTGTTTCTATGTTTGAAAGCAGATAAAGAATTATGAATGTAATAACTGGGTTCTGGGTATCTCCTAGTCGGGCACTCTCGACTAGAGCACTCTTACTTGTTTTGACTGATACACTGATCCTGTGGATCAGAGAGAGCTTTCAGTTTGAGTGTGAAAAAAACATTTTTAGCTACTTACGCTGACGAAATTGCCATCCTCTTCAGCTCGAAGTGTGAGTTTGAGGCAGCTGATGGCATTCAACAGTATGTCCATGCTCTGGAGGTCTGGTCTAAGCGCTGGAACTTAAAGCTTAACCCTGCCAAGTGCCTTAATGCACCCTAAATTTGGCTTAACGATGTTGCTCTACCACAAGTACAAGAAGTGAGGCATTTGGGACTTATCTTGGACAGGAGGCTCACTTTTAGAAAAAATACGCAAAGTCTCGTCTTTCGTTGCCGGCACAGACTTAGGCAACTTTACTGGCTTATAAATTGACGAAGCAGGATGCCTCTGAGGTTGCGCCCATCTGGAGGTATGGGATGCCGGTGTGGGGCATAGCTGCGAAAACACACCGCAAACGAGTACAGGTGGTGCAGAACAAGGTGCTGCGTATGATTACTGACAGCCCCTGTTACGTTCGAGTGTCTACTCTACATAGGGACCTCAATGTGGATACAGTGGAGGAGCAGAACGCCCGCCAATCTGCGAATTATTCTGATAGGCTGCGTAGGCACAGAAGCCGCCTAGCCCTCCGGCTTACTATCCCAAGGCCGTTCACTAGGCTGAGGAGACGTAACGAAGGAGTTGGGCCGCCAACTCCCTTGCCTTCTCCAGGGTATGCAATTATACCCCCAATTATCGAGTTGTTTTTCGTCGCAAGCGTAGACCTTCTCAAAGTCCTGTTTCTAATGAGGAAACTAATCCTATTGTTATTTCAGCTCCACCTTTGCCAATCCTTAATGTAGTTGCCCCTAGAAAGCAAGTGTTTGTTTCCAGGCCTTCAGCTGACGCTACATGCGAGTCCTTAGCGGCTTATATTTCTGGTAAATCTTCAGCTAGTGTTTCCATCACTAAATTTAAATTTTCTACTCCTCGAGAAATAGCATCCTTCAAAGTTAGTCAATCACAACATGTTCCCCATCATTTGTGATCCAAAATTTTGGCCACCTCAAATGATTGCTCATGAATTTAAACCTAAAATACGAAATTAAGCTTTGCTATCAACCAAGGAATACGGCCAGAAATCCTTTGCCGTTTAATATGGACCAATGTTCAATACTGCATACCCATAACTCTGTGCCAGTGAACCCCTCCTGGGTAACGTCACCAAATATGTCTAAGGGAAACCAAGATCTCTTTACCCTTGAGGAAGTCAAGAACCTCACTTTTGAATTAATCAATAATTTAAGAAATTGTAGGTCCAAAGCAGAACAATTTGAGGTCATAATGGCATGTAAATTTTTAGCATAATGCCAGACAATCTTTTGATAATAACATGGAATGCTAGAGGCTCAACAACTCGATTTCAATTAAACACAATGATTTTCACTGTTTGAGAAATGATCGAGTGGTCAACAGAGGGGGAGGGGTAGCATTAATTGTAAAAAAGAATATTCGCCATAGCTTGCTACCCCTCCCCAATACTTCAGTTATTGAAACTATTGGCATAAACTTATCTGACGCGACTAGTACCCAGACAGCAGTTTATTGTTGCTATTTCACCGGGGGACAGGCAGATAATGCTAAAAAACAATAGTTTAAAAACGATAAACGCTTACTGAACAGCTTTAATGGCAATTTCGTTCTAGGAGGAGATTTTAACTGTCGACATCGCAGCAAATTCCTTTGGAAACGTACTTCATGATTTTACTGTCGCAAACGGAATTACGTTATTCTACCCAGCAGATCACACACACATCCCAGCAAACAGTAGGAGCCAAGGATCCACATTCAAAACGAGTTTGTGGACCAGTTGACTGAATTGTCCCTGGGTCAGGTTAACAGTGTTTTGAATAGCACTGGCAGGCTTCTCGACCTAGTCTTCGTCGCCGATACCCCGACCTCTATAGTGACTAGAGTCTCTCCTCTAAGTGTCCCTGAAGATAGTTATCATCCAACTTTGCTGATTGTAATCCAACTTCCTTCTCCTTTCTGCTTAAAATCTTGTACACCGCTCATGCCGACACTTTGTTACCGCAAGGCTAATGTCTCCTCGCTCAACCTTGCCTTATCACAGATAGATTGGTCCTTTTTGTACGCATATCAAGACATTGACTCTGCTACAAATGCATTTTATAGTGCAATTTTTAAAGTGTTCAATGACTGTGTTCCATTAATATGTCCGTCAATATTAAAGAGAGGTCCATTATGGTTTACCCCTAGGTTGACTAACCTTAAAAACGTTAAGTCGCGCCTTTATAAAAAGTTTAAGAAATCAGGGTCGCAGTCTGACTTTTCAAAATATTCCATCGCGCGTTCCAAATTTGTCCTTTTAAATTCATCTTGCTATAATAATTATTTGTCCAAATGTAAGCTCAATTTTCAACGTGACCCAAGGCAGTTTTACAAGTTTGTTAACTCCAAACGTAATTCTTCTCAGTTTCCTTCATCTCTTTTTTTAATAATGTGTCTGCTGATAATGATATTGATATTTCAAATCTATTTGCATCCTTTTTCCAACTCTGCTACTCCTCATCTTCCAACTCATTTGGGACTTATCCTTTCTCTTTAGGTCATTCTAATGGTATCTTTCCACCTTTCATTGATTATAACTGCCTTTTATCATATCTAAAAACTTCTAAATATGCTTTTTCCGTAGGTCCGGATAAAGTTCCGAGTGCTGTCCTTAAACTATGTGCTGACTCGCTATGTTTGCCTCTGTTATTTATTTTCAACCGTTCTCTCGAGCTTGGCGATTTCCCTCAAGTGTGGAAGGAGTCATTTATTAGCCCCATTCATAAAAAAGGGTCTAAGGCTGACATATCTAATTATCGAGGCATTTCTAACTTATCTGCAATTCCTAAGTTATTTGAAAAAATTGTTTGTTCTCAACTGCAGCATTTTTGTCTGCCTCTGATTTCTAAGTCACAGCATGGATTTGTCAAAAGGCGCTCAGTGTCAACCAACCTTCTGGAGTTCTCAACCTTAATTAACACTGGGTTTCTAACAAAATGTCAAACTGATGTCATTTATACAGATTTTAGTAAGGCTTTCGATTCAGTTAACCACGATCTTCTTCTTTTCAAGTTGTGTCATTTGGGCTTTCCAAACAAACTTCTTCTGTGGATTACCTCTTATCTTCATAATCGGTACCAGCGTGTGCGCTTTAACTCTTCGCTTTCGAAACCTATTAAGGTAACGTCTGGTGTCCCACAAGGTAGCCATCTGGGGCCGTTACTTTTTATTTTGTTCATAAATGATCTTCCTCTCGCCTTGTCACATTCTCATGCACTAATGTATGCAGATGATCTCAAACTCTGTCTTTCATTTAAAGACCCACTGAGTTCAAGTTTGCTCCAACAGGATTTAAATTCCCTTAACAATTGGTGTTTTCTAAATCGTCTACCACTTAACATCTCGAAATGTAATTTTATGACATTTCACCGTAGAAAACCGTACTTGTTTGAGTACACTATTGACAATATTCCCTTAAAACGTTTAAGCAAGGTGGATGACTTGGGCATCCTCTTTGCTCCGAATCTATGCTTTAGTTGTCACATAACGGTCATTTCTAACAAAGCGTCAGGTGTCCTTGGATTTATCAAGAGATGGTCTAAGGAATTCTCTGACCCGTATATCACCAAACTACTATACATCTCGCTGGTCAGACCTATTCTTGAATATGCATCCTGTGTTTGGTCTCCACAGTATAAAAAGTTCCAGGATCTGATAGAATCAGTTCAGAAGCAGTTTCTAATTTTCGCCCTTCGTGGCTTAGACAGACAGCTGCCCTTTCCATCATTAAAAAATCGTAGAACTTGCCATGGAGTCATTATGCATAAACTACTGTCTGGGGAGATTGACTCCAGTACTCTTCTTAGCCTCATTTCTATTTCAGTTCCGTCCCGCCCAACTAGAAATTATATACCTCTCCATCTACCTGTCTGCCTAACAAATTACGCTCAACATGAAGCCTTCCGTACCTTGTGCCTTAATTACAATAAGTTTTACCATCTCTACTCGTTTGACTCTGATGTAATTGCTGTTAAAAAAGCGTTGATGTATTTCTTAAATTAGCCGTAATTCTCTTCTTTTTTTATATTTTATTTTATTTCATTTTAATTCTAATTTTTTTTTGTTTTATTTTTTTAACTTGGCTTCGTCTGAACACATCTTGCTGTGAGTTGGACCATAGCGGCTCGAGCAGCCAATAAATCAGTCCCTAGTGTCAGAGCTGCCAATACTGTTAGATTTTTCTTTCGTATTATAGTCTTTTATGTTTAACTGTACATTGTTAAGCTGTTTTTTTTTGTAAATAAATAAATAAAGACTTGATATTTTTTTAACCAACTGCTTTCAACTGTAATCTAACATCAAAGTTATCAACGATCTTAATTCCGATCACCTACCTGTGCAAATCACTCTAAACACTAGACCCAGAATTATTAATTCCTTCTACTACGATTATAAAAACGCCAACTGGTTGGACTTTGCAAAAATAGTTAATGTGTTGGCATCTAGAGTTGGTCAATTTACAGTTTAAAATTCTGATGATGTAAATAAGTTAATCTCTGTCTTTAATAATATCATACGAGCAGCGAAAATCAACAGCGTTCCCAAGAAAAGTGTAAGAGTTTCCCCTAAGCCTCTCTCACCTAGCATAATATCACTAATTAAGCAGAGATAAAGAAACCGGACGGACTTTGTTCTCTACAAATGGCTTAGCCAACTTATCAGTTATACGATTTTTAAATTCAGCAATGAAGTCTGGAACATTCGATTATCCACCCTAAACAAATGCTCTTCTCCCTTTTGGAATCTAACAAAAGTTTTAACGAACAAACATATTGTCATCCCGTCTCTCAGCGAGGGCTCAAGATGTTATACTACTCCTGAGCAGAAAGCCGAATTATTAGCCCAAACATTTAGCCTAAATCACTCATTTTCTAGTCACCTTAGTGACCCCAGCACAATTAGTGAGGTCAATGAATCTATGAGGGCATTAGATTCGCTTTCACCCATCCCTGATGAGACATTCTATGTATCGGTTGCTGATATATCAGCGATCTTAAAAAAGTTAAAGGCCAAAAAAGCCCCAGGCCCAGATGGAATTGAAAACAGATGCCTAAAAGCACTTCCACGCAGAGTTATCCAACTTCTATCCAAAATTATTAATGAGTACTTGCGCCTCTGCTATATCCCAAAGGAGTGGAAACTTACCAAGGTTATTGCCATTCGGAAGGCAAACAAGCCGCCTGAGCTGCCGTCTTCTTATCGCCCTATAAGTCTGTTGTCTTCAGTCAGTAAAATACTAGAAAATGTCATCAAAAATAAGTTTTTGTTGTATTTTGTTTTTGCTATCTCGCAAACGCGTAGCGACGAAATGCGGATGTCACGCGATCGCGGCTCGAGTCCAAGAATCGGCGCACACTTCATGTATTTTGTTTTTGGAATCTCACCGACGGCGCACAAGCGACTTGCAGGCGCCGATTGTTAAAAAATAAAGGAGTGAGCTCAGTGAGCTCCGTGAGCCACTACGCGCCCACCCTTGCTCTAAAATAACAAGCTGCTATCTAAATAATAGATCCTTTATGGTACATGGAGGCAACGCCAAGTCCCAGGCATTGAATATACTAGCAGGTTGCCCACAAGACTCATGTCTCTCACCTCTCCTTTACAACATATACACGTCAGACTTCCCAATCTTAAGTGGATGCACTGCCTCAATTTTTGCTGATGACACTGCTGTTCTCTGCTCTGGAACGCTTTCTGCTGAGTTTACAGTTAACCTCCAGAACGCCTTCAATTCTCTGGTTTCTTACTTCACTAAGTGGAAGATATTAGTTCACCCTGATAAAACTCCAGCCATTTATTTTACTAGGAAGCGCAAAGCAATTATCTTCCAAACAGTAATAAGTCTGTTGAATTATGTTGATGTCGAGTGGGAAAAAACCGTGAGATACTTAGGGGTAATGCTCGACCAAAAATTAAAATTCCAAGACCATATCAACGTCACTAATAAAAAACTTAATGTACTAGTACTTAGTCAATATCCCTTAATCAATAGGAACTCGCGACTCAGCATTGTAAATAAAATGTACTTATTTAGATCAGTTTTTCAGGCTGTAATATTCTATGGAGCACCTGTTTGGGCTGATATTGCAAAATGCCACTTAAATAAACTCCAAATCAGTCAAAACTAAATGCTAAAATTGGTACATAATCTTCCCTGGTACCACTCTACTGTCGATCTCCATCACAAGGAAAACATTGAATAAGCAGCCGATGACTAAATCGTTTGCACCTAAGTTTCAGAAATATATGTATAAATTCGACCTATTCACACTTAAATGTTATAGCACTCTAGTTTTTAAGAAACAACCACTACCACGTAAAATTGTTCATGGTGTTTTTGTAATTCACATTTCCCTACTTATATATATTTCTCTAATAATTTTGTTATATCAATTAAAAAATGTATATGCCTAAGTAGACAAGGCTATAAAGCTTGAACTTTTAACTTTAAATAATATTAAGTCACACACAAATGGAAATATTATATCAAGGTGAATAAATAAATAAATAAATAAAAAACATTAAATCTAAATGTTTTATAAAATTTAAGAAGTCTGGTTCTAGTGTTGATTTGTCCAAATATTCTGTAGCCAAGCCTAGCTTTGTCCTTGTAAACTCCCAGTGCAACAAGAATTGCCTTACTCGTTGCAAACAACAGTTTACTCAGGATCCTAAGCAATTTTACAACTTTGGTTATTCAAAGCGCAAATCTTCAAATTTACCTTCTTCCTTTTTTCTTGGGATAGAAAAAGCTAGCAACGACTCTGCTGCTTCTGACCTATTTGCTAACTTTTTCCAATCAACATATTCTTCTGTCCTCCATACTAACACTTTGTACCCTTATAATATTTCACCTTCGAACCTATTATTTAATCCTGCCATCACTGAGGACTCATTTCTTTCTGCTTCTAAATCACTAAAATCTTCTTTCTCTCATGGGCCAGACAATATCCCTAGTTGTGTGCTCAAGGAGTGCTGTAAGTCCCTATTTCAACCATTGCTAAAACTTTTAAATTTATCACTTGACTCTGCAGTCTTTCCATCTATTTGGAAGGAATCTTTCATCACTCCTCTCCACAAAAAAGGTGGGAAGTCTGAAATTTATAATTACAGAGGCATTGCAAAGCTATCAGCCATCCCTAAATTATTTGAAAAACTTCTTCGCAAGATCTCTGTAAGTCGATTTTCTCCCCTGCCCAACATGGTTTCGCTAAGAGTCAATCCACTACGACCAATCTGCTTGAGTTTATGCAAATGCAAACTGATGTCAATAACACCAGTAAAGCATTTGACTCTGTCAACCACAAACTTCTGCTGTATAAGCTTGATTGCTTAGGATTCCCTCCATCTTTTCTGGATTGGACTTCCTCCTATTTAAATGGTCGGACTCAAAGAGTATTGTCAACTACCCCGAAAACGGTACACATTACTTCTAGTGTACCGAAAGGTAGTCATCTTAGACCTTTACTCTTTTTATAAATGACCTGCCTTCTATTTTGTCACATTCTCGCTTTCTTATGTGCGTAGATAATGTGAAACTTATTTTATCATATACCAATCTCCTGTGTCAGACTCATCTACAAGATGATTTGAGCGAAGTTGAGCTTTAATCTCCATATTTAATGTATCATTAATGTAGCCAGAGGTGTACTGGGCTTCATTAAATGTTGGTCGAAAGATTTTAACGATCCTTTCACAACCAAACTTCTCTACATCTCCTTGGTCCGTCCTATTCTTGAATAATGTTCATGCGTTTGGTGCTCCCAGTATCAAAACGCTCAGGATCGTATTGAGTCTGTTCATTAATCTTCCGTCGCTAATTATCCGTAGAAGAGCCCTTGGTGTTGTCTTTCTGCATAAGGTGTAAGGAAGTTATCCGGGGTACAAATCTCAGTCGCCTCGGGTTCAACTCCAACAAGAAATTTATATGTTTTGCAGGGAGACCAGAAGGTGTGGGAAGGGGAATAAATTCAAAGAGCCGTTGGAAAAATAATAATATTGTGTAAAGAATAATTATAGAATAAAAGAAAATCATAAATATCGGAGTTCGACAATTTTTAACTTTATTTTAAGATTATTATTTAGCTTTTATATTTATATCTTTCCTTTTACCTTTGCGTTCGCCTGTGCCCTTCTTAATTTTTTCTTCTTCGGCAGCGCTCTTCAGGTACCGTTGTTTGATTTTAATTGTTTCTTAATTTAACCACTTGTTTATCCACAATCTTATCCTTTTCTCGCGTTTCTACTGTCTTATTATTTTATTCTTTGTCCTTTTTTTATTTCACTACCGATCATCAACCTTTTATCTCGTGGCCGACCGCCAATTTTTTTATCTTATTACCGACTACCAACCGTTTGATCTCACTGCCGATTACCAACTGCCCTCCCTATGCCTTTCCCATTTTCCTCTTCCCCCGCCGCATCGACGAATCTATAGCAGTGTCGCCTTTTTCCCTTTGCGTACGACAATCGACTATCTGCTATGACACCGTGGCAGAGTTGCACCTGATCGGCACGGCTGGTTTGAAATTCTAATATGTTGCGCTCCGCGCGTCTTTGTCTTATATTGATGCGCTTCGTGCGACTTTGTTTCATATTGATGCGCTTCGTGCGACTTTTTCCTATCTGCCTAATTATACAAACTTAATATCTACCAACTTATTATCTACAAACTTATTATTTACAAATTATTAATTACAAATTATTAATTACAAACTTATTACCTACAAACTTAACATCTCCCTCCCCTGCCTCGCCGAGCAACGTCGCGTCCCTTCGCCCTAAATTGATGAGGAGTGTGGGCATCCGACACTTCCTCACACCCCCCCCTTTCCTCCGGATCCAGGACGGTGACCTGCCGATCCCTCCTAATCGTTACCTTGTACTCTTTGTCCCCGGCTTGGCACCGGAAACGACAACGGTGTCCTACTCGTACCTCCCGCCGACGTCCCAGGATGTCGAGCACCACGGTACGGGGGAGTAGACCCGTCCGCGTCAAGACCGTCCACGTCGCTGGCGGCTTCACCCAGAAAGGCATCGGCTCCGTACTGCCGGCGCACCGAGTTGCACACTCGGAGTTCATGGACGGGGGTGGTCATTCCTCCTGAGCCCGCCTGGCCAATCCGTCTAGTTGACCCTGGAGTTCCCTGCCCCATCGTTCCAGATATCCGTCGCCCTTTGGGATTTTGCGGCGGATGGCTCCAAGGACTCTGCCCTGGCGTACTCGGCCTCGAGCCGCATCGGAGCACTGTTGATGCCGCTTAAAGAGGGCTCTTCGGGTGCCTTCTTCCTCCGACTCGTCATCAGTCCCTTCGTCCATCCGGGGTTGATCGGCTACTGTCTCTGCGCCTTCAGCCACTACCGGGGCAACTCCTGTCGGTGCTTCTTCCTCGTCGGCTTGTGGGGGTTGCGTCTCTTCCGCGTCCGTCTCAACGCGCATCAACAAAGCGACTCCGTCGCACACCTCTGCCAGGTCGTCGGCGTCGGCACATGCGTCGTGATGGCGCAAGGGGTAAACCCGCCACTCCATACGGGACCTCCCGTATTTCGACCCCGTATATCCATGTCTTCCGCCGACCTCCTCCCAACTGGTCGTCGACGATGAGGTCGCGTCATCCCCCTCCACTGTTGCCATCTTCTGATGGTTCTTATTATCTCTGAAAAAGACCAATGAAGGATTAGATTCATGACTGTATGCGTAACGTAACAGGCGGATAAATCAGGAGAAAAAATGAAATCAAATAGTGGTTACAATCCGGACGTCCCATCCTTGGCAAGTGGGACTGGTTCCCCCTCCTCATCTTCCGGGTCTCTCTTATCATACTCGTAGAACGGTTTCAGTTGTGCTATGTTCGCCACCTTCCTCCGGCGTTCCCCAGGCCGAGCCAACCTCACTATATTAGGGGATACGAACTTGACAACCCGATATGGTCCATCGTATCGGGGTGCCAACTTCGCAGCAAATCCATCCGCGGCCTTGGAGAGCTGATGCTGTCTCAATAATACCATCGAGTCCAGAGTGGGCCTCCATTCACGTCGGCGTAGGTTATAATACCTCGCTTGATCCTGAGCCGCTCGCTGTAGATTTCCCCGCACTAGGTTGAATATCTCCTTCAACCGTTCCGCTTTCTCTTGTGGCGTTTGGCTCTTCGTCGCGGAACCCGGTGTCACCTCGTCATACAGCGTCGCTGGTAAACGTGGCTCTCTTCCCTGTATCAGAAAAAAAGGGGAAAAACCTGTCGAATCGCTCACGCTGGTATTTACCGCGAGAGATATCTCGGGTCCCATGAATTTTGATGACCCTCCACATACTGGGCAATCATCATCTTAACCGTCCGATTAGTCCTCTCCGTCGGATTCTCCTGAGGGCAATAAGGGGCTGTATATTGGACGTCTACACCCAATCCATTCAAGAATGACTTGAACACCCTGCTCGTGAACTGGGCACCGTTGTCGCAGACGAATTTCCTAGGTATACCAAATCGGCATAAAATACGCTCCCGAAATGCTTTTTGGAGGTGAGCGGCGGTAGCCTTCCTCAAAGGGACCAACTCCACCCATTTAGAGAACGCATCATGGAACACCAACAAAACTGTGTTACCGTGTTTCGATCGTGGTAATGGACCTACGAAATCTGCGCACAAGATGGCGAACGGTTCATCTGCCTGTCGTGTGAGCATTCGCCCTGCAGGTTTCCGTTGCTCCCACTTGAACTTCTGGCATTTCTCGCAGCACTTGACATACCGGGCGACATCTCTAAACATACCTGGCCAATAATACCGGTGCGCTATCCTAAAAATAGTTTTCCGGATACCTTGATGACCGGCGGTGGGTGCGTCGTGGCATTCCCGGAGGACTCGGTCTCTCTGACCATACTCCACACACAATTTCCACGGGATGTAATCCTCGTCGTCCGCTCTGTAACCCATATGTCGATATAACTGTCCGTTCTCTATCACATAATCCGCAAATTTCTCAGGGTCACTGGCCACCTTCTCGTGCATCGTCGCCGTCCATTTGCAAGGGACCTTTTCCGCTATTGCTTGTTGACACGTATCCAAAGGCTGACGGGAGAGCGCATCTGCTACCACGTTGAGTTTTCCCCGTCGGTAATGTACATCAAATTGGAACTGTTGGAGTTCCAAGGCCCAGCGCGCTATTCTCCCCGAAGGGCTCTCGATCGAGTTCAGCCACTTCAGCGCGAGATGATCCGTGATTACGTCGAAGCGGTATCCTTCCAGATAACACCTCAGCTTGCGAATCGACCAGACTATGGCGAGGCACTCCTTCTCCGTGGCTGAGTAATTTTCCTCTGCCTGTAATAGCTTCCGACTAGCGTAGGCGATCACCCGCTCTTTCCCTTCGATTTCTTGAGTGAGAACTGCCCCTAAGCCATGATCACTCGCATCCGTCTGTAGTGAGAATCTGACAGAGAAATCGGGACAAGCCAACACGGGGGCGGTCGTCAGGCTCTCTTTCAGCTGTTCCAACGCTGCCTGTTGTTCTCCACCCCAAGACCATTTCCTTCCTTTTCTTAACAAGCCCGTCATCGGTTGCACAAGGGTCGCGAAGTTCGGCACGAATCTCCTGTACCACGAAGCCATGCCGAGACACTGTCTCAGCTCTTTGAGATTCGTGGGTGGTCTCAAGTTACTAATAGCCGCCACTTTCGCGGGGTCTGTCTGGATTCCGTCGCCGCTCACCATATGTCCCAGGTATACCAACTCTCTCTTGAAGAAGCAACACTTACTTTGGTTCAACTTGAGATTAGCTGCCCTCAACCTACGGAACACTTCCTCCAGATTAGCCAGATGTTGTTCCAGGGTTGCGCCTATGACGATTATATCGTCCAAATAAGCGAACGCGTGTGGCTCCATATCGGCTCCAATAACCGTATCTAAGGCTCTCTGGAAAGTCGCGCTAGCTGAGTGGAGACCGAAAGGCATCACACGCCATTGGAATAGACCCCTCCCGGGCACTGTGAACGCGGTGCACTCTCTGCTTTCCACGGCCATAGGGATCTGCCAATATCCATGTTTTAGATCCAGGGTCGAGATGTATTTGGCGTGTCTCAATCTCTCCAGAATATGATTGATTCTGGGTACCGGATATGCATCGGGAATCGAATTAGCGTTGAGCTGTCTATAATCCACACACATCCGCCAATCGCCAGTCTTCTTCTTAACCAGGACGATTGGGGCACTGTGTGGACTACGAGAAGGCTCTAACCAATCAACAATTCTCCACTTGTCTCTATTATCTTTTGCATGGCTGGATTCTTAGGATAATAACGTTGTTTCAACGGCTTATTACCCTTCAGTATGATCCGATGCTCGGCTATGTGTGAGACTCCTTGGAGCCCGTCGAACTTGGCGAGTTCGGATGTTAAGAACATCTGTAACCTCGGTTCCAACTCCGGTGTCGATTCCACCTTTTTTTTTCATCTTGATGGGTCGGGGTTTCCAGCCGTCCGGTGGGCATCGGATTGAGCACCTCTGTCCGCCCTACTTCCATGGTTGCCCCGCCTGCACCCTGATCTCCTCCATCCCTCAGCCCTATTGCGGATTTCCCTGTAGTTGCCCCCTGCAATGTCTCAGATCCCTCTGTGCATTCCTTTTTGTCTAACTGATTCCTTGTCTTCACTATCCCAGCCCCCTGGTCTTCTCTTGAACGTACAACCGTCCCCAGGGCCAACTCGGCCCTACCACATCGCAAGCGAGTACCTATCGCACACAAGAAATCCATTCCAAGGATGACTTGGTCCAACATCGACGGCATCACCAGGATAGGCATGCTGATCTGTCGTCCTCCTAAACTCACTGCGATCCTGAGCATCTTACTCACCTCGAGGCTAGAACCATCGGCCAATCGGATGCGAGTCTGTACTCTTACCACCTCGCCGCACGACTCTACCTCCTGAGCGTACGATTCACTCATAAAACTACGAGTTGCGCCCGTATCTATTGTCGCATCTGCCTCATGCCGCCCGACTCGCACGGTGGCTACGATGCGCCCCTCTTTCACCTGTAAAGGATTCTCTAATTCCGGACCCCTGTTCCTCCGGCGTCTGCCGGAGTCCGATCCAGACAGAGCCGTTGCCCGTTTCCCGACTGACAGCAGTCGCGAGTCATTACGCCTTTGGTACCACAGAACCAACAGAAGATTATTCGCGGATTTGGACATTCCCGAGCAAAATGCCCACCTTGAGAACACTTATGACATGCCCGTCGTGAGTCGAAGGGTTGTTCCGCTCCATGCTCAACCGTGCGGTCCGCAACCTGTCGTCGTACCCCGGACGTATTCTCGGGGTCTACTCCACCTACGTTCGACCTAGGAGGGGTACCTCGAAACGGGTTAAAATGATTACTCCGACCCTGTATTGACCTGTCGGGGTCGGCACGAGTCACGTAGAGGGGGGCATGAGCCACACCTCCTGTTACCGCCCGTTCACGACTCTGCCTTTTCACCGTCTCGTACTCTACCGCAAACTGTGTCAACTGAGATAGACTGCTGAAATCCCCCCTCCTGACATATAACCGGTACTCTGGAGCGGCATTTTCGTAAACACGATGCAACTCTCTATCCGATCTATTAAGTAGTCTTTAAAACACTCTCCATCTCTCTGACAACGCACGCGTATGGCGTCTTCCAGACGCTCAAAATACCGAGGTGGCAGGAAGAACTCCAGAAAACCTCGTCGGAACGTCTCCCATGACACGTCTCGCAACCGGCTTGTCACGAACCATCGTGCCGCTTTCCCGACGAGAACTTCACCCATCGCCCTAGGTAGCCGATCCCAACTAACACTGTAAGAAATGGCGCGTTCTTCAATTGCTTCGAGGAACTCGAGAGGATCCCCCTCTCCGTCGAACCGCATACCCCACTTCCTCACTACCTCAGGCACGATGACCTGGCTGCGATTATCTGACCCTAACCGTCGGTCTGAACCACTGCCGCGGTCGGTAGGGAACGTGAGTCCCAGATCTCCTTCACGTTCTGTGCTTCCCCTGACTACCTCAGAATTAATTCCAAGTCTTGAAGTTCCCAAACCTCGTGAAGTGCCGGCTCGATCTTCTCCTGAGAGAAACGCGTGAGTTGGGGGGCATGGTGAAATGTAACTTCCTGATACGGCGCCTGCCTCTAATTTATGGTCGCCTTCACCCGGCGTCTCGTCCGTGCCCCCGAGACTTGGCACTCGCCCGCACTGTTCTTCACACTCGGCGAGCCGTGCCCACACTTGTGCGGAATGTACGCCCTTGCTGATGTACGCAGCTAATCGCCTCCGCAAATCTTCCACCCGCCCCTCGATTTCCAGACCCAACTCCAGGGATAGGGTGACCAATTCCTCTTTCCGCCGCTGGTGTACCCACCTCACGCCTACTCCTGGATTTTTAACTCCTCCCTTCTCGACCTCCGGGTTTTCTCCCACGTCAGACCGGGATTCCGCTGCCTCTTTATCCATCTTAACTTTTATTCTCTCCTTATAGAAACGTGTGAGAATTTATTTTATTATTTATTTTATTTTGTATTATTTATTTTATGTTATTAAAAATATATTTTATTTGTATTGTGTTATTTATTTTATTTTGTTTAATAATATTTTATTTGTATTATGTTATTTATTTTATTTATATTATATTATTTATTTTATTTTGTTTAAAATAATATTTTATTTGTATTGTATTATTTATTTTATTTTGTTTAAAATAATATTTTATTTGTATTGTATAATTTATTTTGTTTAAAATAATATTTTATTTGTATTATATTATTTATTTTATTTAATACAAAAATAATATTTTATTTGTTTTATATTATTTATTTTTTTATTTTGTTTAAAATAATATTTTATTTGTATTGTATTATTTATATTATTTATTTCAAATAATATTTTATTTATATTTTTATTTATTTTATTTTATTTAAAATAATATTTTATTTGTATTGTATTATTTATTTTATTTTGTTTAAAATAATATTTTATTTGTATTGTATTATTTATTTTATTTAGTTTCAAATAATATTTTATTTGTATTATATTATTTATTTTATTTTGTTTAAAATAATATTTTATTTGTATTATGTTATTTATTTTTTTGTTTAACATAATATTTTATTTGTATTATTTATTTGTTTTATTAGAGTATTTTATTGTATTCTGTTATTTACAGTTCTAATTTGCGAGGAATGTTGTCACTGTTTCATGTTATCCTTGCTTGATAATGGTAGGATTGATGTATTGATTTTATCATTATTATTAATTTTGTTTTATTAATTTATTGATTTTATAATTTTATTAATTTTGTTTTATTAATTTTATAATAGCTTTGATTTTATTAATTTATTTATTTGTTTTATGAGTTAATCTCCTTTTAATAATTTAATTCCATCCTTCTTCACTGCTCACTATTTTTATTTTTCATGTGCACTGTCGTTTCCGCCCCACTGTCTCACCACTTTCCGCTATCATGCGCTTGGCTCGCCCACAACTCACTATCACCAAGCGACTGTACTTTGCTGCTCGCGTGTGTCCGTTATTCGGCCGCAACCGTTTTTGCACGTGCAAGCCGCTGCTCAATACAGGGTGCCTTTTTTTTCACTCCAAAACGGTTTTTGCTAATATAATAGCGTGACAAAGTTGTTCGGGTTTTAAACCACCGCAAAGCCGCACACCCCTCTGAGTCCCTGCTCGGGCGCCACTTGTAAGGAAGTGATCCGGGGTACAGATCTCAGTCTAGCCTCGGGTTCACTCCAACAAGAAATTTATAATGTTTTGCAGGAGACCAGAAGGTGTGGGAAGGGGAATAAATTCAAAGTAGCCGTTGGAAAAATAATAATATTGTGTAAAGAATAATTATAGAATAAAAGAAAATCATAAATATTGGAGTTCGACAATTTTTAACTTTATTTTTAAGATTATCATTTAGCTTTTATATTTATATCTTTCCTTTTACCTTTGCGTTCGCCTGTGCCTTTCTTAATTTCTTTTTCTTCTTCGGCAGCGCTCTTCAGGTACCGTTGTTTGATTTTTATTGTTTCTTAATTTAACCACTTGCTTATCCACAATCTTATCCTTTTCTCGCGTTTCTACTGTCTTATTATTTTATTCTTTGTCCTTTTTTTATTTCTTTACCGATCATCAACCTTTTATCTCGTGGCCGACTGCCAATTTTTTTATCTTATTACCGACTACCAACCGTTTGATCTCACTGCCGATTACCAACTGTCCTCCCTATGCCTTTCCCTTTTTCCTCTTCCCCCGCCGCATCGACGAATCTATAGCAGTGTCGCCTTTTTCCCTTTGCGTACGACAATCGACTATCTGCTATGACACCGTGGCAGAGTTGCACCTGATCGGCACGGCTGGTTTGAAATTCTAATATGTTGCGCTCCGCGCGTCTTTGTCTTATATTGATGCGCTTCGTGCGACTTTGTCTCATATTGATGCGCTTCGTGCGACTTTTTCCTATCTCCTAATTATACAAACTTAATATCTACCAACTTATTATCTACAAACTTATTATTTACAAATTATTAATTACAAATTATTAATTACAAACTTATTACCTACAAACTTAACATCTCCCTCCCCTGCCTCGCCGAGCAACGTCGCGTCCCTTCGCCCTAAATTGATGAGGAGTGTGGGCATCCGACACTTCCTCACACCCCCCCTTTCCTCCGGGTCCAGGACGGTGACCTAACGATCCCTCCTAATTGTTACTTTGTACTCTTTGTCCCCGGCTTGGCACCGGAAACGACAACGGTGTCCTACTCGTATCTCCCGCCGACGTCCCAGGATGTCGAGCACCACGGTACGGGGGAGTAGACCCGTCCGCGTCAAGACCGTCCACGTCGCTGGCGGCTTCACCCAGAAGGGCATCGGCTCCGTACTGCCGGCGCACCGAGTTGCACACTCGGAGTTCATGGACGGGGGTGGTCGTTCCTCCTGAGCCCGCCTGGCCAATCCGTCTAGTTGACCCTGGAGTTCCCTACCCCATCGTTCCAGATATCCGTCCCCCTTTGGGATTTTGCGGCGGATGGCTCCAAGGACTCTGCCCTGGCGTACTCGGCCTCGAGCCGCATCGGAGCACTGTTGATGACGCTTAAAGAGGGCTCTTCGGGTGCCTTCTTCCTCCGACTCGTCATCAGTCCCTTCGTCCATCCGTGGTTGATCGGCTACTGTCTCTGCGCCTTCAGCCACTACCGGGGCAACTCCCGCCGGTGCTTCTTCCTCGCCGGCTTGTGGGGGTTGCGTCTCTTCCGCGTCCGTCTCAACACGCATCAACAAAGCGACTCCGTCGCACACCTCTGCCAGGTCGTCGGCGTCGACACATGCGTCGTGACGGCGCAAGGGGTAAACCCGCCACTCCATACGGGACCTCCCGTATTTCGACCCCGTATATCCGTGTCTTCCGCCGACCTCCTCCCAACTGGTCGTCGACGATGAGGTCGTGTCATCCCCCTCCACTGTTGCCATCTTCTGCTGGTTCTTATTATCTCTGAAAAAGTACCAATGAAGGATTAGATTCATGACTGTATGCGTAACGTAACAGGCGGATAAATCAGGAGAAAAAATGAAATCAAATAGTGGTTACAATCCGGACGTCACATCCTTGGCAAGTGGGACCGGTTCTCCCTCCTCATCTTCCGGGTCTCTCTTGTCATACTCGTAGAACGGTTTCAGTTGCGCTATGCTCGCCACCTTCCTCTGGCGTTCCCCAGGTCGAGCCAACCTCACTATATTAGGGGATACAAACTTGACAACCCGATATGGTCCATCGTATCGGGGAGCCAACTTCGCAGCGAAGCCATCCGCGGCCTTGGAGAGCTGATGCTGTCTAACTAACACCATCGAGTCCAGAGTGGGCCTCCATTCACGTCGGCGTAGGTTATAATACCTCGCTTGATCCTGAGCCGCTCGCTGTAGATTTCCCCGCACTAGGTTGAATATCTCCTTCAACCGTTCCGCTTTCTCTTGTGGCGTTTGGCTCTTCGTCGCGGAACCCGGTGTCACCTCGTCATACAGCGTCGCTGGTAAACGTGGCTCTCTTCCCTGTATCAGAAAAGAAGGGGAAAAACCTGTCGAATCGCTCACGCTGGTATTTACCGCGAGAGATATCTCGGGTATCCATTCGTCCCATGAATTTTGATGACCCTCCACATACTGGGCAATCATCATCTTAACCGTCCGATTAGTCCTCTCCGTCGGATTCTCCTGAGGGCAATAAGGGGCTGTATATTGGACGTCTACACCCAATCCATTCAAGAATGACTTGAACACCCTGCTCGTGAACTGGGCACCGTTGTCGCAGACGAATTTCCTAGGTATACCAAATCGGCATAAAATACGCTCCCGAAATGCTTTTTGGAGGTGAGCGGCGGTAGCCTTCCTCAAAGGGACCAACTCCACCCATTTAGAGAACGCATCATGGAACACCAACAAAACTGTGTTACCGTGTTTCGATCGTGGTAATGGACCTACGAAATCTGCGCACAAGATGGCGAACGGTTCATCTGCCTGTCGTGTGAGCATTCGCCCTGCAGGTTTCCGTTGCTCCCACTTGAACTTCTGGCATTTCTCGCAGCACTTGACATACCGGGCGACATCTCTAAACATACCTGGCCAATAATACCGGTGCGCTATCCTAAAAATAGTTTTCCGGATACCTTGATGACCGGCGGTGGGTGCGTCGTGGCATTCCCGGAGGACTCGGTCTCTCTGACCATACTCCACACACAATTTCCACGGGATGTAATCCTCGTCGTCCGCTCTGTAACCCATATGTCGATATAACTGTCCGTTCTCTATCACATAATCCGCAAATTTCTCAGGGTCACTGGCCACCTTCTCGTGCATCGTCGCCGTCCATTTGCAAGGGACCTTTTCCGCTATTGCTTGTTGACACGTATCCAAAGGCTGACGGGAGAGCGCATCTGCTACCACGTTGAGTTTTCCCCGTCGGTAATGTACATCAAATTGGAACTGTTGGAGTTCCAAAGCCCAGCGAGCTATTCTCCCCGAAGGGCTCTCGATCGAGTTCAGCCACTTCAGCGCGAGATGATCCGTGATTACGTCGAAGCGGTATCCTTCCAGATAACACCTCAGCTTGCGAATCGACCAGACTATGGCGAGGCACTCCTTCTCCGTGGCTGAGTAATTTTCCTCTGCCTGTAATAGCTTCCGACTAGCGTAGGCGATCACCCGCTCTTTCCCTTCGATTTCTTGAGTGAGAACTGCCCCTAAGCCATGATCACTCGCATCCGTCTGTAGTGAGAATCTGACAGAGAAATCGGGACAAGCCAACACGGGGGCGGTCGTCAGGCTCTCTTTCAGCTGTTCCAACGCTGCCTGTTGTTCTCCACCCCAAGACCATTTCCTTCCTTTTCTTAACAAGCCCGTCATCGGTTGCACAAGGGTCGCGAAGTTCGGCACGAATCTCCTGTACCACGAAGCCATGCCGAGACACTGTCTCAGCTCTTTGAGATTCGTGGGTGGTCTCAAGTTACTAATAGCCGCCACTTTCGCGGGGTCTGTCTGGATTCCGTCGCCGCTCACCATATGTCCCAGGTATACCAACTCTCTCTTGAAGAAGCAACACTTACTTTGGTTCAACTTGAGATTAGCTGCCCTCAGCCTACGGAACACTTCCTCCAGATTAGCCAGATGTTGTTCCAGGGTTGCGCCTATGACGATTATATCGTCCAAATAAGCGAACGCGTGTGGCTCCATATCGGCTCCAATAACCGTATCTAAGGCTCTCTGGAAAGTCGCGCTAGCTGAGTGGAGACCGAAAGGCATCACACGCCATTGGAATAGACCCCTCCCGGGCACTGTGAACGCGGTGCACTCTCTGCTTTCCACGGCCATAGGGATCTGCCAATATCCATGTTTTAGATCCAGGGTCGAGATGTATTTGGCGTGTCTCAATCTCTCCAGAATATGATTGATTCTGGGTACCGGATATGCATCGGGAATCGAATTAGCGTTGAGCTGTCTATAATCCACACACATCCGCCAATCGCCAGTCTTCTTCTTAACCAGGACGATTGGGGCACTGTGTGGACTACGAGAAGGCTCAATAGCGCCAGATGCAAGCAATTCTTCCACTTGGTCATCTATTATCTTTTGCATGGCTGGATTCTTGGGATAATAACGTTGTTTCAACGGCTTATTATCCTTCAGTATGATCCGATGCTCGGCTATGTGTGAGACTCCTTGGAGTCCGTCGAACTTGGCGAGTTCGGATGTTAAGAACATCTGTAACCTCGGTTCCAACTCCGGTGTCGATTCCACCTTTTTTTTCATCTTGATGGGTCGGGGTTTCCAGCCGTCCGGTGGGCATCGGATTGAGCACCTCTGTCCGCCCTACTTCCATGGTTGCCCCGCCTGCACCCTGATCTCCTCCGTCCCTCAGCCCTATTGCGGATTTCCCTGTAGTCGCCCCCTGCAATGTCTCAGACCCCTCTGTGCATTCCTTTTTGTCTAACTGATTCCTTGTCTTCGCTATCCCAGCCCCCTGGTCTTCCCTTGAACGTACAACCGTCCCCAGGGCCAACTCGGCCCTACCACATCGCAAGCGAGTACCTATCGCACACAAGAAATCCATTCCAAGGATGACTTGGTCCAACATCGACGGCATCACCAGGATAGGCATGCTGATCTGTCGTCCTCCTAAACTCACTGCGATCCTGAGCATCTTACTCACCTCGAGGCTAGAACCATCGGCCAATCGGATACGAGTCTGCACTCTTACCACCTCGCCGCACGACTCTACCTCCTGAGCGTACGACTCACTCATAAAACTACGAGTTGCGCCCGTATCTATTGTCGCATCTACCTCATGCCGCCCGACTCGCACGGTGGCTACGATGCGCCCCTCTTTCACCTGTAAAGGATTCTCTAATTCCGGACCCCTGTTCCTCCGGCGTCTGCCGGAGTCCGATCCAGACAGAGCCGTTGCCCGTTTCCCGACTGACAGCAGTCGCGAGTCATTACGCCTTTGGTACCACAGAACCAACAGAAGATTATTCGCGGATTTGGACATTCCCGAGCAAAATGCCCACCTTGAGAACACTTATGACATGCCCGTCGTGAGTCGAAGGGTTGTTCCGCTCCATGCTCAACCGTGCGGTCCGCAACCTCTCGTCGTACCCCGGACGTATTCTCGGGGTCTACTCCACCTACGTTCGACCTAGGAGGGGTACCTCGAAACGGGTTAAAATGATTACTCCGACCCTGTATTGACCTGTCGGGGTCAGCACGAGTCACGTAGAGGGGGGCCTGAGCCACACCTCCTGTTACCGCCCGTTCACGACTCTGCCTTTTCACCGTCCCGTACTCTACCGCAAACTGTGTCAACTGAGATAGACTGCTTAAATCCCCCTCCTAACATATAACCGGTACTCTGGAGCGGCATTTTCGTAAACACGATGCAACTCTCTTTCCGCATCGTATCCGGCGTGATGCATCAACGCTCTGAGATCTATTAAGTAGTCTTTGAAACATTCTCCATTTCTCTGACAACGCACACGTATGGCGTCTTCCAGACGCTCGAAATACCGAGGTGGCAGGAAGAACTCCAGAAAACCTCGTCGGAACGTCTCCCATGACACGTCTCGCAACCGGCTTGTCACGAACCATCGTGCCGCTTTCCCGACGAGAACTTCACCCATCGCCCTAGGTAGCCGATCCCAACTAACACTGTAAGAAATGGCGCGTTCTTCAATTGCTTCGAGGAACTCGAGAGGATCCCCTTCTCCGTCGAACCGCATACCCCACTTCCTCACTACCTCAGGCACGATGACCTGGCTGCGATTATCTGACCCTAACCGTCGGTCTGAACCACTGCCGCGGTCGGTAGGGAACGTGAGTCCCCGATCTCCTTCACGTTCTGTACTTCCCCTAACTACCTCAGAATTAATTCCAAGTCTGGAAGTTCCCAAACCTCGTGAAGTGCCAGCTCGATCTTCTCCTGAGAGAAACGTGTGAGTTGGGGGGCATGGTGAAATGTAACTTCCTGATACGGCGCCTGCCTCTAACTTACGATCGCCTTCACCCGGCGTCTCGTCCGTGCCCCCGAGACTTGGCACTCGCCCATACTGCACTTCCCACTCGGCTAGACGCGCCCACACTTGTGCGGAATGTACCCCCTTGCTGATGTATGCAGCTAATCGCCTCCGTAAATCTTCCACCCGCCCCTCGATTTCTAGACCCAACTCCAGGGATAGGGAGACCAATTCCTCTTTCCGCCGCTGGTGTACCCACCTCACGCCTACTCCTGGATTTTTAACTCCACCTTTCTCGACCTCCGGGTTTTCTCCCACATCACACCTAGATTCCGCTGCCTCTTTGTCCATCTTAACTTTTATTCTCTCGTTATAGAAACGTGTGAGAATTTATTTCGTTATTTATTTTGTTTTGTATTATTTATTTTATGTTATTAAAAACAATATTCTATTTGTATTGTATTATTTATTTTATTTTGTTTAATATAATATTTTATTTGTATTATGTTATTTATTTTGTTTAAAATAATATTTTATTTGTATTGTATTATTTATTTTATTTTGTTTAAAATAATATTTTATTTGTTTTGTATTATTTATTTTATTTTGTTTAAAATAATATTTTATTTGTTTTGTATAATTTATTTTGTTTAAAATAATATTTTATTTGTTTTGTATTATTTATTTTATTTTGTTTAAAATAATAATATTTTATTTGTTTTGTATTATTTATTTTTTTATTTTGTTTAAAATAATATTTTATTTGTATTGTATTATTTATATTATTTAGTTTCAAATAATATTTTATTTGTATTGTGTTATTTATTTTATTTTGTTTAAAATAATATTTTATTTGTTTTGTATTATTTATTTTATTTTGTTTAAAATAATATTTTATTTGTATTGTATTATTTATATTATTTAGTTTCAAATAATATTTTATTTGTATTATGTTATTTATTTTATTTTGTTTAAAATAATATTTTATTTGTATTATGTTATTTATTTTGTTTAACATAATATTTTATTTGTATTATGTTATTTGTTTTAGTTAGAGTATTTTATTAGTATTCTGTTATTTACACGTTTCTAATTTGCGAGTGCACAATCGTTGTCACCCCACTGTCCCTTCACCCTGTTTTAATACGCACTTGCCTTGCACTAACTCCGCCGTAGCGATCTGACTGTACTTGATTTTATCATTATTATTAATTTCGTTTTATTAATTTATTGATTTTATAATTTTATTAATTTTGTTTTATTAATTTTATAATAGCTTCGCTTTATTAATTTATTTAGTTTTATGAATTAATCTCCTTTTAATAATTTAATTCCATCCTTCTTCACTGCTCACTATTTTTATTTCACATGTGCACTGTCGTTTCCGCCCCACTGTCTCACCACTTTCCGCTATCACGCGCTTGGCTCACCCACAACTCGCTATCGCCAAGCGACTGTACTTTGCTGCTCTTCGTTGTTTGCGTGTGTCCGTTATTCGGCCGCAACCGTTTTTGCACGTGCAAACCGCTGCTTAGTACAGGGTGTTATTTTTCACACAAAAACGGTTTTTGCTAATATAATAGCGTGACAAATTCGATGGGGCTTTAAGCCACCGTAAAGCCGCACACACCTCTGAGTCCCTGCTCGGGCGCCACTTGTAAGGAAGTTATCCGGGGTACAAATCTCAGTCGCCTCGGGTTCAACTCCAACAAGAAATTTATATGTTTTGCAGGGAGACCAGAAGGTGTGGGAAGGGGAATAAATTCAAAGAGCCGTTGGAAAAATAATAATATTGTGTAAAGAATAATTATAGAATAAAAGAAAATCATAAATATCGGAGTTCGACAATTTTTAACTTTATTTTAAGATTATTATTTAGCTTTTATATTTATATCTTTCCTTTTACCTTTGCGTTCGCCTGTGCCCTTCTTAATTTTTTCTTCTTCGGCAGCGCTCTTCAGGTACCGTTGTTTGATTTTTATTGTTTCTTAATTTAACCACTTGTTTATCCACAATCTTATCCTTTTCTCGCGTTTCTACTGTCTTATTATTTTATTCTTTGTCCTTTTTTTATTTCACTACCGATCATCAACCTTTTATCTCGTGGCCGACCCCCAATTTTTTTATCTTATTACCGACTACCAACCGTTTGATCTCACTGCCGATTACCAACTGCCCTCCCTATGCCTTTCCCTTTTTCCTCTTCCCCCGCCGCATCGACGAATCTATAGCAGTGTCGCCTTTTTCCCTTTGCGTACGACAATCGACTATCTGCTATGACACCGTGGCAGAGTTGCACCTGATCGGCACGGCTGGTTTGAAATTCTAATATGTTGCGCTCCGCGCGTCTTTGTCTTATATTGATGCGCTTCGTGCGACTTTGTTTCATATTGATGCGCTTCGTGCGACTTTTTCCTATCTGCCTAATTATACAAACTTAATATCTACCAACTTATTATCTACAAACTTATTATTTACAAATTGTTAATTACAAATTATTAATTACAAACTTATTACCTACAAACTTAACATCTCCCTCCCCTGCCTCGCCTAGCAACGTCGCGTCCCTTCGCCCTAAATTGATGAGGAGTGTGGGCATCCGACACTTCCTCACAAAGGTAATTAACGGCGACATTGATGTCGCCTTAACTTTTCTGTTCCTAGTAAAGCTTCTATAAACATTGCTGATTATGCTTTGCACAATCCAATTCGTGTTCTTTGCAAATCATATAATTCATTATTCCACGTATTCTCGGCGGAACTCTCTCTCCCTGTTGTAAAATTGTCTATACTAATCTATCTCCGCGGGATCTCTGACCGTGCATAGATAAATACTTTTTCTCGCTGGGTCAGAGATCACCCACTTATAATATTAATTGTTTTAGTCCCTACTCTTACTAACTTAATACTTATCATTAACCCCTAACACTTATTAATTGTTAGTCTCATTGGTTTTTTTTTATATTTATTATACTTTTAATATTAATAACCTAATCATTAAATTAAAATTTTTTAATTAAAATATATTTTATCTATTTAATGTTAACTTCACATAATTTTTAATTTAAATTTTCTATGTCTAACGTTTTCTGTCGACATTAAATAAATATGTTAATCATTCCGTTGGTACTCTGAACGGTAGGTCCAGAGTATAGTACCGCTTCAGGCGGCAGTACCAATATAATAATAAATATTGATGACACTGATAAAACCTTGGTTGCGTTTGTGGGTCAATGCTGAAGCTGCACACGTGCCCTTGTTCTTGGTAAGAACGCTGGTTGCGCAAGCTGCCGAGAACTGAATTTTTTGATATTTTTGGAGTTTACGTATTCCAATATATTGGTAAGAACTGATACAAATTTGGATGCGCAGTCTCTTTAATTTGAAAGAAATTATGGTTGCGTAAGCTTCCAACGAAAATGTAATATTTTCGGTCTTAACATGTTTTACTTATTGCTTATGTTTCTCAATTTCTGTGTTTTACAGGAATGGAACGATATGAATTTGCGTTGGAATTCCAGTGAATTCGGGGGTGTGCGCGATTTACGTATTCCACCTCATCGTTTGTGGAAACCGGACGTGCTTATGTACAATAGGTAAGTAAAAACATAAAAGTTACTGGTGGTACCTGGCGCGCGGAATACAGTTTGAGTTTCGTTATTACATGAAACTCGTTTGTAGTTCATATTTCTTTAATGTATGTATATGAATGAATGATGAAATATGAATAGCAGTTAAAAATTAACGTAAATCCAAGAGATTCATTGCTGAATTTGCAGTTCGTCTTCCTTCTAATAAATTTGCTTGCTATTTCTGATGAAGTCAATGCAAGATTCAATGACGTATTTATGTTTCACAATATTTTTTGTATACCCTGATCCCATTAAAAATGGGGAAAAAGGGTATAATCGTTTTGTGCAAAAGTATGTAACATGCGTAAGGAAGCATCTCCGACCCCATAAAGTGTATATATTCATGATAGTGAATCAATAGCCGAGTCGATATAGCCATGTCCGTCTGTCCGTCTGTATGAACGCGAGACGACACAAGTTAATTATTTTTTTTCGATATCTCGTCCCGTTCAAAAGTTATCGATAAATTTAATATATAGTTTCTAGCTTTAATGACTTTCAAGTTATGCCTGAAAAACACTTGACTGGAATCGAAATTTATCGATAACTTTTGAACGGGACGAGATATCGAAAAAAAATGATAAACTTGTATCGTCCCGCTGGTACGTGAACTTATATTTCAAATATGAAGTCTCTAGCTTTTGTAGTCTCTGAGAAACACGCGTCATGCAATTGCTTTGCTTTTTATTCTTCCATTGGCCCCAAACTATGTTTAATTGAATCGTTAATAAGTTCTTTATTTATTGTCTGATCGTAATGAAATTTGTAGGACATAAAGGTCATACCTTTAAGATACGTATTTTTCGATTTCTGAGAGAGGCATCAAAAAAGGAAATATTTCTAATATACGTAACAAATTTCTTACCTCTACCCCATATAACTTTTAAGCTATACCTAAAAACACTTACTATCCAGATAGAGTGCGGAACCTTTGCATGGTACTTAGGTGGTTTTGAAGTCCTCCAAAATCGAGGTGTTTTTGGCGAAGGCAAGAAGTTCCCTGGGCACCCTGCTAGAGGCATCTTCCAGTGATGCCAACACCGGCGCGCCGAGATGTATTCTCCTTATCCGTGAGAGAGCAGGGCAGTTGCAGATGAGGTGCTCCAGGGTTTTCATAGCCCCGGATTTGCCACATTTCCTGCAGCTGTTGCTGCTGGTGATGCCTAGCTTGACTGCGTGAGACACAGCCATACAGTGGCCTGTGAGTATTTCCACTTAAATTCTGCAGTCTTTTCGTGGAAGGTGCAGTAGATAGTGGCTGAGTTTACCACTGCTCTCCTTGCACATGGTTTTCGCTGTTCTGCAGGTAGCGGTATTCCGCCACCTGCTGTTGCTCTTTGAGCGTGCCTTTATCTCAAGATCGCTTTGTAGCGTTCTGAGTGAGACAGGCACGTATTCTATTCTTTCATTTGTCACCCTGACGCCTTCCTTAGCTAGAACGTCTGCTTGCCTCATATCCTTCGATGCCCTGGTAGCTGGGAACCCAATAGATCCGTACTGACTTAGTCGTGCTTAGGTAGTCTAGTGCTTCCCTGCTTGTCAGGACATTTTTGGAACTAACGGCGGACGACTGCATGGATTTTATAGCCGCTTGGCTGTCTACGAAGATGTTGACGTGTTGTGATCGGTTGCGTTGCGCGACCTCTGCTGCTTTCCTAATGGCGAAGACTTCTACCTGGAATATGCTGCATTTGTCGGGTAGCTTATACGACAGCCTTATCTCAGGGGCTGCCCGCACCGACTCCTCCTTCCATCTTGGAGCCGTCTGTGTATATGCTGGGGTGTTGAGTCTGGTCCCGTGTTGAGTTCGGACATTTAGGCAAGTTTGGTAGATCATGTGGTCAGATGAACTGATCATGTCCCGGCCAATTGAACTGTGCCCGTATCCTTGAAGTGACATGTTTCCCGACGCAACTAGGCGTTGTGCTGACTTTCCTGCCGTCAGGTGAGCGTGGATATCTAGGGGGTTGATTCCGAGTATGATTTCAAGTGCTTCAGTTGGGGTCGATCTCAGCGCCCCTTTGATGCAGAGCAGAGCCTGCCGCTGAGTCTTGTCCAATAGCTTCAAATATGTCTTCTTTTCGGTAGCTTGCCACCACACTAAGACTCCATACAGCAGAGTTGGTCGCACCACTGAGATGTAGATCCAATGCATTAGAGCGGGTGATAGGCCCCATGTACAGCGGAGTATATTTTTGGATGCACATTGGGTCTCCAGGTCAGCTTGCTCTACAGTACTGTGCCGAGGTATTTGACTTGTGTTTTCGGGGTCAGCCTTGTTTTGTCTATTTTCGGGGGATCCATATCGGTACCTTGTACTTCTTCGTGAAGAGGATGAAGTCCGTCTTATCCGCGTTGATACTGAGTCCAGCTCCTTCCGCCCACTCACATATCTCCCTGCGTGTTAGCTCCATTATAGAGCTGAGAATCGATGGGCAAACTCCCGTAATAATTATGTTTATGTCATCCGCATAGGCGGATGAATATTGAAAATTGACAACCCCATTTTCCACGCAGGGGGAAGGATTTTCCACAAAAAGTGAATATAATTTTTATAGAATCTCCTAATAGATCTTGGAAAATATTCTTGACTCCGATCAAATGGAAAAAGACATTTTTTTTTTTTCAAAAATTTTGTGACAATTTTACCTTACTTCGAATACACTGCACTGGTGTTTGCCTTTTCATACCCTTACAGAGGGTATTATACTTTTGACCCCATAAAGTATATATATTCTTGATCAGGACGACAAGACGAGTTGATATACCTTTGCGCTGCTATTTAATGGATGTGTGCTCTCGCAATGAACATGCACGCACACTTGTATATGTTTACTACATTTATAGGCATTTATGTCCATAAATCACACATCCATTAAATGGCAGCGCATAGATACCCTTACAAAAAATATTTAACTTATTACACTTCTTTATAATATTACTTTTAATTTCCTAACAGTTATTTAAATTTACTATGTGAAATAATATATAAATAAATAAATATATTAAATTAAACAATTAATATAAACGGAATGATATTGTTATTAATGGTAATTGTTATTTGATAACAAAGTGTATTAATCAATAATTAATAATTATGACTAAATGGATTTTTAATGTTAATTGCCAGTAAGTGTTGCAAACATATTAATTATGCCCTAATACCCTCCATTTCGAAAAGAAGCACCGCTGGCTGAAATTTAAAAATGTAAATTTCGGCCACTGGCTGCCTGATAGAACTATTGCCGCCCCCGCCCCGTCTCTACCTACAAGCTCGAACGACTACAGAAAAAAGGCAACGCCGGAAATTCACAGCAATGGCCACATGTCTTCTTGTGATTGAATATATATGTGTTGCTGCTAATTTGCATATATGCAAGCGTTTCGGAGTGTCGAAATAGATGTTGCGGCAGCGAAGACAGGGCAAGCAATGAGTTCGGCGCTGTGTGCCGCTGATCGCCAGAAGAATATTCTCTGCCTGCCTGCTGCGTTTTGCCTTCGTGTCGCAGTCGCAGCACACGAAGCTGCTTGGGTGCTGATAATTCCAAAATTTTATGCAACCACTTTTTAGTCGATTTGACGCCTCTATGTGTTGTATGTCTCTAGCAGCTAGAGTCTAGCTTTTGTAGTCTCTGAGAAACGCGCGTTCATACAGACGGACAGACGGACGTGGCTATACCGACTCGGCTATTGATAGTGATCAAGAATATATATACTTTATGGGGTCCGAGATGCTTCCTTATGCCTGTTACATACATTTGCACAAACCCATTATACCTTTTTTTCCAATTTTTAATTTCAGGTTATAAAAATATAAACGACGTGATTTTAAAATTTTGGGATATCCACCCCCAATATCAAAAATTTCGGCAAAGCTGTTGTATTGGGTTTTTTTTTCATGCAATCAGCTCTAAACATATTTTCAATGCTCTACACCACAAAATATTAGCAATCTGATATTAAAATTTTGTAAAATTCTGAACATGGTCGAAAAAATTTAGGAAAAATACATTTTATTTTTCGGTTAGAAAATTCCATAAAATTTAAATTAAATTTTTTTGTGGAAAATCCTTCGCCCAGCCTGGAAGTTGGCTTGTTCAATTTTCAATATTCGCCCGATTAGCTGCAAACTCATTTTCATAGATTTACGTAAAAAACTTTTAGCAACGTGATTTTAAAATTTGGAAAATCCGATAACAAAGTTAGAAAATGAAAGAAACTGTTGTTTGCTACGTTTTGTTTTCCATCCGAGCAGCTTCAAACTTATTTTAAAAATTCTACAAACAATATATAAACAAATTTTGGACCTTTTGTGTTCCACTATGTGTGGAAATTCCATAAAAACGATTTTCACTTTTCAATATTCGCCCGATTAGCTTCAAACTCATTTTAAAATCTTCACGTTGTAAATTGGCCTTTGCTTGCCAAAATCAAAGCACTTTTTTCAATTACGACTTCTTGCGTTAACGTTTATTTCACAAGTGTATCAAGCGTCGATCAGTGTGACCAAACATTCGTATTCTGATAATCTCTAACATCGTGATTCTATCGATAACAACCATTATAGCTTATAGTGCTTTTCCACAGCGTGCGTGTCTGCGTTCAAGTTAAAATCGGCTCACACGCGTCAACAGCCCATATGAAATGTATGGGCTGTTAAGCTGCTGGATTTAGCCATTCCCTCAACTTCTCAGCCAAAGCGACGACACACCGCAATGGATGAGATCGAGCAGGAAAAATGAAAATATATTCGAACGGCCACTAAGCAGATTACTTCGCTGGTAGAGGGCAAAAAATGTTTCCACAGCGAAGCTCTAAAAAGTATTCAAAGCAAGAAAGAAAGGCTACCTTCGGCGCTCCGAAGGTAGTATACCCTTACAGTTGCTTAATATAATGAAACACTCTTGCTCATACAAAAAGAGAATGACGAAAAATGAATTTTCTTATTGAAATCAATATTTCTGAGCGATTGTTTCTATGACAGCTCTTATATAAAGTCGTCCGATTTTGACCAAATTCAATCAATAATATAATGAAACTTGCAATTACTGAGCTTGGTTAAGATGGTTTGAGAAACAAAAAAGTTGTTTATACAACGACGCATTTTTTAACAGATTGTTCCCATGGCAGCTATAAGATATAGTAGTCCGACTTCGATGATATTTTGTAATCATGCTAAAATAGTGCTAAAACTTATATTTGGTAAGTTTAGTTGAACTATTTCAAAAAACAAACATTTTCGACCGATCGTTCCTATGGCAGCTGTATGCTTAAGAGGTCTGATCCGACTGATTCCGACATATTATCTGCGTGCAGCACAAAAAAATCATCTGTACCAAGTTTCATCGAGATAGCTTCAAAATTGAGAGACAAGTTTACCTAGAAACAGATGGACAGACGGAGAGAAGGACAGACGGACGGAAAGGTATATCGACTCGTCTTGTCGTCCTGTTGAAAACTTCCGGCCAAAATTATAATACCCTTGGCAAGGGTATAACAACAATATTTAATAATAATAATAATAACTAGTTTATTCATGTTATTCACTTAATTTTTTTCAAATAAAATAGTGTGTAATAAAATATAAAGAATTATTAAATTGTCTTATAGGCTGATTCCACATGGAAATCATTTTTCGAATGATCATTCATATATGAAAACCGCTTCCATTTTAAAAGTTACGAGAACGTGTGAGTGGTTGTTTGCTGTGTGTTGCGAAGTAAATGATATATCTTACATTGACATACTTAACATTTAGCGTATTCATAAAAAATTAAGAAATAAAAATTGGCGCTTAATTATCGGCGCATAAAAAGGCCAAGCGGAAGCAGCTGAACATAAAGGCAGGGATAATGACTTGGCTCCTTGGACAAAAATCCCAACTGAGCCTTAGAAACAAAGTGCTCCTTTACAAAGTAATGCTAACGCCAATCTGGACATATTGCATTCAGCTATGGAGTATTACCTCCAACTCCAATATTGAGATACTGCCAAGGTTTCAACACAAGCTTCTGCGCAGGATGGTTGGTGCCCCATACTATGTAACGAATACAACCCTTCATCGAGACCTTGGTGTATCGACCATTGCCAGCGAAGTTATCCGCTTCAGTGAGAAGCACATTGAGCGACTCCACCACCATGAGAATATGCTCGAGAAATGTCTATTGGACAACAGACCATTCTCTGGACCTACCATTTAGAGTACCAATGGAGTGATCCACAGGATCAGTGTATCAGTCATTACAAATGTTAACAAATTTGCTTATTGCCTGAATGAGGCAGATTGTAAATATAACATAACTAAAAAATAAAAAAATAAAAAATTTATCGTGTGAAATGTTTTATGATATTGCTCCAAAATCTAGTATTTTGTTTTTAAATACTGAAACAGTTCAGGGCGAATATTACAATTCTGAGAAAATGGCATGAAACTAACACTTAGCCATAGGCGAAAATGCTTCTTTGCGGCACGAATGGAGTTCTTTGTATGGGAATGTTAAAATCTTCCCATTCTTGCTCCCTGGATATTGCTCTCGGAGTTAATGTGAGAGTCATGGCAGCGTCCAGGGCATCCAACATTTATAGACATGAATCTGTATTGTAAAGCAAATTCACACAAGTGCTTATTTTTTACATATTATGGTAGACTATGTAATTGTATTTACCCATTGCCCCAAAGCACTGCGAAAACCCTATCTGCTCAAACCCGTTCACGCAATCCTTCACTCTCTCATCAGTCAGACAATTCGGTGGCAAATAGTCCGGAGCCATCTGGACTATAACTTCATTGCAGAATTTGCACACCATTGTCGTCGAAATATCGAATAGGGCTCCAATTGTTCGGTATTCTGCTATGACCCTAGCGTGTATAGGGCTACAGCGATTCGCTTGTCCAAGCGGATGGATAGTCGAAACGTGGTGCTAATTTTAGTCAGCCCGAAATGACGCGGAAGCTTTCTTAGAACATCAGAATTTTGTGGCACGTCAGTCTGCCAAAAGGATCCATGACGGGGCTTTTAATTAAATATTGTTTGTTAATAACCACTTTTGAATATAAACTGCATTGGTTTTAGCTTAACAAATCCCAGGCGCTTCGTGGATAACAATCCTCAAGTGCAGCAATCGGTGCAGCACACAAATCAATATAGTGCAATAGTGTTTTACATATTTTGGCTTGCTGTGGATCAACAATATATTTTGATTTATTCATTATAAATTTAATGTTTACTTTCGCATAAAAAATATTCGACGCAGCAGAAAGGGGCGATCAGATTGTTTTTGAACGCAAACGCAGAATGCTGTGGAAACACTTAACAGACATTTTCGAAAACAGGTGGATTCGATGACAAACGCATGGTTGTGGATATGTACTATTAACATAAACACTTAACATGAGTTCATAGTAGAGGTATTCACAATAAAATAATATACTATATGTATGTATAATAAGTAACTAAGTTTACAACTCGGCCAACCTGACCTTAGATCGACCTCGATCTTGACTATGAAAATATTGCAACAGTTTTATTTAATATTTGCATGCAAGGTTTTAATATATCTGCTTCTAATATTATCTTATATGGTAATTGTTTCAGTTGACAATTGCCTTAATTATCAGTATCTTCATATCTATCTATCATTGTTAAAAACACGATTAATATTATATCGATCACTAAACTATTCTGCAAACTTTTTACAAAGACCAGATGTTACATCTAAACTTCTAATAGCTACAAAATCTCCAACACTAAAATTTATTGGGGTCTATTCTTTAAATTACCTTTTTTCTTTAGGCATTCGATTATTTTCTGACTAGTTTCCTCTCTTATATTACTTAAATTTTTGGTTTCTCCTAATTGCAATTTTTCCTCTAAATACTCATACAAATCATATATAACAGGAACTCTTTGTTCATTTCCAAATAAAAGCAAACTTGAAGTTTCCCGAGTACTTAAATGTACCGAATCGTTTATCGCATATTCCACTTATAAATCAGTATACCAATCGCCTTGATTTATCGGATTTAATAATTTTCCTAACATTGGGGTCAATACTCTATTGACTCGCTCAACTTGTCCATTGGCCTGAGGAGCACAAGTTGCAACCTTCATATATGTGTCAAATGTTACGCTCCGATAAAAATGCACAGAATTCCATTGAAGTAAAACAACTTCCACAATCGCAAATAACCAGGTCTACTATAAAATTCGAAATACTTAGCCAAACTTGCATTTACCTCTTTCGTACTTGTATAGTTTGTCTAGGTGATCTTAATGTAGTGTATCAAACCGGTGCTTTAGGGATACTATGTTTTCACTGAGTTTGGTACTGAATGTAAAATACATCGGAAACAATTTCGAATTAAATATTCTGTTTTAATTTTCATTAACGGAAACCAGTGTCTCGTCCTCATATCATTCAAACATTTATCAACTGCTAAATGCCCTAATTTTTCATGACACCTACGAATTATTTGATCTTCCATATTATATGACTGTTGATTAATATATCATCTATTAAAGCAAACTCCTTTATCTGCAAGGTCTTTCCGTATTTTATTTATTGTTTTCTCTCTCATTTGTTCCGTTTGTAATACTAAATCTATATCATCCGGACTAACACAAACAACACCAATACACGTTTCTTTTAACGGTTTATCTAATTGTTCTTCTAACGATTTATCCAACAGTTCTTCTAACGATTTATTCAACGGCTCCCCTAACGATTTATCTAATAGATGCATTTTATTATTATCCTGTCGTTGAATTAGATCTGCTCCAAGCTCCCGAGAACTAGCATCTGTATTTAGTTCTGTTTCACGATTTGGATTAAATATTGAAAGAGCTGGCGTAGTCGAAAAGCGATATTTTAAATTCTCAAACACTTCCAACTGAAAGGCATCCATTGGAAGCGGTCCACCCTTTTTCAACAAATGAACTAATGGGCGTGCTATATTAGCATAAAACTGCACAAAACGACGAAAATAGGAAAATATTCCCAAGCACGATTGGAGTTGCCTTAGGGTCCTTTTCTGTACTGGGTACTTTTTTATACCTTCGATATGCGATTTATTCGGCAATATTCCTTTATTGCTTACACTACTATAATCCAAAACATCGATAATATTCCGCAAAACTATATTTTTCTTCATATTAATTTCTGAATGTTTTTCTGCTAAGCGACATAATAATTGCTTCAGAATCTGAAAATGTACATCTAATGTCCTTGTTGCAATTATTATATCGTCCATATATACTACAATCTTCTTTGCTGGCACCAAATCAATAAGACTATCTATATCTACATCTATAAAAGAGTTCGTACTGACTTGCGATTGGAGATGGCGATGGTGATCAACGCAAGGCCCAAACCAAAGAGCTAGAGATCTGAAATTTTCACAGTAGTTTCCTCTTCGGACGTAAGTGCGTAAGCTTGCAAAATGAAAAACAGTTGTATGACACTTTTTTGTTTTTCATCCGATCGGCTTAAACTTATTTTCAAAGACCATATTGAAAATTCATGAAAACTTTATACCAATTTTATGGAAAGTCTACCCCTGTAAGGAATATTGGAGGTTAAGGCTGTATGGGCAAAAAATGAATTTACATCCGATTTTCTTCAAACTTATTTCCAAAACTTTACATAACAAAATATCAATTTTGTAAAATCGAACCACAAAATCGGAAAATTACGGAAAATGTATGAAACTTTTTTGATTTTCATTTGATCAGCTTCAAACTTATTTCCAAAGCTCTACATAACAAAATATCACCAATGTAGTTTACAAATTTTGGAAAATTACAAAAATTGTTGGGTCAATTTTTTAAAAAAAATTATATTTATTCCATTTGATCGCTTCACGTAAAAAACTATAAACTCATATCCAATATCTTATTTCTGATCAAAGTTTGAAGCAACAGTAAAAACATTTTGCAATTCTAACAACCAATTACCACCAAGATCATTATCCAAACTTGATCCAACCTTAGATGCATAGCAAAGTAATTGTATCTTTAATATATTAGGAAACAGAGATGCACAAAATAATTTTGAACCATAATTATATTCATTTTAATTTAAATCCAATAATTTTTCTTTTACTTGAAATAATTTCAGTTGAAGGATGCTGATGGCATCTTTTTCAATTAAAATTGGCATAGGTAATAATAATTATCAACAATAAAAGTATTTATTTCATAGTCTTTTTCTTGAACTTAATAATACAGCTAATTGTTACATAGACAGCAATAAACGATCCAATTATTCCATGATATTTAGTGAAGGCAGAGTTGGGCAAGTCATGCCACCCATAAATTATTTGGTGTGTGCTAAGGGAGCATGACTTTAATGGCAGAATGGACCGTAATAACCATTTTCTAAATATCAAAAATAAGAAGTGCCGATTAAAATTTGCCAAGGAGTACTTGGATAAGGATTTAAACTTTTGTCAGACAGTAATAATCGGTGATGAGTCCAAATTTAATATGTTTGGCTCAGATGTAGCCTCATATGTGTGGTGTAAGCCGAATACAGAGTTGCAAGCTAAACATTTTAAAGCTACAGGCGGTGTAAGCCTTATGGTTTTTTCCATACAATATAGCGCGCGTCCATTAAATTTTTAATAGAAACATTAAATATCGAACATATCCACCTCATAAAAGCATTGGTTAAGGAATGTCCAAAATTACGCCGGAAGTGACCAAAAATCTGGTCGAATCCATGCAAAAGAGACTTAAATTGGTTGTAGACTAGAAGGGTTGTCGTACAAAATATTAAACTATTTGTATTTGCCTATAAACTTAGTTAAGATATGAATTTGTTACCTGGTTACAATAAGCTGTGAGATTGTTTTCGTTTGATTTTTTAGCTTTTAGATATTTTAAATATTAAAAAAAAATTATCAAAAATAAATGAGGTGAAATTTGAAAATTTAAAACATTAGACTAAACGAAATTTTGTGAACGTGCTTAAATAATACTAAAACTTATAAACAAAATGTTCGACTGATCGATTCTATAGCAGCTATATGCTTTAGTGGTCCGATCCAGCTGATCCGGCATATTATCTGCGTGCAGCAGAAATAAGCATCTGTACCACATTTCATCATAGCTTCAAAATTGAGAGACTAGTTTGCGTAGAAACGGACGGACAGACTGACGGACGGCAGACGGACAGGCGGACGAAACAATATCGACTCGTCTTGTCGTCCTGATCAAGAATATATATACTTTATGGGGTCGGAAGTGTTTCCTTCTATGCGTTTCAAACTTCTGGCAAAAATTATAATACCCTCTGCAAGGGTACAAAAATATGAAGTCCCTTGCTTTTGTAGTCTTGTAAAAGGACAGACAGACAGATGGACACATCTAGATTGACTCGACTATGGATAGTGTTCAATAATATATATACTTTGTGGGGTCGGATATGCTTTCTTATGTCACACACGTTTGCTTAAACCATTATACCTGTTTTACCCAATTGTAATGGGTTGAGGGTATAAAAAAACTCTCATCAAATGCATCAGCGTGGTCAACACGAATCTGCTTTATTTGTAACACCAACACCAATACTAATATATGTATTAAATCTAAGTCCCTTGGGCCATTACTTACATAAGTGGTAAAACCTTACTTGCAGCGCGGACGAAGGCTTTGATGGCACCTATGCCACTAATGTGGTGGTACGGAACAATGGCAGCTGCCTCTACGTGCCGCCCGGCATATTCAAATCTACGTGCAAAATCGACATCACTTGGTTCCCCTTCGACGATCAGCGCTGTGAGATGAAGTTTGGCTCCTGGACGTACGACGGCTTTCAGGTAAGTAAATCACGTTTCGTACTGCTGACTGATTATTTATACATCATGTATCATATTTGCCTGCAACTCGCAGCAAATAATAACATGCTGTCAACCTTTACATAATACCCTGAACCCCACCCTCAAATTCATTGATAATAAGTAAGAGTGCTCTAGTCAAGAGTGCCCGGCTAGGATATACCTTGAACCCAGGTCTTATATTCATTCATAATTATTTATCTGCATTCATACATAAAAACACACCCAAGCTGCGCGCTGCATTTCCGCATTTTTAATGGGTTCAGGGTATACAAATTCAAAACAATTTCGCTTAGGCGCTGTTTTGGGTTAAAATGTAAATTTTTTATAAAAAATTCAAACAAAGTTATTACACAGAAAAAAAATACATTCTAAAAATCAAGTTTAAAATACTTGATTTATCCGACAGAATTAAATGTTAATGACTCAGCATTTAAGAGGCCAAATAAGCCTAAAATACTTGATTAAAGTACGAAATTCTTAGAACAATCCCGTAAAAAAATATATAAGCTGAGAGAGAAATAAAATTGGCTCGCGCTCTCTCGATTTGTTTCTCATTCTTTTGCTGTATAGGGCATTTGTTTTGGTGCTCAGTGCGTCTTGCAAACGAGAGTTGTGCGGGTTCAACTCCTGGTTCAGACTTAAGTTTTTTTAAGTTGTTTTTTATTTTTTTAATTTACAAAATTAAATTTGGTTTATAATACTTAAATAAGTACAATATTTCGAGTACTAGCAACTTGCTCTGCTACGCAATTAAATTAAATTATACTGTCGGCTTATGTGAGAGTTTAGCTGTTGAGTATCGAATAGGTTGGATAGCTCAGTGGGAAATCACAAGCCTTGCAATCAGAGGAAGGTCCCCCGGGTCTCCGGGTTCTAGTCCTGGCGAGGTCAAGTCCTTAAGATTTATTAAAATGATGCAAATCGATATGAGGTAGATAAATTTTCTAAATATATATTGATATTGTAAGATTATTGTGTTTAACAGCAAAAACTATATAACAAAAACAAGTAAGAGTGCTCTAGTCGAGGGTGCCCGACTAGGATATACCCTGATCCAAGGTCTACATTCATTGAAGTTATTTATCTGCATTCATACATAGAAACACACATATACAAACAAAAGCTGCTTGCTACGCGCGTCATACATTTGCTTTGATTCTTCTTCTTCCTTTGGCTTTAAACTATGGTACATTGAATCGTTAATAACTTCTTTGTTTATTGTTTGATCAAAATGAAATTTGTAGGACACAAAACGGGCATACAAATGTGCTACTATGTAAAATCCGAAGGTCATTCGTTTTAAATTACGTATTTTACGATTTCTGTGAGATTGGAGAGGGATATCCAAAAAGTGAAATGTATTTTACCTTTGTATGCTATAGGAGAATATATTTTCCAAATTTGGTGACTCTACATTTTATTACTTTTAAGCTATACCTTAAAAACACTGTTCTGGAATCTTAATTTATCGATAACTTTTGAAAGAATTAAGATATCAAAAAAATATGGTAAGTTTGTTTTGAGCCGGCAGTACAGTAACTTAAACTTAAATATAAAGTCCCTAGCTTTTATAACTTTCAAGTTATACCCGAAAAACACTTGACTGGAATCGAAATTTATCGATAACTTTTGAACGGGATAAGATATCGAAAAAAAATGATAAACTTGTATTGACCCGGCACTACGAGAACTTATATTTCAAATATGAAGTCTCCAGCTTTTGTAGTCTCTGAGAAACACGCGTTCATACAGACGGACAGACGGACACGAGTCGATATGGCCATGTCCGTCTGTCTGTCCGTCTGTATGAACGCGTGTTTCTCAGAGACTACAAAAGCTAGAGGCTTCATAATTGGAATATAGGTAGTACCGGGTCAATACAAGTTCAATTTTTTTTTTCGATATCTCATTCCGTTCAAAAGTTATCGATAAATATCGATTTCAGACAAGTGTTTTTCGGGCATAACTTGAAAGTCATAAAAGCTAGAAACTTTATATTTAAGTTTAAGTTACTGTACTGCCGGCTCTTAACAAACTCATCATTTTTCTTTCAATATCTCAATCTTTTCAAAAGTTATCGATAAATTAAGTTTCCAAAACAGTGTTTTTAAGGTATGGCTTAAAAGTTATAAGACGTAGAGTCACCAAATTTGTTACATATACTCTCCAATAGCATACAGAGGTTAAATGCATTTCATTTTTTGGATACCCTTCCCCGATCTCCAAGAAATAAAAAAATACGTATTTTAAGAGGTATGACCTTCGGACTTTACATAGGCTCACATTTGTATGCCATCTTTGTGTCCTACAAATTTCATAACGATCGGACAATAAACAAAGAAGTTATTAACGATTCAATGTAACATAGTTTGGGCCAAAGGAAGAAGAAGAAGCAAAGCAAATGTATGACGCGCGTAGCCAGCAGCTTTTGTTTGTATATGTGTGTGTGTTTCTATGTATGAATGCAGATAAATAACTTCAATGAATGTAAGACCTTGGATCAGGGTATATCCTAGTCGGGCACTCTCGACTAGAGCACTCTTACTTGTTTTAGTCTATTCTTTCCCATGGTTGTTTGCGAAAATCTTCTGAGATTGTAGTCACTTAGGAAAATTCTAGCATGAACGAGATCTGGTGCATCTGCCCAGCTTGACTGCCTTAGTTGCGTTTCATCTTTCCCAAGATACTCCCGAATTGAGTGCATCCCTATGCCTCAAAACGGTTTTAGTCCTATAAGGGCTCAGCTCCCATCCTGTCCAACTTATCTGCTGCTTCGTATCCTGCTATATCTTTGTGTCTTGGGATCCATCATAAACCTATTGTACGATCCTAGTTGATCTAGCTTGGTTCGAACTTCCCGAACCAACTTAGACGTTATTGCTGTCCATCTGAGTGCACTTAATGCCGGCTATAGGAGAGGAGTCAATATTTCTATCCCGATTGTTGCGTTTTATGTCGGTGATGTAACACATCATTTTCCGGATATACTACGACAAGTATAGACTGCTCTAGGGCACTTTGTTATCGCTATGTTTGCTATGATAACAATGCTGTCGGAATAGCCCTTTATACCATTGCTGTCAAGTCTTCGGAGCAGTTCATCTACTAGTCGGCTCCAGAGTAATGTAACAGCACTGCCTTTGGGGATACCCTCTTGTGGTCGTGACTGTAACTTTACTTTCATATACTGTTCATGTGGCTTGTCTATACATGAACGGAGAGGATAACCATCTACTGGTTGCTTGGTAAGGGCAGCATGAACAGCTTCATGCTATGTATTGTCAAAGGTGTCATCTATGTCTAGGAAGACACGATTTGCCACCTACTTATTGTCTATTGCAATGTTCAGATTGCGTTGATATTGATCAAGCGCAGTGACGCAGTGTGTCATGGTGAGTAACGCAACAGTGAACATTGTGCTTGAGGGTGCTGGCTAGGCCATGCCCTTTTAGCCCTTTAGGCGTCACACAGTAAGGCCTTCTGACTTTTTGACTTATTTTCTAAATTTGTTATGTAGTATCACTAAGCATACAACACATAGAGGCGTCAAATCGACTAAAAAGTGGTCGCATAAAATTTTTGAGCTGGACGATCCCAAGCAGCTTCGTGTGCTGCGACTGCGACATGAAGGCAAAGCGCAGCAGGCAGGCAGAGAATATTCTTCTGGCGATCAGCGGCATACAGCGCCGAACTCATTGCTTGCTCTGGCTTCGCTGCCGCAACATCTATTTCGACGCTCCGAAACGCTTACATATATGCAAATTAGCAGCAACACATATATATTCAATCACAAGAAGACATGTGGCCATTGCTGTGAATTTACGGCGTTGCCTGTTTTCTGTAGTCGTTCGAGCTTGTAGGTAGAGACGGGGCGGGGGTTGCAATAGTTCTATGAGGCAGCCAGTGGCCGAAATTTAGATTTTTCAATTTCAGCCAGCGGTGCTTCTCTTCGAAATGGAGGGTATTAGGGCATAATTAATATGTTTGCAACACTTACTGGCAATTAACATTAAAAATCCATTTAGTCATAATTATTAATTATTGATTAATACATTTTGTTATCAAAGAACTATCACCATTAAAAACAATATCTTTTCGTTTATGTTAATAGTTTAATTTAATATATTTATTTATTGGCAACTAGAGGCAGTCACATAGAAAATTTAAAAAACTTAGGAAATTAAAATTAATATTATAAAAAAGAGTAATAAGTTAAATATTTTTGGTAAGGGTATCTATGCGCTGCCGTTTAATGGTTTAGACATTATTATTAAAATTATTGTTATTACGAAATTCAACTGCACTGTATATTCTCTTAAAGTCAAAGTAAGACTATGACTCTCCACAGGAATGCAGGCACATTTGTAAAAATTTAGGGCCGTTCCCGGTATAATAAAAAAAAGAAATACACTTGTCCCAATTTTGTTAACTAAATCAGGTACAAGCAAGTGGTGATTTTTTTTCACCCAATGAAAATTCCCATGAAAAAATTCGGATGGAAAACAAAAAAAAATGTTTTTCCGCCATTTTCCGACTTTGGGGTGGTTTTTCAAAAATGTAAAAGTCATATTTTCTATACTTTTGTATGTGTAGTTTTGATGATGAGTTTGAAACTGATCGGCTGAAAATCAAAATAGTTTTATAAAAAAGTTTTCCCGGCATATTCCGACTTTGGGGGTCAATTTTCCAAAATTTTAAAATCACATTCTTAATATTTTGTTTTGTAGAGCTTCGAAAATAAGTTTCAAGAAAATCGGATGAAAATTAATTTTTTTGCCATACAACCTTGATCTCCCATTTTCCTCCCAGTGGGGTGCATTTTCCATATAATATGTATTCATTTTTTAATAAGTCTTTACATTGATCGTTGAAAATAAATTTGAAGCCGATCGGATGAAAAACAAAAAAAATGCATACAACGGCTTTTCCGCATTTCCCGAGCTTCTGTATAGAATTTTCCAAAATCGCTTCTTCGTACGCACTTTCAGACTAAGAGAAAACTGCTTTGAAAATTTCAGCTCTCTAGCTTTTATGGTTTAGGCCCTGCGTTGATCACCATCACCAATCAGTACGAACTGTTTTATATATATAGTGATTTATTCATTCATTCATTCATTCATTCACTTACACTTAGTAGCCACATATATCATACATTAAATACTGTAAACACATCACCCATCATACCCAAACTTTGGCGACAACAACGACAATGGTCAATCTGCCTAAAACGTAAACAGCCGTCCAAGCTACCGGCATAGACATAAACAAATTCGAAAGATCACGCCCCTATCGGTGTTTCCACCAAATACGCTCCTGCGCAACAAATGCAGACGTTGCACAAATTTCGGCTGACGCAATGTCAAATCATGAAGAGTAAGATCAAGAAGAGAATTGATCTAAGAGAATTTAGAAGCTCATGCAAAAGCCCAAAAAACTTAAAGCCGAGGTTTCTTCAACGGCCACGCATCAACAGCCTATTGAGTTCGATTTGATACGCAACCGATTAAGGTCGTAACCGTGCGGCTGTATAAGATTATATTATTAACTTCAGTCCGTGTAAGAATTACTCCATAATATTGTAAAGTGTTTAAATAAAGATAAAATTATATTTTTTTAATAAATCTTTTAAACTAAAATACAATTATATAGATAACACAATGTAGACGGTGTTAACAACTGGAACAGTCTAAAGAATGTTCTGTCTATAAACGCATAATGCTACAAAGAAAACAAAAATTCGAAACACCTAACCAAATTAACAAACAACTAAAAACGCAGGTTCCGCCTTACCAAAACACTAGTGGTTACCCGCACCATGCTTCTTAATAATAAGATCGTTCCTCAAATAATAAGATCGTACCTCCAAGAACATTAAAAATCGTCTAATATATACACTGCTGACGCTGGAGTTCCACAAGGGAGTGTATTAGGCCGAGTTCTGTACACAGTTTTTACGGCCGATATACCCATAACAAATGCTGTTGAGGTAGCAACATATGCTGATGACACCGCAATAATTGCTACGAACCATGACCCAGTTGTCACATCCAATCAACTTCAAGAAGAACTTGGTCTAATTGAAGAATGGTTAAAAAAGTGGCGAATAGTGGTGAACGACCAGAAATCAGTGCATATCACATTCTCGCTAAGACGCGGAAACTGTCCCCTAGTAACGCTAAATGGCTCCACCATCATAGTTAGTGAAACAGTGAAATACCTGGGAGTACACCTCGACAAGCGACATACTTGAAAGCAGCACATCAAGGCAAAGCAAACACAGCTAAAGGCAAAGACCACAAAAATGTACTGGCTGCTAGGACCACGTTCCCAGTTAAACCTTGAGAACAAAATACTGCTATACAAGGCAGTTCAAAAGCCAGTATGAACATACGCGATGCAACTATGGGGAACAGCGAGCAACTCAAGCATAGAAATCCTGCAGCGATATCAGTCTATGATTCTTGGAACTATAACAGGTGCTCCTTGGTATATGAGCAATTATGACAAAATGCATTTTGTTAAAGATGATATACACACAAATGCAGAAAGATACATAAATAGGCTACATGAACATGAAAATAACTTGACACTAGGACTATTAGACAACACTAGCAATCTACTGCGACTAAAGAGATTTTACGCCCTTGACCTGCCATATACATTTACAAATACTCAGCTAGCAATATGTAAATATATGGATTGAGTTCACTGGAGCTCAATCCATCCGGTTAAGGAATTAAATGTTAGCCAATATGTTTATTGTATAAGACAGATTACAAATAATATTTTCTGCAACAGTTGTCAGCCATTTTAGAGGAATCTCCAAATTTTAAAATTACGTTGATATTTTGTTATGTAGAGTTTAGAAAATAAGTTTGAAGCTGATCGGATGAAAAAAAAAAAAAAACTTGAAATTAAAAACGGGAAAAATGGGTATAATGGTTTTGTGCAAAAGTATGTAACAGGCTTAAGGAAGCATCTCCGACCCCATAAAGCATATATATTCTTGATCACTATCAATAGCCGAGTCTGTATAGCCATGTCCGTCTGTCCGTCTGTATGAACGCGCGTGTCTCAGAGACTACAAGAGCTAGAGACTTCATATTTGCAATATAGGTTCTCCTAGTGCCGGCTCAGTACAAGTTCAACTTTTTTTGATATCTCTTCCCGTTCAAAAGTTATCGATAAATTTCGATTCGAGACCAGTGTTTTTTGGGCATAACTTGAAAGCTACAAAAGCTAGAGGCACCATATTCACAATATATATTTTCGTATAGCATACAAAAGTTCAAAATGTCTTGTTTTTTTGATACCTTTATCCAATCCTCCATAAATCGAAAAATACGTATTTTTGAAGATATAAGCATACTCACATATTTATGTGCCATCTTTATGTCCTACAAATTTCATAACGATCGGACAATAAACAAAGAAGTTATTAATGATTAAATGTAACATAGTTTTTGGCCAATGGAAGAAAAAGAAGCAAAGACATTGCATGACGTTCGCAGTAGCAGCTTGTGTTTGTATGTGTGTGTGTGTGTATGTGTTTATATGTATGAATGCAGATTAAGAATTATGAATGTCAGAACTGGGTTCAGGGTATATCCTAGTCGCGCACTCTCGACTACTTACTGTTTTTTTTGTTTTTTTCTTACTTGTTTTTTTGATACCTTGATGAGTTTGTATCGAGCCGGCAGTACAGTAACTTAAACTTAAATATAAATTCGCTAGCTTTAATGACTTTAAAGTTATGCCCGAAAAACACTTAGCTGAAATCGAAATGTATCGATAACTTTTGAACGGGACGAGATATTGAAAAAAAATGATGATCTTGTATCGTCCCGCCACTACGAGAACTTATATTTCAATATAATATAATAATATGAAGTCTCAAGCTTTTGTAGTCTCTGAGAAACACCCGTTCATACAGACAGACAGACGGACATTAAAATGGGAAAAAAGGGTATAATGGTTTTGTGCAAAAGTATGTAACAGGCATAAGGAAACATCTCCGCCCCATAAAGTATATATATTATTCATCACTATCAATAGCCGAGTCGATAAAGCCATGTCCGTCTGTATTAACGCGCATTTCTCAGAGACTACAAAAGCTACACAGAGAAAAAAATCAAGACCATTCGGTCTTGAATCAAGACTAACAGTCTCAAAAGTACGGTAATACGCATTTGTCTTGAATCAAGACCAAAAGTCTCATTTCAAGACCAATATTTTAAGACTGGCAATCTTGAATCAAGCTTGGTTTGGTTCGTTTTTAAGAACGAAACAGTATCGAATCAAGACCACAAATTCTTGATTCAATCCCATTTTTGCGGCAATAAATAAAAAAAGTTTTTTTTTTGTTGGGTGGAGAGGGTTGTGTTTTTGTGGGAGTGGCGGGTAGGTTGGTGGGGGGCGGCGGCGTGGAGCGTTTTATTTGAAATTAACCGAGCATGTATAAATTATATTTAGTTTAACTGCGGGTTGTTAGCACAAAATACACCTCGTTATACGCTTCGAGAGCTCGCGATAACTACAAGAACATAATTTCTTATAAGCTAAGCTAGCCCTGCACTCTAAACTTGCTGACTCCGCGCCTCGTGCCTGGTGTCGCTTAGCGGACGCTGACGTCGCGGGGTATTGACCGCAACGTTGTTGTTGACTGTCGCGTTGGGTTTCCGATGTCGTTGCAGAGCGCTAATAGCTGATACTGCATTTCCCACGCTATTACACTTCTTCGGTTTGGCAACTTCTTTGTTGCCGGGTGATTGTGTTAACTCCTCCCTCGCTTAAGTGAATGACGTCCTCGGATTTCTTGAAACCCTTGATGAGAGTCAGTATGTCATGTTGTCCTCGAGTTGTCTGACGCCTTTTATAAAGTTTTAATGATGCGTAGCAACAGACCAAAAAGATGGTCACGGTCATTCCAGATATTATGGGACGTTTTACTAGTCCCTTCTCGATTTCGCCAATGTAGCGTGCGTTCGCTATACTTAGTCTTCGTAGGTGAGGAAGGCGTAATATTTCCTGGTGGCCTGTTATGTTGACCAGTGTCAATGTTGCTGGGCTGGGAGACTTCTTTACGTAACTCCTCAGGTTCCGGTATAGAGAACCGTTGACCAAGACTTCGTCATCGAAAGTAAGGAGAAACGTACCCGTAATATTTTTTTCTTCGCTGCCACTTATTGAGACTATGGCGGTTTCATCGTTGATGATGATGACGCCGTCATCGATGACTGTGAGGGACTCGAGATGGCTGGGCCGGGTAGTACAATGGGCTATGCCACCAGAGTGAAGTTGTTGAGCGCATGTCGTGTAAGGTAACCTCCTGCAGAAAGTTGTTGTGAGCGTAGCGCTACAGTTTCCGATTGGTAGTATTTCTTTACCGCAGTCGGCTATGATGTTTTTGTCAGCAAAGTTTAGGATAGTGTGATTATGCTGTACAGGGTACAAAAGTAATTTTTTACATACTAGGCTAGGCTTAGGGTATTTAATTAGAAAGTGTAAAAAATTATTATTTAAAAGAACTTTTATTTGGGCTACTTCCATTAAGTCAGTAATAGTAATGTTAGTAGAACACTCATTGATAATGCTTTGTAAGTCATTGGAATCTAGTATTGCTGGGTTGATGATCCCAATCTTTGTGAGGGTAATGGAAAGCATTAAAGCTTCGAGTTCTTAAATTAGTATCCTGTTTCTTGAAATCAATGTCTCATATAAATTGTCTGTGTTTATTTGTTTAGATTTAGATTTTTGAATTAGAATGTTTACTGTGTCTGTTAGCTTATTTATTTGCCCTTGGGTCTTTGTGTTAATGTCTATTTGTCCGTTTGCGAACTCGATGAGCTCCTGTTGGGTCAATTTTACCCTTTCAAAGTCATCAAAGTCCGGGGTTCCAGCAACTACCTTTAGAACCGTGCCTAACAGGTTGATGCTTCTAGCGTGCCTATGGTGAATATTTATGGTTGCTAAGAGCGTTCTCATATGTCTTATGTCCGAGTCCAGTATCTGTCGCATGTGTGATTGGGGAAAGTGATTCCTAAGTTTTTCCGTTTCGCTTGTTATTGCTTCGTACATTGATAAGTTGCTTGAATGCTTTAGGTATTGGAAGTCTTCCCAGATTGTCGTGTCTCCGTCCATAATTGGGATGTAGTCTGCGTTCGAGTAGTCAGTCATTTTCGCCGTTGTCATTGTGACGAGAAATAGAATAGTCCAAATCCTAGGGTGTCCGTAAAAGGAGGAAATTATGTTATAGCTATTTTAAATTGTCTTCCAAAACAATTTTTTTTTTTTCCCCCCCACCCCCCCCCCCATTTTTCCCCCCCCCCGCCCCATTTTTTTTTCCCCCCCCCACCAAACCTAATAAAAAACCCAAAAAACAAAAAAATTTTTTTAAATTGTCCTTATGAACCACCCTCCCTTTTATTAAGACTGTGGTCCCCAAGTCTGATTCCACAGTTGCTTCGGTGTACAAAGGTGTGAGTTTATTCCCTAGTCTCCTGTTTGATTTCACAAGTACCTTGTCTCCTACTTGGAAATTTCTATTCTGTCTTACTTCATTCAATCTTTGCCTTTGGATGTTTTGTGCCTTAATTATTTTATTTCTTATTTCTGCATCTGGGGGTAATGAATGGATTATATCTATGGGTCGTTTGTTTGTGACTGAGTGAACTGTCCTGTTGTATTCTATGTTTGCCTGAAGATCAGTTCGACTGTGTCAATGATATTTCTTTGGGTCTTAAGACATCTTGCGATTTCCACAAGAGTACTGTGGAATCTCTCTACTTGTCCGTTCGAAGTACTATGAAGTGGTGGTGCGTGTACAATTTGGACGTTAAATTGGTTATTTAGAAGTGACTTTATTGTCTCGGATTTTATTGAAGGTTCGTTATCGCAATATACCGTTTTGGTATGGTGATAGAAATTCATAAGCTGGAGGATTGCTGATTGTACGTCTACTATTGTTCTGGAGGCAATAGGTTGGACAATAGAGAATTTAGAAAGTTTGTCTATACAGGTAAGAAAATATTTCTTGTCGGTTGAAAATATGTCAATGTGTAATATTTCGCTTACATGTAGAGGAATAGGTTATTTCTCCAAGTACTTGTTTCTGAGGATGTCGGTCATATTTTGCCCTTTGACAAATTTTACAATTTGTGACAATTTCGTTTGCTAGATGGGTCATCTTGGGGAAAAAATAGTCTTGTAGAATTTGCTTCACATTTTCTTGCGCGACTCTATGCGCTCTGTTGTGTTCCGTGACGACTATTTCCTTCTGTTCGTTTTTGTTTAAAATGTCAGTTACTATGCGTTTTGTGTGACGGAATGTTGTCGTTGGGTATGTTTCTACTAGCTTATGTTGGAGGAATGTTAATATTGGTAGTTCACAAAAAATTGCGTTTACTACGTCTTTCTTGACAGCGTCGCATACCTTTTGGATTAGTGTTTCTTTATCCGAAAATTTTTGAGATGTCGAGTTTTTTCACCAAACATAATAACAGTTCGATTTGAGGCAGCTGTGCTTTCTTCTATTATTATTTGATTACGAAAGCAATTGACCGGTTTGTCTGTTGATTCGACAGTATAGGTAAGTGATAGCTCGCTATGTATCTTGGCAATATCGGACTGTGCATCTTCTTCTAACGCGTGGATGTTTTGACGTGACAACGCATCAGCGACGTAATTCTCTTTCCCTGGCTTGTAAAAAATCGGTGCATTATGCTCATCAATGAAAGCTTTCCAACGCTTAGTTTTTGCATTAGGGTTACGATCAGAGACGGCGAATGTTAGTGGTTGATGGTCTGTGAAAATATTTAAATTTTTGAACCCGTACAGATAGTTTCTGAGGTTTTTCAGAGCCCATACTATAGCAAGCAATTCCCTTTCGTTTGTTGCGAAATTAAGTTCTCTATCCTTTAAAGTCCTTGATATCATAGTTATGGGCTTTCCGTCTTGGGATAATACCGCTCCTAAACCAAAGGATGAAGCGTCTGTTGTTAAGTCAAACGGTTTCCTGTAATCAGGATAGAGTAACATTACATTTTCAGATGCAAGGATCCTTCTAAGCTTCTCGAATGCCTCGCATTGTTTTTGGTCAAAGTTTACTGCTATTTTTTTTGACTGTCCAGCGCTTATTTTGCAATTTTCCCCTTTTAAAATATCAGTTAAGGGTTTCGCTATCGATGCGAAGTCTTTAATGAAGCATCTATAGTAACTTGCTAATCCAAGAAAGGATCTGACATTGAACAATGTTGTTGGTTGTTCGTAATTACGAATGGCTACAACTTTGTTAGGGCATGTTGTAATGCCACCGCATGATACAACGAAACCTAGGAATTTGACACTATCTTTAAAAAAATTGGATTTTTCCCGAGAAATCCTCATGTTGGCTTCGTACAATTCATCCAATACCCATGCTATGTGTTTTATTTGGTCATCCATGATCTCTGAAAAAATAATGACGTCATCGATGTAAACATAGCATGACTTCCCCATCTGTTCTCTAAGTACGTCGTCAATGGCTCTTTGAAAAATACTTGGCGCATTTTTCAAAACGAAGGGAAGTATACAGAACTCGTATTTCCCGTTTCCTACTGAAAAAGCTGTTTTTTCCCTATCTTTTTCTGTAAGTAGAATTTGGTGAAAACCCGACTTCAGATCCAGTGTTGTAAAATGCTTTGCTTTCCCAAAATTTGACAAAATCGAGGTTACATTTGGGATAGGATATTTGTCGTCTATTGTTTTCAAGTTTAGTTTCCTGAAGTCGATAACTAAACGTTTTTTTCTGTTCCCATGTTCGTCAGTCCCTTTTTTATCGACCACCCAGACGGGGTTGTTGTATGGAGACCTTGATGGTCTAATTATGCCGTCTTTCAGTAAGTCTCGCGTTTCAGAATTTACAAATTCTGCTACGCCCATGGGATACGGGTAAAGCTTTGAATAAACATATTCTTCATTTTCGGTTCGAATGGTGGCAACGATGTTAGTGTTGTAGGGTAGTGCATCGTCGGGGTCTGCAAAAACGCCGGTTCGATTTCCCAACATTTCTTGAAATTTTACTGTGATTTCTTGGGGCACTTCTATACTTTCGATTTTAGTGAAATTTACACTGCAACATTTAAGAAATTGTATTCTTTCGGACTCAATATCGGTTCTTAATTTGTGATTCTTGAAATCTAGTTGTACGTTTGTCTGTTTCAGTATGTCTAGTCCGATTATTCCGTCAAATGTCGTTAGATTATTTAATATAAAAAATGTCGTATTTTTGTTAAAAATATGCATAACACATTTCTGGTTTACTGTATTAAAGCCGTGAATTGATTTTACGCGAAAAGTTTCGTTTACGGGTACGACTCCTTTTAACTCTTGTAGTGGTTTAATATAATTTTTTGAAGCCCCCGTGTCTATTAAGAGTTTAATTGTTTTCCCTGCGATTGTTCTCTCTATGAACGGTAGCAGGGATTTATGTCTAAAAAATTAATCTGATCGTATTCTGCGAGGTCATCGCTAATGTTGTCTACTTCCTGATTTGCCTCAGTCTGGTATTCCAGGTCGTCCTGGTCAAGTGGGGTGTCATCTTGGGTCAGGTGATTCATTCTTTGCTGTTTCGGTCCTGTAAACCTTGCAGTGCCACTGTTTGGCCTTTTGTCAGTTTGTCCTGGGTTATTGTAGTAGGCATTACTTTGGCCATTCTGTTCGTATTGTGTGGGTTGTCTAAAACGTGATGATTGGTCTGTGTCCATAGGTTGTGGTTGTTCTCTTTTTTGAGTAAAACCCGTAGGGGGTCCTTGTCGCTTATTAAAATAGGGGTTTTTTCCTTGCGGGTTATTACTATTATCTCCTGCCGAACTTCTATCTTTGGCGTGTTGTCTCTGTTCGTTTCTTTGTGCCTTTTCCTCTACACTCCTAGCAAAATTGCTGCAAACGTGTAACGTTCATGGTTGGATTCAACTTCTTGAGCTAATGCCAAGGCGGACGGAAGGTCTTTCGGTCTTGCTGAGAACAGAACGTTGCTTAATGATTTCTTAGTTCCTGAAATGAATACACGTAATGCGTCCATTCTATATTTTTCGTTCAGTGTCACAGCAATGGTGTTGTCGTATGTCATGATTGTTTTGTTTGTAAGTAGTGTAAGTTTTTTTTCTACTTCGTCATAGTATTGCAGAAGTGTCAAATTTCCCTGCTGGAGCGTCGACATTTCTTGTTCTATTAAATATATGGGACGTTTGTCCGCATATGTAAAGTCGAGTCGATTTATTATGGCCTTGAAATGTAAAGGCGTGTCGAATGACGCTAGTACCATGTCAGCTGGTCCCTTAATTTTGTTTCTCATTATAGCTAAAGCTTGATAATGTTTTGAACTGCCGTCATATCTTTCATAAGTTTTATAAGCGGTGTGTGCCGCTTTCCTCCATGAAACGTATGTCTCATGTTTTCCTTCAAAGTCTGGCAAAGATTTTACAATGTCTAATGTTTCATTGCACGTAATTGCACTAATTCGAATTTCTGCGTCTTTGTACGTCTCTACCTCTGGGGTCCCAACACTGATGTTGCCTAAACGTTGGTTTAGATCTTGTATTTGAGCATCAAAACCCCTCTTTTGTGCGGCAAGTGCATTACTAACCGCGGCTTCTATCATTGCCTGCAATTGTTCTTGGGACATTGTCATGTTTATTAATTTTTCGGTTTCGTACTGATTTTGTATGCAGTCTTTACTGCTGAATTTTTTAAATTCTTTTAGTAAACTTTCTAATTCACTATCACTATCACTCATATGAGACTTCAATTTGTGATTAATTTAAAAATTTTTTCTTCACAAAGATTGGGGGTTTCACTTTGTATGCAATATAAATTTAAAGGGTATCAATGAGCGGTCTACTTACATGCTCTTATTAATTATAATTCTTATAATTGTTTATATTATGCTGCTGCTGCCGTCGGTGGTGACGTCTTATGCTGCTTCAGTTCGTATGGAGTTGTTTCTGTTGCTGCCGTCGGTGGTGACGTCTTATGCTGCTTCAGTTCGTATGGAGTTGTTTCTGTTGCTGCCGTCGGTGGTGACGTCTTATGCTGCTTCAGTTCGTATGGAGTTGTTTCTGTTGCTGCCGTCGGTGGTGACGTCTTATGCTGCTTCAGTTCGTATGAGTTGTTTCTGTTGTGCCGTCGGTGGTGACGTCTTAGCGTCGTCGTATGGAGTTGTTTCTGTTGCTGCCGTCGGTGGTGACGTCTTATGCTGCTTCAGTTCGTATGGGGTTGTTTCTGTTGCTGCCGTCGGTGGTGACGTCTTATGCTGCTTCAGTTCTGCTGTCGGTGTTGACGTATTTTTTGTTTGGTTTGAGAGGTTCGATTTTATTTCGGTTGGGCGCCAATTATATTGAGTTTAACTGCGGGTTGTTAGCACAAAATAAAGACTCGTTATACGCTTCGAGAGCTCGCGATAACCGCGAGGTTTAATAAATCAAAATCAACTAAACTACAAGAACAGAATTTCTTATAAGCTAAGCTAGCCCTGCACTCTAAACTTGCTGACTCCGCGCCTCGTGCCTGGTGTCGCTTAGCGGACGCTGACGTCGCGGGGTATTGACCGCAACGTTGTTGTTGACTGTCGCGTTGGGTTTCCGATGTCGTTGCAGAGCGCTAATAGCTGATACTGCATTTCCCACGCTATTACACTTCTTCGGTTTGGCAACTTCTTTGTTGCCGGGTGATTGTGTTAACTTATACATCATCATATATATACTACAATTTGTTTTCTTTTGTTTGTTTAGTGATATAGTTTTTTTTGCTGTAAAGAAAATGTATTTACTTCATATCAAATTTGCATCATTTAAATCATTTTTAAAAATCTTACCCGAGTAGTAACCGCGTGCGACGGGACTAGAACCCGCGCTCGCGCCTGTTTGCATGGCCGATCATGTATATGTATATGTAATTCGCGACTAAACTCTAACATAAGCCGACAGAATATTATTATTATAATTAAATTGCAAAGAAGACCAAGTTGCTAGTACTCGAATTATTGTACTAATTTTTGTTATATATACTAAATTTAATTTGGTATATAAACAAAGAAAAAAGGTACAAATAAAAATAGAACTTAAAAAAACTAAAGTCTTGACCGAAAAATGAAACCGCACAACCATCGTTTTCAAAGCGCACACCTTACCCACAGAGCTAACCCAGCACAAATGCCCGAGAGAGCAAAGGAATGCGAAACAATATGAGAGAGCGCGAGCAAATTGTCTCAAATTTGTTCTCTCTTTTGCATTTCAACCACCATTCAAGACGCAAATCGGCTTAATCTGAGAATTATTGGTCTTATTCCAAGCTAAATCCGAAATCAAGCTCGAATTGGTCTCAATCTATGACTGATTATCCCGAATCGGTCTTCAAAATTCAAGACTTTGGTTGGTCTCAAGTTAAGACCAATCAAGCTTGATTTTAGACCGGCATTTTTCTCTCTGTGTAGAGACTTCATATTTAAAATAAAAATTCTCGTAGTGGCGGGACAATACAAGTTTATCAATTTTTTTTCGATATATAGTTTGGAAGAGGCCGCAGAGCAACGACGGATAAGTGGTTTCTCAACGGAGAGGAGCTTGCAGTTGTAAATGAAGACAAGTACTTAGGAGTGACACTCACATCAAACCTTAACTTTGCTAAGCACTTAAATCAAAAACTAACAGCCTCCAAAATCGCCATAAACAGCACGTGGAAAAATATGCTCGGAAAAAAAATATCAGCCATAGCTCAAAGTACAAATTGTTCCTGGCCACTGCTAGGACCATTTTGTGCTATGCGGCTCCTATATGGGGAGTGGAAAAATATGATCAGGTGGAACGATTACAACGCTTCTACATCAAGAAATGTTTTCGTTTACCCTACAATACACCAAAATATGCATTGCATCTGGAAACGGGACTGTCGTCGATATATGTGTACACGCTGCAAATGCATTTTGCCTACATTAGAAAAGTCATGGCTATGGTAAATACGCGACTGCCGAAAATTATCAAAACAAGTTTACTTGAAAATAAAACGCAGCTCTTCCAGAAATGGGTAGACTTAGGGGAAGAGCATAATGTTGGCATCAAATTCATTGAAATATCTACGTGGGACAGGTGGCAAACAAATCTACTGAAGTGTATTGACAGCACTGAAAGAGTCAATTACGAAAGGCAAGCCAAACAAAGTGGTTCGCGAAGCACATACAAGCTTTTAAACAATGCTCTGGGAATCGACAACTGTTTTAAAGACGGCATACAAGCATACGATATTTCATTAATCTTTCGCGCGAGAACGGAGCTAATTCGATTAAATTATATTCCACACATCCAAGCTGCTGAGCCATGCTCACTATGCAATTTAGGCGAAAGAGAAGACATTGCGCATTTCCTGGCACGCTGCCCCATATTAAGAGAGATACGAGCGCTGTTTTTGGGCAAGCGAATATTGACGGCTGATGAAATACTAGAAACTCTAAATGGTGGAAACTGGCAAGCACTAACGAGCTTTTTGAAAGAGGCTATTAGATATCGAGATGACTTCTTGAGCGATTTGGGAGTTTAAATGAGAAGTCGTTCATGATAATCATCACACCTGGCATTAGAAAATTTTAGGGCTGACGGCCAAATGCCAAGCCCGTATATTCCGTATTAATTGTCTTATTATAATAATATTTTGTATTTATTAGTGATTTATGTATGTTTTATAAAAAAAAAAAAAAAAAAAAAAAACATTAAGATAAATAAATCAATACTACTACTACTACTATAAACGAAAAGATATTGTTATTAATGGTAATAGTTCTTTGATAACAAAATGTTTTAAATCATCAATTGATAATTATGACTAAATGGATTTTTAATGTTAATTGCCAGTAAGTTTTGCAAACATATTAATTATGCCCTAATACCCTCCATTTCGAAGAGAATACCGCGGGCTGAAATTGAAAAATCTAAATTTCGGCCACTGGCTGCCTCATAGAACTATTGCCGCCCCCGCCCCCTCTCAACCTACAAGCTCGAACGACTACCGAAAAAAGGCAACGCCGGAAATTCACAGCAATGGCCGCATGTGTTCTTGTGATTGAATATATATGTGTTGCTGCTAATTCGCATATATGCAAGCGTTTTGGAGCGTCGAAATAGATGTTGCGGCAGCGAAGCCAGAGCAAGCATTGAGTTCGGCACTGTGTGCCGCTGATCGCAAGAAGAATATTCTCTGCCTGCCTGCTGCGTTTTGCCTTCGTGTCGCAGTCGCAGCACACGAAGCTGCTTGGGTGCTGATAATTCCAAAATTTTATGCAACCACTTTTTAGTCGATTTGACGCCTCTATGTGTTGTATGCTTAGTGATATAACATAGTTTGGGGCCAATGGAAGAAGAACAAGTAAAAGTGCTCTAGTCGAGAGTGCCCGACTAGGAGATACCCTGAACGCAGTTCTTTCATTCATAATTCTTTATCTGCATTCATACATAGAAACACACACATAAAAATACAAGCTACTATTTGACCCCCGTATTGAACCTATATCCTTTCCTGAAGATCATTATCACCCAACTTTGGAAGTGTTGACAGATTTACCTATCCGGGGGACGAGCCCACGTACTTTACCTCCAGAGCGAGTTCGTCAATTTCGGAACACCGATTTTATTAAACTTACTCAGCTCTTATCCCAGACTGACTGGTCCCGGCTTTACAGATGTAGGGACATGGAAAGTGCAATCACGATTTTTTACGCAACTTTAAACTCATTATTTGATTTATGTGTCCCGGTTCGCAGTTCAAGGAAACTGGCTCTTGGATTTATCTATTTACTTGGTTGCTCGATCCAATTTCTCTGTCCTGAATAACCAATGCTACCAGGATTACCTTAGAAGTTGCAGGTTACAGATGCATCAACACTTCCATCAACCGTATTTTTTTACAAAACGACAGCTAACTTAGATCAGGCCATGGCCGATTTATTTGCTGAATTTTTTTAAACAACTTATAGTTTACCAAATTTTGAAGTGTTTTCGCCATATCCTTATAATGTAAATGTCTCTCATTGCATATCTGCACCTTTGATAACGGAAAGATTTTTGAGAAATTAATAATTTCTCAATTACAACATCCAATAGGGACATACCAAATTTCGTATCTTTATATTAACGCATTTTAAACTTTTTCAATGAACTGTCAATGTGAAAACGTTAGTTGAATTCCACATATTCATCATTGTAAAGTTCACGAACGAGCAACGGTTGGAAATTATTACAAATTACTACCGAAATTCTGAGTCGGCGGTCGCAACTTTAAGAGCGCTTACTCCAATTTTCGGCCTTAATAATCGTCCCGCCCGGCAAGCTGTGCGTGCTATAGTGGATAAATTGGAGTCCACATTTTCACTATTGGACGTTCCGGTTCCAAAAAGACGTCGTACCGCTCGAAGCGAAGGAAACATCGCAGCCGTAAGTACATCGATTCAAAATAAGCCAAATCAGTCGATTCCACGTCGTTCTCAGGAATTGGGCATCTCTCAAGCGACACTGTGACGTATTTTGCGAAAAGATCTTGGCCTACATGCTTACAAGATCAAATTGACTCAAGAACTAAAACCACTTGATCATTTGAAACGCTAAAACTTCTACAATTGGGTTCTGGCAAAGCTTGAAGAAAATTAAGAATTTTATCAAAAAATCATCTTCAGCGATGAAGCTCATTTCTGGCTCAATGGCTTTGTTAATAAGCAAAATATTCAGTTTTGGCCAGCAACAAACCCACATGTGCTTTTTGAGACATAGAGCATCCGCAAAAAATTATTGTTTGGTGCGGTTTACATGCCGGAGGTGTGATTGCGCCGTATTTTTTCGTGGATGACCGTCATGTTACCGTCAATGGAGAGCGCTATCGTGGTCTGTTGGAAGATTATTTGTGGCCAAAATTGGATGAACTTGACATCACGCGGCCGCCGCGTTCATGCGGTCTAACGCTATTGCATTTCTTTTTATGGGGCTTTATTAAGTCACAGGTCTGTGCCAACAAGCCAGCAACTTTAGACGAGCTCAGAGACAACATCGCACGCGAAATTGCCAACGATATGGTCGAAATGTGTGCCAGAGTGCTGGAAAATTGGGTCCACAGAATCGACCGCTGTTAACGGGCTCGTGGTGGTCATATGACCCAAATCGAACTCAATATCTCAAATATTTCTGTGTTTTATTAATAGATAAAATTGTTATGGAAAACCCTAATGGAAAACCCTATCCCTACTCCCAGAACTTTACTCTTACATCATCTTTCTAACATTTAAATAGTTTTTGTTTATTTGTTGTATTTGTATGTTCTATTCTTATTTCGCGATCTTCGTAGCCACACGTTATGCGGCGCGCCCTTCCGTCGCACAGTGGCGCCCGTAGAACAAGTGAGGTTGCAAAAATCAAAAATTTCATGTGCCCCAAAAATTATTAAATGAACTTTTTTCTAGGAAATTTTCCAACGATTTCAAATCAGCTATCCTTAATACAACCAGATATATGATTAAGAAGAAAAAGCCCTTCAAAGTTGCCTGATTTTCAGCAACACAATTTTAATGTAATTTGGTCGACTTTCAGATACAATATGTCAAAAACTAGGAAACATATCAACATTATTTTAAATTCTTTTGATAGATCTATTTATTAACAAGTAAGAGTGCTCTAGTCGAGAGTTCCCGACTAGGAGATACCCTGATCCAAGGTCTTACATTCATTGAAGTTATTTATCTGCATTCATACATATACATACAAAATCTGTTTGCTACGCGCGTCATACATTTGCTTTGATTCTTCTTCTTCCTTTGGCTTTAAACTATGGTACATTGAATCGTTAATAACTTCTTTGTTTATTGTCTGATCAAAATTAAATTTGTAGGACACAAAGATGGCATATAAATGTGCAACTATGTAAAATCCGAAGGTCGTATCCAAAAAGTGAAATGTATTTTACCTTTGTATGCTATAGGAGAACATATGTACCAAATTTGGTGTCTCTACATCTTATAACTTTTAAGCTATACCTTAAAAACACTGTTCTGGAATATTAATTTACCGATAACTTTTGAAAGGATTGAGATATCGAAAAAAAATGATGAGTTTGTATCAAGCCGGCAGAACAGTAACTTAAACATAAATATAAAATTGCTAGCTTTTATAACTTTCAAGTTATGCCCAAAAATCGAAATCGAAATTTATCGATAACTTTTGAACGGGACGAGATATCGGAAAAAAATGATAAACTGGTCTTGTCCCGGCGCTACGAGAACTTATATTTTAAATATGAAGTCTCTAGCTTTTGTAGTCTCTGAGAAACGTGCGTTCATACAGACGGACGGACAGACGGACAGGGCTAAATCGACTCGGCTATTGATAGTGATCAAGAATATATATACTTTATGGGGTCGGAGATGTTTCCTTATGCCTGTTACATACTTTTGCACAAAACCATAATACCCCTTTTTCCCATTTTTATTTCATTACGATCGGACAATAAACAAAGAAGTTATTAACGATTCAATGTAACATAGTTTGTTACCAAAGGAAGAAGAAGAAGGAAAGCAAATGTATGACGCGCGTAGCCAGCAGCTTTTGTTTGTATATGTGTGTGTGTTTCTATGTATGAATGCAGATAAATTACTTCAATGAATATAAGACCTTGGATCAGGGTATATCCTAGTCGGGCACTCTCGACTAGAGCACTCTTACTTGTTTTGAGGTAAAATAGTGAAAAAAGACATAGTTCCAAAAATGTGTTGCATGCATTTCTGGTCAATTTATGACATATAACCGTGAAAACCCATTCTTATTGTTCGTTTGACCATGTTTGACGGAAAAGTCGTTAGCGAACTGACAAACACAAAATCAACTTTGTCATGCCCAATTTGCAAAACGACGCAAAAGAACTTCAACCATTTAAACGATTCTTCAAATGAAGAGAATTATGAATTTGGGATCTCACCATTACACGCAAGAATAAGAGGAGGAACACTTTGATGAAAACACACCAAACAAAGATAAGGAAAAGATCAGAAAGAAGCGAATACAGGATGTGTTTTTCAAACAAGTTGGACTTAAAGTACGGATAGGGAAACTCAAACGATGGAAACACTTCGAGGAGATTTTTTGAAAATGATGAAGCTGTGACTCAAATTACTGGGATAAACAATCAAATTGTTCAGAGATTGGGAACGATCTTAAATGTTTTAAACTGCGAGGAAAAAGTTAATTCTGCAAAATATGGAGAATATGCTTCAAAAACTGCATCACTTTTAGCAGAATTATATTCACAGAAAAAGTTGACCCTGACAGTCCATAAAATATTGGCGCATGGCAAATATATAATTAAATATCAGACTTTGCCAATTAAATAAATTTTATAAGAAATACAGATTGCTAAACACTTTCAAAGCATCAAGTGTGAGACAGAATGAAGACCTCTTCAACATGTTAGCAGCATCTTCCTATCCACTTATTTCATCACTGCGGCATGTAAAGTCATGAAAAGAGTTAGAAAACTTTTATTGTTCAGAAATGATTAGTCTTTTAGATATACCTTCTGTAATAGATTGTGAGCAATATTTTACAAAAAAATTTAAAATTTTTTTTTTTTTTGTAGTATTTGTAATGTTAATTTTAAATCATAAAAGTCTGTCAAACAAAACATATTAAATCAATAAATTAAAAATATATATATTTTACTTTCCTTAAAATTGGTTTTTCCCGAAATTTCAACTTTGCTAACCCATAATTTGAAACGCTTATTTTGTAGGTTAATCACTTATCTATCATATGCTTTTTAAATTGATCTATTATCTTTTTTGGTTCAAAAGTTATGATTTTTGCAACGAAAAAACTCAAATGGCGACACTGTGCGTCGGTTGGGCGGGAGGTGGGTTGCATGTTGCCTGGGTCCGCGCGTTAACAAGCCCTGGCTTGGTATCGTGGGGCCACTTGAATGTAATGTTCGTTAGTACATCAACGTCCATAAAATATAAAATATAGAATATATATAGAAACACACATATACAATACAAGCACACGCTGCAACCCTGTATAACTTGGACGAAAGTGCTTCTGGCATTCATATTCCGTCACATAGAAGGCATGAACATATTGAAAGTTTGTAATTATCTTTTATGTATAGACTAAACATGGAAATAAGTGCTTTTCGATAAAGTCTGTTGCATGTTTTGGGCAACTCGTGAAACGCTCGGGATTGGCTTTTCGCCACCATTTCCGAATTCATAGTGCAAAATACATGCACTGAGGCTATTTTGAATTACATACGGCGTTCGCTACCCAAATAACGCCGTTTGCACTAGGTCCATGACACGACCACGTGCTCTTTCCAAATTATGCTTCCAAATTTCACATTCAGGAGGTATCCCTAAAGGTTAAATTGCACTTCATGAAGTTTTCGCTGCTCAACACATGCAAAATATATGACATTCAAAAAATATGGTCATATCTGGCGAGCTGTAGAATATCTATATATTTGTTATGTTAATGTATGTGTAAATATATATGCCTATGAATTATTACTACTATTGAAATTTGCTCTTATCAATTTCCTGTCATCAATTTGCTCTTATCAGTGCCAAGGTTTCTTGCACGCTCATTTGCAGCTCTTTGCGAATGGCGTCGGGCACCATGGCGCGTGCTTTGGGTATCACCTCGGCGGCAATCTCTTCATAGATCACATTGTTGACACCCCGCCTCTCCAGAATTTTACGTATCATCCCCCGAATACTGCTGCGCAGGCCACAGTCATTAAGACGCGTCTTCATCAGATTCTTTAAAACGATATTTTGGGCTACGATGATTGCATTGCGCGTATTTGCAACAGACTCGGATTTGGGGAACGATCTTTTGCTGCAGGAAATTTTTTTTTTTAGAAACTTTTTTATTTTGCCTATAGAATGTGAATTATTAGAATGAAATAAATCTCAAGTAACAAATATATATTATATTTGCTATGCCTACTATGCTTTGCTGAAAACCTACCAAGTTTTTTTCTGGAAATGGGTTTTTTGATGGATGAGACAAAGCATACATTGTGGTATTTATTAATTCTACTAGCTACCCATTGCCCAGCGTTGCTCGGGGCTGCCCCTAAATGTTGCTGATAGAATGACCATTCTTCCCATTTCATTGACATTACAATCATTGATTACGGCGTCACGTAAATGAATATACTCTTCTGAACGCAATTTTGTTTGATTCAATCGAATGAATAGCAGTCGTTCCGTTTCAATTTTCGCATACATATCGACAATGTATTGGTGAAATCATTGCTGACATTTCAATATATATTTGCCAATTTCTTGTCGAATCATCAATCGGTATGAATAGTAGTTCATGGCGCTCACTTTTTAAAAAATAAAATAAAAAATTATCTATGAGAAATGGGATAAATTTTTGGTAACGAATAATTTAATTTACGTGTGATTATGATCTGAGTTTGATGTTAAAGTAAAAAAAAGAGCAACTTCCTCAATTGTTGGTGCATTGTATCGTCTTTCGTGCTCACCAGTTGGTCTTTTGTCCGCTCTTGTTACTATTTGAAAATCATCGGAAGGCATGCGATCGAGTGCAGTTGTAAATAATCGAACCAATTCGTTGTGCTGATGAAACATTCCTTGCAATGATTCAATGATGTTTCGTTTGGTTACACTACTAATTGCACTGCGTTGATTCACTTCTTCATTCGAATTTTCCATAAAATAAATTTGAAGAAATTTATGATCTGCATCTGATAGTGGCTATATCGACTCGGCTATTGATACTGATCAAGAATATATATACTTTATGGGATCGGAGATGCTTCCTTATGCCTGTTACATACTTTTGCAATAAACCATTATACCCCTTTTTCCCATTTTTAATGGGATCAGGGTATAAAAAGTGTAATAAGTTAAATATTTTTGGTAAGGGTATCTATGCACTGCCATTTAATGGATGTGCGCTCTCGCAATAAACATGCACGCACACTGGCTGGTTAACTACATGTATACGCATTTATGTCCATAAATCACACATCCATTAAACGGCAGCGCATAGATACCCTTACCAAAAATATTTAACTTATTACACTTTTTTATAATATTAATTTTAATTTCCTAACAGTTATTTAAATTTGCTATGTGACTGCCTATAGTTGCCAATAAATAAATAAATAAATATATTAAATTAAACTATTAATATAAACGGAATGATATTGTTATTAATGGTAATTGTTCTTTGATAACATAAAATGTATTAAATCAATAAATAATAATTATGACTAAATGGATTTTTAATGTTAATTGCCAGTAGTGTTGCAAACATATTAATTATGCCCTAATACCCTCCATTTCGAAGAGAAGCACCGCTGGCTGAAATTGAAAAATCTAAATTTCGGCCACTGGCTGCCTCATAGAACTATTGCAACCCCCGCCCCGTCTCTACCTACAAGCTCGAACGAATACAGAAAAAAGACAACGCCGGAAATTCACAGGAATGGCCGCATGTCTTCTTGTGATTGAATATATGTATATGTGTTGCTGTTTCGGAGCGTCGAAATAGATGTTGCGGCAGCGAAGCCAGAGCAAGCAATGAGTTCGGCGCTGTGTGCCGCTGATCGCAAGAAGAATATTCTCTGCCTGCCTGCTGCGTTTTGCCTTCGTGTCGCAGTCGCAGCACACGAAGCTGCTTGGGAAAATTTTATGCAACCACTTTTTAGTCGATTTGACGCCTCTATGTGTTGTATGCCTAGTGATTATACATAGGAGTAAAAAATAAATACATTCAATATGCTTACTAATCATTCTATACATTCTTAAAAATGTGCTTTTAATAACGTTTTTATTTGCTTTTCATAAAAAGTAAATTTCTTAAAAATCGTGAAATGAAATCAGGAGATATTTACGTTTTATTTAAGTTTTATTAAAAAAGAAGAGTGCTAGTGTATGTGTGCGTTTACCCAATAGAACTTGGACGTAGGAAAGAAGTACTTCTGGCATGCCTATTTTGTCACATCGAAGTCCTTACCATATTGGAAGTCTCTTTTATTCATGGACTAAACATGGAAATAAGTTATTTTCGGTGTGGCTTTTGACATGTGTTTGTCAACTTCGTGAAACGCTCTGGATTGGCTTTTTGCTACCATTTCCGAATTCATAATGCAAAATATATGAATTGATAAGGCATTATATGAGGCGTTCGCTGCCTCGTGGCATGACCGCGTGCCCTTTCCCACTTATACATATTTAAAATATAAGTTTTCGTAGTGCCGGGTCAATACAAGTTTATCATTTTTTCGATATCTCGTCCCTTTCAAAAGTTATCGATAAACTTCGATTCTAGGGTAAGGAAGTTTCTTGGGCTGGGGTACAGATCTCAATCTGGCCAGGGCCACTTACAGAGAATTTGTAAATGCTGGGCCGCTTTGGGTTAAGAGAGGGTGAGGTAGTCACTATGCGAAGGCTAGTGGGGCTTATGCGTAGTGCCTGGTCAGGGAAGAGGGAACACGTACCCACTTGTACTGCTGCAACTGAGCGCGACAACCTGGGCTTCGAACGGGGTAAGCGCGTGTCTGGTGGATGCGTGCTTCGCTGGTGCTACTTCGGATTTTACATAGTCTCACATTTATGTGCAATCTTTATTTCCTACACGTATTTCCGAAGGCCCCACTGTGCTATTACAAAATCATGAATGTTGTGGTCGACGTTGGCTGGCTTTTGACCCAAATACGAACTAATCATGCAAACATCACTGCCAGGAATATTTTCAAAAAATCCTTAAATCGGCTTTTGAACTTTTATACTTAATTAATTAATTTCAAAAATTAGAACGTATTTTTCAACTAACATATCTTGTATTGATTTTAAGTATCTAGTGATGCCTATATGGTGTACTGACCAGGCGCAACACTTTTTATTGTAGGCTGAAGAACGGACTCCTTTAATAACCCCTTGGCTGACAACGGAACATCAACATTTTCGGAACTTTCAAAAGTAGATCTAAGTGTGACCCGGCAATACCGGTTTGCCTATGCCAATTTAATAATTCGGTAATTTTATTAATAGGTGCGGATGTAGCGGTTTCAGTCGGGAACTCATCACAGATTATATTCTCTACACTCTCATTGGGATCTTGTGGCAATCGGGCAATCGAACTATTTTGATCACTATTATCGTAATTATACCCTTGCAGAGAAGCCGTTTTATTTTAAATTTAATCCGAGCATATATACAATTGTTACCATTGCAGAGGGTATTACAATTTTGGCCAGAAGTTAGCAACGCATAGAAGGAAAAATATCCGACCCCACAAAGTATATATATTCTTGATCTGGACGACAAGAAGAGTCGATATACCTTTTTCCGTGTGTCCGTCTGTTTCTACGCAAACTAGTCTCTCAATTTTGAAGCTATCTTGATGAAACTTAGTACAGATGCTTATTTCTGTTGCACGCAGATAATAGTTTGGAATCAGCTTGATCGGACCAATAAAGCAAATAGCTGCCATTGGAACGATCGGTCGAAAATGTTTGTTTTTTGAAATAATTCAATCAAACTTACTAAATATGTGTTTTTTCACTATTTAAGCATGCTCACAAAATTTCATCAAAATCAGAATACTATATCTAATAGCTGCCATAGGGACAATCTGTTGAAAAATTAGTCGTTGTATGAACAACTTTTTCGTTTCTCAAACTATCTTAACCAAACTCAGTAGTTGCAAGAGAAGTAGGGGACTGCCATTTCTAATACACTTAATTTATGGGTTTTTTTAATGGGCTCACCTGTCACTTTATATTTTTTTATTGCTTTTTTAATGGGTTAAGGGACCAATTAGCGAGGAAGAAGGGAAAAGGATCAAGATTTTAGGGGTGGGCTTTCGTGTGATCTCGAAGAGAAAGGTAAGGACACAGGAAAAGGGTGAAGCTTTAAAGGTGAGAAAAAGGTCGGCTCGTGTGTGATGTCGAAGCGAAAGGTAAGGTCATGGGAAAAGGGTCAAGATTTTATTGATCTCTAAGTGAGCACAGGTGTCTTTCCCTAAGGACGATTCCCTAGAAAAGGGGTGAATGAACGTGCACACTTGTGACTTTGCTTGTTGACAAGTAAAGATCAAACAAATACAAACAAGAGCGGTGAAGAGTCCATTCTTAATTTATTGCCTTTATGGTTTTGGGCTCATATAATCACAGTTACCACAACATTTTGTGTGGGAAAATCACTGCATCAAACTCAGGCAAGAAATCATAAATTTTCTTCACAATTGTTTTAAATCCAAATTTCGAAATAAGACCCATACTGCTCTGAACTTCTCAATATCTCTATTACTACTGAATTAAATTTGCTTACTAAGATCCATCTTATATTGAGTTCGTTCTCTTTTTTGTCTATACTTGATTACATCTCTTTCTATTTCTCTACCCATCTTTTTTGAAATTTCAAAGCATAAACGAGTCAAATCAATTTTAACATCATTTTTATAATATGCTTCTTGATCAGAAAGTTGTAGATTATATTTCCTCATCCTTGAACATTTTGGAATGATATAATTATAATATACATTTCTGATTTGATTTTGTAAAATTGTGTTCCAGCATAAGAATGAAGTAAAAAAAATTCCTAATCGTATGAATGATCTCCATGACTCACTGTCAAACTCAATTACATTGCCATACTGATTTAATCTTAATATACATTGTTTATCCGTTTTTCTAATCTTAAAATTACACTTTACTGTACCAATTAATGGATGGTCAATTATTGAATCAGGCATCAAGAACTCAAACTGTTCAAGCCTTAGTTGTATATATTCTTTAAATGATAATAATTGAATCCGTTCTTCTTTTTCAAATCCAATGAAATTGCGCTTATGTTGTTGCATCCAGATCATTGGTGTAAATTCTCTACTAGATGAAAATCTACACTTTAATTTTAATTGTAGATTTACATAATACTCAAAGCCAAATATTATTTCATGATCTTGTGTTTTTCTAGAATTTCTTTTTTTCTAAGTTCAAACGTGTCCATATTAGTTGAAAATTCAATTTAAACTAAGTTGATAATTAGGATGGGAATAGTATTTAATGCGTCGAATATTCAGCATTTTAACTAGTACAATTTATTCGTCACCAGCAAAATGAATAAAGTAGATAGAAGCTCATCTGTTCTCGTTGACTTTCAATATGTATTTGGGAACGAGAGACAAATTTTTGTCAAAGAGTTGGTATTAGTGCAAGGCGGCTCAGTCATACCTTATTTCTTTCACTTTAAACCACCCTACAATATTAAAGAGGTGGATGAAGTTACTAAAAAATTTCTTAAGATAAACAAGTGGTATATCGATGGACTGGATTGGTCTGATGGCGATGTATCATATTTAAATCTTGCTGAAATATTGTAACCATTAAATAGTTTCACTACAGTTATTGCACGAGGAAGAGCTAAAAGTTTTTAACCAATTATTTATCTACAGACATAATAGATTTAGAACTTGATCAAAGTTTAACAAACTTTCCAAACTATTTTACTAATTGTAGAATACATAAAAAATCCACAAGTCATTGTGCACTCAATAATTTATTTAAACTCTTTGTATTCCTAGAAAGCAGTAAATATAAAATAAATGACCCCTCCAACCACAACTTAAAAATTATATTAGAATTCTTAATGAAGAGCAACATTGCAGACAAAATATAAAACCAAAAAAAAAATTAATAAAATTTAATATTAACTTTAATTATAAAAAATTATAACTAACATGTGAATATGTAAATATAAAAATTTGTATATATGTAAATATGTCAAATAATTGAGTTTAAGGCCTTAGTAGCTCTGCTCAAAAACACCTAAGTTTACTTATAGTTTAAACCATAAGTAAGCTTTATATAATAATAATAATAATAATAATAAAATAAATGAAAATTAAAATTGTATAAAATTTATTTAAAATAAAAATACTTTTATTTTGAAATTTGAGTTGTAATTTATTTCAGTTACACATTTTAAATTAGTTGTGTATAATATATTCTACATTCAAGTTTTCTATAAAATCAGATACAGCTCGGGCATTTCTCAATGCGCATACACCTTTATTTAGATGGGATCCACAGTCTGAGAAACAATTATAATCAATTCATCTATGCGCGGACATCCAAACTCTACAACATTGGTTACTGATGTGCTTAAAAATTTTTCAAGAAACTTTTTCTTTACATCTCCATTTGTGATTATATGCATGCCACTAACAAGATCACGAATATAATTTCGTACTTGTATAAAGTGTACATTCCCATCATTCCAACAGAGATAGTGTTGATTTCGGGTTAACCAGAGATTTGTTTTTCGTAATCGAAGAAAGTCATATGGTGCTTCTGTAATGAATATCTTGAAATTGTTTATTTTTAAAAACTCCACCAATTTCTTTTAATATGAATTGTCTATTAATTCCATAGAATCTTTGCATATCAATAACCACTTGATTATCCATTAGCTCTTTGTTTTTAAACGATATGCTGAACAAGCCCCGACAATGGTGAATAATCTTTGTACTCCTAACACTTGCACTTTCAAGTTCAATTGAGACTCTAACATCGATTGGACCTATTTTAAAAGTTTCATTCTGATGCGAGAGATCAATAACAATAATCGGTGCTTTTTCTTTAAATTCTCCAGGTGATAGCAACGGTCGAGATTCTTTCATATAGTAACTCGTTTGAAAATTTAAATACATATCATACAAAGTGGCAAATCGTTCACGGTTAAAATTTATGTTCATATCATCATTAGCATATGTCTCCGAGTTCAAGTAAACTTTCAAATTTCTCAAATGATTTTGAATCAATTTATTACTTAGCTCAAAGCCTATTATTTCAAAACGAGGTCGTTCTCTATTGGCAGCGAGCTTTACGTTCCAGACATGAGTACCCTCAGCAAGTGTTGGATTAAGATAACAATCCCAGCTACGGAATCCAAATGACAGTGAGCCTCCATTTTTCGTAAGACTAAACATTTGTAATTTCATTTCATCTCTGAGAGTTATGTGCGGTATTTTCCATGTTATATATGAAATATTTAATTTATGCTCATTAACACCAATTTTAGCACGAAATACATCCCCCATATTTTTAGTCATGAGTAGTATAAGTTCATGTTTACAATTAAGTAAGACCTTGTTATAGTCTTCAGCAAATCCAAGCAAGTATTTAAGAGAAATAGAGAAATTAAAATAGCCACCGTTTGATAGCTCTCTATCAGCTCCATTGAACCAGCCAGAATTTCCAAGCATGTGACTTCCGACTTGTTTAATGAAATGTAGTTTTTTATGGTTGTTGTTGTATCAACAAACCGTGTTCGGTCGATTTCAATTCCGTTTAATTCATAGTGAATCTCATCAAAAAGGTACCCCATACAATTGTTTTTAAGCTTAGCATTCTCCGCAGGCGAGCTGTTAGCCAAAGCAATCGAGCCCTCAACATTAAGGAAACTCTCATTCGGCAATACATATAAATCCTGATTTTGTATTGTAATGCGAACTTCATCATTACTCTTAAATGATTGCAGATAGGGAGAGTAGCTATGATATTTTTTTTTTAATTATACTCTCATCTGAATAAGCTTTCTCTCGAACATTTAGTATATTGCTCATTACTTTCTAATTTTTTTATACCCTGATCCCATTAAAAATGGGAAAAAGGGGTATAATGGTTTTGTGCAAAAGTATGTAACAGGCATAAGGAAGCATCTCCGACCCCATAAAGTATATATATTCTTGATAAGTATCAATAGCCGAGTCGATATAGCCATGTCCGTCTGTCTGTCCGTCTGTCCGTCTGACCGTCTGTCCGTCTGTCCGTCCGTCTGTATGAACGCCTGTTTCTCAGAGACTACAAAAGCTAAAGACTTCATATTTAAAATATAAGTTCTCGTAGTGCTGGGTCAATACAAGTTTATCATTTTTTTTCGATATCTCATCCCGTTCAAAAGTTATCGATAAAAATCGATTTCAGACAAGTGTTTTTCGGGCATAACTTGAAAGTCATAAAAGCTAGAAACTTTATATTAAAGTTTAAGGTACTGTACTGGCGGCTCTAAACAAACTCATCATTTTTTTTTTTTCAATATCTCAATCCTTTCAAAAGTTATCGATAAATTAAGTTTCCAAAACAGTGTTTTTGGGGTATAGCTTAAAAGTTATAAGACGTAGAGTCACCAAATTTGTTACATATACTCTCCAATAGCATACAGAGGTTAATTGCATTTCACTTTTTGGATACCCCTCCCCGATCTCCCAGAAATCGAAAAATACGTATTTTAAGAGGTATGACCTTCGGATTTTACATAGTCTCACATTTATATGCCATCTTTGTGTCCTTCAAATTTCATTACGATCGGACAATAAACAAAGAAGTTATTAACGATTCAATGTAACATAGTTTGGGGCCAAAGGAAGAAGAAGAATAAAGCATATATATATTCTTGATCAGGACGACAGGAACGATCGGTCGAAAATTTTTATTTATGAGATAGCTCGATCAAACTTACCTATTATAAGTTTTAAAATTATTTAACGCTTACAAAATTTCATCAAAATCAGACCACTATAGCAGCCAAAGGATCAGTCTGTCTGAAATATTGATTTAAATAAGAAAATTAATTTTAAAAGTAGCTTTGTCATTCTCTTTTTGTATAAACAAAGATGTTTCCTTATATTAAGCAACTGCAAGGGTATACTTGCTTCAGAGCGCAGCAGGTATCTTTTCTTTCTCGTTTTTTTTTTCTAAAATAAAAAATATGTTAAATATTAGCTCTGTTTAAAAAAAAAAAAAACATATTTTATTTAGAATCGGAGCTATTGCTATCCAAATTTACGTTTAGAATCCGTAAAGCTTCTTGACAAAGTAGCTTAAGTACTTCTTTATCCAAATCCATTAATTTTTTTCATTGAAATTGGTTTTTGTTAAATTTGATATCATAGGATCCGATAAACATAGAAGTGCATGCATCAATGCAATTTTAATGAATTTTTATAATGATCTTTGAAAATATGAAATTGAATCCGATCGGATAAAAAACAAAACAGTTTCAAACAACGGGTTTTCCTCATTTTCCGAGTTTAGGTATAAAATCTAAAATCGCACTAATGTCTTAAGATTAATCTTCTGTTCTTTCAGCTCTTTAGCTCTTATGGGTTGGGCCCTGCGTTGATCACCATCACCAAACGAAAGTCACTACGAACTCTTTTATATAAATAGATGTAAGGGTACGGTTCAGGAAATCCTGATAAGTTCTAGTATTGCCGGGTAATTATTATCATATTCATCCCGTTCAAAAGTTATCGATAAATTTCGATTCCATAGCAAACATACCAGAATGGCTTTCCTGGCGTGCTCGCCGATTAGCCATTGTCCTGTGAGAGTAGCAATTATTCGGAAGACATTTTTATACCACGACCCCATTAAAAATGGGGAAAAGGGGTATTATGGTTTTGTGCAAAAGTATGTAACAGGCATAAGGAAGCATCTCCGACCCCATAAAGTATATATATTCTTGATCACTACCAATAGCCGAGTCGATTTAGCCCTGTCCGTCCGTCTGTCCGTCTGTATGAACGCGCGTTTCTTAGAGACTACAAAAGCTAGAGACTTCATATTTGAAATATAAGTTCTAGTGGTACCAGGACAAGACCAGTTTATCATTTTTTCGATATCTCGTCCCGTTCAAAAGCTATCGATAAATTTCGATTCCAGCCAAGTGTTTTTCGGGTATAACTTGAAAGTCATTGAAGCTAGAAACTTTATATTTAAGTTTAAGTTACTGTACTGCCGGCTCGATCAATCAAGTATCTGTACCTAATTTGATGACTCTACGTCTTATAACTTTTAAGCTATACCTTAAAAACACTGTTTTGGAAACTTAATTTATCGATAACTTTTGAAAGGATTGAGATATTGAAAAAAAAAATGATCAGATTGTTTAGAGCCGGCAGTGCAGTAACTTAAACTTAAATATAAAGTTTCTAGCTTATATGACTTTCAAGTTATGCCCGAAAAACACTTGTCTGAAATCGATATTTATCGATAACTTTTGAACGGGATGAGATATCGAAAAAAATGATAAACTTGTATTGACCCGGCACTACGAGAACTTATATTTTAAATATGAAGTCTCTAGCTTTTGTAGTCTCTGAGAAACAGGCGTTCATACAGACGGACGGACAGACAGACAGACAGACGGACATGGCCATATCGACTCGGCTATTGATACTGATCAAGAATATATATACTTTATGGGGTCGGAGATGCTTCCTTATGCCTGTTACATACTTTTGCACAAAACCATTATACCCCTTTTTCCCATTTTTAATGGGATCAGGGTATAAAAACAAATTATGTGTGATGTATTGTTGGGCTTTTGCGTGTTTATATTTGTGTATTTTCTGCGAGTTGATTAGGCCGTTGTGGTTCATTTTAATAATTTCATTTTATTTTATCATTATTAAAATTTGTCCTCCTTCGCGTTTCGGCATCTTATTGTGCCTTCTTCAGGGAGTCTGTTTTCAAATACATACATACAGTTATACATATATAATTATTATTACAAACATTTAGTTTTACCATTAAACATACATACATAAATATTTATTGCAGCTAGTTTTTTCCTACAGTGTCGTCATAGTTCCTACATCTAAATTGCACTTTTGTTTATCTTTTTCTTCCATCGTCGATATGTTCTTATTGTAACTTTTTATTTGTCGTGTTTATTTATGTTTGTCCACTGCTATTGCTGCCGCGTAAATGAAATTCGTCTTCTCAATATCTTGTTTGTGGTTAACTGTGTTCTCTCCTTGTTGTTGTATTTTAAGGCTCTCTAACGTCAATCTCGATCGCTCTCTCCTCTCAATGTCTAATATTTGGTGTTGTCAGCTGTGTGACCTGTTGTTGTTAAGTGTTGTGCAAGCGCTGTTGTCATTTTCCCTTTGTTGGCGTCACCTCTATGCTCGGCAATTCTTGTACCTAACGCCCGTTTTGTTGTTCCTATGTATACTCCGTTGCATCATTCCCCTTCTTTCCCACTGCACTTGATCTCATATATGACGTGTTGTTGTTTTTCTTTTGCAATCTTGTCTTTTGTGTTCGTGAACAGGTTTCTTATGTTTCTTAGAACAACTACTGACCCAGATATTGACCGAAAAATTGACAAAGCAAAATCAACATTAGTACACCAATATGACATAAAATTGAACACTGAATGGTTCATAAATTTAACGGACGTCTATTTTCCGATAGAAAGCCAATGGCTGTTATCCCTGGAACCAAAGTTTGCTCTCCCAATAGACAACAAAAATATAGACCCGATACATATCATCGCAGACCTTGAGCAAGGAATACAGACAATAAAGGACGAAGAACAAAGAGACACGGCTAGAGGTAACTTAGCATCCAGACTAAGCAATTTCAAACATAACAGGAAAAACAACCAAAAGGACAAATTTATCCTCAATATTGCAAAAATGACATAGAGAGTGGTCAAAGAACACCAAGACAAAGTCATAATTACACAAGCAGACAAAGGAAATAAGACAGTAGTTATGTATAAAAAGACTACCATGACAAGATGCTAAAATTATTAAATGACAAAACAACCTACAAAAAAATGAGAAAGGACCCAACACAACAATTAATAAAAAAGAACAATACAATTATAAACTACCTTCACAAGCAAAATTATATCAGGACGTATAATGAACTTCAATTCGAACCAACCTAGAAGTCCAAAAATAAATACGGCGAAAAACATTATACAAAAAGCGTATGCGATAAGTGACGAAGTACACAGACCAGACATATATATAAAATTAAAAACGTTATTTTTAAAAAATAACTTTCCTGAAAAACTTATGGACAATCTTATAACAGACACAACAAACCAAAAAGAAAACATTGACAAAATAAAGGAAAAAGAGATACAGGAAAAACAATATATTAGCATACCATATGTAAATAATTTAACAAACCGACAAACAATAACAAAAATAATACAGGACGAACAAATACACAAAATAAATTATTATCATGATCCACATTCGGAATCGAATTGTACATATGAAAATCAATGAGTGCACACTCATAATTCCCGGTCAATTTAATGGGCGGATGATAGTTCACTCCCAAAATTGAGCTGCTTCCAGTTAACGTTAACGTTGTTGCCATTATGTCTACACCCACATGATCTTGATACACATGTTTCATATATAGATAATCTTGTTTAAACATTATAATCAGATTAGCATTATCACGAACATGATGTTTTGGGATTCGTGTATACGTTTGACATAAATAAAACTCATCGATATTATTATGTTGCCACATATAGAAGTACGCACGAATATTGTTTGGCTTTTCACATGCTACATCATCAAATATCATTAGGGAATTTTTTCTTGCTTTTTTTGGCGGTATAACATTCTCATTTTCAGAAAATGTGAAAAACCCCATTCCTTTTATTGGGGTGATAAGTGCTTTCAAGTATTCATATTTCGGTTGATACAAAGATTTTGAATACAAGTAAATATTTTCAAACTTTAAGCCGTTGGGACTTTCAATTAAGCTTATCATCACATTTGTTTTACCACAATTAGAAGGTCCAACGAGTAGTGCTCGAATTGAGTTGGGTAATAAACTGCTTACTTGATTTTTTCATCATTTTGACATTCGATATTTCTCACTTCTATAAGGGTTTTTTGTTTTATTAATCGCATATTACTTAAAGTTTTTCTCAACAGCTTGTCACTCATTAACAAGTCTTTGAAGATTAAACAACAAATAAAATAGTTATGTGCTTTTATAAATCGATTAGTTACACGCCGAACGTCTATTTCGGTGGAGGTCTTGTTGATAACATAATCAATTCCCTTCCACTTAAGCTTCATTTACCAGGGTATCAGTTTTGTGGGCCAGGAACAAAACTTGAAAAGCGGTTAGAGCGGGATGATAAAGGGATAAACCCATTAGGTGCTGCCTGCAGAGAGCATGATAGCATATTATAAACATAAAGAATTGAAAAATCGTCATACAGCCGACTCAATATTAGCTCAAAGGGCGTGGGAGCGTGTTAAAGCCCCCGACAGTAGTATTGGAGAAAAGTCTGCTGCGTATTTCGTGACAAACGTAATGAAAGTTAAGAAAAAATTCGGGATGGGTCTCAAACATAAAGTAAAGAAAATAAAACCGTGTCAGAATAAGAAAAAATTTATGAATGCTGTGAGATGCCAGCTATTTAGATGCCAGCTATTTAAATTTAGCTAAAAACGCTAAGAAGCAACTAGATGAGAATAAACGTCATAACAAAACAAGTAAGAGTGCTCTAGTCCAGAGTGCCCGACTAGGAGATACCCTGATCCAGAAACACACACACACATATACAAACAAAAGCTGCTTGCTACGCGCGTCATACATTTGCTTTGATTCTTCTTCTTCCTTTGACTTTAAACTATGGTACATTGAATCGTTAATAACTTCTTTGTTTATTGTCTGATCAAAATGAAATTTGTAGGACACAAAGCTGGCATAGAAATGTGCAACTATGAAAAATCTGAAGGTCATACCTTTAAAATTACGTATTTTTCGATTTCTGCGAGATTAGAGAGGGGTATCCAAAAAGTGAAATGTATTTTACCTTTGTATGCTATAGGAGAATATATGTACCACATATGGTGACTCTACACTCTATTACTTTTAAGCTATACCTTAAAAACACTGTCCTGTAATCTTAATTTATCGATAACTTTTGAAAGGATTGAGATATCAAAATTTGATAAGTTTGTATTGAGCCTGCAGTACAGTAACTTAAACTTAAATTTCAAATCGCTAGCTTTTATAACTTTCAAGTTATACCCGAAAAACACTTGGCTGGAATCGAAATTTATCGATTACTTTTGAACGGGACGAGATATCGAAAAAAAATGATAAACTGGTCTTGTCCCGGCACTACGAGAACTTATAATTCAAATATGAAGTCTCTAGCTTTTCTAGTCTCTGAGAAACGTGCGTTCATACAGACGGACAGACGGACAGACGGTCAGACGGACAGACGGACGGACAGACGGACAGGGCTAAATCGACTCGGCTATTGATAGTGATCAAGAATATATATACTTTATGGGGTCGGAGATGATTCCTTATGCCTGTTACATACTTTTGCACAAAACCATAATACCCCTTTTTCCCATTTTTAATGGGATCAGGGTATTTAAACGGACCCTGTTTAAAATAACGGACCCTGTTTAAAATAACGGCCCCTGTTTTAAATTACAGCTCCTGGTTTATGCTGAAACGGCCCCCTGTTTAAAATAACAGCCCCTGTTTAAAATAACAGATCCGATTTAAGCTGGAACGGCCTCCTGTTTAAAATAACAGCCCCTGGTTTAAGCTGGAACGGCCCCCTGTTTAAGCTCTGTTTAAAATATCTGACCCCTGTTTGAAATAACAGACCCACCGGCTTAAGCCACCGGTCTATTTCAAACGATTTGGATCAGGTTTTGTTACTGATAGGTGTATACATATTAAAAAATTAATGAGCATATACTAAAGGCATTAACATAAACAAGAAACGCTCTAAAAAGAAAATTTCGAAGTATTAAATTGGGAAGAGCTGCGAATGAATATCAGCTTTCGGAAACATTTAAACCAATAACACAACCTCTACAGAAAATCGTTAAAGGGAATATTATAGCTAGAGAAGAAACGATAGTCAAGAGAGAAGATGTAGCTAATACAAAAACTGAAATCAAAGAAGACGATGATAATTATAGTAATATTTTCTTTGATGCTATTGATGGCCAAATCTCTAGAGACCAATCTCATTCTAAGCCTGTTGTATCAAGCGAACAAACTAATGAGGATTATAATCAGAAACTACAAGAAAAAATTATAGTTATAATCTTAGTGTGAATGAGTTAGAGCGAAACGGGAAACTTGACAAAGCATTTGGACCGAATAAAAAATAGAATGAAATTAAATTGGGGTGTAGCATAATAACCGTTGACAATAATAGAATAGAGTTGGAAACCGGTGAAAAGTGGAATCTTACTCCTGGATACAAGGGTACGATGAGATGGATTTAGATGCATACAAGAAAATCTTAACAAAAACATCTGCTCATAGAAAACATAACTTGACTCATGAACAACTTAAGGGTAATCGTTCAAAAAAATATAGTGAAATTATAAAAAAACTTTTTCCGAAATCTAATGAACAGACTGCAATGTCTACCCCTGTTAATATAAAAAAATCAATGAATTAAGGAGGAAGTCTTATGAGTCTCAATACAAATAAGTCAAATTATATATATTGGGATGATCCAAATGAGATTTTTGATAGGCTGAAGCTTTTAGTTGCCTCACAGACAGCAGGACATAGTAATCATAATAATGAGATAGTCTCGATAATTGAAGAACTACGAGAAGCAGAAATTATTAACTAATTAAATAAATAAATAACAGTGGGTTCATTATCAGATTATCAATACTAAAATGCCTCTCGACAAGTTCGGTCACTTTTCCTCGAACAATATTGAGAAAGAAAGTTCTAGTTTTAAAAAACCAATTCCTGGTAGTCTCATTGATAATGAATATAACATTATATTTTCAAGCAAGCGGCTTAAAAATGTGGGAAACCCTATGTTTTCTGCAAACACAAATCAATGAGGCAACACAAGGATTGTACACATTTATAAACAGTGATAATAAGAAACTACAAGTCAATTTTGAAATTGAAAGCACAACAAGTGCTTGCGACATCAAGCTAAGAAAATATTTAGATGAGAAAATAACTATTTTGGAGAATTATATATTTAAATATCTAACAACTGAACCGATATATAAGGGAATTCTCGAACACCATGATTAAAAGAGAAATTATCAATGAACTACATGTACCAGCCCGTAAAAATTTAAAACGTCGTAGAGTTGTTATGAAGGGAATCGACGATCATTGGCAAGCAGACTTAGTGGAAATGGAAGAGTACTCATCATCAAACAAAGGTTATAGATATCTATTAACTGTTATTGATACATTTTCCAAATATGCATGGGGAGTTGCACTGAGAACAAAAACTGGAAAAGAAGTTGCAGATGCTTTCACATCTATTTTTAAAATGAAACGGATTCCTAAGAATTTACAAAGAGATGATGGAAAAGAATTCTTTAATAGTATCTTTAAAAGCTTATGTGAAAAACATGATATTAATCACTACTCGACTTATAGTGGTTTAAAAGCGTCAATTGTTGAACGTTTTAATAGAACACTTAAGGAAATGGTGTGGAGGGAGTTTAGTTATAATGGTACATATCATTGGATTGAAATGTATAGCCAATTGATTGGTGTATACAATCGGAAACATCATAGAACAATTCAAATGGCACCTATAAAAGTAAATGCATTTAATGAAAACAAATTTCTAAACACTGTCTACAGTCATATTAAAATATTTAGTGGCACAAAACTCCGTGTGGTTGACTACGTTCGTATTAGTAAACATAAGCATACATTTGAGAAGGGGTATTCACCAAATTGGACAACTGAAATTTTTAAAATAAGTCAAGTGCGTAACACAAATCCCACGACATACATATTAGAAGACTATCAAGGTACACCCACTGAAAGGCGGTTTCTATAAAGAAGAAATGAGAAAGTCAAGGTTCCCACACACTTATCTAGTTGAAACAAGTAAGAGTGCTCTAGTCGAGAGTGCCCGACTAGGATATACCCTGATCCAAGGTCTAACATTCATTGAAGTTATTTATCTGCATTCATGCATAGAAACACACACACATATACAAACAAAAGCTGCTGGCTACGCGCGTCATACATTTGCTTTGCTTCTTCTTCTTCCTTTGGCCCAAACTATGTTACATTGAATCGTTAATAACTTCTTTGTTTGCTTTCCGATCGTAATGAAATTTGTAGGACACAAAGATGGAATATAAATGTGAGACTATGTAAAATCCGAAGGTCATACCTCCTGAAATACGTATTTTTCGATTTCTTGGAGATCAGGAATGGGTATCCAAAAAGTGAAATGCATTTAACCTCTGTATGCTATTGGAGAGTATTCGTACCAAATTTGGTGACTCTACATCTTATAACTTTTAAGCTATACCTTTTTTATTTTTATTTATTTATTTATTTATTTATTTAATGTCGACTAGAAACAGTCAGACACAGAAAATTTAAATTTACAAGACATTTAAATGAATTGGTTTAAAATGAGAGTTTTGATACTGGGGGCCCCAAATGCATGAGCAGTATTCAAGGATAGGACGGACCAAGGAAACGTAGAGAAGTTTGGTGGTGAAAGGATCGTTAAATTCTTTCGACCAGCGTTTAATGAAGCCCAGTACACCTCTGGCTGCATTAACGATAGAAGAAATATGGAGATTAAAGCTCAACTTTTTGTCAAAAATAACTCCAAGATCTTTAACTGTAAAAATACGTTGCAATGAAATATTGTCAATCGTATAAGTGGCTAAATGGGGTCTAGAACGACTGAAAGTCATAAACATACATTTTGAACAATTAAGATGCAGTTGGTTTGCCGAACACCAAAGCTGCATAGCGTTCAAATCATCTTGTAGATGAGTATGACACAGGGGATCGGTATACGACAAAATAAGTTTCACATCATCTGCGTACATAAGAATGCGAGAATGTGTCAGAATAGAGGGCAGGTCATTAATAAAAAGAGTAAAGAGTAAAGGTCCAAGATGACTTCCCTGTGGTACCCCAGAAGTGACGTGTACCGTTTTCGAAGAAGTTGACCTAAGCAATACTCGTTGAGTCCGACCATTTAAATAGGAGGAAGTCCAATCCAGAAAAGATGGAGGGAATCCTAAGCAATCAAGCTTATACAGCAGAAGTTCATGGTTGACAGAGTCAAATGCTTTACTGAAATCGGTGTAAATGACATCAGTTTGCATTTTCATACGAAATGCATCATTTACAAGGGAGGTAAATTCAAGTAAATTGGTCGTAGTGGACCGACTCTTAACAAAACCATGTTGGGCAGGGGAGTAAATCGACTTACAGAGATGTTGCAAAGACGAAGTTAGAAGTTTTTCAAATAATTTAGGGATGGCTGATAGCTTTGCAATGCCTCTGTAATTAGAAATATCAGACTTCCCACCTTTTTTGTGGAGAGGAATGATGAACGATTCCTTCCAAATAGATGGAAAGACTGCAGAGTCAAGGGATAGGTTAAAAAGGTATGTAAAGGTACTAGGTATGTTGTCTGGCCCAGGAGAGAAAGATGGTTTTAGTGAATTAGATGCAGAAAGAAGTGAGGCATCTGTGATACCAGGATTAAATAATAAGTTCGAAGGTGAAATGTTATACGGATAAGTGTTAGTGTGGGGGACAGAGGAATATGTTGATTGGAAAAAGTTGGCAAATAGATCAGAAGCAGTAGAGTCGTTGCTAGCTTTTTCTATCCCAAGAAAAAAGGAAGAAGGCAAATTTGAAGATTTGCGCTTTGAATTAACAAAGTTGTAAAATTGCTTAGGATCTTGAGTAAACTGTCGTTTGCAACGAGAAAGGTAGTTCTCGTAGCATTGGGAGTTTAAAAGGACAAAGTTGGACTTGGCTACAGAATATTTGGACAAGTCAACACTAGAACCAGACTTCTTAAACTTTTTAAAAAACTTAGATTTAATGTTTTTTAAGTAAGAAAGACGTGGTGTAAACCATGGTGGTTTGCTCGAGGCACATGAAGGGATATATTTTGGAATGCAGATATCAAACAATGCATAAAGGGTTTCATAGAATATGTTAGCAGCAACATCTATGTCAACCGAATTGTTTAAAAAATACCAATCTGTTGCATAAATATGCTGGTTCAGAAGACTATAATTCCCTTTACGGAAGCAATATCGTTTTTTAGTAGGGGATGCTGAAGGCAAAGAACATGTTCTAAAAAATGAAAGTGAAATTTCGATAGTGGGATGGTACGAATCTTCCGGCATTGTTAAAGGCGCTGATCTAGATATAGCAGCTGTAGAGCTATCGTTGATAAAAACCAGATCAAGCATTCTATTCAAATGATTTAGAATTGAATTGATTTGAAACAACGAAAGATCGAACATGCAATCGAAAAAATCATGTTGAGCTGAGGGTATAAGGTGGTTTGTACTATTGAAAAGTGACCATGTAATGCTTGGCAGATTGAAATCACCTAACACTACAAATAAGTCATTATCACGCACATGGGTTGAAATTTCCCTTATATAAGATATATGTTGCATATAGACTTGAATATCGGAAGAAGGGGGAATATAGGAGCATGAAATATATAAGGCCCTTGATGGGAAAACAACCTTAACAGCAACAATTTCAACACTAGCTGGCGCAGAGAAATTAAAAATATCCGACTGGAGTGTGGTTTTGATGGCAATTAGTACGCCACCACCTCGAGTCGGCCGATCGCGTCTATAAATAATAAAGTTATTGGCCAAAATTTCGCAGTCAGACACTGTGGAGTTTAACCAAGTTTCTGAGAAAGCGATAATGTCAGAATCAAAAGAAATACTGTTCATGAATAAATTTTTAAGTTTAGACATAAGGCCTCTAACATTCTGGTATTGAATGGTAGTTAAATGGGGATCTAGTTTTTTGAAACATTGCTAGATGAAGATGAAGAGCTGCCAGCTGGAAGTGATACAGGCAAAGGATTGTTTCGAATTTTAGGTTTAAATTCATGAACAATCATTTGAGGTGGCCAAAATTTTGGATCACAAATGATTGGGAACACGTCATGAGGGACACTTACTTTGAAGGAAGCTATTTTCCGAGGAGTAGAAAATTTAAATTTTGTTATGGAAACACTAGCTGAAGATTTACTGGAAATATAAGCCGCTAAGGACTCGCATGTAGTGTCAGCTGAAAGCCTGGAAACAAACACTTGCTTTCTGGGGGCAACTACATTAAGGATTGGCTGAGGTGGAGCTGAAATTGCAATGTGATTAGTTCCCTCATTAGAAACAGGGCTTTGAGAAGTTCTGCGCTTGCGACGTGAAACCACTCGTGACGCAGTGGTTGTCACCGGAGCGGGCTCGATAGTTGGGGGTATGATCGCATCCCCTGGAGAAGGCAAGGGAGTAAATTGTAGAGACGGCGACGGTGACAGAGACAGAATCGTCGAAACGTCCAGATTTTGTGGAGTTGCCAGAAGTGTTGGAGATGTCTGAACGATAGAAGGGGGCACAGGTGAAGGCACACTTAAAAAAAGAGATTCTAACTGGCGTGTAGGTGGGGTCTCAAATTTGTATTGGCTCAGCAATTCCTCGCCTGAGGCAAAATCACTAGCGAGAAGCTTTGCCATCTTTTGCAATTTTAAAAATTGACTTTTAACGGAATTATACATTCGCGAAAAGTCTATTTGCATGTCGATGCAAACTGGGCACGACCATTTCAAGCCGCCGTTTCCTTTTTTAGCAATAGCGGTGACTTTATCGCATTCGCGACCAGTAAGCCCTGCACATTTGGCATGCATAATGTTCTCGCACAACCAACAATAAATAAATTGCGGCTGAACAGAATCATCAGCCTGCTTAAAAGTGCAATTTTTCTTGCAGCACGACATATTGACTACGGGGGTCAAACAAATTGCACAAATTTAGAAATAGAGAAAAAAGTTACAAGAGCGCACAGCGGTGAAAAAAAAAGCACACGAAAATGTAACTAACGAAAAAACACTCAAGTTTCACTCAAAAGCTAGAGTAATGCACAAACAGTGTTAGGACCGAAGAACAACAACAAGAAGTTTAGTGAGAGCGATGCACAAAGAGATAATGCACAGCGAACACACGCACAAACTATTGTATGCAGACGGAAGCGTGGGAGCAAGGAGAGAAAAGTAAATAACACAAACAACAAAACGCAGCTCTGATGCCGTGTTATTAAATTGAATAATTACTATTATTCGATGCACAGCTGATATACTTTGCACAAAAAACCAAATCGTTATCAATTTAGCATAGAAATTGAATTATTTAAGATGTTTAAACAGCTTTGATATTAAGAAACAAAAATAAAAAATGCGGAGCACAAAAAACACGTGAATCACACTCAAACTGAGAACTCTCTCTCCAACAATAAAGAGCCCACAGAAAACAAAACCTTCAGTACCCGACACTTTCTAAATCGAATTACGATAACTTTTAAAGGGAGAGATACGAAAAAAATGAAAACTTGTATGACCCGGCTACGAGAACTTATATATCAAATATAATTCCACCAGCCTCAAACGCGAAAACCCACACCCCCCACAGCCCCTAACCCTACCAAGTCTTACATCATAATTATTTATCTGCATTCATACGAAACACACACACAAACAAACAAAAGCTCTGGCACGCGCGTCATACATTTGCTTTGCTTCTTCTTCTTCCTTTGGCCCAAACTATGTTACATTGAATCGTTAATAACTTCTTTGTTTACTTTCCGATCGTAATGAAATTTGTAGGACACAAAGATGGAAAAAATGAGATTATGTAAATCCGAAGGTCATACCTCTAAAATACGTATTTTTTGATATCTTGGAGATCGGGGAGGGGTATCCAAAAAGTGAAATGCATTTAACCTCTGTATGCTTTTGGAGAGTATATGTACCAAATTTGGTGACTCTACGTCTTATAACTTTTAAGCTATACCTTATCTATGGACGTTGATGTACTAACGAACAGTACATTCAAGTGGCCCAACGATACCAAGCCAGGGCTTGTTAACGCGCGGACCCAGGCAACATGCAACCCACCTCCCGCCCAACCGACCGAGGGGCGCGCCGCATAACGTGCGGCTACGAAGATCGCGAACTAAGAATAGAACATACAATATAAATACAACAAATGAACATAGACTATTTAAATGTTAGACAGATGTTGTAATAGTACAGTTCTGAGAGTAGGGACAGAAGTAGCATTACTTATTATCGGGAAAAGGTTATTATAACTAGAGCATAAGATCCGAAAAGGGTTATGAACTGCATAGTTAGTATTACAGGCTTGCAGGGAAATCGGGAAAAAGTTCCTAGTACTTCTGATCGGAACAGCAAAACTAATTTGGCTAATTAATTCTGATGAATCAATTTCACCGTTAATTAGTTTGTGTAAAAAGATTACACCAAGCATGGTTCTACGATCAGAAAGAGAGGGAAGATTTATTAGTAGAAGTCTACTACGGTAAGGAGGCAAGCGAGTATTAGGATTCCAGTGAAGACACCGGAGGGCAAAGAGTAGAAATTGTTTTTGCACAGATTCTATTCTATCCTGATGAACCTTATATTGTGGACACCATATACAAGACCCATACTCAAGAATGGGGCGAACAAGTGAAGTATAAAGAGTCTTAGTAACGTAGGGATCGTCAAATTCTTTCGACCAACGCTTAATGAAACCCAATACACCAAAGGCTCGATTAGCAGCAGAAGAAATATGCTTGTCAAACTTAAGCTTAGGATCCAAAAGGATACCCAAATCATTAACTGACTCAATTCGTTCAAGTGGTTTTCCATTAAGAACATAATTATTTAAAAAGGGCATTCGCCTATAAAAAGACATAACGTTGCATTTACCACAATTTAAATTTAATAAATTTACCCGACACCAGGTTTGAAAGCTTTCTAAATCAGTTTGCAACCTTTTACCAGATAGAAAGTCTGTAGACGAAAAACAAAGTTTAACATCATCGGCATACATCAGCACCAGAGAGTGTGTTATCACGGAAGGAAGGTCATTAATGAACAATGTAAATAACAAGGGACCAAGGTGACTACCTTGTGGTACTCCGGACGTGACCTGAACAGACTTAGAGACAAGTCCTTTAAAAAAGACTTTTTGGGATCTTAAACTTAGATAATTGGCGATCCAAAGAATTAAGTTTTTTGGAAATCCCAGAAGATGAAGTTTATGAAGTAAAAGAGAATGATTAACGGAATCAAAAGCCTTACTGAAATCGGTGTAAATAACATCTGTTTGCATTTTGTTTTGAAACCCCTTCATAACAAAAGAAGTGAATTCAAGTAAGTTAGTGGTAGTAGATCTATTTTTCACAAACCCGTGCTGGCAGGGTGAAATTATAGATCTACAAAGATGTTGTAGTTGAGAAGTTATTAATTTCTCAAAAATCTTAGGAATAGCAGACAACTTAGAAATACCTCTATAGTTTTGAACGTTTGACTTGTTTCCTTTTTTATGGAGAGGAATAATAAATGATTCTTTCCACATAACGGGAAAAGAGCACAACTCGATGGACAGATTAAAAAGCTTATATAATGGCCTCAAAAGACCTTCAGCACAGTACCTAAGCACGCAGCCTGGTACTCCATCAGGTCCCGGTGAGAATACTGGCTTAATAGCCTTAAGATCATTTAATAGCGAGCTTTCCGTTATCAAAGGTCCAAATATGCAATTAGAGACATTTACATTATAAGGATATGGCGAAACCAATTGAACATTTGATGAACTATAAGTTGTTTGAAAAAACGCAGCAAATAAATCGGCGATGACCTGATCTGTGTTAGCTGTCGTTTTTTAAAAAAATACGGTTGATGGAAGTGTTGATGATTTACGTTTCGCATTAACGAAGTTATAAAACTGTTTAGGATCCCGCTGAAACTGTAACCTGCAACTTCTAAGGTAATCCTGGTAGCATTGGTTATTCAGGACAGAGAAATTGGATCGAGCAATCAAGTAGTTAGAGAAATCCAAGAAAGAGCCAGTTTCCTTGAACTTCTTGTACAATTTTGACTTTCTATTTTTCATGCTAGTTAATTCCCGTGTAAACCAAATTGGTTTGTTAGAACTACGTGCATTACGAACCGGGACACATAAATCAAATAATGAATTTAAGGTTGAGTAAAAAATCGTGATTGCACTGTCCATGTCCCTACACCTGTAAAGCTGGGACCAGTCAGTCTGGGATAAGAGTTGAGTAAGTTTAATAAAATCGGTGTTCCGAAATTGACGAACTCGCTCTGGAGGTAGAGTACGTGGGCACATCCCCCGGATAGGTAAATCTATCAACACTTCCAAAGTTGGGTGATAATGATCTTCAGGAAGGGAAATAGGTTCAATACGGGAGACAGATACGAGGGAGGGATCCAAAACGAAAATAAGATCAAGCATCTTATTCTGAGAATTTGGGATAGCATTGATTTGACACAATGACATCCCAAATAAATTATCAAGAAAATCATGTTGGGTCGTGGGAGTCAATACATTGGAGTCTACATTAGAAATCCAAACAGTCCCAGCAATATTGAAATCACCAAGAACAACAAGAAAATCACGATCAGAAAGCATAGATGATACAGAGTGTATTGCAGAAAAATGCGAAGAATATACAGAATTGTCTGCAGAAGGGGGAATATAAGAACAAGTAATAAAAAGGCTAACACCACGAAGGCTCACTTTGACAGCAACAAATTCAATATCTATAGAACTATCTATTATTACTATTTCTGAAGATAAATCGACATCAACAGCAATAAGTACACCCCCACCACGACGAGGAGTGCGATCTTTTCTATAAATGGAAAATTTGTTAAAAAAAATTTCAGAATTTAGGATGTCGGGCCTTAACCATGTTTCAGAAAAGGCAACGACATCAAAAGTAAAGGACATGCTATTTAGGTAAAGATTACTAAGTTTACTACAAATACCTCTTACATTCTGATAGCCCAGTGAGAGGGAGGATTTTAGTTTTTTGTGCTATCAGAGACTATAGGTGCTGGATTAGACCTAGCAACTACAGAGGGGAGTGCAACCGGAGTCCGATTTTTCTTTTTTACAGTGTATTCTTTTATAATTAAGTGGTCAGGCCAAAATTCTTTACAACAAATTTTGTTGAAATGATCGGCAGGAACACTTATTTTAAATGAGGAAATTTCCCGAAGATACGTAAATTTAAATTTTTCCACCGTAATATTGGCTTCAGATTTAGCCTGAATAAAGGCCTTGACATCGTCAGATGTAGTATCAGGGGCAAGCCTTTTTTTTTGGGACACCTACAAGGGTATTAACATCAACCGCAGCTGTAACTCCAGGAGGAGCTATAGCCTTAATTGAAAGAGCATTTGATTTGGCAGACATATCAGCAAGAGTATGCTGACTTGCAACAACACTGCCTGCATTCGCCGAAACAGAAATTTCTACTGGGTCAGCAGGAACAACATCCATGGGTAAGACGTTGATTTCCTCACTACTGACTACTATCTGAGGACGTGGGGATGTAAAATCCATCAGAGATGGAGCAGATGAAGCAACTGGGACCGTTGGGACCGAAAGCTCATTAGGGCCAATTGACAGCCTATGATTGACCTTAAAAACACTGTTCTGGAATCTTAATTTATCGATAACTTTTGAAAGGATTGAGATATCGAACAAAAAATGATAAGTTTGTGTCGAACCAGCAGTACAGTAACTTAAACATAAATATAAAGTTGCTAGCTTTAATGACTATCAAGTTATGCCCGAAAAACACTTGAATGGAATCGAAATTTATCGATAACTTTTGAACGGGAAGAGATATCGAAAAAAAATGATAAATGTGTATCGTCCCGCCGCTACGAGAACTTATATATCAAATATGAAGTCTCCAGCTCTTGTAGTCTCTGAGAAACACGCGTTCATACAGACGGACAGACGGACAGACGGTCAGACGGACAGACGGACATGGCTATATCGACTCGGCTATTGATACTGATCAAGAATATATATACTTTATGGGGTCGGAGATGCTTCCTTATGCCTGTTACATACTTTTGCACAAAACCATTTTACCCTTTTTTCCCATTTTTAATGGGGTCAGGGTATAAAAATAGTAAAGCGACAAAATACTAAAGTTAAATGGTTAGGTTTCTCAAATGAACAAAACTCTTGGATAAATATCAAAGAAGTTTTGTGAATGCTCATCCCCGGTCACGCTGTAGGACTCATATTCAACGCTATTGTCCCTTTAGTACAAGCGGCTTAATACAAAATAAAATCTCAACAAGAAAAAAAAGGACTCCTATATATGTTAAATAGAAAACCCTAATAAAGATGATATTTTATTGAGCAACTTGACATTTTTTCATCTTATCTTGAGTAAGTAAATAAGGGATCAAGAGAAAAAATAGTGAAAGGTACATATATGGTACCTAACGATCCTGGTCATTTTTTTGTTTGATGTTTCCCCGAAAACTTTACTCGATGGGACGCTTTGTGCACAGAGTGAGAAAAAAGTGAAAAATACCTAGAGCATGGAAGGATCCTAGATATAAATAGAAGTCCTGATTAGAACAGAGTCAGAATCAAGTCAACATGAGGCACGCACTCTTGACACAAGCAGCGATGGAAAAGATATTGGCCGAGGTCGTGCCTGAGGAGGACGTTCACCCAATTCTCATTATCAGTGACTCTGAGGATGAGGTCAGCGACTGGGAGGATGACGCCATCATGAACCAGAGCGATTAGATTTGCTCTCGTTGACGTCGTTTGTTGTCGGTGAGCTAATGGAGGTCGAGCTTCCATTAACTTTTGAAGAGGAGTTCCACTGCGTGGACATGTGGGACTCCATTCTAGGAGACATAGATATTTAAACAACAACAACAAATGTACAAAAAAAAAAAAAAAATGTTATATATATATATACAAAAATTAAATAAAAATATTTATGACCCGAAAACAAAAAAAATAACACCAATTTTATTTATTTTTTTTTATCTTATTCAGGTTACATAATTTATGCTTCCTTTTCAGGTTATATTTCCTGAAAAAAATAAAAACAAATTTAAAATAATCAAAAAAACATTGTTTATTTTTTCAATGTAGAGGGTATTTTTTAAAGGTTGTATATATATATATTATCTTCTTTCAATGTATAGGGGTATTTAATTAGTTTTTCATCTTTTTTCAGATAGGGTATTTTGGTTAGTTTTCTTTAAAGGTTATATATTTTCTTCTTCTATTGTTAGGTTATATTTTTGTCGCCATTTTTCATTAAATAGGATAAAAATTTACAGAATTACAAGATTATTATTATAATTAAAACAATATAGATTGGTTTTTTTTTAAATATAATTTTTATTTTTATATACATATATATATATATATAATAATAACAGATATATTTATTTTATTTAATTTTAATATATTAAATTAAAATACATTTTTCATTGTATGATTTTTTGATTTTTGTATATTTGTTTTCTTACTATTATCTTTATTAGGTATTAATTCTATAATGGCCCCAAGCATATGTTTGGATGCCATCTCCCCTAATCTTACGCTTATCATCTCTAGAGCTTAATGTAGTTTTTTTTACTCTATGTGTGTATAAATTATGGATCTTTGATCTAAACATCATCATTGAATCCTTAAATTGTGTATTTGTAAATAGACATTCCTTATAACTATCTATACTAAGCTTATCTAATGCAGACCTCTTTACACCTTTGGATTTTTTTATGCCCCCTCCCCCCTTCAGAGACAGGGAATACATTTTCGCTCTAAGCCCAACAAACTCTAACATACGTTTCCCACAATTCTCATCCTTCATCATACCCAAGACTTTTTTGTTGCACCTTTTAATCCCATATATTTTTGCCAACTCTTCAGGATACTCAGAGGTATCGAAACTCATTTCGATATCTTTAGCGATATATTTAAAGAAATCGTCAGTCTCTATTGAATATATAAATAAATCTAAATATAATTTAGAGAGACTTTCTCCTGAAATTTGGGTTTCATGTAATCATAATGGAAATCATACATTTGCCATTTAGATAATTCTAAGACAGTGAAACCTAAATACATTATGAAGGCGTTGCATCTGGATGGCATACATATCTTCAGAAAATTGTGCAGAGCTATGAAAACTCGCCTCCAACCGGTTACAAATTGTTGTCTGCCATGATGTGACCAGTTTCACATCTTTGCGTTTTTCAACATTCTCCATGGTTTTCCCATAGACAGCGTTGTTCAAAAATTTGAAAAAATCTTTTTCAAAATTGTTTTTGGCTAGTGTCCTATGGTGGGTGTTAAGATCGATGTATTTTTTAAGCCAAGGTGACTGTTTAATTTTAAGTACTCTATGGATCTTTGTTAATAATAGCCCATTACGCAAACACTGTTATAATGAATCGGATATTTCACCTTAGATCTGAAATCAGCAACAAGTTTTTTTACATTAGCCTCGGCTGTGGATTTTTGGTTAAGCGGACAAAAGGGGAGGTCATTATGGTGGTCATGAAGATGGTTAGGGTAAAAAAGTTCTACTTCCAGAATATACCCATATTCGGATGTTTCTGTAATGGATGAAATATCGAATGTTCTAATTTCATCTTCGTTTAGCCATTGAAACCCAGTGTATGGAAGACTCTGTGACATAGCCCAACCATACAGATTATTTGCATCTAAATACATTAAATATTCTGATGGTTTGCTATCATCATAGTCACTCAAATACTTGTGGTTGGCTTTCGAGTACCGTTTACAGCACTGAACTAACCCGCCACGAATACCACTTTGGATGAATCTGTACATGTCGATGTCTGTTAATAACTCAAGCTCTATCTCTGTGGTTTTAAGCATTGCATTGGGTCTAGTGAATAAATAAAATAATAAAAACGTAAGTTAATAATAAAACGTCAGTTTTAGGATATAATTCCATGTAATCTTTTAGGGTCTGACAACCAAAGACTACCCAAACATTTTGTGCATGCGCATAATCCTCAGGGGAACACTCTTTATTTGTTAGACTTTCCCTTGGAGGCAGACAAGTGTCAGTTAACCGTTCTTGTGAATCTAGGTACTCATAGGGAAAGACACCCTTTCTACGTACAAGGTTAAATTGATTGTCTAGAGGGAAACAACTTTTTACAGTCTGGAAGCTTTCAGTACTCAAATTAGCACTTAAAGCATCTAGACTTGTAGCCATAAAGTGGAATGTATCTAGAAATCTAATTTCTAGATTTTTTCGTGGGACGCAATGTATGTAAATTTAGAAAGCGAAATATATAATTCCTTATTGAGTGGGAGTACTTTAATTTCGCCTTCAACTTTGCTAAGTTCTCTAACAAATAAATGCGAATCATATCGCGAGAAATTATGGAAAAATACGGGGACAAAAGGTGCAAGTTGAAAATTAATATTACACTTGTTATGTGCTGCCCCCCTTTATTTGCCAGTTAAATGACAATGGTCTCTTACTCTATCAGACCCCAGAAATTTCTTACAAATATGACAGTTGGTTGTATTATTAAAACTGGTCTCCTCTATCAAGCTCATTTGGATGGGGACTATAGTACTAAGGTAATCGGTATAAATTTCAGTTACATCTCTGATAAGAGATCTAACAAATTTTATACCGGCATTTTCCCCAGTCTCTAACACAAATTTATCTAACCTTGAGTCAAAATGACACTTAATGTAATAAGAAAAGGCTATCGGAATATGTTGAGGAGTTGCTATAACATTCTCACTAACCTGAGTATTGAGGGGGTAAGTATGCACTCGAAGTCTGCATAGACTACAAAGGGTACATCTAAACTACGATTAAAATTTTTAAAACATAGACTTGCCTTTTCCAAACTCGGCAGTGAAGCGACGACTTTACCACATTGAAGTTTGTGTTCTTGATGCAGTCTCTCGTTGTGGGAATAGTTTAGACAGGCGTTGCAGAAATATAGTTGGTGCCGGTTAGATGTTAGTTGTGAGCTAACAAGTCTGAAATTAAAAAACAAAACCATTTTATATGAAATAAAAATTTTAAAAATAGCAAGTATTTATATTTTTGTGACATACCTTGATATATTTTTAATCCATGAAAAATGTGCCACTCCATCACTCTCCAGAAGCATAATGCTGATGTGGTTTTCCCGCTCGCAATCCGTTAAATATAGTGGGCCAATGACTATATTTTTTTCCTCATCGAACCCAACACATTTATGCTTATGTTTGGGGTTTGAATCTCAAAAACTTTAATTTGTTTAAGAGGTAGCGGGAACTCTAAATTCTTGAAGTTCAGAGTCAATGAACCATTTATTGCTATCGTTGAGCTCCGGATGTTCTCTATATTATAGGTAGAGCATCTTGCTGACTGATTATTTCTTGGCGATATTAATGCCCATTTAAAACAAAACTCATCAGCGTTCTTTACATTTACCAGCCCCCTTTTTGTTTTTAGCGCTTTGGGTAGATCTATAAAGCTTGATCGTCTTAGTGGAGTATATTTGTTTATGTTTAGCTCTAGTCTAATTATTCTGGTCATGGTCCAACCGCTGTCCTTCTCCTGGAACTCATCCATTTTCCCACGGATGATTGCAGAGTGCTGGATGAAAATGTCCTTCACATTGCTTCCACTTGTGATTACACACATGTTTGTCTGGTGGGATTTAACAGACATCACCATTTCATCATCACAGAATTTAATGTATTCAGCAAAGAGCTCTAGGTTCGCTTTACATGATGTATGAATATTTTGTATATTCAACATCAGAGGTATTAGAGCTTCTCCTGCTTCATCCATAAATTCACTAGGGTCTAGAAGCTCCTCTCGCATATTCTCAAATGAGAATGTTGATATGCGGTTTTTGAATTCGCTCGAGATATGTTTCACCGCATTATTTAGCGGCGAGAACACATTCATTTTGTGAGAATTTGATCTCAAATGCGAACTCCATTTTGACGATGCTACTTTTAGAGCGCCCGCATTGCAGACTTTATTTTCCTTTGAAGGAACGTGCTGATGGGAGTTGCTAGTGCTGGGAGTGTTAATGATGTTGGGTGTGGTATAGATGTTGGGAGTGATGAGTGTGTTGAAGTTGTTGTTGGTGCTGCTGATGGAAGTGTTAGGTGTGTTGTAGATGTTGCGTGTGTTGTAGATGTAAGGAGTTGTGTAGTTGATGTTGGGTCTGTTTATAGTTGTCGTATCAAAATAGTTAGGCTTTGTGGGATTACGATCGCTGTTAACGCTTATATAATTGGCGTTGTATATATTGTTGAACCCATCCTCGCTCATGGAGTTATTGTTGTTGTTTGCTGCCATATCGATGGATTGATTTTTGATTTTTTGTTTGTATATGTTTTGGAAACTTTCACTGCACAGAATCACTTTTCTTGCAACGCGTGGTACCAGGACAATAGTTATAGAACTACTGAAGGAATGTTCCTTCAAAAGCGTACTTCAATAGATTTTTGCTCTACCATTTGACTATTTTAAATACAGGCCCTAATCAGGTTTGGTCTAGCACATGTTTTAGGTCAGGGGTGAAAAAATCAAAACACACGCGCACACACACGCACACACACCTATAATGGTATTTTGACTATTTTCAACACAGGCCCTAAACAGGTTTTGTATGAGCGAACGCATGCGAGATGTGTTTCATGGTGTGAAACTCTCTAACAATGAAGTTCCCACACAAAATGTTGTGGTTACTGTGATAATGTTATATATGGACGTTGATGTACTAACGAACAGTACATTCAAGTGGCCCAACGATACCAAGCCAGGGCTTGTTAACGAGCGGACCCAGGCAACATGCAACCCACCTCCCGCCCAACCGACCGAGGGGCGCGCCGCATAACGTGCGGCTACGAAGATCACGAAATACGAATAGAACATACAATATAAATACAACAAATGAACATAGACTATTTAAATGTTAGACAGATGTTATAATAGTACAGTTCTGAGAGTAGGGGCAGAAGTAGCATTACTTATTATCTGGAAAAGGTTATTATAATTACAGCATAAGATCCGAAAAGGGTTATGGACAGCATAGTTAGTATTACAGGCTTGAAGAGAAAGCGGGAGAAAGTTTCTGGTTTATTAGTAAGAGTCTACTACAGTAAAGAGGCAAGCGAGTATTAGGATTCCAGTGAAGACACCAGAGGTCAAAGAGCAGAAATTGTTTCTATTCAACACATTCTATTCTATCCTAATGAACCTTTTATTGGAGACACCATATAATAAGTTTGAAGAAAATCGGATGAAAATTTATTATTTGCCCATACATCCTTGACCCCTGGTAGGGGGGTGGATTTTCCATAAAATTGGTATACAGTTTTTAATGAATTATGCATTTGGAGCTGTTCGGATGGAAAACATAAAATGGCATACAACAGTTTTCCGTCCATTTTCCGACCTTGCAAGCGAATTTTGTAAAATTTTATAATTACGTTGCTTGAAGTTTTCTCCGTTAAGCTTTGAAAATGAGTTTGAAGCTAATCGGTCGAATATTGAAAATTGACAACCCCAATTTCCACGCTGGGGGAAGGATTTTCCACAAAAAGTGAATATAATTTTTATAGAATCTCCTATAGATCTTGGAAAATATTTTTGACTCCGATCAAATGGAAAAAAACATTTTTTTTTTTTAAAAAGTTTTCTGACAATTTTACCTACTTTCGAATACACTGCACTGGTGTTTGCCTTTTCATACCGGTATTATACTTTTGGCCAGAAGTTTGAAACGCATAGGAGGAAACATTTCCTACCCCATAAAGTATATATATTCTTGACCAGGACGACAAGACGAGTTGATATACCTTTGCGCTGCTATTTAATGGATGTGTGCTCTCGCAATGAACATGCACGCACACTTGCATATGTTTACTACATTTATAGGCATTTATGTCCATAAATCACACATCCATTAAATGGCAGCGCATAGATACCCTTACAAAAAATATTTAACTTATTACACTTCTTTATAGTATTACTTTTAATTTCCTAACAGTTATTTAAATTTCCTATGTGACTGCCTATAGTCGCCAATAAATAAATATATTAAATTAAACAATTAATATAAACGGAATGATATTGTTTTTAATGGTAATTGTTCTTTGATAACAAAGTGTATTAATCAATAATTAATAATTATGACTAAATGGATTTTTAATGTTAATTGCCAGTAAGTGTTGCAAACATATTAATTATGCCCTAATACCCTCCATTTCGAAGAGAAGCACCGCTGGCTGAAATTGAAAAATCTAAATTTCGGCCACTGGCTGCCTCATAGAACTATTGCCGCCCCCGCCCCGTCTCTACCTACAAGCTCGAACGACTACAGAAAAAAGACAACGCCGGAAATTCACAGCAATGGCCGCATGTCTTCTTGTGATTGAATATATATGTGTTGCTGCTAATTTGCATATATGCAAGCGTTTCGGAGTGTCGAAATAGATGTTGCGGCAGCGAAGCCAGGGCAAGTAATGAGTTCGGCGCTGTGTGCCGCTGATCGCCAGAAGAATATTCTCTGCCTGCCTGCTGCGTTTTGCCTTCGTGTCGCAGTCGCAGCACACGAAGCTGCTTGGGATCGTCCAGTTCAAAAATTTTATGCGACCACTTTTTAGTCGATTTGACGCCTCTATGTGTTGTATGCTTAGTGGTATTGCTCTTAAAGATGGCAATGTAAGCGAACATGTTGAATCTTTCCCAGTTTTTGAAGTTTTCTTTAAATATGTTTACCTTTCGTATGAGCCAAACAAAATAGTATTAGTTCCTTTCATACACTCAGTACATAACTAATGTAAACAATTACAATAACAATAACTATAAAAATACAAATACATTTAAAAAAAGCTTTTAATTGGTCGCTTGAAGCATAGGTCTGTGGTCATATGCAAAAGCTACCGAAAAAGAAAATAAATATGTGTTCCCTCTAATACTCTGAAATGGTCGCTGCCTCCTGGAAGAAAAACAATGTGTGATGTTTGTGGTTTTTCCGTGTCTGTCCAATATGTAGGAAACTATTTTTCAATGCTTGCTACGCGCGTCATCAATTGCTTTGCTTCTTCTTCCTTTGGCCACAAACTATGGTACATTGAATCGTTAATAACTTCTTTGTTTTTTGTCTGATCGTAATAAAATTTTTAGGACACAAAGATGGCATAAAAATGTGCAACTATGTAAAATCCGAAGGTCATACCTCTAAAATTACGTATTTTTCGATTTGTGTGAGATCGGGGAGGGGTATCCAAAAAGTGAAATGTATTTAACCTGTATGCTATAGGAGAATATATGTACCAAATTTGGTGACTCTACGTCTTATAACTTTTAAGCTATACCTTAAAAACACTGTTCGGGAATCTTAATTTATCGATAATTTTTGAAAGGATTGAGATATCGAAAAAAAATTGATGAGTTTGTTTCGAGCCGGCAGTACAGTAACTTAAACTTAAATATAAATTTGCTAGCTTTAATGACTTTCAAGTTATGCCCGAAAAACACTTGGCTAAAATTGAAATTGATCGGTAACTTTTGAACGCGACGAGATATCTTATAAATTAGATAAATTATAAACTTGTATGGTCCCGCCACTACGAGAACTTATATTTCAAATATGAAGTCTGTAGATTTTGTAGTCTCTGAGAAACACGCGTTCATACAGACGGATTATTAAAAAAGGAAAAAGGGAAAAAGGGTATTATGGTTTTGTGCAAAAGTATGTAACAGGCATAAGGAAGCATCTCCGACCCCATAAAGTATATATATATTCTTGATCAGTATCAATAGCCGAGTCGATATAGCCATGTCCGTCTGTCTGTCCGTCCGTCTGTATGAACGCCTGTTTCTCAAAGACTACAAAAGCTAGAGACTTCATATTTGAAATATAAGTTCTTGTAGTGCCGGGTCAATACAAGTTTATCATTTTTTTCGATATCTCATCCCGTTCAAAAGTTATCCATAAATTTCGATTTCAGACAAGTGTTTTTCGGGCATAACTTGAAAGTCATATAAGCTAGAAACTTTATAAACAAACTTTTTACACAAACTCATCATTTTTCGTCGATATCTCAATCCTTTCAAAAGTTATCGATAAATTAAGTTTCCAAAACAGTGGTTTTAAGGTATAGCTTAAAAGTTATAAGACGTAGAGTCACATGTATATGCCATTGGTGTGTCCTATTTAAATTTTTTTACGATCGGACAATAAACAAAGAAGTTATTAACGATTCAATGTAACATAGTTTGGGGCCAAAGGAAGAAGAAGAAGCAAAGCAAATGTATGACGCGCGTAGCCAGCAGCTTTTGTTTGTATATGTGTGTGTGTTTCTATGTATGAATGCAGATAAATAACTTCAATGAATGTAAGACCTTGGATCAGGGTATATCCTAGTCGGGCACTCTCGACTAGAGCACTCTTACTTGTTTAGTCTAAGCTGTTGTTATGGTGATAAAATTATAACACGTTGCAACTGTTTTGGTTAACAGTTTAGGCCTGTCTTTGCTGGACTTTGATTTAAATCCCCGCAAAATATAAGAAAAACAACATCGAATAAAGAATCAGGTATTTAATATGTTTTGAAGAAATCTCATGAGCTTGTCCATGTTTTTGTTTTCACTTACAGCTGGACTTACAATTACAGGATGAAGCTGGCGGCGATATCTCAAGTTTCATAACCAATGGTGAATGGGACTTGTTAGGTGAGTTGCGGAAAATTAATAGTGAAAACTGTGCTAAGTATAATTCTACTTATCAAAATATACATACTACATACATACTGAGGTTGGTGGACTGACTAAAGAACTGTTTAAAACTGCAATTAACTAAAAAAAGGAAATATTTTACTAATTAATTACTATAAATAATTCTCATCTTTTCTTCTGCATACGCCCATCTCATTTGCATCAATTACCAATCAACAAAAAAATACCAACAACAATAATTACTTCTATAACAACAACAACAAACACATCTAAATTATACCCAAACAGGTGTGCCCGGTAAACGTAATGAAATCTACTATAATTGCTGCCCAGAACCTTATATTGACATAACATTCGCCATTTTGATACGACGCAAAACCTTATACTATTTTTTCAATTTGATTGTGCCGTGCGTATTGATTGCGTCAATGGCACTGCTAGGGTTTACACTGCCACCAGACTCTGGTGAGAAGCTCTCCCTTGGTAAGTGTCCCGTTAATATAGTCCAAAACCAAACTATAACTGAAACTGAAACCGAAACTGATATCCTTATTCATCATATTTTTCAAAGTATTTCAATATTTAATTGTTGACTATCTGTAGAAATCTATGCATGCTCTATAAATCAAATTCAGTCTATACCACAACTACTATATACATATATCACAACATCACTCACAGACATATGTTTACACATACATTTATTTTGAAACGGAAGACCATTCGCGGCAAGAGGCAGCTATCAGTAGGACCCAAGTTGACTGCCACCATTTTCAATATTACGTAAACGCCGCATAGCCTTGACTAACCATGCAAATGCAGTCCAATGGCCGCTGGCCATGACAACTCTGACAACAAGCAATCAAAGCAAGAGCGTGCAAGTGTGAGCCTCGGATCACAAAACATTCGCCATCATTTGTAATCAAAGTCAACGCTGGCAAAGTTAAAAAATGGCACAGCAGCTGGCCCACCTTTCAGAACGAGAATACAATACCAAATACGAGACCATATACAGGACGACAGACAAAGGACGAAGAACATTAAATAAGCACAGAATCTTGAACCCTTGAACCTCAGCAGCAACTACTTATTAACCATTTCAAGCTACACAGCTAAAATATAAATATTTACAATATAAAGTTTCTCCTTCCTAATTCATTCAGTTCAGCCAACAACAACGACATAAATCGCAAAACTCAGCTTCATAAATGAATGCTAGAAATAAAGTTTGCTTAAACTTCTGATATACGAAAACACTGCATTGTAATGCTGCAAAACTATTGAATATATTCTTATGGATAGTGTTTAAATTTTCTCAAAATTTATCATTTTCCGGGTTGTTGCATTAAAAAAAAACAAACAATAAAGTCATTTTTAAAACTGAATATTTTCCTTAAGTATTATTAAAAACTCAAAAGCCCTGGACCATATATTCGTAAAAACTAAAATGTAATTCAAACAATAACTCAATGTTCATCCAATTTTTCAATGGTAGATTTATGATAAATGAATACAATTCTGACTATTGGACTTGACTATTTAATTTGCAATGCAATCAAATTAGAAATGTCTTGAAATCTATGTAAATGAAAATAATGATCTGTTGATCTATGGTCACTTTGTTGGCTTCTCTCTACCATATTTCTTCACATTTTGACAACAGACAGAACACACAAACACAAAATGTGGCAAAATGCTTTGCTGCTCCTATACTGAGCATGTGCGACTCTGACTCTAGATTCTCTGTCTCTGGCCATTGCTGAGGCTGAGGCAGAAGCTGATCACGTACTTTTTACACTCGGCATAGGGTGCATGTCAAAGTTTATACAATACTGCATTACTTAAAAACTTATATAAGTATATACAATATATATGTATAAATATATCGCGTTCTTGAGCGCAAGCTGCAGCAAAAGTTTTGTTCGCAGCTGCCAGAAAAAATTGCCATATTTCAAAAATATACCCCATACGACATGCGTGTGAGTAGGTATAGCCGGGCCGTGGCTCATGCTTAATATACAAGTTTGCGTAAAACCCATCGGTTAATTTATGTTTGCCCGACACTATCGGCACCCCCTCTTCACAACCCCACCATCCCTTAAAGCAAGCATATAAAATAATGCACAGGACGGAATATAAGTAATAGTGCTCTAGTTGTGAGTGCCCGACTAGGATATATGCTTAACCTTTTAATTCATTCATAATGATATATCTGCATTCATACATAGAAACACATATGCATACAAAAACACGCTGCAAGCTACGCGTTTTATGCAATTGCTGTGCTTATTTTTCTTCCATTGGTCCCATACTATGTTACATTTAATCTTAAATGACTCCTTTGTTTGTTATCCGATTGTAAAACATAATGATGACATTTAAATTTGTTAATACCATACTTCCAAAGACACATGGTTTTCGATATGTGGGGGACGGCTACATGGCTACATCGACTCGGCTATTGATAGTGATCAAGAATATATATACTTTATGTGGTTGGAGATGCTTTCTTATGCATGTTAAATACTTTTGCACAAATTCATGACAGTTTTTTTCCCGACAAATATCTTTGATAATCATGAATTCCAAAAGGTTCAGCAGGCTACCTCATATGTTTGGGCTGTCTACGTTTCGTGTGAGTGGTGTTGTTTTTTATTGAAAACTAGTTTTCTGACGTTAGTAACAGCAAAATTCGTACTGTAACAGTTGACGGACTCCTTGAGGTTCAGCGCAGAAAATACGGTAGTAGCTTTTTATTCAAAACGAATGCCATAAAGCGGGACAAGCCGCAATTATATCACAAATGCATCCTTGCAGCAAATGCAGCAGCTGACAACGAAGGAAACAGCCGGCAGGATCACCTTGCTCTCGTGTACTCATTTCTAGTTTGGCAACTTTTCTGCAAGCAGATACTGTCTGTTAAGCTACTAATAATAATATTACTTATTTTCTCTATTTCCTGTTTTCTTTCTTTCTTTGTATCTCTCTCTCTCTCTCTCTTTCTCTTTCTCTCTATCTCTCTATATCTCTCTCTCTCTCTCTCTATCTCTTTCTCTTTCTTTTCGCACATCTTATAAAAAACACATACACACATTTGCACTTAAAAACATATTTACAACTGGGCGCGCAATAATTTTGTGCTGCATACTTGCAGGAGTTACTATTTTACTATCGCTCACAGTCTTCCTGAATATGGTAGCGGAAACGATGCCAGCGACATCCGATGCCGTGCCGCTGCTTGGTAAGTATGGGCAAGGCCACATCGCGTTGGCCGCTGACAATTTGCCACGGGAGCTCTCTGACGTCTAATTAATGCACACTCAACTCAGCTGAACAACAAAACAAGAGCAACTATCAGCTAAGATTTTAATGTTCCGCACAGGGAACTGCCGTCACTGTTTTCGCATTATAATAACAAATGTTGTACATTTTTTTATAATTAGTTTTTTTTTAGTTTTTAATGATTTTTTGCTTCTTGGGTGGATCCTTAAGGGACCGTCGCGACTGTCTAAGTCTTAAAAGTTTAAATTCCTTTCATTTAAGAATACATTTTAGTTAGCTATGAAAATACGAATGTTGCAATCGTAAATGTATATTCCATCTCGATGAAGTGAACCACTTTTCTTATGGCCTGATTCCACAGAGAGCAAAAATGATAACTTTTCGTAATTTTCATAAAAATGACTTCATTGCTGCGAAAATGATATAAAATCATACCGTTTTCTCTAAATGATGTAATTTGCCCCGAATGCTTTCAGGTTTTTAACACAAAATACCAGATTTTGTATCGTTACCATAAAACATTCCACCCAATAAGTAAGCGTCAATTTTAAAAACCATTAATAATTCATTAATTTCTTAATTTATAATGGATACACGAAATGTTTAGTATGTAAATGAAAAATATGTTGGGCATAGTAGAATTGGGCTACTATTTACTTAGCAACACACAAATCAAAACAGAGCAATCAACCCCTCACACGTGCACGTAACTCTTAAAATTAGAATTCTTTAGTGGATACGGTTTTCATATATGTATGAATGATTATTCGAAAAATGATTTCCCCTTGGAATCAGGCTATTAGGCTATACATATTGTATGCTTAGTGCTATTAGACAAGAAAACGAATGAAACGCGAAATCGCCAGTGATAAAGCACTTAAGACACACATACACATTCACATGTCTGCATGTGTGTGTGTGAGTGTTTACAAAATTTTCAATTAACACACTATATAATATCATTACCAACAAGTAAAAACAACAATAGGAACAACAGCAACAATATTTTTAATAAGAAGCAAAACAACCTCTCATCACATACTCTGCAGCGAAATCAGAGTCCACTTTTCTCTCAGTGGAGATTCGCACGGTTAAGATTTGCAATATGAAGCTTTGTTGTTGTTGTTTCCAGATTGTAAGCTATAAACACGTACAATAAATTGCCCCTTTTCAAGTTTCATGCAGCTACACGCAAATACAATTTCCTTAGAAACATGCCTATTAAATACTATAATATAGTAAATACTTTAATACAATTTAAAGGTTAAGGATCAATCCACCGAATAAGTAGTACTATTTATTTATTCTATAATAAGGTACATTTTTGGTACATATATTAGCTTTCAGGATAGGCAGAGTGTAGATCCGTCCTTGCAGAAACCATCGCTAGTCGCTATGCTAATAACAATATGTGCAAGCTATATTTATTTATTATTATTAAGTGTGCCTGATGTTGTCGTTATTATTCTTCACCAACCTACTAAAATTGTACAAACAGATGTATCTGCATATATAAGGGAATGTTTGTGTACAAGTGTTTTTGTATGTATGTTTTGTAGATGGCTGCTACGCATATAGTTACACTTAAATGTATAAATAAATATACTCCTTAAGTAAACTGTGCGTGTGCTTCCCGTCATGCATACAGGACTACATATGTACATACAAAAATGTAATTATAATTGTACTTGTAATTATAGTTGTACTTGTAATTATAGTTGTAGACGCATTATAACAATGCACAGCTTATTTCTGAATACCGAAACTTAAATACCCTTGCAGAATTTTTTAATCCAATCCTGTGCAATATGGTATTCTGATGTTGATCGATATCTGTCAAAAGCTTAGCTATGTTTAAAACCTAAATATTTTCTAGTTTACTATCTCATTTATGAAAATTTTTTTAAGCATACTAATATTCTTATTTAATGAATATTAAAAATGAAATGTTTTTAAAGCTTTATGCGAAAGATAGATCATTTCAGTAGTTAAGAGACTAGTCTCAATTAAAAATTAAAAAAAAATATTAAGATCGCTATTTTGGTTAACAATACATATATTTGAATACCAGCATTACTAATTATTAATGCACTCTGCGAGGTTATAAAACGGCGACATCAACACGACTTGTATAACTAGATACATATATTATAGCAACAGTGAATGTTAAATAGAGAATTATATTTTAGGATCGTGTGACATTAATATATATGTTAATGCATGCGAGATATGTGTATGTAAGTAAATAAATTCTGAATGTTCTGTTTTGGTGAAAAGATTGCGATCCAATGAGGTAAGGCCGTTAGCTACGTACCCAACACAAACCACATCAATACCACTATAAATTTGTAATGTAAATTCTGTCAACAAGACCAAAACCAAATTAAACAAGTAAGAGTGCTCTAGTCGAGAGTGCCCGACTAGGATATATGTACCCAGAACCCAGTTCTAACATTCATAATTCTTTATCTGCATTCATACATACATATAAAAACATACACAAACACACGCTGCTACTGCGAACGTCATGCAATTGCTTTGCTTCTTCTTCTTCCATTGGCCCAAAACTATGTTACATTTAATCGTAAATAACTTCTTCGTTTATTGTCCGACCATTATGAAATTTGTAGGACATATAAATGTGTGAGAATGCTGATTTCGAAGGTCATACGTACAAAAATACGTATTTTCCGATTTATGGAGGATTGGAAAAAGTTATCAAAAAAAAAAGATTTTGTACTTTTGTATGCTATACGAGAATATATATCGTGAATGTGGTGCCTCGAGCTTTTATGGCTTTCAAGTTATACCCAAAAAACACTGGTCTGGAATCGAAATTTATCGATAACTTTTGAACGGGTTGAGATATCGAAAAAGTTGAAATTGTATTGACCCGGCACTAGGAAAACTATATTAAATATGAAGTCTCTAGCTTTTGTAGTCTCTGAGAACAGCGCGTTCATACAGATATTAAATATGAAGTCTCTAGCTTTTGTAGTCTCTGAGAACAGCGCGTTCATACAGACGGACAGCCAGACGGACATGACTAGATCGACTCGACTATTGATAGCGATCAATAATATATATACTTAATGGGGTCGGAGATGCTTCCTTATGCCTGTTACATATTTTTGCACAAAACCATTATACCATTTATTCCCATTTTTAATGGGATCAGGGTATAAAAAGAATGGCTACCTTTGGCGTTCCGAAGGTAGTATACCCTTGCAGTTGCTTAATACAATGAAACACTCTTGCTTCCACAAAAAGAATATGGCAATACTACCTTAAAAGTGAATTTTCTTATTTAAATCAATATTTCAGACCGATTGTTCCTATGACAGCTATAAGATATAATAGCATGATTTTGACCAAACTCAATCAATCTATATAAAATATAATGAAACTTGCAACTACTGAGATTGGATAAGATAGTTTGAGAAACAAAAAAGTTGTTGACACAGCACTTCATTTTTCAACAGATTGTGCCTATGGCAGCTATATAGTGGTTCGATTTTAATGAAATTTTGTAAGCGTACTTATATAATGCTAAAACTTATAAGTGGTAAGTTTGGTAGCGGTTTTTCAAAAAACAAACATTTTCGACCGATCTTCCTATGGCAGCTATATGCTATAGTGAGTGGGCTGATCTGTCTAATTCCAACATATTATTTGAGTGCAGCAGAAGTAAGCATCTTTACTAAGTTTCATCAAGATAGCCTCAAAATTATGAGACTAGTTTGCGTAGAAGCAGACAGACAGACGGTTAGACGGACGGACGGACAGACGGACAAAGGTATATCGACTCGTGTTGTCGTCCTGATCAAGAATGTATGTACTTTATAAGGTCTGAAATGTTTCCTTCTATGCGTTGCAAACTTCTGGATAAAATTATAAAGGTGGTATATAAAGGTGGATTTTCGAAGGTACCCTTAAATAGTTGCCAATATCTTCGAAGTAAGTCTGCTGATTTTGCATCCAAAGTTCCCATATAAAAAAAGTCCAGATTTCAAACGTGTTTTTCTATAAAAATTACATTTAATTAAAAAAAAAAATGAATGTCGTTTTATTAAAATCGATTAACTAAAAACAAAGTTATTAGCCCTTGAGTAAAACAAGAGAATTTTAATTTTTGTTTCGGTCCTAAATTTGTAGTGACTGTTATGGATATATTTTGCTGTTGCATGGTGTAATCAGTTGGATAACTCGTTGAATTGTCATAACTAAGTATTACAACTTGGAGCATTGTAATATCAGAAGTTCTAGGTGGACAAGAATAATCCACAAAATATTCTAAAGGTTTTAATTCTTTTATTTGTAGCTTAATAATAAAGTAAGTTATGTGTAAGACATTCTTACTTTAAATTAAAATCAATAAATTTGGGTTCAAAAATTTCAAAATGTTCAACATATCAGACTAAGTATATATATATTTCTATATATATTCAAACTACACCCATCGTTAAATTCTATTCTACACTGTCATCTATTTACGCATGCCAGGCCATAAGCAACCATAATTTAAGTTCTTAGTACATACTTGGAAATACTCTAGATATTATAGCTAGCACAGATGCTATATAAGTATGTATGCATATAACACACACACAAATGCACACACATGCAATCACATATAACAGCAATAGGTAAACAGATCAATTCATCACTAATACACGTACACACCCACACATACACACTCACACAATCACACATACTTAATTTCATACTTATCAAATGTAGTATGTGTATCTTGAATCTTGAATCAATCAAACTCAAAGCATGCACTTTGGACCTTTCGATAGACAAACTCTCATATTTGGTTAATCAAAATCTCAAACACTTGAAAAAAAAAAAAAGGAAACAGGCCAGATTCATGAGTCGGGAGTCGAGAGAGTCGTGTTTTAGGCAAATTTACAGTTTTTCACTATATCATAAGTATTTAAATAGTATGTATGTATACACAAATAACTGAATATTTTATTTACAACTTTTGTAGTGCTTTGATTTCGATTCTGTGATTGTTTTTGGATTTTATGCGTACAACTAGAGCTCGCATTATAAATGCCTGTGTCAGATATTGCCAAGGACCACTACCACATAATGTAAAAGAAAAAACGTTCTTGTTGGCATGAAAGAACACAAATGCCTATAAGCTGTTGACATGCCCCGCCCCCCACGTTACACCCTGTTTCGATACACACAAACACAGACAAACACAACAGCTGAACCAATATTATAAATAAACATTTGATTAATACTAAATCATGTATTGCACATTCATAGAATACAAGGATAATAAGGTGAATATGAATATGAATGTGAATGTGTCAATCGGCAATCCATGCAATATATACATTCCAAATGGATTGCGTCCGGGACTGTGAATGTGAAAGTGAATGGGGGCAAAGGCAGCGTCAACGTCAACTTTAACGTCTTCGTCAATATAAATTGAGGCAACCGTAAATTGAACTTGCACCACTGTCGCAGGATGCACCGCCCAATTTTGCTATGACTTTTTCAATCTTGCCAATACGCACACATACATATGTATATACAAACACACAAACATATATACATACATAGATATATAGGCAGCCAATGGGAACCAATGTCCGTGATAAATATACATTTTCTTCTCTCTCTCTCTCTCTCTCTCCTTATCTATGTCTGTCTTAATATGATCTTTAGCTAGCTATTTAAATACACACAGGCTATATATATTATAACAGCAAAATTTTTGATCGTTTGCATGCGATATTGCAATATTTTGTCTAGAATCGCATTCAGGTTGGCCTTATGGCTATTATGCAAATAGCTAAGATAATTGAAACTGACTGCTCTCTTATGTACTTATATTTATATATGAGGGTTAAGTTTAATGGGTTGGTTGGTGGCGGGCAGCGTCTTGATCTGATATATATATATATAAATATATATATATTTTTTAAATTTTGTTTACTATAAGTATGTGTACATATTTGTCTTACAAATTTTGTGTTCTCTATTGATTTTGAAATTGGTTTAGTTTTGTTCCAAATAAATTCTGTGACGTAGTGTGGTAGAAGAAACTGTCTTGTTGTTTCGCTTCCATTACACACACCAAACACATACGCAGAATCATTGTATCATACACAATTAGCTCAAAAACTTGTAAATAAGACACACAATGGTTTTTTATTATTTAATGGATACTTTACTATACAAACTTACATACATTCATATGCATATGCTACTAATGTGTATATGTGCATAATGCCTACGTAGTAGAATCGTACATGTGTAGGTACGTACATATGCCTGATGTATGCCAACTTTTGCCCAATCGTAAAGGTAATTCCAACAATATTAAATATGCATATGCGACTAGTTGCCGTATGCATTCATATGCGTTAGGCGCCTTAATGTAGTGGCGTGTATGTATGTGCCCCAACAACAAACCAAAAATATAATTTCAAAAATATGTACAGCTAATAGCCAATTTTAATAATCAATATGCATAGTGAAATGGCGTCATTTGTTTTTTTTAGTTTTTTAAGATTTGAAAAACTATTTGTGTAGCACTTTACCAAGCTTTTGAAAGCTTACGAAAGGCATTTATTTTTATCCCAACTATGCATACATATGTTTAAACATAAAAATGTGTAAAATTAAAAAAATTATGTTGATGTTAATGTTATTTGGGAATATTACATTTTTATTATCCGATTGCTTTTAAATTTGGCGCCCTCACTGTGCATAACCTAATCAAATGCAATTAAATAGTATACGATAAATATATATCTATATGTAAATCCAAACAGTCAAATTTTAACGCACTGAACAAAAACCAGAAACTTGCAAGATTCCTATTCCTATTTAATTGACATTTTACAAAATACTAACAGCAGCAACAACAACCACAAGAACAATAACCCAAGTACAGAAACCGTAGCAATACAGAATACCAACACCTTGCCCAAGACCTAAGTCTTTCATCTGCTCAACAATTATGAAGAACCAAATCAAATCTCGATTTTTAGTCCAAAATGATGATTGCGGATAATTGGTTGTGCACAAAAACAAAAAAAAAATGAAATAAATACAAATAACAAAAGCAACAGAGCTTTTAAAAAAACAAACGATACAATATAGGCAGAAATTAAAATTACATTGCAAAATATTTATGTAACACGAAACACATGTGTATGACCCAACAAAAACAGCGCTTCTAAAGCTAAGTAGTCAGACGAGTATTTTGAACACGAACCGAGTCAAACGCGCAGTTCAGTTCAAGGGCGCAGCTCCTAAAACAAAGGAAACAAATGTCATTTGAATTAGGCCACAAGTTTGCTGCGCTCTTCGGGGAGGGAGCTTTGCAGGCAGAATTAATTAATACCTAGTACTGAACTTATTCAATTTATATACTAGCATGCCAAATATTTTTTGCGAGGCAAACACTTGTTATATAACTAAAATTAACACTCAGGAAACAAAAATTCCAAAAAAAAATTTAAATATATACATACATATATATGTTTATAAATTTATTAAATTCTTATATACTGCTTTGAACTTTTTCTCCAACTTTACTCTTACTTGCAACAAGTTAACTTCAGTAAACAATTAGAGAGACCCAAACAAAACACTGACAACAATACCAATCACCTAAGCAACCGTTTGTTGTTATTTTGTTTTCTTTCTAATTGTATGTTAGATACGATGTGAATTTGTACATAGATCAGCAAACAACAATTATGTGTTTAAAGCTTTTACTTAAAAAAACAACAAATAGCACAACAAACACACATACAATACCAACGTCTTAACCATATTGATAAACCAGGGAGAGGCATAAATACGTTTAAATCGCATTAGGTGTTTAAAGGCGTGGCGGCCAACGCCGTATAATGTATACCACGTATACGACATAAAAAATGTAGTATAGAATGAGCGAAAAGCGAATTCGATAAATCGATATACTACCAAAATGTTTGTGTAATTTTTGTGTCCTTCTAGGAACTTATTTCAATTGCATTATGTTTATGGTGGCCTCATCAGTTGTGTCAACCATACTTATCCTCAATTATCATCATAGAAATCCAGATACGCATGAAATGAGTGAATGGGTAATATTTATATTTAAACTTACTAAACTTAACTAACTTACTTGCTAAATACTACTTACTTACTTACATATTTAAAAAGCAAAACTTTTAATTTTTGAGTTTAACTATCTACATACTCTTTTTAAATTTGTTTTCTGAGCGTTCTGAGAGATACCGATACGTCTTCACTGTCATTTTTTTTTTATTTTTCAAAACGAAACTACCATTTTAACAAAATATTTGAAAAACCAACTACAACATTCAACACCTTACAATGCACACTCCAAACATGCGCTCGTTGAAACTCCACGAAAAACAGAAAACAAGAAGCCCAATGGAAACCTTATTGTATATACTATTTATACCTACACAGAGAAAAAAAATCAAGTCTTGAATCAATCCAAACAGTCTCAAAAGTACGGTAATACGCATTTGTCTTGAATCAAGACCAAAATTCTCATTTCAAGACTGACATTTTAAGACCAGAAATATTGAATCAAGCTTGGCTTGGGACGTTTTAAGAACGAAACAGTATCGAATCAAGACCACAAGTTCTTGATTCAATCCCATTTTTGCGGTGGTAAATAAAACAAAAGCGGGCGGAGCCTTTTTTTGTTTTTCTAGGCGTGCGTTTTCCCACTGAGCTAACTACAGCATAAGCCGACAGATTAATCAATTTAATTGCGTAGAAGACCAAGTTGCTAGTATTTGAACGATTGAACAAATTTTAGAATTATATACTAAATTTAATTTAGTAAATATATAAAAAAAAAAATTAAACTTAAAAAAACTTAAGTCTTGACTGACAATTGAACCCGCACAAATGTTGATTGCAAGTCGTACATCTTACCCACTGAGCTAGACTAAAACAAATGCCCGAGAAAGCAAAAGAATAATAAACAAATTGAGAGAGCGCGAGCCAATTCTGTAAATTTTTTTTCACCATTTTGCATTTGAACCACCATTCAAGACGCAAATTAGCTTAATCTGAGAATTATGGTCTTATTCTTACGCCTAATCCGAAATCATGCTCGAATTGGTCTCGAAAATTAAAGATTTTTTTTGGTCTCAAGTTAAGACCGATCAAGCTTGTTTTTAGACCGGCGTTTTTGTCTCTGTGTATAAACATGCTTATGTATAGCTAAACGTATTTAAACTCTTAGACAAGAATATTTTAATACACCCGCATACATATTTACTTACAAATCGTATACTTTTACATTACTCTGCATGCAAAACATATTGCAACTCATCAATAAAAAAAAAGAGAACGATATTGAAATTAAAATGTTTAAGTTTCTATAGATAGGAACAAAATATATCCTAATGCAAAGCAACATTTTCAAGACATTTGTGTTCTTCGGCTTATTATTTCATAATCAAATGTCTGTAAGGATTCAAATGCAAAGACTTTTGATTTAAATTATATAGCATTCGTACTAAATAAATATTTCTTTTAAGCCTTTCGAAGCAGACAATTTAAATTTTAGTTTTTACTGTCCAAAATTTGTCGTTAAGTATTGACACTCACCCTTGACTTGACGGTAACTTTTACGCAGCTTTCATCTATAAAATGTTTTTTTAGGAATAAAATGTGAAATGCAAATAATCGTTCTAAAATTTAAACTAAAAGAAATGCTTCTAAATAAATTTGATTGACTTATTTATCATTGTATTAAACTGACTAAATTAAATACTTTATTATGCCATGTCTGTTAAAAACTTCTATAACAAATTCTATAGTATGTGTATAGTACATTTGAGCAATCTGATTTGATTTTTTGAATGATATGCTTATACTAAGTTGCCTTATAAGTCTTTCTACCTATACTTACTTACTTGCATACATACATGGAAGTTAAAGCACAATAATGACACCTAATTTTAATTTTTCTAACAAAAACTTTGGCCAACAACTACAACAACATCTACGTTAACTGGCAACTCCCAACGCTAATGTAAAAAACTCAACTCAACTCCAATCCCTCTTCAACTGTTTCTTTTTCTCCCTGTTACTAACCAACTAACAACCTATGTAACTAACTAACTATCTTCGTACAACTACAACTACAACAACATCTAAAACTCTTAATGTGGCCGGCACTCGCTCGTTGTCACATAACGCGCGTATGTTGCTATCCTTCTCCAACACATATGTAAACACCCTCAACCATAACAACAACTACTGCTACTACTACAACAACAAAAATAAATTCAACAACAACAAAACCAAAAAACAAACTCTAAACTTTACTAAACTTAAAACGAAAATAATAATAATAATATAATTTCTCAATCGCTAACGATTTCCATATTAATAAACCAAAAATTCAACTAAATCTATAATTGGACATAAACAAATCATACACAACTTTTGTAATTGCCGTGTGTCGTAACAACTTCATCAACAACTACAACAAAAAAAAAACAACAATAACGACATATTTCACTATTTTTATGAACACCATTAATTATAATCGAACACTTGTTGATCTAATAACTAAACGTAAACAAAAACTTAAAAAAAAATATCAAAATTAAAAAAATAATACTAATTATACAAAAAAAAACCAAAATATACTTATTGCTTTTATTTTTAAATGCATTACCCAACACACTCCGTCTCTCTGTCGAACTCGCACACACAGATAAGAGTAATATTCCTTTATTGGTTACCTTGCATATTGCGCATGCAAAGACCCGGACAGGTTGGCTACGAATGTCCGCCACCACCGTCGTCCTCGGGCCCTTCGAATGCTGGTGACAAAAAGCAACAGATACAAAACGTTGAGCTCAAGGAAAGGTAACCAAATTCTCTCCCTCTCTGTCTCTCTCTATTTTTCTTCCAATCTCTCTGTCTGACTAGCAGCTAACCATCCATGAAATGCTCGTTCTTAATCTATTGATAAAAATTATACTTCTATTCGTATATCTACTTAACTGAAATGATTATTCATCCAATAATGTCTCACACAACAGATCTTCTAAATCGCTGCTCGCCAATGTTCTTGACATAGATGACGACTTCCGCTGCAATCATCGCTGCGCCAGTGATATATTGCCCCATCAGCCCACGTTCTACAGGACGATGTTTAGGTGAGTTTCGATGAGGTCTAACCAAAGACATTTCTGGAAATTTTGCCAACATTTATGTTGAAACAATTGACTTTTATAATGAAAGTTAGTTTACAAGTATTATTAATTATTTTTTATTTGGAGAAAAAATAAATCTATTCTTTTTCAACTTCGAACTTGACAAGTAAGAGTGCTCTAGGCCCGACTAGGATACAGCCTGAACCCAGCCCCTACATTCAATCCCAATTATTTATCTGCATTAAAACATAGAAAAACACACACTCATTCAAGCACACTCTGCATACTGCGCGCTTTATGCAATTGCTGTGCATCTTCTTCTTCCATTCGCCCCATTCCATGTTACATTGACTCTTAAATAACTTCTTTGTTTATTGTAAGGTTAGTCCCATAAGTGTAAATGTTCTTGGCTCTGTCAATTTTTTTTAAAGCTTGAAAAGATATCTGTTATTTCCAATTTTTTTTTTTTAAATATCTTGTTTACTTCAGAAGATATGAGTTTTGCCAAGAAAAAAGTCCGAAGGCCCCACTGTGCGACTATTCGGGCTAGTCGTTCGTCGTTCTTGGGGGCGTCACGTCTCGGGGTTCGGGTGGGGTTATTTCCCCGGTTGGCTTTCCTCATCGGACTGCTGGGTCTTTGACTCTTTTGCTGACGTCTCTATGCGTAGCACTAACGAGACTTCTTCGCACACTTCCACCAAATCCTCGGTATCGGTACACGTGTGGTAGTAGCGCATCGCATAAGAACGCCACACCGTCCGGGATCTTGCGTATCTTAATTTCGTGCTGGGGTACCTAGGTGTCCCGCCGACCTCCTCCAAATTGGCTGTCGAGGACGACGACCCATCGCCATTCTTGTCCGCTGCCAGTTCTGAAAAAGAACCAACCAATGGCATAAGCAATCACGCGCTCTTGACCTTCGATCTCCTGGGTGAGAGCCGCACCTCAAGACGGGGGCGGTCATCAGACTTTCTTTCAATTGTTCCAACGCCGCCTGCTGCTCCCCGCCCCACAACCATTTCTTCCCTCTCCTTAGCAAGTCGGTCATTGGCTGTACTAGGGTCGCAAAGTTTGCCACGAACCTACTGTACCACGAAGCCATGCCGAGACACTGCCTCATCTCTTTTAGATTCGTGGGTGGTTTCAGGTTACTAATAGCCGAGACTTTTGCCGTTTGAATCCCCTCGCCACTCACCATGTGTCCCAGATATACCAGTTCTGTTATTCATTTATTCTGATTATTCTGATTGGCTGCCATCAGCCTCCGGAATACTTCCTTCAGATTTGCCAGATGTTATTCCAGTGTTGCGCCTATGACGATTAAATCGTAAAAATATGCGAACGCATGCGCCTCCAATAACAGTATTCAAGGCCCTCTGGGAAGTCGCACTGGCTGAATGAAGACCAAAAAGCATCACGCGCCCTTGGAATAGACTTTTCCCGGCCACCGTGAACGCCGTACACTCCCTGCTGTCAGCGGCCATAGGGATCTGCCAATATCCGTGTTTTAAATCTAGGGTCGAGATGTATTTGGCATGTCTCAATCTATCCTGAATATGATTGATTCTGGGTACCAGATATGCATCGGGAATCGATTTGGCGTTGAGCTGCCTGTAACCCACACACATCCGCCAATTGCCAGTCTTTTTGTTAACTAAAACGATGGGGGCGCTATGTGGGCTGCGAGACGGTTCAATGGCGTCGGATGCAAGTAATTCTTCCACTTGGTCATCTATTATCCTTTGCATCGCCGGATTCTTTGGATAATAGCATTGCTTTAAGGGTTTATCGTCCTTCAGTAGGGTCTTATGCTCGGCTGTATGCGAGACTCCTTGGATTCCGTCAAACATAGCGAGCTCGGATGTTAAAAATGCCTGCAATCCGTACTCGCCATCTGTAATACCTCTGACCCCGGTGTGTGTTTTGATTTGTCTACCTGTGTCCAGACCCTTGCTGCCGCCATGCCCATGTCTTTTCTCGTACGTATGACCATCCCCAGAACTAGCTCAGCAATACCACATCGTAGGCGAGTACCGATCGCACACAGAATATGCATTCCGAGGATGACCTGGTCCAGCATCGACGGCATCACCAAGATCGGCATACTAATCTCCCAAACTCCCAAACCAACCGCGATTCTGAGCATCTCGCTCACCTCGAGACTGGAGCCGTCGGCCAATCGGATACGAGTCTGCACCCTTATCACCTCGCCATACGACTCTACTTTCCAGGCGTACATCTTGCTCATGAAACTGCGACCTTTTCCTTAAAAATATTATGCGGTGTAAAATTGCCCAAGGTATGGGTTGGCAGGTAATGACCGAGGGCTTATTCCGGTGGGAACCTGTAACATTTTTAACCTTTTCCTTTGAAGTGGATTTTCATTGGTCGAAAAATAGATCACCACTACCCGATTAAGTAAACAAAATTGGCACGGCCCTTACTTTGTAATAATATGCCTGCATTCTTGTGTAGAGTCATTGTCTTGTTTTGATTTTAAGAGAACTACTTATAATAATAATGTATATACCAAATCAAAAGTTATTTGAGTTGTGGAGCTCAGAAAGTCCTACGCCTTTTTCCAAGCCCTTTTTCCCACCTCCCTGGCGACGATTTCGTCGTTCGATGATATTTGTTCACGACCGCTGGCTCTCTGCTGCGACACGCCGTAGCAGGGTCGCACCCGATCCGTGTGACAGCTGATCGGCAAGCGGCCGTTACAAGTTCAACCGAAACTTAAAAAAATTACAGGAAACTTAATGCACTTCGTGCACTCATTTATTACTATGCTATATAACTAGCAATATAAAATCATAATAACATACGCACGCTCAACCTAAGAACTATATAAAGTAATCACTAGTATTATTATTGCGCTCCGTGCGTCTTCTTTAATCACCTAAGATCTACTGTGCGCTCCTTGCGTCTTTCTAACAACTAAAACTAACAACTATCTAATATCTAGGAACCTACCAGCCATAAGCTTAATAACTCTAACCTTACTAACTATACTTCATGTTATTATCCTTACTGACTATAAACCTACTACCTATAAACCTAATGTCTGCAAAGCTAACCCCCTTTCCTGCTGTGCAGGGCGTCAGCCTAACGCTCCTTCACAAATGATATCCACTTTTTGTGGAAAATCCTTTCCCCATGCGTGGAAATCGGGGTGGTCAATTTTTAATACTCGCCCGATTAGCTTCTAACTCTTTTTCAAAGCTTCACGTAAAAAACTATAAGCAACATGATTTTAAAATAGAAGGTCAGAAATGGACGGAAAACCGTTGTTTTAAATTTTTTGTCTTTCATCCGATCACCTCCAAACTCATTGCTAAAGCTATACATACAAAAGTAACGAAAACATGACTTCAAATTTTGAAAAATCGACCTCAAAGTTGGAAAATGGCGGGAAAGCTGTTGTATGAAACTTTTTTTTTGTGTTTATAAAAACGGGGCGTAGCACCTCACGCCGGCAAATGCTAGTATATAATAACTAAGTTATTATTTATCAAGCTTGACTTCAACAGTAAAGGATTTATTTTAAAAAAAAATTAAGAGAATTGGGTTAAATATTTAGGTTTTCAACTTTTTCTTAATCAACCATCAACAATATGACGTTGAGCCTTCTAAAACCCTTATCAATTAAAAATATATAATATTAAATAGAAAATTATTTATTTTAGTTTGGTATAGACCATGACACAATCTCAATGCCAACGAAAGTGGTAGAATGGTTCAACAAAACGCCTAGTACTTGCGCGTCACCAACTTCAGCCAGTTCTATCTCGATAGTACTGAGTTATGTAAATAAAAGCGAGATAATTGAAGTAACAAAAGCTTTTTAATACACTTTTTATTGCACTTTATTTTTAGACATAATGTGTTTAATCTGTGTTTAATATACAACTTTCAGGACCTTAAAGATATAATGTCTGAGTCGCAAAACGGGCGAGCCGTACTTCAGTACTCACGCGAACATAATGACTTGACTTGCGAACACCGGGGTTATATTGTGAGCGAAATAATCGAAGACGTACAACAATATTCGACAGTTATACGTACGTTTTATAAATGCATAAAAGGGGGTAGTAAACCCAACTAAAGTATATATATTCTAGGTCAGCATTAAGAGCCTACACTAACCCTTTTTGGTTAATAGTTAGCGAGATAGACGCTGAAATCGCATCTGGATTGAAACGGCGCTAAAAAGAGAAATGTCAGATTCGAACAGTGCATGCGACAAGTGGGCGAAAACGTATCAGTTGCGTCAAAACGACATAAAAGTCATGAGGAGCGACATGAGGCATGGTTAAATTAAAATAGTTCATGTAATATATTCTACATTTTCGATACTTTGCTTTACTTGTTATTTTGTGTTTTTAAATTTATGACAAATTTAAAGACCAACATTGATGTTGGCATAATGTATCAGTCTAAGGATGATTTGTTGAAAACTGTTTATTTTGCAAAGATGTAATATTCAAAGATATTTAGTATAAAAATATCAGTATTAAGTTTGTAAGATAAATTCATTTGAGTAGCATAAAATTAATTTTATAATTGAAAACGAAAATGTATAGGTTCTCTGTAATTCGATAAATATTAAAGAATTCGAATATTTACAAGCATTCGAAACAACAGAAATAAAGGCATAAGTTTCAAAAATATTACTCATTTTATAAGTCACATATTACATTTCTACCTTATGAACAAAGGAAAAACTTATTTTAGGATAAAATAAATATAAATTTGTCAGAAAAACAAGTAAGAGTGCTCAAGTCGAGAATGCCCGACTAGGAGATAGATACATAGAAAGACACACACAAACACATACAAACACAAGCTGCTGTCTGCGCGTGTCATGCAATTGCTTTGCTTCTTCTTCTTCCATTGTTACATTGAATCGTAAATAACTTATTTGTTTATTGTCTGATCGTTATGAAATTATTAGGACATAAATATAAATAAATGTAAGACTGTGTAAAATCCAAAATCATACCTCTAAAAATACGCATTTTTCCATTTCTGGCAAATCGGGAGAAGTTATCAAAACAGTCTGTAAATAATAGAAGAATAAACATACTAAATTTTTCAACTTTTAAGCTATACCTAAAAATCACTGTTCTGGAATCTTAATTTATCGATAACTTTTAAACGTGACGAGATAACGAAAAAAGAAACAAGAACTTAAATAAAAATATGAAGTCTCTAGCTTTTATGACTTTTAAGTTATGCCCGAAAAACACTGGTCTGGAATCGAAATTTATCGACAACTTTTGAACGGGACGAGATATCGAAAAAAATAATAAACTTGTATTGTCCCGCTACTACGAAAACTTATATTTCAAATATGAAGTCTCTAGCTTTTGTAGTCTCTGAGAAACACGCGTTCATACAGACGGACAGAAGGCCATGGCTATATCGACTCAGCTATTGATAGTGATCAAGAATATATAGACTTTATAGATTCGGAGATGCTTCCTTTTGCCTGTTACATACTTTTGCACAAAACCATCATACCCTTTTTTCCCCATTTTTAATGGGATCAGGGTATAATTAAATAAAAACGATTTACTGTTATTCACTACTGTTCGCGATGAATGAACTGAATGATGTTGTAAAATGAATACTTCGTTCATGCAATGTTCATAACAAAATAACGAAAGGTTCTTAAAACAGGCACTGATCGTTCAAAAGTTGAACACAAAATGTTCATGAACAGTTAACGATATGTTCTGATAACAATCAAGTATTGTTCATTAAATGAACACAAAATGTTCATAAAATGTGAACGAGTTGTTCTTAAACTGTAACATATGCTTGAACTAAGCCCAAAAAATTCATAAATTAAGAAAAAATTCTTCTCGAAAACAGAATAAATGAATACCTTAACGTTCTTATTAACAGAACAGTGGTCTTTATAAATCCGTTCATAGAATGTGACCAACGTTCTTGATATCAAGAAAAAGCGTCCATATTAGACTATCGTTAACGATTGGCCATGATAACTATATTTTTAGAATGCTTTTTTTTATAATAATACACATTAAATATGAGAATGATACCTTTAGAAATTAATTTTCTTATTTAAATCAATGTTTCAACCGATTGGACTAAACTCAAACAATCTATATTAAGTATAATATAACTTGCAATAATTAAGTTTAATTCAGATAGCTTGACAAACAAAAAAGTTGTTCATACAACAACTAATTTTTCAACAGATTGTTCCTATGGCAGCTATAAGATATAGTAGTCCGATTTTGATAAAATTTTGTAAGCATGCTAAGATAATGCTAAAACTATTATTTGGTAAGTTTGTTTGAGCTTTCTCAAAAACAAACATTTTCGACCGATCGTTCCTATGGCAGCTATATGCTATAGGTGTGCGATTTTGACCAAATTCATTCAATCTATATAAAATATTATAAAACTTGCAATTACTGAAATTGGGTTAGATAGTTTGAGAAACAAAAAAGTTGTTCATACAACGACTCATTTTTCAACAGATTGTTCCTATAACAGCTATAATATATAGAGGTACGAATTTAATGCAATTTTGTGAACGTGCTTACATAATGCTAAAACTCAAAATTAGTACACAGAAAAAAAAAAGCCGGTCTAAAAACAAGCTTAATCGGTCTTTACTTGAGACCAAAATATATCATGAATTTTTGAGACCGATTTAGATAATCAGTCATAAATTGAGCTAAGAACAATAGCCTGATGATGTAATTATCCTTACTGACTACAAACCTACTACCTATAAACCTAATGTCTGCAAACCTAATGCTTCACCCCCTCACCACGCCTGACGGTGCTGCGATCATTGCATCCAACATCACAACCCCCCCCCCCCTCCCTCTTAAATTTGATAAAAGCGTTTTTAAAAAAAAAAATTAAATGATGGAGAGATTGTCATGCCTTCAGAAACTGCAACAATTTTTCAAATCGGATTGCTAGTTTGGGTGCTGCAGGTGCTCAAAGTTTATAATTTATTAACACTGCATCGAGGTCCGCTTTTAATACCCTGATCCCATTAAAAATGGGAAAAAGGGGTATAATGGTTTCGTATGGTCCATCGTATCGGGGTGCCAACTTCACAGCGAACCCATCCGCGGGTTTAGAGAGCTGTTGTTGCCTCACTAACAGCAGCGAGTCCAGGGTTGGTCTCCACTCACGTCGGCGTAGGTTATAGTACCTTGCTTGGTCCTATGCCGCTCGTTGTAGATTTCCTCGTGCTTAACTTAATATCTCCTTCAGGCCTTCGGCTTTCTCCTGGGGAGTCTGTGTTTCCGTGGCGGATCGTTGTGTCATCTCATCATACAGCACCGGCGGCAAGCGAGGCTCCCTTCCTTGTATCAAAAAGGAAGAAGAAAACCCAGTCCAGTCGCTTAAACTGGTATTTACCGCGAGGGATATTTCGGGTATAATTTCATCCCAGGAACTTTGGTGGTCTTCCACATACTAGGCGATCATTATCTTCACGGTTTGATTGGTCCTCTCCGCCACACTCAATCCGTTCGGAAATGACTTGAATGCTCGACTTGTGAACTGGACGTCATTGTCACAGACGAACTTCTTGGGTACCCCGAATCGACACAATATGCGTTCTCGAAACGCCTTTTGTAGGTGGGTTGCGGTGGCCCTCCTCAATGAAACTAGTTCCACACGTGTCGTGGAACACCATCATGACGGTATTGCCATGTTTCGACTGAAACAACGGGCCAACGAAATCCGCGCTTAGAATAGCACACGGTTCGTCTGCTTGCCGCGTAAGCATTCGACTAGCAGGCTTCCGTTGTTCCCATTTGAACTTTTGGCACTTCTCGCAACATTTGACATACTTGGCGGCATCCCTGAACATACCCGGCCAGTAATACCGGTGTGCCACCCGGAAGATCGTTTTCCGGATACTTTGATGACCGGCCGTGGGCGCGTCGTGACATTCCCGAAGGACTCGGTCCCTCTGACCGTACTCCACACATAATTTCCAAGGGATGTAGTCTTCGTCGTACGCTCGGTAACCCATATGTCGATACAATTGCCCATTCTCGATTACGTAACCGGCCAATTTCTCAGGGTCGTTTATCAGTTCCCCTCGCATCGCCGCCATCCATCTGCAAGGGGCCTTTTCTTCTATAGCCTGCTGACACGTTTCCAGAAGCTAAAGGGAGAGCCACTTTAGTGCGAGATGATTCGTGATTGCGTCAAAGCGGTATCCTTATAAATAACACCTCAACTTTCGAATCGACCAGACTATGGCGAGGCACTTCTTCTCGGTGGCTGAGTAATTCTCCTCCGCTTGTAGCAGCTTCCGACTGGCATAAGCACAACAACCATTTCTTCCCTTTCCTTAGCAAGTCGGTCATTGGCTGTACTAGGGTCGCAAAGTTTGCCACGAACCTACTGTACCACGAAGCCATGCCGAGACACTGCCTCATCTCTTTTAGATTCGTGGGTGGTTTCAGGTTACTAATAGCCGAGACTTTTGCCGTTTGAATCCCCTGGCCACTCACCATGTGTCCCAGATATACCAGTTCTGTTATTCAATTATTCTGATTATTCTGATTGGCTGCCATCAGCCTCCGGAATACTTCCAGATTTGCCAGATGTTATTCCAGTGTTGCGCCTATGACGATTAAATCGTAAAAATATGCGAACGCATGCGCCTCCAATAACAGTATTGAAGGCCCTCTGGGAAGTCGCACTGGCTGAATGAAGACCAAAAAGCATCACGCGCCCTTGGAATAGACCCGGCCACCGTGAACGCCGTACACTACCTGCTGTCAGCGGCCATAGGAATCTGCCAATATCCGTGTTTTAAATCTAGGGTCGAGATGTATTTGGCATGTCTCAATCTATCCTGAATATGATTGATTCTGGGTACCAGATATGCATCGGGAATCGGTTTGGCGTTGAGCTGCCTGTAACCCACACACATCCGCCAATTGCCAGTCTTTTTCTTAACTCAAAAGATGGGGGCGCTATGTGGGCTGCGAGACGGTTCAATGGCGCCGGATGCAGGTAATTCTTCCACTTGGTCATCTATTATCCTTTGCATCGCCGGATTCTTTGGATAATAGCATTGCTTTAAGGGTTTATCGTCCTTCAGTAGGATCTTATGCTCGGCTGTATGCGAGACTCCTTGGATTCCGTCAAACATAGCGAGCTCGGATGTTAAAAATGCCTGCAATCTAGGTTCCAGCTCCGGTGCCGACTCTAGATTGCCTTTCCTCGTTCGAGAGGGACAAGCCGGGTCTCCGCTCTTACTTTAACAGGACTGTCATCTTCTTTTCCAGCATCCCACCGTGAGATTAGAGTTTCCAGACATCCAGGGCGTGTCAAATTTGACGCCTGGATCCGCCCTTTCCCCGCTGTCACCTGGCACCTGATCCCCTTTACTCCTTTGCCCTGTTGTGGTTCCCGTACTCGCCATCTGTAATGCCTCTGACCCCGGTGTGTGTTTTGATTTGTCTATCTGTGTCCCGACCCTTGCTGCCGCCATGCCCATGTCTTTTCTCGTACGTATGACCATCCCCAGAACTAGCTCAGCCATACCACATCGTAGGCGAGTACCGATCGCACACAGAATATGCATTCCGAGGATGACCTGGTCCAGCTCGACGGCATCACCAAGATCGGCATACTAATCTCCCAAACTCCCAAACCAACCGCGATTCTGAGCATCTTGCTCACCTCGAGACTGGAGCCGTCGGCCAATCGGATACGAGTCTGCACCCTTATCACCTCGCCATACGACTCTACTTTCCGGGCGTACATCTTGTTCATGAAACTGCCCCCCCTGGGCACATTTATTTTTCTGATTTCTGTTGTGTCTCCTGTACCTAAATTGTAAAATCGCATGCATAAAAGGGGGTAGTACACCCAACTAAAGTATATATATTCTAGATCAGCGTTAAGAGCCTACACTCCCCCTTTTTGGTTAAAAGTTAGCGAGATAGACGCAGAAATCGCATCTGGATTGAAACGGCGCTAAATAGAGAAATGTCAGATTCGAACAGTGCATGCGACAAGTGGGCGAAAACGTATCAGTTGCGTCAAAACGACATAAAAGTCATGAGGAGCGACATGAGGCATGGTTAAATTAAAATAGTTCATGTAATATATTCTACATTTTCGATACTTTGCATTACTTGTTATTTTGTGTTTTTAAATTTATGACAAATTTAAAGATCAACATTGATGTTGGCATAATGTATCAGTCTAAGGATGATTTGTTGAAAACTGTTTATTATGCAAAGATGTAATATTCAAAGATATTTAGTATAAAAATATCAGTATTAAGTTTGTAAGACAAATTCATTTGAGTAGCATAAATTACGATTTTTATAATTGAAAACGAAAATGTATAAGTTCTCTGTAATTCGATAAATATTAAAGAATTCGAACATTTACAAGCATTCGAAACAACAGAAATAAAGACATAAGTTTAAAAAATATTACTCATTTTATAAGTCCCATATTACATTTATACCTTATGAACAAAGGAAAAACTTATTTTAGGATAAAATAAATATAAATTTGTAAGAAAAACAAGTAAGAGTGCTCAAGTCGAAAATGCCCGACTAGGAGATAGATACATAGAAAGACACACACAAACACATACAAACACAAGCTGCTGTCTGCGCGTGTCATGCAATTGCTTTGCTTCTTCTTCTTCCATTGTTACATTGAATCGTAAATAACTTATTTGTTTATTGTCTGATCGTTATGAAATTATTAGGACATAAATATAAATAAATGTAAGACTGTGTAAAATCCAAAATCATACCTCTAAAAATACGAATTCTTCCATTTCTGGCAAATCGGGAGAAGTTATCAAAACAGTCTGTAAATAATAGAAGAATAAACATACTAAATTTTTCAACTTTTAAGCTGTACCTAAAAATCACTGTTCTGGAATCTTAATTTATCGATAACTTTTAAACGTGACGAGATAACGAAAAAAGAAACAAGAACTTAAATAAAAATATGAAGTCTCTAGCTTTTATGACTTTTAAGTTATGCCCGAAAAACACTGGTCTGGAATCGAAATTTATCGACAACTTTTGAACGGGACGAGATATCGAAAAAAATAATAAACTTGTATTGTCCCGCTACTACGAAAACTTATATTTCAAATATGAAGTCTCTAGCTTTTGTAGTCTCTGAGAAACACGCGTTCATACAGACGGACAGAAGGCCATGGCTATATCGACTCGGCTATTGATAGTGATGAAGAATATATAGACTTTATAGGGTCGGAGATGCTTGCTTATGCCTGTTACATACTTTTGCACAAAACCATTATACCCTTTTTTCCCATTTTTAATGGGATCAGGGTATAATTAAATAAAAACGTACACATAATGTTCGCGCTGAATGAACTGAATGATGTTTAAAAAGGAACACTTCATTCATACTATTCGCGATGAATGAACTGAATGATGTTGTACAAGGAATACCTCGTTCATACAGTGTTCATAACAAAATAACGAAAGGTTCTTAAAACAGGCACTGATCGTTCAAAAGTTGAACACAAAATGTTCATGAACAGTTAACGATATGTTCTGATAACAATCAAGTATTGTTCATTAAATGAACACAAAATGTTCATAAAATGTGAACGAGTTGTTCTTAAACTGTATACAAAATATGCTTGAACTAAGCTCAAAAAATTCATAAATTAAGAACAAATTCTTCTCGAAAATAGAATAAATGAATACCTTAACGTTCTTATTAACAGAACAGTGGTCTTTATAAATCCGTTCATAGAATGTGACCAACGTTCTTGATATCAAGAAAAAGCGTCCATATTAGACTATCGTTAACGAGTGGCCATGATAACTATATTTTTAGAATGCTTTTTTTTATAATAATACACATTAAAATGAGAATGATACCTTTAGAAATTAATTTTCTTATTTAAATCAATGTTTCAACCGATTGGACTAAACTCAAACAATCTATATTAAGTATAATATAACTTGCAATAATTAAGTTTAATTCAGATAGCTTGACAAACAAAAAAGTTGTTCATACAACAACTAATTTTTCAACAGATTGTTCCTATGGCAGCTATAAGATATAGTAGTCCGATTTTGATAAAATTTTGTAAGCATGCTAAGATAATGCTAAAACTATTATTTGGTAAGTTTGTTTGAGCTTTCTCAAAAACAAACATTTTCGACCGATCGTTCCTATGGCAGCTATATGCTATAGGTGTGCGATTTTGACCAAATTCATTCAATCTATATAAAATATTATAAAACTTGCAATTACTGAAATTGGGTTAGATAGTTTGAGAAACAAAAAAGTTGTTCATACAACGACTCATTTTTCAACAGATTGTTCCTATAACAGCTATAATATATAGAGGTACGAATTTAATGCAATTTTGTGAACGTGCTTACATAATGCTAAAACTCAAAATTAGTACACAGAAAAAAAAAAGCCGGTCTAAAAACAAGCTCAATCGGTCTTTATTTGAGGCCAACAAATATCATGAATTTTTGAAACCGATTTAGATAATCAGTCATAAATTGAGACCAATTCGAGCTTGATTTCGGATTAAGCTAAGAACAATTGCCTGATTCCACTGGCAAATCATTCTTCGAAAGATCATTTATTAATGAAACCCGATTCCACAGACGAATGATGTTAAGATTGAGTTACGTGAACATGTGAGTGGCAAGTTGGTAATTAAACAGATGGTTGCTCTGTTTGGATTTGTTTGTTGCGAATTTTAAAATATCACAATTCAACTATGCCCAACATATCTTACATTTACATACTTAACATTTCGTGTATTCATTAGAAATAAAGATATCAACGCATTTATATTTTGAAATTGGCGCTTACCTATCGGGTGGAATTTTTTATGATATCGACACAAAACCTGGTATTTTGTTTTTATTGACTGAAAACATTCGGGGCGAACATCATCATTCGGAGAAAACGAAATGATTTAATACATTTTTCCACTATGTCAAAAATGATTTATTTTTGCACAAATGAAGTTATATGTCTGAAAATGTTAAAATCTTATCATTCTTGCTCCCTGTGAAATCAGGCAAGTCATTTTTCGGAAGATCATTCAAGAATAAACCCCGATTCCACAGGCGAATGATATTGAGATTGAAATACGTGAACATGCGAGTGGCAAGTTGGTAATTAAACAGCCGGTTCTCTGTTTTGATTTGTGTATTGTAAAGTAAATAATAGCCAAATTCTACTATGCCCAACATATCCTACATTAACATACGTAACATTTCGTGAATCCATTAGAAATTAAGAAATCGAAGAATTTATATTTGTATTTTAAAGTTGGCGCTTATTTATCGGGTGGAGTATTTTATGATATCGATACAAAATCTGGTATTTTGTTTTTAAATACTGAAATAATTCGGGGCGAATGTCACCATTCTGAAATGAAACTAACCTATTTTCGCCTATGGAAAAAATGTTTCATTCAACCATGAATGGAGTTTTTTGTATGGGAATGTTTAAATCATTCCATTCTTGTTCCCTGTGGAATCAGGCTACAATACCATAATTCTCAGATATGGCCAATTTGCGGAATGGTGGTTGAAATGCAAGAGAGAACAAAATTGACAGAATATGTCAGTTTCTTACAACATCTTTACCGCCATTTCCGACTTTGGGTGTATTTTCCAAAATTTGAAAGTCATCTTTTCTATACTTTTTGTATGTGTAACTTTAATAATGAGTTTAGAGCTGATCGGATGGAATACAAAAAAATGTTATACAACCGTTTTCTGTCCATTTTCCATCACGTTGCTCATAGTGTTTTACATGAAACTTTAAATGAGTTAGAAGCTAATCGGGCGAATATTAAAAATTGACCACCCCAATTTCCACGCAGAGGGAAGGATTTTACACAAAAAGTGGATATTAGTTTTATGAAAACTCCTAATAGATCTTGGAAAGTGATTTTGAATCCTAATAAAAGGAAAAAAAAAGTTTTATCATCAAAAAAATTGTGATAATTTTCCGGCTTCGTGCACCATGACGCATGTTTTGGGTACCACCTCGGCGGCAATCTCTCATAGATCTAATTGTTGACACCCGGATTATCCAGCATTTTACGTGTCATTCCCCGATTATTGGGCTTCGACGATTGCATTGCGCCTATTTGCATCAGACTCGGATTTGGTGAACGATTTTTTACTGCACGACATTTTTTAACTTGCCTATAGGATGTGAATTATTAGAATGGAATAAATCTCAAGCAACAAGTATTTATTATATTTGCTATGCCTACTATCACTAAGCATACAACACATAGAGGCGTCAAATCGACTGTGGTTGCGTAAAATTTTTGAACTGGACGATCCCAAGCAGCTTCGTGTGCTGCGACTGTGACACGAAGGCAAAGCGCAGCAGGCAGGCAGAGAATATTCTTCTGGCGATCAGCGGCACACAGTGCCGAACTCATTGCTTGCTCTGGCTTCGCTGCCGCAACATCTATTTCGACGCTCCGAAACGCTTACATATATGCGAATTAGCAGAAACACATATATATTCAATCACAAGAAAACATGCGGCTATTGCTGTGAATTTCCGGCGTTGCCTTTTTTCTGTAGTCGTTCGAGCTTGTAGGTAGAGCCGGGGCGGGGGCGGCAATAGTTCTATGAGGCAGCCAGTGGCCGAAATTCAGATATTTCAATTTCAGCCCGCAGTGCTTCTCTTCGAAATGGAGGGTATTAGGGCATAATTAATATGTTTGCAACACTTACTTGCAATTAACATTAAAAATCCATATTGTCATATATATTATTTATTGTTTTAATATATGTTATGTTTTTCTTTACTTCTTCTTCTTCCATTGGCCCCAAACTATGATACATTGAATCGCAAAAACCTTCTTTGTTTATTGTCCGATCATAATGAAATTTGTAGGACACACAAATGGCAGATAAATGTGAGACTATAAAAAATCCTAAGGTCATACCTCTTAATATACGTATTTTTCGATATCTGGGAGATCGCGGGAGGTATCCAAAAAGTGAAATATTTGTTACTTCTGTATGCTTGGCCTCCCTGCCGCAACATCTCTTGCGAGGCGTTATTGTTTTTGTATGTATGCGTGTATGTGTACGAGGTACCCAGCACACCTTGGACGTAGGAAAGAAGTACTTCTGGCATGCCTATTTCGTAGAAATAAGGTATTTTCGGTGTGGCCTTTGGCATGTGTTTCTCAACTTTGTGAAATGCTCGGGATTGGCTTCTCGCTACCTTTTCCGAATTCATAGTGCAAAATACATTAATTGAGAAAGGTTTTTTCCATTACATGAGGCGCTCGTTGTCTAAAAAATGCCATTTGCACAAAGTCGTGATATGACCGCAGAAAAAAGTCTCGGAGCTAAAGCCTCGCAATAGATGTTGCGGCAGCGAAGCCCAGCAAGATCTGATATATTTTCTGTGCCAGCGTTCTGCGCTTTGCCATCGTTTCGCAGTCGCAGCACATGAGCTGTGGTGGAAATCGAGTTGAAATTCTCATGGGATCCTCCGTCAGAATTTTTTATGCAGTAATTTTTTAGTCGATTTGACGCCTCTTTGTGTTGTATGCTTAGTGATTATACTTAAATGAATACTTAAAGATAAAAGGCAAAACAATTATATATTTTCCTATATGCAGAGCTTTGCATAATTTGCGGCAAGTGTAAACTTTCTCGCTGATTTCGCTTTGCTTGTTGATATCATATAAGCACAATTGAAGCGTGTGCACAGCACATCTCACAAGAAATTTGTGGTTGTTGGAATCTAGCTTTTCCGTAAGATTGTCGCTACTCGTATCATCATCAAAAAGATTTTCTTCCATCGCATCATCATTTATTATTTCAATGGCTTTTATCATGTTTCTACCATAGTCAGATGCAATGCTGTACTTAACATTTTATTCTTTAATGTTGACGATAAATAAAATTCGATGTCTCTTACCTAAAAATGTGATCTAGGTCTATTGCGTAATCCTGTACGATCTATTATCTTTTCTTTGATATATTGCCCGGTATGCGACTGAGATAGCTGTATCCATCATAGAGTTTTTATGACGATCTCACTTTTTGTTAGAGTTGAGTGAATCGTTTGCAAATGCACACCTAAAATTGAGTTGTTAATTCTATTGATAATCTATTTTTAAAGACAGAAGCTTTTCTTTTACGATAGCCTTTATATTGTCTTTGATGGATTGCTTGATGGATTGACGTAATAGGAGGCATTGAAAGCGCTCTATAAATAAGGCTTTCAATTTCCCGGAATCCTTCGCTGTCCAAAAGCAAAAATGGCCTGCCGTCTATGGTGACAATTATATTACTTTTGTTGCGCGTTGTTGTGATTAGTGGTAAATTTCTCAAATAAATCACAGTGTTTTACCGTCAAATGTCGCCTAATATTTGTTACATGCTTGCCGTTCAACATCACACCAGACACGTTGCATATCGATTTATTTGTCGCATTGTCAAATTTAAAAAAAAAATGCACTTGTTTGGTTTCTTCACGTTCCATGTTTAATTAGGTAAAAACGAATGAATGTACACAAGCAAATGGGAGACGTTATAAAGATCGTTCACTGTGGCGCATACACAAGTGCCACATGCTATACGCACGAACAAGCACGCACACATGCAAAAAGGAGAGTTTGGCAGCCGGTGACCGACCAAACGGTCAGCGCAAAACCCATTCAAAAAGACGACGAAAAAAATGTTCATTGCTTGAGCAATGAGCCTTTTGAGCAAAAACAGAATAGTAAGCGTTATTTTCGTCTACTTTGCATTCTCTCTCATAAAAACGAATCGGCTGGACTCGGCAGCTAATGTTGGTATATAAAGGTTCAGAAACCAATATCGAACAACGTGTAACTTTTTATTTTCTATTCTACCAAAGTTGCGAAAAGGGTATAAATATAACGATTTTGCAATACAGGTACAGGCGACACAAAAGAATTCAGAATAAACTGAACGCAATGATGGAATTTTTTTAAAAAAAAAAAAGTAAACCTTGTTGCAGTCTAAACAAATTATCTACTTTAAGCACCTGTAGCACCAACAGTAGCAATCCGATTTGAAAAACTGTTTCCAGCCATGGACATTTCTCTATCATATGAATTTAATTTTTTTTGAAAACGCTTATGTCAAATTTAAGACTTTTGCCACGCTTTTCGGCCCGCGGCCCCACTATGCGTCGCTGACCACTGCAGCTGGGGCACTGAACCACGGCCGACCGATTTTATTGAACTTACTCAGCTCTTATCCCATACTGACTGGTCCCAGCTTTACAGGTGTAGGGACATGGAAAGTGCTATCAGCTATATTATTTACTCAACTTTAAACTCATTATTTGATTTTACGTAATTTGATTATTCGTAATTCACGTAGTTCTAAAAAACCAATTTGGTTTACACAGGAATTAACTAGCATGAAAAATAGAACGTCAAAATTGTACAAGAAGTTCAAGGAAACTGGCTCTTTCTTGGATTTCTCTAACTACTTGATTACTCGATCCGCGTTCTCTGTCCTAAATAATCAATGCTACCAGGATTACCTTAAAAGTTGAAGGTTACAGTTTCAGCGGGATCCTTAAGAGCTTTATAACTTCGTTAATGCGAAGCGTAAATCATCAACACTTCCATCAACCGTATTTTTTTAAAAAACGACAGCTAACTCAGATCAGGCCATCGCCGATTTATTTGCTGAATTTTTCAAACAACTTCAATTAGTTTCGCCATATTCTTATAATGTAAATGTCTCTAATTGCATATTTGGACCTTTGATAACGGAAAGCTCGCTATTAAGTGATCTTAAGGCCATTAAGCCAGTATTCTCACCAGGACCTGATGGAGTACCAGGCTGCGTGCTTAGGTACTGTGCTGAAGGTCTTTTGAGGCCATTATATAAGCTATTTAATCTGTCCGTGGAGTTGTGCTCTTTTCCCGTCATGTGGAAAGAATCATTTATTATTCCTCTCCATAAAAAAGGAAACAAGTCAAACGTTCAGAACTATGGTTGTCTGCTATTCATAAGATTTTTGAGAAATTAATAACTTCTCAACTACAACATCTTTATAGATCTATAATTTCACCCTGCCAGCACGGGTTTGTGAAAAATAGATCTACTACTACTAACTTACTTGAAATTACTTCTTTTGTTATGAAGGGGTTTCAAAATAAAATGCAAACAGATGTTATTTACACCGATATCATTATGGCTTTTGATTCCGTTAATCATTCTCTTTTACTTCATAAACTTCATCTTCTGGGATTTCCAAAAAACTTAATTCTTTGGATCTATAATTATCTAAGTTTAAGATCCCAAAAAGTCTTTTTCAAAGGACTAGTCTCTAAGTCTGTTCAGGCCACGTCCGGAGTACCACAAGGTAGTCACCTTGGTCCCTTGTTATTTACATTGTTTATTAATGACCTTCCTTCGGTGATAGCACACTCTCTGGTGCTAATGTATGCCGATGATGTTAAACTTTGTTTTTCGTCTACAGACTTTCTCTCTGGTAAAAGGTTGCAAACTGATTTAGAGAGCTTTCAAACCTGGTGTCGGGTAAATTTATTAAATTTAAATTGTGGTAAATGCAACGTTATGTCTTTTTATAGGCGAATGCCCTTTTTAAATAATTATGTTCTTAATGGAAAACCACTTGAACGAATTGAGTCGGTTAATGATTTGTGGTATCCTTTTGGATCCCAAGCTTAAGTTTGACAAGCATATTTCTTCTGCTGCTAATCGAGCCTTTGGTGTCTTGGGTTTCATTAAGCGTTGGTCGAAAGAATTTGACGATCCCTACGTTACTAAGACTCTTTATACTTCACTTGTTCGCCCCATTCTTGAGTATGGGTCTTGTATATGGTGTCCACAATATAAGGTTCATCAGGATAGAATAGAATCTGTGCAAAAACAATTTCTACTCTTTGCCCTCCGGTGTCTTCACTGGAATCCTTATACTCGCTTGCCTCCATACCGTAGTAGACTTTAACTTATAAGTCTTCCCTCTTTTTCTGATCGTAGAACCATGCTTAGTGTAATCTTCTTACACAAACTAATTAACGGGGAAATTGATTCATCCGAATTAATTAGCCAAATTAGTTTTGCTGTTCCGATCAGAAGTACTAGAAACTTTTTCCCGATTTCTCTGCAAGCCTGTAATACTAACTATGCAGTCCATAACCCTTTTCGGATCTTATGCTCTAGTTATAAAAACTTTTTTCAGATAATAAGTAATGCTGCTTCTGTCCCTACTCTCTGTACTATAACAACATCTGTCTAACATTTAAATAGTCTATGTTCATTTGTTGTAATTTATATTGTATGTTCTATTCTTATTTCGCGATCTTCGTAGCCGCACGTTATGCAGCGCGCCCCTCGGTCGGTTGGGCTGGAGGTCCTGGGTCCGCGCGTTAAAAAGCCCTGGCTTGGTATCGTTGGGCCACTTGAATGTACTGTTCGTTAGTACATCAACGTAAATAGAAAAAAAAAAAAAGAATAACATAAAATGTATTAAAATAATAAATAATATATATGACAATATGGATATTTAATGTTAATTGCAAGTAAGTGTTGCAAACATATTAATTATGCCATAATACCCTCCATTTCGAAGAGAAGCAGCGCAATTTGAAATTGAAAGAATCTTAATTTCGGCCACTGGCTGCCTCACAGATCTTTTGACGCTCGCGCCCCGTCTCTACCCACAAACTCGAACGACAACAGAAAACTGGCAACGGCGAACATTGCTGTGATATGTCCACAGAAGCACACACATACACGCACACAATCAAAGACCTTAGGATTGGGTGGATACATACACGCATACATACACCGAAAAAAAAAAATTACATGATATGGCACTCAATATGATGATTTTGAGGATTAATAAAAAGCCGATACTGTCAAGTTGCAATCTAATATTTTCGACAATATCAAATTTAAATTTTTGAAGAGATCAATATCACAGTTTTAAGATCATCAGTATTTATTTATTTATTTACGATTCCCAATGCTACAAGCTTAAGCTTATTATTTAAAGCAAGTGTGGGCAGCCAAATTTAGCAAGTGAGCCCGACAACAACAACTGTTATTTTATTGCTTTGCGATCGCGGCTCGAGTCGAAGCATCGGCGCACACTTCATGTAGTTTGTTTTTGTTTTCTCGGAAAAACGTCGCGGCGCAATGCAGATGTCCCGCGATCGCGGCTCGAGTCGTAGAATCGGCGCACACTTCATGTATTTTGTTTTTGGAATCTCGCCGACGGCGCACAAGCGACATGCAGGCGGCAATTGTTAAAAAAAAACGGAGTGAGCTCAGTGAGCTCCGTGAGCCACTACGCGCCCACCCTTGATTTAAAGCACTAGTCACTACTACAAAAATTCTGTAAATTAATATTAATATTATTTCTGTTTTATGCTATTGTATTATACTATTATTAATTAATTAATTATGTACTTATATCATTTTTAAAATGTGTCATCAAAATTGTATGAAATTTGTGTGTGCTACTAACTGTCTTGATGTTGTGTGGTAGGCTGTTCCAAAGTTGAACAGCAAAAATATAAAACTGGTTCTTTGAACTTGGCAGTTTTGTCCTCATACTAACTGTATTGTTTGTCCTTCTTGACGACGCAAAGCTTGGCAAATCATATAAGTACTTAGGCTGTTTTGTAAAAATAATTTTGTGTAGAATTTTTAGTATTTTAAACTGTATCCAGATCTAGAAATATTATTAAAAGTTTCTCTTATTTTATTTTGACTGGCCATATCGCTATTTCCAAAAATCTCTATGCCGTATGACAGGGTCGGTATTAAGTATGCCTTGGCTATCAGTTTTCTTGTTTTGATTGGTAAAAATGGTTTGGTCATATATAATTGTCGCAGAAGGCCATAGGTTTTTCCAACAATTTTATTAATTTGATCGTGCCATGTGAGCGTATTGTTGAAAGTCAATCCCAGATTTTCAGCTTTGTCAACAGATTCAATTATTTTAAGTTTTTGTATTTTTTTTATTTTAAGTTTTTGTAGATGGTCTGTGTTAAGGTTTTTTTATAGATAACAAGGCATTTTGATTTTGAAGGATTAAGGGCTAGACCATTATTGTTTGCCCATTCGCTAACGCCCAACAGATCAAGTTTACATTTATCAACACATTCACTAATTTTACTTAAAGGTCGACTGACATATAATTGGACATCATCGGCATACATATGGACATGACACATACTTAAGACTTTAAGATCATTAGCATAAATTGTAAAGAGTAATGGGCCTAAGACCGATCCCTGCGGTACCCCACGTGTGATTTGAAGTAGCTCTGATTGACATTCACTTGATACTACAGATTGTCTTCTGCCACTTAGGTATGAGTACATTAGTGCTGTTGCATTGTCAGAGAAGTTGTATAAGCGAGAGAGTTTAGTTAGAAATATATCGTGGTTAACCGTGTCAAATACCTTACTAAAGTCAAGAAGTGTTAAAAAAGTCACGTTACTGTCGTCAATATATTTACGAATCCTATTTTAAGATGGCTGTTATACAGCTCCTATTTTTCCGAAAGCCAGATTGTCTACAATCCAGAAAATTATTCATGTCAAGAAAGGTGGTTATTTGATTGGCCGTCATCTGCTCAAATACTTTGGAGAAGAATGGAAGTATGGATATCGGTCTAAATTCATTTTTTGGTTTAAGTATTGGAATAACCTTAGCAATTTTCCAATTTTCTGGAAATGTTGATGTCATTAACGCAGTATTAATTAAGTAAGTTAACAGGCCTAAGATTCTTGGTAACAATATTTTAATGCATTTTGGGTCTCTGTTATCTAGACCAGTAGCGTTAGACCACTAAGCATACAACACATAGAGGCGTCAAATCGACTAAAAAGTGGTTGCATAAAATTCTTGTACTGGACGCTCCCAAGCAGCTTCGTGTGCTGCGACTGCGACACGAAGGCAAAGCGTAGCATTCAGGCAGAGAATATTCTTCTGGCGATCAGCGGCACACAGCGCCGAACTCATTACTTGCTCTGGCTTCGCTGCCGCAACATCTATTTCGACGCTCCGAAACGCTTGCATATCTGCAAATTAGCAGCAGCACATACATATATTCAATCACAAGAAGACATGCGGCCATTGCTGTGAATTTCCGGCGTTGCCGATTTTCTGTACTCGTTCGAGCTTGTAGGTAGAGACGGGGCGGGGGTTGCAATAGTTCTATGAGGCAGCCAGTGGCCGAAATTTAGATTTTTCAATTTCAGCCAGCGGTGCTTCTCTTCGAAATGGAGGGTATTAGGGCATAATTAATATGTTTGAAACACTTACTTGCAATAAACATGAAAAATCCATTTAGTGATAATTATTTTTTATTGATTTAATACATTTTATGTTATCAAAGAACTATTACCATTAAAAACAATATCTTTTTGTTTATATTAATAGTTTAATTTAATATATTTATTTATTTATTTATTGGCGATTAGATGCAGTTACATAGGAAATTCAAATAACTGTTAGGAAATTAAAAGTAATATTATTAAAAAGAGTAACAAGTTAAATATTTTTAGTAAGGGTATCTATGCGCTGCCGTTTAATGATTGTGCGCTCTCGCAATGAACATGCACGCACACTTGCATATGTTTACTACATGTATTCGCATTTATGTCCATAAGTGTGTGTGTAACATTTTCGGCTGATGTGTATATTTGTATTATTTGAATTTGGCGCGCACTTGTCACCTTGCGAAATATTTATTCAGGTATATAAAGTTTATATTATAAACACTTGGCCCAGTCAAAAAAAACCCCCGGTGGGTACCTGGCGGAATCCAAAAGGCATGACATTGAAATCGGAAATAACACGTGTACAATGATAAAAGGTTAAAAGTGCAATGTACCTGTTACCTAAATGTACCGAAATAAACTTAAGTATTGCAGAACATAAATGACCCTTGCTTTTCATTCACAATCTTTTTTTACTGGGCCAAGTGTTTATATACCTGAATAAATATTTCGCATTCGATTAAGGATTTTCCATAGTAATTGCAAAAACAGTTTTGTATAAGCAAGAGTTTTTTAAAAAAGACCAAGTATCCTCTAGGTACTCCAGTAGAAGTGTGTTTGGAGTGAGCTTAATGTGAGAAGCCGACAAAGGTGACAAGTGCGCGCCAAATTCAAATAATACAAATATACACATCAGCCGAAAATGTTACACACACACTTATGGACATAAATGCGAATACATGTAGTAAACATATGCAAGTGTGCGTGCATGTTCATTGCGAGAGCGCACAATCATTAAACGGCAGCGCATAGATACCCTTACTAAAAATATTTAACTTGTTACTCTTTTTAATAATATTACTTTTAATGTCCTAACAGTTATTTGAATTTCCTATGTGACTGCCTCTAATCGCCAATAAATAAATAAATAAATATATTAAATTAAACTATTAATATAAACAAAAAGATATTGTTTTTAATGGTAATAGTTCTTTGATAACATAAAATGTATTAAATCAATACAAAATAATTATCATTAAATGGATTTTTCATGTTTATTGCAAGTAAGTGTTTCAAACATATTAATTATGCCCTAATACCCTCCATTTCGAAGAGAAGCACCGCTGGCTGAAATTGAAAAATCTAAATTTCGGCCACTGGCTGCCTCATAGAACTATTGCAACCCCCGCCCCGTCTCTACCTACAAGCTCGAACGAGTACAGAAAATCGGCAACGCCGGAAATTCACAGCAATGGCCGCATGTCTTCTTGTGATTGAATATATGTATGCGCTGCTGCTAATTTGCATATATGCAAGCGTTTCGGAGCGTCGAAATAGATGTTGCGGCAGCGAAGCCAGAGCAAGTAATGAGTTCGGCGCTGTGTGCCGCTGATCGCCAGAAGAATATTCTCTGCCTGAATGCCACGCTTTGCCTTCGTGTCGCAGTCGCAGCACACGAAGCTGCTTGGGAGCGTCCAGTACAAGAATTTTATGCAACCACTTTTTAGTCGATTTGACGCCTCTATGTATTGTATGCTTAGTGGTTAGACTTAATATTAAGAATAGCTTCTAGAACATCACATTGGTTAACACAGTCAAAGTCAAAATTAAACAGGGAGGCAGAGTTAAGGTACGGATTATATGATGTGTCAGGTAGAGGTAATTACACAAATTTATTGTTCAGGTCGTTAACATCTGAGTCGTCAGTTTTTTGTCATGCTTTTGTTTACCTATCCCCATAATTTTAAGATTTTTCCAGGTCTGACTAGTTGATATTGCATTCTCAAATTGATGTGTGTTGTAGGAGCATTTGGCATTGTGGATCAAGCTGTTCACTATTCGTCTATTACTTGTAAATTGTTGATCCAATTGGAGATTCGTGCAACATGTTGCTATTTAAGTCACCAGTTAATAATACGTCTATATAGGTCAAGGATAAGGTCGAAAGTACTTCAATAAAATCAGAGTAGTCCATATTTCTGTGAGGTCTGTATATGCAGCCAAGTAAAATTTTTGAGCTACTATTAATATGTAAAATTTCAAGGAATAAATATTCGGTTAGACTATTTGTTGGTTGTTTACACACTACTTTACATTTAAGTTTTTAACTGACGTAAATTGCAACTCCTCCTGCATGGCCTATACGATCAGAACGAAAAACATTAAAGCCTTCACAAACAATTAACGAATCACTTAGTTCAGACACAAACCACGTTTCAGACACACAAACAATGACAACATTAGAGTTAACGAAAAGGTATCTAAACTCTTCCATTTTCTTTGTTAAGCTTTGTGCGTTTATATGGCATATCTGCAGACCAACTTTTTGTTTGCTGAGAACCCTTAGGATAGAATGACTGTTCACTCTGGAGATCCCTACATTATTTGCATTTAAATTCAAGTTTAAGTTTAACGGATAAAAGCTCTGTTAGGCACACACAATTTATAGACTGACAAAAGATAAAACATAAATGGCACAAGTTATAAGTTAATGCAACAATTAAAACTAAATTTACAAACCAGAGTTTAAAAACATAAAAATATAATCTATAATCTAACATATCTATTTTAATTGCGAAAGCGATGATCATTATTGCCATCTCCCACTTCGGTGATCGGCTGCGCTGATAAGCTTTCTTGCTGCAGCTGTGAGAGCTTTTGCAAGTACTCCACGCACATTACATCTTCTCTCCCATTCATTCTTACATGAACAAGGCCACGACGAGAGAACTCTGCTGATAAGAGCTTTTGTTTTTTCAATCGCATTGCTTCTTTGAAGATTTCGTAATTTGATTTGGTCATCTGTTCGTTGAGGTAAATCGGGGTAGGCGAGTCAAAGCCTAACATCGACAGGCTTAGTTGTTGTTTGTGTTCTCGCCTGTATTTATTGTCTGATCGTAATGAAAATCTTAGGACACAAAGATGGCATATATGTAAATGTGCAACTATGTAAAATCCGAAGGTCCTACCTTTAAAATTACTTTTTTTTCTGTGAGATCGGAGAGGGGTTTCCAAAAGTGAAATGTATTTAACCTCTGTATGCTATTGGAGAATATATAAATCAAATTTGGTGACTCTACCTCTTATAACTTTTAAGCTATACCTTTAAAACACTGTTCTGGAATCTTAATTTATCCATAACTTTTGAAAGGATTAAGATATCGAGAAAAAAAAATGATGAGTTTGTATCGAGCCGGCAGTACAGTAACTCAAACTTAAATATATTGTCTCTAGCTTTTATGACTTTCAAGTTATGCCCGAAAAACACTTGGCTGGCACGAGATCTTATATTTCAAATATGAAGTCTCTAGCCTTTGTAGTCTCTGAGAAACACACGGTCATACAGGCGGACAGACGGTCAGACATACAGACGGTCATGGCTATATCGACTCGGCTATTGATACTGATCAAGAACATATATACTTTATGGGGTCGGAGATGCTTCCTTATGTCTGTTACATACTTTTGCACAAAACCATTATACCCCTTTTTTCCACATTTAATGGGATCAGGGTATAAAAATATATTAAATTTTAAGTAAATTATATGTGAAAATAGGATCCGTCCATACGCTCGATCATACAAGTTAAACGTAATTTTTGTATGTTATAACTATAGACTTGCTTGAAGAAGACAGATTTGTTTTATCGTTAACATACATACAACAAACAGCCTAACGTCAGCAGCAACGTGCAGAGGCACGTCGGCCGAGACGCCCAGCGTAAAGAACAACAAACCACAGCAAAGCCTCAGCAGTGATAGCCTGCAATCACCGTTGTTGTTTGTGTTCTCGCCTGTATTCTGCTGCTGCTCGCTGTACCATAATTTTTTTGCGCATGTACTCAAATTTGAGAATTATTATAGGGTCAACAACAGTCGGGTTTCGCTGTTTGACCCTAAATATCTCCCGTAGTTTTGGTGCAGGTGTGATACCAGTGCAAATGACAGTGAGTTGAACATTGTTTTGAGAACTTCGTCTTCGGTGAAGGGAACTCAATGTAGCCTGAGATCGCAAGCTACATGTGCATTCTCCTGTACAGCCAGTTTTGCATCTAATGTACCCACTTGCCTTTTCAGTGCTTACATCTCGGCAACCTCGTGTTCAAGGTGTGCCACGCGCAAAGTTGCCGCATATCCTCAGTGATGCCATTAAGCCGCTCGTGGAGCACAGAGAGAATTCGCCTCTCAGCCTCGCTCATCTTAGATGAGATAAGCTCAGCTTGCTCTCCAAAACGGTGGTTGATTAGCAAGAGTAGCTGGGGCGATAATATAATATAATAATATTTATTAATGTGACTTGACCGATTTGACTCTTGTTTTTTTTTTTTTTTTTTTTTTTGCTGCTGCTGCTTTTGCTGATTCTTAAAATTGTTTATCTGCCCATCTATTGAATATTTTTGACCGACCTGATCAACAGTTCTGTGCGTTTAAATCTTTGTTTTATGCTGAAGTACGGAGCGCGATATGCGTTCGTGTTGGTATCGATACTCGAATGATATATATTTATTTTTTCAAATATAACATTCACATGTATATCAAAACAAGTAAGAGTGCTCCAGTCGAGAGTGCCCGACTTGGAGATACCCTGAACCCAGTTCTTACATTCATAATTCTTCATCTGCATTCATACATAGAAACACACACACACATATACAAACACAAGCTGCTGGCTACGCTCGTCATGCAATTGCTTTCCTTCTTCTTCTTCCTTTGGCCCCAAACTATGGTACATTGAATCGTTAATAACTTCTTTGGTTATTGTCTGATCGTAATGAAAGTCTTAGGACACAAAGATGGCATATAAATGTGCAACTATGTAAAATAGCATTAAAGTTCAGTTCCTAATCCAACTCAATAAAACAATGATTGTTTTTTTTTACCGAAAATATAAGTCTAAATGTTTGACTTGTCGAAAGGCTACCTTCGACGCCCCGAAGGTAGTATAGCCTTGCAGTCACTTAATATATTAAAATTGTCACGCTGAACAATGAAACACTCCAGTTTATACAAAATGGATTAATATATTCACGAGAATGAGCATGCTACCTTTTTTTAAATCAATATTTTAGACCGATTGTTCCTATGACAGCTATAAGATATAGTCACCTGATTTAGACCAAATTCAATCAATCTATATAAAGTATAATAAAACTTGTAATCACTGAGTTCAGTTAAGATAGCTTGAGAAACAAAACAGTTGTTCATACAAAGACTAATTTTTCAACAGATTGTTCCTATGTCAGCTATGAGATATAGGTGTCCGATTTTGACCAAATTAAATTAATCTATATAAAATATAATAAAACATGCAATTACTGAGATTGGTTGTAGTTTGAGAAATAAAAAAGTGATCCGATTTTAATGAAATTGTCTGGGCGTGCTTTCATTATAGTACAACTCATAATTGCTAAGTTTGGTCGCGTTACGTTTAAAACCAAAAATTTTCGACTTATCGTTCGTTTGGCAGCTATAGAAGTCTGAACCGATTGTTTCTGATATATTATCTGCGTGCAGCGAATATAAAGTTTCATCAAGATAGTTTAAAAATTGAGGGACTAGTTTGCGTAGAAACAGACAGACAGATGAAACTTTATCGACTCGTCTTATCGTCCTGATCAAGAATATATATACTTTATGGGGTCGGAAATGTTTCCTTCTACGCGTTGAATCGGGGGGAGGTATCCAAAAAGTCCAAAATAATGTACTTTTCAATGCTATATGAGAATATACATATCGAGTTTAGTGCTTCTAGCTCCTATAACTTTCAAGTTAATCTTAATTGATCGATAACTTTTAAACAGGTCGAGATATCGAAAAAAAATGATGAACTTGCATTGAACCGGTAATAAAAAAAACTTAAATTTTACATATGAAGTCTCTATTTTTTGTAGTCTCTGAGATTAGCGCGTTCATACAGACGGACGGACGGACAGACAGACAGACATGGCTAAATCGATTCGGCTATTGATAGTGATCAAGAATATATATACTTTATGGGGTCGGAGATGCTTCCTTATGCCTGTTACATACTTTTGCACAAAACCATTATACCCTTTTTCCCATTTATAATGCGTTCAGGGTATAAAAAGTTAGAGTACTCTAGTCAAGAGTGCCCGACTAGGATATGCAACCTAGCCCTTACATTCATTCAGAATTATTTATCTGCATTCATACATAGAAACACACACACACATACAACGGACAATTTTTGTGACACTAATTAATAACTCAGGAACGAAACAAGATTTGTTGGTCTAGCTTACATTGAGCTTATAATAGCAAAAGAAAGTGATTTTGAAAAAAATTTGAGTGAGGTCAAATTGACCCTTTTTGTTTATTGACTAGTTTATTAAACAATTAAAGAATAAAATGTTGGAAACACTTTAGAAAATAATATTTTCTTCGTGCTCTTATACTTTTGGACAAATGTGGCAATGCACTGGATTAAGGTCAGTTTTCACATCTATGAATGTTTCTGAACCTAGCCAAGCTGCCACTGTAGTACCCACTTTTGCGATTTGGAATTTTACGAATTTCACTAATATTGCTTAATTTTAAACTTGTAAGTACTTTGAAGTTGCATGCAAAAAATTGCAGTTTAATAGGAAAGGGTTTTTTGTTAGCAACAACTGTTAGCAACAGCTGTTAACTTAACAGTGGCGCGCATTATTAATATTTCTAGAATGTTACACTACAGACTGATGTTTTTCTGACGTATTGCTAAAACAATTAGAATTTAACGACTTTCGTAATATGGGTTTCCTTGGCCCCATAGTTCAATGGCTTTGCTTCTTCTCCTTCCATGCAATGTAACATTGAATAAATTTTATGTCCGACCGTAATGCAATTTTTAGGACATAAATAAAGATGGCATATGAATGTGTGAGTATGCCAAATCGAAAAGTCGTACCTGAAAATAAATGTTTTTTATACCCTGATCCCATTAAAAATGGGAAAAATGGTATAATGGTTTTGTGCAAAAGTATATAACAGTGATAAGGAAGCATCTCCGACCTCATAAAGTATATACATATATTATTAATCACTATCAATAGCCGAGTCGATCTAGCCATGTCCGTCTGGCTGTCCGTCTGACCGTCTGTCCGTCTGTATCAACGCGCGTTTCTCAGATTCCTCAGCAGTTTTAAAATATGAAATCTAAATTTTTAAAGAAGAATTAACTAATCTACGCGATCAACTGGGCAAAAACAAACACAATTAACTCTTTACTTTGATCCAATGCAGACGAAAATTTTATAGAAAAGTTGGTGCAAGATTCCGACAACTTTTTCACAAATATTGAAAAGTTACTTGAGTTTGTCAAAGTTAAAGTAGTATCAAACGGCAAAAATATCAGTTTGCCCACAATAAAAGATAAAACCAATTAAAAAAGGCAATACAATAAATCAAAATAAATTTAATTTCATATGACAATGTGAAAAAATTAATTTTTGGATTAAAGTAATTTTTGAAACATTTAACGATATGACAATTTGTAAGAAATACAATTTTTTAGACATAAGCAATAATACCTGTGAGGCAGTGCTTTTGCAGAGAAAACACCAAATTACACAATAATAAAAAGCCAGCATGTACCAGAGCACGAAAAAATTCTACCGGGCACCACTTTGATGGAACGATCAAGCCAAAAATGCAACAATCGACATCAAATGCACCACCCACACGACAAAGGAATACATAGATGTTGACCCCCTGCAACCACTATTCCCGATCATTGGAAACAGGAGCGATGAATAAGAACAGCTAGAAATAGAGAAAGAACTTAACTTCAACAACACGGGGAAGCTACAACCGATGAAAGGAGTCAAAATACAGCTACAATTACGAACATATTCTACATATTCATGCCAACGACCATATTCATATTGGTTGCTAGGTCGCTAAAAACAAAAACGGAGGAAACTGGTCACAAGAAAATAAAAGTGCTCGAGTCGAGAGGGTCCGACTAGGATATACCCTGAAGGCAGGTCTTACATTCATTCATAATCTTGTATCTGCTTTCATACATAGAAACACACACACGCATGCAAGCACACGCCGCGCGCTTCATGCAATTGCTTTGCTTCTTCCATTCCATTGACCCTATACTATGTTACATTGAATAACTTCTTAGTTTATTGTCCGATCTTAATGAAATTAGTAGGCCATAAAGATACCTCGAAAAATATGTATTTTTCGATTTCTGGGGGATCGGGGGGAGGTATTCAAAAAGTAATTCGTAATCAAATATAATTTACTTCAGTATGCAATACGAGAATATACATACAAAATTTGGTGCCTTTAGCTCTTATAACTTTCAAGTTATGCAAAAACACTGGTCTGAAATCGAAATTTATCGATAACTAACGGGACAAGATATCGAAAAAATAAAATGAAATTGTATTGACGCGGCAAAACGAAAATTTATATTCCAAATATGAAGTCTCTCGCTCTTGTTGTCTCTGCGACCAGCGCGTTCGTACAGACGAACGGACAGACGGACATGGAAAATAAATGAGGCAGCAATAAATCAGAGCACGAGGACGTACGCATTTAAAGGGGGAGGAGTTAAGGCCACAAAGCCAAGACGTTCCAAGTCCAGTCAGCTATTTTAACAACAATAACAACCGTGGGTAAAACATTGCGCAAGACAAACAGGGCAATGAGCATTACACCAAATACACTCTTAAAGGGGATGCAACCGGACACCCAACGTCAGCAGCAACGCCCGGCGTCGCGACGGTTCGGCAGAGACGACCAGCGTACACAACAACAAACCGCAGCAAAGCCTCAGCAGCAATAGCATACAAGAATCATTGTAATTAGCATTAAAGTTCAGTTCCTCATCCGACTCAATAAAAAAATGATTGTTTTTTTACCGAAAATATAATTCAAAAATTTAATTAATATAGACGTGTGTTCTCTTAGCAACAATGAATTAACTTTTTAAACCAACGCATAGAAAGTAAAATATCCGACCCCATAAGTATATATATTCTTGATCACGACAACAAGACGACTCGATTCAGCAACGTCTACGTTTCTACGCAAACTAGTCTTTAAATTGTATAGCTCTTTTGTGCATATGATTATTTTTGCTGCACGCAGACAATATGTCGGAGACAGCCAGATCAAAACACTATAGCATGTAGTTGCCATAGGAACGATCGATCAAAATTGTAGAATTTTAGGATAACTCGACCAAATTTAACAATTATAAGTGCTACCATTATCTAAGCACGTTTACCAAATGTTATTAAGATCGGATCAGTATATCTTAAAGCTGCCATAGGAACAATCTGTCGTTGTATGAAGAACTTTCTTGTTTCTAAAGCTATCTTAACCAAACTCAGTACGCTTTATTGTACTTTATATTTTTTTTTTTTTTTTTGATACATAATATTTATTAACGTGTTCGTATAAATAAACATACTTTCACATTGTACAAGCAAAACATAATGAAAACAAAACAGACCCTCAGAACATGTGGAGGGAAAAGGACTAAAATAAATATTAAGCCGTAGCTATGTTATGTAGAAAGTACTTTGTGTAAAAGGCAACAAGGACGGAACTAAATATCCGGTAAGAGTCGGCCCACAGGTGAGCGCCCAATTATCCAATTATCCGCTGCATGAATTCTTTTCAGACGACGCCTCCTTAGCGGTCTAGCCAGACGAACTGCTAGTACATTTGAGTGGATAATAAGCCTGTCCCGGTAACGTGAAGCAAAGTTAGAAATGGCTGAACAGACTGGCTGTATCCGCAGATCTCTATAGATAGTGCTGTTACGAACAAACGGAGGGGCATCCGCTAAGCGCCTTACAATTTTGCTTTGACATGACTCAATAAGTTGAAGGGAGGAGGAGCACGCGGTACCCCATCTGTTGATACCCCAAGTAAGAGTGGGGACCACGATAGCTTTGAATAGACGGACCTTAGCTGCAAGTGACAGCCCACTTTTTGGCCTAAGCAGCCATTGAATATCAATAACCACTTGATTATCCATTGGCTTGATAATTAGTTTAATTAGCTATCTTAACTGAACTCAGTGATTACAAGTTTTATTATACTTTATATAAATTGATTAAATTTGGTCAAAATCGGACGACTATATCTCATAGGTGCCATGGGAAGAATCGGTCTGAAATATTGATTTAAATAAGAAAATTGATATTTAAAGGTAGCATTCTCATTAAAAATAGGAAAAAGGGTATAATGGATTTGTGCAAAAGTATGTAACGGGTATAAGGAAGCATCTCCGAACCCATACAGTATATATATATTCTTGATCACTATCAAAAGCAGAGTCGTTCTAGCCATGTCCGTCTGTCTGTCTTTCTGTATAGCTATATACTTCATATTTGGAATATAATTTCTCGTATCTCGGTCAATGTAAGATTGTTTTATTTTATCGATAGCACGCCCCGTTTAAATTTCTGGTATTTATACCCTAATCCCATTAAAAATGAGAAAAAGCGTACAATGGTTTTGTGCAAAAGTATATAACAGGCATAAGGAAGCATCTCCGACCCCATAAAGTATATTAATGATCACTATCAATAGTCGAGTCAATCTAGCCATGTCCATCTCTCTGTCCGTCTGTCCGACTGTGCGTCCGTCTGTATGAACGCGCTGATCGCAGACACTACAACAGCTAGAGACTTTAAAATATTTGAAATAAAAGTTTTCGTAGTGCCGGGACAATACAAGTTTATCATATTTTTTTGATATCTCTTTCCGTTCAAAAGTTATAGACAAATTAAAGTGAACATCAGTGTGTTTAAGGTATAGCTTAAAAGTTATAAAAGGTAGAGGCACCAAATTTAGTATGTTTATTCTACTATACCTTAGTATGTTTATTCTACTATACAGAGGTTAAAAATATTTCACTTTTTGGATACCTTCTCCCGTACTCACAGAAATCTTAAAATACGTATTTTAGAAGTATGACCTTCGGATTTTACATAGTTTCATATTTATTTGTCATCTTTATGTCCTACAAATTTCATAACGATGGGACAATAAACAAAGAACTTATTTATTCAATGTAACAATGGTCTTCTTCCATAATAAGAAGCAAAGCAATTATATGAAGCGCGCAGCTACCCAGTAGAACGTGGACGCAGGCATGAACATATTGAAAGTCTCTAATTCGCTTTTATTCATGGACTATACATGGAAATAAGTGCTTATCGGTAAGGCCTTTTGCATGTGTTGCTCAACTTCGTGATCGAATCGGGATTGGCTTCTTGCTGCCATTTCTGAATTCATAGGTCAAAATACATGAATGAAAGGCTTTTTTGCTTTACATGCGTCGTTCTCTGCCCAAAGAACGCCTTTTGCACTAGGTGACACGACCGCGTGTTCTTTTTCACTGAGGCTTCCCAATTCCACATTCAAGAGGCATTCCTAAAGAAGGCTAAATTGCACTTAATGAAGTTTTCGCTGTTAAAACCCCATGCAAAATATATGACTAACGCACGTATTTTTCACTTTTCATTAATAACATTAATTGTTTGTATATAAAAACATTAATTTTTTTTTTAAAAATGTGCTCCTGCTGGCCCCATCGATAGTCCTGTAGATGTTTGTGTCCTCATTGGAGTGTTTTCTTGTTTTCTTCGCCTCAGCCGCTTCTTGTAGCTGTTTTAAGCCCTCTAAAGGAAAAAAAAGTTAATATGTTGTTACTAAGAAAACAAACAATAATACATAAGTTAAAACTTAAAGCGTTCAGTCGCAAACTTTTGAGTCAATCAAGGCAGCAAACGCAGCAACAGTGTTGGCTCAAAACATAGGAAAATGGCTAATTTATTAATATTAGACAAAGATAATACAAAATACGACATATACATATTCATACTTACATGGTAAGCAAATCCACTTCAAATAAAATTTAGCATATATGTTGCCCGCGCTTTAGTTGCTTGCTGACTTGCAATTAAAATGCACGCGTAAAAATATATGAACATACATACATACATACATATATACATATATATTTATATGTTATATTTTATTTGAAGTGAATTATGTGAAGTCTTACCATGTGCATGTAAGTATTGATATGTATTTGTATTAATGTGTATTATCTATTGTTAATATTATTAAATTAACCGTTTTCAACCCTCTTACTTGGTTGCAATATAGTGTTTCATGTTGCCCCTGCCCTTTAAGTTATTTCAACAAATATCCCTTCAGAAGCCTATATTAAGGCTTGTTAATACCGATGTTTAACGTGTTGTGTGTCACAATTTTTATATGAAAAGGTATAAATCACTTTCTCTCTCCCACACTCACACTTTAATTTTATTTAGTTTCTTGAGTATCAGCACTAAGCATACTTAGCTTAGTGGTATCAGTTAGGCTGAACCCACACCGGATCAGTCAAAACGTTAAATTTTGTTTCATGAAACATCAGTGCATTGTTTCTTATGAGAGAGCACACATCAAGGCAAACAAAACAAAACAAAATGTTTTGTTTCGAAGTGTTTTGCATGTGGTTGTCTAAAATACACGTCTTACCATACCACCACCACACACCCAATGAAACAAAACGTTTTCAAGTAAGCGTCGTTGTCAATAATTGCCGTCTCTCTTATGGCGCAACGCACACCGAACGAAACGAAACAAAAAACACAGCGAAACAGAAAAACATGCTTCGTCGTCGATAGCTGGCCTGTTGTTTTTTGGAAACAAAAATTATGATTCCGTTACTTTTGATCTTCTTTCTGCTTCGTTCTTTGCATTATTTGAGCAATTTCTTAAACATGAACATCGACGCGGAAAAATTGTTGTTTTTAATTGAGGCAAGAAGCCCAATTTACAATTATAAAAGCAAAGAACATGCAAATAAAATAGTTATTGACAAATTGTGGATTGAAATAGATACCTAAATGAATTCTGATGGTAGGTTTATTGTATTTTCCTTATTATACATACAAAAGAATGTATGCATGAACACTGTAACGTAGTGGTTGACTAGTGGCTTGGGTAAGCAGAGTCTACCCAGGGCTACCTTACAAATAATTTATTAAGTGCTGGGACGCTGGCGGAAAGATGGTACTGCAAAGTGGTTGGTCCTGTGGTTGTCGTTCGTAGAACGCCATCATGGTGGGTGATAACCGCTACCATGGCTGTTCTTTCGCCCGACGGACATGCATCCGAGAAACTGCTCTCAGGGTAGGTAATCACCGCTGCCCTGATCACACTTTCCCAGCTCACGACCACCAGTTCCCGATTCCACTTCCTTTCCCGCAGGTTCGGCATTTTTGCGGTAACGGGCAACAAGCGTCCAGCGGAAAAGACGCTCTCATGGTGGGTAATTACCGCTGCCATGATCACGCTTTCCCGGGGCAACGGTCACCAATCTCCGTGGTCTTGCTCCACGGAACCTATTTGGGGTAAAAGACACACGCACACACACAAATGCCGGGTTTCTTTTGGCCGACATGCCGCTCAATATACCGCTGCTGCCCAAGAAAATTTGTACGCACGCAATTTTGTTTTCCACGTTATAAATGTTAACTTTATTATTTTTTGCTAGCCATGGGAAAGAAAGTAATTATGGTTACTAATTCCTAACCCTATCGCACCAAACTTGCCCTACAGCGAAAGTTCGCCCTGGTTTTTGGCCATCTGGCCCTCTCACCATAAGTTTCCTCGTCCGTCCCCAAATCCTCGTTGATCCTTGGCGCAGGCGGATGTCGTCGGTGGGCGTGGCTGCGATGTGGGCTGCTCTCAAAAAAAAATCCTCTTGGTATCCTTTTCCCCTTTTTTTTTGTTTATTGTGTTGATTTCGTTTTCTTGCACTTGACTCCGCGTACGCGACCGTTGTCGTCGCCGGTAAATTTCTAACTCTCGAGGCAGTGCATTGCCAAAGCCTTTGGCAGCGATCGCCGCTCTATGCTCTGCCAGCGTCGCTGTTGGCGCCACCTGCAACCATACTCCTTTGGCCCACTGACCGACCTTTGCTCAGTCGCGTGCCAGTATCCCTCTCTCTCCTTTTGGCACGCGCTGAGATTTTTTTCCGCCGTTCGAGTGCTTTTGCTTTCTGCTGTAGTTTGGCTCGTTCGACTTCGCTGTTGCATGGTGGAATTATCCAATATATGAAATATTCCACCATGCGCTGTTGCTGCTGCGCATTTGAGTGTTTCTCGGCTCTGTGCTTGCTGTCGTTTGGCTTGTTCGGCTTCGCTGTTGCTGCTTCCCTTTTGAGTGCTTTCTCGGCTCTTTACTGCGCAGTTTCTGCGTAGTTTCTGCTCAGTTGCTCTCGCTGTGTTCTGCCGGCGTCGCTGCCGCCGCCTTTTCTCGGGCGATTGCTCCTGCGCTGGTTGTCTCTTTTTGTGTACGATGGGTCGGGCAGCCGTTTTCGCTGCTAAATTAGTAATATAACAATAATGCTTAGTTTTTAGGGTTGCCCTCCATGGGCAGAGTAGAAATATACATTATTAGAAATTAAGAACTATTATCAACTTAGACTAAACTTAAACTAACAAGTAATAGTGCTCTAGTCGAGAGTGCCCGACTAGGAGATACCCTGAACCCAGTTCTTACATTCATAATTCTTTATCTGCATTCATACATAGAAACACACACACACATATACAAACACAAGCTGCTGGCTACAAGCGTCATGCAATTGCTTTGCTTCTTCTTCTTCCTTTGGCCCCAAACTATGGTACATTGAATTGTTAATAACTTCATTGTTTATTGTATTTATGTAAAATCCGAAGGTCATACCTCTAAAATTACGTATTTTTTCGATTTCTGTGAGATCGTGGAGGGGTATCCAAAAAGTGAAATGTATTTAACCTCTGTATGCTACAGGAGAACATATGTACCCAGTTTGGTGACTCTATCTCTTATAACTTTTAAGCTATACCTTAAAAACACTGTTCTGAAATCTTAATTTATTGATAACTTTTGAAAGAATTGAGATATGATGACTTTGTATCGAACCGGCAGTACAGTAACTTAAACTCAAATTTATGACTTTCAAGTTATGCCCGAAAAACACTTGGCTGGAATCGAAATTTATCGATTACTTTTGAACGGGATGAGATATCAAAAAAAAGCTTTTGTAGTCTCTGAGAAACAGGCGTTCATACAGACGGACGGACAGACGGTCAGACGGACAGACAGACGGACATGGCTATATCGACTCGGCTGATACTGATCAAGAATATATATACTTTATGGGGTCGGAGATGCTTCCTTGTGCCTGTTACATACTTTTGCACAAAACCTTTTTTCCCATTTTTAATGCGATCAGGGTATAAAAATACTAAACTAAGGTAGCGACGGTGGGCCGCTAGGGTCGGGAAAAATGTGAATCTTCACAACACACATAAAACATTAATTAGCATACTTTATTTGCCAAGGATTTGCCATTTAGTTTTTATCTACTTCAACACACACCAAATGAAACAAGAACACGAAACGTTTTGTTTTGTTTTATTCCGTTTCGCTTGGTGTGTGCTGAAATGAAAACCGTTTTCTTGCCTTATGAATCAAAAACGTTTTGACTGATCCGGTGTGGGTTCAGCCTTAGCGACAACAAAAGCCACTAAAATGTATGTTGAACGAAAGGTTAATGATATCGCATCACTGTCTGAAGTGTTTGCCACATAAATAGCAATTCTATGCGAATAGGCAAATAAGTGGGAGCCGGACATTAAGAATCGTTGAAGCGTTTACGATAAAGGCTTGTTGATGAAATTATTTTCAATGAGTTGTTTTCACAGGCAAGGCGACGATGGCAGTGTGGGTCCGGTGGGCCCAGTCTGTCCAGTGGGAGCTGTCGCCGCTGTTGCCGATGGTCGCATGCACGAGGCGATATCGCATACCTGTCTTAGCGCCTCGGCGGAGTATGAGCTAGCACTAATACTGAAGGAGCTGCGCTGGATAACCGATCAGGTGGGTGGTACCACAAAACCAAGCACCAAACACTAAAGAACCGCATTGATTCGATATTTTATATTTGAAGCTCAAGAAAGAGGACGAGACAGGCGACATAACGCGGGATTGGAAATTTGCCGCAATGGTTGTGGATCGTTTGTGCCTTATTATTTTCACGCTCTTCACAATTATAGCCACCCTGGCGGTATTGTTTTCGGCACCACATTTCATTGTAAGTAACCACTTCCAGTCGAGGAAAGGATCAGAACGTGGTCTTATATTCATTATATAAATATTCTTTCTAGTTCCCATAAATGTTTCATACAGCTCTAACGGTCTCCGCAACCCTTCAGTTAGACACAAGTCGTACAAATATTGTTTCTACTTTTGTAACATATTAATGAAATCAAAAATGTAAAACAAAATATAAACAAAAACAAAAACTGTAAGGAATACATAAACAAACGAATGCTTTTCAATTTAACGTTCTTTTGGATTTGATTCCAGTCACTTAATGCTGTTTAGTATCAAATAAAACTATAAAATGTATACATTATTGTTTATTGAATAAAATACGAACGATTATATAGTACATATATAATTGTACGACGGTTTTTGTTATTTCCTTAGTTATAAGTCATGACTTAATTATTTTCAATTACTGTAAAATAATTAATTTAGTTTATAAGTATTTCACGTTTTTTATGAATTTAATTAATAGTATGTAGAAAAGTGTATACAAATATGTTGCTGTGATAGAAAATTGTATCAACAAAACGTAAACCAGTCACAATAAATTTGAAATTCAAAGTGAGCAAACAAAAACAAAAAAAAATAAAACAAAAGCATACACAAAACTCTCACAATTTTAAATTTGCTACCAAGCTGCAAGCAAACAAAATATTAAAATAAAAAAGAAAAAGTCTTAAGTTCAGTAAAAAGGATGTAGTTAAAGCCTGGCTTATAAGCATTAAAATTGGCAATTGGAATCAGCTTGGCACACAGTCCCAAAAGCACATTACGCAATCTGTTTATGTATAACTACTAAATACACCAATATATATATTTAGAAAAGCTTGTATTGTACCATGTCCTTTGGAAAAACTTTGTACCGACTTGTTTGACATTCTCGACTTTTTGATAATTTTAAGTACTTAATTTGCACCGCTTTCTTTAAACAAATAATAAATAAATCTTAAATGAAAAATACCGTAATAACCGACATATTGATACTGAACAAGTGAATGCTAAATACAAACAGCAACAACAAAACGAAACTAAACAGCTGAGGTGATGAAGAAAAAATGCAACTATAGCAGAATTTGTAAGATCCAAGCCAGAGAGCAGATAGACATATGCGGTGAGGATGGTAGTCGAAAAAAAGTATAAAGTTAACTATTTTTAAATATATATATACATATATACGAGTAAAAAATAAAAGCATGTAGCATATAAATGCAAAAGAAAGCAACTGGAAATTAAGTAAAGAGTGCTTATAATTAATAAAGAAAAACCATACAAAAATATCTAATTCAAAAACTAATTTAAAATAATTACAGTATTTAGCATAAGTGTTACACAAAACACATAGTCAAATATACATATGACAAATACTACAAATACAGTACCCGACTAGTAGATACTCTGAACTCATTCGTCACATGCATTCATATACATATATATTATTATTTATTTACACACACACAAATACTTCTGCTTCCCCTCTTTCCATTGGCAACATACTATGTTACATTGAATCTGATTGCAATGAAATTTGTAGGACATAAAGATGGCATTTAAATATGTGAGCATACCAAATCGGATGGTCGTACCTCCAAAAATACGTGCTTTTCAATCGGTGATCGGGAAGAAATACCCAAAACGTTAAATGTTCGATAACTTTTAAACGGGACGAGATATCAAGAAAATAAAATAAACTGGTACCGATCGGGCTCGGATCGATAATAAAAAACTGGCAACGGTGAACATTGCTGTGATATGTCTACAGCAGCACACACGTGCACGCATACAATCATAGATCTTGGGATTGAATGGATATGTGTTGCTGCTAGCTCGCACACATACACGCATACATACAAAAGTCTCGGAGCTAACGCCTCGCAAAAGATGTTGCGGCCGCGAAAGCAGCGAAGAACTGACTTGATGGCAAATGTATTTTCTCTGCCAGCGTTCTGCGTTTTGCCATCGTTTCGCAGTTGCAGCACATGAGCGCTGGTGGAATTGAGGTGAAATTCTGATGGGATCGCAAAGTCCGTTTTTTTTATGCAGTACTTTTTTAGTCGATTTGACGCCCCTATGTGTTGTATGCTTAGTGGTAGAACATAAAGATGACATGTAAATGTGTGAGTATGCCAAATCCGAAGGTCATACCATCAAAAATACGTATGTTTGGATTTCTGGGAGCTCGGGGGATGGTATCCAAAAAGTCAAATATTTGTTACTTCTGTATGCTAGTATACGAGCTAGTATACACCAAAAAACACTGGTCTGGAATCGAAAATTATCGATTACTTTTGAATGGGACAAAATATCAAAAAAATGATAAGCTTGTATTGAGCCGGCAATACGAGAACTTTTATTTTAAATATGAAGTCTCTAGCTTTTGTAGTCTCTGAGAAACGCGCGTTCATACAGACGGACAGACGGTCAGACGGACAGACGGACATGGCTAAATCGACTCGGCTTTTGAGAATGATCAAGAATATATGTATATACTTTAAGGGGTCGGAGATGCTTCCTTATGCCTGTTACATACTTTTGCACAACTTCATGATACCTTTATTCCCATTTTTAATGGGTTCAGGGTAAAATAAGATACGCAACAACAGACACCAACACATAAACACACAGATCAAACATTTTTTTTTGTAGCAAATACTCGTTTTAAACAAACAACATAACGCATCACGCTTAGGCGCAAACCACCAAACCAAACACCCTTAAAACCCAAAAATATACAAACTTATACAATTATGCTCTAAACGAATGATACTTTCTTGTGTCACATTGACATGCTTCTTCTTACAAAGAACTTTATATTAGCATTAGATCAGTGCTTTATTATTTTCAAACTTGAATTTTCAGTACGTCGTACACGTACTTACAGTATGTAATGTAATGCAAGGTATTTTTTCTACCTACGTAGGACTACTAAGCATACAACCACTAAGCATACAACACATAGAGGCGTCAAATCGACTAAAAAGTTACTGCATAAAAAATTCTGACGGAGGATCCAATGAGAATTTCAACTCGACTGCGAAACGATGGCAAAGCCCGGAACACTGGCAAAGAAATATATCAGATCTTGCTGGGCTTCGCTGCCGCAACATCTATTGCGAGGCGTAAGCTCCGAGACTTTTGTATATATGCGTGTATGTATCCACCCAATCCCAAGATTTATGATTGTGTGCGTACATGTGTGTGCTTCTGTGGACATATGTATCTCAGCAATGTCCGCCGTTGCCAGTTTTCTGTTGTCGTTCGAGTTTGTTGGTAGAGACGGGCGGCAATAGTTCTATGAGGCAATAGTTCTATGATGGAATAGAGCGTGGAATTCTGATGGGATGACAAAGTCTGTTTTTTTATGCAGTACTTTTTTAGTCGATTTGACGCCTATATGTGTTGTATGCTAAGGGTTGTATTCTTAGTGTTAAGTGTTAAGACACACAATAATTGTATGCATGTTTTTATAGTGAATGCAACACACACATACATAGTAACTCGAGCATACATACATTTTTACATATGAAAAAATGTTCAGACATATGTACATACATGTCGTATGAATTAGGCAGCCAATTAGTTGTAATTCATCAATATGCAACACATATACATGCATAGTATATACATACATATACATATGTACATATGTATGTATTAACAGCTGCAAGATAACACCTAAAGCTGTTAAGGGCTATGCACAAAAGCAAAGGTCTTCCTTAATCTTAAAAACCAAATAAACAAATAACAAAAAAATAATTAAACTAAATAAATATATATGTAGATTACTTACGTATTAAACTGAAAAAGCATTAAACACAAACGTTAAAGCCAAAATCTTAAACCAACATTACTAAAAACGTAATTAACTAAATGAATGAAAACATAACTAAACGTTCGGAATGTAACTGCTATTAACATTATATGAAACTGTTAGCCGTATGTAAGCCTTAAAGCGGAGCTTTTAGTGTCGTCAAGTGACTGAAAATAAAGCTCTGCCTCAAGTTGACAGCACAGCCATAATTTTTGTCTTTTGGTCTAAAGCATGGTGAAATTATAATATTATAATACCACCATGGTCTAAGGCAGGCATGCCCAAAAAGAGAGCCGACTTTTGCTCAGTTTTGTGTGCATGTGTTGGTGTTCTGTGCGCTGAGGCCAATCGGTAGAGTGCTTGTTGTCTTTTTCTCTAAAGAAGGCATGCCACGCGTGTGCAACTCTTTCAACTTCTTAGAAAAAGACAACAAACACACTGCAAGTTCCGCTCAGCGCACAAAATACCAACAAATGCACACAAAACTGAGCAAAATTCGGCTCTCTGTTTGGGCATGCCTGCTAATATGCGGAGTGTATCAATAATAATAACAACAACGAAAAGAGCTAAAGGGTAATTGTTCCCTCGTAGCATTGCCAAATAGTTTTCTTATACTATTTGTTTATTTGAGATTGAGATAAGTTATTTAAATTTATATAAAAGTTAACCAAAGGAACCGTTTTTGATAAACCTTTTTTTAAGTAACAAGTACATTTTATATATGTATGTATTAATAATGTAAATGGTTTCAGACACACAAAAAGTACTCAAAAACATGGGTATTAGCACTAAGCATACAACACGTAGAGGCGCCAAATCGACTAGAAAGTGGTTGCATAAAATATCCGAACGATCAGAACCCAAGCAGCTTCGTGCATGGTGATATTATAATATTATTAATATTATAATTCCACCATGGCTTCGTGTGCTGCGAGTGCGACACGGAGGCAAAGCGCAGAAGGCAGGCAAAGAAAATTTGGTTTGCCTTCAGCGGCACAATCCGCCGAACTCATTGCTTGCCCTGGATTCGCTGCCCCAACATATATTTCGACGCTCCGAAACGCGTGCATATATGCGAATTAACAGCAACACATATATATTCCATCCCAAAAAGACATGCGGCCGTTGCTGTGAATTTCCGGCGTTGCCTTTTTTGTGTAGTCGTTCGAGTTTGAAGGTAGAGACGGGCGGGGGCGGCAATAGTTCTAAGAGCCAGCCAGTGGCCGAAATTTAGATATTTCAATTTCAGCCCGCAGTGCTTCTCTTCGAAATGGAGGGTATTATGGCATAATTAATATGTTTGCAACACTTACTTGCATTAACATTAAAACATTAACATTAAAAATCCATATTGTCATATATATTATTTATTGTTTTAACACATGTTATGTTTTTACAGAACTAGCCCCATTAAAAAACAAAGCATTCCGTTTATATTAAAAATTTAATTTAATATATTTATTTAATGTCAACCAGAGGCATAGATGAAATTTAAATAATTTTTAGAAAATTAATAGTATTATTATAAAACAAGTAAGAGTGCTCTAGTCGAGAGTGCCCGACTAGGATATACCCTGATCCAAGGTCTTACATTCATTGAAGTTATTTATCTGCATTCATACATATAAACACACACACACATATACAAACAAAAGCTGCTGGCTACGCGCGTCATACATTTGCTTTGCTTCTTCTTCCTTTGGCCCCAAACTATGGTACATTGAATTGTTAATAACTTCATTGTCCGCAAAACTAGGAGACTAGATTTGTTTAGTCAGCGTGTAAGGACCAAAACAATTTCGTGATCATAAATATTCTTTATGGGGTCGGAGATGCTTCCTTATGCCTGTTACATACTTTTGGACAAAACCATAATACCCCTTTTTCCCATTTTTAATGGGATCAGGGTATAAATATGTAACTTATTACGCTGTTTTATAATATTACTTTTAATTTCCTAAAAATTATTTAAATTTCCTCTCTGACTGCCTCTGGTTGACATTAAATAAATATATTAAATTAAATTATTAATATAAACGGAATGATATTGTTATTAATGGTAATAGTTCTTTGATAACATTAAATGTATTAAATCAATAAATAATAATTATGAGTAATTGGATTTTTAATATTAATTGCAAGTAAGTGTTGCAAACATATTAATTATGCCCTAATACGCTCCGTTTCGAAGAGAAGCACTGCGGGCTAAAATTGAAAAATCTAAATTTCGGCCACTGGCTGGCTCATAGAACTATTGCCGCCCCGCCCCGTCTCTACCTACAAGTTCGAACGACTACAGAAAAAAGGCAACGCCTGAAATTCACAGCCGCATGTCTTTTTGGGATTGAATATATATGTGTTGCTGTTAATTCGCATATATGCACGCGTTTCGGAGCGTCGAAATATATGTTGCGGCAGCGAATCCAGGGCAAGCAATGAGTTCGGCGGATTGTGCCGCTGAAGGCAAACCAAATTTTCTTTGCCTGCCTTCTGCGCTTTGCCTCCGTGTCGCAGTCGCAGCACACGAAGCTGCTTGCAACCACTTTTTAGTCGATTTGACGCCTCTATGTGTTTTATGCTTAGTGGTATTAGCAAGGATTGCGATTTTTACATATTACAACACCTCAGCCAAACTAATTTAAGAAATCGCACAGATTGTAACCCGATTACCGGATAGCCCAATTTGCCAAAAATAAGAAACCGAAAAAAAACATAAATTTAAGTTAGACATATGCCCGTGAACTATTCCACAACTATTGCATGAAATATGGCATACGCGGAAAGCTACGGGGCATATACAATTTCATATTTTCCGATTGGCGCAAAACAATATTATTTTTGCTTCTGTAGCTATAAAACCAAATAGTTAGACTTGATCAAGTTTTTAAAGTCATCTATACAGCTCCTTTTACGTTTTTATATTTTGATCAGTGCAGAAATATATATTTGAGCGACTTATCATAGAAGTAATTTCATATGTACGAGTATGTATAGACAATCGATCTTAGATTTTTCGATATTTTGTGTTCCTTTAGAATGGTTTAATTGCTCGAAATATCAGGAATTTAGACACACTACTGGCATCCACTTACACTTGAGCAACTACGAGTAATTGTAATAGGCTTTCTCAACAATCTCAACGTGCACCTCAAATTTATTCGGTTTCCAAAAACTATGAATATGAGTCAAGACTTTGCATACATGCAATATATCAAGTGACGGGCAAATTGAAGTTGTTCAATTTCGAAATGTTGAAAGACTAATAAAAGACACACACACTCTTACAGACACAGACGAAATTAAAGTAGTACCCACTTACCTATATTACTATACTGTACATATGTATGTACAACTTACTTGTGTACATAAGATGGCAACTAGGCACATGAGTAGATACAGATACCGACTACTTAATACGTGCAGATCTATCGCGAGTACGATATACGTTGGAATATATACTACTTATGCTTAGAATACATATGCAAGAGGTACGCTTTGCTTCATTTGTACACATATCTATGCAAATTTTTCAAATGCTTCCTATTGATACTAAAAAATAATTCAAACCAAATTGAAATAAACACAATTAGAGTGGGAACTCAAAACGATTATCTTATATTATCATAATTTCCTTTACTGCAGAATTCTCAATTTTCACAAGTCTGGTGACATTTCAATGTCAAAAATGCCGGTGCATAAATATTAAAGCAGCAAATACAGAAATACATAGACATATACTTTCAAGGATTATGGCACATAATTATGTCAAGAATTTTTCTTTAATTTATATTTCGGCTTTCGATATAATATTTTTACAATAATCGTGGACAAACATATTTTTTAATAGACAAATACCGTTTGTCAAGTAATTGTTTGCAAAGAGAAAAAACATACCCAATTTCATATTAAATGAAATGTTTCATCATCTTTATATATAAAAGAGTTCGTACTGACTGGCGATGGCGATTGGCGATAAGCGATTGGCGATGGTGATCAACGCAGGGCCCAAACCATATGAGCTAGAGAGCTGAAATTTTCACAGTAGTTTCCTCTTATGACGTACTAAGTAAGTGCAATGTTGGAAAATTCTATACCTAAGCTCGGAAAATAAGGAAAAACCGTTGTATGAAACTTTTTTGTTATTCATCCGATCGGCTTCAAACTTATTTTCATTATGAAAGTTAATTAATTACATTAAATGTGGGGGTCAAGGTTGTATGGTCATAAAATTAATTTCCATCCGATTATTTTTTAACTTATTTTCATAGCTCTACATAACAAAATATTCACAATGTGATTTTAAAATTGGAAAATCGACCCCCAAAGTCGGAAAATGCCGTGAAAACAGTTGTAGAAACTTTTTTGTTTTTCATCCGATCAGCTCCAAACTTATTATCAAAGCTACAAAAGTATAGAAAACATGACATTCAAATTTTTGGAAAATCTACCCCCAATGCCGGAAAATGGCGGGAAAACTGTTGTATGCAACTTTTTTGTTTTTCATCCGATCAGCTTTAAACTTATTTTCAAAATTCTAGATAACAAAATAAAAATAACGTGACATATATCTTTTCTGACACTCTACATTAAAAATGATAATCAATGTGCTCTTGTTTGTTGGACAGTGTTTTGCCACTTTCTTTTTTAGGAATGACCACAAGTTTTCTTGTGGGTCAAGGAATCCAAATTTTTGAGCGCTTCTTGTCAGCTCATTGCGAAGAATATCGAAATAATACTCCTAAGCGATTATATCCGTAAAAATCCGCAGCTCTCCAACACCCTCTGATGAAATACATCCCCATACCATTACGGACAACTTTCCAAACATCACTGTGGGAATTATGTTTTTATTTTGACGCGCTATCCCTGATTTTTGCTAAACTTTACAGGGACCATCGTGAGAATGCAACATAATTTTAGTCTCGTCAAAAAAATTACATCGTCTCAGTAGTCAAGCTTGAAAATGTGATTACATGAAATGTTAGCATTTTATTAATATTACCTTTAGACAGTAAAGGCTTTCGGCGAGCTATGCTTAACGAGCAAATGTTTTTTTTTAATACTTGTCGTATGGTCTCGTGTGATACCTACTTAACGCAATCAGTTTTCACATCTAATGCCAATTTTCTAAAGCTGATTTGATTGCATTCGCTTACAGCTTTTAGAATTTTCTTCTCATTTCTTCTGTTCAGCTTAGTCGACCTACCACCAAAATCCTTCAACTCTTCAGTTGCACTTTTTAAAATATAAAAGCAGTTTGCAATTTAATCGAATGCTTTTCGGCTATATCTTTGAAATATTTTCCTTTGTAATAGTTAAAATAAACCAACTGTATTAAATCGACGCTAACTCGCTTTCCAGTCAAATTTGTGAGAATTTAAACTTCGACTACATAAACAGTTATAAATCAGTTTTTCTTGAAAAATATCACCGAACAGTTCAATATGCAAACGCGCAGTTAGAGAATTATTATTCGTTCCGTTTTGTTTCTGTTTGCATTTTGCAACAGTATGAAAATGAGGCAATTTAAGTTATGCATGTTTTTTTTATTATACAAATTTAATTTTGAACAAATTTTTAGATTTATATTGAATATATTATATAATGCTGAAATATTATATTTTATATGAAATTGAGTATGTTTTTCTTTTTGCAAACAATTGTTTGACTAACTGGACATACATTGTACATATTTACTTACGTATGTTGCGCATAGGTATTTTGTAATTTTTGTAATTGAAACCAAAAAGTAATGTCTTGAGATTTGAGGTCTTAGCATGTTCTACCACTAAGTATATAGAACACAGAGGCGTCAAATAGACTAAAAAGTGACTGCACTCGAAACACGATCGATTGGATCCCATAACATATTCGTGTACTGTGACTGCGACACGAAGGCAAGGCGCAGAAGGCAGGCAGAGAAAATATATTTGCCATCAGCGCACATCAGTTCTTGGCTGGCCTCGCTGCCTCAACATCTGTGTTCGCAGCGCACATATACCCTTACCAAAAATATGTAACTTTTTCCTGGTTTATATCCTTGCAGAGGGTATTATAATTTTGGCCAGAAGTTTGCAACGCATAGAAGGAAACATATCCGACCCCATAAAGTATATATATTCGTGGTCAGGACGACAAGACGAGTCAATATAGCTTTGTCCGTCTGTCTGTCTGTCTGTCTGTGGAGCAATCGGTCTGAAACATTGATTTAAATAAGAAAAATTACCTATGCGACTTCCTCTGCTCGACATTAAATAAATAAATAAATAATTAAATTAAATTAGAAATATATACGGATAGCTATGTTTATTAATTGCGATTGTTATTTCATAACAATGAATATATTATATATTTTTAATGTTAATAGCTGCAAACATATTAGTTATGCCCGAATACCCTTCATTTCGAAGAGAAGAACCGCGAGCCATATTGCAAAACAGAATTTTCGCCTGTGCTGCTTTTTCTGCTCGCCCACAGAAGCACACATGCATTAATGGGATCTGATCGAATGATTGATTCAATCAAGTGTGATGACTTAGCAGTTAAGTTACTTTAGCCCGGCTTAATACAAATATATAAGCTATAAGCACTAAGCATACAACATGCTTAGTGCTATAAGGCAACATCTGAGTAAACGTATATTTATGTACATACGACATACATACATATGTATGTATTTACTAGCATTTCCCGGAGTGCGTTGCTACTACATTTTTCTCCGTTGCGCTTTGTTGTCCACCTTTTCATTTTCCTTACGTCTCGCTCATGTTGAAAATCATTTTGAAGCTGATCATATTAAAAAACAACAAATTTTCCAATATTTTTGTTTGAATTGTCCAATATTTTAAAGTAATGTTCTAATTTTTTGTTACGTAGAACTTTGAAAACTAGTTTGAAGATAATCGGACGAAAATTTAATTTTTTTGAATACAACCTTGACCCACCATTTTCCTCTCGGGATGTGAATTTTAAAAAAAAATCATTTCCTGTTTTTAATATTTTATTATGTAGAGCTTTGAAAATCAATTGGAAGCTAATCCGACGAAAATTTTATTTTCAGCCATACAACCTTGACTCACTATTTTCCTCCAAGGGGGTGAATTTTTCACAACGTTAGGATACAGTTCTTAATGAATGTTTAAAATGATCTTTTAAAATATGATGGGGCCCGATTGGATGAAAACCCAAAAAGTTGCAAACAACATTTTTCCTGCCATTATCTAACTTTTGAGGTAGATTTTCCAAACTTTTGAAGAAATGTTTTTAATATTTTGGTATGTAGAGCTTTTAAAATCAATTTTAAGATAATCGGACGAATATTTAATTTTTATCAACACAACCTTGACTCACCATTTTCCTCCAAGGGGGGTGAATTTTCCACAAAATTGATATACAGTACATAATGAATGTTTATAATGATCTTTGAAAATAAGTTTGAACCCGATGGGATGAAAAACCGAAAAGTTGCATTTTTAAGGGTTTTCCTCATATTCGGAGCTACTTAGTACGCACTTTCAGGCTAAGAGGAAACTACTGTGAAAATTTCAGCTCTCTAGCTGTTTTGGTTTGGGCCCTATGTTGATCACCAATAGCCAATAACCAATCGCCAATCAGGACAAACTGTTTCATATTAGCAGTGTTGCAATTAAGTGCTAAATGACAACAATTAATAATATATAAAAAATCCAATTTAATTTGAATACACATACAGGCATATGATGTATATATGTAGAAAGTTTAAAAATAATTATAAATAGTGATAGGGCAAATGCTACAGAAAGCTAAAAATGTAGAGCGATATGATCTATAAAAAAAAATAAAATAATCTTAGGCACACACACATCCAAACTAACACTTACACAGTCTCGAAGTGAACACAACATAATACTGAGCTGTAGAAAATTGACATGAGAATTGAACGAGTGGATAGACTTTAAATTAGCAGCTATATTCCATAGTTTCATTAAATACATATTCATAGTTTGTTTAACACACACTAGAACGATTAACTCAATAAAATAGCCACAAGAAAACAAAATAAATGTATGTTTAATTTAACAGGCATTGTAAAATCAAGGTTTAAGTATTATTTTCAAGATCCTTTTTTGCTTAAGTCCATATGACACTTACATTAATTTGCTCATTAGCTGAAAAATTAATTAATTGGAAATGAGTACGAATAGAAGCAGTACTACGACATACATTTTTGCTTACTTTGTATGTATTTCCAAAAATCAATTGGAGCGATTTACTTTTATACTGATATAAAGTATTATTTTAAACTTATAATATGTGTACTTATTATAAGCAAATTCCCCAATTCGAAACTTTGAAAATATACTATTGACACTTCACTGGTCTAGGACAATAAATCGACACAATGCCTCAAATTTGAGCTATCAATATTTAATATGATTTTTGCGAATGATGTGTCTGCTTTCTACTATAATACCAATTCAATTCTGCTAAATTCATTATAACAACTTAGCTTGGTCAAACAAAAACTATGCAAGCAACAAAATTTATTTGAAAAAAAGAATATGGTTGTAAGAGATTAAAAAAAAGTATATAAATATACGCAAGCAATTAACGTTACAAATAATAATGTAGCATGCAAAAGTAAAGAAAAATACACTAAACAGAAGAAAACGTTAGAAAAATATTAAAATTACAAAAAGCAACTACTAAGAGAAATCTTACGCAACAAAAAAAAAGAAAGAAAAACAAATACATTTTTTTACAAACATGCATTAATTAATTCAAACTGATAAAAGCAAGCTAAAATTTAAACATTAAAAAAAGTGTATAAAGCCAAGCACTACTCAACGGCTAACATGTTAACTTAGTAAATAAAATGCAAGAAACAATACAATATGCAATTAAATAAAAAGTTTTAAACAAAAAAAAACCAAAAACATTGAATATTAACGAATGCAAATCAATATGGGATTCAATGAAGAAATTCGTTTTTCTGGGCTCGACTAGTATTATATGTATAATGTATAAGCAACACAATTTTATTTTTTTAATTAACTCTTACAAATAAAATTAATGGAGCATCAGTAATTTGCCTATGGGGAAAAGTTAGGGGTAATAGCTTTTCTTGAAGCGCCCCTCGCGATCCTTGCGTCTTCCTTGCCGCATCACACGTGGCACATACTCTTTGTCGTGCTGGTCAAGAGATCGCCGCCACGGGTTAATTTCCCGTTCAAAGAAGCGACGACGCGCCTCCATCACACGTGTCTTGTTATCTATCTTGTAGAGCTTCTCCCACATGTACACCTCGGGCAACTCTAGGTGCCGCGACCGCTTTGAGGACAAATGCTTAAACGTGCGTTCCAGAAACTCGCGTTGCTGCCCATTCTCATAATTGGCGGCCCGTCGCAGCGCTACTCCGTCCACATAGGGCAGCAGCTCCTCGACAGTGCGATAAATGCTCGGCACATTGCAATAAAAGCTTAGCAGCTGACGCAGCGTAGCATCGTTAAAGTCCACACACTTGCCGGTGGACGAAATTTCAGCATAGAGCGGCTGCGGTGCAGTGCCGCGACAGAAATTCACTTTGGCATTCGAATCCACATGGTCGCCATGGATCAGCAGCGTGTTCAACTGGTACTCATAGAAGCTCCATTCGCGACCGTTGGTGATCACAGTCTGGGTGTTCAGCGGGTAGGTCAGCTCATTGTAGGTATTGAAACCGTTGTAGTTAGCCTGCGCCAGCAGCCAGGCGTAAGAGGATTGAATGGCCAACGCATGCACTGCCTCCAGTAGGTCACGTTCGCCGTACGCCTTGGGCCGCAACTGTAGACGCGCACGCGACTGAAACGAGAGCATCCCGAAATTAGCCGCATTTGCGCTGGGCCAGTACCCGGGCACATTCACGGCATGCTGATGCTTGGTGCTGTAGCCCAGGGTACGGGCATCGTGCTTATAGCGCGGCAGCTGCTTGGCCAGCGACAGGTTCTCACTCTCCTCCGCCGTTTTCCACGTGGGCAGCTGCTGGTGATGCCGCAGCGTCAGATAGGGCTCGCCAGTATACTGCACCAGACGATCAACACAGGTCTTGGCGTCAACCTTCTGCCACTTGTGGCCCTCCTTCGATTTGATGATGTTCTTCGGCGGATCAACGCCACCGACTGCCCAAAAGGCCTCGCGGCGAGGATTGTAGTCAATTACGACGTCATGCAAATGCTGAAAATCAGCGGTCAGCACCAGCAATGCGCAACGATTGATCTGCTCAACAATAATCTGCGTCAGCTGTTGTTCCCGTGTCTCTGCATCTGGCGGCGTCTCAAGCAACGTCAGCTGATGACTGCAAGAGGAATTAGTTGGTTTAGTTATGTGTGTGTGGCAACCGGTTCGACTTACTTGTAGCAGTCGTGGGCAAATTCCAATGCCTCAATAACATCCTTACGCGCCACCTTTACAATTGCATCCAGATTAAACTTGTTATCTTCGGCTGGGGTTTCATTAGATTCAACCGACGAGGGCAACTCTTTCAGCACGGTGCGCGTGTAATGTTGCGTCAGTGGCAGAGCATTGAATGGAACTTTGGAGTCATTAAGATCCACCACTTTGTAGCCGTAGTACCGAGGCATATTAATTTTAATCATTTTCTCCTCCACGGTACCCAGCAGACGTATCTCCTCGTACCATTCGCCTGCCGTCTGCTGCTTCCGGCCCTTATAAGTGAGATTCCTAATCTCCGGGTACTCCGGCTCCAAAGAGAATTCAGATTCGGATACACTCTGCTTAGTAATAGTAGGCAGGTAGCGTCGGAAGGCTAAGTATAGACGCGCACGCAGCTGCTTTCCACGTCGCAGCGTCAACATGGTTTAATATACAGAACTATTCAAGTATATTAAATACGCGAATAACACAGAAGTTAGATGGTGGCCGGCGACGTTATGACATCTGGTATATGTAAAAAATAGCGATAAAATAGCTACTGTCGATGCTTTATCGCATGCTATCGCTGGCGACCGATATATCGCAGCGTGTTGCACAGCGATGTTTGAAACCAAAAAATCGATAGATTCGATATATCGTTCTTTTATTGTTTTTAATGGGTTTATAATTGGATTAAACATGAAAATAATAAATAAAATAAAATATAATCATAAGATAATGAAAGCTAAACATAAAAATAAGGATGTAAATTAAGCTAAGGTCAGACACGAAAAATAATTTGCTACAATAAGTAAATTTAGTACAAAATATCGTCTAAATATGTGATCGTCGAAATAATTTGCAAGCTACATGTGTCAATGGCAGGTTTGCACGCAGTTTGCAGCTAAAATTTAGTGCTGTATATGCACCTGTCTGAACGGAGTGTACACGCACTGCGTCAAATTAATAATCGTTTGTTTATGTTTGTTCCTACAAAAAAATGTAGGAACAACACTTTGCAAATATTGTTAACTTTTTTAAATACCGTCTGGAATTATTCAAAATCAGCTGTTGTGTGTATTGCTGAAGAGTACATATACATAAATTAAATAGCTGCGCATATAAAAAACGTGATTATCAGTAAAGACGTTATATTACTAGATACATACATACAATTTAATTTATTGTAACAACAAATTCATATGTACATAGATGGAATTGGAATTCGAGGTGGAGCCGTCAGCAAAAGTTTGCAGCAAAATTATTAACAAAATGGGCACAGCCTTTTTGGAGGAGGATACAACAAAATTAATAAAACAGGTTGAACAATATCCATGCATCTGGTATGCGGGACTTGGCGAGTATTCGAATACAATTAAAAGGAGCAATGCGTGGAATAAGATTCAATGAAGTCCGTTTATTTATAATTTTGTTTTTAGACACTGAAGATGTTGGATATAATTTATAAAAGTCAATGGAGACCATAAATTTATAACACACGTATATACTTTTATTATAGCCATTCTCCTTTTATTAGTTGACGACTCTGTTTAATTACACTTGTGCGGACTTATGTATGTAGCTATCGATAACTAAAAACAATGGTGTCGACAAACGCAGCATTTAACTATAATTTTGCTGCGAAACAAAATTGTCTGAACTCTGCGTGAAAAAGAGTGCACTTCAGCCTATTTTGAACAAATTTGATTTTGCTAATAGTGTGCCATGCATACATAAATTGGGCAAAATATTTTCTCATCCTCCAGAAGAGCATATAATGATGCAGCAGCCAAGCTCACAATTAAAATCTTTTTATTTGTTGACGACTCCATTCCATTACTTTTGTGCGGACACAGCTTTCGATAATTAAAAAACAATAGTATCGACAAACACACAATATTGTTTTAATTTTGCAGTAAAACAAATTTGCTACCATCTGTTTGAAAGTTGCGTGAAAACGGTGGCTCTTTTGCTCGAGTTTCGACATTTTCCATGGATTTAGCATTTAGTGTGCCCTCCAAACATAAATTGGACAAAATATTAGAGCTGGAAAAAAATCGATATTGGCGGCCATCGATGTTTTCGATGTTTTAAGAGCAAAACACCGATGAAAAATCGATGTTTTGTAAATTCAGTTTAAACAAATAAAATGTTAGGTCAAACGTTTATTTATTATCTTAGAGATCAAACATTTTTTTATTTTTGTTCAAAAACAAAAGCTTATCTACTATATTAGATTTAAGCGAACATCTGCGATCTGAAATTATCTGCCCCGCTTTGCTGAACATTCTTTCAGATTCGCACGACGATGCTGGGACGCAAAGAAACTTTTTTTGCTAAATTCTTAAATTGCAGCATATCTCTTGTGGTCTTCAAAGCTATTTGTTACCTTCCAATATTACAAGGAATTGCATTCCCCTGCTTCAGTTGGTTTTTTAAAATGCTGTCTCATCACAATTATGGCATCAGTTTTTGAAGATTTTATTTTGGTTTGCTGTGTATCTTGTAGTGGTGTTGGCCGTGAGGTCTGCGGATGTTTGGACAATTCGTTGTACGTTTCTTCCTCCAAAGCTTTTGCTGCCTGTTCGGCGTTCGACGCTGAAAGAAACCCATCCTTTTCGAATCTTGGGTCAAGAATAGTGGCGATCCTAGTAATAGTTCGCGTTTTATATTGAAAAAGCCGTGCAGGCAAACGTTCTTTAACAAAATTTAAGGCAATCACAGCCTCCGAAGATACTAAGGTACTAATTTCAAATAAACATTTATGTAACTCACAGATAAGTGGAATAACAATAGATATAGTGACTTTCTTATCCGCAGAAATAGAATTGATTGCATCATGAAACGGGGACAATATTTTGGTCAATTCCTTTATTGTGACTATCTTGTCTGCAGAAAATGGCTGTGGGGCTTTTTGAGTATTCAAAAGGGTGGTCGAAATGGATTCATGGGTAACTAAAATGCGCTGCAACATTTGAAAAGCACTACTCCATCGTGTAGTCAACTTCTGGATTAAACCATAAGGATTATCAACGGCCTGTGCTTTTTTGAACTTTTCATATGCTTTAGTGTTGCTTTTAAAAAACGCCACAATTCGCTTGCATTTGGTAAGAATTTCTGTTAAAGCAGATTGTTTAAGCAAATCTTGCACAAGCAAATTCGACGTGTGTGCGAAACACGGAACATTCTACGCTTTAAGAACCTCACACGCCTTTTTCATGGAGGCATCATTGTCTGACACTATCGCCACGACTTTGTTCGTTAAACCCCATTCTCTTAAAACAATGCCGAGAGAATCGGCAATATTTGAAGCCGTATGATTCGTTAACAATGACAGTTTTTGGGTGGATAGTGCCGATTTTAGTTCAAACAGCGTATTTACGAAGGTACAAGTGACAGTGAGATAGCCTTCGTTGGCTTTAGATGTCCAGCCATCTGCTTTTACAGCAACATGCTCTACACTGTCAAATTTTATTTTGAATTTATGTTTTAGAGCATCATACTCGTTGTTCAGTATATTTCGAAAACATGTTTTTCTAGGTATATTGTACCTTGGATCTAATTCGTCAATAAGCTTACGAAAACCTGCGTCGTTAACGACATTAAAGGCCTGCACGTCAGAAGCAATCATGTTCAAAACTAATTTATCTATTCTTAGTTTTTTTAGCGGAACCATTTGCATCTGCCAAACTGCTCTTCTGCTCTTTCAAACATTCAGGATGCAAGCGCTTTAAGTGACCCATAAGGTTTGTGGTATTGCCTCCAGTCTTGTATTGCTTACCGCACTATTTGCAAATAGCCACTTGATGATTTTTAGACAAATTGCCACACCACCGATATTTCTCTCTTTTGCTTTGCGATGGAAATTTCCTCATGACTCTCCATTTCTTTGGATTTTGATATTGCTGTAATTACAAAAATAAAAATATAAGTACAGCAAAAATGTTAGGATCGCGTGCCATAATTGAATGTATGCACATCACACACATGCATGTGCAAATACATGCATACTTATATTTTTTTGCATGCATAAATATATACTAAAATTTACTTTGAAGGTACTTGTCCATGGCATTTCTTTTTATACACATCCAATGCCAGCCAACACCTTCAAAAGCTGATACCAGTAGCAACTGCAAAATAAAATATATGTTATAAAAACATAAAATATAATTTGCACCTTACTTACATGCTTTTTGCTCAACCGCAAAATCGATAGTAATGACAAAAAAATCGATGTTTAAAAAAATTAAAAAATATCGATGTATCGATAGTGACATCGATTTTTTTTCCAACTCTACAAAATATTTGTATTTAGCGCAAACAGGTGACCATCGATTTATAGCTAATTATTTTGTTCGTCTGACGTTAGCTTTAGAAACAAAACAAATTTGCTTCCAAATGTTTAACTGTGAAAAAATTTGCTCTTCAGCCGATTTTAGACAAATTTTGTGATGCCAACTCTTTCATGGATTTATTTATTAGTGTGCCCTACAAACAAATATTGGGCAAAATATGTGTACTTAGCGCAAATAGCTGAATCGATTTTGAGCTTATTACTTTGCGTGTCTGACCTTAGCTTTAGTGACATCAAGTCATGTCATTAAGAGCGAAGATCTTTTTTTTTGTAAATATTTGGAAACAGAAACATTTTAAAAGAATAAAAAATAGAAATATATTATTTAACCTTTCAGTACTCTAGATTATCTCTATTTGAGTCAATAGTGGCTCCGACGTAATAATTCCTTAAGTGTTCAATAGAATCTGATCTATTGGTCCTCACTTTGCCCACTATTTTTTTTCGAGAAAGTCGAAAAGCTGAGTTTTGGGTTTGGGTGCTGGTGTTTCTTGACGGCTTAATAAGCTGCTACCATCTTGTTTTTCAAATATTTTGCAACTTCTTTGGCGTTACGCGGTGAAAAAAATCCTTCCTTTTAACATCGTCTTTTTGTGGATTAAAAACAAGCCAGCTTCCAATCCCTAAACACTCTTTAAATTGCAATTTGCTTGTGTTTTCGCAGCTTTTGTAAAAAGATCCACAGATCGTGCTTGCACTGTAACCTGATATCGTTTAAAAAAATTTCAACACTTGACTTTCCAATATTTCTTCTTTTGTTTGTAGTGGGTCCTCTAATCGCTTTTCAATTCAAAATTCGTATCTTCGGCATCTAAATCATTCATTTAAACAAAGAAACACATGAAAATATTATAAAAATCTGTACATGCATACATATATACGTAAACATATACATAACTTACTGTGTATTGCCTCTTGCTAAGAACCTATCCATACTAACCACCAACACCTGTAGACCAATAAAGCAAAGTTAATGTATCATGTCTCTTTTTATACCCTTGCAGGCGGTATTATAATTTTGGCCAGAAGTTTGCAGGAGGAAACATTTCCGACCCCATTAAGTATATATATTCTTGATCAGGACGACAAGCCGAGTTGATAAACCTTTGTCCGTCTATCTGTACGTCTGTTTCTACGCAAACTTGTCTCTCGATTTTAAAGCTATCTTGATGAAACTTGGTACTTATTTCTGATGCATGCAGATAATATGTGAGAATCAGCCGGATCGGACCACTATAGCATATAGCTGCCATAAGAACGATCGGTCAAAAATATTTGTTTTTTAAGATAACTCGACCAAACTTACCATGTAACAATTTTTGCATTATTCAAGCATGCTCACAAAATTTTATTAAAAGCGGACTGCTATATCTTATAGCTGCTATAGGATTCTGGTCATTCTTTTTTGAATAAGCAAGAGTGATTCCTTATATTAAGCAACTGCAAGGGTATACTACCTTCGGAGCGCTGAAAGTAGCTTTTCTTTTTCGTTCATCTACTAATTCGTGCTAAAGAAGCGACTTACCCAAACGATATAACACAGCAACTAAACCATCGATAGTAGCTCGATAGTTTTACATTACTATTGCGCAGCATGCAGCATAAAATTATCGAGCAAAGTTTTATTTTTATTCAATTCAATTTATATTCTCTTTAAATTTAATATAATTTGTGAGATTTTATAATTATATCTATCTATCTATGGACGTTGATGTACTAACAACTAGTACATTCAAGTGGCCCAACGATACCAAGCCAGGGCTTGTTGACGCGCGGACCCAGGCAACATTCAACCCACCTCCCGCCCAACTGACCGAGAGGCGCGCCGCATAACGTGCAGCTACGAAGATCGCAAAATAAGAATAGAACATACAATATAAATACAACAAATGAACAAAGACTATTTAAATGTTAGAAAGATAAAATTAATAGTACAGTTCTGAGAGTAGGGACAGAAGTAGCATTACTTATTATCTGGAAAAGGTTATTTTAACTAGAGCATAAGATCCGAAAAGGGTTATGGACTGCATAGTTAGTATTACAGGCTTGCAGAGAAATCGGGAGAAAGTTTCTAGTACTTCTGATCTGAACAGCAAAACTAATTTGGCTAATTAATTCAGATGAATCGATTTCACCGTTAATTAGTTTGTATAAGAAGATTACACCAAGCATGGTTCTACGATCACCAAGAGAGGAAAGACTTATTAGTAAAAGTCTACTACGGTAAGGAGGCAAGCGAGTATTAGGATTCCAGTGAAGACACCGGAGTGCAAAGAGAAGAAATTGTTTTTGCACAGATTCTATTCTATCCTGATGAACCTTGTATTGTGGACACCATAAACAAGACCCATACCACTAAGCATACAACACATAGAGGCGTCAAATCGACTAAAAAGTGGTTGCATAAAATTCTTGTACTGGACGCTCCCAAGCAGCTTCGTGTGCTGCGACTGCGACACGAAGGCAAAGCGTAGCATTCAAGCAGAGAATATTCTTCTGGCGATTAGCGGCACACAGCGCCGAACTCATTACTTGCTCTGGCTTCGCTACCGCAACATATATTTCGACGCTCCGAAACGCTTGCATATATGCAAATTAGCAGCAGCACATACATATATTCAATCACAAGAAGACATGCGGCCATTGCTGTGAATTTCCGGCGTTGCCGATTTTCTGTACTCGTTCGAGCTCGTTGGTAGAGACGGGGCGGGGGTCGCAATAGTTCTATGAGGCAGCCAGTGGCCGAAATTCAGATATTTCAATTTCAGCCAGCGGTGCTTCTCTTCGAAATGGAGGGTTTTAGGGCATAATTAATATGTTTGAAACACTTGCAATTAACATGAAAAATCCATTTAGTGATAATTATTATTTATTGATTTAATACATTTTATGTTATCAAAGAACTCTCACCATTAATAACAATATCTTTTCGTTTTTATTAATAGTTTAATTTATTATATTTATTTATTTATTTATTTATTGGCAACTAGGGCCAGTCACATAGAAAACGTTGTATGCTTAGTGCCCATACTCAAGAATGATGCGAACATGTGAAGTATAAAGAGTCTTAGTAACGTAGGGATCGTCAAATTCTTTCGACCTTCGCTTAATGAAACCCAAGACACCAAAGGCTCGATTAGCAGCAGAAGAAATATGCTTGTCAAACCTAAGCTTATGATCCAAAAGATTACCAAAATCATTGACCGACTCAATTCGTTCAAGTGGTTTTCCATTACAAACATAATTATTTAAAAAGGGCATTCACCTATAAAAAGACATAACGTTGCATTTAACACAATTTAAATTTAATAAATTTACCCGACACCAGGTTTGAAAACTGTCAAGATCACCTTGCAACCTTTGACCAGATAGAAAGTCAGTAGACGAAAAACAAAGTTTAAAATCATCGGCATACATCAGCACCAGAGAGTGTGTTATCATCGAAGGAAGGTCATTAATAAACAATATAAATAACAAGGGACCAAAGTGACTACCTTGTGGTACTCCGGACGTGACCTGAACAGACTTAGAGATTAGTCCTTTTTGGGATCTTAAACTTAGATAATCGGAGATCCAAAGAATTAAGTTTTTTTGGAAATCCCAGAGAATGAAGTTTATGCGAGAAAAGAGAATGATTAATGGAATCAAAAGCCATACTGAAATCGGTGTAAATAACATCTGTTTGCATTTTATTTTGAAACCCCTTCATAACAAGAGAAGTGAATTTAAGTAAGTTAGTGGTAGTAGATCTATTTTTCATAAACCCGTGCTGCAGGTTGAAATTATAGATCTATAAAGATGTTGTAGTTGAGAAGTTATTAATTTCTCAAAAATCTTAGGAATAGCAGACAACTTAGAAATACCTCTATAGTTCTGAACGTTAGACTAAGATCACTTAATAGCGAGCATTCCGTTATCAAAGGTCCAAATATGCAATTAGAGACATTCACATTATAAGGATACGGCGAAACCAATTGAACATTTGGTGAACTGTAAGTTAATTGAAAAAATTCAGCAAATAAATCGGCGATGGCCTTATTCGAGTTAGCTGTCGTTTTTTCAAAAAATACGGTTGATGGAAGTGTTAATGATTTACGCTTCGCATTAACGAAGTTATAAAAGTGTTTAGGATCCCGCTGAAACTGTAACCTGCAACTTCTAAGGTAATCCTGGTAGCATTGGTTATTCATGACAGAGAAATTGGACCGAGCAATCAAGTAAAATTATGAATTAAGAGTTACAAGCTAGATTGCTTTTTCTTCTTATACTAGTATTTTGTATTTGCTTTCAGTTTTTGAACTTATATATTTTCTAACAATATTATTGGGAAAAAAATTTTCACAAAAACCACTTTCTTTAAACAATCTTAAATATAGGACTTAAACTAAGAATATAAGCCTATTATTTTTATTATTATTGATTGATATAAAGTAAGTTAAATTTATGTCATTATAAATCAATGTTATTATACCAATCAAAATAAATTAATTATTTAGAAAACATTTTTTTTATACACAAGTTTTTATTTGCCGATGCATCGAAAAGATTGTAACAGGGCATGCAGTTTCAATATTGCATTAATTTAACGAGTACAATTTTTGTATTATCATAACTTGTCACGGGAGGTAGTTAAATAAAATGTTATTGCATTATTATAATACAATACGATTTTTCTTGAGTGCTTTTTGAGATGGGGCGCATCGAGACAAATTGGTGCGAAAATATCAGAGTCACAGGTTTCGAAGCGGGGCAATTTCGTGGGGAAGGAAAACGATTGCGACAAGTACTGCGCCCATTAGGAGGCCTACCGATGGTAAGCAACCCGCAGCTCGTTCCAGTCGGAAGTGACGAGTTTCTCAGCCTCACTGGTCACAAATCCAAGCATCACGTGAATCTATTTGCGTTCAGGAGGTTCCTGGCTCGAATCTCAACGGTGAGGATTTATATGACGGCATGTATTCAAATATTATATTCGAAAAAAAAAATCATCTTTCAACAGCTATTGGCCTAACGATTGGCTCAAGGATTCGCCCAACAATTGAAGCCGTGATCCACAGTATTTGCCGATTGAATCAATTATCCAAAGTGAGTTTTTCTCTACGAAGGAACTTTGGAAATCTCCAGTTTTCATAGATAAGAAAATTTCTTGTCCTAGCTCTTTGGTAAATCGTACAGTCCGTCGATATCTACAAGAACGTAAATTTCTTATCATGGCTAAAAGATGTTGTTTTTCCCCGTTCACGTCCACACCGGTGCAAATTTCTTATCATGGCTCAAAGATGATGTGCAGACGATGATATGTGATTACCTATTACCGAGGAAGACGAAATTGCGTTATTAAGCGTGTCACGCAATTCAATAAATACATGTATATAAATATTAGCCAGTTACATGCATTTTTAGCTAATCTATGAGTGAAGTGAACCCATTAAAAATGGAAAAAGGGTATCATGAAATGGTGCAAAAGTATGTAACAGGCATAAGGAAGCATAAAGTATATATATTATTGATCATTATCAACAGCCGAGTCAATCTAGCCATGTCCGTCTGTCTGTCCGTCGGTCTGTCTGACCGTATGTATGAACGCGCTGATCTCAGAGACTACAAAAGATAGAGACTTCATATTTAAGTATAAGTATATTCTCCTATAGCATACAGAAGTTAAAATAATTGCACTTTTTGGATACCTCCCCCTGATCAGCCAGAAATAAAACAATACATATCTTTGAGAGGTATGACCTTCGGATTTTTCATAGTGTCACATTTATATGCCATCTTTATGGCCTACAAATTTCATTATGATCTGACCATAAATATAGAAGTAATTTACGATTCAATTTAACATAGTATGGGGCCAATGGATGAAGAAGATCTGGGTTCAGGGTATCTCCTAGTCAGGCACTATCGACCAGAGCACTCTAACTTGTTCTGCTTGTGCCGAAATTCGTAATCCGATTTTCAAATATAAATTATTTTGTCAACCGACTCTTCCATTTATCGAGCTCTTACTCTTCCCTGGTTGATCGATGTCTAGCGGGCAAATCGATAGAAGGAATGTGAACTATATATCGGAACATATGAATTCGTTATAAAGTAATTGCTTTAAATGGATATTTTTGTTATTAGTGTATATGTTTGACAATTAAAATAAATAAATAAAAGCATTAATAGTAAAATAGGTGATAAATCGAAAATTGCATAATATATATACATTTCTTTTGTTTACTGCAGTGGACGATAATCGGAATATCGATGTCGACAGATGTATAAAATATCGGAAAAAATATAGAGAATGAGGTTACTAACCATCCAATGATCGTGATCTGTATTTGTAACTATCAGCTGAACAGCTATTGATATAAATAATTAATATTGTATAAAATATTAATATAAGTTGGTTATCGGTGATCAGCAGACTTGATGATCATCGCTCTTGTTTTGCTTTTGCACAAGATGTGAAATTTGCAAACCAAGTGGTATTTGTGCATTAAGCTTTAAAGTGTTATTCCCTAATCAATGTAGTTCCTAACTGTCCTGTCAGGCCAGTATAAACTATTGCTGACCAAGCTAAACGCGCCCCATATCTTATCATCGAAAAGCCATGTACATATTGTCACATAAGTGGATCAAGTATATACACATACATATGTACATACAGTGGCTCACAGCTTATTTCGTGAAGATGTAATATAAAATTTAAATGCAGTTTTTAAGGGTAGTCTATTGATATTTATAAGGAAACTTTATATATTTTTTTTCTTATAAATAATAATTAATACTAACAAAAACTAAAATAATTGACTTTTTCATGTCACAGCTTATCACGTGAACTACACATATTCTTAAAAATAATTCCTAAATCTTTCAACTAATATTTTGTGAGGCCGCCCTTTTGCTTAATTACCCCCTTCAAACTAATTTCCATGGAAGAAACCAATTGTTCCGTTGTCTCTGAGGTAATATTTAGCCATTCCTCCAAAAGAGCCGTTTTCAGATAATTATACCCTGATCCCATTAAAAATGGGAAAAAGGGTATACTGGTTTTGTGCAAAAGTCATTAGGAATCATCACCGACCCCATAAAGTATATCTATTCTTGATCACTATCAATAGCCGAGTCGATATAGCCATGTCCGTCTGATCGTCTGTATAAACGCGCGTTTCTCAAAAACTAAAAAAACTAGAGACATCATATTTGAAATATAAGTTCTGGTAGTGCCGGGAAAGTCCCGCCCAAAAGTTATCGATAAATTAAGATTCCAGAACAGTGTTTTTTAGGTATAACTTATAAAGCTAAAGTTATAAAATGTAGAGGCACCAAATTTAGTATTTGTCCTATAGCATACAGAAGTAAAAATATATCACTTTTTTGATACCTCCCCCCCCCCACAATAAGCAAAGAAGTTCTTTACAAAGTGACATGGTTTGAGGCCAATGTAAGAAGAAGAAGCAAAGCAATTACATGACGCGCGCAGAAACAGCCCGTGCTTGTATGTGTATGTGTTTGTGTTTCAATGTATAAATGCAGATAAAGAAATTTGAATGTAAGAACAGGGTTCAGGGTATATCCTAGTCGGGCACTCTCGACTAGAGCACTCTTACTTGTTTATAAATGTTTTCTTTCAAGCTACTTGACCATTTAGACTGTGATCCTGCAATACACGGCACAAAATTTCCATTTCAACATTTCTCGCCCATTTCCTTCTCAATATCCACAGTCAATTTTGGAGCGGATATCTTTCGATTTGCTTTTATTTTTCCGACTAAAACTCTGTCGTCAGTCTGTGAAAATCTTGTTAGGTGCATTTCGGCCCTTATCTGTCACCTAATTTTCTCGAACAAAACGTTGGATGATGTTTTGTACAGTACTGTGGCTTAAGTCAACTATTTCTGCAATATTTCGCTGACTTTTGCCATTTAGGTAATTCATAAGCACCCATTCATGCTGATCAATCGTTGTACGGGGACTCATTTATGTAATTAAACGTAATTTCTTTTTCCCACTGTGTCCAAACCCATAAACTGTTAAAATACATAGCTATTGGAATGACTGAAGTGATAGAAGAAGAATCGAAGATATAAGATGCACAATTCACGAATTAACGTTAGTCAAAATGACTGCACGAAATATGATGTGACCTCTTATTTTTAAAACAATTTTTTTTTAAATTGTGACAAAACGAAAAGTTAGTTTTGTTTTACGTTTAACGTAATAAATTTAAGAAACAACAATTAATAGCTCTGCATTATAATTTTTTCGATAACTTACGAGACTGTTTGCTTCTTAACTTTTATATTACATCTGCACAAAATAAGCTGTGAGCCACTGTATGTATATACAGATATATATTCAGCATATTAAAATATTGATAAACTTTATTAGCGACGTCACGCGGGTAAAATAACCAGCAGGAATTTGACACGCAGTTAAAATAGGTAAATCCAAAAATATGTCCAATTTGCCGGCAATAACAGTGGCTCAGGAGCGGACACGAGAGTGGTTGGCATCCCAGGAAGATGATGAGCTTGAATCTATAGCCGAGTCATCCGTGGTGGACAGCTTGGATGATTACAAATACAGCAGCGAGCACACCACCACTGAACAGCAAGACTACGATGATAATGATGACACGGGTGAAGAAGAAATCAGCACCATTACACTGGGCACACGAATGGGTGAGTCAATCATACAAACATACATACTGTAAATACGTATGTAAATTAAGCTTATAAGTGATTCCACGATGTTGGTTGGACAACTCGTAGATCCCTCGATGCTTGTCAGATGATTTAGTCAGGTTCTTAGATGATCCCATGATGCTGTTATGAAATGCGTAGATCCCTTGTAAGGCTTAGGATGGGAGGGCATAAGTTACAAAGTCATAGCCGGCATGCCGACTCAGCATAAGCGATAGCGCTGCTCTTGCGGCACAGGCAAGTATCATGTTACGGTTACTGACCACTGCAGCTGGGGTACTGATCCACGGTATTTGATTCGTCAGCGCTATGCGAGGCATGCTTTATAACTAAGTGCTACATGTGCGAGGGCTACTCGTTAATTACTCTTCCCTAAAAAGTATGGCCGTCCTCGGTCATACTATAGCTATCGATGACCTTCTGCGCTGCCTTCGAAGCTCGTCTTCTCCTTAGGATCTGGCAGAGGAGGATAAAACCAATGAAACTCCAGCTGCGAACCAAGCTTTAGGTGACCCGGCCGACGCGACTTCTTCCTTGAACTCCTGGATGGCTTTTGCAGAAGCAGATTGTGATTGTTCAGGTGGAGGTGTACTGGACCGTGGCTTATGATGTTTACTAGTGCTGATTTCGCTTTGCCTGGAGTTCTGCCTAGGACTTCATGTTGATTCGTGGGTTGCCAATTTGCAGATTGTAGCGTAGGTGGTCGTGGCGCACTCCGCGACTGCTAAGACATCGCCGTCACATTCAGCCACGGTGACATCTTGTAGTTGTAGGGTGGTGTGATACTGGGAAAACGGTAACTTTTTTACAGATAAACTTAATTCTGGGGTATGCGATTTGTATGTGTACGATAGCTTCGGACTGAAAGACCTTAATAAAAGATGCCTCCAGCAAACTAACTACGGGAACATCTGTGGGATGTTCAGCCAAAATATACTTCAAATCATTGTGATCGAAAATTGTAGGGTTTATTATATTATATTTTGCAAGTGTTATTGTGAGCATCAAATTTTGAATCTCTATTATTATCATTCTATTTTGTGCTAATAATGCTTCGTATAAATGCGGTGAGTCATTCTTTCATTCTTTTTTGCTTTGATAAGTTGGTTTATTTCCTTCTGTGCCTCTGAATTCATCACTACTTGCCTATTGTTTGACTCAATGAATCGTGATTCTGACATTCTGACTTTTTCAAAATCAGAAGCTTCACGTGTGCCTGCTACTACTTTAAGCACTGTGCCCAAAAAGTCTAAGCTTCTGGACATTCAATGGTGTACTTTTAATACGGACAAAAGACACCTAATATACTCTATGTCAACATCAAATAGTTTTCGCATATGCGACTGGGGAAACAACTCGGACAGCTTTACTGTCAGCTTTTCATGCCAAAACATTTCGGTCTATTAAGGGTTTGAAGCTAGAATGCAAATAATCGGTAATCCTAGCATTCACTATAGCTAGTATAGAGAATATCGTACCCACAAGCCTGTAAGAAGAAAAAGTGAGAATGGAAGTTGTTATGCATCTTAGTTTTTTCACTTAGCAAAAAACACATAGAGGCGTCAAATCGAGCAGCTTCATGTGCTGCGACTGCGACACGAAGGCAAAGCGCAGGAGACAGGCAGAGAAAATTTGTTTTGCCATCAGCGTTAGTCCGCCGATCATCATTGCCTGCTCTGGTTTCGCTGCCGCAACATCTATTTCGACGCTGCGAAACGCGTGCATATATGCGAATTAGCAGCAACATATATATTCAATCCCAAGAAGACATGCGGCCATTGCTGTGAATTTCCGGCGTTGCCTTTTTTCTGTAGTCGTTCGAGCTTGTAGGTAGAGACGGGGCGGGGGCGGCAATAGTTCTATGAGGCAGCCAATGGCCGAAATTTCGATTTTTCAATTTGAGCCCGCGGTGCTTCTCTTCGAAATGGAGGGTATTAGGGCATAATTAATATGTTTGCAACACTTACTTGCAATTAACATAAAATATCCATTTGGTCATAATTATTATTTATTGATTTAATACATTTTATGTTATCAAAGAACTATCACCTTATTTTTTAGGAAATTAGAAGTAATATTATAAAAAATAAGTTACATATTTTTGGTGAGGGTATCTATCGCTGCCGTTTAATGGACGTGTACTTTTGCAATGAAAATGCACGCACACTTGCATATGTTTACAGTTATAACCACATGTATTCGCATTTATGTCTACAAATGCTTCTTATAGATTTCATTTTAGTATATTCATTAGTTTTTGACAATGACAATGTTATTTGTAAAAAACAATTACACAAAACTACACATAATACCAGCAAAGTTGCATATAAACAATAGACAGGACCTGTACTTCAATCACACTCATATTTGCATAAATTGGATTATTATACCCTGAACCCATTAAAAATGGGAAAAAGGGTATAATGGTTTTGTGCAAAAGTATGTAACAGGCATAAGGAAGCATCTCCGACCCCATAAAGTACATATATTCTTGATCAGTATCAATAGCCGAGTCGATAAAGCCTTGTTCAGCTGTCCGTCTGTATGAACGCGTGTTTCTCAGAGACTACAAGAGCTAGAGACTTCATATTTCAAATATAAGTTCTCGAATTGACATATCAAGATTGTTTTTTTTTTCAATATCTCGTCCCGTACAAAAGTTATCGATAAATTTCGATTTCAGACAAGTGTTTTTCGGGCATAACTTGAAAGTAATAAATCTCAATCGATATCTCAATCCTTTCAAAAGTTATTGATAAATTATGATTCCAGAACAGTGTTTTTAAGGTATAGCTTAAAAGTTATAAGAGGTAGAGTCACCAAATTTTGTTCATATATTCTCCTATAGCATACAGAGGTTAAATACATTTCTTTTTTTTGGATACCTCTCCCCGAAAAATACGTAGTTTTAGAGGTATGACCTTTGAATTTTACATAGTCTCACATTTATATGCCATCTTTATGTCCGACAAATTCCATAACATTCAATGTGACATAGTTTGGGGCCAATATAAGAAGAAACAAAGCAATTGCATGACGCGCGCAGCCAGTAGCTTGTGTTTTTATGTGTGTGTTTGTGTTTCTATGTATGGATGCAGACAAAGAATAATGAATGTAAGAACTGGGCTCAGTTTATCTCCTAGTCGGGCACTCTCGACTACTTCTACTTGTTAAAATTTTGTTTGGCCAACATTTTTTGTTGATCGTTCAATATTAAATTAATGCGTGGAGCCATATAAATTGCAGCTAACAATGCTTAATTTTCAAGTAACTTACATTGACGTATACTATATTTATATTATGTATATTTACGATAGCCTTATATTGTCTTTGATGGATTGCTTTCTAATTTTCACATAATTCATAATGTTACGTGACGTAATAGGAGGCATTGAAAGCGCTCTATAAATAAGGCTTTCAATTTCCCGGAATCCTTCGCTGTCCAAAAGCAAAAATGGCCTGCCGTCTATGGTGACAATTTTATTAATTTTGTTGCAAGTTGTTGTGATTAGTGGATATTTGTTACATGTTTGCCGTTCAACATCACACCGCACACGTTGCATATCGATTTATTTGTCGCATTGTCAAATTTAAAAAAAAAATGCACTTGTTTGGTTTCTTCACGTTCCATGTTTAATTAGGTAAAAACGAATGAATGTACACAAGCAAATGAGAGACGTTATAAAGATCGTTCACTGTGGCGCATACACAAGTGCCACATGCTATACGCACGAACAAGCACGCACACATGCAAAAAGGAGAGTTTGGCAGCCGGTGACCGACCAAACGGTCAGCGCAAAACCCATTCAAAAAGACGACGAAAAAAATGTTCATTGCTTGAGCAATGAGCCTTTTGAGCAAAAACAGAATAGTAAGCGTTATTTTCGTCTACTTTGCATTCTCTCTCATAAAAACGAATCGGCTGGACTCGGCAGCTAATGTTGGTATATAAAGGTTCAGAAACCAATATCGAACAACGTGTAACTTTTTATTTTCTATTCTACCAAAGTTGCGAAAAGGGTATAAATATAACGATTTTGCAATACAGGTACAGGCGACACAAAAGAATTCAGAATAAACTGAACGCAATGATGAAATTTTTTTTTAAAAAAAAAAAAGTAAACCTTGTTGCAGTCTAAACAAATTATCTACTTTAAGCACCTGTAGCACCAACAGTAGCAATCCGATTTAAAAACTGTTTCCAGCCATAGACATTTCTCTATCATATGAATTTAATATTTTTTCAAAACGCTTTTAACAAATTTAAGCTTTTGCCACGCTTTTCGGCCCGCGGTCCCACTGTGCGTCGCTGACCACTGTAGCTGGGGCACTGAATCACAGTATTTGATGTGTTAACGCTATGCGAGGCATGCTTAATAAATTAGTGCTATGTGTGCGAGGGTTACTCGTTAACTTGTATATAAACAGATACACTTAAAAATGTATTACAACTCGTGAAGGACTACACCAGTTAAGAATAAACACTAAACAGTTTCTAATAAACTAACTCTTAGTCTTTGTGTAAAAAAAAGACTGGGAATTAGAATATGATAGCATATGGACATTTTCACTCTGTTCGAAAAATTAAAAATAGCCCAACAGTTTTTTCCTACTTGTATAATTGTTTATTTGTTTAACGTCGACTAAATTCAGTCGACAAAAAAAAGAAATTATATACAAACACTTACAATGAACAACGTTAACATTAAAAAATATAGTTTAACAAAAATTGAAGTCAAAACAATTCTGCACTCCGACCCGTTGGGACAATTTTTTATAAGGCTATAGTGCAACTCACAGCGAAAGTGACCAGAAGTACAGACTTTACAAAAATGACTGATAACTTAAAAATTTCATAATAGCCTTTCTTAAAATAGGTACAGAGCAATGAGAACTAATAACAGGATATAAGTAATTATAAGTAGTACAAAGAACATAAAATGGTTCATGGAGCGCATAATTTGTAAGACAGCTGTGTAAAGACAATGGCTTAAAATTCCGCGTAGTTCTCGATGGGACAGCAAAACTTTAAACTAGCATGCAGCGCAGCAGAGTCTACAAGGCCATTAATAAGTTGAAATAAGAACATGGCTTCATGGCAAGTCCGTCTGTCTTGAATTAAGGCCGCGAAGAGCAAACAGTAAAAACTTCTTCTGTAAGGATTCAATTATTCCCTGATAAGCTGAATACTGAGGACTACAAATACAGGAACAGTACTCAAGGCTGGGGCTCACTAAAGACATGAAAAGAAGTTTGGTAGTATATGGGTCATCAAACTCCTTGATAAATCCAAGAGTACTATTGGCTCTATTATATGATCATGGCGATGATATGATCATTAAAACATAATTTATGATTAAATAACACTCCCAGATCATTAATAGATGAGATACGCTCAAGTTGAACGCTACCAATCGTGTACGGCAAAATGCAGGCATTAGAACGGTAAAAAGACATAACAGTGCACTTAGAGTGGTTAAGCATCATATAATTAAATGAGCACCAGGTACTCATGGAATTAATATCATTCTGAAGCAGACAATGTGAGGATGAATTATTTGTAAGAAAAACAAAGCTTAACATCGTCTGCATACATCAAGACTTTTGCATGAGTTAAGACATCTGGGAGGTCATTTATAAACCTCAGAAGGAGGGGACCAAGATGACTCCCTTGTGCTACACCGGATGTAACAGCAATTTCATTAGACAGAGATGGACGGTACTCTCTGCGTCCTATTAGCCAGGTAGTCAGCAATCCATGTTAATAAATTTGGCTGAAAGCCAAGCAAGTTTAATTTAGTGATAAGGAGATTGTGGTTCACCTTATCAAATGCCTTGCTGAAATCCGTAAATACAACATCTGTCTGCATTTTGTTACGGAAACCACAATTAATAAAGCTGGTGAATTCCAGAAGGTTAGTGGTAGTGGAACGGCGTTTCATAAACCCGTGTTGTGTTAGGCTAACTTTTGAGAAGCATAAATGTTGCAGGTGAGCAACCAACATATGCTCAAGAAGTTTTGGGATTGCTGGCAATTTCGAAATGCCTCGGCAATTATCAATGCAAGATTTACTACCTTAGAGAGAGGTAGAGGAATACTGAAAGACGTTTTCCAAGCAGCAGGAAATGAAGAATTATTAATTGATGCATTAAACAGAATATTTAAATAATTATATATTTTAAAGCTTTCATAAAATTACAAACATGCTCTATAGTAAAAAGGAGAATAAATAGAGCAAGAACTACATAAATTGTAGGGATATGGTTGATTTTGCTGATGACAAGAATAGGATTCTTGGAAAAAGGTTAGCTATCTCAGAGTAATTATCACACGTAACATTATTAAAGGACATGCACGGTGGAAAAGACGACGTTCTACGTTTTGAATAAACGAATAAAATTGCTTCGGATTTTTTTAAAATTAAGCTTGCATCGGGCAAGGTAGTTTTTATAACAAATATTATTAAGCGTAGAAAAATATGCTCGAGGAGCAGAAAATTTAGAAAAGCTCTGTAGTGTACAAGATTGCTGAAATCTTTTAAAAAGCCTAGATTTTTTTTTTTAATGAAGTAAGTTCCCTAGTAAACCATGGTGAGCGGTTAGAGACAGAGTGGCACACAGAATACGGTACACACGAATCAAAAGCGGTGTTTAAAATCATATTAAAATGATCACTGCACAGTGGCGCCATTTGAGTTTTTTCGTTGTAAAAATCATAACTTTTGAACCAAAAAATATAATTGATCAATTTAAAAAGCATATGATAGATAATTATTTAACCTATAAAATGAGCGTTTAAAAAGAAATCTGCGATGTTTAAGTGCCTATTTATGGGAAAGCAAAGTTGAAATTTGTTGAAAAATCAATTTTCTGGGAAATAAAAAAATATATTTTTGTAATTTATTGATTTTTTATGTTTTGTTTGAAAGGCTTTTATTATTTAAAACTTATATTATAAAAATTTAAAAAAAAGTTCTTTTTTAACTTTAATTTTTTGTAAAATATTGCTCACAACAACTGAACTATAAATATTTTCTAACTCTTTTCGTGACTTTACATGGCGCAGTGATGAAATAAGTGGATCGGAAGATGCTGCTAACATGTTGAAGAGGTCCTCATTCTGTCTCACCCTTGATGCTTTGAAAGTGTTAAGCAATCTTTATTTTTTATAAAATTTATTTAGGGACTCCTGTGCTTCTTCAGAAAGCTCTCCAATTGGCAAAGTCTGATATTTAATTATATCTTTGCCATGCGCCAATATTTTATGGACTGTCGGGGTCAACTTTTTCTGTGGATATAATTCTGCTAAAAGTGATGCAGTTTTTGAAGCATATTCTCCATATTTTGCAGAAATAACTTTTTCCTTGCAGTTGAAAACATTTAACGACATGTTTGAAGGGTAATGAAGTACTTGTCTCGTCAACTTTCAGTCGTAGACTAATCTAGGGAGAATGCTTGTTTTTCAATATATAGTCTAATCTATTACCTGATAGATACCGTTTGCAATAAGGGTTCATAAAAAGAGTTAGCTTTCATGCCTAAAAAATGTACCTGTTATTTGTATACATATGAGCTTAGGTCAGGTAATGCAATTTGGGTACTAAGCACGTGTCCGAAGAAAATTTGTGCCTACCTGTATGAGATGTGTGACTACTTGTACGCCACCGCAATTTCTATAGTTGGTGCGTACCTGGTAATGAATTTGTATATCCTGTAATTGCACCTCAATTTAGAGACCAGGATTTGACAAAGGATCTCAGGCAAGCATTACAGAATGAAAAACAAAAATCAGGTATCTTAACAATAACGAACGAAACAATAACAATAAAAATGGGTTTTCACGGTTATATGTCATAAATTGACCAGAAATGCATGCAACACATTTTTGAAACTATGTCTTTTTTCACTATTTTAACTTTTTTTAAAAAAGGGGCAAAAACGGGCAGCTGAAACTTTTTGCATTAGATAAAGGAATAATCAAAGAACCTATTTTGAAAATATGGCAAAAATACTAAATTATACTTTTTTTTTATTTTCCATCAAAGTTGAGAAATAGTGAAAAAATGGATAGTTTGTAAATATCGATTTACCTGGTCAAATGCAAAGCAAACAGTAAAATTTTTTTTTATATTTTTTTCTAATAAATATATCTATCAATAAAATTAAAAATAATGACGATCCGTTTCCTAGTTTTTGGGATATTGTATCTGAAAGTCGACCAAATTACAATAAAATTGTGTTGATTTTGTAACACTGAAAATCAAGCAACTTTGAAGGGCTATATCTTCTAAACCAAATATCTGGTTGTATTAAAGATAGCAGATTTAAAATCGTTGGAAAATTTCCTATAAAATAGGTTCATTCAATATTTTTTAGGGGCACATGAAATTTTTTATTTTTGCAACCTCACTTGTTCTACGGGCGCCACTGTGCAGTGGCAACATTTATGTCAGAACAATCACTAAGACAAAACCAATCAACATTAAAAAATAAATTATTTAACATTGGGAAGTTGGTTTTACGAAAACAACGAGAACGTATAGGAACAAAAGATTTGACAATGTATAAGACATTATCTGGCTCAAGTTTAAGTTGTAGTGTGGGGTGATATACGTCCTCAGGGACAGAGAGCGGAGACGTTCTTGTAACCAGGCAATTATTATACGAGCTAACAAAAGCCAAGTCTAGCAATCGATTCGAACAATTATGAACATAGTTAATTTGGAACAGAGACAAGCCGTACAATGCATCAATAAAGTCATGATGTGCAGAAGGAGTAAGGTACATAGAGTCATCAAGGATTTTTCACTCAATATAAGGTAAATTAAAGTCGCCAAGAGTGAGCAAGTAGTCAAGGTCAGAAAGAATTGAGTATAGACATTAGAGATCGCACGTGAATGATTGAGATATACATCATTAACGGCACCAGGTGGGATGTAGGAACAAGGTTACGTACAAAAAGCTGGTGTGCAATTTAACTTACACGGCTAGAAATTCAATGCCAGGATCAACAGGTATCGGAACTAGGACAGATGGCAAATTAATGTTCACCGATATGAGTACACCACCACCACGACGAGCAGGGCGATGAAGTATATAAGTTAAAAATTTGTCAACAAAAATTTCAGAATTATTGATTTTAGGATTAAGCCATGTTTCAGTGAAGACAATAATGTCGGCTTCAAACGCTGCACTACTAATATAAAGCTTGCTAAGTTTCCCAAGTAGACTTCTTACATTTTGGTACTGTTTTAGTTTTTTGGAACGCTAACTAAAGATACCGCTGCAGCAGAGGACGATTTAGCGGGATGTCTAGATCGAGGCTTAGGCGATTTAAACTGGAGCTCCTGCAGAATAGTATGCTGAGGCCAAAATGACGGTTCCAAGACACGTTCCTTTAGGCACTCGGGTAACGAAATCTTAAAAGATGCAATATCTCGCTTATATTTAAAAGAGAATTTAGATACGCCAATATCATCAGGTATTTCATAGCTCAACTTTTGACATATGTATATGGCTCCTGATTAGATCCTCGGTAACGTTCACAGCAAGTCTGGAAACAAAAATAGACTTGCGTGGTGGGACTGCAGAAAGTATCACTGGTATCACTGCTTGCGGTTGTTGTAACAATATAATATTATAAATCGTTAAATAAAGTCACTATCTTTCACAAACGCGGATATGTATAAGAAAAATTAACAATTTGCAACACAACTTCTGCTGCTGAAATTAATTAAAATGTATAGATAAGTAAACATAAGTAGAACAGTATCAAAATCAAGAGCGCATGAAAAATACGTCTTGCCGCGACAAAGACCGAATTCGAGAAATGTTGAAAAGTAATTAAATTAAAGACTTCAAAGCTTCCCTTAACTGCGATGGCGATGCTCAGTTCCGTTTATTTGTACATATAATCATCTTCTCTTTACACTTTAAATTTGTAAGAGTATTTTTGCAATTGCACTCTTTTTGCAAATCTAAGATAACGTCACGCCACATAAATCAAGTTGATCAAGTTAACTAATTACAAATAATTAGTTTTATATTGAATTTTATGTGTAACGTCACGCCACATTGTAAGTATTTTCCTTGATTGGTGTATTATTTATTCTGAATTTACATTAGATTATCGTTTATGCAGATGGAATCTTCGATTAACAAAAAATATAATATTAGACAATGGCTTTTCGCTTTATCAATGTGCTCGAAATACAATTTTTGGAGTTAATTTAACGTACATTTTCTCAGAGCAAATAGACAAGTTTTCTACTTTGCTAACTAAAAGGTGGAAAGAGCTGACGAACATACCTCGCATACATCAAATTCATTATTTATCAAGCAGAGAAGACATGCATATAAAAGCAGTTTTTACTGCATTTTCACATAAAACTTTTATACAAAGACATTTATGTATTTTGCTTATCGCTTTAACTGTAAGTTATAATTCTCATCTTGCTCTTCTAATAATTATCTTTAAATAAAAAATATATTCGATAAAAACAATCTTAACCACAAATTTAGCATTGGAAATTTAAGTAACGTAACGTCAGATACTTTGTCTGTTCAAAAAACAAAACAGGAAAGGTTTTTATATTAAATGACTTGGAAAATGAACCTCCAATACTTCAAATATTAATACAAAAAATGTATACAAATAGTCTTGCCCAATTCGCAGAGCTTTGCAATTTTGTAACCCAATTCAAAACCCACTTCTGTTTTTTGTAACGTGACTCCAGCACATAATTTTGCTTATATCTTTAAATCCCTACATTCGATTGTTTTCTTCTTTTACTGAATGAAGGCCTACTTAGTTACTATGCAAATATGAAAAAACCTTATTTATTTTATTGTTTAGCATTTCATCGTACAAATGTCACGTCACGTCAGATTGGAAACGCCCATACTTGCATATTCTCAATATATAAACAAGAGTGCTCTGGTCGAGAGTGCCCGACTAGGGGCCCCACACGTCACATTGAATCGTAAATAACTTTTTTGTTTATTGTCCGCTCGTAATTAAATTTGTAGAACATAAAGATGACATATAAATGTTTGTCAAATCCGAAGGTCATACCTCCAAAAATACGAATTTTTTTATTTCTGGGGTGTCGGGGAAGTTAATAAAAATGTCAAATAATTTTTACTTCTGTATTCAAATTTGTGGCCTCTAGCTCTTATAACATTCAAGTTATGACTAAAAAACACTGGTCTGAAATCGAAATTTATCAATCGCTTTTGAACGGAACGAGCTATCGAAAAATTATGATATACTTCTATTGACCCGGCACTACGAAAACGTATATATTTTAAAAATGAAGTCTCTTGTCTCTCAGATCAGCGCGCTCATACAGATGGACGGACAGACAGGCGGACATGGCTGGATCGACTCGGCTGTAGATAGTGATCAACAATATATATACTTTATGAAGTTGGAAATGGTTCCTTACGCCTATTACATACTTTTGCACAAATCTTGTTTACCAATTTTTAATGGGTTATGGGAATATTGCCGGGTCAATAAAAAGTTTCATATTGCGTTTTTTCCACATTTTCCGAGATTGAGTATAGAATTACTTTCTCTCTAGCCCTTTTAGTTAGGGCCCTGCGTTGAACACCATCGCCAATCAGTACGAACTCTTTTATATATATAGATCGAAATATTTACATATATTTATTAAATATTTGTAAATACCATCGACAGGCTCCATCAAAGGCTCCATCATAAGAGACACACTGCGTGATCTCTTGAATTCGATCAACAGCATTCAAACAGTGGGCAATGTGAACATTAGCAATTCCACCAATGTTCACATTGGCAATGTGACCAACATCAATGGCAACATACAGATCATCGCCGAGACCGCCACCCGTTTGCGCAACACACGCAGGGAGCGTGGAAAGGCGTCATTCGTGGAGTCGCCCGATGCAAACGAACAGAATGTCAATCAGCATCATGAAGGCGAGGAGCTGGGCGAGTCAGAGGAGCGCATCAATGCCGATGTTTTTATCAATTGCCAAAGTGAGCACTCACAATCATCTCTGCTTAGACAATAACAAACTGTCATCAATTTTATATTTACAGAATTCAAAATACCCAAAGAGCTGTGCTCTATTGTGCCGCGCCACTCCTGGCTAGCCCAAATGCCCATGGAGGCGCCCGTAAAGCTGCAGCGCCCAGTAAAATATGTTGTTATATGTAAGTGCTTACGTAGATAAATTGCTAGCAGGTAGCAGATGGGTTACAGTACTTTTTGTACCCTTACTTAATACTCTATTATAATTTTTTGACGAAATGTGTTACATCTTTAAGGAGACATCTTCGAACCCATAAGTATATATGCATGTACTAGAAGATATATCCCGGCTTCACCTGGATCTGAAAATCCTTAATTTTCTAATACACATGCTAATATCAAATAAAATTGGCTTTCATCCAGTCTTAAATACATTTTCAAAAATATCTGTAAAATTGATTTTCAAGCTGTTTGGAGATTCAATTTGCCAAACTACTACCACTAAGCATACAACACATAGAGGCGTCAAATCGACTAAAAAGTGGTTGCATAAAATATCCGAACGATCAGAACCCAAGCAGCTTCATGTGTTGCGACTGCGACACGAAGGCAAAGCGCAGAAGGCAAACAGAGGTAATTTGGTTTGCGATCAGCGGCACAATCCGCCGAACTCATTGCTTGCCCTGGCTTCGCTGCCGCAACATATATTTCGACGCTCCGAAACGCCATTCGGCCATTGCTGTGAATTTCCGGCGTTGCCTTTTTTCTGTAGTCGTTCGAGTTTGAAGGTAGAGACGGGCGGGGGCGGCAATAGTTCTAAGAGCCAGCCAGTGGCCGAAATTTAGATTTTTCAATTTCAGCCCGTGGTGCTTCTCTTCGAAATGGAGGGTATTAGGGCATAATTAATATGTTTGCAACACTTGCAATTAACATAAAAAATCCATTTTGTCATAATTATTATTTATTGATTTAATACATTTTATGTTATGTATTATGAACCCATTAAAAATAGGAAAAAGGGTATAATGGTTTTGTGCAAAAGTATGTAACAGGCATGAGGAAGCATCTCCGACCCCATAAGTATATATATTCTTGATCAATATTAATAGCCGAGTCGATTTAGCCCTGTCCGTCTGACTGTCTGTCCGTCTGTATGAACGCACGTTTCTCAGAGACTACAAAAGCTAGAGACTTCATATTTGAAATATAAGTTCTCGTAGTGATGGGCCCAAGACCAGTTTATCATATCTCGATATCTCGTCCCGTTCAAAAGTAATTGATAAATTTCGATTCCAGACCAGTGTTTTTCGAGCATTTCTTGAGAATCATAATAGCTAGAGACTTCATATTCTAATTTAAGTTATCGTATTGCCGGCTTAACACAAACTTGTCATTTTTTTTTCGATATCTCAACCCGTTCAAAAGTAATCGATAAATTAAGATTCCAGAACAGTGTTTTTTAGGTATAGCTTAAAGGTTATAAGAGGTATAAGCACCAAATTTAGTATGTATATTCTTCTTTAGTATAACAGAGGTTAAACAATTTTCTTTTTTTTGATACCTCCTCCCAATCTCACAGAAATCGAAAAATACGTATTTTTAGAGGTATGACCTTCGGATTTTACATACATAGTCTCACATTTATATGCCATTTGTGTATCCTACAAATTTCATTACGATCGGACAATAAACAAAGAAGTAATTTACGATTCAATGTAACATAGTTTGGGCCAATGGAAGAAGCAAAGCAATTGCATGACGCGTAGCCAGCAGCTTTTGTGTGTATATGTGTGTGTGTGAGTTTCTATGTATGAATGCAGATAATAACTTCAATGAATGTAAGACCTTGGATCAGGCTATATCCTAGTCGGGCACTCTCGACTAGAGCACTCTTGTTTTATATTTGTTTTCCGATATATTTCAACTGCAACTACGGCCGGCAACCGTCCTCAGTGAAATTTTTTACACGTCTTTACTGCTTGGCGTATAGTTGTCAGTTGACAACTGGTTGCCTTTTATACATTGTCCGCAAAACTAGGAGACTAGATTTGTTTAGTCAGCGTGTAAGGACCAAAACAATTTCGTTCTAAGAAAAAAAATGTACTTGTATTTAGCTAGCACGGTAAAATCAGTTTTTAACGATTTGGATTGTGCGTTGATCACCAAATAGTTAGTCTATATATAATTATACACCTTTCGTAAGGAGTTTATTTGCCTGTTAAAACTACTTTTAACCGAAATAATAACATCGTTATTGGCATTTCTGTTCCACAGTACACACTGCCACCGAAAGTTCCGAAAAGCGTGCAATAAATGTGCGATTAATACGCGATATTCAGGTGAGTGTCGGATTCAATATTGAATTCATTTGGGTTTACTAATTGCGTGTTTTTGAGCAGTGTTTCCACATCGAGAGCCGCGGTTGGAATGACATTGCCTACAACTTTCTTGTCGGCTGTGATGGTAACATATACGAGGGACGCGGCTGGGAAACAGTAGGTGCACACACTCTGGGCTATAATAAAATTGCCCTAGGCATTAGTTTCATCGGCTGCTTCATGCGGGATCTGCCCACGGTGGATGCGTTGAATATGTGCCGCAATCTGCTGGCACGTGGTGCCGAAGATGGTCATATAGCCACAGATTATCGGCTCATTTGTCACTGCCAATGCAACTCGACGGAGAGTCCGGGTCGTCGGCTGTTCGAAGAAATCCAAACGTGGCCACATTTCTACAATATCGCTCAGGAGGGGCAACAGTAGCTTAATACATGACATTTCTAACTGGAATTCGATAAATATCGATTGGTTATTGCCCGGATAAATAATTGTATTCGTTCTATGTGTTCGTGTTTGTTTTGTTACATTTTGTCTATAAAAATCGCTGTGTAAATATGTCCATATATAAAAAAAAATATACGATTAATACAATTATCGATTCTATCAAATTTTCTAAAACTGCAAAGCAAATATGTTATCATATATATAAGCACATTAATAATATTGGACAGTTTCTTTTAAATAGTTTTCATATTTAATTTTTTTTTTAATTCGTATGATTTAATTATGGAAACATCTTGTCATATTGCATGTACGCATCTTCAATTGCCGCCAGTTGGATTAGGTAGCGTCTAGGTTTCCTAGTCCAATTCCGTTGATTTACGGGCTATTCAAATCATAGAAAAAAGAATTTAGTTAATAAAATACAGTGAAATAGTAATAAGACAAAGTTAATAGAAAAACGCAGAAACGCTTGCAGTAAGTAAAACAAACGTTGACTTTGTCGGATAGGAATATTTGTTAATTACACTCTTTTTTATTAATATCCACTCTTTCAGTCACATTGGATGTGCTATTCACTTGAAGGCAAATTGATATACAACAAATTTAGATAAATATATACAAATTTTAATCACATTTAGGGGAAAACAAACAGCATTCATTTTAAACTAATTGGCAGCCTATTTTCGAGAGATTAGTGTGATAACAGATAAAATTGTTATTGGGTAGCTCAATAACTTACACCTTGCAACATAACTGATTTTCTTGGATGAAGCGATTATGATTTTTCATCTGTAATACAGAGAGAATAACAATAAAAACAATAATTTTCTACATTTTATAGGACAGAAACTATTGACCTAGATAGGCCAGCGATGCCCAAGCCATATACACTAAGGCACTTGTGTTTTTGTTATAATTTTCAGAATACGGAGTGCAATGCCACACACGCCGCACTAAGCACTGCGAAAACAACCCTTATATGCTCCTGTGTTTTAATTCCCATTTTTAAGTGTCTCTGGCCCTATGCGGAGTGCCTCGTGGTTGCTTTTTTTCTGCTGTGGGTTGCGAAGCACTGCTTTTGTGCAAGCACAAGTATGCAAGAGTATAACAACTTCCAACATCGAATGGAAGCAATTTTTATACCCAGAACTCATTAAAAATGGGTAAGAGGAGTATCATGAAGTTGTGCAAAAGTATGTAACTGGCATAAGGAAGAATGTCCGACTCCAAAAATATATATATTTTTGATCACTCAACAAATGAGTCGATCTAGCCTTGCCCGTATGTCTGTCTGCCGTCCGTCTGTATGAACGCGCCGATCTCAGAGCAAGCTTATTGCATTTTATAGCTCGATATCTCGTTTCGTTCAAAAGTTATCAATTTATGTAGATTTCAGACCAGTGTTTTTTTACCCTAGCAGAGGATGTTATAGATTTGGCCAGAAGTTTGCAACGCATAGAAGGAAACATATGCGACCCCATAAAGTAAATATATCCTTGATCCGGATGACAAGACGGGTCGACAAATCTTTGAGACAGCATCTCTGACCCCATAAAGTATATATGTTTATTATTGATCACTATCAATAGTCGAGTCGATCTAGCCATGTCCGTCTGTATGAACGCGCTGATCTCAGATACTACAAAAGCTAGAGACTTCATATTTGAAATATAAGTTCTCGAATTGACATATCAAGATTATGTTATTTTTTTATTATCTCGTCCCGTTCAAAAGTTATCGATAAACTTCGATTCCAGACAATTGCTTTTTGGGTATAACTGAAAAGTCGTATACTACTTAGCATACAGAAGTACAAAATAATTTACTTTTTGGATACCTCCCCCCAATTTACCAGATATCGAAAAAACGTATTTTTGGAGGTATGGCCGGATTTGGCAAGCTCGCACATTTTAATGTCATCTTTATGACCTACAAATTTTAATACGATTGGACAGTAAACATAGAAGTTATTTACTATAAAATGTTACATAGTATGGGGCCAATGGAAGAAGAAACAAAGATATTGCATGAAGCGCCTAGCTTGTGTGTGTGTGTTTCTATGAATGCAAATAAAGAATTATGAATGTAAGAGCTGGACTCAGAGTGTCTCCTTGTCGGGCTCTCTCTCGATTATATCACTCTTAATTGCGTATGAGCGGTCCACTACGACCAATGTGCTTGAATTTGCCTCCCTTGTAAATGCTGCATTTCTTATGAAAATGCAAACTGATGTTATATATACACCGATTTCAGTAAAGCATTTGACTCTGTCAACCACGAACTTCTGCTGTATAAGCTTGATTGCTTAGGATTCCCTACATCTTTTCTGGATTGGACTTCCTCCTATTTAAATGGTCGGACTCAAAGAGTATTGCTTAGGTCAACTTCTTCGAAAACGGTACACGTTACTTCTGGTTCATATTTGAAATATAAGTTCTCGTAGTGATGGGCCCAAGACCAGTTTATCATTTTTTCTCAATATCTTGACCTGTGTGTGTTTCTATGTATGAATGCAAATAAAGAATTATGAATGTCAGAACTCGGTTCATGGTATCTCCTAGTCGGGCACTCTCGACTAGAGCACTCTTACTTGTTTTACTTTGAGTTAAAATATTAATATCTTTATTTATATTGCTTTTTATTAACATACATTTTTCTAAGAAATATTAATAAATTTCATGTCTTCAAAATTAAATAAATAAATAAAACCGAGAAAAAAAGCTACCTTCGGCGTTCCGAAGGTAGTATGCCCTTGCAGTTGCTTAATATAATGAAACACTCTTGCTTCTACAAAAAGAATATAACAATGCTACCTTTAAATGAATTTTCTTATCTAAATCAATATTTCAGACCGATTGTTCCTATGACAGCTATAAGATATAGTCGTCCGATTTTGACTAACCAATCTATATGAAATATAATAAAACTTGCAATTACTGAGTTTGGTTAAGATAGTTTGAGAAACAAAAAAGTTGTTCATACAACGACTAATTTTTCAACAAATTGTTCCCATGGCAGCTATAAGATATAATGGTCCAATTTTGATGCAATTTTGTGAGCGTGCTTAAATAATGCTAAAACTTATAATTGGTAAGTTTGGGTTTTTTCTTGACTTCTCTTAACATCTCCCTATTACTAACCATATTGCCTGGAGCCTCTGCCACCGGACAGAAAAATTGCACATTGTGCCACTGCTCGGCTGGCCAACAAGAGATGCCAAATCTGATTCTTGCGTCAGCATGGGGTATTTTTCTCGGAAATCTCGCATTCAAATTATTTTCAGCAAGTCGTCTTTTACGTTCACTTTTGATCATTTTTTAAGAATCCAAGGTTCACCAGGATTTTCAGCCTTATTTGTATAATTAATAGCATTTCTTATCATTGTCGAGGAGAATCCAACACTGGTTTCGAAATTTTGATGGGTTTATCTCTGATTTCGTAGTCTAAGTATAAGATCCCACTTCTCAGTCGAAAAACGCTTTCCACCACCCACTTAAACATGACAGAGTACCACTATGCGACTAATTTATATCATAATATTGTTGAATTACTTAAAACACTTACTAACAGGAGCTTAATTTTTTATTGCAATGTTGCGATTTTTTTTGTCACGCACTTCGATTTAAATGGGGTGCTCCATTTTAATGCATACCCTAACGGGTCGCAATTGCAACGGGAATTCAAAAAGTGAGCACGGGCTCAATGTGTAATTAGGAAAATCCCAAAAAGTATTTTAAATGCTGTGAGCAATGGCACTGCCTCCATTTATTCCATTCATTTAAAATAACATTAGGTGTCTGCTATATTGATGGATGTATAGTTAGTTGGCACTATTTTTTCGTTCATTTGTGAAGTGAAAGGTAACCGTAAGGTACCTTTAAAGTCCACATGTCCTTAGAAAGAGCTACATATGAAACTTCTGACAGGACAGACATGAGATTTGCTTTTAGATCCTTATACTGATTCACCAGCATTACATCACGAACGTATGTCTTGCTTGGGAGCTAATATCGGATTTTGATGGAACTAATCGTGCTTAGATAATGCTAAAACTCATGTCTGTTTCGACCGATCGTTCCTACGGCAGATATATGCTATAGTGGTCCAATCCGCCTGATTTCGGCATTTTATCTGGGTACTGTAAAAAAAAGGGGTCGGATAAGTTTCCTTCTTTGCGTTGCAAACTTCTGGCCAAAATTATAATACACTCTTTTTTAAATCAATATTTTAGACCGATTCTTCCAAAATTATTCAATCTATATATAGTATAATAAAACTTTGCAATAACTGAGTTTGGTTAAGATAGTTAGAGAAACAAAAAAGTTGTTCATACGACTCATTTATCAACAGATTGTTCCTATGGCAGCTGTAAAATATGGTGGTCCGATTTTGATGAAATTTTCTAAGCGAGCTTAGCTAATGCTAAAACTCATACGTGGTAAGTTCGGTCAAGTTATCTCAAAAAACAAAAATTTTCGACCGATCGTTCCTATGGCAACTATATGCTATAGTGGTCCGATATTGCTGATTCACATATTATCTGCGTGCAGCAGCAATAAGAATCTGTAATAAGTTTCATAAAGATAATTCAAAAATTTATAGACTGGTTTGCGTAGAAATAGACAGTCAGACGGACAAAGCTATATCGATTCGTCTTGTCGTCCTGATCAAGAATATTTATATTTTATGGGGTCGGATATGTTTCCTTCTATGCGTTGCAAACTTCGGGCTTAAATATAATACCCTCTGCAAGGGTATAATAAATAAAGATGGTACGTGATTGCACAACTGTAACTTACGGGCTGGTTTACCGTTGGCCCAAGGGGTGAACTTCACGTGGCTCTCGTTGCGTTTGGTAGCATCAGCGCGGAGTTCGGTGCGAAGGGCTTCGCGCAGGACACGGGCCGCAATGTTGGAATATTGGATGTAACTGTCGGACAAAAATAGAAAATATCACATGAATGTGAATCCATTCACAATATGGGCAACAATTACGTAACCGCCCAGAGACAAAAATTATACTCCGTTTTCAAAATTTACGGCATGTCGGAGAAGTGTTTGCATATTTGACTTACGTAATTCCAGCTGCTCTCCAGGCGTTGGTCATCTTGATAAATATTTTTCGCTAAGGAATCGCACGGTGAACGAAAATGCAGACGTTTACTATTGCAGGCGCTTTCGTAGTTGACAATGATAGCTAGGAATGGGAATAGATATATCGATATTTAAAAAGCAAATGTGCGATATTACGTCCGAGCGACCCTTAGGCAATATCTGTACTCTATCGATATTATTGTGCTAGTTTTGAAGGGTTCTCTAAGTACTAGAATTACTTTCATTATCAAATGACTTTACTGCAAATTAAAAAATCATATCGATTTATTTTTGCAGGGGAGTTTACGTCGCTTAGGATACAATGGAAACTGCGATATCTTTGTTAATATATATATATGACTTTCAAAATGTTTTGTGTAGATACGTTTGGCACTTACATATGTACATATTTTCATTAAAACAAAATTTATGAAAAAGGTCGCTTACGTTATTTTCGCGATAACGGCTCGATATGACATCATTGGTTTAAAGGCTGTTCAGCTTGAAGCCAACATTTTATTAGAGCTCATGATGACTAAATAGTAAACATGCTATTAAAGGTCCTTTCGTTTGTTTAATTTCATAATAAATTAAATATTATTTATTAGTATAATGCTTTGGGCCTCAATAAACATCTAAAATTGGGGTCATAAGTAGACTTTCGTCCGCCTATGTATTGGCTAAGTTTGTTATATAAAAATACGATATTTTGATATTTCGCTGTTTATATTGTACTCATACTAGAGCTGGAAAAACAATCGATGGCAATATCGATACATCGATGTATTTTCGAAAAACATCGATGTTTGGTCACCACTATCGTTTGTTTTTCATTCCTCTAGTCGTGGTTGAGCAAAAAGCATGTAAGTCAAGCCTAAATTATTTTTTGTGCTTTAATAACATATTTATTTTTGCAGAAGCTACTGTAAGCAGCAATGGACAAGTACCTTCAAAGTAAATTTTATTATATATACATATATGCATGGAACGTGTATAAGTATGCATTGTATATGCGCATGCATATACCGCAAACCTTATGGATCACTTAAAGCGCTTGCATCCTGAATGTATGAAATAGCAGAAGAGCCAGTTGCAGTTTGGCATGGATCAATTTTCAGAACGCAACTCTTCATATGCAAATGGTTCCGTTAAAAAAACTAAGAATAGATAAATTAGTTTTGAACATGATTGCTTCTGACGTGCAGCCCTTTAATGTCGTTAACGACGCAGGTTTTCGTAAGCTTATTGACGAATTAGATCCAAGGTACAATATACCTAGCAAAACATGTTTTCGAAATATACTGAACAACGAGTATGATGCTCTAAAACATAAATTCAAAATAAAATTTGACAGTGTAGAGCATGTTGCTGTAAAAGCAGATGGCTGGACATCTAAAGCCAACGAAGGCTATCTCACTGTCACTTGTACCTTCGTAAATACCCTGTTTGAACTAAAATCGGCACTATCCACCCAAAAACTGTCATTGTTAACGAATCATACGGCTTCAAATATTGCCGATTCTCTCGGCATTGTTTTAAGAGAATGGGGTTTAACGAACAAAGTCGTGGCGATAGTGTCAGACAATGATGCCTCCATGAAAAAGGCGTGTGAGGTTCTTAAAGCGTAGAATGTTCCGTGTTTCGCACACACGTCGAATTTGCTTGTGCAAGATTTGCTTAAACAATCTGCTTTAACAGAAATTCTTACCAAATGCAAGCGGATTGTGGCGTTTTTTAAAAGCAGCACTAAAGCATATGAAAAGTTCAAAAAAGCACAGGCCGTTGATAATCCTTATGGCTTAATCCAGGAGGTGGCTACACGATGGAGTAGTGCTTTTCAAATGTTGCAGCGCATTTTAGTTACCCATGAATCCATTTCGACCACCCTTTTGAATACTCAAAAAGCCCCACAGCCATTTTCTGCAGACGAGATAGTCACAATAAAGGAATTGACCAAAATACTGTCCCCGTTTCATGATGCAATCAATTCTATTTCTGCGGATAAGAAAGTCTCTATATCTATTGTTATTCCACTTATCTGTGAGTTACATAAATGCTTATTTGAAATTAGTACCTTAGTATCTTCGGAGGCTGTGATTGCCTTAAATTTTGTTAAAGAACGTTTGCCTGCACGGCTTTTTCAATATAAAACGCGAGATTCGAAAAGGATGGGTTTCTTTCAGCGTCGAACGCCGAACAGGCAGCAAAAGCTTTGGAGGAAGAAACGTACAACGAATTGTCCAAACATCCGCAGACCTCACGGCCAACACCACCACAAGATACACAGCAAACCAAAATAAAATCTTCAAAAACTGATGCCATAATTGTGATGAGACAGCATTTTAAAAAACCGACTGAAGCAGGGGAATGCAGGGGAACCACAAGGGATATGCTGCAATTTAAGAATTTAGCAAAAAAGTTCCTTTCCATCGTCGTGCGAATTTGAAAGAATGTTCAGCAAAGCGGAGCAGATAATTACAGATGTTTGCTTAAATCTAACGTAGTAGATAAGCTTTTGTTTTTGAACAAAAATACAACATGTTTGATCTCTAATACAATTAATAAACGTTTGAAATAAAATATTTTTTTTTTAAACTAAATTTACAAAAACATCGGAAACATTGATTTTTTGTTCTGAAAACATCGATGGCCGCAAACATCGATTGTTTTCCAGCTCTAACTCATACCATCTGCTTTGCATTTGATGAGTCTTAATTGCACATCCGGAGCAGTTGATTAAAACTAATTGTTAATTCACAATAAGCTGACTATATATTTAATCCTTATATAATATTTGTCCTAATGGAAACTTTCCTTACCTTAAATTGAAAAGCAGTGTGTAAACACTTTACAAGCATATTTGCATACATATATCAATCGAGTAGAATATGTGGAAAGCATGTGCCGCTAGCTAACTAAGGTTTAAGTTAGATTCAACTTGAAATCTTAAACGCGTTTTTCAATTGCACGACTTTTCCTCATACCCAATTCCAATCCTGAGTGCGCCATGTCTGCCAGGCCGCAGATATTAATTATTGAGCCGTTCTTCGGGGGCAGCCATAAGCAGCTTATCGATACAATAATCGAATGTAAGTAAAATCTTTATTATACCCTGAACCCATGGTGTAATTATAATTAGGTGGCGGATTCACCACGAGTGCTCTCTTGCTAGGTCTTTATATTCAATCTCGTGCTGAACGTCACGACGCTGAAGAAGGTCGGAATGCGGATTAATTTAGCTTGATGTGTCATTTTACGTACATACATGTACAGTAGCTCACAGCTTATTTCGTGCAGATGTAATATCAAATTTAAAAAGCATACAGTCTCTAAACTATAATAGTTATCCAAAAAATTTAAATGCGGAATTTTTTATTGTTGTATCTAGACTTAAATACTTTAAACATAAAACAAATCTAACTTTTCGTTCTTCCACAATTTAAAAAACAAAAAAATTTTTAAAAATAAGAGGTCACAGCTTATTTCGTGCAGTCATTTTGACTAACATTTATCCGAAAATCTCCGTTTCTTCTTCTGTCCCTTCAGTCATTCCAATAGCTATGTTCTTCCACATTTGGGGGACAAAAATTACGGTATATTACAAAAAAGAGTCCCCGTACAAAGGTTGAACAGCGTAAATTGGTGCTTACGCATTTCCAAAATTGCAAAAGTCACCGAAATATTGCCGAAATAGTTAACCTTAGCCCCAGTACTGTACAATACATCATTCAACGTTTTTTACGAGAAAATCGGGTGTCAGATAAGGGCCGAAATGCACTTTTTTTGGGCAAGAAATGTTGTTCGGAAACCGTGCGCCGTGTACTGCGGGATCACGGTCTAAATGATCGAGCTCGAAAGAAGCCATTTATAAATAAGAAAAATGAGCTATCCCGACTAAAAGTTGCCAAAGATCACGTTCTTCGTCCAAATTCTTTCTGGAATGATGTAATCTATGCAGACGAGTCCAATCTCATCATCTTTGGTTCCGATGGAGTGTAATATATTTGGCGTCAGCCAAATACCGAGCTCGAAAAGAAACACATAAATCCCATGGTGAAGAATGGCGGGGCAGTGTCATGGTTTGGGCCTGTATGGCGGCCTTGGGCGTTGGGAACCTTGTTTTCATTGATGGAACAATGGATAAAAACATTTATCTGCAACTTTTAAAAGAAAACTTGCTGCAAAGTGCTAAAAACTGGGCCTACGAGATCGTTTTAGATTTTACCAGGACAACGATCCTAAGCACAATGCGGGTATTGTGCAGTCCTGGCTAATCTGGAACTGTCCCCATGTCATGAATCCGCCTGCTCAGTCACCAGACTTAAACGTGATTGAGAATTTGTGGGCAATTTTAGATCTGGCTATTTCAAGCAAAAATGATCTGAAAACGGCACCTTTGAAGGAATGGAAAATAAAACCACAGAGACAACGGAAAAATTTTTTTTTTTTTTTTGATAAGGTCCGAAATGCACCTAACAAGATTTTCACAGACTGACGACAGAGTTTTAGTCGGAAAAATAAAAGCAAATCGAAAGATATCCGCTCCAAAATTGACTGTGGATATTGAGAAGGAAATGGGCGAGAAATGTTGAAATGGAAACTTTGTGCCGTGTATTGCAGGATCACAGTCTAAATGGTCAAGTAGCTTGAAAGAAAACATTTATAAACAAGTAAGAGTGCTCTAGTCGAGAGTGCCCGACTAGGATATACCCTGAACCCTGTTCTTACATTCACATTTCTTTATCTGCATTTATACATTGAAACACAAACACTTACACATACAAGCACGGGCTGTTTCTGCGCGCGTCATGTAATTGCTTTGCTTCTTCTTCTTACATTGGCCTCAAACCATGTCACATTGTAAAGAACTCATTTGCTTATTAGGTGGGGGGGGGGGGATGTAGGTATCAAAAAAGTGAAATATTTTTTGCTTCTGTATGCTATAGGACATATACTAAATTTGGTGCCTCTACATTTTATAACTTTAGCTTTATAAGTAATACCTAAAAAACACTGTTCTGGAATCTTAATTTATCGATAACTTTTGGGCGGGACTTTCCCGGCACTACAAGAACTTATAATTCAAATATGTTGTCTCTAGTTTTTTTAGTTTTTGAGAAACGCGCGTTTATACAGACGGTCAGACGGACCGACTGGCTATATCGACTCGGCTATTGATAGTGATCAAGAATAGATATACTTTATGGGGTCGGTGATGCTTCCTAATGACTGTTACATACTTTTGCACAAAACCAGTATACCCTTTTTCCCATTTTTAATGGGATCAGGGTATAATTATCTGAAAACGGCTCTTTTGGAGGAATGGCTAAATATTACCTCAGAGACAACGAAACAATTGGTTTCTTCCATGGAAATTAGTTTAAAGGGAGTTATTTAGCAAAAGGGAGGCCACACCAAATATTAGCTTTAAGATTTATTACTTATTTTAAGACTATGTGCAGTGCACGAAATAAGCTGTGACATGAAAAAAGTAAATAATTTTTGTTTTTGTAAGTATTAAGTATTATTTATAAGCATACAAAAACAATGAAGTTGCCTTATATTTATCAAAAGACTGCTCTAAAAAACTGCATATAAATTTTTTGTATAACTATTATAGTTTAGAGACTCTATGCTTTTTAAATTTGATATTACATCTGCACGAAATAAGCTGTGAGCCACTGTATGTATGTATGTGTGTGTGTAATTATTTTAGCTTCTGCCCGGTAGAACTTGGACGTAGGAAATAAGTACTTCTGGCATTCCGTCACACTCATGGACTAAACAAGAAAATACTCACTTTTCGGAAAAGCCTTCCTCATTGGAGTTATTTTTCGCCTGAGTCTCTGCCTTGTAGCTCCTGTTTTTAGCCCTCTAAAGGAAACAAAGTTAATTTGTTGTTACTCGGAGAACAAACAATAATACATTGATCAATACTTACATCGTACAATCGCAAACTTTTCAATCGATCAAGGCAGCAACAGCGAAACGCAGGAAACGCGTTAATTTATCAATATTAACCAAAGATAATACCACTAAGCATACAACACATAGGGGCGTCAAATCGACTAAAAAGTGGTTCCATAAAATAGCCGGACCAGGGTAGAATTATAACAAGGTAGGCTCATTCATGGTGGAATTCTAATAATTTTAAGTTATTTTATAACTCCACCATGGGCTCATGCGGCTAAGCTGGAAACTATTGATTTGAACGTGTGAGTGCGAAAGAGACTAAAAATGCTCTCTCGACTTCGCCCTCTTTGTTTTGTTCTGCTTTTATTTTGTGAGTTGAAAAGAGATATGGACATTGCTTGTGTTTTGTATGCGCTTTGTTGATATTCTGCTGTCTAATAACATATAAAAAATCAATAAATATGAAAATAAATGTTCGATTTCAATATTTTTTATTAAAAATTAAAATAAAACTGAAACTAAATTTAAATACAAATTATATAAAATAAAGCGAACTTAATTTAACAACATTATTTTGAGAAGCTTACAATGCCCCATTAACCTTTGCAAAAAAAAATGTAAACAAACTAAAAACATTCCTCCGCACGCACAACTTACCTCAACGACAAGCGAAGAAAGACTGAAAATAAGGCCCAAAAGTTGAGAGCGCTCGCTCTCATAAGCCCACCTTATTATAATTAACCTAGATCCGGACGATCAAAACCCACGATTGAGAGACTGTTAATTGCAAGTAAGTGTTACAAACATATTAATTATGCCCTAATACCCTCCATTTCGAAGAGAAGTACCGCGGTCTGAAATTGAAAAATCTAAATTTCGGCCACTGGCTGCCTCATAGAACTATTGCCGCCACTGCCCGTCTCTACTTACAAACTCGAACGACTACAGAAAAAAAGCCAACGGTGGAAATTCACAGCAATGGCCGAATGTCTTCTTGGGATTGAATATATATGTGTTGCTACTAATTCGCATATATGCACGCGCTTCGGAGCGTCGAAATATATCTTGCGGCAGCGAAGCCATCGCAAGCAATGATGATCGGCGGACTGTGCCGCTGAGGGCAGAAAACATTTTCTCTGCCTGCCTACTGCGCTTTGCCTTCGTGTTGCAGTTGCAGCACACGAAGCTGGATGGGTTCTGATCGATATTTTATGCAACCACTTTATAGACGGTTTGACGCCACTATGTGTGATATTACACAATACTACATATGTATACACATATTCGTACTTACATGGTAAGATTTCACAAATTCACTTCAAATATGTATACAGCATATGTATGTACATATGTATATGTAAATCAGCTGCAAAAGTTATCATATTTGAATTGCTTTTATTTTCGTATAGATAACACCCATTCTTGCATACAGAAAATACTCGATTCCTCACAAGAACGATCGTTGCGCTCTCGTTTCGCGAAGCCAACTCATGCCAAAGAGCGGAAAATTCATGTGTTTTATTTTTCATGCAATTATTTCCCATTCCATCTGTTGTAAAATGTAGTGACTTCCCATATCGCATGAAAATTATACCATCCATAAGGCTTTTTATACCCTTGCAGAGGGTATTATAATTTTGGTTAGAAGTTTGCAACGCATAGAAGGAAACATATCCAACCCCATAAAGTATATACAGCTGTGAGCTGAATAATAGCAGTGCCGTTGCGCCCCACCTGTTATAGTGTCTAATGGCACTTTAAGTCAAATTTTGGTCCATAAAGTTATTAAAATAGTAATTTGCAATCATTTTCCGAGATTTTGTAAGTTATGGGAGCTATATATTTAATATAGTTTTCTTACATGATTAAATTTAAAAAAAAATGACAAAATGCAGCGCTCCAAAAAAATAGCAGTTTTAACTTAAAAAGAATATAAAAAGTTTAAAAATTAGGTTAACGGTATCATTTCATGTTCTATATGCTATTCTCGATCTAATACTTAGTAGTAAATCCGTTTTTACCCATCACGACTCTGCATCGGCGTGGCATGGAGTCGATGAGATCCTTGCAGCGCTTCACAGGGATTTGAGCCCATGCCTCTCTAACTACTTGACATAACGGGCCGCTGTTTATTGGGTTTCCTATTGATACAGCTCGCTTAACATATCCCCATAAATTTTCTATCGGATTAAGGTCTGGAGACTGTGCAGGCCATAGAATCACGTCAATCTATTCAGATGCAAACCATGCCTTACCACTTTACTAGTATGCTTGGGATCATTATCCTGCTGAAATGTCCATTTTAAAGGCATATTCCTCAAGGCATATGACATCATTACATCCTCTAATATATTGACGTAACCGGTTTTACAAATTAAGCCATTTATTAGATGAATAGGGACCACGCTTGCATAGGAAATGCAAGCCCATACCGTAGTGCGCATTGCACCGTGCTTCACAGTCTTAATTATGTCCTTAGGGTGGAATTCCGTGTTTGGTGATCCACTAACATACTGCCTGGAGCCTCTACCACCGGCCAGACAAATTTTAATCTCGCCTGTCCATAGTACATTGCGCCACTGCTCGGCTGGCCAACGAGAGATGGCTTTCTGCAAATCTGTTTTTGCGTCGACATACTCCTGCGTCTAGCGGGGTACCTTTCTTGGACTTCTCGAATTGAAATTATTTTAAGCAAGTCGTCTTCTAACTGTTGATGTACAGACCGCCAGGCCAATTTCATTTTTTATCCAATTTGAAGGCTCCAAGGGGTTGATCTTGCTACACAACACAATCCTTTTGTCGTCCAAATGGGAAAAAAGCGCCTATGACCAGGATTTTTAGCTTTATTTGTATAATAAAAGCATTTCGTATCATTTTCGAGGAGCATCTAACACTGGTTTGGATATTTTTACATAGGTTTTTCCCTGATTTCGTAGCCAAAGTATAAGATTTCGCTTCTCAGTCGAATAACGCTTTCCTCTACCCATTAAAACATGAATGAGTACCAATTTTGCGATTAATTATTATCATAATATTGTTGAATTACTTAAAAACACTTACTAACAGGAGCTGAAATTTTTTTTTCCCAATTTTTCGACTACTTTTGTAACGCACTGCTATTATTTTGGGGCGCTGCATTTCGGTACATACACAAGAATGCTTCTGAAAAACCTAACAGGACGCAATTGCATCGGAAATTTTTGGGGTTTTTTTAGGTAGACATAATGACCTTTTCAAAAAGTGAGCATTGGCTCAATGCAAAATTAGGAAAACCCCAAAAAACAGTTTTAAATGCTGTGACCACTGGCACTGCTATTATTTAGCACACAACTGTACATATATTCTTGATCAGGACGACGAGTCGATATAGTCTGTCCGTTTGTTTCTACGCAAACAAGTCTCTCAATTTTGAAGATATCTTTATTAAACTTGGTATAGAAACTTACTAACTATAAGTTTTAGCATTATTCTATCTTGCTTAGAAAATTTTATCAAAATCTTTATCATATAGATGCCATAAAAACAATCTGTTGAAAAATGAGTCGTTGTATGAACAACTTTATTTTTTCTCAAGCTTTCTTAACCAAATTCTATAATTGCAAGTTTTATTATACTTTATATAGATTGATTGAATTTGGTCTAAATCGGACGACTATATCTTATAGCTGTCATAGGAACAATCGGTCTAAACCAAGGGTGGGCAGCCACATTTAGCAAGTGAGCCCGACAACAACATCTACAACAAACACCGCTACTGTGGTCGTTAATCTGCGCAAAACTAACACAACAAATGTGTGCACTGAGCAAAATAATAAATTCAAAACTCAAAGTTATTCAATATTATTTATATAAGACATGTTAAGTTTGAACTTTTTTAGCCAGTGTATAGAGACCTAACTGTTATTTTATTGCTTTGCGATCGCGTCTCGAGTCGAAGCATCGGCGCACACTTAATGTATTTTGTTTTTGCTATCTCGCAAACGCGTCGCGACGAAATGCAGATGTAACGCGATCGCGGTATTTGTTTTTTCATGTATTTTGTTTTTGGAATCTCGCCGACGGCGCACAAGCGATTTGCAGGCGCCAATTGTTAAAAAATAACGGAGTGAGCTCCGTGAGCCACTACGCGCCCACCCTTGGTCTAAACTATTGATTTAAATATGAAAATTATTTAAAAATTTTAAAGGTAGCATTCTCTTTATAACACTGTTTTGTATAAGCGAGGGGTTCATTGTTCAGTGTGACAATTTTAATATTTTGAGCGACCTTCGAAGCGAAGGTAGCCTTTCTTTGTCGTTTTTTTAACCACATTCCACAAAGTTCAACTGGGCGCACACAAAATACATACATATATATACAAACAATGCACACATTCATACAAACAATGCACACATACATGAAAGATGAACCATGGCAGCTGCTCAAATAAATTAAAAATGAGAAAAGGCTCAACGTATAACAAGTGGTAGTATTTCTTATAATAAAAAGGCAAAGGCTACAAAAGATTCATGTAAACCGTAGTTGGAATGATGGGGTCTATAATGGCTGCTCGGGCAGGACGGGATGAATATACTATAAAGGCTGACAAGGGCACTGGGCACTTTACATCACCGGAGAAAAGTCTGGAGAATGAAAATTCCATGGCAGGTCCTACGGCTATTAAGAGAGGGACAGTTAATAAGACGCAGCCTGTTTTCATAGGTTAGAAGATATCAAGCAGGGTCCTAATTGAGCCCACGAAGGGCAAAGATTAAAAATTGTTTCAAAGCAGACATTTATAAACCTTACAAACAAAAAAGTTAAATTCAGTAAAATTTTTATTCATCCCTTTTGATGAAACTGTCGGCAGGCTTAAATCTGGCCGACTATGAAATCTTCAGTCTTCCCGCTAAAAAGTGGCACTGGCGTGCAAGGACCTCAGCTCTGTATTTCTCTCAGTTAATTCCGCCGGAGCACAATTATAAAGTGCTCCTCACGAGTTCGGTGCTCAACTTGGCGGAGCTGATTGGTGTACGTCCTGATCTAGTCTCGTGTCGCAAAATTGTCTACTTCCACGAGAACCAGCTGGTCTATCCGGTGCGCGAGGTCAAAGAACGCGACTGTCAATATGGCTTAAATGAGATTCTCACTTGGTAAGTTTAACTGTTAACTGTCCTTACAATTCATCCGACTCAATTCCCTATTCGTCTTTTCAGCCTGGCTGCGGATATTGTGCTATTCAATTCGAACTTCAATCGGATGTCGTTCCTCGACAATGTGCAACCTTTTCTAAACATCCAGCCGGACTTTAAGCTGAAGCACATACGAGAGCTTATCGAGAAGAAATGTGAAGTGCTGTATTTTCCCATCAAGTTTCATGCCTTTCCAAATAAGCGGCACATTATGCACGCGGATATCAATGCCGAGCCGGGCTGTTTGCATTTGATTTGGCCACATCGCTGGGAGCACGACAAGAATCCCAAATTGCTGGTAGAGGTGCTGTTGGAGCTGAGCAAGCGGCAGGTGGACTTCAAGGTGACAATATGCGGCGAGAGCTACCAGGCGGTGCCGGAGGCCTTCGAAGGCATACAGGAGAAACTTGGGGACAAGCTCATCAACTTTGGCCACCTGGCTCGCGAAGAGTACATTAAAACGCTACTTACCGGCGATATTGTCATCTCAACAGCTGGCCACGAGTTCTATGGTGTGGCCATGTTGGAGGCTACCTACTGTGGCTGTTATCCAATAGCGCCCAACAAGCTCGTGTATCCCGAGATCTTTCCCAAGGAAAGCCTCTACAATACGTCCAATTGTCTCATTAAAATGCTTTACAACTGGTGTCGCAATCCGGCAATTTTTCGAAGGCATCGCGATAAATTCTTCGACTACTTCACCTTTGAGCGCTACTCGGCACAGCATTTGGTGCCCAAATATATGGAAAAGATGCGCATTTCGATCTGAGGGCCTTATATAGTCTATGAAATCTAGTAACTGTGTTGGGAAATAATGTCGAATTAAGATTGTAAACAAAGCGAAAATTTACCATAACTTCACATACATATGTATACTGTATATCAGCGATGGGCAACTACATTTTTGCCTTTCAATGTATTGCTGCATTAGTATTAGTGTTAAATTGTGTAGCTTAGCTCGGGAGCAAACTACACGCTTGTCTCGAGGCAAACTACCAGACGGTCAGGAAAATAGGATAGCGAAACGAATCAAACACATTGGGATAGCCAAGGCTCCTTTTGGGTACAAGGAGCTACGCTAATATAACGACAGAGCGAGCAAGGGACACACAAAGAGGAATTGTCGCGATTCGCACTTGAAAATGTATAACGGTGCGGATGCCCACTTCAACGCGACCGCGCCAGAGCCAAAAACAAACGCCACCCTTTCAAAAATGTTCTTAACGGAAACCCATCGGCAACGCATAGTGGTGGTTCACGCGCTTTCCGCCTTGGACACATTTTGATATTTTTTTTCGTAAGCCTGATTTTGTTTTATCTCTGGTTATACTCAGTCGATTTTGTTTTTTTTTTTAATTCAATTACACCTTTGACAACTCGCAATCCAAAAAAAAAGAGTGCTCTGGTCGAGAGTGCACGACTATGATATACCCTGAACCCAGGTCTTACATTCATTCATAACTATTTATCTATTTATAAAAAGACACAAACGAATGCAAACACACACTGCTCGCTTCATGCTATGGCTTTGATTCTTCCATTGGCCCCAAACTATGTTACATTGAATCGTAAATAACATTTTTTATGGTCCGATCGTAATGAAATTTTAGTACATAAAGATGGCATATAAATGTGAGACTATGTTGACGGTCATACCTATAAAAATACGATTTCTGGGAGATTGGGGGGAGGTATCTGATATGTGAAATATTTTAAACTGTGTGCTATAAAAAAAATATGAATACCAAATTTGGTGCCTCGAGTTCTTATTACTTAAAAGTTATGCCCGAAAAACACTGGTCTGGAATAGAAATTTATCTATAACTTTTGAACGGGAAGAGATATCAAAAAAGTTAAACTTGTATTGACCCGGCACTAGGAGAACCAATATTCCAAATATGAAGTCTCTAGCTTTTGTAGTCTCTGATAAACGCGCGTTCATACAGACGGACAGCCAGACGGACATGGCTAGATCGACTCGGCTATTGATACTGATCAAGAATATATATACTTAATGGGGTCGGAGATGATTCCTTATGCCTGTACATACTTTTGCACAAAACCATGATACCCTTTTCCTATTTTTAATGGGATCATTCTAAGCTGCCATTTAAAAAATCTAGTTTTTCAACGGCGTTGGCAGAAAAAGTATATTATCACAAGCATAATTTTTTTGTGATAGTTGATCAGGGATCATAAGTTATCGATAAATTTCGATTCCAGACCAGTGTTTTTTGTGAATAACATGAAAGTTTTAAGAGCTAGAGACTTCATGTGTGGAATATAAGTTATCGTATTGCGGCCTTTTTTATTAAATTTCGATTCCAGACCAATGTTTTTTGGCTATAACTTGAAAGTTATAAGAGCTAAGGGCACCAAATTGTATATGTATGCATATTTTCGTATAGTATACAAAAGTACAAAATATTTTACGTTTTGGATACCTTCTCCCGATCCCACAGATCGGACAATAAACAAAGGAATTTTTTACAATTCAATTTAACATAGTATGCTTAGTGGAATAAGAAGAAGCAAAGCAATTGCATGAAGCACTCAGCTAGCAGCGTGTGTTTGAATGTGTGTGTTTCTATTTATGAATGCAGATAAATAATTATTTATGAATGTAAGGGCTTGGTTGAGGGTATATCCTAGTCGGGACTCTCGACTAGAGCACTATTACTTGTTTATTATTATTCATTATAACCTTGCAGAGGGTATTATAATTTTGGCCAGAAGTTTGCAACGCATAGAAGGAAACATATCCGACCCCATAAAGTATATTGATGCGGATGACAAGACGATTCGATAAAGCTTTGTTCGTCTGTCCGTCCTATTCTACGCAAACAATTCTCTCAATTTTAAAGCTATCTTGATGAAACTTGGTACAGATGTTTTTTTTTTATGCACGCAGATAATATATGTCGGAACCAGCCAGATCGGACCACTATAACATATAGCTGCCATAAGAACTATCGTTCGAAAATGTTTGATTTTTGAGATAACTTGACCAAATTACCAACTATAGGTTTCAGCATTATTCAAGCACGCTCACAAAATTTCATCAAAAAGTGATGTCAGTGGTTTACAAATTACAGAATTTTATCCACGTTAAAGTTATTCTGAACCACTGTGCGTAGTCCATGGATTTTCGTTAGCTATATTTGCTCTGTCTTGCACTAATAGCGTTGTGCATATCCTTGCACTTGGGCAATTGCCAAAATTAACAGCTCACAGCTCCTATGAATGAATTTTACTGCTATGTCGCTGGCTCGCGAGGCACAAGCGTGTCCATCGCTGCTGTGTGTGGATATGTACTGTATGCTTGTACAAGTGTCTACAAGTTGTTGACATCAAATATATGCAAATAGTTATATATTAATGCTGCCTTTGTTATGCCCCTTAGATTGATGGTACTTAAAATTATTTGTTCACCTTAAAGCGCCTTATTATACTAGTGTAGATTGATTGTATGTATATATATTCCATTGTTGTCAGGAATAATATCCGAGAAAACTCATGTTAAGAGCTGTTTTCTCCCGGTAATTTCACTATATATGTATGTGTCTCTCTCTTTAACACACTCTTTGTCTTTATTAAGATTTTTTTCGGAAACTTGTTGAGGCGTAAGTAAATATAAAGTAATGTATGTACATACATTTACATTTTAACTTATAGACGGCTTTGGCTATATATGTACTCTCTTAAATATTGACAGTTTTATTACGACCACTTATGTATGTATTTACGCAATCTTAAAACTAGATATTTTGATCCAGGCACGGATTACTTTAAAACACAAAAACGCGTAATAAACGAAAATGAAAATAAAATTAAACAAGCATTGGGAACAAATAAGATTAGAAGTGATTTTCTTTAAATTCGGGCGGCACACAGTACTGTTCCTTGACATGAGCACGGTATTCCTCGTCATCGTGGCACTCACGATAGCACTGCGCGCAGAAGAGCTCCCCATCACAGCCGAAGCAACGGTAGACGGCATTCTCGTCGCAAATGTTGCACCAGGGCAGCTCCTCGTTAATGTTGCTGTTCGGATTGATGGTAGTGCCCAGTTCCGCTTCCAAGGGATCCGCCGCTGCCGGAAAACGTGCTTCTACAACAAACTGTTAAATAACGAGAGTCGTTATTGTGAGCAAAGTTAAGTGATAAAAAAAACTAAACACCTTTTTCATGATGTTTTCGAGAACAGTGTCGTCGTTCTCTTCCCCATTGTCGCTAGGAGTATTGGTGGCACTAGAGTTAACTGCAGCTCCCGTTCCAGCCATCTCGATGGGTGCATCGCGCAGTGCCCGCAAGCGTCTCTCAATATCGGATATTGCATCAATGCGGTCATCGTCGACGCGTTCGTCCAGCTGTTTTTCGCCCAGAAACTGTTGTAAAAGATCTTTGACTCTATCCTGATCGGTTCTTTGGTCAGTCGACAGCAGGATATCCTTTTTGTCATAATTTTTGTGATGCGGCATGCCACTCAAATTGGAAATACGCGCCCGCAACTCATCATCAGTCGTTTCGACAGCCTTCAGATTTTGTAGACGTTTGCTAATTACGCTGTCCAGATTCTCCTCTATATCCTCGCTGGATGTGGGGTGAGCTGTGCTCGCTGTCGCATTTCTAGTTTCAGCACAGCTTGTGGGTGCCAGCACAGCGACCAGTTCCGTCGAGGGCATTACATTGCTGCAATCATTGATGTTTATGTATCCAAATTGACGAAAATCATGTAATAAAGAGTTTGCAAAATGCAGAACAAAACATCTCTGATTCCACAAAAGGCTATATAATGATGACTAAGAACTTTTATTATACCCTGATCCCATTAAAAATGGGAAAAAAGGATATAATGGGTTTGTGCAAAAGTATGTCACAGGCATAAGGAAGCATATCCGACCCCATATATTCTTGATCACTATCAATAGCCGAGTCGATTTAGCCATGTCCGTCTGTCTGTCCGTCAGTCCGTCTGTATGAACGCGCGTTTCTCAGAGACTATAAAAGGTGGAGACTTCATATTTGAAAGATAAGTTCTCGTAGTGCAGGGTCAATACAAGTTTATCTTTTTTTTTTCTCGATAAGTCGTCCTGTACAAAAGGTATCGATTAATTTCGATTCGAGACCACTGTTTTTCGGGCATAACTTAAAAGTCATAAAAGCTAGAGACTTTATATTTAAATTCAAGTTATTGTACTGCCGGCTCGCTACAAATTCCTTATTTTTTTTCGATATCTCAACCCGTTCAAAAGTAAGCTTAAAAGTTATAAAAGGAAGAGCCACCAATTTTAGTACATGTATTTTCCTATGGCATACAGAGGTTAAATACATTTCAATTTTTGAATACCTCCTTCCGTTCTCACAGAAATCGAAAAATACTAAGTTTTAGTGGTATGACCTTTTACATAGTCTCACATTTTATTGCCATCTTTATCCTACAAATTTCTTTACGATCGGAGAATAAACAAAAAAGTTATTAACGATTCAATGTTACATAGATTGGTGCCAAAGGAAGAAGCAAAGCAAATTGCAAAACGCGCGCAGCCAGCAGCTTGTGTTTGTATGTGTGTGCTTCAATGTATGAATGCAGATTAAGAATTATGAATGTAAAAACTAGGTTCAGGGTATTTCATAGTCGGGCACTCTTGACAAGAGCACTCATACTTGTTTGAGACAGAGTTCTTGCGTTTTTTTCTGCGTTTTGACTCTACTACAAATGCATTTTAAAGTTCTTTTTTTTTAATTTTGGCGAAACATTTGCAACGAATAGAAGCAAACATATCCGACCCCACAAAGTATATAGTATATTCTTGGTCAGGACGACAAGACGAGTCGATACAGTTTTGTCCGTCTATCTATCTGTCCGTCTGCTTCTGAGCCAAATAGTCTCTCAATTTTGAAGACATCTTGATAAAACTTAGATACCTTCTTTTCCAGCACGCAGATGTCGGAACCAGCCGGATCGGACCGCTATAGCATATAATAGCCATATCGGTCCAAAAATAGTTTTTTAAGATAACGCGACCAAACTTACCAAATATGAGTTTTACCATTTTCTAAGCACGCTCAGAAATTTTCATCTAAATCGGACAAGTACATACATATATCTTACAGCTGCCATAGGAACAATCAGGCAGTTTTTCATTTTGTAAAATCCAAACGTATTTCTTCTCAGTTCCCTTCATCTCTTTTTCAACCGTTCTTTCTAGCTTGGCGATTTTCGTCAAGTTTGGAAGGAGTCGTATATTACCTCCGTTCATAAAAAATGGGTCTGAAGCAGACATTTTAAATTATTGACCCATTTCTAACTTATCTGCAATTCCTAAGGTATTTGAAAAATTGTTTGTTTCCAACTGCAGCATTTTTGTCTGCCTCTAATTTCTAAGTCACAGCTTGGTTTTGTCAAAGGAGCTAAGTGTCGCCAAACCTTCTGGAGCTCTCAACCCCAGTTAATACTGGGCTTCAAACTAATGTCATTTACACAGATTTTAGTAAGGCTTCCGACTCAGTAAACCACAATCTTCTTCATTTTAAGTTTAGGCTTTCCAAACATACTTCTTCAGTGGATTACTTCTTATCTTCATAATCGGTATCAGCGTGTACCCTTCAACTCTTTGTTTTCTAAACTTATTAATGTAACGTCTGGGGTCCCACAAAGTTATAATATATATAATAAATTATATTCCTCTCTCTTTGTCAAATTCTCATGCACTTTTGTATGCAGATGATCTTAAACTCTGTCTATCCTTTAATGACCCACTGAGTCCAATTTTTCTTCAAAATAGTTTAAATTTTCTAAACAATTACTATTTGTTAAATCGTTTACCACTTAACATCTCTAAATGCAACTTTATGACATTTCAACGTAGTAAACCTCACATTTTTGATTACACTATTCCCTTAAAACGTTTAAGCAAGTATGATGACTTATGCATCCTTTTTGCTCCAAATCCATGCTTTAATTGTCACATATTGGTAACTTCTAACAAAGCTGCAGGTTGCCTTGTCTTTTCAATGTATGAATGCAGATAATGAATGTAACAACTGGGTTCAGGGTATCGCCTAGTCGGGCACTCTCGACTAGAGCACTCTTACTTGGTTTTGAAAATGAGTTTAAGGCCAATCGAACTAAAATGTAACTTTGGCGGCCAGTTGCGAACTAGCCAACTGAGGCGCCACATGATGTGATATGTGAGAGCAGCGCAGTTCCACCCACACGGTGCTGCGCATTCTCAGTTCGCAGCGGTGTGTTACTGTCCTGCAATTCCGCAGACTCGCGCGTCGTACTCAGACGCAGGTCCCGCTGTCGGTACACTGACAGCTGCTAACAACTCGATGTTCCTCTGGACGGTGAAGATCCCCTGGTGATGGCAGAGCATAATACCAGGCTACTATTGCTGCTCCCGGTTCACTAATCATAATTTCAGCGCCAGCGTCTCCACCACATGCTCGACATTAAGTTTGGCCGGCTCACCAGCGACCTCGTTCACGTCAAGGCCGAGCCTTTCGAGATGTGGCCAAATTTCTTGGCCACTAGAGTGTCGTTAACCAGATCGTTGCGCTGTGAGCTAAGCTCTTGATTCTGTTCACAGCTCATTGGTTTGCGTGTTCATCTGATTGATGCTCTCATTCAGCTGCTGTTATACTTAAGTTTGGCTACCTTCTTGACTAGGATGACATTTTCTCGCTCGTAGGTGCACACCTCAATCTAGAAAAGTTTCTTCCTGCTCATTGCGGTTGCTCTCGGGGAGGCGCTAGAGCATGGTGGAATTATAATATGTTATAATTCCACCATGCGCGGGATGTTTCCGTTGCTCCTCCCTTCTTAGGGGCCCGACCGAAACCACTGATGATAGTCAGAGTGTTCTAAGCACGCCCACGAGCACTCTCCCCATGGAGAAAAGCTCCAAACCGGTTCCAGACTGTTGAAATATCCCCCAACAGCTTATCACGCTACAACTTTGCTGGGTCGCTGGATAAGCTGAAGTGGCATGTAACGAAAAAGCTGATGAGCCCTTTATATTCATAGCATTCTGTGCCTAAACTGGGCCTTCGCTAAATCCACAATCTTGATGTGGGCGTCTAGGGAGTCATTTGGGTATTGGCTCTCTAGACCGGGGATAGGACAAGCTAAAGAACTTACGTTGTTCTCAAATAGCAGATTGGGCCTAAGCCTCCTCCTAACACAAAGTGAGGTATCATCTGTGCACAATGTGTTTGTCCTCCGAAGTAGAGCGTAGGCTCTTCATTAAGGCACAAAAGATTCCCTAGGGTCGTAGTACCTTCACTCTTCTCTGATGTGAGACTCCCTTACAATAATATAAAATCGTCTGAACCTGAGCTTAACTCTCGGTGGATAACCGCAGGCCTGCTGACGGGACATTGGAATTGATGGCTGCAACTTTGAAAACAGGTACAATATTTGCATTCCTGCACATAATAGGACTGGACAAGGAACTACAACTATAATTCGTCTATAAGGAGAGCGGCACAAAAGTCTTATAAATACTGGGTAGCTTCTAGTCGGGCACTCTCGACCAGTTAGGATGCAACTCACTCGAAGAGTGCATCCGCTGCCTCGACGGCACCTGACAGCGACGTTGTGCTTCTCGGCGGGAAACGCAGCTTGGTCACCAGCTCTCCTGGTAGCGAATCGCAGTCAATGACTTTTTCGGCATCGGCGTTGGCCTGCATCTTAGAGAGCATGTCGTAACAGATGAGGCAAGCGTTAAGCACCTTGTTGCCATGACGAGGCACAGCGATTGGTCTTTTGACGCACTTGGCGCAGAAGGAATAACCGCAATTTGGGCATCCGTGCTGCAAGTAATCAAATTTAAATCAATTTATAAAATACTTGCCTTACAGCGCTTACCTCTCTGCATAAGAACCCATATTTGCGGCTGCAGCCGTAGCAGCTCATTGTATGTATAGCTGGAGAAATCGATGTCACCATCAATGTTTCTATCGATGTTTTTAACAGTGCTGCAGACATCGTTATTTCTTAAACATTGATGGTTTCGAAAATTGCTTGCCTACATTCTGTTGGCGTCCACAAGAAAGGTAAGCCGAAATATTAGTGATAATAACACATTTTATTTAATGTTACTTTTAATTTAGTGATTTTTTATCTACTAATTCTGCTTGCGGTGGTGTTGAAGTTTTGAGTTGCCGGTCGGTGTGGCCGCAGCGCACTTTTTTGGGTGAGTCACGGTACACCCCGCACTCAACCGATCTTAAAAATGTTTATGTCAAAATTACGTGCTAATTATGTCCAACTGCAAAAAATTTCCTTCTCGCACGAAAATCCTTTATTTAAAAGATCAAACAGCGGGGTGTACCGTGACGCTCAGCTCACACCCCGCATATGAGAAAACCGACTTAGAAAATTTTTACAAAATTTCAAACATAGCTCAGAAGTGCTAATGACGTGCTCGCAGATGCAAAACAATTAAGTTTTTACTCCTTTTATAATACACATTCGTCTCGCCTCGCATTAGCAAACAGACGTGTTTTTTATTGCGCTTCGATATTAATTTTTTTCTTCACTCTATTCAATCGTGAATTTGCCTGTCTACGTTCAAAATATTACTTGTGACATGTCAATTACATCGGATGTGTGAAACACATAGTTGGACAATAATTATAATTATAATTAATTTATTAACATATTTACAAATTGTGCTTAAAATTTAGATACAACAACAAAAAGTAGCCCACACATAATGGTTTGTCTTGTTCAGTTGCAATGCAGTTGCTAACACTTTGTTATTGTATTTATACCGTTTTGATTATTTTCGCGCTCGCGCTTGCTCTCGCTCTCCCGCGCATTCGTTTAATTTTGTGGTGGCGGTGGCCGCGCTCTTCTGTTCCGTTTGTGTTAATTTCGGTCGTCGCGCTCGCGCAGTTCTGTTTTTCGTTTTCGTTATTGTCGTAAATAGAAATCAGCGTCAATTTTAAATCTAGCGTGCCTTCTATTTTTATACCCTGATCCCATTAAAAATGGGAAAAAGGGGTGCAATGGTTTTGTGCAAAAGTATGTAACAGGCATAAGGAAGCATCTCCGACCCCATAAAGTACATTATTCTTGATCAGTATCAATAGCCGAGTCGATATAGCCATGCCATTCAAAAGTGATCGATAAATGAAGATTCCAGAACAGTGTTTTTAAGGTATAGCTTCGAAGTTATAAAAGATAGAGGCACCAAATTTGGTGTGTATACTCCTATAGCATACAGAGGTGAAATACATTTCATTTGAATTTTTTTGGATACCTCCCCCTGATCTCATAGACATCAAAAAAATACGTAGTTTAAGAGGTATGACCTTCGAATTTTACATAGTCTCACATTTATATGCGCTCTTTATGTCCTACAAATTTCATAACGATCGGACAATAAACAAAAAGGTTTTACGATTCAATGTAACATAGTGCCAAAGGAAGAAAAAGAAGCAAAGCAATTGTATGACGCACGCAGCCAGCAGCTTGTGTTTGTATGTGTATGTTTCAATGTATGAATGCAGATAAAGAATTATGAATGTATGAACTGGGTTCAGGGCATCTCCTAGTCGGGCACTCTCGACTAGAGCACTCTTTCTGTTATACCCTGATCCCATTAAAAAGTTGTTGGCGCACTTCAGCACACCATGTTTTTTATTATATTGGTATTTATTTTTAAGTCTAGTGTAAGTTAGATTAAGGGCGAAGCGAGAGCGCATTAAAGCTTTTCGCTGAGAGAGCGAATTCGCCTCGTTTCGTTTTCGCCTAAGAAAAATGAAGTCCGATCAGTTTTCGAAATAGTTTTCATGCACGCTCTTTCGCTTGTCCGCATAAAACCACCAAATTAATAAACAAATTTTAAATTATCATAAAAACTCTTGTGATTTTTCATGTCGCCCCCGGGTGGACAGTTTTAAAGTTTTTTTCATTGTGAAAAATTATTTAACAAAAACATTAGTGGCTCGCGACGCGAACAAATAAAAAGTTAAAATTAATGAATCGCGCCGGTCGTGCTATTATACTCCATACATCTGCTACCATCGTTGGAATGCCAAAGGAAGTAGCATGAAGTCCATGGTCCGGAACAGCAGGTACTGTGCTAAAAATTTAAAGCCCAACAATAAAAAATTGGCATTGGTTGAGCTAATAAAGCCAACTCTTTGAATTCTTGGGATATATGTAAAGTAGTTGAGCTTAAATTTTTGCATGCACTGAATCGCTTTTGAGTAAAATAGATATTAATATTTATTGTTAGAATTTGTAGTGCTTCTGAGCGAATTTTAATTTGATAGAAATTAATTGCAATTTCAATTTTATTTCGCTCTGTTGCTGTCGTCGAATTTATAAATTCTTCGGTTAGCAACATTTCGATATAAAAATAGATTCGATTTTAAATTTAAATTAATAATTAGCAAATCGAGTTTAAAAGAAAAAACGGCGACTAAAGAATGTTTTGACGATTCAAAACAGAAACGCAATGTGTGCGTTAAAAGCATACTGCATTTGAACGACCAAATAATTAAAGGTAAATTTAACCTTCAGAGTTGGAAAGTATATTAGAAATGTTGGCCTCACACTCACACATCGATACAGCATTAAAAAACCAGACCCAAGTAGAAGCGTTTGACCCAGACGATGATTATCGTGGCGAGCTAGAAGAGCTCTGCATAACGACAAAGGCTCGTTTAAAGTCAGTTATAAAGGCTCTGAATACTGCAATGCTTGCAGTCATTCCCGTTACGGCTCCACGCACACGTCTTCCGCATCTATCACTTTCCAAGTTTAGTAGAAGATACTCAGAGTTCAAAAATTTCATTAGCCTGTTCGAAACCCTTGTTCATAACGATCAATCGATTTCAAGTATAGAAAAGTTCAATCACCTCTTATCATGTCTCTCTGGTGAAGCTCTAGGCACTGATAGAGCATTTCAAGTCACCGAGGACAATTATTTGAAGGCACTGGCAAGCCTAAAGAGAGTCTACGACAATGAGTGATTTATATTCAATGAGAATATTTCGGCTCTCTTTAGCTTGCCAAAGAAAACGCAGCCCTCTGCTGCAGCTTTACGGAACATAATTGATACCGTCTCCGCCATATATGGCTCACTCCTTTCTCTAGGCGACGATAAAAAGATTTCCAATGCAAGCCTAATTCATCTTGTTATGAACAAAGTTGACGCAAAGCAGACGTAAATGGGAAGATCAACTCGATTTTGCAACCATTCAACTATGGAGTGATTGCGAAACAGCTTAAAATTGAACCTGTCTGCTGAACGTTCTTTGAAAGCGTTGTCCGATGGCTCCAAATTGGAGTCAAAGTCTGTTTCCAAAAATAATAATCGAAATTAATTTTCGTGTTCTGTGGCTAGTGCTAGAAACAACCATTTGACCCCAAAATATTTATTCTGTAGTTCCGAAGGCCATTCTTTATTAAGGTATTCTAAGGCAGCTCCCTTGTGCATAAATTGCCTTCGGAAGGGACACACTGTTGCCAAATTTAATGCAAACAAGTGCAGAGTATGCAGTTCTTCTCATAACACACTGCTGCATAGATACTCTGCCGTTTCTAACACTCAAGCGTTACCACCACCCCCTGACTCCGCACAGGATCTACCATCGACATCACATGTTATGCATGCGAATGTGTCTGAGAGCGTAATCCTAGCTACTGCAATCGTAAGTGTCAAAACGAAAAGTAGCGATATCGTTTTGGCAAGGGCTTTGATTTATTCTGGTTCACAAATTAATTTCGCAACAGACGAGCTAGTACAACGGTTACAGCTGCGTAAAAAAAAGACGAGTATCAGCTTACTTGGGATTGCTCAATGCAATGCGCAAGTGAAGAAAAAGATAAATACAGTGGTGAAGTCGCGGGTCAATTCTTGCAAGTTTTCGTTAGATCTGTGGATCTTAAAGACCATTTCTGGTTACCAACCTGACCACACGGCGATGTGAGTGGTTGGAAATTTCCTGAAAACCTGCAATTGGCTGTTCCATATTTTCACAAACCACAGAAGATGGACATGCTCATCGGAGCAGAAACGTTCTTTGAACTTCTATGTGTCGGTCAAATTAAATAAGCTCCGAATAGTCAGATTCTGCAGAAAACTCTTGGGTGGATTGTCTCAGGGCGCTACACTGCGATAGGCCCTAAGAAGGCTCATTTTAGCAATCTTAGGTAGTCAGATTCCAAGTACTCCTTACTATTTCATTCCGCATCAGTGAATCTTATGACCACAGAGCACATCGACCAAGCTACGCGTTGTTTTCAATGCGTCTTGCCGTACGTCATCTCAAGTTGCGTTGAATGAGCTTCATATGGTTGGACCCACCATTCAATAAGAGCAATAAGATAATATTTATTAACGTGTTCGTATAAATAAACATACTTTCACATTGTACAAGCAAAACATAATGGAAACAGAACAGACCCTCAGAACAAGTGGAGGGAAAAGGATTAAAATAAATATTTAGCCGTAGCTATGTTATGCAGAAAGTACTTTGTGAAAGAGACAACAAGAACGGAACTAAATATCCGGTAAGAGTCGGCCCACAGGTGAGCGCCCAATTATCCAATTATCCGCTGCATGAATTCTTTTCAGACGACGCCTCCTTTGCGGTCTAGCCAGACGAACTGCTTGTACATTTGAGTGGACAATTAGCCTATCCCGGTAGCGTGAAGCAAAGTTAGAAATGGCTGAACAGACTGGCTGTATCCGCAGATCTCTATAGATAGTGCTGTTGCGAACAAACGGAGGGGCATCCGCTAAGCGCCTTACAATTTTGCTTTGACATGACTCAATAAGTTGAAGGGAGGAGGAGCACGCGGTACCCCAGCTGTTGATACCCCAAGTAAGAGTGCGGACCACGATAGCTTTGAATAGCCGGACCTTAGCTGCAAGTGACAGCCCACTCTTTGGCCTAAGCAGCCATTCCATTTGTCGACACTTGGATACAGCAGCAGCACGCGTTTGCAAAATGTGGGGCTTCCAAGTTAGCCTTCGGTCTAGGATCAAACCAAGATATTTAACGTTAGGCGAATGCCTTATGCGAACGCCGTCGAGAGTCAAACGTGACGTGTTGAGACGATTTAATGAAAAAGTGGCATGCTGAGTCTTGAGAGGATTGACCGCTATGTTCCATCTTGAGGCCCATTCTTCAAATTCATCCAAGAACCCTTGCACTAACAGGGACGCATGCCTTCTACAAGAGCTAGTTGCCAAGAAAGCGGTGTCATCAGCATAAGTTGCAGTAAGAGTCCTCCGGCTGCGCAAAGAAGGGAGATCATATGTGTAGATGGTATAAAGGATAGGTCCCAACACACTCCCTTGAGGGACTCCAGCTAGGATCCTTCTTGAGGTGGACTTAGTATCCCGGACATCCACTTGGAATGTTCTCTCCAAAAGAAATGAATGGAGTAGTCGGTAGTAAGCGGGGGGAAGGATTGGCCTGAGCTTAAAAAAGAGGCCATCATGCCAAACACGATCAAAAGCTTGTTTAACGTCCAGAAAAACGCCAGAACAGTATTTACCTTCCTCGAAGGCACACATGATATGATTAACCACACGATGCGTCTGCTGAATAGCACTATGAATACTTCTAAACCCAAACTGATGATCAGGGATAGTTTGCTCAAAAGAATCAACTGCCATTAAACGTCTCAAGAACAAACGTTCGAACATTTTGGAAAACGTGGGAAGAAGATTGGTGGGTCGGTAAGCATCAGCAGATCGGAAATTGACATCCTTTTTCAGCATAATAATAACGTTGGCGTGTTTCCATTGACCAGGGAAAATAGCATACTTCAGCATAGCATTGTATATGCACACCAGTTTAGCAGGCTGCCTCCGGTAGCGCTTTAGCCACTTTTCCATCAATTCCGTTATGACCGGGCGCTTTGTTTGGCTTAAGACGTTTGATCTGAAACGCAACCTCCTCAAAGTCAATGGGCGGGATGTCCGTGTCAGGTCCAGAAGCAACGCCGACAAAGGCTAATGTATCAGCCGTTTCCCGTTCATTGGCCAAATCAAAGGGCTGAAACCTTTTCTCTAACTCATTTGCGAACTCTTCGGCTATATCTTTATCAGATTTAGCCCATGTGCCGTCACAGCGAAGCAGTGGAAGTTTGCGTGTCGGCTGCCTCTTTAGTCTCCGCGTACATTTCCATAACGCAAAGCCTCGGTCTTGATCAGGGTCAATTGCAAGAAGCTTCTCAAAGAAAAAAATTAGATTTAGCTTCATATAAAGCTTTCCTAAGTTCAGCAGTGGCCAATTTGAACTCCGCCAAGTCAGCCGGATGCCGTGAACGCATCCAGCGTTGCCGCATAGCTCGTTTTCGCCTTACCATAGCCGAAATTTCTGGTTTTAAAAGTGACTGATTTGGCTGTGACAGGGCAGCGCGATTTGGATTGATGTTTGAAACAGCAGCAGCAGCTTGGATTTTTAATGTGAGATCCTCAGCGGCAACTTCGATATCTTCAGATGCAAGTTTCTCTTTAAAAATTTTGATATTAGCCCATCGTGGGAGAACCCTCGGCTTGGCGGTTTGGGTGCTGGCTGCAGCACAGATACAAATTATCAGCGGGATATGATCTGAACTGAGCTCTGTGCTTTCAGTTATGTCCAGAACATAAGATGGAACGCCACCATAGATAGCAAAGTCAATGGCCGTTGGACTCTTGTTAATGTCATATGGATAGTGCGTGGGGCCGCCGATGGCTAACACTTGTAAGTTAGATGAAGTGATGCAATCCAGAAATTCAACACTTCTTGGAGACGATCGGCTACCTCCCCAGAACATTTTGTGGGCATTCCAGTCACCAGCAATAATAAAAGTGTTAGTGAGATCATTAAATAGTAAAGAAAATTCTCTTGCAGTCCATTGATGTCCAGGAGGGCAGTATATAGAGCCCAGTACTAGATCACCAAGATCCGTCGAGAGACTGACCGCAACTGTCTGAGACTAAACTGATGCATCTGAGCTGTGTAAATAGTATTGCAAGTGAGTACGGATTAGAGTGGCAGCGCCTCCTCGCAGACGATCGGAGGGGGTGATTTGCTGTAAAAAGCTCGTAACCAAAAATCCTGAAATTAGAGCGACTGTTGAAATGGGTTTCGCTCAACAGCATAACGTCAAGAGCGTTGCTGCCTAGGTAGAGCTCCAATTCAAAATTCTTGCCAATGACGCCATTGGCGTTCCAAAAAGAGATACGGATACCTAGATTAGACATTGATCCTCTAGTGTGCAAGAGCAAGAGGAGCAGGATTGCTTATAAAGTGACTCAGTAATGTGCACTGATCAACTCGCGAGATGAGTTGCTCAAAGCATGCAATGAGGGGAGAGGCGTTAGCTAGTAGCTGCTGCTGTTGTAGAGGTGTAGAGTTATGATCTTGCTGGAGAAGACGATCCTGGACAGCAGAACCCCTGTCATTAGGAGTAGGATCTTTTTGACCAGCCCTGAGAGCAGGCCAACCGTGGAAGAGTGGAGACCTCTGGCAACAATTCTGAAGGCACTATTATTTTTTAACTGCCAGGAATTAAAAAGGGATATTCTTCTCCCAAAATAACCTTTGGACTATTTTATAGGTGTCAGCATCCGGGACCGTCAGCCTGACTGATGAAGGTCCAGTGGTCTTGAAGCGGAAGTCATTAGTAACAGTCTTTACCAATTTAGTTAGCTGCTTCAAGTCGGTTACACCCTTGATGATAAATGGCGGACCGCGCGGGCCGGATCTTTTTGCACTAGCTGGTGAAGAAGACCTACCACTCCGAGCAGCAGCAGAGTGGGACTCGCCAGAAACAGGACTAGAAGCTGTAGGGATCGAGGCAGTCGAGGGCCCTGGATTTATAACAGTAGAATTGAGAATGGAGCTGCCCTCCACATTCAGTTCATCATCCGCAGACAGCAATGCAAAGCTGTTGTCACAACCGGTGTTATCATAGTCAGCAACCTTGGCAGTCTTGAGAACAGCAGTGGGAATAGGTGATGTCAGCAGCCTCTTAAGGGGTCCTAATTTAGCATCTTGACGAAAGTCAGTAAAGCGCTGTAATACTGACGCGAGCAGCGATGGTTGAACTGTGTCGTCATTGGCAACATCTTTATCAGGCACGCGAGAATACGGGGGAAGCCGGGGGGCCCAACTTCTTCCACACCCACACCCATGCTTATCCAGTCCGGAGCAGAGGGTGTCAAAAGAGCTGGAGTGCTATTATCAAACTGGCAGATGCCAGTCATCAAATCATCCGCATTACCATGCGATACGTCAAGGGACGCACCAAATGAAGTTAGCTCCGGGATTTGCCCGGCCTGTAGCGGTGACCCATCAGAAATGTCAATAGTGGCGTTATTATCATCATCGTCAATATCAAGTTCGCCTGGAATGGGCCTGCAGGCATCGTCGACGCTGAAAGGGGTCCAGGAACTGGACATGATTAGAAATCTGAAACGCAAACAAAAGAAAGCACAACCAGCCAGCCAGCGGCAAAGCCGAGGCTGGCACAAACACGAACACGCGAAAACGGAAGAACGGTCCAAAACGCCAAGTAAAATCACACAAAATATTAAATTTAAAAGATATTATAATTTTTAGGGAGCTTAAATAAATACGTGCACACAGTTTGACACTAGTCTGATTACATATTCGACTTTGCATCGATTTAGATTGCCCAATAGCTGCTGATGTTATCAGGCACGACTTAAACGTCGATGATTTGCTAACTGGTGCCGCGAGCGTAGAGAACCTTCAGACGATTAAGTCTGAAGTGTCACGAATCCTTGTAGGCGCAGGTTTCGAACTTTCCAAATGGTTTTCGAATTCTCCTGAGTTCTCCGCAACAAACGCAGGCAAGCCGATAATGATCTAAGAGTCTGACACAACCAAAACACTTGGTGTGTTGTGGTGGCCAAATGAAGACGTTTTTCAATTTAAGCTAGATTCATTTATGGGTCTTTGAGCTACAAAATGGAACATTCTCTCGGTGGCGTCACGGTTATTTGACCCGCTTGGCCTGTTGAGCCCTCTGATTATCAAAGCAAAGATCCTGCTCCAAGAGCTCTGGCTCCAGAAATTGGATTTGGATGAATTCATCCCGCTGAGCTTGGACAACTCGTGGCAGAATCTGAAGTCAGCTTTGATTCAAATGCAACAAATAAAGATACCACTGTATGTATTTACAGAGCCAGCCTCACCAATCGAGATCCATGGTTTTGCCGACGCTTCAATAAGAGCGTTTGGCGCATGCGTGTATATTCGCAGCAATACAACAAAAGGTTATCGTATTTCGTTGTGAGCGGGGATATCTAGGGGGTTGATTCCGAGTATGATTTCAAGTGCTTTAGCTGGGGTCGATCTCAGCGCCCCTGTGATGCAGAGCAGAGCCTGCCGCTGAGTCTTGTCCAATAGCTTCAAGTAGCTTCTTTTCGATAGTTTGTCACCACACTAAGACTCCATACAGCAGAGTTGGTCGCACCACTGAGATGTAGATCCAGTGCATTAGAGCGGGTGAAAGGCCCCATGTACAGCTGAGCATCGTTTTGGATGCATATAGCGCAAAGGTGGCCTTTTGCACACATCCCTCTGAGCTTGGGCGACTCGTGGCAGAATCTGAAGTCAGCTTTTATTCAGATGCAACAAATAAAGATACCACTGTATGTATTTACAGAGCCAGCCTTATTAATCGAGATCCATGGTTTTGCCGTCGCTTCAATAAGAGCGTTTGGCGCATGCGTGTATATTCGCAGCAATACAACAAAAGGTTATCGTATTTCGTTGTGAGCGGGGATATCTAGGGGGTTGATTCCGAGTATGATTTCAAGTGCTTTAGCTGGGGTCGATCTCAGCGACCCTGTGATGCAGAGCAGAGCCTGCCGCTGAGTCTTGTCCAATAGCTTCAAGTAGCTTCTTTTCGATAGTTTGCCACCACACTAAGACTCCATACAGCAGAGTTGGTCGCACCACTGAGATGTAGATCCAGTGCATTAGAGCGGGTGAAAGGCCCCATGTACAGCTGAGCATCGTTTTGGATGCATATAGCGCAAAGGTGGCCTTTTGCACACATCCCTCTGAGCTTGGACGACTCGTGGCAGAATCTGAAGTCAGCTTTTATTCAGATGCAACAAATAAAGATACCACTGTATGTATTTACAGAGCCAGCCTTACCAATCGAGATCCATGGTTTTGCCGTCGCTTCAATAAGAGCGTTTGGCGCATGCGTGTATATTCGCAGCAATACAACAAAAGGTTATCGTATTTCGTTGTGAGCGGGGATATCTAGGGGGTTGATTCCGAGTATGATTTCAAGTGCTTTAGCTGGGGTCGATCTCAGCGACCCTGTGATGCAGAGCAGAGCCTGCCGCTGAGTCTTGTCCAATAGCTTCAAGTAGCTTCTTTTCGATAGTTTGCCACCACACTAAGACTCCATACAGCAGAGTTGGTCGCACCACTGAGATGTAGATCCAGTGCATTAGAGCGGGTGAAAGGCCCCATGTACAGCTGAGCATCGTTTTGGATGCATATAGCGCAAAGGTGGCCTTTTGCACACATCCCTCTGAGCTTGGACGACTCGTGGCAGAATCTGAAGTCAGCTTTTATTCAGATGCAACAAATAAAGATACCACTGTATGTATTTACAGAGCCAGCCTTACCAATCGAGATCCATGGTTTTGCCGTCGCTTCAATAAGAGCGTTTGGCGCATGCGTGTATATTCGCAGCAATACAACAAAAGGTTATCGTATTTCGTTGTGAGCGGGGATATCTAGGGGGTTGATTCCGAGTATGATTTCAAGTGCTTTAGCTGGGGTCGATCTCAGCGCCCCTGTGATGAAGAGCAGAGCCTGCCGCTGAGTCTTGTCCAATAGCTTCAAGTAGCTTCTTTTCGGTAGTTTGCCACCACACTAAGACTCCATACAGCAGAGTTGGTCGCACCACTGAGATGTAGACCCAGTGCATTAGAGCGGGCGAAAGGCCCCATGTACAGCTGAGCATCTTTTTGGATGCATATAGCGCAATGGTGGCCTTTTTCACCCTCTCCACTACATTGGGTCTCCAGGTCAGCTTGCTGTCCAGTACTATGCCGGGTCAGCCTTGTTTTGTCTATTTTCGGGGGGATCCATGTCGTGAAGAGGATGAGGTCCGTTTTGTCCGCGTTGATACTGAGTCCAACTCCTTCCGCCCACTCACAATCTCCCTGAGTGTTAGCTCCATTATAGAGCGGAGAGTCAATGGACAATCTCCTGTAATAAGTATGTTAATGTCATCCGAATAGGCTGTTATTTTCGGGGCTCTCCTTTCAAGTTCCACAGAAGGGGTGACAGAACTACACCCTGAGGTGTGCCTGTGTGTGCCTTTTACCATGGATGCGGTGTCCCACTCTGACTGTACTCGCCTACAACTAAGAAGGTTCCTTATCCAGAGGTTGATAGCTGGGTGTGCGTTGGTCGCTTCTAGGCGATCCATTATAGTATATTTGGTAGGTAGTCACGTTGTTGAATGCTCCGGATATGTCTACGAATATTCCAAGCGCATACTTTTTGTCGTGTAGGGCTCTCTCGATGGCTGCTACTATCGAGTGTAGTGCAGTTTCTACCGATTTCCCTTTGGCGTGCTGGTTGGTTGACATTAGTCGTCCAACATCATTCCTGATGTGTTGATCCAGCAGCTTTTCCATTGTTTTGAGTAAAAAGGAGGTTAGACTTATCGGTCTGTAATCCTTGGGACTCATATGCCTGCATTTTCTTGCCTAAGGTAGGAAGACAATCCGTGAGGTCCTCCATTGGATTATGATAAAGGCTGTGCTTAGGCATGCCACGTATATTGCAGAGAGCCATGGGGTGATCACGTCTTTGGTCACCTGTAGCATGGCTGGAAATATTCCGTCAATTCCTTGTGCTTTTATACCAGCGAATGAGTCTATAGCCCAGTGAATTTTGTGAACGTTATCAAATTTGTTGGCGGGTGCTGCTCCTCGGCTGCTAGGCTCTGATGCTTCTTGGCATCTGTGACATCAGTGCAACCAGGGAAGTGAGCTTCCATTAGTGCTGTTAGGGCTTCTTCGCTACACGCCCGGTCCCCTTGGATTGCAATGGGGAAGAGTACCTTTGCTTTCGGTATGGACGGGATTAACTCCCACAGAGCTTCCAGTTGGGCAACCTTCTGCATCAGCCACCTGAGCGTCGGGTCGTCGTTCAGCCACCCTGCACCATCGAAGGTGGGCTCTCTTCTTCCGCCTTGCTTATCGAGAGCACGCTTTCCAGGTCCGAGTCTGTATCGTCTATGGCAACAGTGCGGCTCAATTTGCAATCGGATTTCTTGGCAGTCGTATCTCAACTGATATGAGCTGCTCCCGTCACGTCAGAGGTGTGACCGCTGGAGGATTGCGCCCCCCCATGCCCACCGGCGGTAGGAGTCACGCCTTCCACCGATGTTTGGGCTGACATCCCAGCCCGAGTTGTATAAGTCTTTTTTTACATTAAAAAGTGCCATACTTGGTTTATTTCCTTAGGGGGAACCACCCCCTAGCGTTTTATGCCTATCCGCCAGGCACCTTCAGTAATGGCCATGACCAGGTCCCCCAATGCTTAATCGGGAAGACCTAACCACAACCTTAGCTAGACGATGCAATCAGCCTGGATAGGGGCAGCAAACAGTGCACTACCCGTTATCCGTGGTAAATGCAGCGTCCATTGCCCAGCTAGAGGATTTTCGCCAACTGAAATTATGGATAGTGGTTCATCGCATACCAGGCTGCTGAGAGTGTTTTTGCTTATGTTTTCCGTTTTATTCAAAAATTTAAAAATAGAGCAGTTCAATTTGAGACGATCCCTACGGCACTCGGAAGCATCTCCGACCACATATATACTTTATTATTGATCACTGTCCACAGTCCTTCGAGCTAGAGACTTCATATTTGAAGTATAAGTTGTATTCCAGACCAGCGGTTTTTGTGCCTAACTTGAAAGATTTAAGAGCTAGATACACCAAATTTGGCATGTGTGTTAAGCTTACAGAAGTAAAGAATATATGAAACCTAACCTTACGAATATATGACTTTTTTGATATATATATTCAATCCCCCATAAATAAAAATTACATGTAATTTTACAGGTATGACCTTCTGATTTAGCATTTTCACACATTTGTATGCCATCTTTATGTCCTGACAATTTTATTAAAATCGGACAATAAACAAAGAAGTTATTCAATGTAACATAGTACGGGGCCAATTGAAGAAGAAGATGCATAGCAATTGCATGAAGCGCATAGCTTACAGCTTGTGTTTGTATGTAGGTGTGTGCTTCTATGTACGAATGCAGATAAATAATTATAAATTAATGTAAAGGCTGGGTATATCACTCGCAAGTAGAGCACTCTTGCCTACATTTTATTTAATTTTTACAAAACAATTTAATGCAAACTAATCCGCATGTAAAAACCGCATTTAGAGATAAGACAAACATTGTACCCCGAAGCATACAACCACTAAGCATAAAACACAGAGGCGTCAAATCGACTAAAAAGTGACAGTCGTGTGCTGCGACTGCGAAACGATCGCAAAGCGCAGAACGCTGGCGGAGAAAATATATTTGCCATCAGTTCAGTTCTTGACTGTCTTCGCTGCCGCAACATATATTGCGTGGCGTTAGCTCCGAGATTTTTGTATGTATGCGTGTATGTGTGCGAGTTAGCAGCAACACATACACAGTAGAACTTTGAGGCATGTGGTTAAAAAAAAAAGACTTGTGGATGGTATAATATTCATGCGATATGTGAAGTCATGACATTTTACTACAGATGAAATGGAAAATACAGTGAAAACTCTCTTGGGCGGACAGCGACCGTCGAGCAATTTTTGTCCGCTCAAGAGGGGTGTCCGCCTATTAGAGGTGGCCTGATTATTAATCTTTTTTAATTACATACATATACATATGTACAAGTTTAACATGGTAAAATACATAAATTATCTCAATATGAAAGGACAACATTTGTGGGCCCCCTGTTTACACATTTCAAAAGAAAGTAGCAATATTATCAGTTTAATTGTTTTTATTGGCAACGTTAATTCTTACATTTATAGCTTAAAAATTCGGAAATGGTCGACTGACGTAAATTTGTTTGTTTTTCAAGTAAGTGTCGATTTTCCATATGGCTTTCAAAATTTTTTAAAAGCTCGTAGCCAATATAGTCTTCTTGTACAAATTCTTTTAAGCTTGCAATGCATTTTAGGGCTGTTTTATTGGATGTTACCTTGGAAGACGAGGCACAAGCCGACATGCAGGCGCCTATTTAAGAAAATAACGGAATTTCAGCGTATTTTTTTCGTGTCTTGTCCGTTTCTAAGGGGTCGGCGTCCGGCTAAGGTATTTTTTTACAATTTATAAAAATATACTCTCCGTGTCCGGTTAAAAGGGAGTCCGTCCAAGAGAGGTAAAATTGTTCCGAAAAATGCTAAAAAATGATGGTCGAGGAGAAAATGTCCGCCCAAGAGGGGTGTCCGCCTATGAGAGGTGTCCGTTAAGAGAGGTTACACTGTAATTGCATGAAAATGGAAACACATGAATTTATCTTCGTTTGAGCAGCCAAAGCAGAACATGTCATGCGGCGTTCGCTGCTATTTTCCACTATTTGACATAACTTGGCGAAAGGGAGACGATCGTTCCTGTGAGGTATCGATAATTTTCTGTAGGCTAGAGTATGAAAAGAGAATCAATTCAAATCTGCTGATTGGACATGATTTAAGTGAGACCCAAATATGTTAAAGCAGAAGACAACTACAATTGTAGATGAAAAGAATCGCCGTAAGTTTTGCGCGTCTGTTTCTTCGTCTCTTTTGTTTTTCGTTGCCTGCGCATTAGTTGCTTATTGGCATGCAAAAAAAGTGCACGCTCAAATACTTGCATATAATTACAATCTTATTTGAAGTGTATTGTGTGAAGTTTTACTATGTAAGTATGAATATATGTATTATTTTGTATTATCTTCGGCTAATATTAATAAGTTGACCCTTTTCCTGTGTTTTGTGCAATATGTATGTACATATATACATAATATCCCCATTAATAAACATATCATTCCGTTTATATTAATAATTTAATGTGATATATTTATTTAATGTAGACCAGAGGCAATTACATAGGAAATTTATATAATTATTAGGAAATTAAAAGTAAAATTATAAAAAAAGTAATAAATTACATATTTTTGTCAAGGGTTTCTATGCGCTGCCATTTAACGGATGTGTGCTCTCGCAATGAACTTGCACGCACACTTGCATATGTTTGCAGTTATAATTACATGTATTCGTATTTACATATGTCTACAAATGCTTCTTATATTCGGCTGCTGTGTACATTTATTCGAAATTTTCAATATCTGTATATATTTTGGACAACAATTATTCGTACACCCTTTACTTCTGATATCATTGCTAAGTAATTTCATATATGTAGGTTTATTTAAAAAAAATATGTATTAAATAAAATGAAAAATTAACATTAAAAGCATATATTTTGCAAAAAAATTTAATCAAATTCATAATTGGAATAGGAAGAAACTTGAAAAAACATAAAAAAGTCGATTATTTGCGCACAAAAATTATTCGTACACTTTGCACATATGATGTTCTCCGGTAGTGTCTAACTGTAATAGTCAATTCTCTTGAATGCGCTTTGTTAACCTTGACGCTGAACATTAGTTTTTTTTTGGAATTTTTGTGGTTTGCATGTAAAAGTTGAGAAGAATTGTGATCGTTTTTCACAAAATGGGACGAAGTAAAAACATTTCTTTGGATATGCGCAAACATATTATAAAATTGTATTTAGAAAACTATTCTCTTCGCGATATTGGAATTATAATTGACAGAGCAAACTTTACTGTACAAAGTATAATCAACAAATATGTAAATACTGGTGAATTGAATGCAAATCATCAACAAGCTGGAAGGCCAAAAGTTTTAACACCACGTGAGAAACGTAATATGGTAGCCGCTGTTGTCCAAAACCCAAAAATAACCACTACAGCACTATCTGAAAACATCAAGGATGCTACCGACAAGAAAGTTTGCCCCCAAACCATTCGCAATTGTCTACTAGTGCTGGAAGAATGGAAGAATTGCACGTCGTAAGCCATACATTTCCAATGTAAATAAAAAAAGAGACCAGCATTTGCTAAACTGCACTTTAATGAACCCGATTCATTTCGGGAGAATGTTATTTTTAGTGACGAGTCAAAATATAATATTTTTGGGTACGATGGCCCTCCAAATGTCTGGCGAAAGGTGAATGAAGCTATGAAAGTGAAGAACATTATTCCTACCGTCAAGCATGGCGGATGGAATGTGATGGTTTGGGGGCGCATAGCTGCAGCTGGACCTGGCACGTTTACAAAAACATTTTGGAGGCCAATTTACATGCAAGTGCCTCAAAACTTGGGCTCGATCCAGATAAATTTGTTTTTTTTTGAACCGGACAATGATCCTAAACATTCGTCATATCTGGTTCAGGATTGGCTAATATATCACTGCAAGCAGCTTAAAACTCCGCCACAGTCACCAGATTTGAATCCCATAGAACATGTATGAAACATGCTGGAGCAAAACATTAGGAAACATAAAATTACTTCCAAGTATTCATTAAAAAGCGCATTAGCCACTGAATGGAAAAAAATGAGACTCTTGGAAGCCGTTATTAAGGCCAAAGGCGGCCCTGCAAAATAAAATAAAATGAAACAATTTTAGTTAGTTTTTGCATTAGAAATTCTTTAAATGTTACAAAGTGTACGAATATTTTTTTTTTTAGCAATGAAATAGAAGTAAAGGGTTTACGAATAATTGTTGGGCTAACTGTATGTCTACAAATGTGTTTCTAATATTCGGCTGCTGTGTATTATTAATTATGCCCTAATACCCCTCACCTAGAATTCCACCATGTGTCGCAACGTCCGTGTTTCTTATGCAGTCACTTTTTAGTGGATTTGACGCCTCTGTGTGTTGTATGCTCAGTGTTATAGAGCAGGGATGACCACGCCATGAACGCGAGTGCTCCGACGTCATTTGGCATTTAACCAGACATTTCCGATATATTATCTGCGTGCAGCAAAAAAAGGATCTGTACCAAGTTTCATCAAGATAGCTTTAAATTGAGACTATTTTGCGTAGAAACATACGGACAAGCGGACTAAACTCTATCGACTCGTATTGGCGTCCTGATCAAGAATATATATACTTTATGGATATGTTTTCTTCTATGCGTTGCAAACCTCTGGCCAAAATTATTATACCCTCTGCAAGGGGCAGTGAGAGATCGGTTGTGTTGGTTTTGTTTTCTTTTTTTGCTGTGAGCAGACCGCATTGGAAAACTGTGTTCAGGGTTATTTGTGAGCTTTGCTACGGAGTCTGTTTTGAACAGCTTATGCTGAATATCTTAAATTTATGGCTTGGCAACGCTAGTTAAATTTTAATAAGCAAACCTTTATATTTATGTTCATCTGCCAAGGAAATAGGCCCATTAAAACATTGAATTTGACGCAAACTTAAAATGTTTAGTTTTCCTTAGAAAAAAAAGCGCTTAAATATTATAATCTGTTGCAAATTAGAACTACGCTGTAACCGAAACGTTCTAATTTGCGAGCGACCACCGTATAATTTTATTTTTTAGTATAAATGCAAAATACAAAATTGCATGCGTGTTTGTATATCGTGTGTGCCGTTAAAACTAAGGTTGTGGAGTACAGATCAAAAATATGTATATTATATCCAAGCTGTGTATTATTAGTTAAGGAAACTTGCGTTTGTGTTGCTTTTTATAACCTAGTTTTTTTTTTTAAGGAAATTCCCGACATATACAAAAATTAATACTTTTATTGCTAAGATCAAGCGGTTGGGTCGGATTTGGATTTCTGTTGGGTTGTTAACTGTTCTTTTGTGTTCAGTTGAGTTTTTTTCTTCAGTGAAACTATTCGGATGGAGTGAGATCGCGTTCCAGTTCGTTTTCATTGAGTATTTGAGATAGGAGATCGTGTAATGGTTCGAGTAACTTTTTAGCGCCGGTATTCGTAAGATTCTTATAGTCAAACATATCATGATGACTGATGCTGCCGTCCCCCTGCACCAGCCCCTTGTCAATGGCAACGGTCTGCACACGACCCAATCCCTTTATCTGCTCCTTTACCAACTCATTGATATGCGCATTCTTCTCACGCAACGCATTCGGTTGCTGCCCTCGCGGCAGAAGTGACTGCAAAGGTTCAATTTGATTAAGAGTACAAAAAATATATATATATTATTGCTTTCGTTGTTTACCGGCAGCAGAATGTAGGCGCCGGGCAGCTTTTGTCGAATTTTTGTGACATTGGCGAGGAGTCCTTCGGCAACTTCCGCAGCACTGTTGCCCACATTGTTAGTGCCAACGTGCAAGACGACGATTTTCGGATTGACATTGTCGATCGCGCCGTTGTCGATGCGCCAGAGGACATGCTCGGTCCGATCGTCGCGTATGCTAAAATTGAGGCAGTGCAGCGGTGCAAAATACTGATTCCACGTATCCATGCCCTGCAGTGTCTCGAATATGCAATCCCCCAGGAAGATCACATCCGGATCCTTCTCTCGGCAATCGGATATAAATCGCCGGTGTATACTCTGCCAGCGCTTGTCTCCCTCAACATCCGGCACCGCCGTCGGCACAGCGCAGGGATTCATATTGTTTGTTGTTGGTCTTTCTGTGTTTGTAAGCGGCGTACGTTGTTGCAGGCCTGGATCTGAAATGAAATAAAAGTTTCTTAATTGGTTTTACAGCAGGCCGCACGGAGGCGGGTTGGAGACTGGGTCACCTTGGCTGTGAGTTACTTTAGGGAGGTCCTACAGCGAATATGTATATGAAAATAATTTTAACTAAAAGAATAATTGACAACAGAAAACAGCAGCGGTATTAGTGATGTGAATCTACAATAACCATCGCTTTCAAATATCGTCCACATTTATCGATAAGCAAGTCAAACGATACATCGAATAGATGTTGTTACTTAAATCTCATACATGGCTTTTGTATGTGATTTCAGTTGAAGGTAAAATTGTTAATTTTGTACAACATTCGATTTACAAATTGTGGTGCAAAATCTGTGATAAAATGTAGGTAAAAAAAGAACAAGAGGTGGGTTGATGCAAAACTACACCCCAGTTGCAAACATGTACTGATTGCAAAATTCGTATTTAGCCATAGTTTATGTAGTTACCAAAAGAATCATCGATACTTTTAGGTGATTGTTTTCCAGCCCTGGCCGCCGGGTGTCAGCCCAGGAGACGACGACGAACAAATTAGAGCTGAGGAAAAATTTTAGCGAACGTATAAGTTGTATGGCTAGCTGCATTTTAAATTAAATCTAGCACAATGGACGTGAACCTCAGCCTAGATGAAATAATTCAGCGTAAGCGTCCCTGGAACAACAACGATAAAGCAAAAAAAAAGTAAGTGTTAAAATTGTTAAAAAAGTGAAGACCAAAAATAAAAATGGCGCTGCATTGTTTGCATTTCTTGTTCTCACACAGTACACATAACCATGTTCAAATGAAGCCGCGCAAGCCAGAGAACAGACGTCCCTACGATGCACGCAATAAAATCATCCAAAAGACGCGTGCCAAAATTATCGATGCTCGCGACATTTTAAATCAGAATTTTCGCGACTCTGGCATCGATGCCCGGAATATGCTCATCGAGCGCAAAAAGGAGCGCATGCCAATGCCCCTCCCCCTGCCGTCCCATCACTCATCACGACAGCAATCTCGTTCAGTAGGGCGACGGGGGGGTGAAGTTGGTGTCCTGCACAAGGGTCGTTTTGGACAGCGGACGATTACTATGGGCGATGATATAGGGGCCGGCGTGGTGCAGGCACTGTGGATCCCCAAAGAAGACCTTGATACACCAAGACTACCGCCCCCACCAACAACAACTCATGGCGGCTACCAATCTGCTGGTAACTCATATAGCTCGAGTCGCCTCAATGCATCCGCCAAGACATTTGTGCCGCGCGGCTATATTGACTTTGACAACATGCAGCAGCTGGAAGATGGTAAGTGCAGCAGAAACCCTCATTTATGCCCTGTACCCCACATGTAATACAGAGGGTATTATAATTTTGGCCAGAAGTTTGCAATGCAAAGAAGGACACATTTCCGACCCCATAATATCTATCTGTCTGTCTATTTCTACGCAAACCCGTCTCTAAATTTTTGAATTATCTTGATGAAACTTGGTACAGATGCTTATTTTTACAGTACGCAGATAATATGTCGGAACTAGCTGGATTAGACCACTATAGCATATAGCTGCCATAGGAACGATAGGTAGAAAATTTTTGTTTTTTTTTTCAATAACTCGACCAAACATACCAGCTATGAGTTTTAGCATTATCTAAGCACGATTGGTTTCATCAAAATCCCAGATAGAAGCTCCCGAGCAAGACATACGTTCGTGATGTAATTCTGGTGAATCAGTAAAAGGATTTAAAAGCAAATCTTAGGTTTGTCTCGTCACAAGTTTCATATGTTTCTCTTTCTAAAGACATGTGGACTTCAAAGGCAAACGAGTGGTACCTAACGGCTACCTTTCACTTCACAAATTAACGAAAAAATAGTGCCAACAATCAGACATTCAGCAATATAGCAGACACCTAATGTTATTTTAAATGAATGGATCGAATGAAGGCAGTGCCATTGCTCACACCATTTAAAATACTTTTTGGGATTTTCCTAATTACACATTGAGCCCGTGCTCACTTTTTGAATTCCCGTTGCAATTGCGACCCGTTAGGGTAAGCATTAAAATGGAGCACCCCATTTAAATCGAAGTGCGTGACAAAAAAAATCGCAACATTGACAAAAAAAATAAAGCTCTTGTTCGTAAGTGTTTTAAGTAATTCAACAATATTATGATATAAATTAGTCGCATAGTGGTACTCTGTCATGTTTAAGTGTGGTGGAAAACGTTTTTCGACTGAGAAGCGGGACCTTATACTTAGGCTACGAAATCAGAGATAAGCCCATCAAAATTTCGAAACCAGTGTTGGATTCTCCTCGACAATGATAAGAAATGCTATTAATTATACAAATTAAGCTGAAAATCCTGGTGAGAGGCGCTATACTATTATTATGTGGAACCATAGATTCTTAAAAAATGATCAAAAGTCAACGTAAAAGACGACTTGCTGAAAATAATTTGAATGCGAGATTTCCGAGAAAAATACCCCATGCTGACGCAAGAATCAGATTTGGCATCTCTTGTTGGCCAGCCGAGCAGTGTCACAATGTGCAATATTTCTGTCCGGTGGCAGAGGCTCCAGGCAGTATGCTTAATGGTAATAGGGAGATGTTAAGAGATGTTAAGAAAAAACCCAAACTTACCAATTATAAGTTTTAGCATTATTTAAGCACGCTCACAAAATTTCATCAAAATTGGACCGTTATATCTTATAGCTGCCATGGGAACAATTTGTTGAAAAATTAGTCGTTGTATGAACAACTTTTTTGTTTCTCAAACTATCTTAACCAAACTCAGTAATTGCAAGTTTTATTATATTTTATATAGATTGGTTAGTCAAAATCGGACGACTATATCTTATAGCTGTCATAGGAACAATCGGTCTGAAATATTGATTTAGATAAGAAAATTCTTTAAAGGTAGCATTGTTATATTCTTTTTGTAGAAGCAAGAATGTTTCATTATATTAAGCAACTGCAAGGGCATACTCCTTTCGGAACACCGAAGGTAGCCTTTCCTTCTCGTTTTGATTTCTGTTGTGTCTCCTGTACCTGAATTGCTAAATCGCACCAAAAACAATCTGCAGCTGGTACAAAAAGAACAGACAATCAGGTACAGCGGCTCCTGAAGCACTTGTTCGCTTGTGCTTCTGTGTAACATTTTTAGCCCTTTTTAGTGAAATATACTTGCGACCTTTATCATAAAAATATTTTGTGATGTAAAATTATCCAAATTATGGAGTTTTTGGGTAATGATTGAGGGCTTATTCCGGTGGGAACCTGCAAAAATTTGTAGTGTATTTATACCTTGATTCCATTAAAAATGGGAAAAAGGGGTATTATGGTTTTGTGCAAAAGTATGTAACAGGCATAAGGAAGCAACTCCGACGCCATAAAGTATCTTGATCTGTATCAATAGCCGAGTCGACATAGCCATGTCCGTCTGTATGAACGCGTGTTTCTCAGAGACTACGAAAGCTAGAGACTTCATATTTTGAATATAAGTTCTCGTAGTAGCGGGACGATACAAGTTTATCATTTTTTTTCGATATCTTGTCCCGTTCAAAATTTATCGATAAATTTCGATTCCAGCCAAGTGTTTTTCGGGCATAACTTGAAAGTCATAAATCTCAATCGATATCTCAATCCTTTCAAAAGTTATTGATAAATTAAGATTCCAGAACAGTGTTTTTAAGGTATAGCCTAAAAGTTATAAGAGGTAGAGTCACCAAATTTTATTCATATATTCTCCTATAGCATACAGAGGTTAAATACATTTCACTTTTTGGATACCCCTCCCCGATCTCACGTAATTTTAGAGGTATGACCTTCGGATTTTACATAGTTGCACATTTATATGCCATCTTTGTGTCCTACAAATTTCATTACGATCAGACAATAAGCAAAGTTATTAACGATTCAATGTACCATAGTTTGGTGCCAAAGGAAGAAGAAGAAGCAAAGCAATTGCATGACGCGCGTAGCCAGCAGCTTGTGTTTGTATATGTGTGTGTGTGTTTCTATGTATGAATGCAGATAAAGAATTATGAATGTAAGAACTGGGTTCAGGGTATCTCCTAGTCGAGCACTCTCGACTAGAGCACTCTTACTTGTTTGTACTGAGCCCTGCACTATAGAATATAGTTTATTTTTGCGATCTTTTTGAAAATTTGAGACCATAAGAAGTATGTCAGATGGCTCTGAGTCATATGGTCAGTGGTTCAGGAGGACGGACTCATCTCGTCGTTCTTAAATGTCTCCTGCCAGCTAAATACATTTACAACCCTATATTTTACCCTGTTTACTAACTTCTAATGGTTAGACACAAATCTAGCTGGCTGCATTACTCGATTCCTTAACAACTCACACATGCTTATACTTGTGCTTATAGAGGAACTTGCGCGAGCAATGCATTTGGGCTGCGAGAGCCATCCACTGCACACCCACACACGCGTGACACGCTCCTTTGATGGCTTTGATCTGAATATGGACGGTGTGGAGATAACGTCGGCACCCAGCGAAAATATGGGATGCAATCCGTTTTCCATTTACGAGGCGGCGCGCAATCGTGTGGAGCGCCCGTCTATGCCGCTCCATGTTGATAATGGCGATGAGTTGTTCAAGCGTCGGCAGATCAATATGGTAGCTACCTCCAATTTGCCAGACTCGCTGCGTGCGCGTCTCTTTGGCGGCGAGCCAGATCGTCGCGTCTCCCATGGCATCTATGCCAATGAGAATGGCAGCGGGTCGTCCAAGACACATGTGTCCGGGCCAGTTTTGTCCTCGGTGTCCTTGCACCAGCGTCGGAGTCCACCGTCGTTGTCTATGCCGCTGCCACTGAGCGTGGTTAATAATAAGCCCGGCTATCGGCTGCTGGTGAGCAATTTGCATTCAAATGTTACTACGGCGGATATACGGGAGCTGTTCAGTGACATTGGACCCATGTATGATGCGCATGTGGTGCGCCCGGGCACTGCGGAGGTCATCTACAAGTCTTTGGAGCACGCGGAGATGGCTGTGGATGCCTATCATCAGCGCGAGTTTGATGGCCAGCCCATGCACTGTGTGCTGGTCAATCCACACTCATCCAATCGCAGCACTCATTCGGTCAAGTGAGTAATCAATTAGTCATTGTGTATACCGATAGTAACCGATATAACTTTGGCTTCTTATATGTTGCAGCTCTCGCACCGTTACCACAAACTCATCTGGAGTGGAGGTGGACATAGATGCGCTGCACTCGGTGCTGTTCCGGGATCGCTAGGCACAAACATACTGTCCAGACGCCACAATAATGCACTTAGGCAATTACTACATGAACGATTAACATATAGACAAACATGAATTATCTAAGCATCGATTCCGCATCTTCAACACTCACCATCTCTTAACACTTTTACTTCCTAAATTTTAAGCCTTAATTGATGTACAACCTTTTGTATGCGTTGGCCACACACAAATTAACCTGCGCCCTCTCAGTAAAAAAGTAGTCAAGTTAAAATAAAGTATTTTCCATATCTTCCCATTGCATTCAGTTTTGCTGTATTCATCATTCAACATACATAATTTCTAGTAGCTCTCCAGAGATTGTCTATACTACAGGCATCTTCAAACCAACAAAGTATAAACCTTGAGTTTTCCTGTTTATTTAACTATGTTAACTAAATCATTTATCAGAGAGTTAAGAAGATACCATTTTATAAGCAAAGGAAAAGATAATAAATCTGAATTATCATAGATATCCACTTGTGTTCAATCAACAAAAATATTTAATATTTCCAAGAATGAGTAAACTTTTTTGTATTGGTGTTTAGTGGTATATTTTGTATGTAAATAAATTAGTTTGTCCAGACTGATAATGCTAAAACCTATAATTGGTAATTTGGTCAAGTTATCTCAAAAATCAAACATTTTCGAACTATAGTTCTTATGGCAGCTATATGTTATAGTGGTCCGATCTGGCTGGTTCCGACATATTATCTGCGTGCACCAAAAAAAAAAACATCTGTACCAAGTTTCATCAAGATAGCTTTAAAATTGAGAGAATTGTTTGCGTAGAATAGGACGGACAGACGAACAAAGCTTTATCGACTCGTCTTGTCATCCGCATCAAGAATATACTTTATGGGGTCGGATATGTTTCCTTCTATGCGTTGCAAACTTCTGGCCAAAATTATAATACCCTCTGCAAGGTTATAATGAATAATAATAAACAAGTAATAGTGCTCTAGTCGAGAGTCCCGACTAGGATATACCCTCAACCAAGCCCTTACATTCATGAATAATTATTTATCTGCATTCATAAATAGAAACACACACATTCAAACACACGCTGCTAGCTGAGCGCTTCATGCAATTGCTTTGCTTCTTCTTATTCCATTAACCATACTATGTTAAATTTAATTGTAAAAAATTCCTTTGTTTATTGTCCGATCTGTGGGATCGGGAGAAGGTATCCAAAACGTAACATATTTTGTACTTTTTTTATGCTATACGAAAATATGCATACATATACAATTTGGTGCCCTTAGCTCTTATAACTTTCAAGTTATAGCCAAAAAAACATTGGTCTGGAATCGAAATTTAATAAAAAAAGGCCGCAATACGATAACTTATATTCCACACATGAAGTCTCTAGCTCTTAAAACTTTCATGTTATTCACAAAAAACACTGGTCTGGAATCGAAATTTAATAATTTAATAAAAAAGGCTCGTATTGACCCCGCAATACGTTAACTTATATTCCACACATGAAGTCTCTAGCTCCTAAAACTAAATCATTTATCAGAGAGTTAAGAAGATACCATTTTATAAGCAAAGGAAAAGATAATAAATCTGAATTATCATAGATATCCACTTGTGTTCAATCAACAAAAATATTTAATATTTCCAAGAATGAGTAAACTTTTTTGTATGGTTGTTTAGTGGTATATTTTGTATTTAACTAATTAGTTTGTCCAGACTGACTAATTAGAGACCGACTCACTGCACTGCTTGTAGCTACAATTTTAATTTTAGGTCGATAGTGTCAATAAAAGGAGAGTTCGGCCACCAAATGGGGGAAAATAGTAGATAGCTGTATTATGTAACTTTTTTGCTTCTTATCCTATCGGTTTTAAACTTATTTTCCAACATCTTTATTATAGATTCTAATCATACATTTGTATACTACAGTGTATTACCAAGTTTTTTCCGGGGCTAACGTTTTTTCTCAAATATTAACTATCATTACCACTTTTTAGTAGTTCAGAGTAATATACAATTATAATAAAGTTATCTGTGTAAAATAAACTACCGAACATAAATAGGAATAGGAAACGGGTTAAATTTTGGGATTTATCAGTTTGATTTTGTTTCTTGTTTAATGTTTATTACATAAAATGTACAGTAAATATTTTAAGATAGCATAAAATTAATTCATAATAATTAGGTAAAAAATAGAAGAAGAGTTAAGTCAGCAATTAAAGAGGTGCGCAACAAAAATCAAGAAGATTGTTGATTCTCCGGCGGCGACCAGCGGCTCAATTGTCCCGGATGCCAGTACCGTAGTTGGCGCCACCGGCGCGATTCAAGGCTTCGCGGAAGAGCTCAATATCCAGTTCAGCGTCAACGCCAGCCTGAAGCTCAACGGCAAAGTTCTGCAAGCAAACGATAATGATGTAAGGTTACTTTAGCTGCAAATGTGTCGCGGGGATGGAGTTACGTTTAGCACATCCTTGATGATTGCCTTGTCCGTTGACATTTTGGCGCGCTGTATGACGCCCACCTCCTGGCCAATCCACGTGAGGAAGATGAACTTCTTGCGCTTGGACATCTCGTCGCCCATCTGTATGCGTATGTAGCCGAAGGCGCGTTCGGAGTCGCCAAATTGCTCGCGGAACTGCTCGAAGCAATGCCCACGCCCATGCAGAATTATCTGCGCCCCATCGAATTTGAAGACCGCCCACTCGGTGTCTGTGAGATCGGAGCGTACATCGTCGTAGGCCTCCCTTATGGCGTCCTTATCCAGCGAGGTCGCCTGCGGCATCTGTAAGGCAGCACGCAAAAATGAGTTTCAGTTCTAAGCATTAGGTTGCACATGCACCCAGTAGAACTTTGTGGACATTTTTGAATTTTATTTTAATTTTCTTTTTATACGCGTTTTTGTGTTGTAAAGTAATCCGTGCCTGAATCAAAATATCTAGTGTTAAGATTGCGTAAATACATAAGTGATCGTAATAAAACTGTCAATATTTAAGAGAGTACATATATAGCCAAACCCGTCTATAAGTTAAAATGTAAATGTATGTACATACATTACTTTATATTTACTTACGCCTCAACAAGTTTCCAAAAAAAATCTTAATAAAGACAAAGAGTGTGATAAAGAGAGAGACACATATATAGTGAAATTACAGGGAGAAAACAGCTCTTAACATGAGTTTTCTCGGATATTATTCCTGACAACAATGGAATCAATCTACACTAGTATAATAAGGCGCTTTAAGGTGAACAAATAATTTTAAGTACCATCAATCTAATGGGCATAACAAAGGCAGCATTAATATATAACTATTTGCATATATTTGATGTCAACAACTTGTAGACACTTGTACAAGCATACAGTACATATCCACACACAGCAGCGATGGACACGCTTGTGCCTCGCGAGCCAGCGACATAGCAGTAAAATTCTCTCATAGGAGCTGTGAGCTGTTGGTTTCAGCAATTGCTCAAGTGCAAGGATATGCACATCGCTGTTAGTGCTAGACAGAGGTGCCAGCAGCAAGCAAATATAGCTAACGAAAATCCATGGACTACGAAAAAATTCATTTTCAACCACTCACATCACTTTTTGATGAAATTTTGTGAGCGTTCTTAAATAATGCTTAAACCTATAATTGGTAATTTGGTCAAGCTATCTTCTTATGGCAGCTATATGTTATAGTGGTCCGATCTGGCTGGCGACATATTATCTGCGTGCACCAAAAAAAAACATCTGTACCAAGTTTCATCAAGATAGCTTTAAAATTGAGAGAATTGTTTGCGTAGAATAGGACGGACAGACGAACAAAGCTTTATCGAATCGTCTTGTCATCCGCATCAATATACTTTATGGGGTCGGATATGTTTCCTTCTATGCGTTGCAAACTTCTGGCCAAAATTATAATACCCTCTGCAAGGTTATAATGAATAATAATAAACAAGTAATAGTGCTCTAGTCGAGAGTCCCGACTAGGATATACCCTCAACCAAGCCCTTACATTCATAAATAATTATTTATCTGCATTCATAAATAGAAACACACACATTCAAACACACGCTGCTAGCTGAGCGCTTCATGCAATTGCTTTGCTTCTTCTTATTCCATTAACCATACTATGTTAAATTTAATTGTAAAAAATTCCTTAGTTTATTGTCCGATCTGTGGGATCGGGAGAAGGTATCCAAAACGTAACATATTTTGTACTTTTTTATGCTATACGAAAATATGCATACATATACAATTTGGTGCCCTTAGCTCTTATAGTTATAGCCAAAAAACATTGGTCTGGAATCGAAATTTAATAAAAAAGGCCGCAATACGATAACTTATATTCCACACATGAAGTCTCTAGCTCCTAAAACTTTCATGTTATTCACAAAAAACACTGGTATAGAAATTTATCGATAACTTATAATCGCGACGAGATATCGAAAAAATATGATAAACTCCATTGACCCGGCACTACGAGAACCATTGCGCACGTTTACCAGGAAATATGCTCCTGATCAAGTATCACAAAAAAATTATGCTTGTGATAATATTCTTTTTCTGCCAACGCCGTTGAAAAACTATAGATTTTTTAAATGGCAGCTTAGAATCATCCCATCCTGATCCCATTAAAAATGGGAAAAAGGGTATCATGGTTTTGTGCAAAAGTATGTAACAGGCATAAGGAAGCATCTCCGACCATATAAAGTATATATATTCATGATCACTATCAATAGCCGAGTCGATCTAGCCATGTCCGTCTGTCTGTCCGTCTGACCGTCTGTCCGTCTGTATGAACGCCTGTTTCTCAGAGACTACAAAAGCTAGAGACTTCATATGTAAAATATAAGTTCTCGTAGTGCCGTTTCAATGCAAGTTTATAATTTTTTTTTTCGATATCTCAATCGTTTCAAAAGTTATCGATAAATTTCGATTCCAGACAAGTGTTTTTCGGGCATAACTTGAAAGTTATAAAAGCTTGTGACTTTATATTTGAATTTAAGTCATCGTACTACCGGATCGAAAAAAACTCATAATTTTTTTCGATATCTCAACCCGTTCCAAAGTTATCGGTAAATTAAGATTCCAGAACAGTGTTTTTAAAGTATGGCTTAGAAGTTATAAGAGGTAGAGGCACCAAATTTGGTATGTATATTCTCCTATAGCATACAGAGGTTAAATACATTTCACTGTTTGGATACCTCCCCCCGTACGTAGTTTTAGAGGTATGACCTTCGGACCTTTTACATAGTCTCACATTTATATGCCATATTTATGTCCTACAAATGTCATTACGATCGGACAATAAACAAAAAAGTTATTTACGATTCAATGTACCATAGTTTGGCACCAAAGGAAGAAGAAGAAGCAAAGCAATTGTATGACACACGCAGCCGGCAGCCAGCAGCTTGTGATTGTATGTGTTTTAATGTATGAATGCAGATAAAGAATTATGAATGTAAGAACTGAGTTCAGGGTATCTCATAGTCGGGCACTCTCGACTAGAGCACTCTTACTTGTTTACTTTATGCAGCTAATAATTTAAAAATTTTCTAATTGTTATTAATTAACTCAAATACATTCCAGTTGTATTTTCGTTTTAATTCAATTTCGCTTGCTTATCTACGAATAGAAATGATCGATTGATTTATATCCTTTCGACAAAAATTGCTGATAATAGCGAAATCACATCAAAGTAGCGTACTTTTTATACACTTGCAGGAGGTATTATAATTTTGGCCACAAATTTGCAACGCATAGAACATTAAGTATATATATTCTTGATCACGACGACAAGACAAGTCGATATACATAGCTATGTCCGTCTATCCGTGCGTACAGATGCACGCAGATAATATGTCGGAACCAGCCGGATCGAACCACTATAGCATATAACTGCCATAGGAACGATCGGTCGAAAAATTTTGTTTTTTAAGATAGCTCGACCAAACTTTGCAATTATAAGTAATAGCATTAAAAAAGCACGCTCACAAAATTTCATAAAAATCGGATAAGTATATCTTATAGCTGCCATAGGAACAATTTGTTGAAAAATGTGTCGATGTTTTAATAATATTTTGGATTATCAAGCTATCTTATCCAAACTTAGTAATTGCAAGTTTTATTATACTTTTGGTTGAATTTGGTCCAAATCGGACGAACCAAACAATAACAATAAGTATGCCTTTTTCACTATTTTACCTCTAAAACAAGTAAGAGTGCTCTAGTCGAGAGTGCCCGACTAGGATATACCCTGATCCAAGGTCTTACATTCATTGAAGTTATTTATCTGCATTCATACATATAAACACACACACACATATACAAACAAAAGCTGCTGGCTACGCTCGTCATACATTTGCTTTGCTTCTTCTTCTTCCTTTGGCCCCAAACTATGTTACATTGAATCGTTAATAACTTCTTTGTTTATTTTCCGATCGTAATGAAATTTGTAGGACACAAGGATGGCATATAAATGTGAGACAATGTAAAATCCGAAGGTCATACCTCTTAAAATACGTTTTCGATTTCTTGGAGATTGGGGAGGGGTATCCAAAAAGTGAAATGCTTTTAACCTCTGTATGCTATTGGAGAGTATATGAACCAAATTTGTTGACTCTACGTCTTATAACTTTTAAGCTATACCTTAAAAACACTGTTTTGGAAACTTCATTTATCGATAACTTTTGAAAGGATTGAGATATTGAAAAAAAATGATTAGTTTGTATAAAACCGGCAGTACAGTAACTTAAACTCAAATATAAAGTTTCTAGCTTTTATGACTTTCAAGTTATGCCCGAAAAACACTTGTCTGAAATCGATATTTATCGATAGCTTTTGAACGGGATGAGATATCGAAAAAAAATGATAAACTTGTATTGACCCGGCACTACGAGAACTTATATTTCAAATATGAAGTCTCTGAGAAACAGGCGTTCATACAGACGGACGGCCAGACGGACAGACGGTCAGACGGACAGACAGACGGACATGCCTATATCGGCTCGGCTATTAATACTGATCAAGAATATATATACTTTATGGGGCCGGAGATGCTTCCTTATGCCTGTTACATACATTTGCACAAAACCATTATACCCCTTTTTCCCATTTTTAATGGGATCAGGGTATAAACAGGTGCAAAAACGGTCAGCTGGAACTAAAGGAATAATCAAAGAACCTATGTTGAAAATATGGCAATAATAATAAATTATAATTTTTTTTTTTATTTTCCATCAAAGTTGAGAAATAGTGAAAAAATGGATAGTTGATAAATATCGATTTACCTGGCCAAACGCAAAGCAAACAGTACAATTAAAATTAAAAATAATGACGATATGTTTCCTAGTTTTTGAGATATTGTATCTGAAAGTCGACCAAATTACATTAAAATTGTGTTGTTTTGTAGCACTGAAAATCAGGCAACTTTGACTATATCTTCTAAACCTAATATCTGCTTGAATTAACGATAGCATATTTGAAATTGTTGGAAAATTTCCTATAAAATAGGTTCATTCAATATTTTTTAGGGGCACATGAAACTTTTGATTTTTGCAACCTAACTTGTTCTACGAGCGCCACTGTGCGTCGCGACGTCTGAAATATTGATTTAAATAAGAAAATTAATTTTGTATAAGCAAGAGTGTTTCATTGATTGAATTGACTGCAAGTCCTTTTTTTCTCGCCTTTTATACCCTGCACCCATTAAAATTAGGGAAAAGGGTATCATGAAGTTGTGCATAAGTATATTACAGACATAAGAAAGCATTTCCAAGCATCCTATACTTTATGGGGTTGGATATGTTTCCTTCCATGCGTTGCAAACTTCTGGCCAAATTATAATACCCTCTTATATAAATACCAAACGCTATAAAAACAAATAAAAACGCTTTTATATTATAATTTGTATTCTAATTGCATTGAAAACGTAAATTTTAATTACTGGTTAGAAGGTTCAAATTTCCGAGCGACCATTGTACTGAGAATGATATAATAATAACAATGCACTTTATTTTGAGATGACAAATCAAATGAAAGTCAAGCACAGTTTATTCTTGAACTCAATGCGCAAGCAAACCAAGAGCTCTTTCTGATTAAGTTTTGAGTCATGACCATTCGATAGCTACTTAGTATTGTACGTAATTGAGCTGCAGCTGGTTGATTGTGTATGTGTGTTGTGAGTTTGAGTCACAAAGAATCAAACGGAACTGCAAGTGACTCATACCACTAAGCATGCAAAACATTGAGGCTTCAAATCGACTAAAAAGTTTCTGCACTCGAAACACGATGGATTGGATCCCATACCAGCTTCGTGTGCTGCGACTGCGGCACGAAGGCAAAGCGCAGAAGGCAAAGCGCAGAAGGCAAGCAACATCATTCGATCGGATCCCACGCATGTACATATGTATGTGCTTCTGTATAATCGCAGAATAGGCAGCTTAGCCAGCGGACAATCTCAATTCGTCGTGCTTCTTTCTCTTCGAAATGACGGGTATAAGGGCATAATTGATATGTTTGCAACACTACTTTGCAATTAACAATAAAGATACATATATTCATTGTTATTTATTTGAACTGATTTCAGTAAGGCTCCTTGACTCCTTTAATCCCTCCTCATACCGACCACTGTGTATGCTGGATACTATGGGCAAAATATTCGAGCGGATTCTTGGCAACCGTCTTGAGATAGAGCTTGCTGAAGTTAACGGCCTTTCGGATCAACACTACGGTTTCCGAAAACACCGCAGCACAACTGATGCCATCAACGCGGTCATAAAGATAGCGCGAGGAACAATCCAAGGCACGAGATGGGCAGGAGGCACCGAACAATATTGTCTTGTCTTCACCTTAGACGTAAAAAACGCGTTCAACTCTGCGAACTGGACACGAATACTAGAAGCCCTCTGCACGAGACGGATCTCCCAACATCTCATCCAATTAATAGACAGCTATTTTCGAGACAGAGTGCTACCACTAAGCATACAACTCATAGAGGCGTCAAATCGACTAAAAAGTGGTTGCATAAAATTCTTGCACTGGACGATCCCAAGCAGCTTCGTGTGCTGCGACTGCGACACGAAGGCAAAGCGTAGCATTCAGGCAGTGAATATTCTTCTGGCGATCAGCGGCACACAGCGCCGAACTCATTACTTGCTCTGGCTTCGCTGCCGCAACATCTATTTCGACGCTCCGAAACGCTTGCATATATGCAAATTAGCAGCAACACATATACATATATTCAATCACAAGAAGACATGCGGCCATTACTGTGAATTTCCGGCGTTGCCTCTTTTCTGTAGTCGTTCGGGGCGGGGGTTGCAATAGTTCTATGAGGCAGCCAGTGGCCGAAATTTGGATTTTAGACGCACACAAACATACCCAACACACGTTTAGCCGAGCAGGTCTGGGCTCAGTAGTGGACCTGACGTTTGTGAGCACCTAGAGCACCGGGCTCGGCGACGTTACCAGCGCTCACGCGGGACGCTCGCGTTCATTGGACGGCAATATTCCTCGCATGCTGGAGGACTCTGAAGTACGCAATCAGAGAAAGTCTGCGCAAATGCTTTTTGGAGCTCTGTGACACGGCTGACCACGACCCGTGGGGCAACGCCTACAGAATTGTGATCAAACGTTTCAACGCCTACGCACGTGCCCAACCCACAGATCCCTCGACGCGCAGAGCCATCGTCGAGCATTTGTTTCCCTACAGGATAGAGAGGACAGCAACGCTTTGCCAGCGGAGGCTACACTAGCACCCTTGGACGAGGTCACTGCGGAAGAGGTTCTCGTAGCCGCGAGTAGGACGAATGTGAGCAAATCGCCCGGCCCTGATGGCATCCCAAACCGAGCTTTGCGACTAGCCCTGTCGCTCCATCCGGAAGCATTCGCGATGCTCTTCAACAAATGCCTTCGCGAAGGAGTGTTCCCTGAGCGCTGGGAGGTCCAACGCCTCGTGTTGCTACCGAAGCCCGGAAAACCGCTAGACGAACCATCATAATATCGTCCGATTTGCCTCATCGATTCTGCCGGCAAGACACTGGAATCACTCATATGCGCTCGACTGGAGAGAGCCATATCTGCGTCTGGCGGCTTATCACCGCAGCAGTACGGCTTCCGGAATGAAAGATCCACCCTAGACGCAATTGGCAGAGTTAAGGATATAGCCGAAAGCGCAATTGCTGGAATTAGATGGAAAGGTGGCTCCAAGGAATACTGCCTGATAGCTACGATCGACGTGAAGAATGCGTCAAAACTGCGCGGTGGAGCTACATCATGGAAGCCCTAGTAGCTTTGAGTATACCTGCTTACCTTCTTCGCAACGTACGCAGTGATTGGAGGAGTACCACAAGGCTCAGTACTTGGCCCAATACTGTGGAACGCGATGTACGACGGCATATTCCGCTTAACCCTGCCAGACGGTGTCCAAGCGGTGGGTTTCGCAGACGACGCACAGTGGCGCCATTTGAGTTTTTTCGTTCTTAAAATCATAACTTCTGAATCAAATAAGATAATCGATCAATTTAAAAAGCATATGATAGATAATTGATCAACCTATAAAATGAGCGTTTGAAAATAAATCTGCGATGTTTAGGGTAAGCAAAGTTGAAATTTCTGGAAAAATCAATTTTAAGGGAAGTAAAAAATATATATTTTTAATTTATTGATTTATTATGTTTTGTTTGACAGACTTTTATGATTTAAAACTAATATTACAAACATTTAAAAAAAAAAATTCATTTTTAAATGTTAACTTAAATTTTTTGTAAAATATTGCTCACAATCTATTACAGAAGGTATATCTTAAAGACTAATCATTTCTGAACTATAAATGTTTCTAACTCTTTTCGTGACTTTACATGCCGCAGTGATGAAATAAGTGGATCGGAAGATGCTGCTAACATGTTGAAGAGGTCCTCATTCTGTCTCACCCTTCATGCTTTGAAAGTGTTTAGCAATCTGTATTTTTATAAAATTTATTTAGGGACCCCTGTGCTTCTTCAGAAAGCTCTCCAATTGGCAAAGTCTGATATTTAATTATATATTTGGCATGCGCCAATATTTTATGGAGTGATGCAGTTTTTGAAGCATATTCTCCATATTTTGCAGAATTAACTTTTTCCTCGCAGTTTAAAACATTTAAGATCGTTCCCAATCTCTGAACAATTTGAATGTTTATCCCAGTAATTTGAGTCACAGCCTCATAATTTTCAAAAAATCTCCTCGAAGTGTTCCCATTGTTTGAGTTTCCCTATCCGTACTTGGGGCAGTCTACTTTAAGTCCAACTTGTTTGAAAAACGCATCTTGTATTCGCTTCTTTCTGATATTTTCCTTATCTTTGTTTGATGTGTTTTCATCAAAGTGTTCCTCCTCTTGTGGAAGCGTATACGCTAATTATAACAAGAACTCCATACATCTTATTCTTGCGTGTAATGGTGAGATCCCGAATTCATAATTCTCTTCATTTGAAGAATCGTTTAAATTGTTGAAGTTCTTTTGCGTCTTTTTGCAAATTGGGCATGACAAAGTTGATGTTGTGTTTGTTAGTTCGCTAACGACTTTTCCGTCAACCATGGTCGAACGAACGAAACAATAACAATAAGAATGGGTTTTCACGGTTATATTTTATAAATTGACCAGAAATGCATGCAACACATTTTTGGAACTATGTCTTTTTTCACTATTTTACGTCTAAAAAAAGGGGCAAAAACGGGCAGCTGGAACTTTTTGCATTAGATAAAGGAATAATCAAAGAACCTATTTTGAAAATATGGCAATAATAATAAATTATAATTTTTTTTTATTTTCCATCAAAGTTGAGAAATAGTGAAAAAATGGATAATTGATAAATATCGATTTACCTAGCCAAACGCTAAGCAAACAGTACAATTATTATTATTTTTTAATAAATATATCTATCAATAGAATTAAAAATAATGACGATATGCTCCCTAGTTTTTGAGATATTGTATCTGAAAGTCGACCAAATTACAATAAAATTGTGTTCTTTTTGTAACACTGAAACTCAGGCAACTTTGAAGGGCTATATCTTCTAAGCCAAATATATGGTTGTATTAAGGATAGCAGATTTGAAACCGTTGGAAAATTTCCTTTAAAAAAGGTTCATTCAATATTTTTTAGGGGCACATGAAATTTTTGATTTTTGCAACCTCACTTGTTCTACGGGTGCCACTGTGCGACGTGGCGATTGTCGTTGTGGCCAAGGAGCTTCATACCACCGAGCTATTATGCGACCAAGCTATCGCGAAGATTGGACTGGAGCTTGCTCCCCAAAAAACCGAGGAGCTGCTGATCAGCAGCCGGAAGGTCGTAGAGACGGCCACCATCACAGTGGCCAACACCAGGATCTGCTCCAAGAGGTCGTCAATTATCTGGGAGTAATGGTGGACACAAGGCTCAGCTTCCGTGAACATCTGGCGCATGCCAACAACAAAGCAGCAGCAACCAACCGAGCCTTGTCCCGAATAATGCCGAACACTCGGGGACCAAAGCAGTGGAAGAGAGTGTTTCTAACCAGCGTCACCAGGGCAGCTATGCTGTATGCGACACCGATATGGCAATCCGCCGTCCACTCGGCTAGTTACAGCCGCGGGTTGGTAGCCACACCTCGCCTAGGGGCGATCAGGATCTGCAGCGGCTTCAGAACCATATATGATGAAACTGCCCTGGTAATAGCCGGCGTGGCCCCCCTCGCAGATTTGGCTGCGCAAAAAGCCGACTTGTACAAGGAGGCACATGGCCGCGACTGCCCGGCCTCTTTCAAGAAGGCAGCGCGCAATGATGACCGAACTACGCAGGGTGGAACGGGAAAGAAGAGGACTGGTGGAGTAGGAGGCGCGACGGCTCCCGCGAAGCAATGCCTGACGGCCGTACTGCGGGAATCTTGTTCCAAATCTCAGCAAGCCAGCAACACATTTCTACATTCTACAGCCTAACATATACATAAGTTGCAAAAAACGAATATATAAACAAGTAAGAGTGCTCTAGTCGAGAGTGCCCGACTAGGATATACCCTGATCCAAGGTCTTACATTCATTGAAGTTATTTATCTGCATTCATACATAGAAACACACACACATATACAAACAAAAGCTGCTGGCTACGCGCGTCATACATTTGCTTTGCTTCTTCTTCTTCCTTTGGCCCCAAACTATGTTATATTGAATCGTTAATAACTTCTTTGTTTTTTGTCCGATCGTAATGAAATTTGTAGGACACAAAGATGGCTTATAAATGTGCAACTATGTAAAATCCGACGATTATACCTTTAAAACTACGTATTTTTCAATTTCTGTGAGATTGGAGAGGGGTATCCAAAAAGTGAAATGCATTTAACCTCTGTATGCTATTGGAGAGTATATGTACTAAATTTGGTAACTCTACGTCTTATAACTTTTAAGCTATACCTTAAAAACGTTGTTTTGGAAACTTAATTTATCGATAACTTTTAAAAGAATTAAGATATTGAAAAAAAAATAATAAGTTTGTTTAGAGCCGGCAGTACAGTAACTTAAGCTCAGATATAAAGTTTCTAGCTTTTATGACTTTCAAGTTATGCCCGAAAAACACTTGTCTGAAATCGATATTTATCGATAACTTTTGAACGGGATGAGATATCGGACAAAAATTATAGACTTGTATTGACCCGTCACTACGAGAACTTATATTTCAAATATGAAGCCTCTAGCTTTTGAAGTCTCTGAGAAACAGGCGTTCATACAGACTGACGGACAGACGGACAGACAGACGGACATGGCTATATCGACTCGGCTATTGATACTGATCAAGAATATATATACTTTATGGGGTCGGAGATGCTTCCTTATGCCTGTTACATACTTTTGCACAAAACCATTATACCCCTTTTTCCCATTTTTAATGGGATCAGGGTGTAAAAAAAACTAGTCGGCTTTGCGGATGATTTGGCATTAGTAGTGGTTGCCAAACATGTACACGACGTGGAGGCGGCGGCAAACGATTCTTTCAAAGTGATAAGCAACTGGCTAGAAACAGCTGGCCTGGAATTAGCACACCATAAGACGGAAGCAGTTCTCATCACAAGTAGGAAAGTCTTAGAGTACATGACTATCCAAGTGGGTACAGCATCCATTAAATCGAAGTCGACCATTAAATATCTGGGAGTCATGCTAGACAATAGGCTAAACTACCGTTGCCATATCGACTACGCTAGTGAAAAGGCATCGCGCATGCAATCTGCGCCCTCACGAATGCTACCAAATCTCGGAGGACCTAGAGCTGGAAGGCGACTTCTTCTTGCCAGAGTAGTCGCATCTGTACTTATGTACGCAGCCCCAGTATGGTCCGGGGCCCTGAAAACCAAGGAGGTAAACCGGAAGCTGTCAGCTCCCTATCGACTTAGTGCCCTCCGCGTCATATCGGGATTTCGTACAGTCTCGGACGACGCGGCACTGGTACCGGCCAATATGATGCCGGTTGACATACTGGCGACTGAGATGGAGGCGGTTTACTCAAGGTGAAAGGCAGCGGGAGACGCAACAGCAGTGGGTATTAAAGCTATCCGAAAGGAGGAAAAGCAAAAATCGTTGGCCACCTGGATGGACGCACGTACTTATCCCGAGGCTGAAGGAGTGGACTGCAAGGCGTATAGGATAAATCAACTATCATCTTTCTCAATTCATGACAAACCATGGAGGATACAGAAAATACCTATACAGGTTTAAGCATGAACGAAGTCCCCTATGTCCGGTATGCACGGATCGGAAGGAGAACGCGGAACATGTTCTGTATCAATGCCCAAGGTACAGACAACTGGTTGGAACTATCCCGCCCCCAGAGGGATTGATCGCCCACATGATGGAAGGACAGGATAAATGGGTAGGGATCAGCCGGCTCATAATAGGCATCCAGAGCGACCTGAGAAGATGCGAAAGAGCTAGGCTAGAAGAGGAGAGTGCCTAAATAGGCAACCTTCCCCAGCGACGTACTACCTAACGGTTTTTCCGCGGGGAGCTAGGTGTGTTTAATATGAGGGATGTGTTTAGTACGTATGCATGGACGTTGTCCATCTAGCTTTTGTAATTTCTGAGAAACGCGCGTTCATACAGACTTTTACCTACTTTTGTTATAAATATATATATATATATATTCTTGATCACTATCAATAGCCGAGTCGATTTAGCCCTCTCCGTCCGTCTTTCCGTCTGTATGAACGCACGTTTCTCATAGACTACAAAATGTAGAGACTTGAAATTTAAGTTCTCGTAGTGCCGGGACGAGACCAGTTTATCATTTGTTTCGATATCTCATCCCGTTCATAAGTTATCGATAAATGATGATTCCAGAACAGTGTTTTTTAGGTATAGCTTAAAGGTTGTAAAAGTTAGAAGCACCAAATTTAGTATGTATATTCCCCTATAGTATACAGAGGTAACACATTTTTCACTTTTTTAATACTTCCCCCAAGCTCCCAGAAATCGAAAAATACGTATTTTTAGAGGTATGACCTTCGGATTTTACATTTGTATGCCATCTTTATGTCCTACAAATTTCATTACGATTGGACAATAAACAAAGAAGGTGTTTACGATTAAATATAACATAGTTTGGGGCCAATGGAAGAGGAAGAAGCAACGCAAATGCATGACGCGCGCAGCCAGCAGCTTGCTTTTGTATGTGTGTGTGTGTGATTCTATGTATGAATGCAGATAAAGAGTTATGAATGTAAGAACTGGGTTCAGGGTATCTCCTAGTCGGGCAATCTCGACTAGATCACCTTTACTTGTTTACATTTATTTATTTATTGAGCTTTCATCCTAGTGCAACAAGCTAAAGCGAATTAATTATGGCACTAGTCACTAACACATTCATATGTTTTAATTATAATTTTTCTAGATTTGTCTTGGTATCATCCAAACATTTAATTAATTATAATTTGGATTTCTTATTTTTTATGTCAATTACATGTTATTTTATGCTTGTTAGTTTGGTTTTTAGATTTTAGTTAGTTTCCTGTAGGTGTGCTTTACGTTTTATTTTAAATTGCGCGGCGCTACTAATAGTTTTTAGAGCATGTGGATGTTGATTCCAGATGCGAGCAGCATGAATGAAGAAGTTTCTTTCAGAGCTAAGAATTTTGTGTTTTATGTATACAATATTGTTTGTTCTTGCAGATGTTGAAAAACGAAGTCTTTCATGCAAATATGCAGGCTCTTTCGTGAAAAGTATTTTGTGCAAAAATGTATGGTTCTGAATTCATCCAATCCAGACCAAACACATATCGCGCTATGTTATTGTAACAGACATTCATTTTTGCTTACTAACGACATCACAGTTACACTTCTACCCCATACATGAGAATAGGCATAAAGACATGTCTTTGCAAGTAAAAAATTATGAGTTGAAGACAATGTACTTAGTAGCCCGTAAGTTTTACCGACAGCTTTAATTATATGTGTGTTCCACGTAAGGGTTTGATTAAAAGTAAATTCCAAGTTATTTGCCTGCTCAGTGTAGCTAATCGGGATGTCATTTATCGTTAGGCATTCTAGCTGAGTAATGTTAGTGTTCCTTTTAAATATAACTAGACATTTAGATTTGGCTTGATTGAGACCAAGTCCATTATTTTTTGCCCAAACATTTATTTTACTCAACTCTCGGTTACATACATCTACACATTCATTAATATACATAACGGACGACTGACATATAATTGGACATCATCAGCATACATATGGACATTACACTCAGACACAACATCATAACGGCCCAAGGGCTGATCCTTGCGGAACACCACGCTTAAGAACAGGGGACGAACATTTATTTGACGAAACCACGGATTGATATCTATTAACTAGGTATGATGACAAGAGCTTGACTGCTGTACTTGAGAAAATATATAGATTGCGAAGCTTAGTGCATAGTATGTTGTGGTCAACTGTGTCAAAAGCTTTACTATAATCAAGTAGTGTCAAGAACGTTACATAATTATTGTCCATCTGTTGTCGAATGTCTATGCTTATGTTAAAAATAGCTGTAGTACAGCTCCTACTTTTTCTAAAGCCGGATTGCTTTTCATTTAAATATGCAAATATTTGTTATTTTGTGCTGCCATTAAATTTTCAAATGCTTTAGACAAGTATGGTAAAATAGAAATTGGTCTGTATTCACAGCTATTTGACTTAGGTATTGGAATGATTTAAGCTTCTTTTCATTTATCAGGGAAAGAAGACAAAGAAAGTAATATGTGTAATAAAATAAACAATTTTTGGAAACAAAATTTTTAGAAATTTTGGGCTTAGGTCATCGATAGCAATAGCATAAGACTTAATTATACAAATACACTCAAGAACATCACAAGGACTGACACATATAAAATTAAAACTATAATCACAGTTTCTATAAGGTACAGAATTTAGGTAAATGTTGTGTAGGTTCAGATAAAGCTACTTGTGTAAAGTTAAGGTTAATATCATCAACGTCTAATTCGTCTTTAAGCACCGATTTCTGTTTTCCTTATCTTATATTTATAAGTTTTGTCCATGGTTTTTTGTATGTATTGCACTATTAAATTTTGAGGCGTAATAGTTACTTTTGGTAAAATTTATAAGTTTGGTCGCTAATTCTCTTAACAGTCTATACTTGCGAAAATGGATATCAGTTATGTACCGTTTCCATTTTCTAAATGAATAATTATCGTTGTTAAACCAATGATTTTCAGTATACTTGATTCTCTTCTTTTTGAGTGGAATAAAGCGATTATAGAGAAGAATGATATTTGTCTGCAGAAGTTTAAGTTGGCAATTAACTGATGGGAGGAGGTATATATTGTTCCAATTTAGTAAGTTAAAGTCAGTATTAAGCCTGTCATTATCAATATTTTTGTAGTCACGATATTCTATATTTAGGTCATTGTAATCTAATCAAATTCCATAGGTCAGGAATATAAGGCCATGTTTAGAATAAGCTGGGACCAGAGACCGTAACGGTTATGAGTTTAACTCATAGAAATCATTTTTTACGGTTATTTTCTAATTTTTATGATAAAAATAATAGTTATTTTTGATGTACATTTTTTTTCTCAAAAATAACTATTATTTTTGATTTTTATTTTTTAAGTCTTTGAATAACGGTTATAAACGATTTTTTTGTTTAAAAGTCGTTTAAAGACTTATATAAAAATTACTCAATGACTTTTATTTTTGATACATCAATATAAAAGTCTTTTTCGCATATCTTCAATACTATAGTAGATAGAAGCATCAAATTTTGTATACATTTTCTCCTTACACCAACAAATGTCGTCAAACTTCAACCTTCCCCCCCACCCCATGACTCCCATCCCCCCACCCAGCTTAACAACTTTTCCTACTAACCATTCAAAAAAATTGTTTTTTTTTAATGGTAAATTAATATTACTTTTTAAGGAAAATATTTTATTTATTCATATTGAGCAATAAATTTTTTTGCATATTTTCCGCAGCTAAGTTGGATTGCAAATCGGTTAGTACCAACTTGACCGAAAACGCCCTTTCCACAGAAACACGGGGACACTCTCTATGACCTTGGCCAGTTGGTACAAATGTGTATATGAATATTTCTTTTCCTCCTAATACTTCATCACATCCACATTTATGTTCAGCGGCTTTGGATTGTAGTCCATGATTTCGTTCATGGCAATCTTCAGATCTTCGTCATCCGACGCTTCATCATTGGAGTCCACCGCTATTGTATTAAGGAACGCGCTTAGCAATGAGCACGTGCTTTCGCCTTCGGGCTGCTGGAGCATGCGCTCTGACTAGGCACGCTTTGCGAAGACTTTTGCTGGCATGTCTGTAATGGAAAATTATCAATAATTATATTGGATTATTAAGTGTCTTAATGGGAATATATGTACTTTTTCAGTAACGCTATACACTTGTCGAATTAAACGTTTTAAATGATTTCGTGCCATCATTATTTTTATTGGATTAGACAGCAGAAGCCTACGAAGCCTTGGGTCCAACTATACTGAAGCTATTACAACTTCATTGTCCAGTAAAATATTTTCCCTATTTTGCAAGCACTGCACAAGCGTTTTGCTTTCAGCACTCGTCATGGCCTTAACTGTAAGCTTCATTTCAAGCCACAATTTGTAAAAATCGCTGAAATATAGCTGTTCTTCTTGCAATTTTTTTGTAGCAACGTGAACAGGCTCGAGCACGGTCACCAGGGTACTTATTTCCTCCCACTCTGCTGCTGTCAAGTTCTGCTTTTCCAAATGCAGTTCGCAGAACGACTTCAAGCTACTAAGCTTGAGCTCCATCTTGTTGGTGTGTCAACTTCTGCATTTGGAAGACTCTGGCTTGATAATGAATACCTGAAAGGAGAGAAATTTAATTTTGAATATAATATTCACAATTATATAATCCTCACCTATTAGACGGACATCTCAGAATTTTCGCCAAACCTCGAGCTTTTTCAAGCACTGCCTTTGCATTATGATCTTTAAAAAAATCTTTTACAGCAAGCTGCAGAGTGTGTGCGGCACATTTAATGGATTTTATATCCCACAGTTTTATATCAGTTACGATGTCGTCGAAGTCAACTGCGTTGGGTCCAGAACAGCTCGGAATGGAATCGTCCTCTTCGTTTAAATTTTCCACAGCTTTCAGCATATTTCTGCCGTTGTCCGACGTTACGCAATAAATTTGTTTTTTTTTGAGATTTCGACCTCATCTATTTCCTGCCATAAGTTAACCGCCGTATGCCGTTTGGTGACCTCAATCATGGCAAGGGTTACAATGTGCAGTTTTTTATCTTTATAGAACTGCGTGTTCAGTCCTAAAATGCTGCGATTGAGTATAGTGGCGGCATCAATTTTCAAGGAAAGCATTCTATTCTTTAAAGAGGAGCGAATGGAAACCTTCATGGTATCGAACTCTTCAGAAATTAGGCTCGTCACATTCTTTGAGTTTATCGGGCTCATATTCAAGCCTTTAAAAATTTGATCCGTCAAGATTTGGAACGGTTTGGAATCCAAAAGTGCAAATGGTACTTTTTCATGAGTGACCAACTGCACACAAGCCGTTTTAACCTCCTCCTCGCCAATATGCACTGTAATTTTTTTCTTTTTTTCAGGCACTTTGCTATCGAAATTGAGCTCGCTCCAATGTTCAATATGCTTCAGTTTCAAATGGCGTTCCAGATTGGTTATGTAGTTTCCTTGCATAACGACGTTGCATATGTTGCACCGCATTTGGTTTTCTTGCAAAACCGTGGTGAAAAAGTTTCGCACTATCTGTGTTTGCTTACGTCCCATTTATGTTTTTTCACTTTTTGTTTCTGAACTATTCACAATTTATTTTTGCTTGCACCTTCAAACATCCAAGGTCAACGGTTGACGACATTTGTTGGTGTAAGGAGAAAATGTATACAAAATTTGATGCTTCTATCTACTATAGTATTGAAGATATGCGAAAAAGACTTTTATATTGATGTATCAAAAATAAAAGTCTTTGAGTGATTTTTATACCCTGATCCCATTAAAAATGGGAAAAAGGGGTATAATGGTGTTGTGCAAATGTATGTAACAGGCATAAGGAAGCATCTCCGGCCCCATAAAGTATATATATTCTTGATCAGTATTAATAGCCGAGTCGATATAGCCATGTCCGTCTGTCCGTCCGTCCGTCTGTCCGTCCGTCTGTCAGTCTGTATGAACGCGTGCTTCTCAGAGACTACAAAAGCTAGAGACTTCATATATGAATCATAAGTTCTGGTAGTGCCGGGACGATACAAGTTTATCATTTTTGTTCGATATCTCGTCCCGTTCAAAAGTTATCGATAAATTTCGATTCCAGCCAAGTGTTTTTAATGGGATCAGGGTATAATAATAGTTATTTTTGATTTTTATCATAAAAATTAAAAATTACTGTTTAAAATAACTTTTTCCATGAAAATTAAAAAACAATTTTTTTTCGTAATCCCACATAAGGAGTAAAATTAAATCGATTGGTGTCCTTAAAATTCTTCTACCACATATCCTTAGCAATGATTTTTATACCCTGATCCCATTAAAAATGGGAAAAAGGGGTATTATGGTTTTGTGCAAAAGTATGTAGCAGGCATAAGGAAGCATCTCCGACCCCATAAAGTATATATATTCTTGATCAGTATCAATAGCCGAGTCGATATGGCCATGTCCGTCTGTCTGTCCGTCTGTCCGTCCGTCTGTATGAACGCCTGTTTCTCAGAGACTACAAAAGCTAGGGACTTCATATTTGAAATATAAGTTCTCGTAGTGCCGGGTCAATACAAGTTTATCATTTTTTTTCGATATCTCATCCCGTTCAAAAGTTATCGATAAATATCGATTTCAGACAAGTGTTTTTCGGGCATAACTTGAAAGTCATAAAAGCTAGAAACTTTATATTAGAGTTTAAGTTACTGTACTGCCGGCTTTAAACAAACTCATCTTTTTTTTTTTCAATATCTTAATCCTTTCAAAAGTTATCGATAAATTAAGTTTCCAAAACAGTGTTTTTAAGGTATAGCTTAAAAGTTATACGACGTAGAGTCACCAAATTTGGTACATATACTCTCCAATAGCATACAGAGGTTAAATGCATTTCACTTTTTGGATACCCCTCCCCGATCTCCTAGAAATCGAAAAATACGTATTTTAAGAGGTATGACCATCGGATTTTACATAGCCTCACATTTATATGCCATCTTTGTGTCCTACAAATTTCATTACGATCGGACAATAAACAAAGAAGTTATTAACGATTCAATGTAACATAGTTTGGGGCCAAAGGAAGAAAAAGAAGCAAAGCAAATGTATGACGCGCGTAGCCAGCAGCTTTTGTTTGTATATGTGTGTGTGTTTCTATGTATGAATGCAGATAAATAACTTCAATGAATGTAAGACCTTGGATCAGGGTATATCCTAGTCGGGCACTCTCGACTAGAGCACTCTTACTTGTTTTACTTCTAAATTGGCTTTATAGCAGTTATTTTCGGTCCCTGGCTGGGACACATAATTGTTCGTACATTAAAACTTTATTTGCATATTTACAAAAAATAAGTTCAGTAATGTATTTCTAGTATGATTGAAGTGTGTAGCTATTGTTGAATTTACCAATTTAAGGTCCTTTGATTCCATGCTATCTCTTTTGGAAATATAGATTGCAACACCCCCTGCATGGCCTATACGATCAGCACGAAACACGTTATACCCACTACATTCAATCAACGAGTCACAGAAGTTGGACACAAACAACGTTTCAGACATCTACATCAGAGTTAACATACAATAATATATCTGAGCTCGTCATTTTTTTTGGCCAAACTCTGCGCATTCATATGGCCAATACATAAGCCGGACATCTGCTTTACAAGGCATGGCTGTTGGCACTAGAAACTACAGAATCAGTTTCCATTTTAAGTGGAGTGGAGTATTTAAGCGGCTCACGCGTTTTCTTAGTATTTAAATATATGGAAAAGGACACCATATAGGAAAAGAAACTAATTAAACGTGGATTAATTCTATAGTTAGTAAAAGCAACCTGAACATCGATATTAATTTATAGTAGTGTGACTCGACTGATTGACCCTGAAAATTTCGCGGATCTTGGGTGCCGGAGTGTGGTGAATCGAGAGAGTGTTAAATATGCTCCTCAGCATTTCGCCTTCCACATCGGGAACGCCGGCCCCCATTTGACCCACCCGAGCCTTTAGAGCAAAGGTGGGCAGCCAAATTTAGCAAGTGAGCCCGACAACAACATCTACAACAAACACCGCTACTGTGGTCGTTAATCTGCGCAAAACTAACATAACAAATGTGTGCACTGAGCAAAATAATAAATTCAAAACTCAAAGTTATTCAATATTATTTATATAAGACATGTTAAGTTTGAATTTTTTTAGCCAGTGTACAGGGACCTAACTGTTATTTTATTGCTTTGCGATCGCGTCTCGAGTCGAAGCATCGGCGCACACTTAATGAATTTTGTTTTTGCTATCTCGCAAACGCGTCGCGACGAAATGCAGATGTCACGCGATCGCGGCTCGAGTCCAAGAATCGGCGCACACTTCATGTATTTTGTTTTTGGAATCTCGCCGACGGCGCACAAGCGACTTGCAGGCGCCAATCGTTAAAAAATAACGGAGTGAGCTCAGTGAGCTCCTTGAGCCACTACGCGCCCACCCTTGCTTTAGAGAATGCGCCTCTAACAGCTTACCTTCTAGCTGATGGACTCGTTGAGCCAAGCTCTGCATCTCGTTGGCCATGGCGCTAAGGCTCTCATAAAGTGCACTCAGAATACGCTCCTCAGCTAATCGCATACTAGCTGTGATGAGATGCGCTTGCTCTTCGAAGCGCTTGTTGACAAGCTCCGTACGCTGGAGGGATGATTGACTCGCGTTTGCTTTTTAGCTCGGTGCTGGTGTTTTCGCGCACACGTTTTGCAGCAGCTAGCATTTTTATTTACGCGAGTTAGGCTTTGGTTATGTGCAGTTTGAGTGATCTAGGATTGAGTGGTTTTGTTTGGCTATTGTTTTATGTGTGTATTAGTTTATGTATGTTTTTGCTGCAAAACAGCAAGCAATATTCGATTTTAATTTTGTTAAACTTGGTATGACAACTGTTTGCTATGTTCCGTATGTTTATAGGACCACTATTATTCGGTTGACACAAAGTTGGTGAATTTAGTATGTACATATTTATTTAAAAAATTTGAATTGAAAGACGGAGAGCACTTTGTTTGCGAGTTTTCTTAGGTATCGATACTCGAATGTTGCTTTATATACTAAGAAGAATGTCAATACTACCTTTAAAATGAATTTTCTTATTTAAATCAATATTTTTGACCAATTGTTCCTATGAGAGCTATAAAATATAGTAGTCAGTTTTTACAAGTTTTTTTTATATTTTATATAGAGTGATTGAATTTGGACTATATATTATTGATCACTATCAATAGTCGAGTCGATCTAGCCATATCCGTCTGTCCGTCTGACCGTCTGTCCGTCAGTATGAACGCGCGTTTCTCAGAGACTAAAAAAGCTAGAGATATTTGGAATATAAGTTATCGTATTGCCGGGTCAATATCTTTCGATATCTGTTTTCGTTAAAAAGTTATCGATAAATTTAGATTCCAGACCGGTGTTTTTTGGGCTTAATTTGAAAGGTATAAGAGCTAGTGGCACCATATTCATATGTACATATATTCCAGCTTCTTTCTAAAGCTAACATTGAAAAGCGGCTGTCTTTCCCTGAATTGCATATTTCCCAGAATGCTGAATATTGGGACGACGTAATATTTTGTGATGAAACGAAGATAATGCGGTACTACAATGACGGACAAACTACACAGAAGAAAAAAATCCGTACAAAAATCAAGTTTAAAATGCTTGATTTATCCGACAGCGTACTTGAAATTATTAAGTATGTATTCAGGATATAATTCTTAAATCAAGTCTATATCAGGATTAAATGACAATGACTCAGCATAAAAAGGGCAAAATAAGCGGAACATACTTGATTTAATACAATAATTGTGCTTAACAGCAAAAACTATATCACTAAAAATAAGAAAACAATTAATTGTGTATATATGCTCGGATTTAATTTCAATTAAAACGGCTCCGCCCGAGAACAACTTACATGATGAAATACTTTTTTTTTATTTACCACCCGTTATCAATTTAATTCAAGCCCGAATCAGGCTAAAAACAGGCTTAATTTAAGAATTCCGGGCTTGAAAAAAACGTACTTGAATCAAGTATTTCGTACTTGGTTTAAGAATATCCGCGATCACCATACTTCTGACACTGTTTCGTCTTGATTTTAGCCCGGAATCTCGTTTTTTTTTCTGTGTACCGTTAACTTCGTTAACTTCGTTGGAGAACCGCAACATCATTCCAACAGTGAAGTTTGGTAAATTGTCGGTAATGGTTTGGGGGTGCATCTCTAGCAAAGGGGTAGGAGACGTTGCATTTATTGAGACAACTATGGATGCCCTGCAGTACCTCAATATTTTAAAAAACAATTTGACCAGCAGTGCTAATAAAATGGGGCTTCTTAGAGATAATAAGCATAACCGAAAAACAAGAGCAGCACTTAAAACTGCAATATTAGAAGAGTGGCAGCAGTTACCTAGCAATTATGACACACAAAATTTTGATTCAGTCGATGAAAACCCGTCTACAATGTGTCATTAATGCTAAGGGAAGTCACACGAAATATTAAATATTAATCATTGACTTTAAAATTTAAAATTGAGTATCACTAGCTTTTGTTGTTTATTTCCGTTATCTATGCATTTAAATTGTTGTTTCTTATATTATTATATTTAAAATAGCTTAAGTTACTATAATTGATAAGGATTTACTCATACTCATACTGAATACAAAAGTAGTTTTTTGTTATTAAGAAGTTGAAAAATATGATTTTTTCTCTATGTATAAACTCATTCTTGACACACTGTATATTCTCGTATAGCATGCACAAGTATAATATGTTTTTTTTGATGCCTCCCTCCAATCCCCCATAAGTCGAAAAATACGTATTTTTGGAGGTATGACCTTCGGATTCAGCATACTTACAGATTTATATGCCATCTTTATGTCCTACAAATTTCATCGGGATATAAACAAAGTTTTATACGAATAAATGTGACATAGTTTTTGGCCAATGGTAGAAGAAAAAGCGAAGCAACTGCATGACGTTCGCAGTAGTAGCGTGTGTTTGTATATGTGTGTATGTGATTATATGTATAAATGCAGATTAAGAATTATGAATGTAAGAACTGGGTTCAGGTTATATCCTCGTCGGGCACTTCGACTAGAACACTCTTACTTGTTTGTATAAGCAAGAGTGTTTCATTATATTAAGCAATTGCAAGGGTATACCTTTGGAGCGCCGAAGGTAGCCTTTCTTTCTCGTTTTTTATGTAAAAAAGAGCAGTGGTCTTTTAAGTTATTACTTTATTGTCCACAATAAGCAGTGTTTTGAACGCGCCTGCTAGGATTTGAGGTCATGCCTATGCAAAAATGATCTGTAATGTAAGCAGCGTTTGCATACATAGGTAAGGAAGCGCTTCCAGCTTCCAAGTAAGCATCACGTAAGCGCTTACCTCTGCGCTCGATTTCCCGCTGGGATGTATGTACGTACATTTGTGTTTACATATGTATGTGCATTGTGTGTGTGCAAAAATATATTCAACTGTTATGCGCACGTGAATTCGATATGCATAGTTGTTGTTGTTTAATATATGTACATATGCACGTCCATCTAACCCTTGGCAAATGATACATATGCAATATATTTAAAGCCTAAGCACAATATACGATTCCTTTTCATTATTCTCTTTCCCCCGCTCTCGCTCTCTGTTTGTACCGGCATTCGCTACTGGCTCTGGTACTGGCCGGTTCATGGTGGAATTATAATATACATACATATATATTACATTATAATATAATATATTATAATTCAACCATGGGCCGGTTCTTGTGGAGTCACAGTTATTTAAAGTCCAACACTTACACACACACTTACACCATCGCACAATTTTTGGCCTTCGGCTCCAACTTTTGGCGAGACTGTGTCGCAACGCACTCTTCCTTTTAGCGCGCTCTCGTGCTCCTGCTCCCGCTCCCGCTCCCGCTCCCTCTCCCACTCTCTCTCTCTCTTTATCTTTCTCTCTCTCTCTCTATTTGTCTATATCAGAGCCGGCCCACGATTGGTCTCTCAATCGTGGAGCCGGCCACCATGGGCCAGCCTTAGCCACCGGTGGCCGAACGCACTCGTGTTTTCGTCGTGTTTTCACACAGACGCTTGGCTGTGACAAAAAATAAAATCACTCGTATGACGGCTTCATGGAAGCTGCATCACGCCGCTCGCTGTAATGGTCACCAACATTCTATATATCTATATAGGTTCTATATATATCTCTCTTTATCTATCTGTCTCTCTCTTTCTGAAGATTTTCTTTGCTGCTGTTGCGGCTGCTTAACTGCCTCGTTGTCACATCTTTAACGAATCTAATTCTTTTTGTTCGTCTTTTGCCGCACTTAATGTTTTCGTATATAAATGTGTGTTAAAGTATCTCTCACCCTTCTCGGCTTGCTCTCCACAATTTGTTCAAATTCAATGCCGTCTGACATATTGCTTTTCCTTTTATGCTGTTGCTCTGCTCTCCTCTGATGCAATCCAAGAGAGAGTTCAATGAATTTGTACCGCTTGGCTTTCGGGGCAGCTTAAGAACAACAGATGAAACAACGTGTGACGACAGCGGTAAGTTAATGTCACGGTAAGCAACACCAAAATTTTGATAAAATAATAAAACAAAAATAATAATAAAATAAAGACAAAGGCGAAAAGGCACAGGCTATAATCGGAGTGAAGAAAATAGCGACCGACTCCGTCCGACTCGTACGAAATGCTGCTCACGAATGCTGGTCGACAGCGCGTGCAACTCCAATGAAGTGGCTGACGCATCAGCTAAGCAGTACAAAAATTAACGACAAAAAAACAAGGAATGCTCTAGTCGAGAGTGCCCAACTATGAGATACCCTTACATTTATTCATAATTATTTATCTGTGTTTCAATTGGCCCTAACTTATTTGTTTATTGTCCGATTCGGATGCGATTTGTAGGACATAAAGACCCGGCATTACGAAAACTTTAATCCAAATATAAAGTATGAAATCCTCTAAAAAAAGATTTCTGTGAGATCGGGGGGAAGTATCTAGTCCTTATAGTCTCTGAGATCAACGCGCTCATACAGACATACATGGCTAGATTGACTCGACTTTTGATAGTGATATATAGACTTTATGGTGTTGGAGAAGCCTCCTTATGCCTGTTACATACTTTGGCACAACTTCATGATACCCTTTTTCCAATTTTCAATGGGTTCAGGGTATAAATATGTGAGTATGCTGAATCCGAAGGTCATACCTCCAAAAATACGTATTTTTTTATTTATAGAGGATTGGAGAAAGGTATCAAAAAAAAAAGCATTTTTTACTTTTGTATGCTATACGAGAACTTATATTGTGAATATGGTGCCTCTAGCTTTTATGGCTTTCAAGTTATACCCAAAAAACACTGGTCTGGAATCGAAATTTATCGATAAGTTTTGTACGGGAAGAGATATCAAAAAAGTTAAACTTGTATTGACCCTGCACTAGGAGAACCTATATGCCAAATATGAAGTCTCTAGCTTTTGTAGTCTCTGAGAAACGCGCGTTCATACAGATGGACAGACGGACAGCCAGACGGACATGGCTAGATCGACTCGACTATTGATACTGATCAATTATATATATACTTTATGGGGTCGGAAATGCTTCCTTATGCCTGTTACATACTTTTGCACAAAACCATTATACCCCTTTTTCCCATTTTTAATGGGATCAGGGTATAAAAATAAGCGGACAGCGCAGCCCGAGCTGCGAGAGAGAGATAGAGTAAGCGTGAAACATCAATGGCAACGGCGCACAGTGGGGGCTCGGGCCAAAGAGCGTGGCAAAAGTCTTAAATTTGAGGGAAGCGTTTGCGAAAATCATAACATATATGCATACGATAGAGAAATGTCCATAGCTTGAGAAACTGTAATAATTTTCCAAACCAGATTGCTAGTTAGGGTGCTATATGTGCTCAAAGTTGATCATTTTTTCAGACTGCAATGGAGTTCGCTTTGTTTTTCATAGAAAAATACGTACAAATAAGCGGTTGCTTAAGCACTTTTTCGCTTGTGTTTGTGCTTAAAATTGTAATCCTTTTTTAGTGAAATATACCTGTGACCTTTTCCATATGGGTGAAAAATAATCGTGGTAACGATTTGGGTTGTGGAAAAGCTCAGAAAGTGAAAGTGCATTTTTATTGTTAATTTCTCAAGGGGTAAAGTGATTTAGTAGGCACTTTTCAAAATATGGGAGTTTTTAAAATGAGAGTACAGAGCATTTCTGAATTTTTGAAAATAAAATGGAAGGAAACGAATGGAACCCAGATAATTTTCATCACGAAGAATGCAGACTGGCTAAGTTTTTCTTTCAAAATTCATCAGTGGAACCTCACACGTCTTCTGAGGCAACTAGAAGACTAAGAAGACCGACCAAACCAATGGAAGAGGGCTCAAATTATACAAGGAAAAGGAAGCTTTTAGAAGCCACAGAAGCAATGTAATATATTGGCGGGCTCTTCAGATCCCCTCATTGCATCTTTAAGACACGTGATAACAAGAACATAATTATAATCTAACAGTTATAGTCCAGAAATGTAAAGCCTTTTAGACATTCCCAATATTGACGACTATTTTGAAGAAAATATGACCATATAACGTCAAAATAAAAATGAAATACTATTAGCCAAATGAAAAAACTTTGAATCATCATTTAGGCCTATATATTGGCTTTACTTTGCGGTATTGTTGTTTTAAGTTAGGTAATTATTACGAGAGTTATGGAAAACATTAAAACTAACTCAGTCGCCGATTTTACTTATAAAATTAACCTAAAATTATCAGAATCGGACCATTTTTACAAGTTTGCCAACCCTTCTGACCGATAAGCACATAAATCTCCTAAATTGGGCGTCTCATACGAAAATTCAAGTTCGCATTTTTTACTTAAGAGCTAATAACTTTGTTATTTGTTAATCGATTTTGATGAAACGACTTTTAATTTCTTTCTTATATAACAATCTCAAGATTTTTAAAAATATCACTAAATTAAACCACTCTAAATGATAAAAACACCATAGAGAATTTTATTTGAAACAAAAATTCAAACAGTGAACAAGCTTAAAACATCAATAAAAAACAAGTAAGAGTGCTCTAGTCGAGAGTGCCCGACTAGGAGATACCCTGATCCAAGGTCTTACATTCATTGAAGCTATTTATCTGCATTCATACATAGAAACACACACACACATATACAAACAAAAGCTGCTTGCTACGCGCGTCATACATTTGCTTTGATTCTTCTTCTTCCTTTGGCTTTAAACTATGGTACATTGAATCTTTAATAACTTCTTTGTTTATTGTCTGATCAAATTTGAAATTTGTAGGACACAAAGATGGCATATAAATGTGCAACTATGTAAAATCCGAAGGTTATACCTTTAAAATTACGTATTTTTCAATTTCTGTGAGATTGGAGAGGGGTATCCAAAAAGTGAAATGTATTTTACCTTTATATGCCAATATTTATACCAAATTTAGTGACTCTTCATCCTATAACTTTTAAGCTATACCTTAAAAACACTGTTCTGGAATCTTAATTTATCGATAACTTTTGAAAGGATTGAAATATCGATGATGAGTTTGTATCGAGCCGGCAGAACAGTAACTTAAACTTAAATATAAAGTCGCTAGCTTTTATGACTTTCAAGTTATACCCGAAAAACACTTGGCTGCAATCTTTATCGATAACTTTTGAACGAGAAGAGATATCGAAAAAAATTATTAACTGGTCTTGTCCCGGCACTACGAGAACTTATATTTTAAATATGAAGTCTCTAGCTTTTGTAGTCTCTGAGAAACGTGCGTTCATACAGACGGACAGACGGACAGGGTTAAATCGACTCGGCTATTGATAGTGATCAAGAATATATATACTTTATGGGGCCGTTGATGCTTCCATATGCCTGTTCCAGACTTTTGCACAAAACCATAATACCCCTTTTTCCCATTTTTAATGGGATCAGGGTATAACAAGTAAGAGTGCTCTAGTCGAGAGTACCCGACTATAAGATACCCCGAACTCAGCCCTTACATTCATAGATAATTCTTTATCTGCATTCATACATAGAAACACACACACACATACAAACACACGCGGCTAGCTGCGCGCGAGGTACTCTATCGGTCACACCCCCACCTAAACCGTCCAGAACCAATACATAAGAACATAAATACTTACATACTCACATTACCCCTTTCTTAGTATATGCAGCACTAAGCTGTCCCACACCAACACATAAGTACAGGAACACTTATATACTCATGTTACGCCACTCTTATATATGCAGCGCTAAGCTGCCCAGCACCAACATACAAGTACATAAGTACTTATATGTTCATATTACCAATCGTTTGCTTACACAAGAGTACATTGTGCTACAATTTATGCACGATCAACAACATCAGCATTTTTACAGGATGCGACCACTTCGAGAATTCCGCAGCCTCAACAAAACAAGGCCCAAGCAACCGCAACTCCAATTACACATACACATACGCGTACACTTACACATTATTGTAAACATATATTTCTACCATATAAGAGCTACACTTGCCGAATAAAGATTAGATATATATTTGTGACCAAAGCGAACAGACGTTTTTCCGTACTAGTTCTTTAACATTCAAATCGTTAACAAACACAAACATATAACCACCTAAAAGGTTCGATTAAAAGGAAAAAAGACTTACATCGTAAGTTCCAAGCTTATGGTAACTCGCGCCATGCTTTGCTTCTTCTTCCATTGCAATGCATTGGCCCCAAACTATATTATATTGAATCGTTAAAATACCTTCTTTGTTTATTGTCCAATCGATATGAAACTTTTAGGACATAAAGATGACATATAAATGTGTGAGTGTGCTAAATCCGAAGGTCATACATCTAAAAATACAAAAAAATAATATTTTACAATTTCTGGCAAATTGGAGGGTGGTATCAAAAAAATAAAATATTTGGTAATACTGTATGCTATACTAGAATATACATAGTAAATTAAGTGTCTGTAGCTCTTATTACTTTCAAGCTTTACCAAAAAACACTGGTCTGGAATCTACATTTATCGATTACTTTTGAACGGGGCGAGATATCCAAAAAAAAATGATAAACTTGTATTGACCCGGCACTACGGGAACCTATATTTAAAATATGAAATCTCTAGCTTTTGTAGTCTCGGACGGACAGCCAGACGGACATGGCTAGATTCACTCGACTATTGATGGCCATCAATAATATAATGGGTTTTCCAATAGGGACATAACAATTTCGTATATTTATATTAACGCACCCTTAAACTTTTTTAATGAACTGTCAATGTCAAAACGTTAGTTAAATCACTAAGCATACAACACATAGAGGAGTCAAATCGACTAAAACGTGGTTGCATAAAATTTTGGCATTATCAGCACCAAAGCAGCTTCGTGTGCTGCGACTGCGACACGAAGGCAAAGCGCAGCAGGCAGGCACATGGTGGAATATTCTCTGCCTGCCCATAGTGGAATTATAATTATTATAATTCTACCATGGGCAGGCAGAGAATATTCTTCTTGCGATCAGCGGCACACAGCGCCGAACTCATTGCTTGCTCGGAGCGGCAATAGTTTGATGAGGCAGCCAATGGCCGAATATTCGATTTTTCAATTTCAGCCCGCGGTGCTTCTCTTCGAAATGGAGGGTATAAGGGCATAATGAATATGTTTGCAACACTTACTTGCTATTAACATTAAAAATCCATTTAGTCATAATTATTATTTATTGATTTAATACATTTTATGTTATCAAAGAACTATCACCATTAATAACAATACCATTCCGTTTATATTAATTGTTTAATCTAATATATTTATTTATTTATTTATTGGCAACTAGAGGCAGTCACATAGGAAATGTAAATAACTGTTAGGAAATTAAAAGTAATATTATAAAAAAGAATAATAAGTAACATATTTTTGGTAAGGGTATCTATGCGCTGCTATTTAATGGATGTGTGATTTATGGACATAAATGTCCATACATGTATTAAACATATGAAGGTGTGCGTACATGTTCATTGCGAGAGCACACATCCATTAAATGACAGCGCATAGATACCCGCGAAATAGATGTTGCGGCAGCGAAGCCAGGGCAAGCAATGAGTTCGGCGCTGTGTGCCGCTGATCGCAAGAAGAATATTCTCTGCCTGCCCATGGTGGAATTATAATAATTATAATTCCACTATGGGCAGGCAGAGAATATTCCACCATGTGCCTGCCTGCTGCGCTTTGGCTTCGTGTCGCAGTCGCAGCACACGAAGCTGCTTGGGTGCTGATAATGCCAAAATTTTATGCAACCACGTTTTAGTCGATTTGACGCCTCTATGTGTTGCATGCTTAGTGGTTAAAGTCAACATTTTCATCATGGTAAAGTTCACGAACGAGCAACGTTTGGAAATTATTAAAAATTACTACCGAAATTCTGAGTCGGTGGTCGCAACTTAAAGAGCGCTACTCCAATTTTCGGCCGTAATAAGCGTCCCACCCGACAGGCTGTGCGTGCTATAGTGGATAAATTGGAGTCCACATTTTCACTATTGGACGTTCTGGTGCCAAAAAGACGTCGTTCCGCTCGAAGCTAAGAAAACATCGCAGCCATAAGTGCATCGATGACACCGTTGCATCGGCATACATTAGTGTCCGAGCGTAAGATAAGGCAAGTGGCAGATCAATAATGAACAAATTGAAAAGTAAAATCCTAAGATGGCTACCCTGAGGAACTCCCGATGAAACTTGTACGGATTTAGAAAGCGAAGAGCTAAAGCGAACACGTTGAGACCGATTGAAAAGATAAGCACGAATCCAATGGATAAGAGTAGTTGGAAAATCTAACAAACCCAGTTTATTAAGAATCAGATTGTGATATACCGAGTCAAAAGCCTTACTAAAGTCAGTGTAAGTGACATCAGCTTGGCACTTTCGAAGACACCCTGTGTTAACTATGGTTAAGAATTCAAGGAGGTTGGTTGATTCAGAGCGTCGTCTGACAAATTCATGCTGGGATTGCGTAATCAACGGAAGAAAAAAATTGTGCAATTGGGATGTAATACATTTTTTCAAAAAAACTTCGGAATCGCAGACAGATTTGAAATGTCAGACTTAGAAGCTGTTTTATGAATGGGTATAATGAAGGACTCTTTCCACATTTGAGGAAAATCACCAAGCTCAAGAGATAGATTAAATAACGTTAACAAGGTCAAGCAAAGAAAATCGGCACAAAGCCTAAGGACTGCACTTGCAACCATATTTGGACCAACAGAAAATGCATGTTTAGAGGATGTCAAGTTCGATAAAAGGCTGTTTATCAATGAACGTGAGCTAAATACAGTTAGATTGATTTATCTGAAAAGGATAAGAAGATGACGAAAGAAGATCTACCGACGATGTAGAATAGCAAAGTTGAAAAAAGGATACAAAGAGATCGGCAATACCAACATCACAATCAGCTCTGACGTTATTTAAATGAAGTGATGTTGGGAACTCAGTAGATTTGCGTTTAGAGTTAACGAATCTATAAAACTATTTCGGAGTACGCTGGAAATTTAGTTTGCATTTAGTTAAATAATGTTTATAACAGGACAAATTCAAAACAACAAACTTAGAGATCGTGCAATAGAGTATTTGGAGAAGTCAGACTGCGACCCTGATTTCTTGAACTTTTTATATAAGCGAAACTTCATATTTGTTTAGCTTTGTTAATTGAGAGGACATAGTGGTCCATAGCGGACCACGGGAGGAAATAGATTGGCTGGCTTTACGAACACAGTCAATAAAGACCTCAAAAACTAAACTATAAAACGCGTTAGAAGCAGAGTTGAAAAGAGTTTCAAAAAGTCCAATCTAGTTGAGATAAAGCTAAATAAAGAGAGCAGAAATCAGCAGTGCGATTGGAAAGTAATTATATATATTGAGAGGTGTAATTGTTACAACATGGCGACGGCAATTCAATTTCGATTTATAGAGTGGGATGATAAGAGTTCTTAGGAGAGGTTAAATGGCAAACTCTAGTCACAAGGGACGACGGAATGTCATTAACAAAAACTAAATCAAGAAGCCGACCCATGCTATTTAAAACACCATGCACTTGACCCAAGGATAACTCAGCATAAAGGTCACCGAAGTCATACTGAACAGATAAAAAATGTTGATTAGTATCATTAGAAGGCATCCAGGAAATATTAGGAAGATTAAAATCAGCAAGGACTATTAAAGGGTCCGAATCCCGAAATGTGTCACATATAGGTAGAAAACTCAGAATTAGGTGGAATGTATGAACAAATTATTTAAATACCCTCGGCTTGTGAACCAAGTTTAACAACAATAAATTCTAAATCATCTTGCACATCCAAGGTAAAAATTTGGGAAGGCCAGACAACACGAACAGCAATCTGTACACCACCGCCATGAACTGAGCGATCTCTACGGTAAACCATATAATCATTAGTAAGAATTAAATGATTTGAAATTGACCTGTGAGGCTAGAGGGACACTATCGCCGGACTTGGGATTGGAGGAACGATTAGTAAATAAGTGAAAAATTGTGTGATCAGGCCAAAATGACGGTTCAAGGAAAGCTTTAACAAACTGATCAGGAACAAGAATTTTAAACGATGAAATTCTACGTTTAGTTTTGAAGTTAAATTTAGTTATAACGAAACCAGTGAAAAAGTCAATACGGAGCTTCGAAGAAATATACTGCCTTAAAAGATTTTCCGTAACCTTGGGAATAAGTCGGGAAATAAAAATAGATTTGCTTGGAGCAACACCTGTACGAATCATAGTTATTAGTAGATTGGAAAGGCAACGCATTTGGTGTAGAATTAGCAAGGGCATTCTTTGGGCTGTTAATAGCAGCGCCAAGAACTGCAGCTTGCGGTAAACTCGCTGAATTTGATAAGTCCCCCGACGTTGTAATGATGAGAGAAGTTGAGGTTGCATCAACACGAACAGCGGATCCAGCAGTACGTGCGATGTTAGGGACAGCTATTGGATCAACAACTGTATGCTTAGAAGTGTCCAGCAGCATTGTAGTTCCAGTCGATGATGCATCGTCTCCAACATTACTTGAGGTCGCAGTTATAGGCGTCTATGCTTCAAATTCGGTAGGACAATCAGACAGTAGAGTAGGTGTAAAAGCAGGAGTCAATGGTGCGTCACAAGCTGAAATAGATAAGTATTGAGTGGTTAAAAAGAGATTACTTGTTTTCCTTTTTGGAGATTCGTTTAAAATTTTAAGAGTTTTAAAGTGAGAATAAATTGTGCGAAACTTAGTTTGAAGGTCACTGAATCCAGAGTTGAATGCCTCAAATTGGTTTTGAGTTTGCCGCATAAAGACCCAACAAGTCCAGTTGAGACCACCGCGGGTCTTGATAATGTCCACTATGCGGCCACCCGAATGTCCGAGATCAGCACTATCAGTGTGGACAGTGTTATCACAAAGCCAGCAGAAAACATAACATTGCCGAGAATTAATTTTATGATTAACAAGAGTGCTGTAGTCGAGAGTGCTGTAGTCGAGAGTGCCGGACTAGGAGATACCCTATACATTAATAATTCTTTATCTGCATTCAAACATTGAAACACACACACACATACAAACACAAGGTGCTGGCTGCTGGCTGCGCGTGTCTTCCTTTGGTGCCAAACTATGGTACATTGATTCGTTAATAACTGAGTCTACCTCTTATAACTTTTAAGCTATACCTTAAACACACTGTTCTGGAATCTTAATTTATCGATAACTTTTGAAAGGATTGAGATATCGGAGAAAAAAGATGAGTTTGTATCGAGCCGGCAGCACAGTAACTTAAACTTAAATATATAGTCTCTAGCTTTTATGACTTTCAAGTTATGCCCGAAAAACACTTGGCTGGAATCGAAATTTATCGATAACTTTTGAACGGGACGAGATATCGAACAAAAATGATAAACTTGTATCGTCCCGGCACTACCAGAACTTATGATTCATATATGAAGTCTCTAGCTTTTGTAGTCTCTGAGAAGCACGCGTTCATACAGACTGACAGACGGACGGACAGACGGACGGACGGACAGACGGACATGGCTATATCGACTCGGCTATTGGTACTGATCAAGAATATATATACTTTATGGGGTCGGAGATGCTTCCTTATGTCTGTTACATACTTTTGCACAAAACCATAATACCCTTTTTTCCCATTTTTAATGGGATCAGGGTATAAAAACACACAGAGCGGCAGAGTTTTATGAAGAGCGCAAGAGAAATAGAGAAAAGCTTTACAAAAGCATAAAGAGATGAGTCACAGCTTACTGAATTAAGTACTGGGAACAACAAGTGTTGAAATTAATAAAAAATGGATAAGCTGGTAAGCAGCACAGGTCGAAATCGACAACAACAAACGCCGAGCCGATTAAAACGAGAAACGAAGAGCGCCAAACGCTTAAAAATGAGCAACAACAACGAGCGTTAGCTGATGCACTTGGGCAAGCCAAATAAGTGCAAATCAGAGGGTACATTTGAGTATATACTTATCTTTAATTATACAAAAAAAACAAGTAAGAGTGCTCTAGTCGAGAGTGCCCGACTAGGATATACCCTGATCCAAGTTCTGACATTCATTCAAGTTATTTATCTGCATTCATACATAGAAACACACACACACACACATAAACAAACACAAGCTGCTTGCTACGCGCGTCATCAATTGCTTTGCTTCTTTTTCCTTTGGCCACAAACTATGGTACATTGAATCGTTAATTACTTCTTTGTTTTTTGTCAAATCGTAATAAAATTTGTAGGACACAAAGATGGCGTAAAAATGTGCAACTATGTAAAATCCGAAGGTCATACCTCTAAAATTACGTATTTTTTTATTTCTGTGAGATCGGGGAGGGGTATCCAAAAAGTGAAATGTATTTAACCTCTGTATGCTATAGGAGAATATATGTACCAAATTTGGTGACTCTTCAACCTATAACTTTTAAGCTATACCTTAATAACACTGTTCTGAAATCTTAATTTATCGATAATTTTTGAAAGGATTGAGATATCGAAAACAGTAACTTAAACTTAAATAAAAATTCGCTAGCTTTAATGACTTTAAAGTTATGCCCGAAAAACACTTGGCTAAAATCGATATTTATCGATAACTTTTGAACGGGACAAGATATCGGAAAAAATTAAAAACTTGTATCGTCCCGCCACTACGAGAACTTATATTTCAAATATGAAGTCTCTAGCTTTTGTAGTCTCTGAGAAACAGGCGTTCATACAGACGGACGGACAGACAGACGGACATGGCTATATCGACTCGGCTATTGATACTGATCAAGAATATATATACTTTATGGGGTCGGAGATGCTTCCTTATGCCTGTTACATACTTTTGCACAAAACCATAATACCCCTTTTTCCCATTTTTAATGGTATCAGGGTATAAAAATTATTAGGCAGAGCGAAAGAAAGCACGACCGTCAACTACGAAGTATCGAGTAAAGATCATTTTGAAGAACACAGTACTGCACCTGAGTGCCTTGATCCGCCCTCAAGTTCAAACTTTCCTTTTTATTTCGCAATTGATAACGAATTAAGAGAAAATAATTAATTTAGACTATAACATTATTCAGTAAAAAAACAAGTGAAAATTTGAATTTGACAAGTACAATAAGGCACTCAATAAAAACCAAACATGAAGATCCCATATACAAACAAGTAAGAGTGCTCTAGTCGAGAGTGCCCGACTAGGAGATACCCTAGGCCCAGTTCTTACATGCATAATTCTTTATCTGCATTCATACATAGAAACACACACACACACATATACAAACACAAGCTGCTGGCTACAAGCGTCATGCCACTGCTTGGCTTCTTTTTCTTACTTTGGCCCCAAACTATGGTACATTGAAACGTTAATAACTTCTTTGTTTATTGTCTCATCGTAATAAAATTTGTAGGACACTAAGATGGCGTAAAAATGTGCAACTATGTAAAATCCGAAAGTCATACCTTTAAAATTACGTATTTTTCGATTTATGTGAGATCGGGGAGGGGTATCCAAAAAGTGAAATGTACTTAACCTCTGTATGCTATATAAGAATATATTTACCGAATTTGGTGCCTCTACCTCTTATAACCTTTAAGCTATTTCTTAAAAACGCTGTTCTGGAATCTTAATTTATCGATAACTTTTGAAACGATTGAAATATCGAAAAAAAAGTCTGTATCGAACCGGCAGTACAGTAACTTAAACTCAAGTATAAAGTCTCTAGCTTTTGTGACTTTCAAGTTATACCTGAAAAACACTTGGCTGGAATCGAAATTTATCGATTTGAACGGGACGAGATATCGAAAAAACAGATTAACTTGTATCGTCCCGCCACTACGAGAACTTATATTTCAAATATGAAGTCTCTAGCTTTTGTAGTCTCTGAGAAACAGGCGTTCATACAGACAGACGGACAGACAGACGGACATGGGTATATCGACTCGGCTATTGATACTGATCAAGAATATATATACTTTATGGGGTCGGAGATGCTTCCTTATGCCTGTTACATACTTTTGCACAAAACCATAATACCCCTTTTTCCCATTTTTAATGGGATCAGGGTATAAAAATAAGTTCTCGTAATGCCTGGTTAATACAAGCTTTTATTTTTTTTTTTGATATTCCAAAAGTTATTGATAAATTTAGATTCCAGACCAGTGTTTTTGAGCATAATTTGAAAGTCATGAGAGCTAGAAGAACCCAATTCGCTATGTTTATTCTCCTACAGCATAGAGAAATAAAAAATATTTGACTTTTTTAATACCTCCCTCCGATCCATCAAAAACAGAAAAATACGTATTTTTAAAAGTATGACCTTCGAATTTGGCTAACTCACACATTAATATGCCATTTTTATGTCCTACAAATTTCATTACAATTGGATAATAAACCAAGAAGTTACTTACTATTCAATGAAACTTAGTATGGGTCCAATGCACTATGGGGCCAACGACCACTTTTTCTTGCCGAAACCCATTTTACAAAAGTTGTTAAATTCCAAAATTTTTCAGAGTAAAATGTCAGAAAAACATTAATATGTAATGTTAAATAGCTGAAATTATAAAAAAATGCTTTACTTTTAATTTAGCTGCTGTTAAACACAGCTGTTGCCAACAAAAACCACGTTGCTGTTAAACTGTAATATTTTACTTGCAACTTGAAAGTACTTAAAGTATAAAATTAAGCAATGATAGTTAAATTTTTGCGATAAAAACCAATCAGTGTGGCTTGAACTATGTGTTTGTGACTATTTTCTGTAGAAATTAATCGTGCTGTCCCAATAATTGTGTATAAGTCCTAACTACCTAACATGTATACATTTGTGATAAAAACTAATCTTTGAAAAGGGTTATGAGATGATTGCACCTCATTTCACCTGTAAAACTTATTGTGCTCTGTAGAGTAATCAATTCTTGTTAAAATGATGAAACTTGGTACAGATGCTTATTTCTGCGGCACGCAGATAATAAATCGGACTACTATAGCATATGGCTACCATAGGAACGATCGGTCGAATTTTTTTTTTTAAACTTTCCAGTTGAGTTAAGCATTATCAAAGCATGCTTAGAAAATTTCATCAACATCGGACGACTATATCTTATAGCGGCCATAGGAGCATTCTTTTGAAAAATAGCTCGTTGTACTATGAACAACTTTTTTTGTTTCTCAAACTATATTAACCAAACTCAGTAATTGCAAGTTTTATTATATCTATATATATATATAAAACAGTTTGTCCTGATTGGTGATTAGTGATCAACGCAGGGCTCAAACCATAAAAGCTAGAGAGCGGAAATTTTCACAGTTGTTTCCTCTTAGTCTGAAAATGCGTCGAGTACATGAAACGTTTTCGGGGGAAACATCAAACGCAAAAAATTATCAGGATCGCTAGGTACCAAATATGTACCTGTCACTATTTTTATACCCTGATCCCATTAAAAATGGGAAAAAGGGGTATAATGGTTTTGTGCAAAAGTATGTAACAGGCATAAGGAAGCATCTCCGACCCCATAAAGTATATATATTCTTGATCAGTATCAAAAGCCGAGTCGATATAGCCATGTCCGTCTGGCTGTCCGTCTGACCGTCTGTCCGTCTGTATGAATGCGCGTTTCTCAGAGACTACAAAAGCTTAAGACTTCATATTTGGAATATAGGTTCTCCTAGTGCCGGGTCAATACAAGTTGAACTTTTTTGATATCTCTTCTCGTTCAAAAATGATCGATGAATTTCGATTCCAGACCAGTGTTTGGGTATAACTTGAAAGCCATAAGAGCTAGAGGCACCATATTCACAATATAAGTTCTCGTATGGCATACAAACGTATAAAATGCTTGTTTTTTTGATACTTTCTCCAATTCTCCATAAATCGAAAAATACGTATTATTTGTGGTATAACTTTCGGATTCAGCATACTAATATATTTATATGCCATCTTTATGTCCTACAAATTTCATAACGGTCAGAGAATAAACAAAGATGTTATTTACGATTAAATGTAACAAAATTTTGGGCCAAGAATAAGAAGAAGCAAAGCAAATGAGAGAGTTATATCAAAGCTGTTTATCCATCTTAAATAGTTCAATTTCTACGCTAAATTGATAACGCTTTGGTTTCTGTGCAAAGTATATCAGCTGTGCATCGAATAATAGCAATTATTCTATTTAATAACACGGCATCAGAGCTGCGTTTTGTTGTTTGTGCTATTTACTTTACTCTCCTTGCTCCCACGCTTCTGTCTGCATACAATAGTTTGTGCGTGTGTTCGCTGTGCATTATCTCTTTGTGCATCGCTCTCACTAAACTTATTGTTGTTGTTCTTCGGTCCTCACACTGTTTGTGCATTACTCTAGCTTTTGAGTGAAACTTGAGTGTTTTTTTCGTTAGTTACATTTTCGTGCACATTTTTTTTCACCGCTGTGCGCTCTTGTAACTTTTTTCTCTATTTCTAAATTTGTGCAATTTGTTTGACCCCCGTAGTCAATATGTCGTGCTGCAAAAATAATTGCACTTTTAGGCAGGCTGATGATTCTGTTCAGCCGCAATTTATTTATTGTTTGTTGTGCGAGAGCATTATGCATGCCAAATGTGCAGGGCTTAGTTGTCGCGAATGTGATAAAGTCACCGCTTTTGCTAAAAGAGGCAACGGCGGCTTGAAATGGTCGTGCCCAGTTTACATCGACATGCAAATAGACTTTTCGCGAATGTATAATTCCGTTAGAAGTCAATTTTTAAAATTGAAAAAGATGGCAAAGCTTCTCGCTAGTGATTTTGCCTCAGGCGAGATATTGCTGAGCCAATATAAATTTGAGACCCCACCTACACGCCAGTTAGAATCTGTTTTTTTAAGTGTGCCTTCACCTGTGCCCCCTTCTATCGTTCAGACATCTCCAACACTTCTGGCAACTCCACAAAATCTGGACGTTTCGACCATTCTGTCTCTGTCGCCGTCTCTACAATTTACTCCCTTGCCTTCTCCAGGGGATGCGATCATACCCCCAACTATCGAGCCCGCTCCGATGACAACCACTGCGTCACGAGTGGTTTCACGTCGTAAGCGCAGAACTTCTCAAATTTTAATATTGCAATTTCAGCTGCACCCCAGCCAATCCTTAATGTAGTTGCCCCCAGAAAGCAAGTGTTTGTTTCCAGGCTTTCAGCTGACACTACATGCGAGTCCTTAGCGGCTTATATTTCTAGCAAATCTTCAGCTAGTGTTTCAATCATAAAATTTAAATTTTCTACTCCTCGGGAAATAGCTTCCTTCAAAGTAAGTGTCCCTCATGACGTGTTCCCGATCATTTGTGATCCAAAATTTTGGCCACCTCAAATGATTGTTCATGAATTTAAACCTAAAATTCGAAACAATCCTCTGCCTGTTTCGCTTCCAGCTGGCAGCTCTTCATCCAGCAATGTTTAAAAAAACTAGATCCTCATTTAACTACCATTCAATACCAGAATGTTAGAGGCCTTATGTCTAAACTTAAAAATTTATTCATGAACAGTATTTCTTTTGATTCTGACATTATCGCTTTCTCAGAAACTTGGTTAAACTCCAAAGTGTCTGACTGCGAAATTTTGGCCAATTACTTTATTATTTATAGACGCGATCAGCCGACTCGAGGTGGTGGCGTACTAATCGCCATCAAAACCACACTCCAGTCGGATATTTTTAATTTTTCTGCGCCAGCTAGTGTTGAAATTGTTGCTGTTAAGGTTATTTTCCCATCAAGGGCCTTATATATTTCATGCTCCTATATTCCCCATTTAGCCACTTATACGATTGACAATATTTCTTTGCAACGTATTTTTACAGTTAAAGATCTTGGAGTTATTTTTGACAAAAAGTTGAGCTTTAATCTCCATATTTCTTCTATCGTTAATGCAGCCAGAGGCGTACTGGGCTTCATTAAACGCTGGTCGAAAGAATTTAACGATCCTTTCACCACCAAACTTCTCTACGTTTCCTCGGTCCGTCCTATCCTTGAATACTGCTCATGCATTTGGTGCCCCCAGTATCAAAACTCTCAAGATCGTATTGAGTCTGTTCAGAAGCAATTTGTTCTCTTCGCCTTACGTGGACTAAACTGGGATCCCAATCTCCGTTTTCCATCGTACTCCAGTCGCCTTTTACTCATTAATCTTCCGTCGCTTATTAACCGTAGAACAGCCCTAGGTGTTGTCTTCCTGCATAAGTTAATTAACGGCGATATTGACTCCTCTTCTCTTTTAGGTCGCCTTAACTTTTCAGTTCCTAGTAGACCAACTAGCAACTTTGTCCCTTTCGTATTATCATCATGCACGACTGATTATGCTTTGCACAATCCAATTCGTGTGCTTTGCAAATCGTATAATTTATTATTCCACGTATTCTCGGCGGAACTCTCTCTCCCTGTAGTTAAATCATCTGTTCTCATCTATCTCCGCGGGATCTCTGACCGTGCATAGATGAAAACACCTTTCCGCTAACACTTCCTACCTAACACTAATTAATACCTAACACTAACTTAATTTTGGTCTGATTGGGTTTTTCTGTGTTTTCCCAATCCTTGCAATAAATGTTTGCTTTTTAAACACGCCCAGATTTTAATTTTAATTTTAATAGTCAATTTACTTTTAATTTTTATTATATAATTTTAAATTAAAATTTTTTATTTTAAACAATTTATTTGAAATATCATCTAATTTTAAATTTAAATTTTCTGTGTCTGACTGTTTCTAGTCGACGTTAAATAAATAAATAAAAAAAAATAAAATATCAGTCCTGGATTGAGAACATTTGTGTTGATTCAAGACAAATGCGTATTACCGTACTTTTGAGATAGTTTGTCTTGATTCAAGACTGATTGTCTTGATTTGTTTTCGTTGTGTAGACGAGATTCTAATAGGAGCAGACGACGTCGCTTTGCTGCGCACCAAGGCGGATGAGGTGACAGCAAGGACTGCATTGGTATTAGCCAAATGGAATTGCAACCATTTTCAGTGGACACACTGCGGCCAGGAAGTGAGTGTTAAGCTGGAAGAGCAGGACATCGTAAAGACCCTGGGCATATCTTGGAATCCCAAGCAAGTTATTTTCTGTTATAGATGTAACATTCTACATATGCAACTTCCAACGAAATGTCACATTTTATCAGTTTCAGCGCTGAAATATGATCTTCTAGGACTCCTGAGTCCAATCATAATCAGATGCAAAATTCTTTTTCAAGAGCTTTGGACTATGCCGATCGGCTGGGATGAGCTTACAGACTTACAACAGTTGCAACTCATCGAAATTATAAGATACATTCATGGAAAAAATAATAGAAACGGCATGCTCTTTTTCACTTCAAACAGTATAATTGATTATGTTCGATATTTATATGTATGAAACCAACTGTGCATGAAAGGTTGATAGCGGTACTTTATTATGTTATAATTTTTGAGCCAGTTTCGCTAAAAATTTTGGCTGTTTTCACTAATTTATTAAGTGACCACGAGTTTGAGTTGGAAACAAAAATAGAAACGCGCCCAAAATTCGGTGACATTTTCAATTTTAAACAATTAAACCCGTAAAAAATTTTAGTGCTTGAAACTATAAAGTAAGAAAAGTCTTTAAAAAAATTTGTAATAATTTGTCATTTGATTCTGTTCTTGAATTCAGAATGGGTCGTGGAGTGCATTGCACAGCTGAGGCACGAAAAATTAGTATCAAATTAAAAATAAAGTGAAAACAATGGATTGAATAGCAAAAATAATAAAGTGCTAGGAAAAAGTGATTTATGCAGTTCATTTTAAAGATAAGGAAGAAAAACGAGGCAGAAAGCGAGCAATATCCCAAAAATTCGACAAGCCTTTAATTCGTCAGTCAAGATAATACCCATTACTTTCATCAGAAGAGCTTAAAAACAATTTGCAAGCACGAGTTACTAGCCGTAAAATACGCAACAGGCTGATTGAGAGTGGTTTGAAGGCACATTCGGCAAGGAAAGTTCCTCTTCTTAGCAAAAAGAATATCCAGAACCGAGTCTGTTATGCGAAGCTACACGTAGTCCCCAAAAACTGGAAAAACGTCCTGTGGTCAGACGAAACAAAGATAAATTTGTTTGGATCTGATGGAAAAACACATGTAATACTGCCTTTGATCCGAAATCCGCTAATGCTATGGGGATGTTTTCCGCTTCGGGTGCTTATCCGATATTTTGGATACAAGGCAAAATGTGTGCCCCAGACTTCGTTTATATTCTTAACAGCGTAATGCCGAGGAAGAAATGTCCTTGAAGTTGGAGATTATGCAGGATAACGACCCCAAACACTCTTCCAAATTTGCAAAAAACTGGTTCCGGGCAACAAAATGGATTTAATGGAGTGAGCATTTCAATCACCTGATCTTAATCTTGTTGAGCACTTGTGGGGGATATTACAAAAAAAAAATTGGGGCTTTTCAAACCAAAAACAAAGAAGATTTGTGGCACAAAGTTCAGACCGAGTGGAATGCTACTGATCCATTGATTTGTGCCAATCCATGCCCCATCGATGCTCTGCAGTTTTAAAAAATTATGGTCGCACAGCCAAATATGAATAATATAATATGATAATATAATTAATTCTATGGACGTTGATGTACTAACGAACAGTACATTCGAGTGGCCCAACGATACCAAGCCAGGGCTTGTTAACGCGCGGACCAACATGCAACATGCAACCCACCTCCCGCCCAACCAACCGAGGGGCGCGCCGCATAACATGCGGCTACGAAGATCGCGAAATACGAATAGAACATACAATATAAATACAACAAATGAACATAGACTATTTAAATGTTAGACAGATGTTGTAATAGTACAGTTCTGAGAGTAGGGACAGAAAAAGCATTACTTATTATCTGGAAAAGGTTATTATAACTAGAGCATAAGATCCGAAAAGGGTTATGAAAACTGCATAGTTAGTGTTACAGGCTTGCAGAAAAATCGGGAAAAAGTTCCTAGTACTTCTGATCGGAACAGCAAAACTAATTTGGCTAATGTATTCGGATGAATCAATTTCACCGTAAATTAGTTTGTGTAAAAAGATTACACAGCATGGTTCTACGATCAGAAAGAGAGGGAAGATTTATTAGTAGAAGTCTACTACGGTAAGGAGGCAAGCGAGAATTAGGATTCCAGTGAAGACACCGGAGGGCAAAGAGTAGAAATTGTTTTTGCACAGATTCTATTCTATCCTGATGAACCTTGTATTGTGGACACCATATACAAGACCCATACTCAAGTGAAGTATAAAGAGTCTTAGTAACGTAGGGATCGTCAAATTCTTTCGACCAACGCTTAATGAAACCCAAGACACCAAAGGCTCGATTAGCAGCAGAAGAAATATGCTTGTCAAACTTATGCTTGGGATCCAAAAGGATACCCAAATCTTTAACCGAGTCAATACGTTCAAGTGGTTTTCCATTAAGAACATAATTATTTAAAAAGGGCATTCACCTATAAAAAGACATATCGTTGCATTTACCACAATTTAAATTTAATAAATTCAACTGACCAGGTTTGAAAGCTGTCAAGATCAGTTTGCAACCTTTTACCAGATAGAAAATCAGTAGACGAATAACAAAGTTTAACATCATCGGCATGCATCAGCACCAGAAAGTGTGTTATCACCGAAGGAAGGTCATTAATAAACAATGTTAATAACAAGGGACCAAGGTGACTACTTTGTGGTACTCCGGACGTGACCTGAACAGACTTAGAGACAAGTCCTTTGAAAAAGACTTTTTGGGATCTTAAACTTAGATAATTGGAGATCCAAAGAATTAAGTTTTTTGGTAATCCCAGAGAATGAAGCTTATGAAGTAAAAGAGAATGATTAACGGAACCAAAAGCCTTACTGAAATCGGTGTAAATAACATCTGTTTGCATTTTGTTTTGAAACCCTTTCATAACAAAAGAAGTGAATTCAAGTAAGTGAGTGGTAGTAGATCTTTTTTTCACAAACCCGTGCTGGCAGGGTGAAATTATAGATCTACAAGGATGTTGTAGTTGAGAAGTTATTTATTTCTCAAAAATCTTAGGAATAGCATACAACTTAGAAATACCTCTTTAGTTCTGAACGTTTGACTTCTTTCATTTTTTATGGAGAGGAATAATAAATGATTCTTTCCACATGACGGGAAAAGAGCACAACTCCACGGATAGATTAAATAGCTTATATAATGGCCTCAAAAGACCTTCAGCACAGTACCTAAGCACGCAGCCTGGTACTCCATCAGGTCCCGGTGAGAATAGTGGCTTAATGGCCTTAATATCACTTAATAGCGAGCTTTCCGTTATCAAAGGTCCAAATATGCAATTAGAGAAATTTACATTATAAGGATATGGCGAAACCAATTGAACATTTGATAAACCATAAGTTGTTTGAAAAAATGAAGCAAATAAATCGGCGATGACCTGATCTGAGTTAGCTGTCGTTTTTTTAAAAAATACGGTTGATGGAAGTGTTGATGATTTCCGCTTCACATTAGCGAAGCTATAAAACTGTTTAGGATCCCGCTGAAACTGTAACCTGCAACTTCTAAGGTAATCCTGCTAGCATTGGTTATTCAGAACAGAGAAATTGGATCGAGCAATCAAGTAGTTAGAAAAATCCAAGAAAGAGCCAGTTTCCTTGAACTTCTTGTACAATTTTGACTTTCTATTTTTCCTGCTAGTTAATTCCCGTTTAAACCAAATTGGTTTGTTAAAACTACGTGAATTACGAACCGGGACACATAAATCAAATATTGAATTTAAGGTTGAGTAAAAAATCGTGATTGCACTGTCCAAGTCACTACAGCTGTAAAGGGACCAGTCAGTCTGGGATAAGAGCTGAGTAAGTTTAATAAAATCGGTGTTCCGAAATTGACGAACTCGCTCTGGAGAAAGAGTACGTGGGCACATCCCCCGGATAGGTAAATCTATCAACACTTCCAAAGTTGGGTGATAATGATCTTCAGGAAGGGATATAGGTTCAAAACGGGAGACAGATACGAGGGAGGGATCCAAAACGAAAATAAGATCAAGCTTCTTATTCTGAGAATTTGGGATAGCATTAATTTGACACAATGACATCCCAAATAAATTATCAAGAAAATCATCTTGGGTCGGGGGAGTCAATACATTGGAGTCTACATTAGAAATCCAAACAGTCCCAGCAATATTGAAATCACCAAGAAGAACAAGAAAATCACGATCAGAAAGCATATTTGATAAAGAGTGTATTGCAGAAAAATGCGAAGAATATACAGCATTGTCTGCAGAAGGGGGAATATAAGAACAAGTAATAAAAAGGCTAACACCACGAAGGCTCAATTTGACAACAACAACAACAGCAACAAATTCAATATTTATAGAACTATCTATTATTACTATTTCTGAAGATAAATCGGCATCAACAGCAATAAGTACACCCCCACCACGACGAGGAGTGCGATATTTTCTATAAACGGAAAATTTGTTAAATTTTAGAATTTAGGATGACGGACCTTAACCATGTTTCAGAAAAGGCAACGACATCAAAAGTAAAGGACATTCTATTTAGGTAAAGATTACTTAGTTTACTACAAATACCTCTTACATTCTGATAGCCCAGTGAGAGGGAGGATTTTAGTTTTTTGTGCTAACAGAGACCATAGGAGCTGGATTAGACCTAGCAACTACAGAGGGGAGTGCAACCGGAGTCCGATTTGTCTTTTTCACAGTGTATTCCTTTATAATTAAGTGGTCGGGCCAAAATTCTTTACAACATACTTTCCTGAAATGATCGACAGGAACACTTGTTTTAAATTGGGAAATATCCCGAAGATACGTAAATTTAAATTTTTCCACCATAATATTGGTGGATTTCGCCTGAATAAAGGCCTTGACATCGTCAGATGTAGTATCAGGGGCAAACTTAGAAACAAAAATTTTTTATTTTGGTGGGACACTTACAAGGGTCTTAGCATCAACCGCAGCTGTAACTGCAGGAGGAGCTATAGCCTTAATTGAAAGAGCATTTGACTCGGCAGACATACTAGCAAAAGTATGTTGACTTGCAACAACACTGCCAGCATTTGCTGAGTCCAAAATTTCTACTGGGTCAGCAGAAACAGCATCCATGGGTATGGCGTTGATTTCCTCACTACTGACTACTACCTGGGGATGCGGGGATGTAAAATCCATCAGTGATGAAGCAGATGAAGCAACTGGATCTGTTGGAACCGAAAGCTCATTAGGGCCAATTGACAGCCTATGATTGGCCTTTTTGCGCTTAGGAGACTCGTTTAAAAGTTTCATACCTTTGAACTCGTCATCCAACGCAGAGAAACATTCGAGCAGTTTTATTTAACCGACCGAAGATATATCCAAAGCCCTTCTTGGTCTGCCTCAGGAATCCCATTATATCCCTGTCGACATCCCTACAGGTCTCACAAGTCCACTTTTTAAAACAAAGAGTAATTAATTACAACAAAAATATTAATAACAAGTAAGAGTGCTCTAGTCGAGAGTGCCCGACTAGAATATACCCTGATCTTACATTCATTGAAGTTATTTCTCTGCATTCATACATAGAAACACACACATATACAAACAAAAGCTGCTGGCTACGCGCGTCATATATTTGCTATGATTCTTCTTCTTCCTTTGGCCCCAAACTATGTTACATTGAATCGTTAATAATTTTTTTGTTTATTTTCCGATCGTAATGAAATTTGTAGGACACAAAGAAAATACGTATATTACATTCGATTTCTTGGAGATCGAGGAGGGGTATCCAAAAAGTGAAATGCATTTAACCTCTGTATGCTATTGGAAAGTATATGTACTAAATTTGGTGACTCTACGTCTTATAACTTTTAAGCTATACCTTAAAAACACTGTTTTGGCAACTTAATTTATCGATAACTTTTGAAAGGATTGAGATATTGAAAAAAAAATGATCAGTATGTTTAGAACCGGCAGTACAGTAACTTAAACTCAAATATAAAGTTTCTAGTTTATGTGACTTTCAAGTTATGCCCAAAAAACACTTGTCTGAAATCGATATTTATCGATAGCTTTTGAACGGGAATATGAAGTCTCTAGCTTTTGTAGTCTCTGAGATCAGCGCGTTCATACAGACGGACAGACAGACAGGCGGACATGGCTAGATCGACTCGGCTGTTAATAGTGATCAATAATATATATACTTTATGGAGTCAGAGATGCTTCCTTATGCATGTTACATACTTTTGCACAAAACCATCATACCCATTCCCCTTTTTTAATGGGATCAGGGTATAACTAGAAGAACACGCGCAAAGAATCTGCAGAACTTGTTGTTGTTATCTTTGTCCCGTTGCTTTTGGACGACCGCAGCTCGCATTTCGCAAGCAGCCAGCAGATTTCGTTAATAAAGATATTTTCAAAAGCGAGTACTTACGCACATCGATGTGCTTCGTGCGTGGATGGAAGCCGAAACCTCTTACTAATTTTTGAGCGCTATAATTGTCGTTGAAGAGAACCACGGATACACATTTCCTGCCCACCTTGTTGAGTAGCTCCTTTAGATATAAGGCTTTTTTTACTGCGTCTGACATGGCCAAGTATTCTGCCTCTGTACTTGATAATGCCACAGTGCGCTGTTTTCGCGCCTCCCAACTTATAGCAGCTCCAGCCATGACGAATGCTAGACCAGAATAGGAGCGCCTATCGCTTAAATTTGCACCCCAATCTGCATCTACTACGCCGTATAGATTTTGGCTTGTTCTTCTTTATAACAGACCAAGCTGCTTCGTACCGCCTAGGTATTGCAGTATGCGTTTTGCCGCTTTTCAGTGTTCCGCTTTGTAACATGAATTAAACTGGCTCAGGAAGTTTACGGCATAAGCGATGTCTGGTCTGGTTGTAACTGAAAGAAACATTAAGGCACCTATTAAGCTTTGATGGGGTACCTTCTTATTTCCTCCTCATTGGGGGACTTAGATCGCCTCAATGTACACTTCGCTTCTATGGGGGTTAATGCAGGCTTGCATGCTGCCATACCAAATCTCTTTAAAATGGTATTAGTGTACAACTCTTGTGAGATGAAGATTTGATGCTTTTCCAAGTTTTGTTGGAAATCTATGCCCAGGCACGTTTTCACTGGACCGATGTCTTTCATGTTGAACGCATCTCCAAGAGAACTCTTCGTTTGATCTAGCCACTTTGCATCATTTGACGCTAGTAACAAATCATCAACATAAATCATGACTAAGAGAATTTTCTCCTCCTGTCGTTTCACGAACACGCATGGATCTTGCATGGTTGCCTCCAGACCCATCTCCTGCAGCTTCTCTGTTAGTTTGCGGTACCATTGCAAACCTGATTGACTTAATCCATATATCTATGGACGTTGATGTACTAACGAACAGTACATTCAAGTGGCCCAACGAAACCAAGCCAGGGCTTGTTAACGCGCGGACCCAGGCAACATGCAACCCACCTCCCGCCCAACCGACCGAGGGGCGCGCCGCATAACGTGCGGCTACGAAGATCGCGAAATACGAATAGAACATACAATATAAATGTAATATGGTGTGTGAGTTGATGCGGCATGAAGACGTATCGGATCAGTAGTGAACGGCGATATCAGCAGGAGTATCGATATAAGCAGGATATCGAAACTAATTCGTGAGCAGACGACGGTCATCACCGAGTGAAGCAGTAGTCAGTAGGCGGTCGTCAAGAAGAAGTCGTCAGGAGTCAGCCGTAAAAAAGCCAAGTTCGTCGTCAGCCGTAAAGTGCCGAATGTGGTAAAGCCGTTATGCCGAAAACTACTGTAAAGCCGTTACACAGACTAGCTGAATACTAAACTAAAGCCGTATTAAGTCGTAGCGCATACATTTAAACAATATAATACAACTTATCAATATCAATAAAACATTAGTTATCTAAACATAACTTTACATTTGGGGGCTCGTCAAATTAAAGCGCGTAAAAGAATATAAAAGCTACTTGTGAACAAAAAAAAAAAAAATCAGTCGCTAAACGTATGAGTGAAAAAACGTAGACAGGCGTCAAGACACAGACGCCACCAGCTCAAGTTAAAGCGAAGACAGGCGCCAAGACACAGACGCCACCAGCTCAAGTTAAAGCGAAAACACCCGCCAAACGCAAGCAGTCAGCAGTGCGAGGGAGTCAGCCAGTGAGTTCGGTGCAAGCGAAAACGGTATCGGGCTTAGCGACACACACAAAAATGAGCGAAGCAGACGAACTTCAAAGAATTGCGCACACACGATCGCAACGGCAGGCATTGCCATGCTGCAGCAGATCATACAGCTGTTAACGTTAAAAATCCATGCCGATGAAATTTCTAAAGATGAAGGGAAGTTAGTTGTGGAAAACTTTTCTAAAATAATCCCTGAGTTTGACGGTGAAAACATGCAAGTCCAGAAGTGGTTTACGAATTTCGAGCTCAATGCCGACGCTTATGGCTTAAATTTGAAGCAAAAATATGTGCAAGCGCGTGCAAAAATGACGCACACCGCCGCATTGTTTTTGGAGTCAACGGCAGTATATGACTACGAAACAATGCGCGAACAGCTGATCTGAGAATTTCAGAATGGACATATGTCAAAAGAGTGCACATCCTCGTCTGGTGTAAATGTGGTCTATGAAGCTAGGCGCCTTAAGAAACTGATTATTAACAATGTGGCAGTGAATGCACTTGTCGACACTGGAGCGGACATTTCAATTTTAAAAAAGTCAGTGTTCAACAAGATCGGAAATGAAAAGTTGCAAAAAAGCGTATCCATTTTGAGAGGCCTGGGCACGAACATTATACACCCAGCTGGCCAGTTCTATGCAGAGGTGAAAACTGACGGAATGCAGCTGACCCACAAGTTTCTGGTCGTGGTCGATAGTGCATTGGGGTGCGATGCGTTGTTAAGATTCGATTTCATCAACAAATTCAGCGTTACGATGACAGCAGTCGGATACGAGTTTTCTTCCCTAGCGGGGGAGAAAGCTCCGGACTTAAATCAGATAAGTATTTTTAACGTGGTAGAAATACATAATGATGTTGATGTCCCGCTACAGTTTAAAGATGCTGTGCAAACCATGATAAGGGACTATTGCAAATGTGCGAAGACTGCTGCGTGCCCAATTGAGCTCAAGATCGTGCCAGACGGAAACATTATGCCCTTTCGGCACGCACCTAGCCGAATTGCGTTCAACGAAGCTGAAGCAGTGAAGCAGCAAGTCAGCGAGTGGCTGGACTCAGGCATAATTCAGCGTTCATCATCAAACTTTGCCAGCCGTTTGGTAATAGTTAAAAAAAAGGATGCAACAAACCGAGTATGTGTGGATTATCGCCAATTAAACAAGATGATCCTCAAAGACTGTTTTCCGGTGCCGGTGGTAGACGATGTGCTGGAGAAATTACAGAAGGCTAAATTTTTTACTGTAATGGATTTGGAAAATGGATTTTTTTATGTACCTGTGGAGGAAAGCAGCAAGAAGTTTACGGCGTTTATTACCAAGGAGGGTCTCTTCGAGTTCAACAGAGCGCCCTTTGGATTCCGAAATTTCAAAGTTTAATAATTGAAGATGTGTTGGACCTTTATATGGATAACACTGCCAAACAGTACAAATATATTTTTGCTATGGTGGATGGGTTCACAAAGTTTGTGTGGATGTTCCCAACAAAGACGACAAGCGCCGAAGAGGTTTTAAAAAAGCTGGAAAACTGGTCTGAAGTGTTTGGTAACCCTGTTCGAATCATTAGCGACCGTGGAGCAGCATTTACGTCGTCCAATTTCGAGCAGTATACGAAGGAGCAAGGTATCGAACATGTGTGGAGCACAACCGGAGTCCCAAGAGGAAACGGCCAAATAGAGCGGGTGAATCGCGTAATTCTGGCAATCATTTCCAAGATGTCTTCCGAAAAGCCGGAGAAGTGGTTCAAATTTGTGGGCAGAGTTCAAAGGGTCATCAACAGCACCGTGCATGTATCTACGAAGAGATCACCATTTGAGCTAATGATCGGCGTAAAGATGCGAAACACGACCGAACATGATATTATGCAGCTGTTGGAAAAGGAGATGTATGAAAGATGTCGAGGATGAGAGGCAGACGATCAGACAAATCGCAAACAAGGATATCCAGAAAGCCCAGGAAAAATACAAGCAACAATTCGACAAGAAGCGTAAGAGCGAATACGGATATAAGATTGGAGATCTTGTGGCAATTAGACGTACACAGTTCGTGACTGGCAGGAAATTAGCTAGCGAGTATTTAGGGCCGTATGAGATCACGAAGGTGAAGCGCAATGGGCGCTACGAAGTACGCAAGGCAGCAGATGTTGAAAGACCAAACAACACAGCAACAAGCTGCGACCACATGAAGCTTTGGAGGTACATAGCTAATAATAAAGATACCTGGTCATCGGAGGCCGAAGACTAATCAGAATGGCCGAATGTAATATGGTGTGTGAGTTGATGCGGCATGAAGACGTATCGGATCAGTAGTGAACGGCGATATCAGCAGGAGTATCGATATAAGCAGGATATCGAAACTAAGTCGTGAGCAGACGACGGTCATCACCGAGTGAAGCAGTAGTCAGTAGGCGGTCGTCAAGAAGAAGTCGTCAAGAGTCAGCCGTAAAAAAGCCAAGTTCGTCGTCAGCCGTCAAGTGCCGAATGTGTTAAAGCCGTTATGCCGAAAACTACTGTAAAGCCGTTACACAGACTAGCTGAATACTAAACTAAAGCCGTATTAAGTCGTATCGCATACATTTAAACAATATAATACAACTTATCAATATCAATAAAACATTAGTTATCTAAACATAACTTTACATAAATACAACAAATGAACATAGACTATTTAAATGTTAGACAGATGTTGTAATAGTAAAGTTCTGAGAGTAGGGACAGAAGTAGCATTACTTATTATCGGGGAAAGGTTATTATAACTAGAGCATAAGATCCGAAAAGGGTTATGAACTGCATAGTTAGTATTACAGGCTTGCAGGGAAATCGGGAAAAAGTTTCTAGTACTTCTGATCGGAACAGCAAAACTAATTTGTCTAATTAATTCTGATGAATCAATTTCACCGTAAATTAGTTTGTGTAAAAAGATTACACCAAGCATGGTTCTACGATCAGAAAGAGAGGGAAGATTTATTAGTAGAAGTCTACTACGGTAAGGAGGCAAGCGAGTATTAGGATTCCAGTGGAGACACCGGAGCGCAAAGAGTAGAAATTGTTTTTGCACAGATTCTATTCTATCCTGATGAACCTTATATTGTGGACACCATATACATGACCCATACTCAAGAATGGGGCAAACAAGTGAAGTATAAAGAGTCTTAGTAACGTAGGGATCGTCAAATTCTTTCGACCAACGCTTAATGAAACCCAAGACACCAAAGGCTCGATTAGCAGCAGAAGAAATATGCTTGTCAAACTTAAGCTTGGGATCCAAAAGGATACCCAAATCATTAACTGACTCAATTCGTTCAAGTGGTTTTCCATTAAGAACATAATTATTTAAGAAGGGCATTCGCCTATAAAAAGACATAACGTTGCATTTACCACAATTTAAATTTAATAAATTTACCCGACACCAGGTTTGAAAGCGTTCTAAATCAGTTTGCAACCTTTTACCAGATAGAAAATCAGTAGACGAATAACAAAGTTTAACATCATCGGCATGCATCAGCACCAGAAAGTGTGTTATCACCGAAGGAAGGTCATTAATAAACAATGTTAATAACAAGGGACCAAGGTGACTACTTTGTGGTACTCCGGACGTGACCTGAACAGACTTAGAGACAAGTCCTTTAAAAAAGACTAAGAATTAAGTTTTTTGGAAATATCAGAAGATGAAGCTTATGAAGTAAAAGAGAATGATTAACGGAATCAAAAGCCTTACTGAAATCAGTGTAAATTACATCTGTTTGCATTTTGTTTTGAAACCCCTTCATAACAAAAGAAGTGAATTCAAGTAAGTTAGTGGTAGTAGATCTATTTTTCACAAACCCGTGCTGGCAGGGTGAAATTATAGATCTATAAAGATGTTGTAGTTGAGAAGTTATTAATTTCTCAAAAATCTTAGGAATAGCAGGCAACTTAGAAATACCTCTATAGTTTTGAACGTTTGACTTGTTTCCTTTTTTATGGAGAGGAATAATAAATGATTCTTTCCACATAACAGGAAAAGAGCACAACTCGATGAGCAGATTAAAAAGCTTATATAATGGCCTCAAAAGACCTTCAGCACAGTACCTAAGCACGCAGCCTGGTACTCCATCAGGTCCCGGTGAGAATACTGGCTTAATAGCCTTAAGATCATTTAATAGCGAGCTTTCCGTTATTAAAGGTCCAAATATGCAATTAGAGACATTTACATTCTAAGGATATGGCAAAACCAATTGAACATTTGAGGAACTATAAGTTGTTTGAAAAAATTAAGCAAATAAATCGGCGACGGCCTGATCTGTGTTAGCTGTCGTTTTTTCAAAAAATACGGTTGATGGAAGTGTTGATGATTTACGTTTCGCATTAACGAAGTTATAAAACTGTTTAGGATCCCGCTGAAACTGTAACCTGCAACTTCTAAGGTAATCCTGGTAGCATTGGTTATTCAGGACAGAGAAATTGGATCGAGCAATCAAGTAGTTAGAGAAATCCAAGAAAAGCCAGTTTCCTTGAACTTTTTGTACAGGATTGTCTAGATTTACGCCTTACGCCATGCATTTGCCGTTCTCACGTGCTCTTTGGTAATTGGAGCCTGCTTGGAACCAATAGCTGCAGCTGATTTCAATTTGCTTATGAAATCTTCCAATCCCTCTGGTATTTCCATGTAGACGCTCTCTTTCAGATCTCCGTTTAGGTATGCTGTCACCACATCCATTTGATGGATCTCCGTGTCCGATTCTGCTGCCAACGCTGCTAACAGTCTGATCGATATGAATCGCACAACATGTGAATACGTTTCATGAAAGTCTTCACCTGGTCTCTGCGAGTAGCCTTTTGCGATTAATCTTGCCTTCTTTTTGCCAGGTCAAATTCCAGCTTCTTTCGTTGTTACGTGTCGGTTTATCTCATGGGGCAGCGCCGGCCAGCCAGTACTCTCTTATAGGGGTGGGTTCACCCGTGCCCGCCGTCACGAACAATCACACCAAAACGACCAAGTCTGCACATCTCTAAACAAAACAAAAACAGCTGATCTACGATAACATTTAATCGGCAATAACACAAACCAAACAAAACCTACAACTCTTTCAACACTGAAATGGGGCGTCGATGTTCTGCCCTAGCGTGCCCACCCAACCAGTGTTGCTAAACATTAATTTAAGTCAACACCCTTTTTTTACTAGATTTTAAATAGCACTTATCCTAACGGTCTATATGTTCCCCTCTCCTCCATTAAAGAGCCTTAAGCGTGCATTTCGTATTCGCAATTTAACATTTAATTCTGATTTATCTTACACGTTAACATTTAGATTTATTTTCCCTGCATTACAATTTACCACATTTTTGGCATGAGAGTGTCTCCAGGCAACTGGCTAATCAAAATAGTGTTACACCATAAACGAGCGATCGATACGGAAACCAACAAAAAAAACCACCAAAAAAAAAAGTGTACTTTAATTACCGGAGGTCATGAAACACGTATTTCTACCCTACCTCATCCTGTAGGAGCTCCAAGGGACAAATGTAAGGGACCTCTAAAAACTCATACTAAAACTCTAATTGGTCTACGCGTATATTACACTTTACGTGGTTATAATTGCGCTACTGCATAAGGACACTCACACGAGAATTTAACAAGCTGATATATTATCAGTCACACAAAAAATATAAATTAAATAAATAAATATATAATAAATCAAATAAATAAATATATAATAAATCAAATAAATATATAAATATCAAATTAAATAAATATATATATATATATAGTAGTGGGAATAATCATGCGATTTTTAAAGGTATAATAATTTAAATAATTTAATTATTTACTACAAATTTAGCTGAAGGCTTCGGCGAGGTATCTGTGAGTAGCAACACATTCAATGCAAGCCGGGGTATTATCTGTGGCACCAGTAAATGCGTCCACCTTGTTTATACCTTTTTTTATACAGAATTTATTTTTTTTCTTGGGCCGCTAACGTATTTGAATTTCGACATTAGTGAATAACTATTAAAGGACTCTCGTCGCACTGCTCCCTTTTGGAACGGACTCACTCTGCACCCTCCTGTTTGGATCTTTCGACGGCCGAATGGTTCTTCTGGGAGTCGCTGCAGCTTCTAGGGTATCCCACTTTAACTGGCTCCAGCGCCGCACCCCGATCGATCAGTGCACGTGGTGATGGCTAGGAGTGGTCCCTTTGCTGCCACGTATAATTAACCATTCCTTGCAGAGCCACGAACTGCTGGACCGGCCTGAAAGGTTTTATAAAACCACACATTTTCTTTATATGGCGTTGCACATCCCCTTGGTTGACACTCACTTTAATTAAATTGGCCAGACACTTGAACAGAATTTTTAGCTGGAGCGAGAGTCACTTTAAGCTGGTATAGCTGCCTTTGGCTTTGCAATGCCGACTGTACTCTGTTCAAATCAAATTGCACTTTTCTTGCCGCTGTTGCTATGTGAAATCGAAATTTTGCAGTTCGTCAATTCCGTTAGCTAAAGCAGAAACGAAATTTGAACGTTTGCATGTGTGCGTGTTCATTTCGCGCGCTCACCAAACTCCTCGTGAACTCCCTCTCTCTCTCTCTTGGTCTGTTAACCGTTCATAGTGCTGCCACCCTGTTACCCACTTGTACAGTCACTATCGATAGACCCACATCCCACTGCAACATCACCCAAAGATTCTCCGGGATGCCGAGCAACCGACGGAATCTGCGGGAGCACCTGGGATGGCGTCTAGACCGGTCCCCTTTCTGAGTCATCTGGCCGGCTGCCTTCTGCCTTTCCTTCCAAAACAGCGCCCTAACGTGGGGCACACCACGACTTAAGACTAGAGCCGTATGTCCTTAGCGTGATACACCCCCAGAGATCGTCCCGTCAAATCCTCCAATAAGTAGGAATTATTTCCTATCCGCCGCACTACTCGAGCTCTCAGAAATCGCCGAGCAAACTTGGCGTTAAAAGCTTTCCCAAAGTCGCTTATCACGAAATTTCGCCGATAAACTTCCTGGCCGGGTTCCGCCTTAAACTTCCTCGCTCGTATCTCACCACGTTGATGACTTCTTTCATACGCGGAATGCAGACAACCCTGGATTCGTTGTCTAATGATCTGAATCTTATCTGCTGGATGCAGATGAGAAATCTCATGATCATCTAGAGACCCTAATTTCCGTGCTAGTTTATAATTAGCCCCGTTGAGGAACATGTGATGTCCGAAAACAGCAAAGAACGGAGTTACTCCTGTTGCAGAGTGCACGGCGTTTCGGATGGCTACCTCAATCTCTGGCAAATACCTATCCCATTCCCGGTGATCTTGCTCGAGGTATGCTCGGATTGCCGCCAACACAGTCCGGTTTACTCGCTCCGCTGCATTACTCTGGGGCGAGTATACTGCCGTACGCATATGTTTGACACCGAAAGCTTCTAGCATACTTTGAAAAGTTTTTGAGACAAATTGACATCCATTATCTGAGTGGATGACCTCGGGTACGCCAAATTTGTAAAAGACTTCATTGACCAAAAAGTCAACTACTTTAGCAGCAGTGGCTTCACGCATGGCCTTCAAAAATGTGAACTTTGAGAAATGGTCTACAACTATGAAAATCCATGCTTGGCCCTGTTTCGACCGCGGATACTTCCCCAAAAAATCGACGTAAAGTTTTTGGAACGGTCGACCGGTCTGTACCTCTTGGCCTATGCCTACCCGCATGCTGAAATTCGGGGCCTTGCTCTCCTTACAAGTTACGCACTGCTGTACCCACTCTCTCACTTGCACCGCCATGCCGGGCCAGTAAAATTGACGCCGTAAATTCGCTAAGGTTTTGACTACTCCTCCGTGTCCCGCTGTTTGTTGAACATGAGCCTTTTCGATTAAACCGGCCGTCAAGACGCTGGGAATCCATAGCTTCCACGTGGACTCCTCTAATTCGTCCTCCATACGAGTGAAACCCATCCGCTTGAACAAGACGCTTCCCTCAACTTTGATATCGGGCAACTTCTCTTGGTTTAGCCTGACCTGTTCTAATAATTCGCGGTACTCACTCGACTCAAAAGCTATTGTCTCAAACCCCAACAATTCTCCCGGATCCAAACTCATCGCTTCTACACTCCGTGACAACGTATCTGCCACCACGTTCTCACTACCCTTGCGATGTTCGATGTCGAAATCAAATCCTTGTAGCTGTAACGACCACCTAGCTAACCTGCCACTCAGATCTTTCATGGACATCAGCCACTTCAGACTGGCGTGGTCGGTCAGACACGTAAAGGGCATCCCTTCGATGTATGGCCTAAACTTGCGTATCGACAGGATCACCGCCAAACATTCTTTCTCAGTGACGGAATAGTTGCGCTGATGTTTATTCAACTTTGCCGAGAAAAAAGCTATAGGGTGCTCTCGATCTTCCAAATCCTTTTGGAATAACACAGCCCCTACTCCGAACTGAGACGCATCACACTGCACAAAAAAACGTCTTGTGAAATCTGCGTGTATGAGCACTGGACCAGTAGTTAGAGCCGTCTTCAACTTCTCCACAGCCCTTACGCCTTCCTCTCCCAAAACAAACTTGCCACTGTCCTTTTTGAGGGATTCAGTCAAAGGCACCGCCAACGTCGCGAAATCTTTAATGAATCTACGGTACCATCCTGCCGTTCCTAGGAAAGCACGAACTTCTTTGCGCGAACGAGGCGCCGGAATTCGTTCGATGGCTATCACTCGTTCCGGGTCCATGCGTAGCCTGCCACCCCCGATGATAAAGCCGAGATATTTTAAAGCTTTGAAACAGAATTTGGATTTTTGTAATCCGATCGACAGGTTGGCTTCCCGCAAGCACTGGCCTACCTGACGCAAATATTTCAGATGTGTCTGGAAATCCGAAGCGATGATCAGCAGATCATCCAGATAGACAAAGACATTGGTCCGCATCTCAGTGGGTATTACTTTATCCATCAGACGGACCAGCCGCTGCGCCGCATTGCATAATCCGAAAGGCATAACTCGGAACTGATACAAAGGTCTGCCAGGAATGGTGAACGCCGTGTAAGGCTTACTCTTCTCGTCTAACTCGACCTGCCAATAAGCGAACTTTAGATCAACGCTAGATATATAATGCGTTCGATCGATTCTAGACAGGATGCTTTCTATGCAGGGCAGTGGGTAAGCGTCCTTTATGGTCAAATTGTTGAGTTTGCGCGCATCGAGGCAAAACCGATTTTTGCCCGGCCGTCGCACTACCGTGGTGCGGTTACTCCAGGGACTATTGCTTTCCTCGATTATGCCTAAACTCAACATTTTGTCCACTTCGTCATCCACTACCTTTTGCATAGCAGGAGACAGGGGATAAGGCCTATCTTTGAACGGTTGCGAGCCCTCCACCAAGTCAATGGTGTGTTGCTCCTTATCGGTTTTACCCAACCCAGCCTGTTCAAAAGTAAGGTATTCCCTTTTTACTACCTCCAGCTCCGCTCTCTCTTCATTGGACAACTCCCATGAATCCAGATCACGCGCCGCCACATCTTCTTCCTCCTCTCTATAGTGCTCCATCGACCCAGCCAATAGCTCTTCCACTTGGCTTTGGTCAGAGATGGGCTTCTCTGTTCCTAAAACCGCTGGTGCTAAGTTGAAGGCTCTCCAGAAATCCACCCCAAAATAAGCAGACTGCTGTAGATATGGGCATATAAAGAAGTTTACATTTTTCTGCAAGCCCTCATATACTATCGGCAGATCCACCCGGCCTATAATAGACCGATCCTCTCCGCCGGCGGTTCGTACCGTCGATACATAGGGTATCATGGGTATCCCTAGCTCTTCTATTAATTCCCGACTGTCTTTCCCCAGCAAACTGACGCTCGCACCTGTGTCCAGAAGCCCCCGAATAGTTCGGTTACCCACCAGGACTTCGGCAAACACGCGCGAATCTGTTAATTCGCCCCGGGTGACAGCCTCCAGAATTTGCCGTTTTACCATGTGCCGCTTGCGAAAGCGTTCGCGTGCTTTCTTCACTCGACGCGTCACCACTCGCATGCCCTCTAACTGCCTATTTGCAAAAATTCTATTTCTTATTTCTAAATATTTCCTCCACCTTTCTTCAATGGGTAAATCCCGAAGAGTATTTTTAACCTGACATGCGCTCTTATCACTACCAACCTTTTCCTCGTCTACATCTGGTCCTTTTCCCTCACCGGCTGCGCTCTCGAGCGTGAGTCGCCCATTCTCTTCACGCCCAACCGCCCGTTTCCCGAACATTCTAGACATTTTGGAGAGATGACCCCGGGACAACCACATCGGTAGCAAAACAGCTTCCTTTCTAGGGCTGGACAATCCCGGAAATCATGTCCATTCTCCTCGCAGTTCCAACAACCGACCCGGCCCTGACGCCTCGCCTCAAACCGCACTTCCGCTACCATCTCTTCTGGCTCTACTTCCAACTCGTCGACCCCCGCCTTTTTTCCCCCAGTATAACGCTGTGAGTCTCCATATATTGGACGGCTATGTCGTCTTCCAAAACTGGCTTCCACTTCACACGCTTCATTTCGCAACTGGTCGACTGTGAATATGTCCATCGCATACAAGTAACGGGCTAGGTGTTCGCGTAGACCCTTCTTGATAATTTTGACCAACTGTCGCTCATTCAGAGGCTTCTGTAAGCGCGATGCTAGTTGTCTCATGGCATGAATGTACTCCTCCGCCACTTCTCCGGGCTGCTGCTCTCGTTTCAACAGCTCATGCATCCGGTCGTGCTCGGACCATGGGCCTCGAAACCTATCGAGCAGTGCGCTCCTCAAAGATTGCCAACTATCCACCCTAGCTTGCCTCACATGCACCCAGTACCATTCCCTTGCTTTACCCACCAGCAAGGTATGAAACGACTTAAGAACTTCGCTCCATGGGCATCTATATTGGTGTTGCAGAAACTCTATCCGGAAAACAAAATCCTCAACCGATGCTTGACGGCTGTTTCCATCAAACGATACCCCCCATCTATCTACCTTCCAAGAATGATTTCCCCTATCAAAAGTGCTTTGGTACCTCGGTTCGTAGCTTTCGGCCTCCGGGCCCATTTGTTCATCGCCACTCTTTTGATCAGCCCACGGATTACGCCACTCCCGAGCTTGTCGCTCGACCCGATGTGGGCTGGTAACCGCGTCTTCCGTGTTCCTATGCGAAAGCCTTGGGGAAGGAGATGGAGCAAAGAGCACGTTGCTCAGGTGTTGTTTGGGCACTGCCCCAAGATTGGATTTGGCTATGGACTCCGGCTCCCTAGTATCGATAGACGACGGCCTAGGTGGGACTCCTTGTTGATCAGACGCAACTCGCGGTCGTAGCACTTCGTTTAATAACTGCATCATATTTTGCATGCCTGCCCGAATCTCTTCCCTTAACACCTCGCTAATCCCTGGTGGTAAGGACTGCCTATAAGTAGCGTGGGCCTGAGCTAACGCCACATTAACGGCTGACTTCTCGGCAGCCCCCAGTTCCAATGGTGCCTCTGGCCTGCTCGCACCTACCGATCTTGTTGGGGTGCGCAACAAACCCTTATGCATCTGTAACGGCAGCCTTGCTTCATTGCCTTCGCTTTCCCCCCATAAGCTCTCTTCAAGAGGGGATCCCTTTGAGCGGGTTTGATGACTATGGTCACCTTGCTGACCGCCAGACGCCATAAAAAAATTTTCTCACTAAATCACTCACCCCAAAATGTTAACTGCTTATAAGACACTTGTCTGACCCACTCTATCTATATATGAACCAGACCACACAAAAAAATAAATTCCAAAAGAAAACAAGTAAGAGTGCTCTAGTCGAGAGTGCCCGACTAGGATATACCCTGATCCAAGGTCTTACATTCATTGAAGCTATTTATCTGCATTCATACATAGAAACAAACACATATACAAACAAAAGCTGCTGGCTACGCGCGTCATACATTTGCTTTGCTTCTTCTTCTTCCTTTGGCCCCAAACTATGTTACATTGAATCGTTAATAACTTCTTTGTTTATTGTCCGATCGTAATGAAATTTGTAGGACACAAAGATGGCATATAAATATGAGACAATGTAAAATCCGAAGGTCATACCTCTTAAAATACGTATTTTTCGATTTATTAGAGATCGGGGAGGGGTATGTAAAAAGTGAAATGCATTTAACCTCTGTATGCTATTGGAGAGTATATGTACCAAATTTGGTGACTCTACGTCTTATAACTTTTAAGCTATACCTTAAAAACACTGTTTTGGAAACTTCATTTATCGATAACTTTTGAAAGGATTGAGATATTGAAAAAAAAATGATGAGTTTGTTTAGAGCCGGCAGTACAGTAACTTAAACCTGAATATAAAGTTTCTAGCATTTATGACTTTCAAGTTATGCCCGAAAAACACTTGTCTGAAATCGATATTTATCGATAACTGGATGAGATATTTTGATTTTGAACGGGATGAGATATCGAAAAAAAATGATAAACTTGTATTGACCCGGCACTACGAAAACTTATATTTCAAATATGAAGTCTCTAGCTTTTGTAGTCTCTGAGAAACAGGCGTTCATACAGACGGACGGACAGACGGACAGACAGACGGACATGGCCATATCGACTCGGCTATTGATACTGATCAAGAATATATATACTTTGTGGGGTCGGAGATGCTTCCTTATGCCTGTTACATACTTTTGCACAAAACCATTATACCCCTTTTTCCCATTGTTAATGGGATCAGGGTATAATAAGTTCTAAACAAATCATACAAATAAAGAAGGAGAGGGAACCATACTACCCGCTGGAGTGCTATTTATCCAAACTACGCTATTTCTTTTCCAGTGCTGAAACCTGGGCTTGATGTCGACTATTCTGGCCATTCTTCTTGAGTATGGCCGATAGTCACGATTCGTTACCCTTATTCCCTAATCCATATCATTTTCTTCAAAATGTGTTTGTCTCCCTCTTATCAGGAGTCCGAATGCAACGCGTAAAAATTATAGATCCTACGGGACACTCGTTAACCCCTGAAAGACTTGGTGACGACCACAAGTTCCGAAAACGTATGATTGTGTAACATACACATAGTCAACAAAAAAAATATTAATTTATCATTTAAATTGCCGATCTAAAACAACAAAAAAACAAACTAGCCTACATCACATTTTTTTGTATCACAGTCTCGTTCATATCACAATTTTCCACCAGGCAATGGTCACAGTGGCGAATCGCCTGCTACAAAAAGCGGCAACGACACACCGTTCCCCTTTAGTGACCTGAACGCTTCTGGATACTACCCTACCTTCTTCGAGCGATGTATGCTGTCTCCATCTGAGATGCATAAGTCTCCACGACCTATTCAATCCCTACTCGGTGCTGAACAAACGTTGAAATGTCGTGCGCGTCACTCTTCCTCTGCACAATTGAAATTAGTCTTTGCTCCTTACAAGTCGCAGCATTCGAATGGCGCAAACGACAGACCACGATTTAACAAAACAAACAAAAACAGCTGATCTACGATAACATTTAATCGGCAATAACACAAACCAAACAAAACCTACAACTCTTTCAACACTGAAATGGGGCGTCGATGTTCTGCCCTAGCGTGCCCACCCAACCAGTGTTGCTAAACATTAATTTAAGTCAACGCCCTTTTTTTACTAGATTTTAAATAGCACTTATCCTAACGGTCTATATGTTCCCCTCTCCTCCATTAAAGAGCCTTAAGCGTGCATTTCGTATTCGCAATTTAACATTTAATTCTGATTTATCTTACACGTTAACATTTAGATTTATTTTCCCTGCATTACAATTTACCACATTTTTGGCATGAGAGTGTCTCCAGGCAACTGGCTAATCAAAATAGTGTTACACCATAAACGAGCGATCGATACGCGAGGCAAACCAGAAAAATTCACTAGCAAAAAAAAGTGTACTTTAATTACCGGAGGTCATGAAACACGTATTTCTACCCTACCTCATCCTGTAGGAGCTCCAAGGGACAAATGTAAGGGACCTCTAAAAACTCATACTAAAACTCTAATTGGTCTACGCGTATATTACACTTTATGTGGTTATAATTGCGCTACTGCATAAGGGCACTCACACGAGAATTTAACGAGCTGATATATTATCAGTCAATTAAATTAAATAATTAAATATATAATAAATCAAATAAATATATAAATATCAAATTATCAAATATATATATATATAGTAGTGGGAATTTTTTTACTACAAATTTAGCTGAAGGCTTCGGCGAGGTATCTGTGAGTAGCAACACATTCAATGCAAGCCGGGGTATTATCTGTGGCACCAGTAAATGCGTCCACCTTGTTTCTACCTGTTTTTTATACAGAATTTATTTTTTTCTTGGGCCGCTAACGTATTTGAATTTCGACATTTGTGAATAACTATTAAAGGTTTCTCGTCGCACTGCTCCCTTTTGGAACGGACTCACTCTGCACCCTCCTGTTTGGATCTTTCGACGGCCGAATGGTTCTTCTGGGAGTCGCGGCAGCTTCTATTGTATCCCACTTTAACTGGCTCCAGCGCCGCACCCCGGTCGATCAGTGCACGTGGTGATGGCTAGGAGTGGTCCCTTTGCTGCCACGTATAATTAACCATTTCTTGCAGAGCCACGAACTGCTGGACCGGCCTGAAAGGTTTTTTAAAACCACACATTTTCTTTATATGGCGTTGCACATCCCCTTGGTTGACACTCACTTTAATTAAATTGGCCAGACACTTGAACAGAATTTTTAGCTGGAGCGAGAGTCACTTTAAGCTGGTATAGCTGCCTTTGGCTTTACAATGCCGACTGTACTCTGTTCAAATCAAATTGCACTTTCTTGCCGCTGTTGCTATGTGAAATCGAAATTTTGCAGTTCGTCAATTCCGTTAGCTAAAGCAGAAACGAAATTTGAACGTTTGCATGTGTGCGTGTTCATTTCGCGCGCTCACTAAACTCCTCCTGAACTCCCTCTCTCTCTCTCTTGGTCTGTTAACCGTTTATAGTGCTGCCACCCTGTTACCCACTTGTACAGTCACTATCGATAGACCCATATCCCACTGCAACATCGTGAGAAACACCATTTTGCTGCCAATAACTTTTTTTTCAGCAGGGCGTTCCACAATTTTCCATGTGCCGGTCTGTACGTGCGCCATGTACTTATCTTCGATCGCTGCGTTCCAGTTCTTAGCATCGCTCGAACTTTTTGCCTCTTCAATTGTAATGGGGTCACCTGCCATTGCTGCGAATGCCATTTCGCATCCCTCAAATTCGTTCTGAGACGATGAGCTAGAACGTTGCTCATTTACGCTTTCGCCGCTCACTTTTGAAACTCCTGGTTGGTACACTTTGCGTGGTCTACCTCTTTGGCCTGTCCTCAAAAGCTTAGGACGCCCTCTGCCATGTCGCTGCAAATCGTCATTGGAATCGTCTTCGCTAGATGAACTCCTGCTTTGTTGTTGCCGCTCACTTATCTTGCTATTTGGGATGCTGATGGCTACGATAACTTCAGTGCTGAAGAAATCCTGGTATTCGCTTTTGAACCCTGGAATATTCAAGAACTTGACATCGTTACTAATTATTACCTTGCGCCTTTCCGGCGACCACAGTCGATAAGCTTTTGATTCTGTTGAGTAGCCAATCAATACACATTCTTCAGATTTCGTCTCGAACTTGCCGCGATTGCCCCCTTTATGATCGCATATGCTTTTGTCCCAATCGCAATATCTCGAGTGGTCATCAATAAAAGTTACTACATATTTAGAACCGTTAATTGACTCGGTTCTCATCGGGCAGCACACGTCGCTATGTACGATTTCAAGCAGTTCACTGGTTCGCTGTTTGTTGGTGCTCTTGTGATTATTTACAGTTTGTTTTTCACGTATACAAATTTCACATTTTGATAATTGCGCCTTATTATCGAAGTTAATGCCGTAGCTCTTTCCACTTGTAGCCATTTTCTTTAAATCGTTCTCATTAATGTGTCCCATACGGTAGTGCCATATGTTTATGTAATTTAAGTCTTTCACCTCTGCTTTGTTTACATGATGTTCTTCGCTATCTTTGTAATAAAGGTTGCCGTACCTCTTTGCTTTGAGCCAGACTTCTCCTTTGTTTTTCACAATTATTGCTTCATTTTTTCTAAAATGCACCTCAAAGCCTCTAACAAGATCACGAATATAATTTCGCACTTGTATAAAGTGTACATTCCCATCATTCCAACAGAGATAGTGTTGATTTCGGGTTACCCAGAGATTTGTTTTTCGTACATCCTGTGATAATCAAAGAAAGTCGTATGGTGCTTCTACAATGTAATGAATATCTTGAAATTGTTCATTTTAAAAAAATCCAGTAATTTTTAAATTTTAAAATTCTCCAGGTGATAGCAACGGTCGAGATTCTTTCATATAGTAACTCGTTTGAAAATTTGCATACATATCATACAAAGTGGCAAATCGTTCACGGTTAAAATTTATGTTCATATCATCATAAGGATATGTCTCCGAGTTCAAGTACTCTTTCAAATTTCTCAAATGATTTTGAATCAATTTATTATTTAGCTCAAACGCTATTATTGCAAAACGAGGTCGTTCTCTATTGGCGACGAGCTTTACGTTCCAGACATGATGAGTACCCTCAGCAAGTGTTGGATTAAGATAACAATCCCAGCTACGGAATCCCAATGACAGTGAGCCTCCATTTTTCGTTAGACTAAACATTTGTAATTTCATTTCATCACTGAGAGTTATATGCGGTATTTTCCATGTTATATTTGAAATATTTAATTTATGCTCATTAACACCAATTTTAGCATGAAATACATCCCCCATATTTTTAGTCATGAGTAGTATAAGTTCATGTTTACAATTTAGTAAAACCTTGTTGTAGTCTTTAGCAAATCCTAGCAACTATTTAAGGGGAATAGAGAAATTAAAATAGCCACCGTTTGATAGCTCTCTATCAGCTCCATTGAACCAGCCAGAATTTCCAAGCATTTGACTTTCAGACTTGTTTAATAATATGTAGTTTTTTATGGTTGTTGTTGTACCAACAAACCGTGTTCGGTCGATTTCAATTCCGTTTAATTCATAGTGAATCTCATCAAAAAGGTACCCCATACAATTGTTTTTCAGCTTAGCATTCTCCGCAGGCGAGCTGTTAGCCAAAGTAATCGAGCCCTCAACATTAAGGAAACTCTCACTCGGCAATGCATATAAATCCTGATTTTGTATTGTAATGCGAACTTCATCATTACTCTTAAATGATTGGAGATAGGGAGAGTAGCTATGATATTCTTTTTTAATTATACTCTCATCTGAGTAAGCTTTCTCTCGAACATTTAGTATATTGCTCATTATTTTCTAATTTTTATACCCAAAGATTGTAAAAATAATCTGTTCTCAATTGTTAGTGCTGCTCTCATCGACCTTCTTCCTTCTACACTATACTTTAAAGTGGAAGCTGATGGGGGATAACACCCATTTTTATTATTATTATTATTATTATTATAGATAATCATTCTCGTCGCCTTAGATGCAAACGAAGTGTTACACTCTCTTTACGTAAATTGACTTAGTTCCCGTCCTGATCTACAATCCGTATTATTAATGATTATATCTCTCTCGTGGTCACCGGCAAATAAATAAGATTATTGGGTTTCTCACTCATTTTATAGCCCGGTGGAACGTTAAAAGCAAACTCATCTAACGCATGACTAGATTCACCATTTACATATGATCCGCTCACAATATTACATTCCAAACGAATTGTATTTACTTTTAAAATATCTACAGGTTGATCCAAAATGTGTAAAGCATTCGGCTTTAGTTCTCTTCTATGAAACCCGAATAATGTTGCAATGGAATGTTCCTTATTAAAATATATTGAGTGTACTTTTGTTGAAATCATTACTTGAAGCGTGTTATTATGGCTTTCAATATGCGGATGGTTTAATATATTTGCTTCTTTTTCCTTCATTTTCTCATTAATAATATCACTTATATCATTGAGTTCGTATGATCCCACGGGAATTTCAAAAACATGGTCCCCAATATGAAATAAATTATTATCATGATCCACATTCGGAATCGAATTGTACATATGAAAATCAATGAGTGCACACTCATAATTCCCGGTCAATTCAATGGGCGGATGATAGTTCGCTACCAAAATTGAGCTGCTTCCAGTTAACGTTAACGTTGTTGCCATTTCGATAGATTATTATGAAGTGAAATAATAAATTATGTATCTGATATTATATCTTAAATTGTAATGAAATCGGAAAACCCTCGTCTATAGCGTCCTCTCTCCAATGAATCATCTTTACTAATTAATAGGAATCCATACTTTTCCTTCCAGCATAATTGACAAATTTTCTTGAACTATTCAAACTTCATGTATACACCCACATGATCTTGATACACATGTTTCATATATAGATAATCTTGTTTAAACATTATAATCAGATTAGCATTATCACGAACATGATGTTTTGGGATTCGTGTATACGTTTGACATAAATAAAACTCATCGATATTATTATGTTGCCCCATACAGAAGTACGCACGAATATTGTTTTGCTTTTCACATGCTACATCATCAAATATCATTAGGGAATTTTTTCTTGCTTTATTTGGCGGTATAACATTCTCATTTTCAGAAAATGTGAAAAACCCCATTCCCTTTATTGGGGTGATAAGTGCTTTTAAATATTCATATTTCGGTTGATTCAAAGACTTTGAATACAAATAAATATTTTCAATCTTTAAGCCGTTAGGACTTTCAATCAAGCTTATCATCACATATGTTTTACCGCAATTAGAAAGTCCAACGAGTAGTGCTCGAATTGAGTTGGGTAATAAACTGCTATGTCTTAATTGATTGTTTTCATCATTTTGACATTCGATATTTCTCACTTCTATAAGGGTTTTTTGTTTTATTAATCGCATATTACTTAAAGTTTTTCTCAGCAACTTGTCACTCATTAACAAGTCATTGAAGATTAAACAACAAATAAAATAGTTATGCGCTTTTATAAATCGTTTAGTAACACGCCGAACGTCTATCTCGGTGGAGGTCTTGTTGATAACATAATCAATTCCCTACCACTTGAGCTTCATTTACCAGGCTATCAGTTTTGTGGGCCAGGAACAAAACTTGAAAAGCGGTTAGAGCGGGATGATAAAGGGATAAACCCATTAGATGCTGCCTGCCGAGAGCATGATATAGCATATTATAAACATAAAGAATTGAAAAATCGTCATATAGCTGACTCAATATTAGCTCAAAGGGCGTGGGAGCGTGTAAAAGCCCCCGACAGTAGTATTGGAGAAAAGTCTGCTGCGTATTTCGTAACAAACGCAATGAAAGCTAAGAAAAAATTCGGCATGGGTCTCAAGCATAAAGTAAAGAAAATAAAACCGTGTCAGAATAAGAAAAAATTTATGAATGCTGTGAGAGTTGCCACAAAAGCTATAAACAAGACAATTGGACGAAAAAAGAAAGATGTAATAATTCCCCATTTTAACAGCACTTGGGGCATTAGGCGGTGTTGCGTCTGGTGGTGCAGCAATTGTTAAGAGTATTAATAATGCTAAAAACGCTAAGAAACAACTAGATGAGAATAAACGTCATAACAAAACAAGTAAGAGTGCTCTTGTCGAGAGTGCCCGACTAGGAGATACCCTCAACCCAGTTCTTTCATATACACACACATACACACACACATACAAACACACGCTGCTACTGCGAACGTCATGCAATGCTTTGCTTCTTCTTCTTCCATTGGCCCAAATCTATATTACATTTAATCGTAAATAACTTCTTTGTTTATTGTCCGATCGTTATGAAATTTGTAGGACATAAATATGGCATACAAATATGTAAGTATGCTGAATCCGAAGGTCATACGTACAAAAATAAATATAGAGGATTGGAGAAAGTTATCAAAAATATTTTGTACTTTTGTATGCTGTGCGAGAATATATATTGTGAATATGGGACCTCTAGCTCTTATAGCTTTCAATTTATACCCAAAAAACACTGGTCTGGAATCGAAATTTATCGATAACTTGCTTTGACCCGGCACTAGGAGAACCTATATTTGAAATATGAAGTCTCTAGCTTTTGTAGCCTCCGAGAACAGCGCGTTCATACAGACGGACAGACGGACAGACGGTTAGACGGACAGACGGACAGCCAGACGGACATGGCTAGATCGACTCGACTATTGATAGCGATCAATAATATATATACTTTATGGGGTCGGAGATGCTTCCTTATGCCCGTTACATACTTTTGCACAAAACCATTATACCCTTTTTCCCATTTTTAATGGGATCAGGGTATAAAAAGGGAATGCGGTGTTATTAACTTAGACTCTATAATCGGAGCTGGAACACACTGGGTAGCTTACTATGTAACAGGAAATATAAACAGATATTTTGATAGTTTTGGGAACTTACCCCCACCCAAAGAACTTATACGATATTTAGGAGAGAACATAAAATACAATTATACTCAAGAACAACGATTTGGTACATTAAATTGTGGACATTTATGTTTAAGATTTTTATTATCGATTACAACATCTACTATTTACTAAAAGTAGCTCTAAAAGCAAGTACTTGTTTATAAAATAAAGATTAATAAGAAAAATTGAAATCAATTTATGGGTTTTTCTGCAACTAATGATTATATATAACACTTATTTATATTCAAACTATCATCAGTCTGTTTCGAGCAATTGATTAGTGTACGACTCCTGTTTAAAATAACAGCCCCCTGATTAAAATAACGGACCCTGTTTAAAATAACAGCCCCTGTTTAAAATAACGGCCCCTGTTTAAAAAAACGGACCCTGTTTAAAATAACAGCCCCTGTTTAAAATAACAGCCCCCTGTTTAAAATAACGGACCATGTTTAAAATAACGGCCCCTGTTTTAAATAGTAAGTTTTGTTAAGAGTCGGTCCACTGCGACCAATTTACTTGAATTTACCTCCCTTGTAAATGATGTATTTCTTATGAAAATGCAAACTGATGTCATTTACACCGATTTCAGTAAAGCATTTGACTCTGTCAACCACGAACTTCTGCTGTATAAGCTTGATTGCTTAGGATTCCCTCCATCTTTTCTGGCTTGGACTTCCTCCTATTTAAATGGTCGGACTCAACGAGTATTGCTTAGGTCAACTTCTTCGAAAACGGTACACGTCACTTCTGGGGTACCTCAGGGAAGTTATCTTGGACCTTTACTCTTTACTCTTTTTATTAATGACCTGCCCTCTATTTTGTCACATTCTCGCATTCTTATGTACGCAGATGATGTGAAACTTATTTTGTCGTATACCGATCCCCTGTGTCATACTCATCTACAAGATGATTTGAACGCTATGCAGCTTTGGTGTTCGGCAAACCAACTGCATCTTAATTGTTCAAAATGTATGTTTATGACTTTCAGTCGTTCTAGACCCCATTTAGCCACTTATACGATTGACAATATTTCTTTGCAACGTATTTTTACAGTTAAAGATCTTGGAGTTATTTTTGACAAAAAGTTGAGCTTTAATCTCCATATTTCTTCTATCGTTAATGCAGCCAGAGGCGTACTGGTCTTCATTAAACGCTGGTCGAAAGAATTTAACGATCCTTTTACCACCAAACTTCTCTACGTTTCCTCGGTCCGTCCTATCCTTGAATACTGCTCATGCATTTGGTGCCCCCAGTATCAAAACTCTCAAGATCGTATTGAGTCTGTTCAGAAGCAATTTGTTCTCTTCGCCTTACGTGGACTAAACTGGGATCCCAATCTCCGTTTGCCATCGTACTCCAGTCGCCTTTTACTCATCAATCTTCCGTCGCTAATTAACCGTAGAACAGCCCTAGGTGTTGTCTTCCTGCATAAGTTAATTAACGGCGATATTGACTCCTCTTCTCTTTTAGGTCGCCTTAACTTTTCAGTTCCTAGTAGACCAACTAGCAACTTTGTCCCTTTCGTATTATCATCATGCACGACTGATTATGCTTTGCACAATCCAATTCGTGTGCTTTGCAAATCGTATAATTTATTATTCCACGTATTCTCGGCGGAACTCTCTCTCCCTGTAGTTAAATCATCTGTTCTCATCTATCTCCGCGGGATCTCTGACCGTGCATAGATGAAAACACCTTTCCCCTAACACTTCCTACCTAACACTAACTTAATTTTAGTCTGATTGGGTTTTTCTGGGTTTTCCAAAATCCTTGCAATAAGTGTTGGACCAATTTGCTTTTAAACACCCCCAGATTTTAATTGGCAATTTACTTTTAATTTTTATTATATAATTTTAAATTAAATTTTTTTATTTTAAACAATTTATTTAAAATTTCTTGTAATTTTAAATTTAAATTTTCTGTGTCTGACTGTTTCTAGTCGACATTAAATAAAAATAAATAAATAACAGCCCCCGGTTTAAGCTGGAACGGTTTAAAATAACAGTCCCCGGTTTAAGCTGTTTGAAAAACTGAAACCGCTCTTTTTCAAACGATTTGAATCAGGTTTTTGTTACTGATAGGTGCATACATATTTAAAAATGAATGAGCATATACTAAAGGAATAAACAAAAACAAGAAACGCTCTAAAAAGAAAATTTCAAAGTATTAAATTGGGAAGAGCTGCGAATGAATATCAGCTTGAGGAAACATTTAAACCAATAGCACAACCTCTAAAGAAAATCGTTAAAGGGAATATTATAGCTAGAGAAGAAACGAAAGTCATGAGAGAAGATGTAGTTGATACAAAAAATGAAATCAAAGAAGACGATGAAAATTATAGTAATATTTGTTTTGACGCTATTGATGGCCAAATTTATAGAGACCAATCTCATTCTCAGCCTCTTGTATCAAGCGAACAAACTAATGAGGATTATAATCAGGTTACTACTTCAAGAAAAAACAAGTAAGAGTGCTCTAGTCGAGAGTGCCCGACTAGGAGATACCCTGATCCAAGGTCTTACATTCATTGAAATTATTTATCTGCACTCATACATATACATACAAAAGCTGTTTGCTACGCGCGTCATACATTTGCTTTGATTCTTCTTCTTCCTTTTGCTTTAAACTATGGTACATTGAATCGGTAATAACTTCTTTGTTTATTGTCTGATCAAAATGAAATTTGTAAAACACAAACATGGCATATAAATGTGCAACTATGTAAAATCCGAAGGTCATACCTTTAAAATTACGTATTTTTCAATTTCTGTGAGATTGGGGAGGGGTATCCAAAAAATGAAATGTATTTTACCTTTGTATGCTATAGGAGAATATATGTACCAAATTTGGTGTCTCTACATCTTATAACTTTTAAGCTATACCTTAAAAACACTGTTCTGGAATATTAATTTATTGATAACTTTTGAAAGGATTGAGATATCGAAAAAAAATGATGAGTTTGTATCGAGCCGGTAGAACAGTAACTTAAACTTAAATATAAAGTTGCTAGCTTTTATAACTTTCAAGTTATGCCCAAAAAACACTTGGCTGAAATCGAAATTTATCGATAACTTTTGAACGGGACGAGATATCGAAAAAAAAATGATAAACTGGTCTTGTCCCGGCACCACGAGAACTTATATTTCAAATATGAAGTCTCTAGCTTTTGTAGTCTCTGAGAAACGTGCGTTCATACAGACGGACAGACGGACAGACGGACGGACAGACGGACAGGGCGTAATCGACTCGGCTATTGATAGTGATCAAGAATATATATACTTTATGGGGTCGGAGATGTTTCCTTATGCCTGTTACATACTTTTGCACAAAACCATAATACCCCTTTTTCCCATTTTTAATGGGATCAGGGTATAACAAGTAAGAGTGCTCTAGTCGAGAGTGCCCGACTAGGATATACCCTGATCCAAGGTCTTACATTCATTGAAGTTATTTATCTGCATTCATACATCTAAGCACACACACACACATATACAAACAAAAGCTGCTGGCTACGCGCGTCATACATTTGCTTTGCTTCTTCTTCTTCCTTTGGCCCCAAACTATGTTACATTGAATCGTTAATAACTTCTTTGTTTATTGTCCGATCGTAATGAAATTTGTAGGACACAAAGATGGCAAATAAATGTGAGACTGTGTAAAATCCGAAGGTCATACCTCTTAAAATACGTATTTTTTGATTTCTTGGAGATCGGGGAGGGGTATCCAAAAAGTGAAATGCATTTAACCTTTGTATGCTATTGGAGAGTATATGTACCAAATTTAGTGACTCTACGTCTTATAACTTTTAAGCTATACCTTAAAAACACTGTTCTGGAATCTTAATTTATCGATAACTTTTGAAAGGATTAAGATATCGAACAAAAAATGACGAGTTTATGTCAAACCAGCAGTAAAGTAATTTAAACATAAATATAAAGTTGCTAGCTTTTATGACTTTCAAGTTATGCCCGAAAAACACTTGACTGGAATCGAAATTTATCAATAACTTTTGAACGGGACAAGATATCGAAAAAAAATGATAAACTTGTATCGTCCCGCCGCTACGAGAACTTATATTTCAAATATGAAGTCTCCAGCTTTTGTAGTCTCTGAGAAACACGCGTTCATACCGACGGACAGACGGTCAGACGGACAGACGGACATGGCTATATCGACTCGGCTATTGATACTGATCAAGAATATATATACTTTATGGGGTCGGATATGATTCCTTATGCCTGTTACATACTTTTGCACAAAACCATAATACCCCTTTTTCCCATTTTTAATGGGATCAGGGTAAAATAATAGTTATAATCTTAGTGTGAATGAGTTAGAGCGAAACGGGAAACTTGACAAAGCATTTGGACCGAATAAAAAACAGAATGAAATTAAATCGGGGGGTAGCAGAATAACCGTTGACAATAATAAAATAGAGTTGGAAACCGGTGAAAAGTGGAATCTTACTCCAGGATTATATTCATTAATCTTTCTAAAAGATCTAAAGACCTAAAGGGTACGATGAGATGGATTTAGATGCATACAAGCAAATCTTAACAAAAACATCTGCTCATAGAAAACATAGCTTGCCTCATGAACAACTTAAGGGTAATCGTTCAAAAGAATATAGTGAAATTATAAAAAAAACTTTTTCCGAAATCTAATGAACCGACTGCAATGTCTACTCCTCTTAATATAAAACAAGTAAGAGTGCTCTAGTCGAGAGTGCCCGACTAGGATATACCCTGATCCAAGTTCTGACATTCATTCAAGTTATTTATCTGCATTCATACATAGAAACACACACACATATACAAACAAAAGCTGCTTGCTGCGCGCGTCATACATTTGCTTTGCTTCTTCTTCTTCCTTTGGCCCCAAACTATGTTACATTGAATCGTTAATAACTTCTTTGTTTATTGTCCGATCGTAATGAAATTTGTAGGACACAAAGATGGCATATAAATGTGAAACTATGTAAAATCCGAAGGTCATACCTCTTAAAATACGTATTTTTCGATTTCTTGGAGATCGGGGAGGGGTATCTAAAAAGTGAAATGCATTTAACCTCTGTATGCTATTAGAGAGTATATGTACCAAATTTGGTGACTCTACGTTTTATAAATTTTAAGCTATACCTTAAAAACACTGTTTTGGAAACTTAATTTATTGATAACTTTCAAAAGGATTGAGATATTGAAAAAAGAATGATGAGTTTGTTTAGAGCCGGCAGTACAGTAACTTAAACCTGAATAAAAAGTTTCTAGCTTTTATGACTTTCAAGTTATGACTGAAAAACACTTGTCTGAAATCGATATTTATCGATAACTTTTGAACGGGACGAGATATCGAAAAAAAATGATAAACTTGTATCGTCCCGCCACTACGAGAACTTATATTTCAAATATGAAGTCTCTAGCTTATGTAGTCTCTGAGAAACACGCGTTCATACAGACGGACAGACGGTCAGACGGACAGACGGACATGGCTATATTGACTCGGCTATTGGTACTGATCAAGAATATATATACTTTATGGGGTCGGAGATGCTTCCTTATGCCTGTTACATACTTTTGCACAAAACCATAATACCCCTTTTTCCCATTTTTAATGGGATCAGGGTATAAAAATTAATGCATCTTATGAGTCTCAATACAAATAAGTCAAATTATATATATTGGGATGATCCTTATGAGATTGTTAATAGGCTAAAGCTTCTAGTTGCCTCACAGACAGCAGGACATAGTTATCATAATAATAAGATAGTCTCGGTAATTGAAGAACTACGTGAAGCAGAAATTATTTACTAATTAAATAAATAAATAACAGTGGGTTCGTTATCAGGTCACTTTTCTTCGAACAGTATTGAGAAAGAAAGTTCTAGTTTAAAAAAACCAATTCCTGGTATTCTCATTGATAATGAATATAACATTATATTTTCAAACAAGAGTCTTAAAAATGTGAGAACCCTATGGAAGAAAAAGATGCCGTTAACAAAAGTTTTCTGCAAACACAAATCAATGAGGCAACACAAGGCTTGTACACAGTTATAAACAGTGATAATAAGAAACTGCAAGTCAATTTTGAAAGTGCCATTGAAAGCACAACAAGTGCTTGTGACATCAAGCTAAGAAAATATATAGATAAGAAAATATCCAAATTAGAAAATGATATATTTAAATATTTAACAACCGAACCGATAATTAAGGGAATTCTCGAACATCATGATTAAAAGAGAAATTATCAATGAACTACATGTACCAGCCCGTAAAAATTTTAGACGTCGTAGAGTTGTTATGAAGGGAATCGATGATCATTGGCAAGCAGACTTAGTGGAAATGGGAGAGTACTCATCATCAAACAAACGTTATAGATATCTATTAACTGTTATTGATACATTTGCCAAATATGCATGGGGAGTTGCACTGAGAACGAAAACTGGAAAAGAAGTTGCAGATGCTTTCACATCTATTTTTAAAATGAAACGGATTCCTAAGAATTTACAAACAGATGATGGAAAAGAATTCTTTAATAGTATCTTTAAAAGCTTATGTGAAAAACATGATATTAATCACTACTCAACTTATAGTGGTTTAAAAGCGTCAATTGTTGAACGTTTTAATAGAACACTTAAGGAGTTGATGTGGAGAGAGTTTAGTTATAATGGTACATATCATTGGATTGAAATGTATTGCCAATTGATTGGTGTATACAATCGAAAACATCATAGAACAATTCAAATGGCACCTATAAAAGTAAATGCATTGAATGAAATCAAATTACTAAACACTGTCTATAGTCATATAAAAATATTTAGTGGCACAAAACTTCGTGTGGGTGACTACGTTCGTATTAGTAAACATAAGCATAAATTTGAGAAGGGGTATACACCAAACTGGACAACTGAAATTTTTAACATAATTGAAGTACGTAACACAAATCCCACGACATACATATTACAAGACTATCAAGGTACTCCACTGAAAGGCGGTTTCTATAAAGAAGAGATGAGAAAGTCAAGGTTGACTAGTTGAAAAACAAGTAAGAGTGCTCTAGTCGAGAGTGCCCGACTAGGATATACCCTGATCCAAGGTCTTACATTCATTGAAGTTATTTATCTGCATTCATACATCTAAGCACACACACACACATATACAAACAAAAGCTGCTGGCTACGCGCGTCATACATTTGCTTTGCTTCTTCTCCTTCCTTTGGCCCCAAACTATGTTACATTGAATCGTTAATTACTTCTTTGTTTATTGTCCGATCTTAATAAAATTTGTAGGACACAAAGATAGCAAATAAATGTGAGACTGTGTAAAATCCGAAGGTCATACCTCTTAAAGTACGTATTTTTTGATTTCTTGGAGATCGGGGAGGGGTATCCAAAAAGTGAAACGCATTTTCCCTTTGTATGCTATTGGAGAGTATATGTACCAAATTTGGTGACTCTACGTTTTATAACTTTTAAGCTATACCTTAAAAACACTGTTCTGGAATCTTAATTTATCGATAACTTTTGAAAGGATTGAGATATCGAACAAAAAATGATGAGTTTGTGTTGAAATAACAGTACAGTAACTTAAACATAAATATAAAGTTGCTAGCTTTTATGACTTTCAAGTTATGCACGAAAAACACTTGACTGGAATCGAAATTCATCGATAACTTTTGAACAGGACGAGATATCGAAAAAAAATGATAAACTTGTATCGTCCCGCCGCTACGAAAACTTATATTTCAAATATGAAGTCTCCAGCTTTTGTAGTCTCTGAGAAACACGCGTTCATACAGACGGACAGACGGACATGGCTATATCGACTCGGCTATTGATACTGATCAAGAATATATATACTTTATGGGGTCGGAGATGCTTCCTTATGCCTGTTACATACTTTTGCACAAAACCATTATACCCCTTTTCCCCATTTTTAATGGGATCAGGGTATAAAAATAGTGACAGGTACATATTTGGTACCTATCGATCCTGATCATTTTTTGCGTTTGATGTTTCCCCCGAAAACGTTTCATGTACTCGACGGGACGTTTTGTGTGTACAGAGTGAGAAAAAAGTGAAAAATACCTAGAGCATGGAAGGATCCTAGATATAAATAGAAGTCCTGACTAGAACAGAGTCAGAATCAAGTCAATATGAGACACACAACATTGACACAAGCAGCGATGGCAAAGATATTGGCCGAGGTCGTGTCTGAGGAGGACGATTACCCCATTATCATTATCGGCGACTCAGAGGATGAGATGAGCGAGTGGGAGGAAGAGGTCATATTAAGCCAGTTGGGGCAACCGTGCCCCCTGGATGAGGATGATGGATACTGGCCACCAGCCAGCGGGTTCATCATGAACCCGTTGGCTTCATCTTGTCCTCTACTTGAGGATGAGGAAAATTGGCCGCCTATTATCCGCACATCCAATGGTAGGATACATTCGGCGTCATTATTCCTTGGCGAAGATGACGACACCATCTCCTATGTGTCTGACTTTGGAGAGCCCATTCTCATCATCGACACATCATCAACCACAACAACAATACCAACAGCAGCAGCAGCACCACCAACAATAACAAGAACATCACCAGAGAGATTGGATTTGCTCTCACTAACGTCGTTGGTTGTTGGTGAGCTAATGGAGGTCGAGCCTCCATTAATTTTTGAAGAGGAGTTCCACTGCGTGGACATGTGGTACTCCGTTTTAGGAAACATAAATATTTAAAACAATAACAACAAATGTATAAAACAAAAAAAAAATATATATATACTCAAAAATAAAATAAAAATCATTTATACTCCAAAAACAAAAAAAAACACCAATTTTATTTATTTATTATCATATTTTATGCTTCCTTTTCAGGTTTTACTTTTGAAATAAATAAAAACAAAATTTTAAAAGTAATCAAAAACATGGTTTATTTATTTAATGTAGAGGGTATTTTTTATGCTTTCTGTTCAGGTTTTACTTTTGAAATAAATTAAAACAAAATTTTAAAAGTAATCAAAAAAACATGGTTTATTTATTTAATGTAGAGGGTATTTTTATTACTTTTCTTTACAGGTTATATATATATATATATATTCTTCTTTTTAAATGTTTATGGGTATTTAATTAGTTTTATTAATAGGTTATATATTTTCTTCTTCTTTTTTTTTAGGGTATATTTTTGATGCCATTTTTCATGAAGAAAAATAGGATAAAATTTACAGAATTAAAAGATTATTATTAAAACAAGATATATTGGTTTTTTTTAATATATTTAAATTTTTTTTAATTTTTTTTACATTTATGTATATAAATAATAATAACAGATATATTTATTTAATTTAATTTTAATATATTAAATTAAAATATATTTTTCATTGTATAATTTTTTTTTTTGATTTTTGTACATTTGTTTTCTTACTATTATCTTTATTAGGTATTAATTCTATAATGGCCCCAAGCATATGTTTGGATGCCATCTTCCCTTATCTTGCGCTTATCATCTTTAGAGCTTAATGTAGTTTTTTTAACTCTATGTGTGTATAAATTATGGATCTTTGATCTAAACATCATCATTGAATCCTTAAATTGTGTATTTGTAAATAGACATTCCTTATAACTATCTATACTAAGCTTATCTAATGCAGACCTCTTTACACCTTTGGATTTTTTTATGCACCCTCCCCCTCCAAGAGACAGGGAATACATTTTCGCTCTAAGCCCAACAAACTCTAACATACGTTTCCCACAATTCTCATCCTTCATCATACCCAAGACTTTTTTGTTGCACCTTTTTATCCCATATACTTTTGCCAACTCTTCGGGATACTCAGAGGTATCAAACCTCATTTCAATATCTTTAGCGACATCTTTAAAGAAATCGTTAGTCTCTATTGAATATATAAATGAATCTGTATCCATATAATTTAGAGAGACTTTCTCCTGAAATTTGGGTTTCATGTAATCATAATGGAAATCATACATTTTCCATTTAGATAATTCTAAGACAGTGAAACCTAAATACATGGGCTTATCATAAACATTATGAAGGCGCTGCATCTGGATGGCATACATATCTTCAGAAAATTGTGCAGAGCTATGAAAACTCGCCTTCGCAATAAGCGCCCGTGCCCCCAACCGGTTACAATTTGTTGTCTCCCATGATGTGACCAGTTTCACATCTTTGCGTTTTTCAACATTCTCCATGGTTTTCCCATAGACAGCGTTGTTCAAAAGTTTGAAAAAATCTTTTTCAAAATTGTTTTTTGCTAGTGTCCTATGGTGGGTGTTAAGATCGATGTACTTTTTAAGCCAAGGTGACTGTTTAAATTTAAGTACTCTATGGATCTTTGTTAATAATAACCCATTACGCAAACATTGTTGAAGATTTTTGTAATGAATCGAATATTTCACTTTAGATCTGAGATCAGCAACCAGTTTATTTGCTTTAGCCTCGGGTGTGGGTTTTTTTGGTTGAGCGGACAAAAGGGGAGGTCATTATGATGGTCATGAAGATGATTAGGGTAAAAAAGGTCTTCTTCGAGAATATACCCATCTTCGGAGGTTTCTGTAATGGATGAGAAATCGAGTGTTCTAATTTCATCTTCATTTAGCCATTGAAACCCAGTGTATGGAAGACTCTGTGACATAGCCCAACCATACAGATTATTTGCATCTAAATACATTAAATATTCTGATGGTTTGCTATCATCATAGTCACTCAAATATTTGTGGTTGGCTTTCGAGTACCGTTTACAGCACTGAACTAAGCCGCCACGAATACCACTTTGAATGAATCTGTACATGTCGATATCTGTTAATAACTCAAGCTCTATCTCTGTGGTTTTAAGCATTGCATCCCACGAAAGTCCGGGGGTTGTATAGTAATGAGCAGGGTCTAGTGAATAAATTTTCTGACATAATGAACGGAAATTTTGAAAAACGTCCGTTAACAATAAAACATCAGTTTTTAGATATAATTCCATGTAATCTTTTAGGGTCTGACAACCAAAGACTACCCAAACATTTTGTGCATGCGCATAATCCTCAGGGGAACATTCTTTATTAATAAGATTATTAAAGAAATTTTCCCTTGAAGGCAGACAAGTGTCAGTTAACCGTTCTTGTGAATCTAGGTACTCATAGGGAAAGACACCCTTTCTACGTACAAGGTTAAATTGATTGTCTAGACTCTAGAGGGAAAAAACTTTTTACAGTCTGGAAGCTTTCAGTACTCAAATTAGCACTTAAAGCATCTAGACTTGTAGCCATAAAGCGGAATGTATCTAAAAATCTAATTTCTAGTTTTTTATCGTGGGACGCAATGTATATAAATTTAGAAAGCGAAATATACAACTCCTTATTGAGTGGGAGTACTTTAATATCGCCTTCAACTTTGCTAAGTTCTCTAACAAATAAATGCGAATCATATCGCGAGAAATTATGGAAAAATACGGGGACAAAAGGTGGAAGCTGAAAATTAATATTACACTTGTTATGTGCTGCCCCCCTATATTTACCAGTTAAATGACAATGGTCTCTTACTCTATCAGACCCCAGAAATTTCTTACAAATATGACAGTGTGTTGTATTATTAAAACTAGTCTCCTCTATAAAGCTCATTTGTATGGGGACTATAGTACTAAGGTAATGGGTATAAATTTCAGTTACGTTTCTGATTAAAGATCTAACAAATTTTAAACCGGCATTTTCCCCAGTCTCTAGAACAAATTTATCTAACCTTGAGTCAAAATGACACTTAATGTAATAAGAAAAGGCTATTGGAATATGTTGAGAAGTTGCTATAACATTCTCACTAACCTGAGTATTGATGGGGGTAAGTATGCACTCGAAGTCTGCATAGACTACAAAGGGTACATCTAAACTACGATTAAAATTTTTAAAACATAGACTTGCCTTTTCCAAACTCGGCAGTGAAGCGACGACTTTACCACATTGAAGTTTGTGTTCTTGCTGTAGTCTTTCGCTGTGAGAATAGTTTAGACAGGCGTTGCAGAAATATAGTTGGTGGTCGTTAGATGTTAGTTGTGAGCTAACAAGTCTGAAATTAAAAAACAAGAAACATTTTATATGAAATAAAAATTTTAAAATAGCAAGTATTTATATTTTTGTAACATACCTTGATATATTTTTAATCCATGCAAAATGTGCCACTCCATCACTCTCCAGAAGCATAAGGCTGATGTGGTTTTCCCGCTCGCAATCCGTTAAATATAGTGGGCCAATGACTATATTTTTTTCCTCATCGAACCCAAACACATTTATGCTTATGTTTGGGTTTTGAATCTCAAAAACTTTAATTTGTTTAAGAGGTAGCGGGAACTCTAAATTGTTGAAGTTCAGAGTTAATGAACCATTTATTGCTATCGTTGAGCTCCGGATGTTCTCTATATTATAGCTAGAGCATCTTGCTGAGTGATTATTTTTAGGCGTTTTAAAGGCTGATATTAATGCCCATTTAAAACAAAACTCATCAGTGTTCTTTACATTTATCAGCGCCTTTTTTGTTTTTAGCGCTTTGGGTAAGTCTATATAACTTGAGGCTTTTAATGGAGTATATTTGTTTATGTTTAGCTCCAGTCTAATTATTCTGGTCATGGTCCAACCGCTGTCCTTCTCCTGGAACTCATCCATTTTCCCACGGATGATTGCAGAGTGCTGGATGAAAATGTCCTTCACATTGCTTCCACTTGTGATTACACACATGTTTGTCTGGTGGGACTTAATAGACATCACCATTTCATCATCAGAGAATTTGATGTATTCAGCAAAGAGCTCCAGGTTCGCTTTACATGATGTATGAATATTTTGTATATTCAACATCAGAGGTATTAGAGCTTCTCCTGCTTCATCCATAAATTCAATGGGGTCTAGAAGCTCCTCTCGCATATTCTCAAATGAGAATGTAGATATGCGGTTTTTGAAGCCGCTCGAGATATGTTGCACCGTTTTATTTAGCGGTGAGAACACATTCATTTTGTGAGAATTTGATCTCAAATGCGAACTCCATTTTGAAGATGCTACTTGTATAGCGCACGCATTGCAGACTTTATTTTCCTTTGAAGGAACGTGCTGATGGGAGTTGCTGGTGCTGGGAGTTGATGTGAAGATGTTGGGTGTGTTGTAGATGTTGGGAGTGATGAGCGTGTTGAAGTTGTTGTTGTTGTTGTTGTTGTTGGTGCTGGTGATGGAGGTGTTGGGTGTGTTGTAGATGTTGGGTGTGTTGTAGATGTAAGGAGTTATGTAGTTGATGTTGGGCGTGTTGAAGTTTCTGCTGGGGTTGATTGGTGTGTTGAAGTTGATGTTGCTGATGTTGGAGGTGTTGGAGTTGTTGGGAGTTTTGTTGATGATGGGTGTGTTTATAGTTATAGTTTCAAAATAGTTAGGTGTTGTAGGGTTTCGAACGTTGTTAACGCTTATATAATTCGCGTTGTATATATTATTGAATCCATCGTCGCTCATGGAGTTATTGTTGTTGTTTGCTGCCATATCGACGGATTGATTTTTATTTTTGTTTGTATATTTTTTAGAAATTTTCACTTAACAGAATATTTTTAAATGAAACGCGTGGTACTAGGACTATAGTTATAGAACTACTGAAGGAATGCTCCTTTAAAAGCGTATTTCAATAGATTTTTGCTCCACGATTTGGTTATTTTCAATGCAGGCCCTAATCAGGTTTGGTCTAACATATGTTTTAGGTCAGGGGTGAAAAAATCAAAAACATACGCACACACACACACACACACACACACACACACACCTATAAAGGTATTTAGACTATTTTCAATGCAGGCCCTAAACAGGTTTTGTCTAGGGTCGAGGACGAGCGAACGCCTGCAAGATTTGTTTGAGTGTGAAACTCTCTAACAATCCAGTCCCACACAAAATGTTGTGGTTACTGTGATTATGTGAGCCCAAAACCATAAAGGCAATAAATTAAGAATGGACTCTTCACCGCTCTTGTTTGTATTTGTTTGATCTTTACTTGTCAACAAGCAAAGTCACAAGTACGCACATTCATTCACCCCTTCTCTAGGGAATCGTCCTTAGGGAAAGACACCTGTGCTCACTTAGAGATCAATAAAATGTTGACCCTTTTCCCATGAACTTACCTTTCGCTTCGCGATCATACACGAGCCGACCTTTCTCTCACCCTTAAATCTTGATCCCTTTTCCTGTGTCCTTACCTTTCTGTTCGAGATCACACGAAAGCCGACACCTAAAATCTTGACCCTTTTCCCTTCCTCCTCGCTAATTGGTCCCTTAACCCATTAAAAAAGCAATAAAAAAATAAAAAGTGACAGGTGAGCCCATTAAAAAAACCCATAAATTAAGTGGCGCAGAACCGGCAGTATCCTCCTACTCCCGACCATTGACCAGCGAGGGCACAAACGGATTGGATGAATCTCTTTGGCACAGAGATCGCAAGTCCTGGTTTTTGAATTCATCTTTGCCTCAAAGGCGTTGACCCTTTTTGTCTCAGGATGGTTGCGAGGAGGTTTTGAACTGGGAATCTGTGGACAACTGGAGCTGGGTTTGACATCCTCTATTGCTTCCAGGGTCCGATAGCGCTCACTCAGAAAGCCATTCATCTCTTTCCATGATGGAATTTCGGATTTGTTGGAAAGAGACTGATCTCACAAAGACAATGTGAGTTTGGGTAGCTTGGAAGAACATAGGAAACAGGCAAGCAGTCCCAATTGTCAGTGGAGATGTGGGAATGTTCAAGCGCTGTTAAGCACCCTTGAATAGTCGATTGAAACTCTTTTAAATTAACTCCTGATTCGCTGCTAACTACGGACAGATTGAAAGGAATTTTGAGCAGGCTGTTTACTAACAGCCTCTTGTTTTCGAATCTTTCGACAAGCGATGCCCATGCGAATGCAAAACCATCGTGGGTGAGTGGAGACTTAGCAACTATTACCTTAGCTTCAACCGCAGCTTTGGCGTTGAGGTGGAATAGGGTTTTGACTGGATTCAACCTCGGATTGTTCACGTATATGGCCGTGAACACATCGCGGAAGGTTGGCCAACGCATGTAATCTCCGTATCGCATGGCGGAAGACGGCAGCCTCTAGAGGCGGAAGGGAACAGTTGATCTTGTACGGATCGTCTGCTTAAGGCAGAAGCCTGCTCAGCTTGCTCACTCAGTTGAGCAGTACACTGTTCATAGACGGAGTAGCAGTGGTCATATTTGGATTCCAGGGACAGAATGTCCGGGCAAATTCGACGGAAATGCTTGCAGTAGAAAATATCACTATCATATATAATAAATGATTTTGGAATATTGAAATCAAATTGATCCATCCTATAAATCGCTTATTTTTCGTTTGTAATTAATTTATAGCTATTTAGTTAGTTAATTAAATAGGAATGGACGAATTAAATTTGCCAATAAATTTAATTCGGAACAACGCAAACGCAAAACGATAAAAAACACAAATGTAATATATCAAGGATTATTTATTAAAAGGAAATTAATAAATAAGGTCGAAGCGTTTATTCTGTTCATTGACAGATTCGAAAGAATCGGAACACAAATATTGTGTAATGTGAGTTGATTATATTCGCATAAATAAGATGCAGAAAAGAGATGCAGACCATTAATGTTGCGTTATCATGAACAGTGGAAACAACTTATTGAACCAAAAAGCCGCTAATTTGACGATTGAAAACCATCGCTTGGATATGCATTTATTGTATATGTGTGTTGTTACTGTTTACAACTGCTGCCGCGGTAAGTACATTGTAATAATTTAATTGTAATATTAACTTTATTGTTTATTCCCAGGTATAAAAAGAAGCAGCGCTGCAGTGCAGGGCGTGTGCCAATATATTAGGCTTTGCGTAAGGAAATGCACGTATAAATTGTAAGTAAATATGTCTGAATGTATTTAAGTCCTACAAATTTCATTACGATCGGACAATAAACAAAGAAGTAATTTACGATTCAATGTAACATACTTTGGGGGCAATAGAAGAAGAAGCAAAGCAATTGCATGACGCGCGTAGCCAGCAGCTTTTGTGTGTATATGTGTGTGTGTATTTATATGTATGAATGCAGATAAATAACTTCAATGAATGTAAGACCTTGGATCAGGGTATATCCTAGTCGGGCACTCTCGACTAGAGCACTCTTATTTGTTTTAGTTAGTTGTTGTCATTAAAATTTTGTAAAATAACTGTCATCATGTATCGGCTCATTTGACGCAGTAAATATTAAAGATAAAACGGTGCTAAAATGAGCAAAATTAGAGAATCAGTCTTAATGCCAGTATGCAGTCGATTTTCTCATGATGGTTGTTGAAATGGGTTGTAAATTGTTAAAATTGAATATTTTTCTTCGATAAATAAAAAATATATTTAGGTACCATTAATGATTTTGAATTTTTCGGTGCTGGTGGACATTTCTGTGGAAATGCCCATATGTATATTGTTTTTAACGATTTCACGTTATGAAAGAACTAGGCCAATTAATAAACATATTTCATATTCCATATATATTACAATTTCGATTTAATCAAATAATTTATTTAAGTTCTACCAGAGGCATTCACATAGAAATTTTAATTAATTATTAGGAATTTGAAAGAGAAATACATAATTTTTGTAAGGGTATCTATACGCTACCATTTAATGAATATATGCTCTCGCAAAGAACATGCACGCACACTCGACACTCAAAAATACTTCCACAGCGACTATAAAGTTTACAGTGTAAACAAATTCTTTACGGAATACAGCTATTGGATACACTATTTAAAACTCCACAGCATTTTTGTAATTTCCAATGCAACCAAATATTTTAGTGGCTATATAAAAATACTTCACATTAAAGCATAATATATTGTGCATGTCACAATAATTCAACTTTAATCTATATATATAAAACTGTTCGTACTGATTGGTGATCAACGCAGGGCCCTAACCATAAGAGCTAGAGAGCTGAAATTTTCAAAGTAGTTTTCTCTCAGTCTGAAAGTGCGTACTAAGAAGCGATTTTGGAAAATTCTATACATTAGCTCGGGAAATGCGGAAAAACCGTTGTATGCAACTTTTTTGTTTTTCATCCGATCGGCTTCAAATTTATTTTCAACGATCAATCTAAAAAATGTATACAAATTATATGGAAAATGCACCCCCCTGGGAGGAAAATGGGGGATCAAGGTTGTATGGGGAAAAAATTGATTTTCATCCGACTTTCTTCAAACTTATTTTCAAAGCTCTACATAACAATAAATAAACAATGTGATTTTCAAATTTGGAAAATCTACCCCCAAAGTCGGAAAATGCGGAAAGACTGTTGTATGAAACTGATTTGTTTTTCATCTGATCGGTTTCAAACTTATTATCAAAGCTATACATACAAAAGTATAGAAAACATGACTTTCAAATTTTGGAAATCCACCCCCAAAGTCAGAACTTATTTTCAAAACTCTACACAACAAAATATTAACAATGTGAATTTCAAATTTTGGAAAATCGACCCCCAAAGTCGGAAAATGGCGGGAAAATAGTTTTTTTTTTCATTCGATCAGCTTCAAACTTATTCTCAAAACTCTACACATCAAAATCGTGATTTTAAAGTTTTGGAAAGTCCGGAAAATTGTCTGAGCATTTTTGAAAATAAACATTTTTTTCCATTTGATCGGCTTTTAAATCATTTTCCAAGATCTATTCGTAGTATCCATAAAAATTATATTCACTTTTTGTGGAAAATTGTTCCTCCTGCGTGGATCCGATCAGCTTTAAACTTATTTTCAAAACTTTACATAACAAAATATTAACGTGTTTTTAAAATTTTGACAATTACTCAAAAATAGTGAAAAATGTTTACAAAAAAAATTTGTATTTTCAATTCGATTGATTAGATCCACTTGCGTGGAAATTCGGGGAGCTAAATTTTCATTATTCGGCCGAATTTTTTTTTAGTGTATAAAAACGGGGCGTAGCACCGCACGCCGGCAAATGCTGGTTTGTTATGTATTTAATTGCGTTAGCCGGCACTTGAAAATATTTCATTTAATATCTCGCAGTATTATCTTTGTTGCGACGTTTGGTAATTTAATAACATTATTGTGTTTGATTATTTATTAATGCGCTGTTTTATTTATTTACAGGGACATATGTAAATATGTGCGAATGTTTTATAACATAAATTGATCAAATGATATAGGAGTGGTGTAAGTGACAAATGTGGACTTAATTATGATAATACGTGTATGAAAATTATATGTGTAATAAATAAAAAATAGTTTGTGTCTCGTCACGTTCAAAAGTTATCGATAGATTTCGATTCCAGACAAGTGTTTTTCTTGCATAACTTGAAAGTTATAAATGCTAAAAACTTTATATTTAAATTTAAGTTATCGTACTGCCGGCTCAAAACAAAATCATCATTGTTTTTCGATATCTTAACCCTTTCAAAAGTTATCGATAAATAAAGATTCCAGAACAGAGTTTTAAAACATTTCCCTTTTTGGATACCTTCCCCCGATCTCACAGAAATCGAAAAATACGTAGCTTTATAGGTATGACCTTCGGATTTTACATAGTCTCACATTTAGATGCCTTTTTTGTGTCCTACAAATTTTATTACGATCAGACAACAAAGAAGTTATTAACGATTCAATTTACCATAGTTTGTGGCCAAAGGAAGAAGAAGCAAAGCAATTGATGACGCGCGTAGCAAGCAGCTTGTGTTTGTATATGTGTGTGTGTGTTTCTATGTATGAATGCAGATAAATAACTTGAATGAATGTCAGAACTTGGATCAGGGTATATCCTAGTCGGGCACTCTCGACTAGAGCACTCTTACTTGTTTGAAGAAGTAGATCGTGATAATTATCATGTGTACATTGCGATCTGATGATGTTTTATTGTCTTAAGCTTGTGTGGTAGCTGGAACCTTTGATTTGGTATGAGTTCCCGTTGAAGTTCAAGTAATTCGGTGTAGCCCAAGTTACTCGTCTCTCTTGATGTTGTGGTGTCGGGTCGCTTATTTGTTGTTTTGTTGACATCGATGTCTCCAAAACGGACTCGACTACTCGAACAGAAAAATTGACTGTTTTCAGAAAAATGTTTCTAAGACGCACTTAGACTGATGGCTTAAGTAGTGCTTGCGTAATATAGGAAATTCGATTGGCTTTCAGAGCAAAATATTGCATCTCTCCCCCAACCCTCTCCTGGGCACCAAGTGGGGGTCGAAAAATACCTTGGACCGAGCCCTTCTTTTATCAAGCATAAAATCATAAACCCATTAATAATTTTACTATAAAAATTACTTTATTTTTATAGTCAATGGTCGAAAGTAGTCTATAGTGACATAATATCTGTATTTAGTATTACTGAGAGACTATACGGGACTTGCAAAACAGGGTGTTCGAGTAGTCGAACGATGGCGGCCATAGAACATTCAACGCAATGCTTTTACAGCTATAAATTTTTGGACAAGAAACATAATTTTGCTATTTTTTTCATGCATTGTGTATGTAACGCTCAATTTCATCTTCTCTTGTGTTCTCTTTTGGTTGATTTTCACTGTTTGTGTATGCAACGGTTAACTTTTTATTCTCTTTCGGTTGGTTTGTACGCCTTTCATTGACAAGCGAGAAACTGTCTGTGTCAATTTGTTTCTGCTGTTGTTTGCTGCTGATTGCTGAAGGTTTCGCGTAGTGATTGTGTCGTGAAAATTATTGTAAAGTGTGAGTTATTGCCCAAGCTGCCGATAATGGATGTTCCAAAGTTTCTACGTCGTAAGGCACTCTCTCTGAGAGAAATTCTTGATGAGCTGCTAAATAGCGACACAGATGATGAAATCGAAGCTGTAACTGTAATTCCACCTGAACAGTTTAACGGAATTACTGATGAAGAGGACATTGACGAAGAAAATGTCATACATAATGAATCTTTGGCAAAGGATATGGCTGGCACATTCGAGATTGAGACTCGAAAAGACCGCATGGGTATGCCTGGCTTCGCAGCACCTTATATTAAACCAATTATTCGGAGCTCCGTTCGTCTGGCTGATTCAATTCAAAATGTAGAATGCATTGATGATGAACATGGGGATGAGCTACCATCAACATCAACCGGAATGCAGAATTTTCTTTCGAAAAAACGTGTAACGAAAAGATCAACACCGTATGGTAAGCACAATAAGCCGACCAGCGCTGAATTGGAAATATCTGAGGCTACTAAGTTAAATTTTGATATTACTAATGTGCCAGAGCCGCTAGAGGAGGTGCAACTCGACATTGCAAACCAGCTCCGCGATCGATCGGCCTCTGATATTTTCTTTAAATTCTTTGATAATGAACTTTGCGAATTGATTGTCAAAGAAACAAAACGATACGCCATGCAAAACAACGATATGAACTTTGCTGAAACTTTTAACACTATTCTATTGAAGAGATTTATTGGTATTTTGATATTACCACAAATAGATAATTACTGGTCCACTAATCTGACTCTTGGTTTACCAATCGTAGGGCAGACAATGCCGCGCTCAATGTTTAGAAAAATAAAGCAGTATTTACATACAAGACAACAATGATCTCGATCGGGGTGACAATTATACCAAAGTTCGACCACTTTTTGAACTATCAAACAAAAACTTTTCTCAATTTAGCATTTTTGAAGAACATTTGGCTATCGGCGAGCAAATGTTACCATATTTTGGGCGTCATAGCTGCAAAATGTATATGAAAAACAAACCAATAAAATTTGGATACAAATGTTGGTGCTTAGCGGCGATCACTGGATATGTGTTCCGCATGGAACACCATACGGTGGTGTTTCCGATAAGTACGACAAGAATATTGGATTGGGTGCCTCTGTTATGGATATGGCAAGGCATTTGGAGTTTCCAGCTCGTCATCAAATATACTTTGACGATTTCTTTACTTCGCATTACTTGATGTGCTTATTAATTGATAAACGAATATGTGCCACCGGGACTGTGCGAAGTAACCGTGTAGGCACACCTGCTCCAAATTTAAAAACTGGAAAAGAACTGCCGAAAGGTAATTTTTAGTACATGTCAAATATATTGCAAATGTTTATGTTTATGTATTTTTTATATATGTATTTTCAGGCGAATTTGATGCTGAGTTTGACAAAGTCAATAAGGTTTGCTGCTGTCGTTGGCAAGATAAGCGTGAGGTGACTTTACTTTCAAACTTCACCGGTGCTTACCCGCTTATACCCACCACCCGAAAACAGCGTCAAAAGAATGACCAGCCAGCTGAAATAATTGTACAGCAGCCTCAATTAATTCGCAACTATAACACTTTTATGGTAGGAGTCGACCTCCATGATAATGCTGTGTCAAACTATAGAATTTCGATAAGATCGAAGAAGTGGTGGTGGCCCCTTTGGCTAGCTGTTCTAGAAACATCTATAGTAAACGCTTGGAAATTGAATGGTGTAATAAACAAAGTGTTTCTTCGTTCGAAATTACCACAGCTTAAATTTCGAATTGAATTGGCAATGAATTTGCTTTTAGCTCCGGATGAAAATGATGACGTACAACCTTAGGAAAATGACACCTACACAAGCGATACTTCCATGGTCCGCCCAAATTTTTAACGACGTCGTTAAATTTTTAAATAAGAGATGCTTTGCTGATTCTGCCGCAGTTTCCCATAATCCGCCGAAGTTTGGTGCACGGGGACGTATAAATTTAAATTGTACTATCTTATTGTTACACTCCTGAATAATTTGGGTTTGAGTATTTTTGGAGAGCCTTTTGTAGCTCTTACAGTTAATTCCTTGCTCCCACGAAATTTGTAGCGTTGGCGCAGTGGAGTGCTTGGCATTTTCCTCGAAGTGCTGCTAAGATTGCCTCTGTTGTGAGGTCGCTAACTAGCTCCAGATGTACAGCTTTAGTAGCGAAACAGCAGAATATCGCAATGTAGGCTGTGCTGGGCTTCTTTCCTCGTATTTTGTAGTGGATGTTGAATGGTCCACAATGATCGACGCCACAGTTAAAGAATGGCCTAGCTTGAGTGACACGAAGGGGTGGCAGATATCCCATAATTTGTTCCATTAATCTTGTCCTAGCTTTAGTTGTAAGGCGATAGCATGGGATGTTTTGAGTCGAAGGAAATATTTGCCGCTTCCAGTCGACCTCCTACCCGCAAGATTCCATACTGACCCAAGAACGGCGCTAGCGAGCTAATTGAGCTGCCCTTCTGTGTCTCCCTTTGCTTTCCTAGGTGCTTTATGTTCTCCCTGAAGTCGGTCGCTTGAATATTTCGGATGATGATTTTCCGGGCTTCTAATATCTCGTCGAACTGGAAAGTTTGATATGTGTACTTTTTCTTTTGCCGGAAACGCATCATGTAAGCTATGATTCTAGCTAGTTTGTTAACTGAGTTGTTGTGCTGTGTTTTGTGAATTATATCGTGATGGTTATAATGGATGACTGACTAGCCTTTGGAGGATTTGCACTCATTAGCTCATCTTTGGTAGCCATAAACGGTGGTGGCCATGTAGACCATGTAAGAATTTAGCGAATTTAGTGGCCGTCATTCCTCTGGAGAGCACATCTGCTACATTATCATCTGATGTAACATGCCTCCATTGCCTTTGTAAGGATAATTCTTGTATTGTTGCGACTCTGGTAGCAACGAACAATTAATCCACGACAATACAATCCTTGAATCAGACCAATAGTATGTGAACGCACCTTCCATTGACAAGTCTTCTTTTATTTTCGATTAATACAGCGGCCTTTGGTTCCAGGCGTGGTAATGTTACTGTATTAATTGGAGCTAAGTGTGTTTTGGCGCATAATAATTGAATAGTCTTTCTTTTACCTTTGTACGTTGCTCGGACGTATACCGCAGCTCCATATGGTTTTTCTGAGGCATCAACAAATGCATGGATTTTAGATGTTACAGGTGTTTGTCATGTGGCGTGGTAATTGTATGGTGTTAAGAACATTTAGCTCTTCCCTGTACCGTTTCCATTCCTCCTGAAGATGACCTAGAAGGTCGTCTTTATAATTAAACCCTTCCTTTGTGAGGTGCTGCATGAATTTTTTGCCTTCATTACAACTTGTGAAAATAGTCCAAGAGGGTCGAAAATATTAAAAATTTCGGACACGACATCTCGTCTGTTGTCCTTCGTGGCAATTTCTGTTTTTCCACAGAAATGATCTGACTTAGGCATCCATGAGATTCCCAGGGTTTTGATAGTGCAATCCTCATAAGCCGTATCTTCCAGCTATACATTTGAGATGATGTCTTCCATCGGAATTCTTTGTATTAGATGGTTGTTGTTGGACCACCATTCTTTCAGTTAAAACCCTGAATTGTGCAGAAGTTTGTTGAGCTGTTGCTATCTCTGTAGAGCTTCAGGTGTGGTATCAGCTCCTGTTATACAGTCGTCTACATAAAAATCGCTTTCCAGAGCAGCAGGTCCAATTGGGTATGTTTTTTTGCCCTTTTGTGATAGATATTCTAGACATTTTGTGGCTAAATGCTAAATGCAGCCTTTGTTCCATAAGTAGCCGTTTTTAATCTTTAATATCGCAAATCCTCGGATGGATCATTGCGCCAAACTTTTGTTTGATAATACTGGTCTTCGGGATTGGTCCAGATTTGACGATACATTTTTTCTATGTCCGCCGTGAATACATATTTGTGCAAACTAAACCGCAACAAAATTTAAAATTATGAATTTTGCACAGTAGGCCCTTTGTGCAAAAAATCGTTGAGTGATTTTCCAGATGACGTAACTGCGGAAGCACCAAAGACCACTATTAATTTAGTTGACGAGCTTTCGGGCTTTAGTACACAGTTATGTGTCATAAAATATCGAGCCATTGATATTTCCTGTGTGTCCATTTCTTTCATATGCCCAAGTGCCTCATATTCTTTCATGAACGTTTTTGCAGACAAAAGAATAGTCGTGTGGCTAGATCACGACTCTCCCCCAGGGCTGAGCATCTTCCGTAAATGGGAGTCATACGATTGATTTCCTATCAACTGCGGTCTGAATGTATTGAAGAAAGTGTTCCTCACATTGTGTCTCCAATGGTGACTACCAACGTGTGTTGTTTGCAAATGAGTCTAATTTCCAAATTTTTGCAATTTGCTGATCCATATTTTTTTCTTCAGTGAAAGCTGCACATGTTGTTGCTTTTGCGGATGTATTTTTTAGTTTTCCGGACACAATCCATTCTAGTTTGGTTTTTTGTAGCCTCGGGAGTCCTTTTCCAATTGTTATTGCTTATCTTGCATTATATCGAAGTAATGTTCTGCTCCCAAAAGTATGTCAATTCTTCCAGTTTTGACAAAATTAAGGTCCGCCAATGCAATATTCCTTTGGAAGTTTCCAAAGGGACGTATTGAAAGATTGTGCTGGCTGATCTGCAACTATGTGAGACAATACAGTAGCCTCTAATCGAGAGTTGAAATTATTATGCTTTGATTGAAGCATAACATTAACCCTTGCCTTTAATGTTTGTGGCCGTCCGCCAATTCCATTTATTTGAAGAACTGATTTTGTAACATTCAGGGCTAATATTTGTAATGCTCTTTCCGAGATAACATTAACTTTATTACCTGAGTCAAGTAAAGCTCTGAATTCACCCATTTGTCCATTGTTGCCTTTTATGATAAAGCAGCCAGAAGTACATAATTTGTGTGCACCTCACTTGCCGATGCTGCTGTTTTAGCTCCAGGCGTGGTTTTCAAATGCAACAGAGTGTTGTGCCCTTTATTACATTTAAAACAATCTCGTCTTTGACACGTTTTTGCAGTATGATAGCGTTTAGAACATTTGACGCATAATTTGTTCTTTTGAACCCAATTAAATCTCTCAGCTGTAGTTTTCTTAATAAACTCGTTGCATTTGAATATGGCAAGGTTTGGCTTTTCACAGAAAAAACATGTGAATTCTGTTCCGATTTGAGCGCATGTATTTTGTCTGGTGCTAACATTTCTCTTGTCAATACCGCAAGTAGACTCTAATGTAAGAAACCGTTGTTCCAAGAATGTTGAAAAATGACTCAGTTTGGTATCATAAGTTATTGATGATTGATCCAACAATTCCTGGATCAATGCGTTGCTTAGCACACGTTTGTTACTAAAACGGTCTTGTAGCATATTTCATGCTGCTAAATAATTTCCAAGGATAAATGGCGTATTTAACTTTCTGCATATCCAGTGATGCTAGTTTTAAGGTGTCACATCTTTTGAATGATGGGTTATCATATCATAAAATTGTTGCCATGTTAAATAATCCCCATCAAATTTGGGAATTTCTACCTTTGGCAGAGGTAATGAAGCATGTATTTGAGTTGTGCTGGCATGTCAATGAATGATTTCTTCGCAGGTCATAGTTTGGATTGTTATAACAGCATCTTCAGCTGCCAGATATCTCCTGTCACTGTATCCAATTTTTACAGGATCCTTGAATTTTTTTTTATAAATTTGGACGTGGTTGTCTTTTATCTCACTCCAATATTGATTAATGAGTGTTTTCTTCTTTTCTTCTCGAATCAAAGGCTCCAGCTCTGATTCTTGGTCAAAGGAAGTCGTAGATCTAGTATTTATTTGTATCGACGATATTTGTTTGTTGAATTCTCCTTTATATACAACAACCAAATCCCTTATTTTATTAAAATATTCATTCAAAATGTAATTGTGCTCAATTTTTTCGCCTTCAGATATACTTTGTATATTTATCCCCTCGTTTGCGAATGTGTCCCAGAGCTTTATTAGCTTCTCAATGCACTCTTGAAAATACTCTGGCTTTTGTTTTCGCTCAGCGAAGTCCTTCTTATAATTTCTTATAATATTCTGGATTTTTTCGCCTGTCGCTAATTGCCTGTCCAGCAAAATCTTGATGCTTACTGCCATTTTTATTTATAATAAATAATCAATGGATGTGGAACGTAGTCTTTTCTCAACTGTAGTCGCCAAGTTGCTACTTGATGCTCCAATGTATTGACACAATATGTTTTTTGGTGTATATATTTATTTGTATGTAATGTGAATGTGCCCAGACGTCTCCGCTGCAAAATGTGGCTTTGCAGATGTTCAAATGTTGTCTTGATTCGGGACGGAGTAAATCCAGGTACTTTTTATGTCCCTTGTGCTTTAAGCACAGGTCACACAATTGACAGGACTGATGAGGGACTCTTTGTTACCTAGTCGATAGGTTGACTAGGGTTTGTTGCGAGTTTGTTGTTAAGTTAACAAAAACGCTTGTATTTTTGGTCTTTAAGTTGACCAATTACGTACGATTCGCCATATGAATCCAAGTTCCAAATCGGAGGTCACTAACAATAGTAAAGATTGCTAAATGATTTTCACCACCTGGTGAATAATAATGGCTTAGAGTTCACAGGGTGAAGCTCTTAGTTTTATGAGAATTGGTCGCCAATTATTTATGGGTCACCAAATGTAGATATGATGTATGCTGAAAATTGTTGTTTTATGTTTCCGGATCATGTACCAGTAACAAAATGTCGCCGCAATCTGTACTTGAACAAATTGGGTACAGAGTTTCATTTCAGTACTAACTTTATGGAAATGCAGGATTTATATACAGAGTTTTGACACAGTAATGTTTTCTTAGGTCTAAGTATTATCTAATTCGAGCTTACAATAAGTGCCCTAAATAATCAATATGTATCGCACAATGTGGTCTAGAATATGTATAAGTCAAATATCTTAATCTAACCAGGTTTGGGTGTTTATCGCTGCAAGCCAGCAGACGGTGCGAAAACCCTATCTGTGGCCATAAATGTGCTGCGGGTGCATTTCGGGTTGCATATTTATTTTAAGCCTGTTGACTATCTGCAGCCTACGATAATCTGCAGACGCTGAAATCGTACAGTCTACATAGCAAACTCTTAACAACATGATTTACAAGTTTTGGAAAATGTACCCCCAAAGTCGGAAAATGGGCAAAAAATTATTATAATATTATAGTATTAAACGTTTTTGGATGTCATGCGATCGTCTTATATTTTTTCCAAGATCAATGTAACAATTCTTATTGTTGGGAAATTAGGCCCCGTTCGTGGAAAAGAGGTGGCTGGGGGTGGGGGAGGGGGAGATTGGTTTCAAGTTTTAATTGGCGAAAGCTAAAATTTCCAGTTGTCTTCAAAATTATACGCAAAACTCCAGGTAAAAAGGTTTTAAAAACGGGTTCTGCATATTTTAATCGATCACCCAATCAGGTTCAATAATCTAAAATCTGTATATATTTTTATTTTTGAAAATTAAGACATCAAATAAATTTGTGAAAATATAAAATTGTAAGACAAATAACAGTTTTGCTGCCTATACGCACGCACCGTCTGCAAATCAAACCAAGTAAGAGTGTTTTAGTCGGGTGTGCCCGACTATGATATACCCTGAACCCAGGTCTTACATTCATTCATAATTATTTATCTGCATTCATACATGGAAACACTCATGCGAACACACGCTGTAGATATGTCATCGATGAACAGCGAGAAAAGCAGCGGGCTAAGCAGGCAGCCGTGCCTAACACCCACGGTCGTTTCGAACCAGTCTGATAGGTGGTTTCCGTCACAAACAGCTGTTTTGTTTGCGCTATATAGGCTCAAGAGATCTTAGGCATTTTGTACGAGATGCCAACTACTTGGAGTTTATGTATCAGGCTTACTTTGTCGATCGTTTCGAAAGCTGCTTTAAAATCTATGAAAAAAATATTCAATTTCTTTTTCACCTTGCAACCGAAGTCAGTATGAAAACGCTGTCCACAAGAGAATTGCCATTCTTTTTGTACGAATTTTTTTAGTCGGATCGATGTGAATGTCTTCGCCATTGTATTCAACAATGAGATGCCTCTATAATTGCTCGCTTCTTTTGGATATCATTTTTTAAACAGGGGGAATATAATGTTTTTTTGAAAACTCTTTGGGAATTGGCCTATATTAAAAATTTCGTTGAAAGCTTTTGTGCGCTCCATGACAAAAGCGCCTGGTGCATTTTTTTAAGAATTCGGCTGGGATTCGATCTTCTCCTGGTGCTTTTCCGAGTTTGCTGGCCCTTATGGCAGGATGAACTCGTCCTGCTTAATCTGTGTGTCAAGCTCTTCTATTTCGGTCGCTGTCAGGAGCAAACTTTCAATATGCGCCTGACGTGCTTTATATAATAGGCCCCAGTAAAGGTTTGTCAACTCTTCGGGTGTGACCTGTATATGTGATCTAGCTGCTGAGCCGTTTTTTTTCTAGCTGTTGCCCAAAAAGATTTGCTGTCATTTATAGCACAGATTGCCTCTTCCAATTCTTAGTGGTATTTACGTTGTTTTTCAATGCAGAGCCTTCGGTATATTTTATTTTCCATCTGGTAACGTGCTTTCTGCTCTTAGCTTTTCGAATAATTGTATTTTTTTAGCAGTCGTTTTGAACGATTTTCTAGCCTCTTCATATTCGACATCAAACCATGGTTTTATAAATTTTTGTACAACTTTTTTTTGAATTCAAGCGGGGGTGGACTTTATTCATTTTGTTAAACGGAGTATATTGTCTTCCGGATCAAGGTTTCACCTTTGCAGTGTCTGCTCCACTCTTATTTTGTAAGTACTCCGATAGTGGTTACGCCATTGCAGGTTATTGAGTCGCTTCGAGGTATGCTCTTGGCGTCGGCATGTGATCGGAAAATATTGCCTTTTGCACTTGTAGATCGATATCTATTCATACCAGTCGCCTTTAATCAGACAGTTGTCGATTGTTGTTAAGTACTGGCCTCTGACAAATGTGTAACTACCCTCTCTGTCACCTGCAGTTCGTCCATTTAGAACGGTGAAGTCAAAGGAGGAGTTGGGCCGCCAGTGAGAAGAAGGACCTGAGCAGAGACGCCATAATTCCTTGTTGTTCTTATATGTTTGTAAATTGTTAACCAAAGTGACAACACTCTGATTAAGTCGGTGTTGGTGAAATTAATTAGAAAAATGAAAAGTCGAAGGGTTAAATGAACCCTGTTTCTGTTCAAAAAATACAAAAAAAAAAAAAGGATTTGCTAAGTTCAACCAATTTGGCTTCTTTACTGTCACAGGTCATGTCCTTTGACAGCTCTTTTAAACGCTGTTTGACCACATCCCACGAATATATGAATATATTTGAATATATCTGTTCATCGCCCATAAGTGCATTTAAGTCGCCTATAATCATTAAGTTGCTTAAGCGTGATAACAAAAGGAAGTCCTGCAGCTTTTCAAAATCTTGCCACCATTGTGAATAGCTTAGGTAGGTTGGAACGATGTATGTCTTTGCTCCATGCCCCGAGATTTCTAATATTGTTGTAATTGTTATTTTTGTGTAAAAGTAAAGTTGATGCTCTTCTTAAAATGACGATTGATATCATATAGAATGCCTCCACTTGATCTTTTCCGTGTTGAAGTTCATATAGCTGGGTCCCAGTGCAACTCGAAGTTGGTGAAATATGTGTCAAATTGTTCCATATTTTTCTCTACAAACGTTTCAAACTAAAAGAAGATTTAACTCTGGTTTATGAAAGTAAAGAATTTTGTTTCAATAAGTTTATTTGTTTTGTCCAGCAACATTATACGCCAGAACTCTGCACTTGATCTGTGCTAGTGGTGTATTTTCTACTGTTGTATCCTTAAGTCTAGATGAATATTTGTTAATTTCGTTTAGTTTTTTGATGCTATCTTTGCGCTAAGTTCATTGTAATTGAGGCATACCTGTACCTCTCTGCCCAAAATTTTTTTTAGCGCATATTCAGCTTTTGCAGCACCACAGATTAAAAAGTTGGCATTGTTCCACATGAACCATTTTCCTTCCACTTACGTCTTATCGTTCCTGACTACAACGTGTTTATTTGCATTTAATTCCTTTAAGCTATTTCTCTGTCTTGCTCTTTTGATATTCTAGATCCGTTCAGGTTTCTTGTTTGTTGAAATATGTCTTTCAGATCATTTTGCTAGGTGACTTCTACCAGTAGCGTCCGACCAGGATATACCCTGAACCCAGTTCTTACATTCATAATTCTTTATCTGCATTTAGGCATATAACACATACACACACACATACAAACACACGCTGCTACTGCGAACGTCATGCAATTGCTTTGCTCTTCTTCCATTGGCCAAAAACTATGTTATTGATCCCATTAAAAATGGACAAAAGGGTACAATGGTTTTGTGCAAAAGTATGTAACAGACATAAGGAAGCATCTCCGACCCCATAAAGTATATATATTATTGATCACTATCAATAGTCGAGTCGATCTAGTCATGTCCGTCTGGCTGTTCGTCTATCCGTCCTAAGCGAACGTCCCTCGTTTAATCGTGCCACGAGTAGCCTTCCCTTTTAGTCGCCTCTATAAGAAATATAAATAATGAGCAAAAGCCAATAAATTGTATAAATAAATATAAAATATGTACATATGCATATTATTCACTTTAAACAAATTTTAAATAATTTAATAAAGCGTGCACTTCAATTGTAAGGCGACAAGAAACTGAAGCGCAGGCAACGAAAACCAAAAGAGACGAAGAAACAGACGCGCAAACTAACGGTGCTTTTTTGTTACTCAAATGTTTTTTGTTCTGCTTTGACATGTTTGCGTCTCACTTTTATCATGTTAAAACAGCTGCGAGGGTAAGCATATTTGAATTGCTTCTCTTTTCATATAGCTTACATCCATTCTAGCCAACAACAAATTCCAGATACCTCACACGAGCGATCGTTTCGGTTTCGTTTCACGAAGTCAAGTCATGCCGAATATTGGAAAATAGCAGCGAACGCCGCATGACATGTTCTGATTTGCCTTCTCAAACGAAGTTAAATTCATGTGGTTCCTTTTCCATGCAATAATTTTCCATTTTAGCTGCAGTAAAATATCATGACTCCACAGATCGCATGAAAATTATACCATCCATAAGGGATTATTTTTATTCAATCCCAAGAAGACATGCGGCCATTGCTGTGAATTTCCGGAGTTGCCTTTTTTCTGTAGTCGCTCGACCTTGTTGGTAGAGACGGGCGGGGCGGCAATTGTTCTATGAGGCAGCCAGTGGCCGAAATTTAGATTTCTCAATTTCAGCCCGCGGTGCTTCTCTTCGAAATGGAGGGTATCAGGGCATAATTAATATGTTTGCAACACTTACTTGCAATTAATATTAAAAATCCATTAAGTCCTAATTATTATTTATTGATTTAATACATTTTATGTTATCAAAGAACTATCACCAATTGTTTAATTGAATATATTTATTCATTTATATATTGGTGACTAGAGGCAGTCACATAGGAAATTTAAATAATTATTAGAAAATTAAGAGTTATTATAAAAAAGTAATAAGTTACATATTTTTGGTAAGGGTATCTATGCGCTGTCATTTAATGGAATTCACCTGGGAGGACCAACTGAGCGAAGGCGGGCTATGAAAGCCATCGACTAGCATGATGTGCAAAATAAACAAATTAGAAAATATTTTTAAAAACATAAATGGCGATGGACTGCTGATTACGTCTAATTATTTAAAGAAAAACATATAAGTGCAGCTGAAAATGTAGATATTAATATTAAAGTTAAGAAATTTTTTTTTAAAAGTAGAATGTAAGAAAATTGAATAATTCAAATAGTAATAACCAGTAAAATAAATATACCGGCGTGCGGTGCTACGCCCCGTCCTTATGAACAACCAAATTAATCGGGTGAATATTGGAAATCTACCTCCCACATTTTCCACGCAAGTGTGCGGATTAACCACAAAATATGAATATCGTTTTTTTGGAATTTAAATACAGATCTCTGCAAATGATTTTGAATCTAATCTTTCTGCAAAACTTTTCCGCTAACTTTTAGAAAAATTTAAAATTTGAAAATCACGTTATTAATATTTTGTAATGTAAAGTTTTGAAAAAAAGTTTGAAGCTGATCAAATGAAAATCAAAAAAGATTCATACAACAATTTTCCCGCCATTTTCCGACTTTGAGGGTAAATTTTTCAAAATTTAAAATTTACTCTGTTAATATTCTGTTGTGTAGAGTTTTGAAAATAAGTTTGAAGGTGATCGGATGAAAATCAAAAAACTTGCATTCAACAGTTTTCCTGCCATTTTCCGACTTTTGTGGTGGATTTTTCAAAATTTGAAAGACAAGTTTTCTATACTTTTGTATGTCTTTAATAATAAGTTTGAAGCCGATCGGATGAAAAACAAAACAGTTGCATACAACGGTTTTTCCGCATTTCCCAAGCTTCTGTATAGAAGTCTTCCCGGCATTTTCCCACTTTGGGGGTAGATTTTTTTAAAATTTGAAAATCAGATTCTTAATATTTTGTTTTGTAGAGCTTCGAAAATAAGTTTGAAGAAAATCGGATGAAATTTATTTTTTGCCCATACAACCTTGACCCCCTATTTTCCTCCCAGGGGGGTGCATTTTCCATAAAATCGGTGTACAGTTTTTAATGAATTTTTATAATGATCTTTGAAAATAAGTTTGAGCCCAAATCGGATTAAAACCGAAAAAGTTGCATACAACGGTTTTCCGCATTTCCCGAGCTTCTGTATAGAATTTTCCAAAATCGTTTCTTAGTACGCACTTTCAGACTAAGAGAAAACTACTTTTCAAAATTTCAGCTCTCTAGCTTTTATGGTTTAGGCCCTGCGTTGATCACCAATCAGTACGAACTGTTTTATATATATAGATAGAAGGTAGAGTGTATGTTATATCTAAGAAGCTAAATAAAACTACAAATTAACTTAACATTGCATATTTCTCATGTTTTACAGCTGTAAGTGAGTAATTGTACATAAAATTGGTTCACTTTCATACAAAGCGCAACGCGCGCGCACAAAATTTTAAAATGTGACGTCACAGTGCAAGCGACAGCGTACGAAACCGGGTTTTTCCGGTATCTTTGCATAACCTATGGTCGCTCAATCGTGGTCCAATGTGTTGGCTTACCGGTATGCAATGTCTATTTTAGTCAGCCCAGACGGAAGCTATCTTATAGCAAATCTTCTTAGTTTTGTGGCACGACGGTCTCCCAAAAGTATGCATTACGGGACTTTTAACTAAATATTGTTAATTAGTAACAAACTTTGAAGATAAACTGCATGGTTTTAACTCGGTGCACAATTCAAGGAACTGCACCCACAAAAAAAAAAAACATTTCTTCCATATCGAGCGTCTGTTCGCGGATTTGTGCTGCGTCAGATGTTAAACAGCCTGTGTGGCCCTCCCTACCTGCAAATTTCCCATCCTGCTATATCTGAGAAATTCGTTTTACTTTCTATTTCTTTCTTGTTTACTCCTCTTACTCCATTCCAATTATTTAGGCCATCATCTCAATATTTTTTTGTTGCTCCATTTCCTTTATTTATAAATTTCAGTAATTAGTATTATACTCGATATTAACATGTTCGAATTCAATTATTGGTTTAGGCGATATTAATTATTCCTAGCATACCCTACATATTAATTTCTAACAATATTTACGAACACATATTTCTCACAGTTGATAAGCGAACCTTTGTACTGCGCCAGTCTGGCAGCTCTGTGCCACAGTTACTCTCGGGCAATAAACAACAATAAACATTTTATAACAACAAAACATGAATGCGCGTCATTCCGGCAGCAAACAAACAGGTATTATGTATGAGCATGTGTACTTTTATGTACATACATATACACGCATAAATAGGCGGGTATGTTCACATAGACAATCTCTGAAACAAAGGAACCGTTTGGCGGTGTATGTATGTAATATGTAAATAGAGGTAGGTACATATGTATATACATACATATGTTTGAGCATAATTGTAAATTTACCTTGTCCCTGCCAAGAGCTCTTGCTAAGTAAAGGTACCCACACGTAATTGTTTTAATTAATTTGTATTTCTGTTTCTACCGCCAATTGATACGCATGTATGTTTATTGGCATGTATGTAGGTACCTTTGCATGTATGTTTGTTAAAATGTTTTCATGTACATATGTATGCAATGAGATGTCAAACTGCGCTCACATAAGGAAACGATTTTACACAAGTACATAAAATAACATTGGCACTTAACTAAAATTTCTGTTTATATTATTTTTTGGTTTTTTTATTTTTAGAAAAACAAAATAAAATAACATTGGCACTTAACTAAAATTTCTGTTTATATTATTTTTTCGTTTTTTTATTTTTAGAATTGGGAATTAACTGGCCAGAGATTGCAAACAGCTTTCTGCGCGCAGGAGCTCAGTGACCGGGTTAGTTGTCTTGGTCAGATGGATGTGCTGCGTAACAATCACAAAAAAACTCAGGCAACTTTTTTTAATTAATTTTATATATCTCGGGACTATGTGCTGGACAGCTCGTGATGGAGTCGTACGGCGCAAGCGTGCGCGTATGGAGCGCTGGCAGGGCAACTACGTTTTGCCGGCAGCAATGTTACCCGTGTGCCCAAGCGTGAAGGACTGGGCTTGGAACAGACTCACTCGGCTGTGTTTCTCCTGTCGTCTTACTCGCCTTCAGATCCGCTGACACGGGATGGAATTGTATCCTCGCTGCTCCTACGTACGTTGAGGTTATGGACTGTCTTTCTTTTTGTGTTTCATTTATTTTGGTTTAGCCTCTGTGCCCGTTGTCGTCCTTTATGCCTCCAGATCCGCTGATACGGGATGGAGTTGTGCCTCTTGTGAATTTCGTTGGGTCATTAATTTACCATATACCATATAATTTTCATATTCTTTGCTGCATATAATTATGACGGCACTGCACTCATCGCTCTGCACGATGAGCAATTCAGGCCACTATGCAGTTATTAATAATAATTCTATCTAGTAACCTATAGATGGCGCCAGTACTTACAACCAACGCGGGCGCCAACTTGATAACTGTTATCGATATAATAATAAATTACTGAGTTTGGTTAAGATAGTTTGAGAAACAAAAAAATTGTAAGATATATTGATCCGATTTTAATGAAATTTTGTGAGCGAGCTTCTGTCCAAAATTATAATATTTTCTGAAAGGGTATACAAAGAATATGACTTCGATTTATTTTTAGCATTAGTCTAACTCGTTTTTTTTTACATTTCTACCCTTATATATGTATCTTAAACTAGAATTTGCCGGCGTGAGGTGCAATGCCCCGTTTTTTTTGGGAAAAAATCAAAATCGGACGAATATTGAAAATTTATTTCCCCCGATTTATGGACTTTCCATACTGATCTTTGAAAATGATTTTGAATCTTATCATACGTATAATCATATCATACATATATAGATGCATGAAATAGATGACATGTGTTTACAGTAGAAAGAGCCCTAACATTTTGAATTTTTCACCAATATAATTTTGTTACGATTTTAAATATGGCATTATCCCGTCTTTTCACAACAGATATATTCAAATTAATTAAGGAGATTATTTTTGTCAATATACATATGAACTTTAAAGAACTTGTCAAGAAATTCTTGTTTTAATACCGGCTTCGAAATATGACTAAGATTAATATGTTAAGTATATATAACATCTGTATTAAAGAATCTATACTGAAAATGTTTTGGTAAAAGATCAAAATATATCGAATCACTGAACAAAATTTTGTTTACGCTGTTCTTTTACACTTCGAATAGTATTAAGTAGGTCTTAAAGAGCCTCGAGACCCAGCTTTCATTTCTAAATTGTATCGTAATGACTAGAAACTGAGACGTATTCACCCTTCTTACTTGTAGGGATATTGTACGAGCGGATTCAAGAAGTTCACAAAACTGACAAGTTATTAGACTGACGCGAACCAAAAATGTAATAAACGATTGCCAAAAGTACAAAACAAATAACAGTGACACTAACAAACAACAAAAAGAAATACTGGACTGCTTGTTGGAGTTCGTAGATGAAAACGGTTAACTGATAACAGAATCGTGTACACATGCCATACATATTGTGCATGGTGCTGGGGAAACATGGTACGGGAGATACATAAATACACGTATTTTATACAAATACACAGCAATTATAAATCTACTAGTACATATGTATGTATTATCACAATAGACGACTGCCAAGCAGCCTAGATACCGCAGCAGGACCGATGTGCTGCGGCAGCAGGGCCGTTTTCTCGATCCGTCCCAGCAGTATCCGATACGCCTATGGCGCCGGCATTGGGAGCCAATCCTGAGCTCTGCAGGCGCAGTGCATTGGTGTCATTCTGCTGCTTGTTGCCATGATGCTCCACCATCAGTTGCGTAAGCAGGTCGAACAACTCATTGACGCCCTCGTTCTCCTTGGCAGATGTCTCCACATACTGTGCGCCCACTGTCTGCGCATAGCGCACTGCCGTCTCATAGCAAATGGCACGCTGCTCCTCAAGATCAGTCTTGTTGCCCACGATGATCAGAACGATCTCGCTGCCGCGCATCTGCTTCAATTCGCGTACCCACGACTTCACCTTCTGAAACGAATCCTGATCGGTAGTGTCGTACACCAGCAGTGCCCCATTCGACCCCCGATAGTAAATGGGCCCCAGTGCATGAAACCGCTCCTGCCCAGCAGTGTCCCATATGTTGAGTTGTGCGCATCTCTCATCTGGCAGCGTCATCTTTTTGGTTACGAAGGACGCCTGCAATGTGGTCAGGTGCTGTGTATTAAATTTGTCCTCCATATAACGCAGCACCAGCGATGTTTTGCCCACGCAGCCTGCAAATGCGCAACGCATTACAAATAAAAAAAAAAACAAAGTGCAATTGATTTACTCACCTTCGCCCAGCAGCACCACTTTGAAGTTGAGCGTGGGCCCGGCGCTCCATCCGCGCGAGCTCATTGTAGATCCACTCGATTGCAATTTAAGTTGCGACTCACAAACATTGAGTTAATCTAATACACTTATAAATTTTCAATTGATTTTATTTTCATTTATATTTTTTTTGTGTTTTATTAGGGTATGAAAGAAATGCAACCTTATCGACGATATATTGTGGTGGTTTGTCGACAATTATGACACAAAGCTACATATTGCAATATCTATGATTTTTTATGAATATACATATGTATGTATCTATTAATGCATGCATACTTATTTCTTTTCACTTTTGTTTTTTGTTTCGTTTTGCAAAATTTTAATTTTTTTTTGCATTTTACGTCTGTCAGGTTTACGTGCCATATGCTAGAACGGCACCCGGACCTGTCCAGATGTAACGAAATATTGGGCGCCATTTGTTAGACCTTTCAATGTGCATAAAGAGAATTATACGGCATCTCAGGACATTAATACAACGAGGAACTACAAAAATATACAACATCTACTAAACAACAGCAAACTGAAGCGATCGTCAAGTGATTGAGGCTTTGATGATTCCACCTCGCGGTCCTTCCATGCCTGTTGTTTCTTTTTGTTCCCCGAACGCATTAAAAATGGGGAAAAGGTTATAATGGTTTTGTGCATCAGTATGCAACAGTATAAGGAAGCATCTCTGACCCCATATTATACATAAAAAATAAAACAGTTCGTACTGATTGGCGATGGCGATTGGTGATCAACGCAGGGCCCAAGCCATAAGAGCTAGACAGCTGAAATTTGCACAGTAGTTTCCTCTTAGTCTGAAAGTGCGTACTAAGAAGATTTTGGAAAATTCTATACCCAAGCTCGGAAAATGAGGAGACACCGTTGTATGCAACTTTTTGGGTTTTCATCCGATCGAGTTCAAACTCATTTTCAAAGATCATTATAAAAAACCCGTAAAAACTGTATACCAATTTTATGTAAAATTCACCCCCCCCCCCCCCCCCCCAAGGGACGAAAATGGGGGGTCAAGATTGTAGTACAAAAAATTAATTTTCATCCGATTTTCTTCAAACTTATTTTCCAAGCTCTACATAACAAAATATTAACAATGTAATTTTTGGAAAATCGACTCCCATAGTCGCAAAATACCGGGAAAGCTTTTGTTTTGTTTTTCATCCGAACAGCGTCAAATTGATTTTGAAAGCTCTACATAACAAAATTTGGAAGATCATTCTGCAAAGTCGGAAAATAGCGGGAAAATTGTTGCATGAAACTTTTTTGATTTGCATTTTATCAGCTTCAAACTTATTTTTAAAGCTCTACATAAAAAAAGTTGAAGAATTTGTCTCTCAAATTTTGGAAAATCGACCCCCAAAGACGGAAAATGATGGGAAAACTGTTCCATGAAACTGTTTTGTTTTTCATCCGATCAGCTTCAAACTTATTTTCAAAACTCTACATAACAAAATATTAAAAACGTGATTTTACAATTTTCAAAAATCCTAAAATTTGGCGGAAAATTTTTTCACAAAAAAGTTTTTTGTTTTGTATTCGATTAGATTCTAATTCATTTTCAAAGATCTGTATTTAAATTCCTTAAAAACGATATTCACATTTTGTGTTAAATCCACACTGCTGCGTGGAAATTACGGGAGGTAGATTTTCAATATTCGCCCGACCAATTTTGTTGTTCATAAAGACGGGGCGTAGTACCGCACGCCGGTAAATGCTAGTAAAGTATATATATTCTTGATCACTATCGACAGCCGAGTCGATCTAGCCATGTCCGTCTGATTGTCTGTCTATTCGTCTGTATGTCCGTCTGTCTTAATTATACACTGATCCCATTAAAAATTTGAAAAAGGGCTATTATGGCTTTGTGCAAAAGTATAGAACAGGCATAAGGAAGCATTTTCGACCCCATAAAGTATATATATTCTTGATCACTATCAATAGCCGAGTCGATTTAGCCCTGTCCATCTGTCCGTCTGTATGAACGCACGTTTCTCAGAGACTACAAAAGCTAGAGACTTCATATTTTAATTTAAGTTATCGTGCTGCCGGCTCAACACAAACTTATCATTTTTTTTAAATATCTCAACCCGTCCAAAAGTAATCGATAAATTAAGATTCCAGAACAGTGTTTTTTAGCTTAAAGGTTATGTAAGGTAGAAGCACCAAATTTAGTATGTATATTCTCCTATAGTATACAGAGGTTAAACCATTTTCACGTTTTTGATACCTCCCCCCAATCTCCCAGAAATCGAAAAATACGTATTTTTAGGATTTTACATAGTCTTTGTGTGTCCTACAAATTGCATTACGATCGGACAATAAACAAAGAAGTGGAAGAAGAAGCAAAGCAATTGTATGACGCGCGTAGGCAGCAGCTTTTGTGTGTATATGTGTGTGTGTATTTCTATGTATGAATGCAGATAAATAACTTCAATGAATGTAAGACCTTGGATCAGGGTATATCCTAGTCGAGCACTCTCGACTAGAGCACTCTTGCTTGTTTTAGTTAGTTGTTGCCATTGAAATTTTGTAAAATAACTGTCATCATGTATCGGCTCATTTGACGCAGTAAATATTAAAGATAAAACGGTGCTAAAATGAGCAAAATTAGAGAATCAGTCTTAATGCCAGTATGCAGTCGATTTTCTCATGATGGTTGTTGGAATGGGTTGTGAATTGTTAAATTTGAATATTTTTCTTCGATAAAAAATATATTTAGGTACCATTAATGATTTTGAATTTTTCGGTGCTGGTGGACATTTCTGTGGAAATGCCCATATGTATATTGTTTTTAACGATTTCATGTTATGAAAGAACTAGGCCAATTAATAAACATATTTCATATTCCATATATATTACAATTTCGATTTAATCAAATAATTTATTTAAGTTCTACCAGAGGCATTCACATAGAAATTTTAATTAATTATTAGGAATTTGATAGTGAAATACGTAATTTTTGTAAGGGTATCTATACGCTGCCATTTAATGAATATATGCTCTCGCAAAGAACATGCACGCACACTCGACACTCAAAAATACTTCCACAGCGACTATAAAGTTTACAGTGTAAACAAATTCTTTACGGAATACAGCTATTGGATACACTATTTAAAACTCCACAGCATTTTTGTAATTTCCAATGCAACAAAATATTTTAGTGGCTATATAAAAATACTTCACATTAAAGCATAATATATTGTGCATGTCACAATAATTCAACTTTAATCTATATATATAAAACTGTTCGTACTGATTGGTGATCAACGCAGGGCCCTAACCATAAGAGCTAGAGAGCTGAAATTTTCAAAGTAGTTTTCTCTTAGTCTGAAAGTGCGTACTAAGAAGCGATTTTGGAAAATTCTATACAGAAGCTCGGGAAATGCGGAAAAACCGTTCTATGCAACTTTTTTGTTTTTCATCCGATCGGCTTCAAATTTATTTTCAACGATCAATTTAAAGACTCATTAAAAATGTATACAAATTATATGGAAAATTCACCCCCCTGGGAGGAAAATGGGGGATAGAGGTTGTATGGGAAAAAAAATGGATTTTCATCCGACTTTCTTCAAACTTATTTTCAAAGCTCTACATAACAATAAATTAACAATGTGATTTTCAAATTTTGGAAAATCTACCCCCAAAGTTGGAAAATGCGGAAAGACTGTTGTATGAAACTGATTTGTTTTTCATCTGATCGGTTTCAAACTTATTATCAAAGCTATACATACAAAAGTATAGAAAACATGACTTTCAAATTTTGGAAAATGCACCCCCAAAGTCGGAAAATCACGGGAAAACTGTTGTATGCAAGTTTTTTGATTTTCATACGATCAGCTTCAAACTTATTTTCAAAACTCTACATAACAACATATTAACAACGTGTTTTAAAACTTTGTATTCTCTATTCGATATATTAGATCCACTTGCGTGGAAATTCGGGGAGCTAAATTTTCATTATTCGACCGAATTTTTTTTTGTAGTGTATAAAAACGGGGCGTAGCACCGCACGCCGGCAAATGCTAGTATAATTATATATCTATTAATATTAAATATATTAAATGTGATAATTGCAGTAAGAGCATATTTTAAAGTCACTATGTACTCGCTTTTGAAAATATCTTTTTTAACGAAATCTGGGACAAAGATACCAACAACAAGTTCTGCATATTCTTTGTTAGTGTTCTTCTTGTTATACCCTGATCCCATTACAAATGGGGGATGGGTATAATGGTTTTGTGCAAAAGTATGCAACATGCATAAGGAAGGATCTCCGACCCCATAAAGTATATATATTATTGATCACTATTAATAGCCGAGTCGATCTAGCCATGTCCGTCTGTCTGTCTCTCCGTCTGTATGAACGCTCTGATCTCAGAGACTACAAAAGCTAGAGACTTCATATTCCCGTTCAAAAGTTATCCATAAATTTAGATTCCAGACCAGTGTTTTTTGGGCATAGCTTGCAAGTCATAAGAGCTAGAGAGTTCATAGAAATTTAAATATTAAATTTACTTAAGAGTTACCGTCTTAATACAAATTCATCATTTTTTTTCAATATCTCAACTTGTTCAAAAGTTATCGATAAATTAAGATTCCACATTAGTGTTATTTAGGTCTCGCTCAAAAGTTATATGAGGTATAGGCACTAAATTTGATATGTATATTTTCCAATGAAATACAGAAGAAAAAATTATTTCACTTTTTAGATACCTCCCACCGATCTCCCAGAAATCGAAAAATACGTATTTTTGGAGGTATGACCTTTGAATTTTGCATAGTCTCACATTTATGAGATATCTTTATGTAACATAGTTTTGGGCCAATGGAAGAAGAAGAAGCAATTGCATGACGTTCGCAGTAGCAGCGTGTGTTTGTATGTGTGTGTGAATGTGTTTATATGTATGAATGCAGATAAAGAATTATGAATGTAAGAACTGGGTTCAGGGTATATCCTAGTCGGGCACTCTCGACTTGAGCACTCTTACTTGTTAATTATATTTTTCTATTTATTTTTTCATTACTCATATAAGCTCTTGTTGTGCTTAACGATGTGGTGTAAGCCGCTATGTGTCAACTCGGCAAACCTTTACTTATTGCTGGCTGTGCAACAAGGCCCATAGTCTATGTGCAGTGTAGTATTACAGGCTTGCAGAGAAATCGGGAGAAAGTTTCTAGTACTTCTGATCGGAACAGCATAACTAATTTGGCTAATTAATTCGGATGAATCAATTTCCCCATTAATTAGTTTGTGTAAGAAGATTGTACCAGAAAGAGAGGGAAGATCAGAAAGAGAGGGAAGTTAAAGTGTACTACGGTAAGGAGGCAAGCGAGTATAAGGATTCCAGTGAAGACACCCGAGGGCAAAGAGTAGAAATTATTTTTGTACAGATTCGGTTCTATCCTGATGAACCTTGTATTGGGGAAACCAAATACAAGACCCATACTCAAGAATATGAATATCTCGATAGAGGTAATAAAAATTCAAGGTGTGAAGACGTGTTGAGCTGCGGCTCCGTAATTGCGCTTGAAATTTGAACGTGTCTGCAATTGTAAATATTCAAAATAGTTAGCAGGTGGTGCACTCTTACACGGATTCATTGGAGACGACGATCAATTCCACAAAACACGGACACCATCATTTTGGAGTTCAATGTGAGTGAAAGCGCCGATCAAGGCCAAAGGAGGTGGAAATTGCGCCAGAGCTTGGAAATTGAGCACTTGTTGACAAACAAAACAAAGTAAGGTCCGTGTGAGCAGTACTATACATAACACACCTGAGAGTCCCAGCCGAAGATATTCTTGTGTGAATGCTAGTGAAACACAATATACTTTCACTTTCACTCGATCGCAAACGAAGCGAAAGACAACACAAAAGGAAATTTAAAAGAAATTCACTGCTGTTGGCGGACTAACACGCTGTGGCAATATCAAAGCATTTTGAGCTTTGGAAAAGCTTTGATATATTCAAGTTCATAGTAGCAAAATAGCAAAGACGCAAACCGTCCCCGCAGATTTTTCGTTCGTTTAGAGAGAATGTGTTGCATACTTTTGGGCAGCGTCCTGTTTGTTTTTTGGTGGAACTGGTGGAACAGAAAAAAAACTAAAATCTTATTGTTAAAGGCTTGCAGCGGGACATGGCAACACCGGCCGGGGTAGAATCCCTTATCCAAGGAAAAATAAAGATAAAAGATGCAAAAGTCCGAGAAGTTCGTATAATGTTTGAAAAAAATACGAAAATCACAGCGTGCGTCGAAATGGAGACAGCTAAAATGGCCAGTGAAACATTAAGAAATGGCAGAATGCTTGCAGGTTCGGCTATATATTTAGAGAAAGATCTTAGTTTGGAAAAGCAAGAAAATAAATCGGCACTCTTACAATTAAAAAACAAAACGCTTCGCATAAAGTCTTTGTCACAAATGATTCTATCAACGTCAACGGTAAATGAAGAAACTAGCGTGTAAAGGAAATTTTGAGGATGCGCAACAGGAAATCAAGAAGCTTTACAACATTGAGCTCAATGACCCGGATCTTGCATACGAGACACTATTGAGCAATGCAAGGGAGTCAAAAATTTTCCTAAGCAGAAGAGACTAATTTTACCGTTTCAACAAAATTATTCACGCCATAATCTGACACCTACCGGACTTAACAATAATTTCAAAATTCTTTCTTACAACATTGCTGGTCTCACAAATAAACTTACACACTCTCATTTTATTAACTTTGTTAACGCTCATGAATATTCTTCCTGTTCGAAACTTTCGCGGAAAACGCGCTGCAAGTATACGAGCCATATTTTAATAACCACACATTGTACTGGGAACCTGCAGTTAGGCGCAGCAATAGAGGTAGAACGAGTGGCGGTGTTATGTTCGGAATACGAAAAAATATAGCCATGGGGACAAGATGCAGATTCGTAAATATGGCAGGTATGTCCCTAGTTGAAGTTAAAATTGAAAATGAGCTGTTGTTCATAATACCAGTATACATCAACTTGTAACGAACACGTTGTCGGTGACGTTTCAGGAGCGTACTCTGGCTCTTTAATTCGACTGTGCTCAGGGCAAATTGGGGTGGGTCTTTTGCTCCCTAATGCACAGGCGTCACATAACCAAAACCAAGACAGAGTTGAGTCAGGAACTGGAGATATGACAGACCACGAGAACTGGGTGAATTATGTATTTTATTGATGTGTTGGAAGATTTGAGGTGGAATTGTTCTTCCTTCTCTACCTGCCCTACCTGTAAAAGCATAGTATGTTCTTGTTTTTACCCATTAGTATACCGATGGGATGTGCTGTACCGAAGGTGCCCAAGTAAAACTAGATTAATTCAATACGATCATGACTTCATTCGATATAAGTTTTCCACAGTGTTACAGTACATCGTGTTTTATATTATTAAACTAACAATATGAATTAGCAGAAGGCTATTCTACTACGCATCTTGAAATTCTTATCAAGTATATGAAATTATAACCCGATGTATGTTCAAACATTAAGAAAAGGGAAAGATGTGCACCATTAAGCACCAATAGGTCTTTGCTACCTTCTAGTGCGCTAGTTGCTTGTGCTTTCTGGATTCATGTATCCAATTACCCGTATATGCCGTACTCACCGCATGAAGCTGGAGGGGGATGCAGAAGATATCACTCACACAAGCAAATAGAGCGACACATACAAAATTAAGAATATAATTAGCTAAATGAATTTCAAAACGTTTACAAAATCATATCTAATGCTACAAAATACTTGTGGGGTGTTGAAGTGCAACTAAGGCAGCCGAGAGTTTGGCAATATGCAATATATGCAAAAGTTCTCTTAAAAACAATAGACTGTCGAATTTAAAAAATTAATAAAAAAAAGTACAAGAAGAAAGTACAAGTACAATATAAATAAATGCCAAATAATTTTTTAAAGTCATAGCTAATCAAAAACAAGTAAGAGTGCTCTAGTCGAGAGTGCCCGACTAGGAGATACCCTGATCCAAGTTCTGACATTCATTCAAGTTATTTATCTGCATTCATACATAGAAACACACACACACATATACAAACAGAAGCTGCTTGCTACGCGCGTCATCAATTGCATTAGCTTCATCTTCCTTTGGCCACAAACTATGGTACATTGAATCGTTAATAACTTCTTTGTTTTTTGTCTGATCGTTATTAAATTTGTAGGACACAAAGATGGCATAAAAATGTGCAACTATGTAAAATCCGAAGGTCATACCTCTAAAATTACGTATTTTTCGATTTCTGTGAGATCGGGGAGGGGTATCCAAAAAGTGAAATGCATTTAACCTCTGTATGCTATAGGAGAATATATGTACCAAATTTGGTGACTCTACCTTTTATAACTTTTAAGCTATACCTTAAAAACACTGTTCTGGAATCTTAATTTATCGATCATTTTTTAAAGGATTGAGATATCAAAAAAAAATTGATGAGTTTGTGTCGAGCCGGCAGAACAGTAACTCAAACTTAAATATAAATTCGCTAGCATTAATGACTTTCAAGTTATGCCCGAAAAACACTTGGCTAAAATTGAAATTTATCGATAACTTTTGAATGGGACGAGATATCGAAAAAAAATGATAAACTTGTATCGTCCCGCCACTACGAGAACTTATATTTCAAATATGAACTCTCTAGCTTTTGTAGTCTCTGAGAAACACGCGTTCATACAGACGGACAGACGGTCAGACGGACAGACGGACATGGCTATATCGACTCGGCTATTGATACTGATCAAGAATATATATACTTTATGGGGTCGGAGATGCTTCCTTATGCCTGTTACATACTTTTGCACAAAACCATAATACCCCTTTTTTCCATTTTTAATGGGATCAGGGTATAAAAAGTCGCGACAGCGACTGCAAGTGACTTCCACAAAATACTTGCACACTACACTTGGTGCCATGGCTAAATACGTGTGAGTCTATCAGCAAAATATTACAACTAAAATCAAAAGTAGCAAACAAATGCGACAGCGACTGCAAGTGACTTCTACGAATCAGTCGCTTCTTGCTTTTTTGACTTACGCTGCTGATCGAAAGCAACAGCAGCCAAAATCAAAAGTAGCAAAAAGTCGTCGGCACTGATTTTGGCGACTGCGACTGTCGCCGACTGCCGAAAGTCGACGACAGTCGCAGTCGCGACTTAAGTCTACGATCAAAATCAATAGCAAAGCAGAAAGCAAAAAAACCAAAAACGGCGGCTGCTACTGATTTTTGATTTTCGTTGCTGTTTGATTTTTGCCTATGCTTTGACTGCGACTTATGATTTTTTCAGAAGCAGAAGCAAAATCATGTGAAATGTGTTGAACACACGTTGATCATACGCCAGTCTGGGCCAACGATCGTCATTGCCACCACGTGTGGAATGACACTGTTGATCCGCCGGGCCGTGAACAAACATACGTTGGGTGTAAAGGGGCGCAATGTACTGGGTGTCCGACCAGAGACTATTGCAGGTACACCAGGAGGCGATTGCGCACGAATCGTCATACCGGGAGTTGAGAGTTGTTGTTGCAGCACTCACTTGCAGTGCTATGCAGTGCTATGCAGTGCGCTTGGCTAACTCGGTACGGGTGCCAACTTGTAAAATGCGCTGGTGTATCCGCTGCACTGCACTCGCTTAAAGAAATGCGTATAAGCAAAGTGGAGCGGTACACTTTTACGAACAGCAAGCGTGGGTACAATACGGAGCGATGCACTCAAGCGATGGGGCGCTTGCTTGCAAAGCGATGCGCACGGCACTGCGATGCCGTTTCACTGAGTCACTGCCGATGTGGCCCTAGATCACTACCAAAACTGTACTTTGGCGTTTACGCAGGCATCGAACACTCATGCGTACCTGTAGTTGAGGTTAAATCGGCCGATCTGATGCTTTCTAGCCAGCAACAATTATAATGGCCAATAAATGATTGGCTTCCTCTTCGTATAAGCGGGGTCCGTATGGCTGAATGTAGGCTTTCAAACAATTTGGGCCACGTGTAAATTTATGTTTTCGGGAGTTTAAAAAATGTGCGTCTGCACGTTTCAAGGCGATCGATAAAAGTAAAGCCGGAAATTGTTGTGGACTGATTGGCACGTTAAAACCGTCCTGCTTATTAAAGTCCAGGGTTGCATTCGAAATGGCCTACCAACCGGACTGATTTGACATTCACCACATACACGGCTGTCGATGCGATATATGGCGATGCCATTGCATCAAGGTTGCCAATTACTACGATCTTGATAGATATCGATAAGCATTGCGGTTATTTTCAAATCAAACCCATACAAACTGCAATTACTGGCAGAGTGACTTCGAAAAACTCAACGCCTTACTTCAGATGGCAGAGATATCGAACACAATAATAATTGGAGATCTTAATGCGCGCATTGCAAATGAGCAAGTCGGAATGGAAGATTTTTACTCGATAGGTAGATATGCACACCTGCCCAGACTACGATAGAAACTTTAACAGAGTGTATAATCAAAGCAGCGCATTTCATGCAAAATGAAAATAGGACTACAACAGTCAAAAAGCAACCATGCTTTGGCCGAGAATGTGAGGAGACAAGACGGAAATCATTGCAACTACTACGTATGGCCAGAAGGATAGCTACAGAAAATGCAAAACGCAATTATCAAGCACCAGCCTCAGAGTTTAAAGCTTATGCAATCGTGAGCAGCGTATGTATTACAGGCAACTACAAATCGCGTTAAATGGTGTAAAGGATAGTAAGGCCTACTGGACACTTGTAAGGAAAATAAACGGCACCGAAGGAAATAAAAGCATACAAACTGATGCAAATAGTCTATCTACCCACTTTTAGAACCTCTTGTACAGCGAAACGACAATCACCCAGCACCACTTTGCACTATTAGGTCCCAACGCATAAAAGTTCTGATGTATGCGGATGACATGGTGCTACTCGCCGATAACAGCAGGTCGATGCAACAAATGATAGATGCCATTGATGCGTATTGCCAAGTATGGAGCCTGCGGATAAACTGTGACAAATCAAAGTTAATGGCAATGCGGGATGGTAGAGGCCGCAGACCAACGACGGATAAGTGGTTGTAAATGAATACAAGTACTTAGGAGTGTCACTCAAATATCTTAAAGATCAAAAGATCTTCAGCACAGTATCTAAGCACGCAGCACGGTACTCCATCAGGTCCCTGTGAGAATACTGGCCTAATGGCCTTAAGATCACTTAGTAGCGAGCTTTCCGTTATCAAAGGTCCAAATATGCAATTAGAGACATTTACATTATAAGGATATGGCGAAACCAATTGAACATTTGATGAGCTTTAAGTTGTTTGAAAAAATTCAGCAATTAAATCGGCGATGGCCTGATCTGAGTTAGCTGTCGTTTTTTTCAAAAATACGGTTGATGGAAGTGTTGATAATTTACGCTTCGCATTAACGAAGTTATAAAACTGTTTAGGATCCCGCTGAAACTGTAACCTGCAACTTCTAAGGTAATCCTGGTAGCATTGGTTATTCAGGACAGAGAAATCGGATCGAGCAATCAAGTAGTTAGAGAAATCCAAGAAAGAGCCAGTTTCCTTGAACTTCTTGTACAATTTTAACTTTCTATTTTTCATGCTAGTTAATTCCCGTGTAAAATAAATTGGTTTGTTAGAACTACGTGAATAACGAACCGGGACACATAAATCAAATAATGAATTTAGGGTTGAGTAAAAAATCGTGATTGCACTGTCCATGTCCCTACACCTGTAAAGCTGGGACCAGTCAGTCTGGGATAAGAGCTGAGTAAGTTTAATAAAATCGGTGTTCCGAAATTGACGAACTCGCTCTGGAGGTAGAGTACGTGTGCACATCCCCCGAAAAGGTAAATCTATCAACACTTCCAAAGTTGGGTGATAATGATCTTCAGGAAGGGATATAGGTTCAATACGGGAGACAGATACGAGGGAGAGATCCAAAACGAAAATAAGATCAAGCATCTTATTCTGAGAATTTCGGATAGCATTGATTTGACACAATGACATCCCAAATAAATTATCAAGAAAATCATGTAGGGTCGTGGGAGTCAATACATTGGAGTTTGCATTATTAATCCAAACAGTCCCAGCAATATTGAAATCACCAAGAACAACAAGAAAATCACGATCAGAAAGCCTAGATGATACAGAGTGTATTGCAGAAAAATGCGAAGAATATACAGAATTGTCTGCAGAAGGAGGAATATAAGAACAAGTAATAAAAAGGCTAACACCACGAAGGCTCAATTTGACATCAACAAATTCAATATTTTTAGAACTATCTATTACTCTTCTGATTATTACTATTTCTGAAGATAAATAAAGATAAATGGAATATTTGTTGAAAAGAATTTCAGAATTTAGGATGTCGGGCCTTAACCATGTTTCAGAAAAGGCAACGATATTAAAAGTAAAGGATATGCTAGTTAGGTAAAGATTACTAAGTTTACTACAAACACCTCTTACATTCTGATAGCCAAGTGAGAGGGAGGATGTTAGTTTATGTGCTATCAGAGACCAAAGGAGCTGGATTAGACCTAAGAACTACAGAGGGGAGTGCAACCGGATTCCGATTTTTATTTTTTACAGTGTATTCTTTTATAATAAAGTGGTCAGGCCAGAATTCTTTACAACAAATTTTGCTGAAATGATCGACAGGAACACTTGTTTTAAATTAGGAAATATCCCGAAGATACGTAAATTTACATTTTTCCACCGTAATATTGGCTTCAGATTTCGCCTGAATAAAGCCCTTGACATAGTCAGATGTAGTATCAGGGGCAAGCCTAGAAACAAAAATTTGTTATTTTGGTGGGACACCTACAAGGAGCTATAGCCTTAATTGAAAGAGCATTTGACTCGGCAGACATACTAGCAATAGTATAATGACTTGCAACAACACTGCCAGCATTCGCCGAGTCCGAAATTTCTACGGGGTCAGCAGGACGTTGGGTATGACGTTGCTTTCCTCACTACTGACTACTATCTGGGGACACGGGGATGAAAAATGTATCAATGATGGAGCGGATGTAGTAACTGGGACTGTTGGGACTGAAAGCTCATTAGGGCCAATTGACAGCCTATGATTGGCCTTTTTGCGCTTAGGAGACTCGTTCAAAAGTTTCATACCTTTGAACTCGTCATCCAACGCAGAGAGACCTTCAAACTGTTTTTAAAACCGACCGAAGATATCTCCAAGGCCTTTCTTGGTCTGCCTCATGAATCCCATCATATCCCTTTCACCATCCCTACAGGTCTCACAAGTCCACTTTAAGCCTGATTTGGACTCAATCAGGTCTGCACTTCCCGGATCTGACCTTCGCCCTCTCCAATCGCGGCGCAATCTTCGCTTATGAAGCTATTGGTCGCGCCCGTGTCGTTTGCTGCCGATACCGAGTGATCTCGGATCCTAACGGCTGCAACAATTCTGCCCCTCTCCACTTTTAAAACGTTTACTGACTGCAAGATCTGTGTCTTTCGGCACCTACCTGATGCCGCCCTGGGTAGTGCCGCTGTTAGTTACCCTGATCCGAGCGTTGACAGCAATCGTTACTCCACACTGTCGTCGTTCCGCACTGTCGGCAAAATATTGCCCTTGGATTAGGGTATTCCCTCGCGAAATGTCATTCCTCCGCAGAATTGTGACACGCTCGACGTGGATTAAACTGGATTCGTCGCTTCCTACCGACCCACTTGCGATGGATTGGGGATGACTCCACCGCCCGCGGTAACAGAAGTGGATCTGGAACGGATTGTACGCGACTCTCGGACTTCGGCTCTGGCGCAAACTTGTTCAGACCGTTGTAAGAGGCTGCACACTCCGCGAATACTCAAGGCTCTGATGACTCACCCCTTTATACTTCACAGCCAACTGTATTAGCTGGGATAAGGATAAGAAGTCATGCCTACGGATGTATAGCTTGTATTCAGGAGCTGCATTCTCGTATACCATATTCAACGCCCTGTCCGAAATATGAAATATAAGTTCTCGTAGTGCCGGGACAAGACCAGTTTATTATTTTTTTTATCAATATCTCGTTCCGTTCAAAAAATATCGATAAATTTCGATTCCAGACCAGTTTTTTTCGAGCATAACTTGAATGTCATAAAAGCCATCTTTATGTCCTAAATTTCCTAATTTCATTACGATCGGACAATAAACAAAGAAGTTGTTTACGATTGAATGAAACATAGTTTGGGGCCAATGGAAGAAGAAGAAACAAAGCAATTGCATGACGTTCGCAGTAGCAGCGTGGGTTTGCATGTGTGTGTATGTGTTTATATGTATGAATGCAGATTAAGAATTATGAATTTAAGAACTGATTCAGGGTATATCCTAGTCGACCACTCTCGACTAGAGCACTCTTACTTGTTTTTAATTTGCTCATGTAAGAAAACTACATTAAATATATAGCTCCCATAACTTTAAAAATATTGCAAAATGATTCCAAATTACTATTAATAACTTTATGGCTTATAGTGACATTTTACAGTATAACAGGTGTGACGCAACGGCACTGCTATTTCATAACACACAGCTGTACATATATACGCATCATCGACGTGGGCGACCGGCCTTGGTAGCATACGCACCGATGCTTGATATAAACGAGGAGCTATTTTAGGCACGTGTTACGCCTTCTTATTGATATTGTACGGCATACATACATACATATCTGTATAGATGTACGTAAATAGTTCCGCTGAACTCGTAACCGAATTTTTAATTAAAAATTGTGGAAGCAGCATGCAAACACACCTGTATTGGGCAGTGGGTTGATGGGTGCCTTGGTGAGAGGGTTTCTGTGAGGAAGTCTTGAAAAATCATATCAGGAAATCAAAAATAAACACAGCTGGCACCATAAATGAGATGACAAGTTTGTTATTTCGCCATAATTGCGCCCCTTATATCCCTTAAAGACGCAGTTTGGGCAGGCAAGGATATGGATTCTGTAGGCTAGGTTGGGGTTGAAGGTGACTACCGACTATTTTATGCTTACCCATGCCACTGCTTCTGCTGATGCCGCAGTTGTTGTTCGTTTTTATTAAAAACAAAGTGGCATATACCTCTGGCTCTGTACCCAAAGTTTGCTAAGCTCCAGAGCTACTTAGGCTGTGTACCCCTCACACGTACCACCAAATGCCAGATGCTCAGCATGCGAACATAATATGACAGCTTATAAAATAAATTTCGCTAGCAGTGTATAAGGTCAGACACGCAAAATAATAAGCTCTAAATCGATCGTCACTTGTTTGCGCTAAAAACACATATTTTGCCCAATTTATGTTTGCAGGGCACACTAATAGCTAAATCCATGAAAAAGTTGGCAACACCAAATTTGTCCAAAATCGGCTGAAGAGCAAACTATTTCCAGCAGAGTTCACACATTTGGTAGCAAACTTGTTTTGTAGCTAAATGATAACTTAATGCTGCGTTTGTCGATAACATTGTTTTTAAGTTATCGATAGCTGCGGCCGCACAAGTGTAATTAAATGGAGTCGTCAACTAATAAAAGGAGAATTGCTATAATAAAAGCATATATATGTTATACATTTATCGTCTCCATTGACTTTTATAAATTATATCCAACATTTTCTTTGTCTAATAACAAAATTTACAATTAAGAGTGCTCTAGTCGAGAGTGCCCGACTAGGAGATACCATGAGCCCAGTTCTTACATTCATAATTCTTTATCTGCATTCATTCATAGAAACACAAGCTGCTAGCTGCGCGCGTGCAGTTGCTTTGCTTCTTCTTCTTCCATTGGCCCCAAACTATGTCACATTGAATCGTAAATAACTTATTTGTTTATTGTCCGATCGTAAGAAATTTGTATGACACACAAATGGCATATAAATGTGAGGCTATGAAAAATCATAGGTCATACCTCTAAAAATACGTATTTATTTATTCCTGGGAGATCGAGGAGAGGTTTCCAAAAAGTTAAAAATGTTGTACTTCTGTAGGCACACACAATACACATTCCAAATTTAATGCCTCTACCTTTTATAACTTTTAAGCTATACCTAAAAAACACTGTTCTGGAATCTTAACTTATCGATAACTTTTGAACGGGTCGAGATATTAAAAAAAAATGATGAGCTTGTATTTAGCCGGCAATACGAAAACTTAAAGCCGAGTCGATCTAGCCCTGCCCGTCTGTCTGCTTATCCGTCTGTCCGTTTGTATAAGGCTGAACCCACACCGGATCAGTCAAAACTTTTTGATTCATAAGGCAAGAAAACGGGTTTCATTTCAGAACACACCAAGCGAAACGGAATAAAAAAAAAACAAAACGTTTCGTCTTTTTGTTTCATTTGATGTGTGTTGAAGTAAAACAAAAAATAAATGGCTTTTTAGTGCTGTTCACAGTGTGGATTCAGATGATGAAATTGTGCCGGTGTTTTTTATACCCTGATCCAATTAAAAATAGGAAAAAGGGTATAATGGTTTTGTGGAAAAGTATGTAACAGGCATAAGAAAGCATCTCCGACCCCATAAAGTATATATATTCTTGATCACTATCAATAGCCGAGTCGATTTAGCCCTGTCCGTCTGTCCGCCCGTCTGTCCGCCTGTATGAACGCACGTTTCTCAGAGACTACAAAAGCTAGAGACTTCATATTTGAAATATAAGTTCTCGTACTGCCGGCTCAACACAAACACATCATTTTTTTTCGATATCTTAACCCGTTCAAAAGGAATCGATAAATTAAGATTCCAGAACAGTGTTTTTTAGGTATAGCTGAAAGGTTATAAGAGGTGGAGTCACTTAATTTAGTATGTATATTCTCCTACAGTAATAAATAACTTCAATGAATGTAAGACCTTGGATCAGGGTATATCCTAGTCGGGCACTCTCGACTAGAGCACTCTTACTTGTTTATCTTTAATTTACATGAAAAAATTTTCAATTTATTTGCCTAATCTTAATTAACACTCAAAAAAAGCAAAACAGTCCACTTTTTGGCTCCAATTAAGTCTTCGTACACCGTACTATCCTAGAAGTTAACTGCAAAGCAAATGAGAAAAATGTAACGGGATTTTGCACATACTTGCTGAGAACTGGTGACTCGTGCATTCATAGCAGTTTCGAGGAAATTTAGTATGAACTTGTCTCAAAACTGGTCAAGTATTGCTAAAAAATGCAGGGAAAATATTTTAAGATTGAGGAGCATCACCTTATTTTGAATCTGCACGTGAAACAGCAAAAATCATATGCAGAAATTGCTAAAATTATTTCCAGAAGTTGGTCGACAGTGCAATCAGTCATTGGGCGTTTTAAATATGAAGGTCGCGTTGCAACCAAGCCAAAGTCTGGACGACCCTCTCGCTTGACGAAGAGCGATGGATTGATTATCAAGCGAATGGTTGCCTCTGATCCTTCGGTCTAGTCAAAGGCAAGTGCATCCCGAGACAGTCCGAAAAGCCATTGTAGATGTACAAGTCGCGCACACCCAGACGCAAACCACTCGTAAGCGCCATCAACAGAAAAAAAGCGTTTGGACTTCACAAAAGAGTACCAAAACGCGCCACTAGAGTCCTGGAGAAATGTTATATTCTCCGACGAATCCAAATTTAACATTTTTGGGGCTGATGGGCGACTTCGTGTGTGGAGAAGAATTGGAGAAGCGTATAGCCCAAAAAATACAATTAAAACAGTCAAGCACGGCGACGGTTGTATGGCTGCAAGCGGCGTCAGCAGCTTATAAATAATTGAAGGAGTCATGGACCATCGTGTCTATATTAATATTTTAAAAAAAAAATTTGCGGCCTAGCGTGGAACAACTGGGCGTGTCAATCTCTTTCTATTTTCAACAAGACAATGACCCCAAGCACACGGCACACAATACAAGAATGTTCCTCGCATATAATATGCCACACTTATTAAAGACACCGCCCTAAAGTCCTGATCTTAATCCCATTGAGCATTGCTTGCACATGTTGGAAAAAAAAATCAGGAATCATCACAAAAGCTCAAAACCACGACTTAAAGAGGCTTTGCAAGAAGAGTGGTTAAAAATGGATCGTTCTTACACCGAAAAACTTGTCGCTTCGATGCCTAATCGCCTTAAAGCGGTCATAAAAAACAAGGGCTACCCTACTAAATACTAAAAAAATATTAAACTTTCAATTTCCATAGCTTTTAAGAACTTTTCTAGAATAAATTGGTATAACTGTACGAAGACTTAATTGAAGGAAAATCATGATTTATTTTTGTTTTTTAGTTATAAAGTAAGTAAAAGCAAAAATATTGAAAACAAGTAAGAGTGCTCTAGTCGAGAGTGCACCGACTAGGATATACCCTGATCGAAGGTCTTACATTCATTTCAGCTATTTATCTGCATTCATACATAGAAACACACACACATATACAAACAAAAGCTGCTGGCTACGCGCGTCATACATTTGCTTTGATTCTTCTTCTTCCTTTGGCTTTAAACTATGGTACATTGATTCGTTAATAACTTCTTTATTTATTTTCTGATCAAAATGAAATTTGTAGGACACAAAGCTGGCATATAAATGTGCAACTATGTAAAATCCGAAGGTCATACCTTTAAAATTACGTATTTTTCGATTTCTGTGAGATTGGAGAGGGGTATCCAAAAAGTGAAGTTTATTTTACCTTTGTATGCTATAGGAGAATATATGTTCTAAATTTGGTGACTCTACACTCTATTACTTTTAAGCTATACCTTAAAAACACTGTTCTGGAATCTTAATTTATCGATAACTTTTGAAAGGATTGAGATATCAAAAAAAAAGAAGATAAGTTTGTATTAAGCCGGCAGTACAGTAACTTAACCATAAATATAAAGTTGCTAGCTTTTATAACTTTCAAGTTATACCCGAAAAACACTTGGCTAGAATCGAAATTTATCGATAACTTTTGAACGGTACGAGATATCGAAAAAAAATGATGGTCCCGGCACTACGAGAACTTATATTTCAAATATGAAGTCTCTAGCTTTTGTAGTCTCTGAGAAACGTGCGTTCATACAGACGGACAGACGGACAGACGGTCAGACGGTCAGACGGTCAGACGGACAGACGGACGGACAGACGGAGAGGGCTAAATCGACTCGGCTATTGATAGTGATCAAGAATATATATACTTTATGGGGTCGGAGATGATTCCTTATGCCTGTTACATACTTTTGCACAAAACCATAATACCCCTTTTTCCCATTTTTAATGGGATCAGGGTATAAAAATTTTGATGTAAATTAAATTTTGTCTGCTAACACGGTGCATGTTTCTTTTTATACCCTGATCCCATTAAAAATGGGAAAAAGGGGTATTATGGTTTTGTGCAAAAGTATGTAACAGGCATAAGGAAACATCTCCGACCCCATAAAGTATATATATTCTTGATCACTATCAATAGCCGAGTCGATTTAGCCCTGTCCGTCTGTATGAACGCACGTTTCTCAGAGACTACAAAAGCTAGAGACTTCATATTTGAAATATAAGTTCTCGTAGTGGCGGGACGATACAAGTTTTTCATTTTTTTTCTCGATATTTCGTCCCGTTCAAAAGTAATCGATAAATTTCGATTTCAGACAAGTGTTTTTCGGGCATAACTTGAAAGTCATAAAAGGTAGAGACTTTATATTTGAGTTAGAGTTGTAACGGACCAGGCTGGCTATGTATGAGTATCACCTCTGTCTACTATGTTTCCGGCCGTGCTCAGGGCAAGTGGGGTGGGTTGTTGGTGCTACCTTGGATATGTGCATACATACGTTACAAGGATAAATTGTAGACAGACTCTGATATCGAAAGGATGCTAAAATCAAGGTGAAGATGGGTGCTCTATCTGTTGGAGGAACCTAGATGGAAATGTTCCTCTGGCCCAACTAAATGAATTAATTAATTCATATTAGATTGAAATAAAGAGGTTTTCGGCAACATTTGAGGGTTATAGTACATTATTTAATTTACTAGATCTTTCGTTTCATGGTTACTGTTCGTATTGGGATACAACAGGGGTATTTCAGTTCAATTACAATTTTATATTTTTATATGAAAACAGCAGAGGGCTGAGTTATTTGACTGAGTGCATACACAATATATATATTCTTTAGGTGGTGGGTGATATTACACTATTATTGTGTTAACAAATCCTATTCATGGCTTTATGCGTTTTATTTATATTACTCTTGTTGCATCGGTATCTTACTTGTTTTACATTTGGGCGGTGACGTACTCACAACATAATATGTCCCTCGCTGTCAGCAGGCCTGATGACGGTGATGATGACTGTTGAAATGTTAATGATAAAGATGGGGATGATAGATGCAACAAAAGCACTAGTATGCGCTATTAGCTATGAATTAGATTGTACAAAAAGGCATTAGAATACGTTGTTTGTTTTTATATAATCAGATTAAACTCTAAACTTCTTCCTTAACAACTGTGCACGAATCACAATCGCATTTGGTATTTTCCAACGGAGGGTTTTCGAAACGAGGACTCTCTCCTAAGACTGCATATGCTGACCATGTACTATATTACTGCATGCTTGCGACGGTCGACTGACTTATGTGGTTAAGTAGTACCAATGGCAGTTTAACGCTCGCTATGCATGCTGTATCGTAGATCTCGCTGGGTACACGGCTGCTTGCGACGTGTGAATGCGCTGTATGCTTAGCAGATCATCGAGTTTCGATGTCACACGATTCGATGATGCTCCGGCTACACTTTATCTGGACGTTTACGCAAGTGGTTTTGGGCTAGCGCACCGCTGTTTTGGCTTCGGATATCCAACAAAAAGGGGCAGGGCGTTATGCTCGACGCCAAAAGAAAAATGTAGTAACCTTTTGATTTCAAAAGAAAAGAGGCCTTATTGGAGGAATTTACCCATGCACACATAGGCTTACCTTAAGTAAGGTTGCAACACGTGGGTTAATATTGGGATTGCCAATAACTACGAAATATTCGCGCCACTCCTTTAATTATGCCGTCAAATCTATTTCCCACACTTTATAGGGCACTGGGTGCAGGGATTGATCGCGATGTGACCGGATTAACTCTCCGCGAGTGGCTTTATGTTAATTTCAACTTTTCCTTAAATTCCAATTGTACGTCTTAACGCATTCGCAAATTGCAAAGAAAAGAATTTGCATATATGAGAGCAGCGTGGATTTTGAGCACCTGGACAGAACTTGCAAATCGAATAATCGAGTTTTGCAACCGTGAAGTGTACTCGAAAGGCACTGATATTTGTAACAGTGAAAGTGTTGCGAACTATGCACTGATCTAAGACGTGAAGTTGGCGCCACTGTAATACAGTCGCGTCTCCAATTACAGTACCGATGGAATGTACAGCATTAACAAACAAGAATGGGGCGTACCCTCACACCACAGGTTTTATCTTTGGTTACTAACTTAAGATAGAAGCTGAAAAATAACAAGGGGTACAATCTCGGATACGTTGTTTACCATATGTCCTTGGCATGGAATTTGCCAAGTTCCTTGCCATTTAAATCCTCAAGCAAATATATTGACTGACCAATCTTCTGTTTAATACGTGCTTTCGTTCCTATTGGGGCTAATTTTGCATTAATATTGGCAGACAAGTTACTTAAAGCAAAATTACGTTTGATCACTTCTTGGCCTACATCAAACGATCGTGGTCGGGTACGTAAGTCGTATGTGCGTTGGTTTTTCTTATATGCCTTTTGTAAATTCTTTTCAATATTAGCGCGGATTCTAACGAAGTCGTCTGGCCTTGTCAGCAATTCTGTTTCACCGCTGAGTAAATTTAGATTTCTCCATAACTTATAATCTTTGCCATGGGTAATCATATTTTGACCAAATACTACAAAATATGGCGATAGTCCAATTGACTGATGGATCGAGTTACGTAGGGACGAGTTTATATTGGGTAGATACAAATCCCATTCCCGCTGATCAGTGCGAACGTATGCCCTTAAGGCAGCGTTAATCGACCTGTTTACCCTTTCGGCAGCGTTTGACTGAGGCGCATAGGCACCGGTGCAAACATGTTGGATGCCGTACTTAGAAACAAAAGCAGTGAAGTCATGGCTTTTAAATTGTGTGCCGTTGTCACTAACAATAGTTTCCGGTACTCCGAAGCATGAAAAAAGTTCGTCCCTTAAAATTTCAATGACGATCTTTGACGTGAACTTTTTTACTGATTTGAGAAAGGTGAATTTCGAAAAATGGTCTAGTACGATGAATATTCCAATATTGTTACGTTTCGTCCTTGGCAAGGGACCTATAAAATCAATATATAATCTTTGAAACGGTCTTTCACTCGTTACTGAATTACCCATTGGAGGTTTTAGTTTACATGTTGGGTGTTTGGATGTTTTACATAGCTCACACTTAGCTATGTACTCTCGCACATCCATCACCATTTTTGGCCAATAGAAGCTGCGTCGAAGTCGTTCGAGGCATTTGGCAACTCCACAATGCCCAGACGATGACTGATCATGAGCTGAATTGATAACACTTTTTCGCAACTCTTCTGGGACTATCAATTTCCAGCAATCATCTTGATTTACGCGATTTTCTGCAAAATGACTACGACGATATATATAGTCGTCTACCACACGAAAATCCGGTAAGTTAGCTGCTACAACGGAGTTTCGGAGCTTATTGTATTGTTCAGACTGAAAGGCATTAGAATCTAAATCGATTCTAGAGCAAATTTCAATTTCTTCGACAATGATTTCTTGCATTTCTTCAAATGAGCGAGACAAGGCGTCCGCTACAACATTTTCACTCCCCTTTCGATGTTCAATGTTGAAGTTATAGCCTTGAAGCCTAATTGCCCATCGTGCTAACCTCCCACTCAAGTCCATTTGGTTCATTAACCAACGAAGACTTGCATGGTCAGTGACAACAGTGAACGATTGTCCTTCAATATACATACGAAATTTTTGAATTGCCAGGACCACTGCCAGGCATTCGAGCTCGGTAACTGTGTAATTACGTTGAGCCTTATTGAGCTTTTTCGACATGTATGCTATTGGTCTTTCACTTTTAGATTCATCCACTTGGCATAACACTGCACCCACTCCGTGCGATGATGCATCACATTGTAGGATAAACGGATTTTCATAATTCGGATTGATCAAAAATGGAGCGGTACACAGCATTTGTTTAATGTCATTAAATGCGACTTGGGCCGAATCATTCCAATCAAAGGACTTACCACGCAGTAGCTCGGTAAGGGGGAATACTACTGAAGAATATTGGGAGATGAAGCGCTGATACCACCCAGTCATCCCTAAGAATCGTCTCAGCTGTTTGCGCGTTTTCGGCACCGGAAAATTTTCAACAGCTTGAATTTTACCTGGATTTACCGACAGCGTACCTTCTCCTACTAGATAACCTAAATAATCTACTTTCTTCAAACAAAATTGACTCTTTTTAACGTTTATCGTGAGGTTTGCCTTGCGCAGTTTTGCAGAAACATTTGCAAGATGATCTAAATGTTCTTCAAAATTAGATGACATAACGAGCAGGTCATCTAAATACACAAAAACGTTAGATTTTAACTGGTATGGAACAACTATGTCCATTAAGCGACACATAGTTTGAGGTGCATTTGTTAGCCCGAATGGCATTCTGGTGAATTGGTATAGCGGCCGATTCGGGACTGTAAATGCCGTTTTTGCTCTTGAATTAGCATCCAATCGAATTTGCCAAAAAGCATCCTTAAGATCCAATTTGGAGATACAATGTACTGGTGGAAGACGACTCAATAGTCCATCCAAGAGTGGCATAGGATACGCATCTTTAACAGTAACTGCGTTAAGCTTGCGGGCGTCAAGACAAAAACGTACCTTGCCAGGCTTAACAACTAGTGTCACTGGAGAAGACCAAGGCGACGATGGAGCTTCTTCTACTACTCCTAAATTTATCATACGGTCAACCTCTTCACACAAAAGTTTTTCTCTGGCAGGTGATAAAGGGTAAAATCTTTGTTTGATGGGTTTGGCGTCTGCTGTATCAATATTATGCTCTACTAAATTGGTTTCGCCAAGTCCATCTTTTTCGTAAGCTGGGAAGAAATCGATAACAGCATGTAACTTTTTCTTTTGAGCAACGGAAAGAGTTATCTTGTTTAAATCTATTTCTGGTTCGGCACAAATCTCGTTAACTGAGGATGGTACAATTGAGAGTCCGAAAGCTTGCCAAAAGTCCATTCCACAAATAACATTTTGTTTAATGGATGGAACTAATACAAATTCGAAGTCTGTCTGCAACGAGTTATACGTTATAGGAACGATTATTGTGCCAGAAACACTTTGTGTAATGCCGTCAGCAGTACGGACTACGCCTCTCATTTTCTTGAATTTCATTGGCTTAGAGACTAATTGCTCCGCAAGCGATCCGCCTATTACACTTTTATTGGCACCGCTGTCTAGAAGAGCTAAATACGATTGGCCAAATATTTCAATATTGGTAAAGGGACGGATATCGTTTGGCTTATGGATAATAGAGGAAATTGTAAAGCAACTTAATTTATGCTTATTTTTCCAAAAATAATGCATACGAATTGAAGATCGAGTCTTTGGAGACACTAAAACATTAACGTTGAAAATTTCGGACTTGCGCTTTTTATATTCACGTAGGCGAACGTGATAAGGCTTGATGAGTCGAAGGGTAGTTACTTCCGGTGGTTCATATGTCACGTCAGGTAATGATTTATTTTTGATAGTAATTTCGTCGTTTGAACCCAAGGCTATCGTCGGACATCCCCATTCGGAATTCGGCGGACGTCCTGTGCTGAGTTTTCCGATGTGGACTTACATTTTACACACTTAGGCTTATATGTATCAGGACTGCCACATCCATAACAGAAGATTCGACGAGTTTGCAAACAATCATGGTACCGGTGACCCTGTTCTTCACAGTTCCAGCATTTTAGTTTTTCTTTTAAACGCACAGCGCAAATCTCATCAATTATTTCCGACTCTTGATCTGATTTTTCCTCAGGGACTTCTTCATGAACCATAGAGCTCACAAATCTCTTAGTTTCATTTACACGAGATGGCTGCTTTGGCCTCAGAGTGCGGAAGAATTCCTCATGACGATGGCATTCTTTGCGCAAAACTGCTAAGTTTGGCGTATCCACATGTAAAAGTTCATGCTTCAACTCCGATTTCAAATTATGTCTAACTTCAACAATTATGTCGGTTTCCAACATAGGGTCTCTTAACGAATCTGCGATGGCTAAAATTGCGTCAAGAAAGTCATCAAAACTCTCATTGCTAGCTTGTTTGCGTTGTCGCATGGCATTCTTGATATCGCGATCAGTTCGCTGATCCTGATATCTCTCTCGTAATCGATTACATAACTCAAACCAATCCATATGCCCTACCGTTCTATGAACGCGCCAATAGAAAGACAAGGCTGGTCCCGAGAATAATAAATTTGCAAACTGATACAAAATCTCAAAATTTCCATTGAAATATTGCGATGTAAGACAATTTACCCTATAGATAAAATCTTCGATAGCAATTTCATTTGCAGCCCCAGAGAACTTGATTCGCCAGTTGGATATTACATTTGAAATCCTATCTGGACGATCAACAGAATAATCATTTATAACTGCTCTAGCACTAGCAGGTCTATTTCTGTGGACATTGTCACGGCCAAGGCGTTGACCACTCAAGGAAATATCATTTTCCCACTCGAGCTGTGGCTCTTCGCGGGCTTCGCGAGGATATGAAGACAAGTTCAGATTTCGAACTGCTGCATTGATCTGATCAGTTACGGATGCCGTTATACTGACTCGATAATTTTCAAAAGAATTGGATATTAACTGCTGAATGCGATCTTCGGGTATGGTGTTAGATTCAGAAATATTACGGCTTGTGTCACAATTATTATTTAGATTAGCAGGTGGACGAATATTTCGTGCCGTTGGCGTATTCCGCGTGTTTGCTCTTGTAGGCCTAGTTTTGGGAATTGTTCCGGTCTGATAGTTGCTTGCTGTATTGCGTTGTGGTCTCCCTCTAGCACCTACAGACTGTGTTTTAGATTGTGTTGACAAATTTTCAGAGCTTTGGAACAGATTTTGTGCGCAGGACTGTTTGCAAATTGGACAGCCCTCGTTACTACTTAACCAGTCGACGAGACACCCTTTGTGAAATCTATGTTTACACGCAGTTTCGGTAAAATCTTTTGCTGGACTTGTGTCATTGCATATAGTACATAAAACAGCCTCCTTAGCGTTAGCTGATAGAGCTATCAAGTCCTCACTACTACGCCTTACTGACATCGTTTAATATTATTATTATTTATATGGAATCAAAATAAATTTACTTACTAGAAAATGTAATGGCGGTATAATTTGAAACTGGGACTTATCTATCAAGCACTCACACCACCATGCCTGCGCGATAGGCACAGCATCTTCACTTTATATACTGAGATTATTTGAAAATATATGATAAAATGAATTTCTATCCAAATCGAAGAGGAACATGCCAAAAATCTCCAGCATGAGCTAATCTCGATTCGGTTTGGACAGACACTTGGTATTTAAATATTTATTGCTTGGTTTAGAACCGATATCGACTCAGAACTAACATTCCAAAGCAATATGTACTCAAACTAGGTGACAAAACTTTTCCATGTTATTAACACACATAAGCTTTCAATTATGCCGTAACCCTTATCCCCTGGTATGGCTCCGAAAATATTCAGATTAATAGCCATCGATTCCTCGTAAGATAAGAGATACGTGATCGGAATTTAACCAAAATATCGTTGGATGGGTAATGTTATTGAACGAGGTAAGGAAAAGAAAAGGTGAGCGAACGAGCAAAATTAATCGGGTAAACGTGTTCTATTTGTTTTACTATTGTACAACGGGTACCACGTGTTGGGCGCCATTTATCTGTAACGGACCAAGCTGGCTATGTATGAGTAGCACCTCTGTCTACTATGTTTCCGGCCGTGCTCAGGGCAAGTGGGGTGGGTTGTTGGTGCTACCTTGGATATATGCATACATACGTTACGAGGATAAATTGTAGACAGACTCTGATATCGAAAGGATGCTAAAATCAAGGTGAAGATGAGTGCTCTATCTGTTGGAGGAACCTAGATGGAAATGTTCCTCTTCTCTACCCTCCCAACCTGTAGAATCAAACAGAAACTGGATGACCCTACCCTTAACATGTTTGGTGGTGTGAGTTACTCTATAGGGCCCAACTAAATGAATTAATTAATTCATATTAGATTGAAATAAAGAGGTTTTCGGCAACATTTGAGGGTTATAGTACATTATTTAATTTACTAGATCTTTCGTTTCATGGTTACTGTTCGTATTGGGATACAACAGGGGTATTTCAGTTCAATTACAATTTTATATTTTTATATGAAAACAGCAGAGGGCTGAGTTATTTGACTGAGTGCATACACAATATATATATTCTTTAGGTGGTGGGTGATATTACACTATTATTGTGTTAACAAATCCTATTCATGGCTTTATGCGTTTTATTTATATTACTCTTGTTGCATCGGTATCTTACTTGTTTTACAATTTGGGCGGTGACGTACTCACAACATAATATGTCCCTCGCTGTCAGCAGGCCTGATGACGGTGATGATGACTGTTGAAATGTTAATGATAAAGATGGGGATGATAGATGCAACAAAAGCACTAGTATGCGCTATTAGCTATGAATTAGATTGTACAAAAAGGCATTAGAATACGTTGTTTGTTTTTATATAATCAGATTAAACTCTAAACTTCTTCCTTAACAACTGTGCACGAATCACAATCGCATTTGGTATTTTCCAACGGAGGGTTTTCGAAACGAGGACTCTCTCCTAAGACTGCATATGCTGACCATGTACTATATTATTGCATGCTTGCGACGGTCGACTGATTTATGTGGTTAAGTAGTACCAATGGCAGTTTAACGCTCGCTATGCATGCTGTATCGTAGATCTCGCTGGGTACACGGCTGCTTGCGACGTGTGAATGCGCTGTATGCTTAGCAGATCATCGAGTTTCGATGTCACACGATTCGATGATGCTCCGGCTACACTTTATCTGGACGTTTACGCAAGTGGTTTTGGGCTAGCGCTTGCCCGTAGCCCTTTTCGTAGCGCACCGCTGTTTTGGCTTCGGATATCCAACAAAAAGGGGCAGGGCGTTATGCTCGACGCCAAAAGAAAAATGTAGTAACCTTTTGATTTCAAAAGAAAAGAGGCCTTATTGGAGGAATTTACCCATGCACACATAGGCTTACCTTAAGTAAGGTTGCAACACGTGGGTTAATATTGGGATTGCCAATAGCTACGAAATATTCGCGCCACTCCCTTAATTATGCCGTCAAATCTATTTCCCACACTTTATATGGCACTGGGTGCAGGGATTGATCGCGATGTGACCGGATTAACTCTCCGCGAGTGGCTTTATGTTAATTTCAACTTTTCCTTAAATTCCAATTGTACGTCTTAACGCATTCGCAAATTGCAAAGAAAAGAATTTGCATATATGAGAGCAGCGTGGATTTTGAGCACCTGGACAGAACTTGCAAATCGAATAATCGAGTTTTGCAACCGTGAAGTGTACTCGAAGGCACTGATATTTGTAACAGTGAAAGTGTTGCGAACTATGCACAATGCACGCGTCTCCAATTACAGTACCGATGGAAGGTACAGCATTAACAAACAAGAATGGGGCGTGCCCTCACAGAGTTACGGTACTATCGGTTCGATACAAACTATCTTAATCCTTTCAAAAGTTACCGATAAATTAAGATTCCAGAACAGTGTTTTTAAGGTATAGCTTAAAAGTTATAAGAGGTAGAGTCACCAAATATATTCTCCTATAGCATACAGAGGCTTAAATAGATACCTCCCCCCGCTCTCACAGAAATCGAAAAATACCTAATTTTTGAGGTCTGACCTTCGGATTTTACATAGTTGCACACTTATATGCCATCTTTGTATCCTACAAATTTCATTACGATCAGACAATAAACAAAGAAGTTATTAACGATTCAATGTACCATAGTTTGGGGCCAAAGGAAGAAGAAGAAGGATAGCAATTGCGCGTAGCCAGCAGCCAGCAGCCAGCAGCTTGTGCTTGTATGTGTGTGTGTAAGTGATTCAATGTATGAATGCAAATAAAGAATTATAAATGTAAGAACTGGGTTCAGGGTATCTCCTAGTCGGGCACACTCGACTAGAGCACTCTTACTTGTTTTCGTTGCCAAAGTTGAACAAGGCTGCTGTACGAAGACATTCATTTCCCATTTATACAGCAGGGTATAAAAATGGTATTATGTTAAAAAAAACTTGTTGCAGTCTGAAAAAATGATCAACTTTGAGTACCAGTAATTTTTAATTTTTTACAATTTCTGAATCTATGGGCATTTCTCTATCATATGCATATGCAGCTTTACAAAAATTTTGTCACGCTTTTCGGCCCGAGGCCCCACTGTACGTCGCTGCCAGCAGTTGGCACATACTTCCAGATACTGCAGACAAGCTCATATTTGCGTTTGCTATGGTAATGAGCATAAGCCGGCTGACTGTAAGCTGCCAGAATCCGAACGTCCTAAGTGTGCAAACTGTGACAACAACCACCTGGCCAACTATGATGGGTGCCCGGCGTACGAAAGGTATATCAAGCTCCACCCGTGCAAGGACATATTTGCCCATCTAGTTAATAGCTATGTAACCAAGCATCCCAGATCTCCTGCGCTTAAGTCTTTTCGTTCATCAGCAGTAATCTGGGTTTACTTATGCCGAGATGGTAGGTAGTAAGCGCTACAGCGCCCAACCACCTGAGGCGGTGTACTTCACTAGTCAAGAGCACCATACCCATCATTGCTATTGCTATTTTCCCCAGCGCTCCAAATCTTACCTATTGGCCACTTCAATTATTAATACTGACATTGGGAATGTTGAAATTGACTAGGAATGCTATCAATCGGCTTTAGGGATCAGCACGTACTAAGACAAGGGGTCGTCTTTTGGCTGTGCAGCCACTCGCCACCTCCGCAAGCATTGTTGCGAAAGGAAGTCCTGCCAGATTTCCAATAGGGGCGAATCAACGACCCTCATGCCTCGACTTTGGTCTTTATAGAGAAAAATTCCTCACCACCAGCTCAATATTTCGCATAGGACTGACCTCAGCTCGAACCATCTTCCTTTAATAGTGACGCTATCGCCTCGTTGGAAATTCCACGAGTATTCAGGATTTCAAGCTACTGCTTAATAATGATGTTCATCCTGAATTGGATCTACATTCTAGCCAGGATACCGACAATTCTCTAGATCTGCTAAACGAAAAATGATACAGCTGCGGAGCTTGCTTCTCGCCCTTCAAGACCACAACCTCCAAGCAACAATGGTCCTATTCAGTTCAACTTCAGATTAAAGAGCTACTGCAGCAAAAGAGGAGAATCCGTAAAGCATACCAACGCTATCTTCACCCGGTTGACAAAGCAAACTGGCATCGCGCAGCTGCTATTCTTAAAGAAGAACTTGATGCACAGAAAGCGCAGTACTTCGACCACATGCTCGTGAATACCTCAATGCATCGGGACGCTGAGCTTAGCCTCTGAAAGATTACCAGGAACAGCAGAAGGCCCTGTCTAACAGGCCCCTCTCCGGGATAGCTCCATCAGCTGGTGACGTTCGGACAATGATCATACCAGAGTATTTGTCTCACAGCTGGAAAACTGATTTAAGCCCAGCATGTTGCTAACACAGCTGTACTGCTGAGCTATTAACTGTGTTAGAAGTGGTGGTGACTATCAAACGGCTTAATCCCAAAATGGCTTCAGGTTATGACAATGTGAAAAACCGCACTCTCAAAGCGCCACCAATAAACGTTTTGGATGATTTAGGCTATAATTCTGACTATATGAAATACAACAACTCGGTATTCCTGGATATTTTGGATCTCTCCCTCTTATCTGTTTCCCGTATTGAACCTATATCCATTCCTGAAGATCATTATCACCCAACTTTGGAAGTGTTGATTGATTTACCTATCCGGGGGATGAGCCCACGTACTTTACCTCCAGAGCGAGTTCGTCAATTTCGGAACACCGATTTTACTAAACTTACTCAGCTCTTATTCCAGACTGACTGGTCCCAGCTTAGCAGGTGTAAGGACATGGAAAGTGCAATCACGATTTTTTACTCAAATTTAAACTTTTTATTTGATTTATGTGTCCCGGTTCGTAATTCACGTAGTTCTGACAAACCAATTTGGTTTATACGGGAATTAACTAGCATGAAAAATAGAAAGTCAAAATTGTACAAGAAGTTCAAGGAAACTGGCTCTTTCTTGGATTTCTATAACTACTTGATTGCTCGATCCAATTTCTCTGTCCTGAAGACCCAATGCTACCAGGGTTACCCTAGAAGTTGCAGGTTACAGTTTCAGCGGGATCCTTAACAGTTTTATAACTTCGTTAATGCGAAACGTAAATCATCAACACTTCCATCAACCGTATTTTTTGACAAAACGACACCTAACTCAGATCAGTCCATCGCCGATTTATTTGATGAATTTTTTCAAACAGTTTATAGTTCACCAAATTTTCAATTGGTTTTGCCATATCCTTATAATGTTAATGTCTCTAATTGTATATTTGGACCTTTGATAACGAAAAGCTCGCTATTAAGTGATCCTAAGGCCATTAAGCTAGTATTCTCACCGGGACCTGATGGGGTACCAGGCTGCGTGCTTAGGTACAGTGCTGAAGGTCTTTTGAGGCCACTATATAAGCTTTTTAATCTCTCTGTGAAGTTGTTACTATTATTCCTCTCTATAAAAAAGGAAACAAGTCTAACGTTCAGAACTATAAAGGTATTTCTAAGTTGTCTGCTATTCCTAAGATTTTTGAGAAATTAATAACTTCTCAACTACAACATCTTTGTAGATCTATAATTTCACCCTGCCATCACGACTTGAATTCACTTCTTTTGTTAAGTTCCGTTAATCATTCTCTTTTACTTCACAAAATTCATCTTCTGAGATTTCCAAAAAAACTTAATTCTTTGGATCTTCAATTATTTAAGTTTAAGATCCCAAAAAGTATTTTTTAAAGGACTAGTCTCTAAGTGTGTTCAGGTCACGTCCGGAGTACCACAAGGTAGTCACCTTGGTCCCTTGTTATTTACATTGTTTATTAAAGACCTTCCTTCGATGATTACACACTCTCTGGTGCTGATATATGCCGATGATGTTAAACTTTGTTTTTCGTCTACTGACTTTCCATCTGGTCAAAGGTTGCAAACTGATCTTGACAGTATTCAAACCTGGTGTCAGGTAAATTTGATTAAACTTAATTGTGTTAAATGCAACGTAATATCTTTTTATAGGCTAATGCCCTTTTTAAATAATTATGTTCTTATTGGAAAACCACTTAAAGGAATTGAGTCGGTCAATGATTTTGGTATTCTTTTAGATCCCTTCGTTACTAAGACTCGTTATATTTCACTTTTTCGCCCTATTCTTGAGTATGGGTCTTGAATATGGTGTCCCCAATACAAGGTTCATCAGGATTGAATAGAATCTGTACAAAAACAATTTCTACTCTTTTCCCTCCGGTTTCTACAATGGAATCCTAATACCTGCTTGCCGCCTTTCCGAAGTAGACTTTTACTAAAAAATCTTCCCTCTTTTTCTGATCATAGAACCATGCTTGGTGTTATTTTCTTACAAAAACTAATTAATGGGGAAATTGATTCGTCTGAATTAATTAGCCAAATTAGTTTTGCTGTTCCGATCAGAATTACTAGAAACTTTCTCCCGCTTTCTCTTCAAGCCTGTATTACTTACTATGCTGTTTATAACCCTTTTCGGATCCTATGCTCTAATAACAATAATCTTTTCCAGATAATAAGTAATGCTCCTTATGTCCCTACTCTCAGAACTTCACTCTTACATCATCTGTCTAATAATTAAATAGTCTATTATTATACCCTGATCCTATTAAAAATGGGAAAAAAGGGTATAATGGTTTTGTGCAAAAGTATGTAACAGGCATAAGGAAGCATCTCCGACCCCATAAAGTATATATATTTTTGATCACTATCAATAGCCGAGTCGATTTAGCCCTGTCCGTCTGTCCGTCCGTCTGTCCGTCTGTATGAACGCACGTTTCTCAGAGACTACAAAAGCTAGAGACTTCATATTTCAGTTTATCATTTTTTTTCGATATCTCGTCCCGTTCAAAAGTTATCGATAAATTTCGATTCCAGCCAAGTGTTTTTCGGGTATAACTTGAAAGTCATAAAAGCTAGCGACTTTATATTTAAGTTAAGGTTATTGTACTGCCGGCTCGATACAAACTAATCATTTTTTTTTCGATATCTTAATTCTTTCAAAAGTTATCGATAAATTAAGATTCCAGAACAGTGTTTTTAAGGTATAGCTTAAAAGTTATAAGATGTAGAGACACCAAATTTATTACATATATTCTCCAATAGCATACAAAGGTAAAATACATTTCATTTTTTGGATACCCCTCCCCAATCTCACAGAATTCCTTCGGATTTTACATAGTTGCACTTTTGTATGCCATCTTTGTGTCCTACAAATTTTATTATGATCAGACAATAAACAAAGAAGTTATTAACGATTCAATGTAACATAGTTTGGGGCCAAAGGAAGAAGAAGAAGCAAAGCAAATGTATGATGCGCGTAGCAAGCAGCTTTTGTTTGTATATGTGTGTGTGTGTTTATATGTATGAATGCAGATAAATAACTTGAATGAATGTAAGACCTTGGATCAGGGTATCTCCTAGTCGGGCACTCTCGACTAGAGCACTCTTACTTGTTTTTTTTTTAAATTTTTATGAAAAGTGAGCGGGACGTTTAGGTATTAAGTGACTTCAGTTTACTTTGAATAATGGTTGGATTCCACTAGCATTTTGTTGTTATTGGAAGTGAAGTATAAATTAATGATTCGTCGCATTTTGTCTTATACATTTTGCCTAAAGTTCATTTCATCAGTTTTGATATTGATTTATTTTAGATCTTATTTATAAGAATTAGGTTGGTTTGTCCAAAATAAGTTTTTATAAATTTTACTGACCATTCATGAGACCAATTGTCGGCGAGCTATGTTATTAAATCATTTGATTTTTGCTTTATGAAATTCTTAATATATAACTTGACCTTTTTAATTGTATAACAATAGTAGTTGGATCTGAGAATGTGAGGGTGCTCATGTTGTTTCCATTTTTAGTAACAGTTTGTATAAAAAGTGGGAAACAGATAACCGTAACCATGGACAGTTTGTTTTCTTGCGTTTATTTTCTGTTCAACACATATTGACTATGGGTATTTGTTTTCCCACTCATGTGGTGGACTTAAGAGTCCCTACCTTATTGAAAACGTTAACGTACTTGTTTCATTATTTGTATAATTCAGATTGTAGGGAATATGACTTTGAGGCTTGAGTCATTTGCTTAAAAATATTCAGAAGTCTTAGGATTGACTTGAATTTCAGAAGCGAAGTACATTAAATTAAGCTTGCTTGCTTCATTTTTTGAACTTTCCATCGTTTTTAAACTGTATAATTATAAATATATTACTCGGTTCTTGAATAAATCCATACCTTTGCAGGATACCATAAGTTAATTCGTTCTTTTTAAGAAGTTAATTTTGATTTTTTAAATGTCGCTAACTGGATTGACTTGAGTTATATTTCATCATGCTATTGACAAGGTTTTTTTTTATACCCTGATCCCATTAAAAATGGGAAAAAAGGGTATAATGGTTTTGTGCAAAAGTATGTAACAGGCAGAAAGAAGCATCTCCGACCCCATAAAGTATATATATTCTTGATCACTATCAACCGCCGAGTCGATCTAGCCATGTCCGTCCGTCTGTATGAACGCGCGTTTCTCAGAGACTACAAAAGCTAGAGACTTAATATTTGAAATATAAGTTCTCGTAGTGGCGGGATGATACAAGTTTTTAATTTTTTTTTTTGATATCTCGTCTCGTTTAAAAGTTATCGATCAATTTCGATTCCAGACAAGTGTTTTTCGGGCATAACTTGAAAGTCATAAAAGCTAGAGACTTTATATTTGAATTAAAGTAATCGTACTGCAGGCTAAATACAAACTTTTTCTCGATATCTCAACCCTTTCAAAATTTATCGATAAATTAAGATTCCAGAACAGTGTTTTTAAGGTATAACTTAAAAGTTATAAGAGGTAGAGGCATTTAATTTGATATTTATATTCTCCTATGGCATACAGAGATTATATACATATCACTTTTCGGATAGCTCCCCCGATCTCCCAGGAAAATACGTAGCTTAAGACCTTTATATGCCATCTTTATGCCCTACAAATTTCATTACGATTGGACAAAAACAAAAAAGCTATTTACGATTCAATGTAACATAGCTTGGGGCCAAAGGAAGAAGAAGTAAAGCAATTGCATGATCCGCGCAGCCAGCTGCGTGTGTTTGTATATGTGTGTGTGTGTTTCTATATATGAATGCAGATAAAGAATTATGAATGTAAGAACTTGGCTCAGGGTATCTCCTAGTCGGGCACTCTCGACAAGAGCATTCTTACTTGTTTGTATACATCTTGTTTTTTGAGTACTGATGTGTTAAGTTCACCACGAAACACTAATGATATACATTAGACGAGTAGTGTTTTGTAGTAGTAATAGTAAATACCTTGGATATAGATTAATTTATATTTGATTATTCTTTATTTATTTAGCTCAAGACTTGCATACTAGAACCATCCTTCATTGGAGTGGAACCTAAAAACCAATAATATATAAAAATTAATTAATAAATAATTAAATAAAAATGCCTCATTTGTACTTTCCTTAAGAACGTTGTATAATATATAACAGCAATATATATATTCAGACAATCCTGTTTGTTTCGACAAGTATCAAGATACTCCATCTCTTAACCACAACCTGTTAAGCTCGTTACCAATTTAATCCGATCTCTGTTTGGTGATCTTTAGTTTACATATATTTAAAACATAAACTAAAGGAATTGTCAAGAAAAAAGAAACGCGCTAAATGAAAACATATCAGCATTATATTAGGTGTGGCTGCGAGTAAATATCACATATATTTAAACTGATACCGCAAACTCTTTGGAAAATTCTCAGAGAGAATATAGTCGCTAAGCAGCTTACGAGACTTAACAAAGAAGGTTATGTTTTAAAGACTCCTCTTTACCCTGAAATTGACCCCGCTTTAATCTAAAACCGCCTCCTGTTTAAAACAACCGCCCTGGTTAAAAAAACAGACCCCTGTTTCTTAAAACGGGCCCGTGTTTAAGATAAACCGACCCATGTTAAAAAAAATTGATCTCGGTTTAAACAGAAACCACTCTGTTTCAAGCGATCTGGTACAGGTTTGGCATATTGAAAAAAAAATGAGCATGCAATTTTTGTGGCGTTCAATTCACTTTTACCCCATAATGAAAAATTCAACCAATCTATACATATATAGGCTGCCGAAATCCACCAACTGAACCCTCCACGAGATTGTTGGCTGGGCAATGGACACTGTATACACCTTGGAATAAATGGGTTATACCAAGTGTCACTTGCCCACGTATACCCTAGGCTATCAGTGTCTAGCTAAGAGTCGATACTTTACCCCCAGCGCCTAGGCGCTGGTGGCATAGAAATCGGTCTCATGGTTGGTGGCTCTGGCGGACAGGGTAAAAACGCTATGGGGTGGTACCCAAGAAACAAATCAACCAGGATCTATGATCCAAAATGGAGGTGAAAGTAAAAGACGCAACTCGGGCTGGGATGTCAGCCCAAACGTCGGTGGAAGGCGTGACGGCTACCACCGGCGGGCACGGGGAGGGGCAACCCTCTCTACGTGTCGCCAGCGGTCACACCTCAGATCTGGTCGGAGCAGGCCAGGTCTGTTGTAATACTACTGCCAACATAACAAACACTATAAACGCCAGGATGACACGCACAGATGCCATGGTCGAATCAGACTTGGATCTGGATAGCGTGGCATCCATAACAACTATTGAAGAGGACATCCTCCTCCGCTCCCCAGTACAAGGTACCAGCTCCTCGCGTAAGGAAGGGCCGAAACGTACAAAGGAGGGGTTGAGAGCGAAGGCTCACTACAAAGCGGCCCTGAAGATCCAATCTCGGCTCCAAGGCAAAGGCGGCCTCTCCCTCGAGGAGGTGAGCAAGCTCAGCTGGGCCGAGAAGACGATCAAGGAGGGTCGCTCTCATTTCGCGTTGAAGCCGCAGATGCAGGCTTCAAGCGGAAAATACGCAAATAAGGTCGAGGAGATGTTGGCCACCAAGAGGCAACGCTCAGAGGAGAGTGCTCTTAAGGACACCCCGATGAGCAAGTGGCAACGCGCGCCCAAAGCCACAGTCCCGACCAGTAAACCGATGCGGAAGGAGACGACGGCAGCAGAAGCGTCCAGGAGACATCTGGTCGTCGCCCTAATAGACCGCAAAGACCCTTTCGGGAAGATGACGGCTGAACAGTGGAACGTGGTGCACGCAAAGCTGGTTGACGCCCTATTTACTAGGATGGAAGAAGCCCCAGAAGCACCTATGCCTACATTCGATGGGGCAGGGTGGCTGAACGGGGTGAAGATCGTCAACTGTAATGACGACCCAACCCTAAATTGGCTTAAGCGAACAGTGCCCTCGTTGGATGGCTTGTGGGAGAAAGCCCAGCTGGACGTTGTGGACAGAACAAGTATTCCGTCCCTTCCGATAGCTAAGGTTCTCTTCCCCATAGCTGTCCAAGGGGACAGGGCACTAAGTCTATTAAAAAGGCAGAACCCGAGCGTTCCAACAGCGGACTGGAAGGTACTGCATGTTGCCAACCCATTGCCGAACATTGGGGGGCAACATGTGATCATCCAGATCAGCAAGGAGGCGGAGGACTTCCTATATCCCAAGCGCCACCCCAGCGACAAAGACGCACACACGCTGCAGGCCGGAGAGGTGGAAAAGGAGTTGGGGCTTCAATCCCTGACCCTGGCCGATGACACCCACGACCAAGCAGCACAGGACGCGAAGGAAGGGGACGAGGATGGTGACCAGATGATGGTAGCCGAATCGTCCAATGCAGAGAGAGAGCGAGCCACGGATGAGTGTGCTCAACTACAACATCTTTTATTCAACAACGGTAAGTAGGACAAGAACCGCCATCCTCGTACGGAAGGGGATCTACGCCTATTTAATGCCTCAGTACAGCACGGACGACCTTACCGTCGTTGCGCTAGAGAGCAAGGACAAGCATATGCTGCTAGCATCCTGAAGAAGCTGGTGAGCGAAGCTAGCTCTAGGAAGCAACACCTCGTCATCGGAATGGACGAAACGCACACCACAGCGTGTGGGGAAGCACCGACATCAACGACAGGGGTGAGTCCTTCTTAGATTACATTCTATCAGCTGACCTATGTCGGGGAGGAACCTACCTACGTAGGGCCCACCTCGGCGAACGTGCTTGACCTAACACTAACACTCGGTGATACCCGTCTGATTAACTGGAAGGTCCTCGAGAGACCATCCTTCTCAGACCACAGGTACATCCAATTCTCGATAAAATTCGAACAAACGCATAATAGAGCAGTCTTCAGAAACCCTCGGAATACAAACTGGGGAAAGTTTAAGGACACGGTCTCTCTAAAACTCCCGACACCGGGCAGAATAGCGTCCAAGGAAGAAATAGAGTCGTCCCTAGACACTCTATCCAAAGTGCTAATCGGTGCCTACCATAAATCGTGTAAACCATCAAGGTCGAAAAGGAGAACCACGCCCCTCTGGTGGAACCAGGACCTAACCAAACTACGAATCGAAATCAAAGAGATCTTCAATCTCGCCAAACAAGCGAACGAAGAAATGATCTGGGACGAATATAGGATTCATCTGAGAATCTATAAGAAGGAAATTCGCAAGGCCAAAAGATCATCTTGGAGATCCTTCTGCTCCGGAATTGAGAAGATCACCGAAACAGCTAGGCTCAAAGCAGCCCACCATACAGAGCCAGCTCAAAACTGATGACGGAAAGTGGACGGAGAGCAGCGCGGAAGCTTTGGAGGCTCTCTTGGAAGCACACTTCCCGGGCTGCAATGAAGTCACTGTCGTCAATAACCACCGACTACTAACAACGGAAGGTCAGACCCTTCCTACTAACATCATAACCACAGCCAAAATCCAGTGGGCGATCGATTCCTTCTCAGGAATGAAGTCACCTGGACTAGACGGCATCTTCCCAACCATGCTACAATTGACCAAAGCCAGGATAATACCTTGGCTACTTAAAATATACAAAGCTTGCCTAAGCACGGGCTATATCCCTGTACCCTGGAGGACTTCGAGAGTTGTTTTCCTTCCAAAGGCGGGAAAATGCAGCCAAATAAGTCCCAAGGACTACAGACCGATAAGCCTCACCTCCTTCCTATTGAAAACAATGGAAAAACTGTTGGACCTACACATAGGGAATGGCACGAACTACCTACTGTCGGCCAACCAGCACGCGTACACCAAAAGGGAAATCAGTGGAGACGGCGCTGCACTCCTTAACTGCATCCATAGAGAAAGCCCTTCACGTTAAGGATTATGCACTGGCAGCATTCCTAGACATCTCGGGCGCATTCAACAACGTGTCCACCTCTGCGATTCTAGCTGCACTAAGAGCAGCCAACACTCACTCAGCCATCATCCTATGGACTAGCAACCTCTTGAGTTGCAGACGGGTCCAAGCTGAGTGGGGCACCACATCCATGGTAAGGGAGGCCTGTCACCACTACTATGGAACCTGGTCGTCAACGAACTATTAAAGAGATTTGAAAGGACAGCCCCCAAGATCACTGCCTACGCCGATGACCTAAGCATACTGATCACGGGTAACTCTCAGCTCCACAATGGAACATACACTCAGGGAGGTACGGGATTGGGCAGAAAACGCCGGACTCAGTATCAACGCGGAGAAGACGGACCTCATCCTCTTTACCAAGAGGTACAAGGTACCACGATGGATCCTCCCTAAGATCGGCAAATCACGGCTTAAGCCTGGATCACATGCCAGGTACCTGGGAGCAGTTTTTGACAGCAAGCTGACATGGAAACTCAATGTTGAAGAGAGGGTCAGGAAGGCAACCAACGTACTCTATGCATCCAAGAAGATGCTGAGTAGAACATGGGGTCTCTCACCATCTCTGATGCATTGGATTTACATCTCAGTGGTGCGACCAATCCTACTCTGTGGGGTCCTGGTGTGGTGGCCAGCTACGGAAAAGAAAACATACCTCAATATGATGGAGAAGACGCAGCGGCAGGCGATGCTTTGCATATATCCCCTGGATATTCACACACTGTGTTAGCACCGCTCGAAGATGCTTCCAGGCACACACCACGAGAGCTCCTGGTATTCGCCAAAGCGACGCGAATCCTAACAGTAAAAACCTCCACCAAACCGGAATTTTTGTTTTTTATTATACCCTGATCCCATTAAAAATGGGAAAAAGGGGTATAATGGTTTAGTGCAAAAGTATGTAACAGGCATAAGGAAGCATCTCCGACCCCATAAAGTATATATATTCTTGATCAGTATCAATAGCCGAGTCGATATGGCCATGTCCGTCTGTCTGTCCGTCTGTCCGTCCGTCTGTATGAACGCCTGTTTCTCAGAGACTACAAAAGCTAGAGACTTCATATTTAAAATATAAGTTCTCGTAGTGTCGGGTCAATACAAGTTTATCAATTTTCGATATCTCATCCCGTTCGAAAGTTATCGATAAATATCGATTTCAGACAAGTGTTTTTCGGGCATAACTTGAAAGTCATAAAAACTAGAAACTTTAAATTATAGTTTAAGTTATTGTACTGCCGGCACTCAACAAACTCATCATTTTTTTTTCAATATCTCATTCCTTACAAAGGTTATCGATAAATTAAGTTTCCAAAACAGTGTTTTTAAGGTATAGCTTAAAAGTTATAAGACGTAGAGTCACCAAATTTGGTACATATACTCTCCAATAGCATACAGAGGTTAAATGCATTTCACTTTTTGGATACCCCTCTCCGATCTCCAAGCAATCGAAAAATACGTATTTTAAGAGGTATGACCTTCGGATTTTACAAAGCCTCACATTTATATGCCATCTTTGTGTCCTACAAATTTCATTACGATCGGACAATAAACAAAGAAGTTATTAACGATTCAATGTAACATAGTTTGGGGCCAAAGGAAGAAGCAAAGCAAATGTATGACGCGCGTAGCCAGCAGCTTTTGTTTGTATATGTGTGTGCGTTTCTATGTATGAATGCAGATAAATAACTTGAATGAATGTAAGACCTTGGATCAGGGTATATCGTAGTCGGGCACTCTCGACTAGAGCACTCTTACTTGTTTTATTTATTTAATGTCGACTAGAAACAGTCAGACACAGAAAATTTAAATTTAAAATTACATGGTATTAAAATTTAGAGGTTTAAAATAAAATAAAAATTTAAAATAAATTGACAATTAAAAAGATAAAATCTGGGGGTGTTTAAAAAGCAAATTGGTCCAACATTTGTTGCAAGGATTGCAGAAAACCCAAAAAACCCAATCAGACCAAAAATTAGTTAGTGTTAGGTATTAATTAGTGTTAGGTATTAATAGCGGGGAAATGTGTTTTCATCTATGCACGGCCAGAGATCCCGCGGAGATAGATGAGAACAGATGATTTAACTACATGGAGAGAGAGTTCCGCCGAGAATACGTGGAATAATAAATTAACGATTTGCAAAGGACACGAATTGGATTGTGCAAAGCATAATCAGTCGTGCATGATGATAATACGAAAGGGACAAAGTTTCTAGTTGGTCTACTAGGAACAGAAAAGTTAAGGCGACCTAAAAGAGAAGAGGAGTCAATATCGCCGTTAATTAACTTATGCAGGAAGACAACACCTAGGGCTGTTCTACGCTTAATTAGCGACGGAACATTAATGAGTAAAAGGCGACTGGAGTACGATGGCAAACGGAGATTGGGATCCCAGTTTAGTCCACGTAAGGCGAAGAGAAGAAATTGCTTCTGAACAGACTCAATACGATCTTGAGAGTTTTGATACTGGGGGCACCAAATGCATGAGCAGTATTCAAGGATAGGACGGACCAAGGAAACGTAGAGAAGTTTGGTGGTGAAAGGTTTAGTATGTATATGCATTCAATTTAATTCAATATAAATACAATATAAATATACATAGCGCAAGCGCATATAGAGACGCATGTTTATATGTTAGCGTAGGTCACTAGCCTCAACTGGATATTTGATACCACTTGAGCAAGCGAGGAACTGCTGACAAGTAGATTCCCACTCTCTCATCTTATGTATTTAGAATTATAAGGTAGCAAGTAACTTTGATTGAATAAAGCGAATCATTCTGATTCTGACCACAATACAAAACACAAGTGTTTTCATTTACAACCCGACGTTTACATGGCGACCGTGACATGGGTCATAAGACCTAGGACAGGAACAACAGCAAAGCAACAACAAACATAATAAAAACAAAAACCAGCAACAGGAACAGGAACGGGACACCAAGTCTACCAAAAAGCGTCGCATCGGAAACTAGCGTCTCACCGCAAACTAGCGATCTGCAACATAATTCCAGTCATCCAGTTGTTAGCTTCTCTGGAGGTTCTTTGATTAAATCTCCACTTGATTAAATACATAACAAGTAATAAGACGACATGCCCACATAACTGCGAGGGACCACTAATTAGCGTGTACTGCCAATACACATGCAATCAGATGACCAGCACCGGCGCTACAATAATGCCTGTGTGAGGACCAGCTCCGGAACCCCACCACATAAACAGCCTGTGCAAAGACCAGCACCGGCGCCCCACCACATAAAAAGCCTGTGCGAAGACCAGCACCGGCACCGCCCAGCGCATCAAGCTGGGCCAAGACAACGACACCAAAATAAACCGCCTATGCAGAGGACCAGCACCGGCCCCATCAAAGCCATCCAGCTAGACCAGGATCTCCTGGTCGGGCACTCTCGACTAGAGCACTCTTACTAATTTATATTCCTTGTTTTTCGCTTCTTAGGCTTCCTCGGACAATTCACTGAGTTGCAAGCATTGATATTCGATCAGATCTTTCCCATGTGCCGAATAAGTTTGGGCCAAAAGGTTAGCAATTATAGACACATACTCGCCGAATTTGGGACCACTAATGATGAGTTCCGGAGGTTCCTTTGCACACTGGAACATTATCGGACGACCGAGCGTTTTCCCAATGTTCCTAGTCGTCACTTTTCAGCCGTAGAGGAACAACAGAAGCCATGAACAAATTTGCATCGGAAATTGTGTTGTCATCTGTAGCTATTTTTTGCTTGTAAGCCCTTTGTCCAGATGATCCGTCACAGCCCCACTTGTTGATCAATGTGAGTTTTTCGGGAAGCAGTTCCACCTCATTTTTATACATGCTTTCTTTTATCTCAAGTTTAACTTTTGCATCTTAGCGATTGTAATTTTTTTGTAGCCAGGAAGAATATTCACGTTATGGAGGGATGAGAGGTGCGTAATATCTCATACTTTTCCTTGGACAGTCCCATACCCATGAATAGTCTAAATGCCACCTGGTAGGTGTATTGAATGGGAAAATGATGAGGTGGTGTGGAAATGCTGTCTTTAATCCTCTGCAGTTGCACTGGGCTTGCAATTGTAACTGCAGTTGTCATGTGGGCCTTTGTTTTTTCCAGGGCTTTTGCGTATTTAATAGTCAACGCTGCCGACAAATGATTGGCATGGATTGCTTCTGGTGCTTCTATAAGCGTCCTTTTCCTTGTATAGCTTTAGCAGGCTTTCATTGATTTTATTGTTATTCCTGGTCTTCTTGTTCCCTCAGAAGACGTAAGCGGTTCGTCTGATGAATTTTGAAATTTCTTCGAGATGAAAAATGCATTGGTTCGATTCGTTTCTCTCCATTTACTTTTCAAAAATTCAGAAATGCTGTGTACTTTCATTGCAAAATACCCACTTTTATCAAAAGTGCCTACTAATTCATCTAACCCTTGAGTAATTCAAAATAAAAATTCATTTTAATTTTCTGAGCTTCTCCACAACTCAAATAACTTTTGACAAAGACGCACACACGCTGCAGGCCGGAGAGGTGAAAGAGCAGTTGGGGCTTCCATCCTTGACTCTGGCCGATTATACGCACGACCAAGCGGCACAGGACGCAAAGGTGACCACACGATGGTGGCCGAATCTACTGCAGAGAGAGTGCGAGCCACGGATGAATGTGCTACAGCTCAATCTGCATAAAAGTAAGGTGGCTACGGCGAAAATCCTTCTCACCCTATTTAATGTCTCATTACAGTACGAATAACCTTACCGTCGCGACGTTACGCTAGAGAGCAAGGACAAGCTTATGCTGCTAGCATCGTGAATATGGCGCACGACATGCCCGCACCGCCCGAAGAACCTGAAAAGCTGGAAGTAGAGCTAGCTCTAAGAAGCAACACCTCGTCATCGGTATGAACGCGAACGCACACCACAGTGTTTGGGGAAGCACTCACATCAACGACAGGGGTTAAATTTTATCATATTAGCTATATATAGCTAATGTCGGGGAGGAACTTACCTGCGTAGGGCCCACATTGGCAAATGTGATAGACTTAACACTTACACTTGGTGATGCCGCGTCTGAACAACTAAAGGGTCCTCGAGAGAGCGTCCGTTTCAGACCACAGTTACATCCAATTCTCGATAAAATTCGAAAAAATGCATTAAAAAGCAGTTTTCAGTAATCCCCAATATATAAACTGGGAAAAGTTTAAGGACACGGTCTCTTTAAGACATTCGACACCGCACAGAATAGTGTCTAAGGAAAAAATACAGTCGTCCCTAGACACTCTATCCAAAGTGTTAATCGGTGCCTTCCATAAATTTTGCAAAGCACCTAGGACGAAAAGGAGAACCACCCCTTTTTGGTTGAACCAGGATCAAAAAAATCGAAATCAAAGAGATCTTCAATTTCGCCAAACAAGCGAATGAAGAAATGATATGGGACGAATACAGTATTCATTTGAGAATCTATAAAAAGGAAATTCGCAAGGCCAAAAGATCCTTTTGGAGAACCTTCTGCTCCGGAATTGAGAAGATCACCGAAACAGCTAAGCTCCAGAAGCTCAAGGCAGCCCACCATACAGAGCCAGCTCAAAACTGATGACGGAAAGTGGACGGAGAGCAGCGCGGAAGCTTTGGAGGCTTTCTTGGAAGCACACTTCCCGGGCTGCAATGAAGTCAATGTCGTCAATAACCACCGACTACTTACAACGGAAGGTCAGACCCTTCCTACTATCATCACAACCACAGCCGAAATCCAGTGGGCGATCGATGCCTTCTCAGGAATGAAGTCACCTGGACTAGACGGCATCTTCCCAACCATGCTACAATTGACCAAAGCCAGGATAATACTTTGGCTACTTAAAATATACAAAGTTTGCCTAAGCACGGGCTATATCCCTGTACCCTGGAGGACTTCGAGAGTTGTTTTCCTCACAAAGGCGGGAAAATGCAGCCAAATAAGTCCCAACGACTACAGACCGATAAGCCTCACCTCCTTCCTTTTGAAATCAATGGAAAAACTGTTGGACCTACACATAAGGAATGGCACGAACTACCTATTGTCGGCCAACCAGCACGCGTACACCAAAAGGGAAATCAGTGGAGACGGCGCTGCACTCCTTAACTGCATCCATAGAGAAAGCCCTTCACGTTTAGGATTATGCACTGGCAGCATTCCTAGACAACTCGGGCGCATTCAACAACGTGTCCACCTCTGCGGTTCTAGCTGCACTAAGAGCGGCCAACACTCACTCAGCCATCATCCTATGGACTAGCAGCCTCTTGAGTTGCAGACGGGACCAAGCTGAGTGGGGCACCACTTCCATGGCAAGGGAGGCACACAGGGGCACACTACAAGTGTGAGTCCTGTCACCACTACTATGGATCCTGGTTGTCAACGAAATACTAATGAGATTTGAAAGGACAGCCCCCAAGATCACTGCCTACGCCGATGACCTAAGCATACTGATCACGGGTAACTCTCAGCTCCATAATGGAACATACACTCAGGGAGATACGTGGTTGGGCAGAAAACGTCGGACTCAGTATCAACGCGGAGAAGACGGACCTCATCCTCTTTACCAAGAGGTACAAGGTACCGCGATGGATCCTCCCTAAGATCGGCAACACACGGCTTAAGCCTGGATCACATGCCAGGTACCTGGGAGCAGTTTTTGATAGCAAGCTGACATGGAAACTCAATGTTGAAGAGAGGGTCAGGAAGGCAACCAACGTACTCTATGCATCCAAGAAGATGCTGAGTAGAACATGGGGTCTCTCACCATCTCTGATGCATTGGATTTACATCTCAGTGGTGCGACCAATCCTACTCTGTGGGGTCCTGGTGTGGTGGCCAGCTACGGAAAAGAAAACATACCTCAAGATGATGGAGAAGACGCAGCGGCAGGCGATGCTTTGCATATATCCCCTGGATATTCACACACTGTGTTAGCACCGCTCGAAGATGCTTCCAGGCACACACCACGAGAGCTCCTGGTATTCGCCAAAGCGACGCGAATCCTAACAGTAAAAACCTCCACCAAACCGGAATTTTTGTTTTTTATTATACCCTGATCCCATTAAAAATGGGAAAAAGGGGTATAATGGTTTAGTGCAAAAGTATGTAACAGGCATAAGGAAGCATCTCCGACCCCATAAAGTATATATATTCTTGATCAGTATCAATAGCCGAGTCGATATGGCCATGTCCGTCTGTCTGTCCGTCTGTCCGTCCGTCTGTATGAACGCCTGTTTCTCAGAGACTACAAAAGCTAGAGACTTCATATTTAAAATATAAGTTCTCGTAGTGTCGGGTCAATACAAGTTTATCAATTTTTTTCGATATCTCATCCCGTTCGAAAGTTATCGATAAATATCGATTTCAGACAAGTGTTTTTCGGGCATAACTTGAAAGTCATAAAAACTAGAAACTTTAAATTATAGTTTAAGTTATTGTACTGCCGGCACTCAACAAACTCATCATTTTTTTTTTCAATATCTCATTCCTTACAAAAGTTATCGATAAATTAAGTTTCCAAAACAGTGTTTTTAAGGTATAGCTTAAAAGTTATAAGACGTAGAGTCACCAAATTTGGTACATATACTCTCCAATAGCATACAGAGGTTAAATGCATTTCACTTTTTGGATACCCCTCTCCGATCTCCAAGAAATCGAAAAATACGTATTTTAAGAGGTATGACCTTCGGATTTTACAATGCCTCACATTTATATGCCATCTTTGTGTCCTACAAATTTCATTACGATCGGACAATAAACAAAGAAGTTATTAACGATTCAATGTAACATAGTTTGGGGCCAAAGGAAGAAGCAAAGCAAATGTATGACGCGCGTAGCCAGCAGCTTTTGTTTGTATATGTGTGTGCGTTTCTATGTATGAATGCAGATAAATAACTTGAATGAATGTAAGACCTTGGATCAGGGTATATCGTAGTCGGGCACTCTCGACTAGAGCACTCTTACTTGTTTTATTTATTTAATGTCGACTAGAAACAGTCAGACACAGAACATTTAAATTTAAAATTACATGGTATTAAAATTTAGAGGTTTAAAATAAAATAAAAATTTAAAATAAATTGACAATTAAAAAGATAAAATCTGGGGGTGTTTAAAAAGAAAATCGGTCCAACATTTGTTGCAAGGATTGGAGAAAACCCAAAAAACCCAATCAGACCAAAAATTAGTTAGTGTTAGGTATTAATTAGTGTTAGGTATTAATAGCGGGGAAATGTGTTTTCATCTATGCACGGTCAAAGATCCCGCGGAGATAGATGAGAACAGATGATTTAACTACATGGAGAGAGAGTTCCGCCGAGAATACGTGGAATAATAAATTAACGATTTGCAAAGGACACGAATTGGATTGTGCAAAGCATAATCAGTCGTGCATGATGATAATACGAAAGGGACAAAGTTTCTAGTTGGTCTACTAGGAACAGAAAAGTTAAGGCGACCTAAAAGAGAAGAGGAGTCAATATCGCCGTTAATTAACTTATGCAGGAAGACAACACCTAGGGCTGTTCTACGCTTAATTAGCGACGGAACATTAATGAGTAAAAGGCGACTGGAGTACGATGGCAAACGGAGATTGGGATCCCAGTTTAGTCCACGTAAGGCGAAGAGAAGAAATTGCTTCTGAACAGACTCAATACGATCTTGAGAGTTTTGATACTGGGGGCACCAAATGCATGAGCAGTATTCAAGGATAGGACGGACTAAGGAAACGTAGAGAAGTTTGGTGGTGAAAGGTTTAGTATGTATATGCATTCAATTTAATTCAATATAAATACAATATAAATATACATAGCGCAAGCGCATATAGAGACGCATGTTTATATGTTAGCGTAGGTCACTAGCCTCAACTGGATATTTGATACCACTTGAGCAAGCGAGGAACTGCTGACAAGTAGATTCCCACTCTCTCATCTTATGTATTTAGAATTATAAGGTAGCAAGTAACTTTGATTGAATAAAGCGAATCATTCTGATTCTGACCACAATACAAAACACAAGTGTTTTCATTTACAACCCGACGTTTACATGGCGACCGTGACATGGGTCATAAGACCTAGGACAGGAACAACAGCAAAGCAACAACAAACATAATAAAAACAAAAACCAGCAACAGGAACAGGAACGGGACACCAAGTCTACCAAAAAGCGTCGCATCGGAAACTAGCGTCTCACCGCAAACTAGCGATCTGCAACATAATTCCAGTCATCCAGTTGTTAGCTTCTCTGGAGGTTCTTTGATTAAATCTCCACTTGATTAAATACATAACAAGTAATAAGACGACATGCCCACATAACTGCGAGGGACCACTAATTAGCGTGTACTGCCAATACACATGCAATCAGATGACCAGCACCGGCGCTACAATAATGCCTGTGTGAGGACCAGCTCCGGAACCCCACCACATAAACAGCCTGTGCAAAGACCAGCACCGGCGCCCCACCACATAAAAAGCCTGTGCGAAGACCAGCACCGGCACCGCCCAGCGCATCAAGCTGGGCCAAGACAACGACACCAAAATAAACCGCCTATGCAGAGGACCAGCACCGGCCCCATCAAAGCCATCCAGCTAGACCAGGATCTCCTGGTCGGGCACTCTCGACTAGAGCACTCTTATTAATTTATATTCCTTGTTTTTCGCTTCTTAGGCTTCCTCGGACAATTCACTGAGTTGCAAGCATTGATATTCGATCAGATCTTTCCCATGTGCCGAATAAGTTTGGGCCAAAAGGTTAGCAATTATAGACACATACTCGCCGAATTTGGGACCACTAATGATGAGTTCCGGAGGTTCCTTTGCACACTGGAACATTATCGGACGACCGAGCGTTTTCCCAATGTTCCTAGTCGTCACTTTTCAGCCGTAGAGGAACAACAGAAGCCATGAACAAATTTGCATCGGAAATTGTGTTGTCATCTGTAGCTATTTTTTGCTTGTAAGCCCTTTGTCCAGATGATCCGTCACAGCCCCACTTGTTGATCAATGTGAGTTTTTCGGGAAGCAGTTCCACCTCATTTTTATACATGCTTTCTTTTATCTCAAGTTTAACTTTTGCATCTTAGCGATTGTAATTTTATTGTAGCCAGGAAGAATATTCACGTTATGGAGGGATGAGAGGTGCGTAATATCTCATACTTTTCCTTGGACAGTCCCATACCCATGAATAGTCTAAATGCCACCTGGTAGGTGTATTGAATGGGAAAATGATGAGGTGGTGTGGAAATGCTGTCTTTAATCCTCTGCAGTTGCACTGGGCTTGCAATTGTAACTGCAGTTGTCATGTGGGCCTTTGTTTTTTCCAGGGCTTTTGCGTATTTAATAGTCAACGCTGCCGACAAATGATTGGCATGGATTGCTTCTGGTGCTTCTATAAGCGTCCTTTTCCTTGTATAGCTTTAGCAGGCTTTCATTGATTTTATTGTTATTCCTGGTCTTCTAGTTCCCTCAGAAGACGTAAGCGGTTCGTCTGATGAATTTTGAAATTTCTTCGAGATGAAAAATGCATTGGTTCGATTCGTTTCTCTCCATTTACTTTTCAAAAATTCAGAAATGCTGTGTACTTTCATTGCAAAATACCCACTTTTATCAAAAGTGCCTACTAATTCATCTAACTCTTGAGTAATTCAAAATAAAAATTCATTTTAATTTTCTGAGCTTCTCCACAACTCAAATAACTTTTGACAAAGACGCACACACGCTGCAGGCCGGAGAGGTGAAAGAGCAGTTGGGGCTTCCATCCTTGACTCTGGCCGATTATACGCACGACCAAGCGGCACAGGACGCAAAGGTGACCACACGATGGTGGCCGAATCTACTGCAGAGAGAGTGCGAGCCACGGATGAATGTGCTACAGCTCAATCTGCATAAAAGTAAGGTGGCTACGGCGAAAATCCTTCTCACCCTATTTAATGTCTCATTACAGTACGAATAACCTTACCGTCGCGACGTTGCGCTAGAGAGCAAGGACAAGCTTATGCTGCTAGCATCGTGAATATGGCGCACGACATGCCCGCACCGCCCGAAGAACCTGAAAAGCTGGAAGTAGAGCTAGCTCTAAGAAGCAACACCTCGTCATCGGTATGAACGCGAACGCACACCACAGTGTTTGGGGAAGCACTCACATCAACGACAGGGGCTAAATTTTATCATATTAGCTATATATAGCTAATGTCGGGGAGGAACTTACCTGCGTAGGGCCCACATTGGCAAATGTGATAGACTTAACACTTACACTTGGTGATGCCGCGTCTGAACAACTAAAGGGTCCTCGAGAGAGCGTCCTTTTCAGACCACAGTTACATCCAATTCTCGATAAAATTCGAAAAAATGCATTAAAAAGCAGTTTTCAGTAATCCCCAATATATAAACTGGGAAAAGTTTAAGGACACGGTCTCTTTAAGACATTCGACACCGCACAGAATAGTGTCTAAGGAAAAAATACAGTCGTCCCTAGACACTCTATCCAAAGTGTTAATCGGTGCCTTCCATAAATTTTGCAAAGCACCTAGGACGAAAAGGAGAACCACCCCTTTTTGGTTGAACCAGGATCAAAAAAATCGAAATCAAAGAGATCTTCAATTTCGCCAAACAAGCGAATGAAGAAATGATATGGGACGAATACAGTATTCATTAGAGAATCTATAAAAAGGAAATTCGCAAGGCCAAAAGATTATCTTGGAGATCCTTCTGCTCCGGAATTGAGAAGATCACCGAAACAGCTAGGCTCCGGAAGCTGCTATCAAAGCAGCCCACCATACAGAGCCAGCTCAAAACTGATGACGGAAAGTGGACGGAGAGCAGCGCGGAAGCTTTGGAGGCTTTCTTGGAAGCACACTTCCCGGGCTGCAATGAAGTCACTGTCGTCAATAACCACCGACTACTTACAACGGAAGGTCAGACCCTTCTTACTATCATCACAACCACAGCCGAAATCCAGTGGGCGATCGATGCCTTCTCAGGAATGAAGTCACCTGGACTAGACGGCATCTTCCCAACCATGCTACAATTGACCAAAGCCAGGATAATACTTTGGCTACTTAAAATATACAAAGTTTGCCTAAGCACGGGCTATATCCCTGTACCCTGGAGGACTTTGAGAGTTGTTTTCCTCACAAAGGCGGGAAAATGCAGCCAAATAAGTCCCAACGACTACAGACCGATAAGCCTCACCTCCTTCCTATTGAAATCAATGGAAAAACTGTTGGACCTACACATAAGGAATGGCACGAGCTACCTATTGTCGGCCAACCAGCACGCGTACACCAAAAGGGAAATCAGTGGAGACGGCGCTGCACTCCTTAACTGCATCCATAGAGAAAGCCCTTCACGTTTAGGATTATGCACTGGCAGCATTCCTAGACAACTCGGGCGCATTCAACAACGTGTCCACCTCTGCGGTTCTAGCTGCACTAAGAGCGGCCAACACTTACTCAGCCATCATCCTATGGACTAGCAGCCTCTTGAGTTGCAGACGGGACCAAGCTGAGTGGGGCACCACATCCATGGTAAGGGAGGCACACAGGGGCACACTACAAGTGTGAGTCCTGTCACCACTACTATGGATCCTGGTTGTCAACGAAATACTAAAGAGATTTGAAAGGACAGCCCCCAAGATCACTGCCTACGCCGATGACCTAAGCATACTGATGACGGGTAACTCTCAGCTCCACAATGGAACATACACTCAGGGAGATACGTGATTGGGCAGAAAACGTCGGACTCAGTATCAACGCGGAGAAGACGGACCTCATCCTCTTTACCAAGAGGTACAAGGTACCACGATGGATCCTCCCTAAGATCGGCAACACACGGCTTAAGCCTGGATCACATGCCAGGTACCTGGGAGCAGTTTTTGATAGCAAGCTGACATGGAAACTCAATGTTGAAGAGAGGGTCAGGAAGGCAACCAACGTACTCTATGCATCCAAGAAGATGCTGAGTAGAACATGGGGTCTCTCACCATCTCTGATGCACTAGATTTACATCTCAGTGGTGCGACCAATCCTGCTCCATGGGGTCCTGGTGTGGTGGCCTGCGTTTTGTTGTTTGTGTTATTTACTTTAATCTCCTTGCTCCCACGCTTCCGGCTGCATACAATAGTTTGTGCGTGTGTTCGCCATGCATTATCTCTTTGTGCATCGCTCTCACAAAACTTCTTGTTGTTGTTCTTCGGTCCTCACACTGTTTGTGCATTACTCTAGCTTTTGAGTGAAATTTGAGTGTTTTTCGTTAGTTACATTTTCTTGCGCGTTTTTTTCACCGCTGTGCGCTCTTGTAACTTTTTTCTCTATTTCTAAATTTGTTCAATTTGTTTGACCCCCGTAGTCAATATGTCGTGCTGCAAAAAGAATTGCACTTTTAAGCAGGCTGATGATTCTGTTCAGCCGCAATTTATTTATTGTTGGTTGTGCGAGAACATTATGCATGCCAAATGTGCAGGGCTTACTGGTCGCGAATGTGATAAAGTCACCGCTATTGCTAAAAAAGGCAACGGCGGCTTGAAATGGTCGTAGACTTTTCGCAAATGTATAATTCCGTTAGAAGTCAATTTTTAAAATTGAAAAAGATGGCAAAGCTTCTCGCTAGTGATTTTGCCTCAGGCGAGGAATTGCTGAGCCAATATAAATTTGAGACCCCACCTACACGCCAGATAGAATCTGTTTTTTTAAGTGTGCCTTCACCTGTGCCCCCTTCTATCGTTCAGACATCTCCAACACTTCTGGCAACTCCACAAAATCTGGACGTTTCGACCATTCTGTCTCTGTCACCGTCGCCGTCTCTACAATTTACTCCCTTGCCTTCTGCAGGGGATGCGATAATACTCCCAACTATCGAGCCCGCTTCGATGACAACCACTGCGTCACGAGTGGTTTCACGTCGCAAGCGCAGAACTTCTCAAAGCCCTGTTTCTAATGAGGGAACGAATCATATTGCAATTTCAGCTCCACCCCAGCCAATCCTTAATGTAGTTGCCCCCAGAAAGCAAGTGTTTGTTTCCAGGCTTTCAGCTGACACTACATGCGAGTCCTTAGCGGCTTATATTTCTAGCAAATCTTCAGCTAGTGTTTCAATCATAAAATTTAAATTTTCTGCTCCTCGGGAAATAGCTTCCTTCAAAGTAAGTGAATGATTGTTCATGAATTTAAACCTAAAATTCTAAACAATCCTTTGCCTGTTTCACTTCCAGCTGGCAGCTCTTCATCCAGCAATGTTTCAAAAAACTAGATCCCCATTTAACTACCATTCAATACCAGAATGTTAGAGGCCTTATGCCTTTCTTTTGATTCTGACAATATCGCTTTCTCAGAAACTTGGTTAAGCTCCACAGTGTCTGACTGCGAAATTTTGGCCAATAACTTTATTATTTATAGACGCGATCGGCCGACTCGAGTTGGTGGCGTACTAATTGCCATCAAAACCACACTCCAGTCGGATATTTTTAATTTCTCTGCGCCAGCTAGTGTTGAAATTGTTGCTGTTAAGTTTATTTTCCCATCAAGGGCCTTATATATTTCATGCTCCTATATTCCCCCTTCTTCCGATATTCAAGTCTATATGCAACATATATCTTATATTAGGGAAATTTCAACCCATGAGCGTGATAATGACTTATTTGTGGTGTTGGGTGATTTCAATCTGCCAAGCATTACATGGTCACTTTTCAATAGTACAAACCACCTTATACCCTCAGCTCAACATGATTTTTTCGATTGCATGTTCGATCTTTCGTTGTTTCAAATCAATTCAATTCTAAATCACTTGAATAGAATGCTTGATCTGGTTTTTATCAACGATAGCTCTTCAGCTGCTATATCTAGATCAGTACCTGTAACAATGCCGGAAGATTCGTACCATCCTACTATCGAAATTTCACTTTAATTTTTTAGAACATGTTCTTTGCCTTCAGCATCCCCTACTAAAAAACGATATTGCTTCCGTAAAGGGAATTATAGTCTTCTGAACCAGCATATTTATGCAACAGATTGGTCTTTTTTAAACAATTCGGTTGTTATGCATTGTTTGATATCTGCATTCCGAAATATATCCCTTCATGTGCTTCAAGCAAACCACCATGGTTTACACCACGCCTCTCTTACTTAAAAAACATTAAATCTAAGTGTTTTAAAAAGTTTAAGAAGTCTGGTTCTAGTGTTGACTTGTCCAAATATTCTGTAGCTAAGTCCAACTTTGTCCTTTTAAACTCCCAGTGCTACGAGAACTACCTTACTCGTTGCAAACGACAGTTTACTCAAGATCCTAAGCAATTTTACAACTTTGTTTATTCAAAGCGCAAATCTTCAAATTTGCCTTCTTCCTTTTTTCTTGGGATAGAAAAAGCAAGCAACGACTCTACTGCTTCTGATCTATTTGCCAACTTTTTCCAATCAACATATTCCTCTGTCCCCCACACTGACACTTATCCGTATAACATTTCACCTTCGAACCTATTATTTAATCCTGGTATCACAGCTGCCTTACTTCTTTCTGCATCTAATCCACTAAAACCGTCTTTCTCTCCTGGGCCAGACAACATACCTAGTTGTGTGCTCAAGGAGTGCTGTAATTCCCTACTTCAACCATTGCTAAAACTTTTTAGCCTTTCCCTTGACTCTGCAGTCTTTCCATCTATTTGGAAGGAATCTTTCATCATTCCTCTCCACAAAAAAGGTGGGAAGTCTGATATTTCTAATAACAGAGGCATTACAAAGCTATCAGCCATCCCTAAATTATTTGAAAAACTTCTAACTTCGTCTTTGCAACATCTCTGTAAGTCGATTTACTCCCCTGCCCAACATGGTTTTGTTAAGAGTCGGTCCACTACGACCAATTTACTTGAATTTACCTCCCTTGTAAATGATGTATTTCTTATGAAAATGCAAACTGATGTCATTTACACCGATTTCAGTAAAGCATTTGACTCTGTCAACCACGAACTGCTGCTGTATAAGCTTGATTGTTAGGATTCCCTCCATCTTTTCTGGTTTGGACTTCCTCCTATTTAAATGGTCGGACTCAAAGAGTATTGCTTAGGTCAACTTCTTCGAAAACGGTACACGTCACTTCTGGGGTACCTCAGGGAAGTCATCTTGGACCATTACTCTTTACTCTTTTTATTAACAACCTGCCCTCTATTTTGTCACATTCTCGCATTCTTATGTACGCAGATGATGTGAAACTTATTTTGTCGTATACCGATCCCCTGTGTCATACTCATCTACAAGATGGTTTGAACGCTATGCAGCTTTGGTGATCGGCCAAACAACTGCATCTTAATTGTTCAAAATGTATGTTTATGACTTTCAGTCGTTCTAGATTGACAATATTTCATTGCAACGTATTTTTACAGTTAAAGATCCTGGAGTTATTTTTGACAAAAAGTTGAGCTTTAATCTCCATATTTCTTCCATCGTTAATGCAGCCAGAGGTGAACTGGGCTTCATTAAACGCTGGTCGAAAGAATTTAAAGATCCTTTCACCACCAAACTTCTCTACGTTTCCTTGGTCCGTCTTATCCTTGAATACTGCTCATGCATTTGGTGCCCCCAGTATCAAAACTCAAGATCGTATTGAGTCTGTTCAGAAGCAATTTCTTCTCTTCGCCTTACGTGGACTTAACTGGGACCCCAATCTCCGTTTGCCATCGTACTCCAGTCGCCTTTTACTCATTAATCTTTCGTCGCTAATTAACCGTAGAACAGCCCTAGGTGTTGTCTTCCTGCATAAGTTAATTAACGGCGATATTGACTCCTCTTCTCTTTTAGGTCGCCTTAACTTTTCTGTTCCTAGTCGACCAACTAGAAACTTTATCCCTTTCGTATTATCATCATGCACGACTGATTATGCTTTGCACAATCCAATTCGTGTCCTTTGCAAATCGTTAATTTATTATTCCACGTATTCTCGGCGGAACTCTCTCTCCCTGTAGTTAAATCATCTGTTCTCATCTATCTCCGCGGGATCTCTGCATAGATGAAAACTTATTTCCCCGCTAATAATACCTAACACTAACTAATTTTTGGTCTGATTGGGGTCCTTGCAATAAATGTTGGACCAATTTGCTTTTTAAACACCCCCAGATTTTATCTTTTTAATTTTCAATTTACTTTTAATTTTTATCATATAATTTTAAATTAAAATTTGTTTATATTAAATCATTAAATTTAAATATCATGTAATTTTAAATTTAAATTTTCTGTGTCTGACTGAATACGTGGCCCCCCGTAGTGGAGGGCCGTCAGGGTAAACCTACCCTAATCTAACCTATACATATATAATTTTTTATTATATATTATTTTATTTCACGTAATTTCACATAATTTTATTCACTGGAAAAAACTTTCGGCTGTTGACTGCGGCTGTCGGGAGCGAACCCGAGATATCCATCCCAACAAAATCTGAACAGCTAAGCTGTAACATAAGCCCGCAGAATAATTTGATTTAATTGACTCAAATGCCTATTCGTTCGTACTTTTTAAGATTGTACTTATTTTAGTGTTATATACTTAATTTTAAACTGTAAATAAATTAAAAAAATTAACACATATTAAAAAACTTTGGCCTTTACCGGGAGTTGAACCCGTGCAACTATTGTTTTCAAGGCGTGCCCTTTACCCACTGAGCTACGCAGCCTGTATAGCGAATCAGAACAAAGCAGCGCAGCAAATCGTACGGTACTTTCTCGATTTTCGCACTATCTGTCTCCTTCATTCGACAACAATTTCTGTCTATCTTTTTCGCGTGTTTCTTGACAAAGATTAAAGATCAAATTGACCAGTACAAATTCATTTGATATTTGATTTTTTCGGTGTATATCCTCAGTAGGGTGCGTTTGAGTAATTAATAAAATCAGCTTGAATGCATTTGAAATAAGAGCAAAATAAATTATACATCCCTTAAAATTATATCTGTTACTAAATATGGAAACAAACTGAGCACTCTCACATTCACACATAACTCCAACTACCATCGTTATAAAATTAGAAATGCACAAAAAAAAACCTAATTCAGCCCGTCCTGTGATAAGATCAAGTTTTAAATTTAGTATTTCCTAAAGCAAAAATCAAATGATTTAATAACACACTTCGCCTACAATAGGTCTCATGAATGGCCAGTAAAGTTTATAAAAACTTATTTTGGACAAACCAACCTAATTAATATAAATAAGATCTAAACTAAATCAATAACAAAACTGATGAAATCAACTTTTGTAGTCTTCCAGCATTTTTGAGTTTTTAATAATCATGCGTGTTTACGCTTTTGGTGTATAAATCAGAATGATTTTCTTTATTCAAATATGCTACTTTCTAGTTTATTATTCTAAATACATAAAGTGAGAGGGTTTTATGTATATGCACATAGAGTACTTATATGTACTCAGTATATCTGCGCATTTGTACGAGCGTGGGAATCTGCATGTCAGCAGTTCTTCGCTGCTCAAGTGGTTTCAAATGACCAGTTGAGGCTAGTGACCTACGCTAAAATATAAATATGCTCAGCGTCTCTATATGCGTTTCAGCTATGTATATTTACATTGTATTTATGTGTTTATATATTAAGCTGGTTTGAATGCATGTACATACTACACTTTGAGCAAAATGTACCAGACAAAATGCGACGAATCATTAATTTATATTTAACTTCCAATATTAACAAAATGCTAGTGGAATCCAACCATTATTCAAAAGAAACTGAAGTCACTTAATACCTAAAAGTCACGCTCATTTTTTTAAAAATTTCAAATAAAACACTACTGGAAGATATGTTATCTGAAGGCTGGTTCTTGGCAACTACCAAAAGCTAACTAGTGTGCCTCAAATCGCCTATAAACCTATAGAATATGGGCAAGACCTTATAAATACCAAAATTAAAACTAATGGAATCCGTATCCACCGCAGCAAACTAAAAGTCCATACTAAATGTGCCTCCATTCTACTTTTAAGTAAGTAGAATACAAGCAATAAGTTACAATAACGCACATTTGCTCGAATTATTAAATAAAACAAGAAAATCTATCCGCATTAGTTTTCGAAATAATACTATTAGTGTTTTTAAAAAAGAAAATACAAAAAATGGTCTCTGCTAAAAACTGAAACAATATTAAAATATGTAACTTTATCAATATACTTAGGTTGTATCTCAGCCATTAATATTAAAGTCAGATGCACAAGAGTCGCAGCGAATTAAGGTTAAAGCAATCTAAAATCGAATATAGACGAATCGAATCTAGACTCAAATCAGGTGAAAATAATCGCAGACTAGATTGTTACTTTACTCTGTATTAAATATTTGGAGAAAGGGTCGAAAGCCTAGTTGACGTATCAATCAGCAATCTGATAACGTTTTGTTGGGAAAATTATCCATCCATCCCTAAATAAGATCTGAAAAAATTTAAAACCTTTTTATGGTGGTGCATTGCGTTGTTGTACTGTTTGCATTTTGGTAAATGTTCTAAGTCATTTAAATATTTTAAACGTTCGCTGATCGAAGACCTTGTAAACGTTTTAAAGAGTGCTGCACGAAATCGATGTATGTACGAATGTTAAATTAATCTAAGGAGGTAAAATATTCTAGATGTCTAAAATCTAGGAGACATATATCTTTGTAAATATATTAATACACCTACATACATAGATTCTGTTAAAATATTTCATTAGCAAAAACCTCTTATCCCAAATCATAGGCTACCTGCCCTCCTTAGGCTAATAAAAGATCTCAATGGTAATTTGGTATACAAATTCAAAGTTTTATGATACATTGGGAATATCTATACAGCATATTTAATTATTGTGAATAAAAAATGTATACTGAATTAATCAGAAATTAGAATAATAAATGTATGAAAGTAAACCACATCACACAATAGAGATTAATCAAAATTAACCAGCAGAAATGTATTTCCACATAAAAGATGAATGCGAAATGTTATGAAGATATTTATTAAATAGAGTGCATAAGAGAAGAAATAAAAAAATAAATAACAAATACTTTATATGTGAAAGGGAATCGTGGAATATAAGAAAAAAACATGTTGGAGGTGAGATAGCTCTAGGTAGCCATCAGAACATCTTTAAGAAAAGCGATGAACAGAAGCGAGAGCAATGTAAATAGTCAACCTCAACTATCAAATTTGAAATAATAAAATAATAACAAGTAAGAGTGCTCTAGTGGAGAGTGCCCGACTAGGAGATACCCTGAACGCAGTACTTACATTCATAATTCTTTATCTGCATTCATACATAGAAACACACATATACAAACAGAAGCTGCTGGATGCGCGCGTCATGCAATTGCTTTGATTCTTCTTCTTCCTTTAGCCACAAACTATGTTACATTGAATCGTAAATAGCTTTTTTGTTTATTGTCCGATCGTAATGAAATTTGTAGGACATTAATGGCATATAAATGTGACACTATGTAAAATCCGAAGCTCACACCTCTAAAACTACGTATTTTTCGATTTCTAAGAGATCGGAGGAGGTATTCAAAAAGTGAAATGTATATTACCTCTGTATGCTATAGGAGAATATACGTATTAAATTTTGCCTCTTCCTCATATAACTTTGAAGCTATACCTTAAAAACACTGTTCTGGAATCTTAATTTAAAGATACATTTTTGAACGGGTTGAGATATTGAATGAGTTTGTATCGATCCGGCAGTACGATAACTCGTAAATTTTGCCCGAAAAACACTTGTCTGGAATCGAAATTTATCGATAACTTTTGAACGGGACGAGACATCGAAAAAAAATGATAAACTTGTATTGAGCCGGCACTACAAGAACTTATATTTTAAATATGAAGTTTCTAGCTTTTGTAGTCTCTGAGAAAACGCGTACATACAGACGGACGGTCAGACGGACAGACAGACGGACATGGCTAGATCGACTTGGCTATTGATACTGATCAAGAATATATATACTTTATGGGGTCGGATTTTTCCTTTTTCCCATTTTTAATGGGATCAGGGTATAAAAATCAATCCAATTAATCTTTAATTATGTTATGGATGAAAAATAGATGAATTCAAATTAGCTATACATTTTACACAAGCAAGAACCGCTATGTTCTGAAAGCCAAAATTAGTTGAGCTTGGTGACCGTGGTCCATCTGTCCAAATATAAATTTAATTTTTAATATAAATAACACTAGTGAGTTTAGTCGGACATATGTAATACCTGGAGCAAAAAAAGTTGTTCGGACGAGAACTTATCTTTCGCTCGATTAATTTAAGTCCGGTCCGGTCGACTCAGACATATGTATTATATAGAGCAAAAAACGTAAATACATAAAATTTCAGCAATGAAGCTTCAAGTCAGAGACCAGTTTGCATAGAAACAGATCGACACGACTATTGATCCTGAACCAAATTATGTATACTTTGAGGGGTCGGAGTTGCCGGCTTCGGGACGTAACAAACTTTATAATACAATTGTAATACCTATTAAGAAACGTTCATTTATAAAAACATTGTTATAAATATTTTGAGTAAATGGTATTGGCCTCTTATCAGAACACCTAAAAGCTGACTATAAAATATTTACCTTTTATTTAGCTGCATTGCAATGTAAGCTGCTAAAATAGCTCTGTTAAGTCATCGAGCTCGTTCCATACGAAAATGAAATTCGTACACTACAAAGATAGTAGGAAAAGCAACCTTAGAAATCAAAACCTAAACTCAGTTGTGATTCTTTCACACTTATGTACATAAAAAAGCCCTTGGTCTGTTCAGGTTATTTAAAATTATTTAATTTAATTGTGAAAAACCCAATACAGGGTCAAAAGCGCGCCTAAAACATGTAGCTTTGAGTCGCATATGGCTAGAAGTAAAAAAAAAATCAAAACACACACCTGGATATTACAAACCTTAGCTCTGCTCTGGTTATTTTCAATTATTTAATTTAATTGTGAATTACCAAATGCAGGGTCAAAAAAGGTTAGGTAGGGGGTGTGGATGTGGGTGTGTATAGAGCCAAAACTGGTTTTGTCTAGGGTCGAGGACGAGCGGACACCTGCAAGATGTATTTCATTGTGTGAAAGTCTCTAACAATGTGAGCCCAAAACCATAAAGGCAATAAATTAAGAAAGGACTCTTCCCCTCTCTTGTTTGTATTTGTTTGATCTTTACTTGTCAACAAGCAAGGTCACAAGTATGCACCTTCATTCATCCCCTTCTCTAGGGAATCGTACGTAGCAGGACACCTGTTTCCCACTTTCAGATCAATAAAATCATGACCCTTTTCCCCTTTCCCTACCTTTCTCTTTGAGATCACACGAGTGTCGACCTTTCTCGCACCCTAAAATCTTGACCCTTTTCCCTTCCCCTCGCTAGTTGGCCCCTTAACCCATAAAAAAGCGATAACAAATAATGGGTGACAGGTGAGCCCATTAAAAAAACCCATAAATTAAGTGTTGTAGAACCGGCAGTTCCCTACTACTAATGAATGTAAAGTAAAATAAATGTTTGGACAAAAAATATTGGACTTAATCGAAATAAACGAAAAGATATTGTTATTAATGGTGATAGTTCTTTGATAACATAAAATGTATTAAATCAACAAATAATAATTATGACTTAATGGATTTTTAAGGTTAATTGCAAGTAAGTGTTGCAAACATATTAATTTAGCCCTAATACCCACCAATTCGAAGAGAAGCACCGCAGGCTGAAATCGAAAAATCTAAATTTCGGCCACTGGCTGCCTCATAGAACAATTGCCGCCCCCGCCCCGTCTCTAACTACAAGCTCGAACGACTACAGAAAAAAGGCAACGCAGGAAATTCACAGCAATGGCTGCATGTCTTCTTGTGATTGAATATGTTTGCCGAATGTGTTGCTGCTAATTCGCATATATGCAAGCGTTTCAGAGCGCCGAAATAGATGTTGCGGCAGCGAAGCTTGAGCAAGCAATGAGTTCGGCGCTGTGTGCCGCTGATCGCAAGAAGAATATTCTCTGCCTGCCTGCTGCGCTTTGCCTTCGTGTCGCAGTCGCAGCACAAGAAGCTGCTTGGGATCGTCTAGTTCAAAAATTTTATGCAACCACTTTTTAGTCGAGCTTAGTGGTATAACCCAACAAATACAATTAAAACAGTCAAGCACGGCGGCGGTGGAATAATGGTATGGGGTTGTATGGCTGCAAGCGGCGTCAGCAGCTTACAAATAATTGAAGGAGTCATGGACCATCGTGTCTTTATTAATATTTAAAAAAAAAATTTGCGGCCTAGCGTGGATAAACTGGGCGTGTCAATCTCTTTCTATTTTCAACAAGACAATGACCCCAAGCACACGGCACACAATACAATGTTCCTCGCATATAATACGCCACACTTATTAAAGACACCGCCCCAGAGTCCTGATCTTAATCCCATTGAGCATTGCTTGCATATGTTGGAAAAAAAAATCAGGAATTATCACATAAGCTCAAAGCCACGACTTAAAGAGGCTTTGCAAGAAGAGTGGGTAAAAATGGATCCTTCTTACTCTGAAAAACTTGTCGCTTCGATGCCTAATCGCCTTAAAGCAAAAACATGATTTATTTTTGTTTTTTAGTTATAAAGTAAGTAAAAGCAAAAATATTGAAAAAAAGTTTGATGTAAATTAAATTTTGTCTGCTAACACGGTGCATGTTTCGTTTTATACCCTGATCCCAATAAAAATGGAAAAAAAGGGTATAATGGTTTTGTGCAAAATAAGTATATAATATATAACATATATTGAACATTGAATCGTAAACAACTTCTTTGTTTATTGTCCGATCGTAATGAAATTTATAGGACATAAAGGTGGCATAAAAATGTGAGACTATGTAAAGCCCCTTAAAATACGTATTTTTTTTAATTTCTAAAAGATCGGGTGAGGTATCCAAAAAGTGTAGTATTTTTAACCTCTGTATGCTAGAGGAGAATATATATACCAAATTCGGTGCATCTACCTCTTATAGCTTTTAAGCAATACTTGAAAAACACTGTTCTGGAATCTGAATTCATCGATAACTTTTGAACGGGTTGAGATATCGAAAAATTATGAGCTTGTATTAAGCCGGTAAAACGAAAACTTAAATTACAAATATGAACTCTCTAGCTCTTTTGGCTTTCAAGCTATGCCTAATAAACACTGGTCTGGAATCTAAATTTATCGATAACTTTCAAACGGGAGGAGATATCTAAAATAAAATGATAAAATTGTATTGTTCAAATTTAAAGTCTCTAGCTTTTGTAGTCTCTGAGAAACGCGCGTTCATTCTGACGGACGGACAGACAGACGGACACGGCTAGATCGACTCGGCTATTTATGATCAAGAATATATATACTTTATGGGGTCGGAGATGCTTCCTTATGCCTGTTACATACTTTTGCACAAAACCATTATTCCTTTTTACCCATTTTTAATGGGATCAGGGTATAAAAAGATTGACAAGGCTACCTTTAAAATGAATTTTCTTATTTAAATCAATACTTCAGACCGATTGTTTCTATGACAGCTATTAGACATAGTCGTCCTTTTTTGAGCAAATTCAACCAATCTTTATAAAATATAAGAATAATATAATATAATTTGCAATAACTTAGTTTGGTTAAGATAATTTCAGAGACAAAAAAGTTGTACATACAAGAAGTCAGTTTTCAACAGATTATTGCTAGGACAGCTTTTATATGTAGTGGTACGATTTTAGTGAAATTTTGTGATCATGTTTAAATAATGCTAACACTAAAATGTAGTAAGTTTAATGGAGTTATCTCAAAAAACAAACATTTTCGTCCGATTCCTGTGGCAGCTATATGCTTTAGTGATCCGATCCGGCTGGTTCCGACATATTATTTCTTATCTTATTATTATCTGCACCAAGTTTAATTAAGATAGCTTCAAAATTTAGAGACTTGTTTGCGTAGAAACAGACGGACAGACAGACGCTTTCGACGTTTCTGAGAAGAATACAATCAAGTGTTATGATTAGGTTTTGCTCAATTATGTTTCTTCAAGGGCAGGTATTTGTGATAAAATGTAATTGTTACTGAAATATTTTCACAGAATCTGTGTTGGTGTATTAATATAGATATATCTTCTAGGTTTTAGACATAAAGAATTGTTTACCTCCTTAGATTAATTATTTAATTATTTTGCTATCTATGGACGTTGATGTACTAACGAACAGTACATTCAAGTGGCCCAACGAAACCAAGCCAGGGCTTGTTAACGCGCGGACCCAGGCAACACGCAACCCACCTTCCGCCCAACCGACCAAGGGGCGTGCCGCATAACGTGCGGCTACGAAGATCGCGAAATAAGAATAGAACATACAATATAAATACAACAAATGAACATAGACTATTTATATGTTAGACAGATGTTGTAATAGTACAGTTCTGAGAGTAGGGACAGAAGTAGCATTACTTATTATCTGGTAAAGGTTATTATAACTAAAGCATAAGATCCGAAAAGGGTTATGATCTGCATAGTTAGTCTTACAGGCTTGCAGAGAAATCGGGAAAAGTTCCTAGTACTTCTGATCGGAACAGCAAAACTAATTTGGCTAATTAATTCGGATGAATCAATTTCACCGTTAATTCGTTTGTGTAAGAAGATTACACCAAGCATGGTTCTACGATCAGAAAGAGAGGGAAGATTTATTAGTAAAAGTCTACTACGGTAAGGAGGCAAGCGAGTATTAGGATTCCAGTGAAGACACCGGAGGGCAAAGAGTAGAAATTGTTTTTGCACAGATTCTTTTCTATCCTCATGAACCTTGTATTGTGGACAAGACCCATACTCAAGAATGGGGCGAACAAGTGAAGTATAAAGAGTCTTAGTAACGTAGGGATCGTCAAATTCTTTCGACCAACGCTTTATGAAACCCAAGACACCAAAGGCTCGATGAGCAGCGGAAGAAATATGCTTGTCAAACTTAAGCTTGGGATCCAAAAGGATACCCAAATCATTAACCGACTCAATTCGTTCAAGTGGTTTTCCATTAAGAACATAATTATTTAAAAAGGGCATTCGCCTATAAAGAAACATTACGTTGCATTTACCACAATTTAAATTTGATAAATTTACCTGACCAGGTTTAAAAGCTGTCTAGATCAGTTTGCAACCTTTTACCAGATAGAAAGTCAGTTGACGAAACACAAAGTTTAACATCATCGGCATACATCAGCACCAGAGAGTGTGTTATCACCAAAGTTAGGTCATAAATGAACAATGTAAATAGCAAGGGACCAAGGTGAATAACTTGTGGTACTCCGGACGTGACCTGAACAGACTTAGAGACAAGTCCTTTAAAAAAGACTTTTTGGGATCTTAAACTTAGATAATTGGAGATCCAAAGAATTCAGTTTTTTGGAAATCCCAGAAGATGAAGTTTATGAAGTAAAAGAGAATGATTAACTTGATACATATTTATTAACGTGTTCGTATAACTTAACATACTTTCACATTTTTAAAGTTAAACACAAAGGAGACAAACAAACAGACCCTCAGAACAAGTGGAGGGAAAAGGATTAAAATAAATTATTAGCCGTAGCTATGTTATGTAGTGTGAGGTAGCAAAACTACCACACAAATCAGTATGGTAAAATAGTTTTAGGGAATTGAAGTTAATATACCACGAAGAAATACCAATAAATACCACGAAGGGATTTATGAAAAGAAATACCAAAGAATACCATGAAGGTATAAAAATACTGCACGCAAAAAGGGACTAGAATTGGCCGAGAGACACGACCCTGTCTCGGCTGGGGGAAGAAGAAGAAGAGAGCTGGGAGTTGGAAAAACGCACGCGGAGAAAGAACAACGATCAACGACGGCGCGACGAAAAAAAAAACAACAAACAGGGAGACAACGTGGGACAACGTGGGACAGCAACGGTGGGACTCTGGACACAGCGAGGGAGCAGAGCACAAACGCGCACACGCCAGCAGCCGCAGAGCACACGCACACACATCTGTCGCCAGACGCACACACACACAGGCAACAGTGGTGCACACACGCGTACATACATCGGCCGCCAGACACACACACAGGCAGCAGTGGTGCACACACGCATACACACCTGCCGCCGGACACATACACAGGCAGCCGCAACATACATACAAACGCGCACACGCCAGCAGCCGCAGAGCACACGCACACACATCTGCCGCCAGACGCACACACACACAGGCAACAGTGGTACACACACGCGTACATACATCGGCCGCCAGACACACACACAGGCAGCAGTGGCACACACACGCATACACACCTGCCGCCGGACACATACACAGGCAGCCGCAACATACATACACACGCACACACGCCAGCGGCCGCAGAGCACACGCACACACATCTGCCGCCATACACACACACAGGCAGCAGTGGTACACACACGCGTACATACATCGGCCGCCAGACACACACACAGGCAGCAGTGGCACACACACGCATACACACCTGCCGCCGGACACATACACAGGCAGCCGCAACATACATACACACGCACACACGCCAGCGGCCGCAGAGCACACGCACACACATCTGCCGCCATACACACACACAGGCAGCAGTGGTGCACACACACACATACACAGGCAGCCGCAACATACATACACACGCACACACGCCAGCAGCCGCAGAGCACACGCACACACATCTGCCGCCATACACACACACAGGCAGCAGTGGTGCACACACACGCATACACACAGGCAGCCGCAGAGCACACACACGCACATTGGGACACACTCGATCGCAGGGGCACACACACATCCACACTGGCAGTCGCAACAAACACACACACACCCAGACCGCTGCACATAAGCTTCTGCACAGACGGCTGCAGTGCATACACACCTACATACATTCATACTCGGCCGCACACTCACCCCCAGCATACACACAGGAAGCCGCAGCACACATACGCACACACACACCAGCGGCCGCAGCACACATGCACACACGCCTAGGCAGCCGCAACACACACACACACCTACAGGCAGCCGCAGTAAACACACGCATCGACACGGGCAGCCGCAGTGCATACACACACACACACACACACTTATCCACACACACACACACACACACACACACACACACACACACACCCTCATCCACACTACATATATAGGGGTAAGTTGGCTGGTGGCCACCCACGAGGCACCGAATGGCTGCCCAGGCAGCAAACCTGCGACTGGGTGCGGTTTAGGGAAACACCCCCCCCCTTGTTGCTACGTCAGCGCTCCTCCCTTCCCCACATGTGGGATATAACCATTGAAAAAAATGAAATAAAGTAAATAACATGAATTATGAATAGGTGTATTTTTATTTATCTCCCTACCCTCTTCCCCGTTACAGCGAGTAGGCTATAGAATTAGCTGTTTTGTACCTCTCACCATACGGCCCACGTGGGGCAACCATGAGGGGTAGGTCAGCGAATCTTCCGAGTCTAACTCTGGATTCTGCGACGCCTGCCTCTTGGGTACGTCCCACGTGTAGCGACAAGTGGGTAATACCCAGGCGTTGCGGCTGTGAGAGAATCGGGTGGGGGGGATCAAGGCGTATTCCGAGTATTACTCTGTGCGTCACGAACCCTCTCACTCGGGTCTCTCACACGCGTTCGAGAGATCCCTCAAAGACGCGGCCGGTGAGGGCAACTGAGTGGGCGGGATCGGACAATTAGTGTGCAGGTTTTTTTCCGGGTCTTACCCTCGGCCTGACTAGCTGACTGTTCGGTTGCCCGCCCGTCACGTCCACAAAACCCCAATTCGACGCCCTAGTCGACGGCTGGGAGTCCTTCAGAGGAGTGGTTGATGAACCATCCGAGTGTTACTCTAGGCTCATTAACCTATTCCTGTGGACGGCTCCCAAGGTGTCGCCAGCGCGTAAATCCTACTCGCCCACACGTCTTCTACACCTGCGTCACCGTCCCGTTTCGTCACCGTTTCCCCTAGGTTGACCCGACCCCTAGGTACACTCCAGCACGGCTCCTCCAGTGTCCCAGTAATTTACAAATGTTCTGTAAATGACCCCGGACGCGACTGAGACGCCGACCTCGGCTATTGATTTACGTCCTTACAGATGGCGCCCGAGCAGGGACACTGGAGACATTTGTACGAGCCTTACACCTTTCGTGGCTTAAAACCCCACACGCATACCGTACCTAGGGAATCACGGGTCAGCACATACATATACAGTGTAGTTTTAAAACATTTGTGTCCTTATTTTCTGCCATTTTACGTCCCAACATTTAAGTCTCTTCGTCCCGCACGTCCCACTCAAGACCCCGCGTTCGGCCCTTAACGGTGCCCCTCCCTTGCCGCCGCCGTCCACGTTTTGTTGCCTTCGCAGTCGCAGTCGACGGCGAGGATGCGTCGACGCGTCGACGACGCCCGCACAGGAGCAGCGCTGCCGACGCCAACGTCCGCACATTAGCAGCGCTGCCGACGCTGACAGAGCGTGTCAATGAAGCTGGGCCGCGGGTATATAAGGCCGACCGCGAGCCCAGTAAAGTCAGTCAAGGCCCAGCCACCAAACAGAGCACATCGGGAGTTCGCACAGATCCTCAAAGGATAAATAACATCCTCCTCGAAGGATAATTTAAACCTCCAGATCCTCGAAGGATAACTTAAACCTCCAGATCCTCGAAGGATAACGCATTAAATAACATCCTCCTCGAAGGATAATTTAAACCTCCAGATCCTCGAAGGATAACTTAAACCTCCAGATCCTCGAAGGCTAACGCATTAAATAACATCCTCCTCGAAGGATAATTTAAACCTCCAGATCCTCGAAGGATAACTTAAACCTCCAGATCCTCGAAGGATAACGCATTAAATAACATCCTTCTCGAAGGATAATTTAAACCTCCAGATCCTCGAAGGATAACGCATTTAATAACATCCTCCTCGAAGGATAACTTAAACCTACTGATCCTCGAAGGATAACGCATTAAATAAAATTCCTCCTCGAAGGATTACTTAAACCTACAGGCCCTCTTTAAGGATATTTACCATCATGGTTAACGTAAGCTGGGTATACTATCGCCGAAAGGACGAACTAGTATCGATGGCAAGCGAGTTTGGACTCGACGCGGAGGGAACCGTGACAGAGCTACGCAGCCGGATAGCTAGCTTCATTTCTGGGAGTGATCATCGAGACACATTGCTCGCACGCTTCTCAGAGCTGGAGGCTAAGTACCGGGAGAGCTCGCCAGCCGACCAGGGTGACAGAGATAGGAAGCAGCGTTCCCGAAGCCCATCACCCTTGGATACGAGCTCAGTTTCCGCATCCCGACCCATTATCACAGTGACCAACACCGATGGAGCCGTACCCGGACCAGACCCAACTCGACTAGCAGGACGACCACCACCACGCCTAAGGCACAGCTCTCCGCAGGGCCCCACTGGGACAAGGAACGAGGTTCCATATGGGATGTTAGCGGAAAAGGTCCAACGCTGGGGTATCACGTTCGATGGGACCTCGGACCCGCTCAGCTTCATCGAACGCGTGGAAGAGAGAGCAGTCGTGCACCAAATCGAACTAAACCGACTGCCATTAGCCATTTCGGAGTTGCTGACTGGGGAAGCCGAGAGTTGGTTCAGGGTCAGCCGCATGCATGGCGAAACTTGGACCAGGTTCAAACGGGACTTTCTGGAATTTTACCTGCCGCCACGATACTTCGAGAGATTGGAGGATCAGATTCGCGCCCACATACAACGAGAGGGGGAACCCTTCAAGAAGTATATGGTCCAGTTGCGCTTGATGATGCAGCGGGCCGGCTACACTAGCGATAAAGAGCTGGACAGGTTGTACGAGAATTTACTACCGGAATACCAGCTCTACATTCGACGACACGAGGTCAGTTGCTTAAGTCAACTCACACAGCTGGCCACCCACTACGAGATGGTTCGCGAAAGAGAGGTACAACAAAAGTCCCTACGGAAAACGAACCCTACGCACCGACCTACCGTTACCAGTCCACAAGCGCCTACCCCAACGCCACGACACCACAACCCGTTTCGCGACAGTGCCTCACGGACCCACGGAGCCAGCAACGGAACTAGTCCAGATACCCCGATAGATGTCCAGAACGCCTGTCGACGCTGTGGACAAGCGGGACACCTCAACCGGGATTGCAGGAATCCCCAGGTAATCCACTGTTGGCAGTGTGGACGACGAGGAGTCAGGACAATAGAATGTTGCACACGCTCATCGGGAAACGAAATGCCTCCCTCCTCGAATCCGGACCAGGGGGGAGAGGCGATCAACCCGCTTCGGAAATAAATGGAGTAATCAGACTCGAGAACGCGCGGATAATAGCCAGAGTATGTATAGAAGGGAAACCTTTTCTGGCTACTATCGACACCGGAGCAACGCGGAGCTTCATTAGCGACGCGGTCGCCCAACAGCTGTCAGCCAAGGGACGACGAAACATCCAAGTGAGGGTAAGTCTGGCGGATGGATCGCGTACTACCGTTACCCAGGCATGCACCACGGCCATACAGCTCGGGGAGCAATACATCTGCTTGCCCCTACTGGTATTGCCAACAGTCATCGATGATCTCATCCTGGGGATAGATTTTCTTTGCGCGGTGAAAGCCACCCTGTCCTTTGGATCCTTGGAACTACAGCTGACGCCCGGAATGTTCCAAAGCGCATCTGGCCGACGATGGATAAAGACGATCAACCAAAACCGCGAGACACATTCACCGATCCCAGGAGTCACCCAACAAGAGGAAGATCTGAGCACTGGCGGGACGCCCGATGCCTACAGTCGTGAAGAGACCTCTAGGGTACCAACAAAGCAGCGAGAGGAAAACGAGAAGGTTCAGGGAGCAGCGAACATCTATAGTCACGAGGTTACGACCGGAACGACAGAACAACAAGAAGATGAAGATGCAGAAGGCGAAGAAGATCGACAGGAAGTCAGGCAGAAGGAAGGCGACAGTTCACGAGGGCCACTTGAGGGTGGCATGCCACCCCAGCGTCCTCGTTCCCCTCTAGGGAAACGAAGCGGTTATGTCGCAGTCGCCCAAACTATGCCAGGAACGGAACGAACTGAAGAAAATCGCGACGCGGAAACTGATCCTCGGGTACGAAACTTCCTGGAAAGGGAACTATCACTGTTTGATGAATTGAAGGGCGTATCCCACATTGCGGAACACGTCATCACTATGCGCGACGAAAGACCTATTAAACAGAGGTATTACCCGAAGAATCCAGCAATGCAGAAGGTGATCTACGACCAGGTAGACGAACTCCTGAGGAGCGACTGCATAGAACCTTCAAAGAGTCCCCATAGCGCACCGATAGTGTTGGTGGGAAAGAAGTCGGGAGACATCCGGATGTGTATCGACTACCGGCAGCTAAATGCACGTTCCGTTCCGGATGCGTACCCACTGCCGAGGATTCACCACATCTTGGAGAGATTGCGAAACGCAAAATACATCTCGACGTTGGACTTGAAAAGTGGATACTGGCAGATCCCCATGGCACACAATAGCCGCCAATACACGTTCACGGTGCCTGGACGAGGTCTGTTCCACTGGAAGGTCATGCCTTTCGGCTTACACTCTGCACCGGCGACCTTTCAAAGAGCACTGGACGGAGTTATAGGCCCCGACATGGAGCCACATGCCTTCGCTTACCTCGACGACATTATCGTCACCGGCCTGGACTTAGATGACCACCTGCGAAACCTGCAAGAAGTACTTCGCCGCCTGCGAGAGGCGAATCTTCGCCTGAACAAGGGAAAATGCAAATTTTTTCGTCGAAGCATAGCCTATCTAGGCCATGTCATCAGCGAACAAGGAATACACACAGACCCCGAGAAGATCGCCGCAGTCCGACAATTGACACCACCAACCAACGTTCGCGAACTCCGCCGCTGTCTGGGGATAGCATCGTGGTATCGGAGGTTCGTAGCAAACTTCGCGGAGATAGTACAGCCGATGTCTCTACTGCTCCGGAAAAGCAAACGGTGGGAGTGGGGAGAACCGCAGCAGGCCGCGTTCGAGGAGCTCAAGTTACGTCTCACTGAAGCTCCGGTCCTCGCTTGTCCAGACTTCTCGGCCACGTTCGTGCTGCAGACCGACGCCAGTGATTTCGGATTGGGCGCAGTACTGACGCAGGAGATAGACGGAGCAGAGCGGGTGATAGCCTATGTCAGCCGGAGGTTGTCGAAGCCAGAGGAGAACTATTCAGCAACGGAAAAGGAGTGTCTGGCCATAGTTTGGGCCATCCGAAAACTGAAATGCTTCCTGGAAGGGTATCGGTTCGACGTGGTAACGGACCATCTGGCTCTGAAGTGGCTTAACAGCATCGACAACCCGACGGGCCGGATTGCGAGGTGGGCCCTTGAATTACAGCAATACCAGTTCAACATCCACTATCGTCGAGGGAAGTTCAACGTCGTGGCCGATGCACTGTCAAGACAACCCCTTGAAGAAATGTTACAAACAGCACAGGTCGAAACCGTTACGTGCTCATGGCTTCACAAACTGGCTAAACGGATAAAGGATCATCCCGAGGAACACCCGGACTACATGCTGGAGAATGGCCAGGTGTACCGACACCTGGGCCACCGCCCCATGGAGGAGGACTACGTACCCTGGAAGCTTTGTGTAGCATCCGACCAGCGCTCCCGCGTCCTCAAGGAGTGTCATGACAGTCCCACAGCTGGCCACTTGGGGATACGGAAGACAACCAGTCGTGTCATGCAAAGGTACTACTGGCCCGGACTATTTCGAGACGTAACCCGATACGTTCGACGATGTACGAACTGCCAGAAATACAAGGTGAGCCAGTTGAAGCCCGCTGGAAAAATGCTGACTCGACAGGTGGCGGAGCCTTTCCGTACCATCTGCTCGGATTTTGTTGGCCCACTACCGAGATCAAAACACGGAAACACCATGCTCCTGGTGTTTTTCGACCATTTCTCCAAATGGGTGGAGCTGGTCCCACTACGTAAGGCCACGACCGCCCATTTGGAACGCGCCTTTAGAGAGAGGATCCTTTGTCGCTTCGGGATACCACGATGTTTTGTGTGCGATAACGGGACACAGTTTACCAGCAAATCGTTCAACCGATTCTGCGAAAAACTGGGGATGGAGCTACAGCATACCGCCCCCTACAGCCCGCAACAAAACCCAACGGAGAGAGCAAACCGGACTATCAAGACCATGCTGGCCCAGTACGTCGAGGGACACCAGAGCACGTGGGACGAGCTGCTGCCGGAAATAATGTTGGCGATCAACACTAGCGTATCTGACACGACGGGATTCAGCCCGGCTTACCTAGTGCAAGGACGTGAGCCCCGCCTGCCAAACGCACTGTACGACCAAGTCACTCCGGGGAGTGGACGAGTGGAGGCCAACCCCGAGACGCGCGCCGCAGAGCTTCAGAAGATCTTTGAAATCGTGAAACAAAACGTACAAAGGGCATCTCAGGACCAGGCCAAGCGATACAACCTTCGCCGCCGAGACTGGCGTCCCACCGTGGGCACACAGGTGCTAGTAAAACAACACGTCCTATCTAACGCAGCAGAAGGGTTTGCGGCAAAACTGGCACCAAAATTTGACGGACCCTACCAGCTGAAGAAATTCGTCTCGTCGAACGTGGTACGGCTGCAGCATGTGGAAACAAATCGACGTCGTGTTGCTAACCTCGCGGATCTAAAACCATTTCACACAGACCCCGACGAAGACACCCCGAATATAACACAGACCTAGGAGCCAAGGTCGCCCCGCTCCCCCCACCGTAGTGAACATCCCTGACCCCTGGCAGAACCGCACCATAAGTAGGGTAATACGAATATTTGTAACGATGTTGGTGTCTTACAGCAAACGATGTCAGAAGCGGAGGGACACATCCTGTTCGATCCAGCGGGACACTGCCTACGTTACGAAAACCCGGACGAATACCAGTCCGAGGACAGCCGGAACACAGATATTTACATCCCACCTAATGAAATCCCAGACTCCGCCCTAGGCGTACCCTTACCCCCACTGGATCCCAGACTGGATCTGAGTCTGGACTTCGGATGGCTCTCGGATGGCGCAATGGACGAAGCGCTACTGGACATCAGGGACGACGATTCCGGTTTGGATGACCTGTCGCTCTTCGCCATCGACTGGGTGATGGCCCCGGAGAGCTGGCGGGTCATTGGCACTGGAGGGATGCTCCCGCAAGACGTCCGAGAAAGCGTTGAGGAAGCCGTCCGACGAAACACCTATCGAGGGGTGAAATATCTGATAGAAGTGGAGGGCCAGGCCTTCCAGGTAAAAGTGTCCGGAACGGGAAAGGTCACCGTCCGCCATCGCACCCCGAAGTAAGAGGAGGATGTGAGGTAGCAAAAAACTACCACACAAATCAGTATGGTAAAATAGTTTTAGGGAATTGAAGTTAATATATCCACGAAGAAATTTATGAAAACACCAATAAATACCACGAAGGGATTTATGAAAAGAAATACCGCGAAAGAATAACCATGAAGGTATAAAAATACTGCACGCAAAAAGGGACTAGAATTGGCCGCGAGACACGACCCTGTCTCGGCTGGAGGGAAGAAGAAGAAGAGAGCTGGGAGTTGGAAAAACGCACGCGGAGAAAAAGATTGACGGCAACGAGCAGCGACGGCGCGACGCACAAAAAAAACAACAAACAGGGAGACAACGTGGGACAACGTGGGACAGCAACAGTGGGACTCTGGACACAGCGAGGGAGCAGAGCACAAACGCGCACACGCCAGCAGCCGCAGAGCACACGCACACACAATCTGTCGCCAGACGCACACACACACAGGCAACAGTGGTGCACACACGCCTACATACATCGGCCGCCAGACACACACACAGGCAGCAGTGGTGCACACACGCATACACACCTGCCGCCGGAGCACATACACAGGCAGCCGCAACATACATACAAACGCGCACACGCCAGCAGCCGCAGAGCACACGCACACACATCTGCCGCCAGACGCACACACACACAGGCAACAGTGGTACACACACGCGTACATACATCGGCCGCCAGACACACACACAGGGAGCAGTGGCACACATACGCATACACACCTGCCGCCGGACACATACACAGGCAGCCGCAACATACATACACACGCACACACGCCAGCAGCCGCAGAGCACACGCACACACATCTGCCGCCATACACACACACAGGCAGCAGTGGTGCACACACACACATACACCAGGCAGCCGCAACATACATACACACGCACACACGCCAGCAGCCGCAGAGCACACGCACACACATCTGCCGCCATACACACACACAGGCAGCAGTGGTGCACACACACGCATACACACAGGCAGCCGCAGAGCACACACACGCACATTGGGACACACTCGATCGCAGCGGCACACACACATCCACACTGGCAGTCGCAACAAACACACACACACCCAGACCGCTGCACATAAGCTTCTGCACAGACGGCTGCAGTGCATACACACCTACATACATTCATACTCGGCCGCACACTCACCCCCAGCATACACACAGGAAGCCGCAGCACACATACGCACACACACACCAGCGGCCGCAGCACACATGCACACACGCCTAGGCAGCCGCAACACACACACACACCTACAGGCAGCCGCAGTAAACACACGCATCGACATGGGCAGCCGCAGTGCATACACACACACACACACACACTTATCCACACACACACACACACACACACACACACACACACACACCCTCATCCACACTACATATATAGGGGTAAGTTGGCTGGTGGCCACCCACGAGGCACCGAATGGCTGCCCAGGCAGCAAACCTGCGACTGGGTGCGGTTTAGGGAAACACCCCCCCCCTTGTTGCTACGTCAGCGCTCCTCCCTTCCCCACATGTGGGATATAACCATTGAAAAAAATGAAATAAAGTAAATAACATGAATTATGAATAGGTGTATTTTTATTTATCTCCCTACCCTCTTCCCCGTTACAGCGAGTAGGCTATAGAATTAGCTGTTTTGTACCTCTCACCATACGGCCCACGTGGGGCAACCATGAGGGGTAGGTCAGCGAATCTTCCGAGTCTAACTCTGGATTCTGCGACGCCTGCCTCTTGGGTACGTCCCACGTGTAGCGACAAGTGGGTAATAAACAGGCGTTGCGGCTGTGAGAGAATCGGGTGGGGGGGATCAAGGCGTATTCCAAGTATTACTCTGTGCGTCACGAACCCTCTCACTCGGGTCTCTCACACGCGTTCGAGAGATCCCTCAAAGACGCGGCCGGTGAGGGCAACTGAGTGGGCGGGATCGGACAGTTAGTGTGCAGGTTTCCGGGTCTTACCCTCGGCCTGACTAGCTGACTGTTCGGTTGCCCGCCCGTCACGTCCACAAAACCCCAATTCGACGCCCTAGTCGACGGCTGGGAGTCCTTCAGAGGAGTGGTTGATGAACCATCCGAGTGTTACTCTAGGCTCATTAACCTATTCCTGTGGACGACTCCCAAGGTGTCGCCAGCGCGTAAATCCTACTCGCCCACACGTCTTCTACACCTGCGTCACCGTCCCGTTTCGTCACCGTTTCCCCTAGGTTGACCCGACCCCTAGGTACACTCCAGCACGGCTCCTCCAGTGTCCCAGTAATTTACAAATGTTCTGTAAATGACCCCGGACGCGACTGAGACGCCGACCTCGGCTATTGATTTACGTCCTTACAGTAGAAAGTACTTTGTGTAAAAGGCAACAAGGACGGAACTAAATATCCGGTAAGAGTCGGCCCACAGGTGAGCGCCCAATTATCCAATTATCCGCTGCATGAATTCTTTTCAGACGACGCCTCCTTAGCGGTCTAGCCAGACGAACTGCTAGTACATTTGAGTGGATAATTAGCCTGTCCCGGTAACGTGAAGCAAAGTTAGAAATGGCTAAACAGACTGGCTGTATTCGCAGATCTCTATAGATAGTGCTGTTACGAACAAACGGAGGGGCATCCGCTAAGCGCCTTACAATTTTGCTTTGACATGACTCAATAAGTTGAAGGGAGGAGGAGCATGCGGTACCCCAGCTGTTGATACCCCAAGTAAGAGTGGGGACCACGATAGCTTTGAATAGACGGACCTTAGCTGCAAGTGACAGCCCACTCTTTGGCCTAAGCAGCCAGAATGATTAACGGAATCAAAAGCCTTCATCTGTTTGCATTTTATTTTGAAACTCTTTCATAGCAAAAGAAGTGAATTCAAGTAAGTTAGTGGTAGTAGATCTATTTTTAACAAACCCGTGCTGCCAGGGTGAAATTAAAGATCTACAAAGATGTTGTAGTTGAGAAGTTATTTATTTCTCAAAAATCTTAGGAATAGCAGACAACTTAGAATTACATCTATAGTTCTGAACGTTAGACTTGTTTCCTTTTTTATGGAGAGAAATAATAAATGACAATATCCACATGACGGGAAAAGAGCACAGCTCCACGGACAGATTAAATAGCTTATATAATGGCTTCAAAAGACCTTAAGCACAGTACCTAAGCACGCAGCCTGGTACTCCATCAGGTCCCGATGAGAATACTGACTTAACGGCCTTAAGATCACTTAGTAGCGAGCTTTCCGTTATCAAAGGTCCAAATATGGAATTAGAGACATTTACACTATAAGGATATAGCGAAACCAACTGAACATTTGGTGAACTATAAGTTGTTTGAAAAAATTCAGCAAATAAATCGGCGCTGGCCTGATCTGAGTTAGCTGTCGCTTTTTCAAAAATACGGTTGGAGGAAGTATTGATAATTTACGCTTCGCATTAACGAATTTATAAAACGGTTTAGGATCCCGCTGAAACTGTAACCTGCAACTTTTAAGGTAACCCTGGTAGCATTGGGTCTTCAGGACAGAGAAATTGGATCGAGCAATTAAGTAGTTAGAAAAATCCAAGAAAGAGCCAGTTTCCTTGAACTTCTTGTACAATTTTGACTTTCTATTTTTCATGCTAGTTAATTCCCGTATAAACCAAATTGGTTTGTTAGAACTACGTGAATTACGAACCGGGACACATAAATCAAATAATGAATTTAAGGTTGAGTAAAAATTCGTGATTGCACTGTTCATGTCCCTACATTTGTAAAGCCGGGTCCAGTCAGTCTGGGATAAGAGCTGAGTAAGTTTAATAAAATCTGTGTTCCGAAATTGACGAACTCGCTCTGGAGGTAGAGTACGTGGGCTCATTCCCCGGATAGGTAAATCTATCAACACTTCCAAAGTTGGGTGATAATGATCTTCAGGTGGGGATAAAGGTTCAATACGGGAGGCAGATACGAGGGAGGAAAATAAGATCAAGCATCTTATTCTGAGAATTTGGGATAGCATTGATTTGACACAATGACTTCCCAAATAAATTATCAAGAAAATCATGTTGGGTCGTGGGAGTCAATACATTGGAGTCTACATTAGAAATCCAAACAGTCCCAGCAATATTGAAATCACCAAGAACAACAAGAAAATCACGATCAGAAAGCATAGATGATACAGAGTGTATTGCAGAAAAATGCGAAGAATATACAGAATTGTCTGCAGACGGGGGAATATAAGAACAAGTAATAAAAAAGCTAGCACCACGAAGGCTCAATTTGACAGCAAATTCAATATCTAAAGAACTATCTACTATTACTATTTCTGAAGATAAATCGGCATCAACAGCAATAAGTACACCCCCACCACGACGAGGAGTGCGATCTTTTCTATAAATGGAATATTTGTTAAAAAGAATTTCAGGATTTAGGATGTCGGGCCTTAACCATGTTTCAGAAAAGGCAACGACATCAAAAGTAAAGGACATGCTATTTATGGGGATATGAGTTGAATACATTTTACATTCGCACATACATCGATTTCGTGCTGCACTCTTTAGAACGTTTACAAGGTCTTTGATTAAATGACTTAGTTCATTTACCAAAGTTCAGTGCTTATCACAATTATAAGACACCGAAAAATGTTTCATTCCACTTATCACGAAATTGCGCCGATAAACTTCCTTGCCGGGTTCCGCCTTAAACTTCCTCTTTCGTATGTCACCCCGTTGATGACTTTGCTCATACGCGGAATGCAGACATCCCTGGACTCGTTGCCTGATGATCTGAATCTTATCCGCTGGATGCAGATGACAAATTTCATGATCATCCAGAGACCCTAATTTCCTAGTTTATAATTTGCCCTGTTGAAGTCCGAAAACAGCGAAGAACGGAGTTACCCCTGTCGCAGAGTGTACAGCGTTTCGGATGGCTACCTCGATCTCTGGCAAATACATATCCCATTCCCGGTGATCTTGCTCGAGGTACGCTCGGATCGCCGCCAACACGGCAAAAGCTTATGTCTCGAGCCCCAACAATATTCCCGGATCCAACCTCACCGCTTCTACGCTCCGTAACAACGTATCTCACTACCCTTGCGATGTTTAATATCGAAATCAAAGCCTTGTAGCTGTAACGACCACCTAGCTAACCTTCCACTCAGATCTTTCATCGACATCAGCGACTTAAGACTGGCGTGATCGGTCAGACACGTAAAGGGCATCCCTTCGATGTATGGCCTAAACTTGCGTTTCGGAAAGATTACCGCCAAACATTCTTTCTCCGTGACGGAATAGTTCCGCTGATGCTTATTTAACTTGTCCTAGAAAAAAGATAAAGGGTGCTCTCGATCTTCCAAATCCTTTTGGAATAGCACAGCCCCTACTCCAAACTGAGACGCATCATACTGCACAACAAAACGTCTTATGAAATCTGCGTGTACGAGCACTGAAGCAGTCAGCGCCGTCTTCAACTTCTCCACGGCCCTTACGCCTTCCTCTCCCAAAACAAACTTGCCACTGTCCTTTTTGAGTGCTTCAGTCAAAGGCACCGGCAACGTCGCGAAATCTTTAATGAATCTCCACCATCCTACCGTTCCTAGGAAGCCTGGACTTCTTTGCGTGAGCGAGGCTCCGGAATTCGTTCGATGGCTATCACCCGTTTCGGGTCCATGCGTAACCTGCCACCCCCTATCTTTGAATGGCTGCGAGCCCTCCACCAAGTCAATGGTGTGTTGCTCCTTATCTGTCTTCCCCAACCCAACCTGTTCAACCCTTTTACTACCTCTAGCTCCGCTCTCGCTTCATTGGACAACTTCCGAGAATCCAACTCCCACTCCGCCACGTCTTTTTCCTCCTCCCTATAGTGCTCCATCGACCCAGCCAATAGCTCTTCCACTTGGCTTTGGTCTGAGATGTGTTTCTCCGTTCCTAAAACCGATGGCTCTCCAGAAGTCCACCCCAAAATAAGCAGTCTGCTGTAATAATGGGCATATGAAGAAGGTAACCTTATTCTGCATGCCCTCATATGTGATCGGCAGATCCACCCGGCCTATAATAGACCGATCCTCTCCGCCGGCGGTTCGTACCATCGATACATAGGGTATCATATGTATCCCTAGCTCTTCTACTAATTCCCAATTGTGCTTCCCCAATAAAGTCACGCTCGTGCCCGTGTCCAGAAGCCCCCGAATAGTTCGTTTACCCACCCGGACTTCGGCAAATACGCGCGAGTCTGTTAGCTCGCCCCGGGTAACTGCCTCCAGAAATTGTCGTCTTACCGTGTGACGCCTGCAAAAGCGTTCGCGTGCTTGCTTTACTCGACGCGTCACCACTCGCATCCCCTTTAACTGCCTATTTGCAAAAATTCGATCCCTTACTTCTAAATACTTCCTGCACCTTTCTTCAATGGGTAAATGCCGAAGAGTATTCTTAACCTGACATGCACTCTTATCCCTACCAACTTTCTCCTCGTCTACATCTGGTCCTTTTCCTTTACCTGCTGCGCTCTCGAGTGTGAGTCGCCCATTGTACTCACGCTCAACCACCCGTTTCCCGAGCATTCCAGACACTTTGGAAAGATGACCCCGGAACAACCACATCGGTAGCAAAACAGCTTCCTTTCTATAGCTGAACAATCCCGTAAATCGTGCCCATGTTCCTCGCAGTTCCAACAACCGGGTCGGCCTTGACGCCTCGACTTAAACCGTACTTCCGCTACTACTTCTTCTGGCTCCACTTCCAACTCGTCGACCTTTTTTTTCGCTATTTCGCTCCATTAGCGTCTATATTGGTGTTGCAGAAACTCTATCTCTTCCACGAATGGTTTCCCCGATCATACGTGTTTTGGTACCTCTGCTCATAGTTCTCGGCCTCCAGGTGTATTTGCTCATCGCCAGCCCTTCGATCCGAACACAGATTACGCCAATCGCGAGCCTGTCGCTCGACCGGATCTGGGTTGATAACCGCGTCTTCCGTGTTTCGGCGCGAAAGCCTCGGGGAAGAAGATGGTAAGGACTGCCTATACGTCGCGTAGGCCTTACCTAAAGCCACATTCACGGCTAACTTATCGGCTGCCCCCAGCTCCAGTGGTGCCTTTGGTAAGCTAGCCCCTACCGATTTTGTTGGGGCGCTCATCAAACCCATAAAGTTACATTGCTGACCGCCAGACGCCATGAGACAAATTTTGTTTACCACTTAAAAAAAAACAACAAGAAAATTGGACTGCTTACAAGACAGCGTCTGAACCACTTGCATTATAACACCCTACATTATAACCAGACAACCAAAAACAAGTAAGAGTGCTCAAGTCGAGAGTGCCCGACTTGGAGATATCCTGAACCCAGTTTTTACATTCATAATTCTTTATCTGCATTCACGACTGCGCACGTCATGCAATTGCTTTGTTTCTTCTTCTTCCATTGGCCCCAAACTATGTTACATCGAATCTGAAATTAATTCTTTGTTTATTCCTATCGTAATGAAATTTGTACGACAAAAAGATGGCATGCAAATGTGAGACTATGTAAAGTCCTATGTATCATACCTCTAAAACTACGTATTTTTCGATTTCTGTGAGATCGGGGAGAGGTTTCCAAAAAGTGAAATGTATTTAACCTCTGTTTGTTATATGAGAACATAAATACCAAAATTGGTGCCTCTATCTCTTATAACTTTTAAGCTATACCTTAAAAACACTGTTCTGCAATCTTTATTTATCGATAACGTTGAAAAAGGATTGAGATATTGAAAAAAGTAATAAGTTGGTATTGAGCCGGCAAAACAATAACTTAAATTAATATATAAAGTCTCTAGCTTTTATGACGTTCAAGTTATGCCCGAAAAACACTCTTCTGGAATCGATAACTTTTGAACTAAAAGAGATATCGAAAAAAATGATAAACTTTTATTGACCCAGCACTACGAGAATTTATATAATATGAAATTTTTAGCTTTTGTTGTCTCTGAGAAACAGGCGTTCATACAGACGGACGGACAGACAGAAGGACATGGCAAGATCGACTCGGCTATTGATAGTGATCAAGAATATATATACTTTATGGGGTCCTTATGCCTGTTACACACTTTTGCACAAAAGCATTATACCCTTTTTTCCATTTTTAATGGGATCAGGGTATAAAACGAGAAATCGATCACGAGCCCATCTGTAACAAGAGTGGGCAGCCCATGGTGGAACTAAAATAAAGTGGCGGAGTCACGAAGCGTGCTCTCTATCTTGGTCGTTATTTTCAGCATACCTACACTTTTATATGCCATCCTACAAATTTCATTACGATCGGACAATAAACAAAGAAGTTATTTACGATTAAATGTAACATAGATTTGGGCAAATGAAAGAAGAAGAAGCAAAGCAATTGCACGACGTTCGCAGTAGAAGCCTGTGTTTGTATGTGTGTGTGTATGTGTTTAGATGTATGAATGCAGATTAAGAATTATGAATGTAAGAACTGGGCTCAGGGTATATCCTAGTCGGGCACTCTCGACTAGAGCACTCTTACTTGTTTCTTTTTGGACTTTATTTTTATAATTTATTATAGCATTTGAAAGAGTTTTCAGCATGCGTGTAAATAAATAGACAAAGGCCTCTCTTCGGGATATTCCCTTTTTTTTGGAACGGACTCACTCGGCACCCTATTTTTTATCGAAAATAAGCTGCGACCAAGTGGTTATCCGGGAAGTCACTGCGTCTTGGCGACCATCCCCCCTTTGAGCGTCTGGAAGTTGGTGCTTCTATTCCTCGGCTTTTGAATTGCTCGGCAGTGCCACGGACTGCTTGATCGGGCCTGGAATGTTTTTCAAACGCCACCTTTTTAGTATAATGGCGTCACAAAGCACCTCTACTGACACTTAACCGAACTACTAATTTCGCACGAGAGGCCTAAGGTTTAGGTTGCCTTGGCTACGCTATGCAAAAATAAATCCAAGATCTTTAACTGTAAAAATACGTTGCAATGAAATATTGTCAATCTAGAACGACTGAAAGTCATAAAAATACATTTTGAACAATTAAGATGCAGTTGGTTGGCCGAACACCAAAGCTGCATAGCGTTCAAATCATCTTGTAGATGAGTATGACACAGGGGATCGGTATACGACAAAATAAGTTTCACATCATCTGCGTACATAAGAATGCCAGAATGTGTCAAAATAGAGGGCAGGTCATTAATAAAAAGAGTAAAGAGTAATGGTCCAAGATGACTTCCCTGAGGTAGCCCAGAAGTGACGTGTACCGTTTTCGAAGAAGTTGACCTAAGCAATACTCGTTGAGTCCGACCATTTAAATTTAGGAGGAAGTCCAAACCAGAAAAGATGGAGGGAATCCTAACAATCAAGCTTATACAGCAGCAGTTCGTGGTTGACAGAGTCAAATGCTTTACTGAAATCGGTGTTAATGTTAATTTTCATAAAAAATGCATCATTTACAAGGGTTATGGGCCCAGACACAAATTCAAGAAATAAATAAATTAACGCTTGATCGATGAAATAAAAAAAAATTAAAGTGAAACAAAGATTCACATTTGTACATTCGTCACGATACATTTTTTACTGATAAAATACAAATTTAAAGATTTCGAAAATATATATATAAATATATACCGTGTGCTTAAGCAATTATAAAAAAAATTATATATAAAATTATTGCAATTTTACAAAAGTGACGCCACCAAAATTCGCCGAAAAGCATATACATACATATAAAGTTCGCCAAGCACTAATTCGCCGCAATTCATACTCAGATAGTTGTGTGTGTGTATGTGGTAGTGGTATACCAAGAAATAGAATGGAAAAAGGGAAGAGGAATATAAAGTCGTTTGACGGTGAAAAATACTCAATCTGGAAGTTTCGTGTGAGGATGATATTAGAAGAGAACGATTTACTAAAAGTCATTGACAAAGAGCAAAATGATATAACGGAAGAGCTTAACAAGGCGGATAGAGTAGCCAAAGGCATTATAATAGAATATCTAAGTTGATCTTTTTTAGTTTTTGTCAACAATGAGAATAGTGCTAAACAGATATTTGCAAATTTAGATGCCGTCTACGAGCGAAAGAGTCTAGCCTCTCAGTTTTCATTACGAAAGAAATTGTTAGCGTTTAAGTTACAAGGTGATACTTCGTTATTGATACATTTTAACTTCTTTGATGACCTCATAACTGAGCTCATCGCGTCAGGAGCTAAGTTAGATGAAATGGACAAAGTTTCCCATTTACTTTTGACTCTTCCGTCAAGTTATGATGGTGTTATAACAGCCATAGAGACCCTTTCAGAAGATAATTTTACCTTAGCGTATGTCAAAACACGTCTACTTGACTAGGAAATTAAAATCAAAGGTGTGAACATAGATACAAATGAGAAAGTGTTATAGGCTATAGGAAACTTTGAGTCTAGAAACGGGAAATTCAAAAATAAAGCAGTTCACAAACATGTTAAGAAACCTTTTAAAAATAAGTTTAAATCAAAACTAAAGTGTTGTCATTGTGAAAAACAGGGAAATTTGAAGAAAGATTGTTTTTTCTTTAAAAAGGCATGTGCGCAACCAAAATGTTGTCGCAGAAAATAATGGAAGAGAAAAACAGGCCCAAATAGCAACAACAACACAAGAGCGTGGGTTTGCTTTTATGATTAGGAATCAATATGAAAATGTGAATGCAAGTGAGGTAGAGTTTATTCTTGATTCAGGGGCATCAGACAACATCATAAAAGACACAACTTTGTTTTCTGAGTATGAAAATCTGCCAACACATGTGGCGATCGAAATTGCAAAGCGTGGAGAGTGTATAAGTTGACGAGTAACCCTCGCACATATAGCAATAAGTTATTAAGCATGCCTCGCATAGCGCTGACGCGTCAAATACCGAAGTTCAGCGTCCCAGCTGCAGTGGCCAGCGACGGTAACACGACACTCGCATGCGCCGCCACAGCAGTGCTGTAGCATATGCTGAGTCGGCTTGCCGACCACGACTTTGTATCTTACGCTTTGGCATAACACTAGCTGTGTCGCAAGAGCAGCGTTATCGCTTATGCTGAATCGGCTTGCCGGCTATGAGTTTGTAGCCTTAGCTTAAGCTTGTTTGTACTTTGAATTCAGTTCTATATCGTTCTCTAAAGAGAATAGAATAAACGTCATTGCTCCGGCCTTAGCCGTCAAACCATACTTGTCATTAATTGATGTATAACTGAGCCACAATGCCAGCGATTGGAAGCTTAATACTTCACACCCTACGAGCCACCGAGGGATCTGGAGGCTATTAACATAGCCATTGGATTACCTTCAACATTGAGGGATTCCCATTAGTATCACTACATCGGGGGATCGCAGATGACATAATTCCACTTGTACAACTACATCGTGGGATAGCATTTTCATAATTGGCGCCCAACTTTAATTGAACCACACACGAATAGGCTAACATAGTTAACGCCCAAATAAAGCATGTAAGTTCACCAAAGTGACTTCAAGTTAATCAAAATTTGTTTCGAATAAAAATATTGAATTGCAAAGTGATTATGAGCTCCTTTTACCTAAAGCTCTCTAAATGTTAAATAATAATAAATAACAAATACTTGAATTTTTTTTATAAATATTTGCTTTTTTGCCGACTGTGAATAATCGGCCGCATTGTAGTAAAATATTAAATGCGAGGAGCTAAATAGTTACTTATGGTCAAACGCGTATAGGGAAGTTAAGAGAGAGTACGATAGTGATGACAGCGTAGACTTATAGCCTAAAAGTAACAAAGTGCAAAGACAAACAAAACCAAACATGGACCCGAATCAAGTACAGGCATTAATTACAAACGCGGTCAGCCAAGCGCTGGCTTAGCAAGAAGCAAGATTCCAATCACAGCTAAATGAAGTGAGGCAACAGGTCAGTAGTTTACGGGTAGAAGCTCCGCAAGTTGAAACATTCCAGAGAATTTCCATAAACTTAGACATTAGGTGTGACATACCATTGGACATAATTAAATCAGTCCCAGAGTTCAACGGCAATTCAGACGAATATGTGGCATGGAGGCAGTCAGCCACTGACGCATACGAACTGTTCAAACCATTTAATGGCAGCAGCACGCATTATCAAGCCGTAACCATAATTCGAAATAAAATCAGAGGGGCAGCAAGAGCATTGCTGGTGTCACACAACACAGTACTTAACTTCGATGCCATCGTAGCTAGGTTGGACTGTACGTATGCGGACAAGACATCCCTACGGCTCCTACGACAGGGACTAGAGATGGTTAGGCAGGGCTTTTCGACCCTCATGCAGTATTACGATGAAGTCGAACGGAAGCTGACTCTCGTCACTAACAAAATCGTAATGTCCCATGAACCTGACCGAGCCACACTGCTCAACGAAGAAGTCAGATCTGACGCATTACATGCATTCATTTCAGGACTTAAAAAATCTCTGAAATCAATCGTGTTTCCGGCTCGGCCGAAAGACCTACCATCCGCCTTGGCTTTAGCCAGGGAAGCAGAGTCGAGTATGGAGCGAAGCATGTTTTCGGCTTCATACGCCAAAGCAGTCGAGCTCTAGCAAGAGAAAACAACAAGAATCGCTCGAACACCAGACAGGGTAATAATAATAAGGACGAACGAGGTCAACAAAGAAGCCCCCATTTTCATAAAATACCGCAAAATAACAACACCAGTCAAGAGGTACCACAAAGTAATAGGGAACATTCACGTCAGTCCCCAGAGCCCATGGAAATAGATTCTTCATCCAAATTTAGGCAGCGCACTAACTTCGGGAAGCCGCAAGGCAATGACATCCAGGCCCAAAAAAGGCAGAGCACGTCTAATCGGGTAACGGGCCCAAGGCGCCAGCGGGTTAACAATGTTGTTCAGAGTGACCCCGTTGACCAAGAGGAGAACTATGAAGACGAGGGACTAGCCGCGGCCGCCGAGTTAGATGAGGACAGTGATTCTGTATATGATATTGAATCGTTGAATTTTTTAGGGAGCGATCCCGGCTACCGTGCATCACACGACAGCTGGGTGGGAGAAGACTAAAAATTATGATAGACACCGTGGCGGCAAAGAATTATATAAAGCCCATAAAGGAGATAAAAAATGTTATTCCTGTCGACGAACCTTTTTCTGTGAACTCCATACATGGTTCCAGCAAAATCCAAAACAAATGTTTGATGAAAATTTTCAAACACATCGCACCATTCTTTCTATTAGACACACTCGGTTCATTTGACGCCATCATAGGCTTTGATTTAATAACGAAGGCAAACGTAAAACTAGATCCGGAAAATCGTACATTGAACTACAAAAAAATATCGGAACCATACCAATATCATGACTGTGCTAACGTTAATTTCACTAACGTGAATGATATTGTGGTACACGCGTCCGTTAAAAACGAGTTCAAAAGTATGATACTGAGAAGGATAAAGGCATTTTCGACCTCTAACGAGGCGCTACCCTTTAATACATCAGTTGTTGCCACAGTCCGCACGATAGACAATGAACCAATTTACTCCAAACTGTACCCGCCTCCCATTGGAGTTGCAGATTTCGTAAAAAGCGAAATTAAACACCTACTAAAAGAAGGCATTATTAGACCATCCAGATTCCCGTACAACAGCCCAACATGGGTTGTCGATAAAAAAGGGACAGACGCTAATGGTAACAAAAACAAGCGATTGGTAATCGACTTTACGAAGCAAAATGAGCGAACCCAATAGCCGATCGATACCCAATGTATTCCCTTAACTTTGGAAAACTTGGGAAAATCAAAATTTTTCACAACCCTAGATTTGAAGTCTGGTTATCACAAAATTTACCTAGCAGAACAAGATCGCGAGAAAACGTTTTCAGTACACGGAGGAAAAACGAATTCTGCCGCCTACCTTTTGGTCTGAAGAACGCGGAAAGCATCTTCCAAAGGGCCATTGACGACGTTCTAAGGGAACAGATAGGTAAAATATGTTACGTCTACGTGGACGACGTAATAATCTTCTCTGAAAATGAAGCTGATCATGTCCGGCATGTCGATACGGTACTAAAGTGCTTATCCGATGCCAATATGAGAGTATCACAAGAAAAAACGAAGTTCTTTCAAGAGAGCGTCGAATAGTTGGGCTTTATTGTAACTAGGGGAGGGGCTAAGACTGACCCCGAAAAAGTAAGGTCAATACAGGAATACGTCCAGCCAAAAAACTTATTCAGCCTCAGATCGTTTCTCGGCCTAGCCAGTTACTATAGATCGTTTGTCAAAGATTTTGCGTCAATAGCAAGAACATTAACAGACATACTCAAAGGCGAAAACGGCACGGTCAGCAAACACATATCCAGGAAGTTTGAAGTTGAGTTTAATGAAGCCCAACGCAATGCTTTTGAGCGTCTGCGAAACATTTTGGCATCAGAAGATCGCTTTTGACCTAACGACTGATGCCTCTGCCCTATCTCAGGGAAGCAGACCGATAACTATGATCCCCGGACGTTAAAACAAAGCGAATCACACTATGCCACGAATAAGAGAGAATTGTTGGCCATTGTATGGGCTCTCGGTAAGCTGAGAAATTACCTGTATGGTACAAAAGAAATTAATATTTTTACTGATCATCAACCTCTTGCCTTCGCAATCCCGTACAGAAACACAAACGCTAAAATTAAACGATGGAAGTCTTTTATTGACGAACATAACGCAAAAGTATTTTATAAACCGGGAAAAGAGAATTTTGTCGCAGATGCCCTTTCCAGGCAAAACATAAATACCTTACAAGACGACCTTCGGTCAGACGCTGCCACTGTCCACAGCGAAATCTCTCTTACCTACACGGTCAAGACGACTGACAAACCCTTAAACTGCTTCAGGAACCAAATAGTCCCAGAAGAAGCACGCTTCCCACTTAAACGACATATCATACTTTTCGGCAGCAAGACTCGCCACATGATTAACTTTACTGACAAGAGCACTCTTTTTGAAACGCTAAAACAACTTGTCATCGAAGATTCAGTAAACGCTATTCACTGTGATTTGCCAATACTGGCCAGTTTTCAACATGAACTAGTTTCGCAATTTCCTGCAACCAAATTTTGGCACTGCAAAACCTTTGTGTCAGATATTACGGACAAAAATGAACAAGTAGAAATAATCACTGCTGAACATAATCGCGCACACAGGGCCGCTCAGGAAAATATCAAACAAGTCCTTCGCGACTATTATTTTCCAAAAATGACTAAATTGGCTAATGAAGTTTTCATAAATTGCAGAATATGCACCCAGGTAAAATACGACAGGCACCCCAAAAATCAAGAACTTGGGACGACACCAATTTTATCGTATGTTGGCGAAATGCTGCACATCGACATTTTCTCAACGGACAACAAATTATTTCTAACTTGCATCGACAAGTTTTTGAAGTTTGCCGTCGTGCAGCCACTAGTATCACGCACGATAATAGATGTAAAAATGCCATTTATTCAGTTGATTAATTTATTCCCGAATACCAAGACAATGAGGCTTCTTTTTATTCTGAAACAATTACATCGCTACTCAAAAACACCTAAAGCATAGACATCGTAAACGCACCCCCTTTACACAGTAGCTCGAATGGACAAGTGGAAAGATTCCACAGTACCCTGACGGAAATCGCTAGGTGCATAAAACTTGACAAAAAAATCGACGACATTACTGAACTAATCATAAGGGCAGCAGTAGAATATAATAGGTCAATACACTCGGTTACAGACAGAAAACCGATTGAGGTAATGCATGCAGCGTCTGAAAAGGTCAGGCAGGTCGTTAAAGAGAAAATTACAAAAGCCCAAAAAGCTAATATGAATAGCGATAGTGAATGCTCGGATTACCGATAACTCGCACTCTAGCTACATACCCGTAATAGACAGAAATGTGTTAGTATGGGAGCAACGGAATTACATGAGACACTCGAGTAATTTGACGGACTTTACAAAGATCGCGGACGAGACGGAAAAATTGTCCGAGCTATTTCCTCAGTCGCATTTGCGAAAATTACTAGATGTGGATATAGATCATATTAGGAGTCTTTTGTCCGTAGTAAAAGTGCACCATAGAATGGCAAGAAGCTTAGACTTCTTGGGCACAGTTCTTAAAGTAGTAGCGGGCACTCCAGATGCTTCTGATTTTGAGAAAGTCCGAATGTCCGAATCACAACTCATTGAGTCAAACAATAGGCAAGTAACGATAAATTCAGAGACACAGAAGCAAATAAATCAGCTTACTGATACAGTAAACCAGATAGTCAGAGCCAAAAACAATGAACTAATTGACTCCCCGCATCTATATGAATCATTATTACCGCGAAATAGAATGATTATCATAGAGATTCAAAATTTGATGCTCACAATCACTCTTGCAAAGTCCAATATAATAAATCCAATTTTTTTCGATCATAATGATTTGAAGTCCATTTTGGCTGAACATCCCGCAGAGGTCCCCGTAGTTAGTTTGATGGCGGCAGCTAGTATTAAGGTCTTTCAGTCCGAAAATATCATACACATATTAATCGCATATCCCAGAATTAAGTCTATCTGCAAGAAGATTACCGTTTTCCCCGTATCACACCAACATACCACACTACAACTACAAGATGACACCGTGGCCGAATGCGACAGCGATGTTTTAGCAGTCACGGAGTGCGCGACAACCACCTACGCTGCAATATGCAAACTGGCAATCCATGACACCTGCGCACGAGCCCTACGCGCTGGAGGCACAGCCATATGTCACACTCAACCCAGCCATCTGAAACCCATCACTTATGTGGACGATGGCGTCATAATTATCAATGAGTGCTCAGCTAAAATCAGCACGGACGACGGCCCAGAGATATCAACAAATGGCACGCATCTCGTCACCTTCGAGCGCTCGGCTATCATCAATGGCACTAAGTACATGAATCAACGTAAAATCCTAATCAGAACGCCAGGCATAGCGGGATCAGCACTAATAAACATTATTAGCCATGATCCAGTATTGAGAATTCCGCTCCTCCATAGGATGAACAATCATAACCTGCAGATCATCCAGGAGTTCAAGGAAGAAGTGGCGTCGGCCGGATCACCAAAGGTTTGGTTCACAGCTGGAGTTGGAGTCAGCCTCATCTTCAGTGGTTCTATCCTCCTCTGCCAGATCCTGAGGAGAAGACGAGCTTCGAGGGAGGCTCAGAAAGTCATCGATAGTTACAGCATGACCGAGGACGGTCATAATTCTAAGGGGGAGTAGTTAACGAGTAACCCTCGTACATATATCAATAAGTTATCAAGCATGCCTCGCATAGCGCTGACGCGTCAAATACCGAAGTTCAGCGTCCCAGCTTCAGTGGCCAGCGACGGTAACATGACACTCGCATGCGCCGCCAGAGCAGTGCTGTAGCATATGCTGAGTCGGCTTGCCGACCACGACTTTGTATCTTACGCTTTGGCATAACACTAGCTGTGTCGCAAGAGCAGCGTTATCGCTTATGCTGAATCGGCTTGCCGGCTATGAGTTTGTAGCCTTAGCTTAAGCTTGTTTGTACTTTGAATTCAGTTCTATATCGTTCTCTAAAGAGAATAGAATAAACGTCATTGCTCCGGCCTTAGCCGTCAAACCATACTTGTCATTAATTGATGTATAACTGAGCCACAATGCCAGCGATTGGAAGCTTAATACTTCCCAAGGAGGACCAGCGAGTACGAGGTGATCACACCCTACGAGCCACCGAGGGATCTGGAGGCTATTAACATAGCCATTGGATTACCTTCAACATTGAGGGATTCCCATTAGTATCACTACATCGGGGGATCGCAGATGACATAATTCCACTTGTACAACTACATCGTGGGATGCTACAGCCAAAGGAGTAGTTAATCTCTGCAGCTCCGGAATGAATATTACACTGCTGTGCTTTACAGCACGGATGCTCCACACAATTTACTATCTGTAAAGAAAATGCAGGAAGCAGGCATGACAATTGAGTTCAACCCTGGTGGAATAAAAGTTACTAAGAATGGTAAACTGGTATTTGAAGGAAAATGTGAGTATAATGTACCAATCATAAAATTTAAATTAAATGGAAGAATATACACATCAAACAGTTCAAATAGTGCAATGTACCGCTTGTGGCATGAGAGTTTGGGCCATATAAGCATAGGTTAATTGTTAGAAATTAAACGTAATAGCTTGTTTGAAGATATTAACCTATTAAATCATGTTGAGCTCAACAATGAGTTATGTGAGGCTTGCATAAATGGCAAGCAATCTAGATTAAATTTTGAAAAATTAAAAATACAGAAAACACTCAAAGACACTGACACTGTGTTTGTAGTCCATTCCGATGTCTGTGGTCAAGTCACACTCTCGACAGTTGACAATAAAAATTATTATGTAGTCTTTATTGATCAGAACGCACATTACTGTGTGACATATTTAATAACATATAAGTCGGATGTATTTTTCGTCTTTAAAGATTTTGTTGCAAAAGCTGAGGCTCATTTTAACTTAAAAATGGTAAATCTATATATCGATAATGGTAGGGAATACCTTTCTAATGAAATATGTGATTTTTGTATCGAAAAAGGCATCACCTATCATTTAACGGTTCCACACACTCCACAATTAAATGCTGTTTCAGAATGGATGATTCGCACAATCACTGAGAAGGCTCGTTCAATGATTAATAGTGCTAAACTTGCTGTTTTAACAGCAACATATTTGATTAACAGATCTCCGAGTAAAGCCTTGCTAAAAATAAAGAAAACACCATATGTAATGTGGCATAATAAAAAACCTGTTTTAAAATATCTTAAGATATTTGGTTCTAGCGTATATGCACTTAATAAAGTTCAAAAACGGAAATTTGATGAAAAGTCAATAAAAACCATATTTGTCGGGTATGAGCCAAATGGCTATAAGTTATGAAAATTTATGACAGCTAGAGATGTTGTGGTGGATGAAGAAAACATGTTAAAGTCTAGGGGTGTACATGGAGAAGACTCTGTGGTTCAACTTGAAAGTGTTGATCCAAGTATTGATTCTGCTATTACAGAAGATGAAGAGTCGGGTTTTCCATTGGTGGAAAACAATAAATGTGAAAAAATTCCACAAATTTAGAGAATGCCGGTCCAGTCAAAGAAACTGGTGATAGTTTAGAAGATATTATAAATGAGACACCAATCAGACGCAGTGAAAGAATAAAAGGTAAACCAAAGTTATCATATCGATTTTTAGAAAGGTGTCTTATGAACACTCAAATGTGTTTAAATGATGTTCCAAATACAGTCGACGAAATTGAGTTTCGTGAAGACAAAGTTTCCTGGGAAAAAGCCAAACAAGATGAACTAAACTCTCATTTTCAAAACAATACTTGGTGCTTAGTGCAAAACCTAATAAAAAAAAATATAGTAGATTGCAAATGGGTGTTTAGTATAAAACAAGATGAGTTCGGTAACTTAATAAAATATAAAGCAAGACTTGTGGCACGGGATTTCACACAAGAATACTTAACTGATTATGACCAGACGTTTGCACCAGTTCGAGTTTCAGATTTCTTTTGGCTTTTTCAAATCAATTCAACCTCTTGGTCCATCATATGGAATTTGAAACCGCATTTTTGAATGGAACTCTCAAAGATGAACTTTACAAGATGATTCCAAAGGGCTTGATCCATGAAGATGGTGTAAAAGTGTGTAATCGTAACAAAGCTATTTATGGCCTTAAGCAAGCTGCAAGATGCTGGTTTGAATTGTTTGAAAATGTGATCGTTGTATTTATATTTTAAACAAAGAAATATAGCTAAAAACATATATGTATTATTATATGTGGATGATGTAGTCACAAGGAAATCTTATACAATGACTAGTTTTAAATCATATCGAAACAACAAATTTCAAATGACTGATTTACTCGAAATTCGATATTTTATTGGTATAAAAATTAACAGAAAAGATGGTCAGTTATGTCTTAGTTAATCAGCCTACATTAAAAATGTTTGAAGGAAGTTTAATATGGAAGATTGTAATCCTGTTAGTACACCTCTCCCAAGTAAACTAAACTATGAGGCTTTGCAATCTGAAGAATCATATGATGCACCATGTAGAAACTTGATTGGTTGTTTAATGTACATCATGTTATGTATACGGCCAGATCTAAGTACATCAATAAGTATATTAAGCCGATATACAAATAACAACAATAATAGTTCCTTATTGTTGTTATTTGTATATCGGCTATGTCTTAAACGGGTTCTAAGGTATCTAAGAGGTGCGGTTGATTTGAATTTGACATTCAAAACAAACAGTAATTTTAATAGTATCCTTATGGGATATGTTGATTCTGATTGAGCTGGTAATGAGACAGACAGGTGGAGTACTACAGGATACCTTTTTAAATTATTTAAACTGCTTAATTTCATGGAGTACTAAGAAACAAAAATCCGTTGCTGCTTCATCTACTGAAGCAAATACATGGCACTATTTGAAGGTGTAAGAGAAGCATTATGGCTCAAGTCGCAAATAAATGAAATTAAGCTAGAGTTCAGTAGTCCTGTGGATATTTATGAAGACAACCAAGGTTGCATTAGTATTGCCAATAATCCGACTAGCCACAAGAGGACAAAGCACATAGACATTAAGAATCATTTTACTCGTGAGAAAATTGAAAAGAAATTTATTTTTGTCAAGTATATTCCCACAGATTTTCAATTGGCGGATATGTTAACAAAACCGATACCACCAGCAAGATTCATCACCTTTAGGAACCAGCTGGAACTTACGGAGTAAATGAATGCTGCAATTATAAGCATTATTATTTATTTTTGATAACATCAAGCAACTGAAAATTTTTGAAATATATTTATAGTTTAAAAACTAAAATTGATAAAAAACAAATCACATTATATAATATATTTTAATATTTAATCCTTATCAAAATAAGTAACTGAAATGAAATTAATTCTCTTTGTTTATTGAATTGAATTGAACTGAATGTATATTTTAATTATACCCTGATCCCATTAAAAATAGGAAAAAGGGGTATAATGGTTTTGTGCAAAAGTATGTAACAGGCATAAGGAAGCAACTCCGACCCCATAAAGTATATATATTCTTGATCAGTATCAATAGCCGAGTCGATATGGCCATGTCCGTCTGTCTGTCCGTCCGTCTGTATGAACGCCTGTTTCTCAGAGACTACAAAAGCTAGAGACTTCATATTTGAAATATAAGTTCTCGTAGTGCCGGGTCAATACAAGTTTATCATTTTTTTTCGATATCTCATCCCGTTCAAAAGTTATCGATAAATATCAATTTCAGACAAGTGTTTTTCGGGCATTACTTGAAAGTCATAAAAGCTAGAAACTTTATATTCAGGTTTAAGTTACTGTACTGCCGGCTCTAAACAAACTCATCATTTTTTTTTCCAATGTCTCAATCCTTTCAAAAGTTATCGATAAATTAAGTTTCCAAAACAGTGTTTTTAAGGTATAGCTTAAAAGTTATAAGACGTAGAGTCACTAAATTTGGTTCATATACTCTCCAATAGCATACAGAGGTTAAATGCATTTTACTTTTTGGATACCCTTCCCCGATCTCCTAGAAATCGAAAAATACGTATTTTAAGAGGTATGACCTTCGGATTTTACATAGCCTCACATTTATATGCCATCTTTGTGTCCAACAAATTTCATTACGATCGGACAATAAACAAAGAAGGTATTAACGATTCAATGTAACATAGTTTAGGGCCAAAGGAAGAAGAAGAAGCAAAGCAAATGTATGACGTGCGTAGCCAGCAGCTTTTGTTTGTATATGTGTGTGTGTTTCTATGTATGAATGCAGATAAATAACTTCGATGAACGTAAGACCTTGGATCAGGGTATATCCTAGTCGGGCACTCTCGACTAGAGCACTCTTACTTGTTTTTAATTGATCTAGTTGGGTTTTGCTGGGTTTCCCCAATGCAGCAAATGCTGGGTCAAATTGTTATCCCCAAAAATTAAAGAAAACATAAAAAAAAAAAATTTTATATATGAAATCAAAATGAAGAAACAATAAATGATACGTACAAACTTGTCAGTTGGAAATCAATGTAACTTTTGAGGTGGCGTCTTGAAAAATATTAACGATTCAATGTAACATAGTTTGGGGCCAAAGGAAGAAGAAGAAGCAAAGCAAATGTATGACGCGCGTAGCCAGCAGCTTTTGTTTGTATATGTGTGTGTGTTTCTATGTATGAATGCAGATAAATAGCTTCAATGAATGTAAGACCTTGGATCAGGGTATATCCTAGTCGGGCACTCTCGACGAGAGCACTCTTACTTGTTGGGTTTTGTGTTTGTGCATATACACATGGTACACCACTGAGTTCAGTTGCGATCTAACAGCGAGTGCGTACGGTTGAAAAAAACAAAGAAACACAAGCGTCTAATTATTTATTTTATCTCGGATTGTACATACAAATATGTATGATAAATGGTTAATATTTCCATAGTATAATTAAAAAGAAATAATGTTTGTTAATAAGAAAATAGTAAATAGTTAATTAAATGAGTCAACGAAAAGAGAAAATTAAAACGAGAGAGAAAGGCTTCCTTCGGCGGTCCAAAGGTAGTACCCTTGCAATTGCTTAATATAATGAGACACTATTGCTTATTCAACAAGTAAGAGTGCTCTAGTCGAGAATGCCCGACAAGGAGATACCCTGAACCCAGCTCTTACATTCATAATTCTTTATCTGCATTCATACATTGAAACACACACACACACACACACACATACATAAACAAGCTGCTGGCTGTGCGCGTCATGCAATTGCTTTGTTTCTTCTTCTTCCATTGGCCCCAAACAATATTACATTGAATCGTACAACTTTTTGGATTATTGTCCGATTTTTTCGATTTCTGGCAGATAGGAGGAGGTATCCAAAAAGTGAAATATGAAATTTACGCAAAATAGGACTGTGAGCCTTTCTGTAGACAATTTTCCACCATGACATTTCTTCGATTTAAGTGCTAAAGTTTTGTTCGGCAAAGCTCGGAAGAAGATGCCTGTCTCATCAGCATTATATATTTCTTGCGGCCTATAACCAATCAATATTGATGAAAGCTTTTCTAAAAACTGCTGAACATCTAATGGGTCTACAGCAGCAGCTTCTCCGGATACACATCGATAAGCTATATTGTGTCTATTGCGCCACCTTTGCAGCCAACCGTTAGGTGCTGCAAAATCAATGATTCCGAGCTTCAGGGAGATTTCTTTCGCCTTGTCTTGAATAATTGGTCCAGATATTGGAATGTTTTGACTTCTTGCTTGACAAAACCAGTAAAAGCAGATGGAATCAATTTTTTTTCCTTCCGTATTTATGAAACTTCTCTTCTTATTCATGTTTTCCCCAGACATCCAACTCAACCTTATACTCTCTTTGTCACGAACATAAGCGAAGCCTGTGTTTTTCCATCTACCTTTTAGCTAACGCACGCACTGTTGAATTATCTTTATCATACGCGTTTACAATCTCCATTTTTTCGTTCAAACTAAGTGTTTTTCTCGCTTTCATTCTAATGTTCTAAAGAATTAATCGTGCCAAAATAAAACAAGTAAGAGTGCTCTAGTCGAGAGTGCCCGACTAGGAGATACCATGAACCCAGTTTTTACATTCATAATTCTTATCTGCATTCTTACATTGAAACACCCACACACACACACACATATAAACACAAGCTGCTGGCTGCGCGCGTCATTCAATTACTTTGCTTCTTCTTCTTCCATTGGCCCAACACTATGTTACATTGAATCGTAAATAGCTTTTTTATACCCTGATCCCATTAAAAATGGGAAAAAGGGGTATAATGGTTTTGTGCAAAAGTATGTAACAGGCATAAGGAAGCATCTCCGACCCCATAAAGTATATATATTCTTGATCAGTATCAATAGCCGAGTCGATATAGCCATGTCCGTCTGTATGAACGCCTGTTTCTCAGAGACTACAAAAGCTAGAGACTTCATATTTAAAATATAAGTTCTCGTAGTGCCGGGTCAATACAAGTTTATCATTTTTCGATATCTCATCCCGTTCAAAAGTTATCGATAAATATCGATTTCAGACAAGTGTTTTTCGGGCATTACTTGAAAGTCATAAAAGCTAGAAACTTTTTACTCAGCTTTAAGTTACTGTACTGCCGGCTCTAAACAAACTCATCATTTTTTTTTAATATCTCAATCCTTTCAAAAGTTATCGATAAATTAAGTTTCCAAAACAGTGTTTTTAAGGTATAGCTTAAAAGTTATAAGACGTAGAGTCACCAAATTTAGTACATAAACTCTCCAATAGCATACATAGGTTAAACCCTTCCCCGATCTCCTAGAAATCGAAAAATACGTATTTTAAGAGGTATGACCTTCGGATTTTACATAGTCTCACATTTATATGCCATCTTTGTGTCCTACAAATTTCATTACGATCGGACAATAAACAAAGAAGTTATTAACGATTCAATGTAACATAGCTTGGTGCCAAAGGAAGAAGAAGCAAAGCAATTGATGACGCGCGTAGCAAGCAGCTTGTGTTTGTATATGTGTGTGTGTGTTTCTATGTATGAATGCAGATAAATAACTTCAATGAATGTAAGACCTTGGATCAGGGTATATCCTAGTCGGGCACTCTCGACTAGAGCACTCTAACTTGTTGTTTATTGGCCGATCGTTATGAAATTATGAAACATAAAGGTGGCATATAAATGTGAGACTATGTAAAATCCGAAGGTCATACCTCTAAAACTACGTATTTTCTGGGATTCGGGAGATCGGGGGGTAGTATCCAAAAAGTGAAATGTATGTAACCTCTGTATATATGCTATAGGAGAATATACATACCAAATTTGGTGCCTCTACCTCTTATAACTTCTTAGCTATACCTTAAAACACTGTTCTGGAATCTTTATTTATCGATAATTTTTGAAAAGGTTGAAATATCGGAAAAAAAATTATAAACTTGTATTGACCCGGCACTACGAGAACTTATATTTCAAATATGAAATTTCTAGCTTTTGTAGTCTCTGGGAAACAGGCGTTCATACAGACGGACGGACAGACGGATAGGGCTAAATCGACTCGGCTATTAATAGTGATCAAGAATAGATATACTTTATGGGGTCGGAGATGCTTCCTTATGCCTGTAACATACTTTTGCCCAAAAGCATTATACCCTTTTTTTCCATTTTTAATGGGATCAGGGTATAAAAAAGGCAAGTAGGCAAAATGAATAACGACCGCCAAATTATGGCATAAAATGTACCGTACAACTAGAGATCAGAGAGTGCTTTGAGAATACAACGTAGGTGGTATGAACGAAAAAAAACGATCACGAGCCCATCTGTAACAAGAGTGGGCAGCCCATGGCTGAACTAAAATAAGGTGGCGGAATTATAATTCCACCATGGGCGGATTCACGAAGCGTGCTCTCTTTCTAGGTTTTTATTTTCAGTCTCGCGCTGAACGTCGCTGAAGACGGTCGGTATTATCCGCCACCTTATAATAATTCCACAATGCGGCAGCCAAATGACGTTTGCATATAAAGAACACAAAAACACAGCTACGCAAAATTCTTGTCTTTGGTTTGCTCGTCGACGAGGCACAAGCCGACATGCAGATGCCTATTTTAAAAAATAACGGAAATTCAGCGGTCATTTCGTACATCGGCGTCCGGCCAAGAGAGGTATTTTTTAACAATTCATAAAAATATACTGTGCGTCCGGTTAAAAGGGGGTCCGTCCAAGAGAGGTAAAATTGTTCCGAAAAATTGTCAAAAATTATGGTCGAGCAGAAAATGTCCGCCTAAGAGAGGTGTCCGCCTATTAGAGGTGTCCGCTAAGAGAGTTTTCATTGTACCCAAAAAATACTGTTCTTAGTCTTAATTTATCGATAACTTTTGAACGGGTCAAGATATCGCAAAATGATGAGTTTGTATTGAGCCGGCAGTACGAAAACTTGTATTCAAATGAAAAGTCTCTAGCTTTTATGACTTTCAAGTTATGCCCGACAAACACTGGGCTGGAATCGAAATTTATCGGTAACTTTTAAACGGGATGAGATATCGAAAAAAAATGATAAACTTGTATTGTCCCGCCACTACGAGAACTAATATTTCAAATATGAAGTCTCTATTAGTCTCTGAGAAACGCGCGTTCATACAGACGGACATGGCTATATCGGCTCGGCTATTGATAGTGATCAAGAATATATATACTTTATGGGGTCGGAGATGCTTAAATTATACCTGTTACATACTTTTACACAAAACCATTATACCCTTTTTCCCCATTTTTAATGAGCTGCTGTTTATCAAATGCTGTTGAAAATTTAGAAAAGTACTTCAAAATATACAAAAGAAAACCGGAAGCCTTTTTTGTGGCTGTGATCTTTAATTTTAACGAAACTCGAAAAAGGGCACAAAATTGTGTGTTCGAATTCTGTTAAATGACGATAATATATATTCAACTTTACTACGATGGCAAAGTGGCGAAAAATCGCTAAGAGCGAGAGAAATATTTTTATTGCTCTCCCGCTTCGCCCTAGACACCTAAACGCCCCACACTAGCTTCTACAGCTGTGTTTTCACGAATTCATAGTCAAGTTTCGTATATGAGAGTGGGTAGCCATACAATCAAGTAGGCTTTACATTTTTAGTCGACAGAGTTCGTCGTCAAATACAACAATCGAAATTTAACACGTTGTTAAGCAACACATGAATGGTCAGTAAAATTTATAAAAACTTATTTTGGACAAACCAACCTAATTTATATTAATAAGATCTAAAATATATAAATAACAAAACTGATGAAATCAATTTTAACAAAATGTATAAGACAAAATGCGACGAATCGATCCATATTTAACTTCCAATAACAACAAAATGCTTGTGGAATCCAACTCTAATTCAAAAGAAACTGAAATCACTAAATACCTAAAAGTTCCACTCACTTTTCATACAAATTTTCAATAAAACACTTTTGGAAGATATTGTAATGAACCTTTTGGCTTATGCCGAACTAGGTGTCAGCCGGTCTGGGTTCGTGCAACAAATTTGTAAAGTGTAGCACTTGCGATAAAATAAAAACCTTAGTTTTGATTCGGATTTGGATTGATTTATTTAGACTATTGGTATTTCGGCACAATTGCCGTGTTGTGCAGGTTTCTTGTGTAACTGAGCTGGGGACTCGTGTCTGTCGTTAGAACGCTGCGCAACATTCCTATTGTCGCACGAATTCGTTGTGGCACGCCTGTGCTTCGCGAGGATACGTCAGGCTCTCCTTCAAATCGCAAGGAACACACTTTGACTCTCCTGCACGCAATGGCTCACACAAAAGCTCTCCGACCTTAAGGATTCGTTGCACTTCGGACGATGACACAGCTACCTGACGCGGCAAGGATTCGCCGTTTAAGACTTCGCGCTTAACTTACCGTCCTTTTCTCGCTTCTCGAGGAACTCGTTGTGTCCTCGTGTTGACTGTTCTCCGTTGCAGAATGTCCTCGTCCTGGGGGTTTCGTGTCCTTGCTATGTTCTATGTCTGCTGACGTTCCCTCGCTGAACTCGGTTCTTCGTCTCCCCTCGACTAGTGCGGCTGTTGCCTTTTTATAGCGCCAGCTCGCCAACAGAACGGCATTAAGTACCGTAATAACGGCACTTGCCGCTAAACGGTACTCGCGTACGGCTCCGCAATAACGGTTCTTCCGTTCAGTACATCTATAACGGTATTTGCGCTCACAGCTGGCAGCTGCGACTGTGCTACCGTTAGTGCAAATTAGCCGATGCAGTGGCTTAGATAAAAGGGATCAGTGCGGCTTTGTGAGATTTATTTCAACTCCTCACAATATGTTATCTAAAGGCCGGTCCTTAGAAACTGCCAAAAGCTTACTTGTGTGTGCAAGACCTTCTTAATATCAAAATTAAAGCTAATGAAATCCGTGCCCAGCGCAGCAAAACTAAAAGTCCATACAAAATGAGACTCAATTCTACTTTCAATTAAGTAGAACACAAACAATAAATCACAATAGCTCACATTCGCTGAAATTATCAAATAAAACAAGAAAATCTAATGCGGATCCCTATTTTCGAAATAATACTGTAAGTGTCATTAAATAAACAAAATAAAAACAAGTAAGAGTGCTCTAGTCGAGAGTGCCCGACTAGGATATACCCTGATCCAAGGTCGTACATTCATTGAAGTTATTTATCTGCATTCATACATAGAAACACACACAAACATATACAAACACAAGCTGTTGGCTACGCACGTCATGCAATTGCTTTGTTTCTTCTTCTTCCTTTGGCACCAAACTATGTTACATTGAATCGTTAATAACTTCTTATTGTCTGATCGTAATGAAATTTGTAGGACACAAAGATGGCATATAAATGTGCAACTATGTAGGGTGCGAAGGTCATACCTCTAAAATTACGTATTGGATTTCTGTGAGATCGGGGGGACGTATCCCAAAAGTGAAATGTATTTAACCTCTGTGTGATATAGGAGAATTAATGTACCAAATTTGGAGACTCTACGTTTTATAACTTTTAAGCTATACCTTAAAAACACTGTTCTGGAATCTGGACGAGATATTGAAAAAATTATAACGAGAACTTATATTTTAAATATGAAGTTTTTAGCTTTTGTTGTCTCTGAGAAACGCGCGTTCATACCGACGGTCAGACGGACATGGCTAAATCGACTCGGCTATTCATAGTGATTAAGAATATATATACTTTAGTGGGTCGGAGATGCTTCCTTATGCCTGTTACATACTTTTTCACAAAACCATCATACTCTTTTTTCCCATTTTTAATGGGATCAGGGTATAAAATGGTATACAGTTCCTAATGAATTTTTATAATGTTCTTTGAAAAAAGTTTCATACATCGGTTTTTTCTCATTGCCGAGCTTCGGAATAGAATTTTCCAAAATCCGAGGCCCCACTGTGCTCCGCCTTCTGTTTAGATAGATTCACTAGGTTTTGATTATGAATTGCCTATACTGAATTGTGTCATTCAGATATACAATGAGAAGGCGCTAATCACTACCAATCAGCATTTCGTTGCTTTCCATGATGTTTAGATGCCTTTTACCGAAGTGTAGCCCTCTGAGCTATATTATATACTAGCATTTGCCGGCGCGCGGTTCGACGCGGTTCAACCTGGATAATATTGAAAAATTAACTTCCCCCAATTTCCACGCAGGTAAATCTCATCAATCGAAAAGAAAACAAAAAAAATTGTATCTGTAAAACGTGTCCGACATTTATTACGAATTTCAAAAATTTGAAAAAAACGGTAATATTTTCCGACGAAGGGCTTTTTCTTCGTCCTTGTAGCTCCTGTTTATAGCCCTCTAAAGTGAAAAAAGTTATTTTGTTGTTACTAAGATAACAAACAAAAATACATTGATTAATGCTTACATCGTACAATCGTAAACTTTTGAATTAATCAAGGCAGCAAAGGCTGCAACACCTTCGGCTTGAGTTTGTCTACACATATAAGTAAACTGAAAAATTAATATGTATATAAATTCATATTTTCATACATACATATTGCACAAAACTCAGGAAAAGGGTTAATTTATTAATATGAGCCGAAGATAATATAAAATAAAACATATATTAATACTTACATGATAAAGCTTTACACAATTCACTTCAAATCAAATTGTAAGTATAGGTACTATGGTAACATATAAGAACAATTATGTAATCAGTGCATTTGTTACTTTTTGTTTATTATTTATTGAACAGAATCAGGGTTCATTAAACCCTTTGACATATAATTTTTCTTATTATTTTCACCGACACTGTATAAATCAGAGTATTGTCACTTGGATTAACAATTAACACAAACATAACAATAACAAGGAATTACGGCGTCTCTGCTCATGTCCTTCTTCTCACTGGCGGCATAACTGCGACTTTACGCCTGCTCAGCCAAGTGAATGGCCTTGGGTTAATAAGCCGCTGGGCTAGGCGGCTTCTGCCTATCAGAATAGGTCGCAGATTGGCGGGCGATCTGCTCCTGCACTGTATCCACATTGAGGTCCCTATGTAGAGTAGACCCTTGAACGTAACAGGGGCTGTCAGTAATCATACGCAGCACCTTGTTCTGCACCACTTGTACTCGTTTGCGGTGTGTTTTTGCAGCTATGTCCCACACCGGCATTCCATAACTCCAGATGGATAACTCTGATATATGGCCCTTTTGCACCTTAGAGGCATCCTGCTTCGTCTATTTAAAAGCTATCGTCTATTTTAAAGTTGCCTTATTCTGTGCCGGCCACGAAAGACACGACTTTGCGTATTTTTGCTAAAAGTGAGCCTCCTGTCCAAAATAAGTCCATACCTCACTTCTTGCCCTTGTGGTAGAGCAACATCGTTAAGCCAAATTTGGGGTGGGTCACGCCTCCGCAACGTGAAGCATGCATTGAGGCACTTGGCAGGGTTGAGCTTTAAGTTCCAGCGCTTTGACCAGACCGCCAGAGCATGGACATACTCACACTTCGAGCTGAATAGGATGGCAGTGTCGTCGACGTAGGAAGCCAAAAGTGTTTTCTCCCTGGGCAGGATGTCTTCATCAGGCAGTGGAAGGTCCACAGTATAAATAGAGTACAGCATCAGACCCAAGACTCTTCCTTGCGGCACTCCTGCTCGCACGGGGTGTTGGCTCGAGATCTCGGCCCTTACCTTCACCTGAAACTGCCGCCGCTGCAAGTAGGCGCGAGCATCAAGTAGAGGACCGCCTTAAGCTTTGATAGCAGACCGTCGTGCCACACTCTGTTAAATGCCTGATGTACATCCAAAAATGCTCCACTGTAAAACCAAAAGTCCTCGAAGGCTAAATTGATGTTTAGGTGGTATCCGTCGAAATCCCTCCATCTCCGTGAGCCGTGTCAAGCACAGTCGTTCCCATAAAGGTAGGAGACTTATAAGCTGACACGACTCTGGATCGTCATCTGGCTTACCGGGCTTATGGATCATGATTATCCTGGTCAGCTTCCATTTCCAAGGGAAATACTGGAATCTTAGCATCGCGTTGAATATTAAGGCCATACAAATATATGCACGGATCGGCAAAGCCCTTAGGGTGGCGTGACATATGCTATCATGCCCTGGGACCTTATTTTTGGGCAGTCGCATCACCACACCTTTAATCTCCTCCGGTCGGATGACCTTGATCGGTAGGTCCAGTTGGAGCGCGACCTCGAGAGATTGCACCACGCAGTCAACGTCATCAACATCCGCTAGTATAAATGGCAAAAAACTGGTCTCAAGGTGGGATGCAAGGATGTGCGCTTGTTCTGCGTCTGATTTCGCCAGCACACCATTGGAGTCCTTAACCGGGACCTGTCGGAACGGCTGCCCTGGCTGCCTTTCACAGCGAGTAGTTGGAGTCAGCTGTGTATTCCATGCTCTCCAGCCTGGCATCGAAGAAGACAGCCTTTCTTTGGTTCAACGCCTCCCTTAACACATCGGCGGCTCGACGGTATGATGCTCTGTCGATCGGATGCTGCGTTCGAATCAACTTACGGCGTAGACGACGCTTAGTCCGAAGCAACTCGCTGGTGGCCTGATCCATGATCAGTGTGCTGCGATGAAGGAAAGGTGTGGGTTCAGCAGAATGGGCTACTGCTGCTGCATTGTGAACCTTGCGAGTAAAAATAGCTACAACGTCGTCGATATCGGCCTCAGATTTCAGCTCCATATTGAGGTGAAGCTCGTCATCACGGCTGTGCGATGTCGATGTCCGTGTGTCTCGATACGAGCTTACACTCTCTTAGCAGCTGAGTAAGTGCTGTATTAATTTCCACTATTAGTAAAAGATGGTCCGAATGTAAGTCCCATGAGTCGCGAATGCCTAGCAAATGGTCGGGAGTACCACCATACAGCGCGAAGTTTAGGCAAGACGCTCTGCCGCCCATCCTGGTCGGCTGACGAGTGGGAGAGCCAGTGGCCAAAATCTCAGTGTTGGCTGAGGAGATATAATTGGCCAGCTCTAGTCCCCTACGGTTCGCCATGTAGTCAACCCAAAGCCAGTGCCTCGAGTTCCAGTCGCCCCCAATTATGAAACGACGTCCTGTCATGCCAAAGATGTTGCCGAAGTCAGCAGCACAGAGGTTAACTGGCGGAAGGGGAAAATATACTGCGCCAAAGTCTATGTCCCCCAGGGAAGTGCATACTCTTACATCAGAGAGTTGATGTTGTGGGGTGGCAAGTTCGCTTTGTGGGAAATGCGTGAGATCTGTTCTGACCAATACAGCGACTCTTCCCTTGCGACCTGTGGGTTGGGTCTGGCTGGCAGCATATGAGCTAAGCCCGTTCATCCTGGGGGCTACTCCTCGGTCCATCTTCGCCTCCTTCAGATGAACAACATCAATTTGGTTATGAGAAACAGAAACTTCGAGCTCGTTCCTCTTATTCGCAATGCATTCCATATCAACATTTTTAAGGGATTCATTTTGATAGAGCCGCGTTGATAATTTCATCGTCGCATTCATCGCCTTAAGAGCTGCGCAAATTTCAGAACTGAGAGGATTGTTGTTGCGGAATCTGTTGTAGCTGCTGTTGCGCCTGCTGTTCCTTTTGCTGCTGCTGATATCGTTGTTGACACAGACGGTTCTGCGCTGGCTGATGTTGACGTTGACCACCGGCCACATCAGCATAGGAAACGCCAGCTTTACGCTGTAAAGGATTTTGACATGTACCAAAGTCCCACTGAGTAGGATGTGATTGCTGAGATAAGCGAGTTTGCGGAGTTGACCGCGTATGTTGTTCGTTAGTAGAGATATTATGCTTGTCTACCTTATCCAGTTTAGCTAGCTTTTGGTAAACTGAGAGTCCTTTATAGTTGGCAGGATGCTCATGACCACATAGCGCACAAGTTGCTGGAACTGAAAGCGCACGAGTGCATTCAGCAGACTTGTGGTAGTCACCACAACGGACGCATATATATGTGCCTTGCTTTAGTATGTTACAATGTGCCCATAGTTCTGGCAGCGATGACACTGCACTAATTTTCTGGTCTTACGAGTAGGCTCCACTGTTACTCGCATCCTACATAGCTTCTTAATCTCGTGCACTTTCTTATTGTTGGGGGCAGAGGCAATGATAACAAAGAATAAGTCCATCATTGCTCCGGTGGTCTTATTTTTTAGATTGTGCACATTGAGTACTTTGTGTCCAAGGTTTTCCATCTCAGACACTATGGCCGGAGTAAGAATAGAGTGATGCAAATTTTGTATAACCACTTCATAAGGCTTATCTTTCTTTAGTTGATAATTTTAGTGCTCGGTATACTCGTACCAGGTTTCCCTGAGAAACCTTCACTTCAAACGATTCTTCGTCGGTCACTTTACGTCGGTCACTTTACTCATTGCACTCAGATTGATCACATGACTTAACACGAACGGTGGTGGCTTTGCAGCTTTTTTTGCCACTGGGGAAGCAGTACACAGAAAACAACAAGTAAGAGTGCTCTAATCGAGAGTGCCCGACTAGGATATACCCTGAACCCAGTTCTTACATTCATAATTCTTAATCTGCATTCATACATATAAACACATACACACACACATACAAACACACGCTGCTACTGCGAACGTCATGCAATTGCTTTGCTTCTTCTTCTTCCATTGGCCGTAAACTATGTTAAATTTAATCGTAAATAACTTCTTTGTTTATTGTCCGATCGTTATGAAATTTGTAGGACATTAAGGTGGCATATAAATATGTGAGTATGCTGAATCCGATCATACCTCCAAAATTACGTATTTTTCGATTTATGGGGGATCAGAGGAAGGTATCAAAAAAACAAAACATTTTGTACTTCTTTATGCTATACGAAAATATACATAAAGAATATGGTGCCTCTAGCTCTAATTCAAGTTATACCCAAAAAACACTGGTCTGGAATCGAAATTTATCGATAACTTTTGAACGGAAAGAGAAATGAAGAAAAGTTGAACTTGTATTGACCAGGCACTAGGAGAACCTATATTCCAAATATGATAGTCTCTAGCTTTTGTAGTCTATGAGAAACGCGCGTTCATACAGACGGACAGACGGACATGGCTAGATCGACTCGGCTATTGATAGTGATCAAGATATATACCTCATTGGGTCGGAGATGCTTCCTTATGCCTGTTACATACTTTTGCACAACACCATTTTACCCTTTTTTCCCATTTTTAATGGGATCAGGGTATAAAAATCCAAAAACAAAAGGATATGTACTAGTCAATTTGATCTCTGTCAAGAAACACGCGACAAAGAAAATGAAATTTTTGTCGAATGAAGGAGACAGATAGTGCCGAAAAACGAGAAAGTACCGTACGATTTGCTGCGCTGCTTTGTTCTGTTTCGCTATACAGGCAAACCTTAAAAACAATAGTTGCACGTGTTCGATCTGTCAAGACCTAAGTTTCTTAACATTTGTTAATTTTTTTAATATTTTTACAGTTTTAAATTAAGTATATAACACTAAAATTAATACAATCTTAAAAAGTTCGAACAAATAGGCCTTTGAGTCAAATAAATCAAATTATTCTGCCAGCTTATGTTACAGCTTAGCTGTTCAGATTTTGTTGGGATGGATATCTTAGTGGGAAAAAGCGCCTTGCGACCGAGCGGGGGCCTCGGGCTCGCTCCCGCCCGCAACAGTCAACAGCATGTCGAGGCATGAAAAATATTTCGCTCGGCCTAATTGATCAAGGATATCTTCTATTCTTGGAAGAGAAAATTTATCGGCTAGATGTTTTTTTATTTTTCAGACGGTAGTCTACCACTAAACGCAACCTTTTGTCGTTTGAATTTGGTAAAGAACTAATAGAAGTGGGCTGTTGTATTCGGAAATTGATGGTTCTACTTTGCCATCTTGAATTAGTTTGTTGACCTATTTATCGATTTCAGGCTTCTGTGTTTCTGGGATTCTGTAGTTTTTTATGTATACTGCTGTTTTGTCATTTAATCTGAGTTTTAGGTTGTAGAAATTGTTGGCAGAAATAGTTTCAGTTTCTAGGCCCAAAATATCACTTAACTTTGAACACAAAGAAGTTAGTTCAGATTTAAATTCAGGTGGGAAAGATAATTTTATAAGAATTTCTTTGGTTCTTTTTTTGTTAGAGTTGGATGCTGAACAAATTTCGTAATCCTCTATGATTCGGATTATATTTTTGTACTGTTTATTGCAGCGTCTATGAACGTTGTATTAATGATACGAATTATTGCACTGCCACTATTAACAATAGTGCTAGTAACTATTATTCCTGGTTGTAGCTTCTGGTATGGCACTAGAACCATTTTTTCAGTAGATGGCATTAGGCCTTGTCTAATCCCCTCTGACCTAGCTGGTAATAATAATATATTGTCTTCGGATGAATGTACTATCGGAATATTTATATTTGTGTAAAAATGTTTGGGCCTTAATGTGAACCAGTCTTGTTCTGTTTGGAAATCCAATATACAGTTATGTTTTTCAATGAAATCCATACCGATTATTCCATCGTATGATCTAACTGTATTGAACCTAGTGACTGTTTGGTTCCTTGCCTGATACCTGTTAAATTTGTTATATTATTTTCATTAAGTTTGCTGTAATCGGACTTTAAGTTTTTTAATAAGGAGCTCCTGTGTCTACCAATAGTTTTAGTGGCGTTTGAGTTTCATGATTTTTTACTTCAATGAAAATACTCAGAATAAGACTACATTATAGTCATTATATTGTACACTGTATAAATTAAGAAGTGCTGTCCCACGATGTAGTTATACAAGCGGGAATCCTAGGTTAATAGCCTCCAGATCCCTCGGTGGCTCGTATGGTGTGATCACCTCGTACTCGCTGGTCCTCCTTGTGAGGATTAGGTTAAGAAGTATTAAGCTTCCAATCTCTGGCCTTGTGGTTCAGTTATACATCAATTAAATGACAAGTATGATTTGACGGCTAAGGCCGGGGCAATGACGTTTATTCTATTCTCTTTAGAGAACGATTCAGAACTAAATTCAAAGTACAAAACAAGCTTAAGCTAAGGCTACAAACTCATAGCCGGCAAGCCGACTCAGCATAAGCGATAACGCTGCTCTTGCGACACAGCTAGTGTTATGCCAAAGCGTAAGATACAAAGTCGTGGTCGGCAAGCCGACTCAGCATATGCTACAGCACTGCTCTGGCGGCGCATTCGAGTGTCATGTTACCGTCGCTAACCACTGCAGCTGGGACGCTGAACTTCGGTATTTGACGCGTCAGCGCTATGCGAGGCATGCTTGATAACTTATTGATATATGTACGAGGGTTACTCGTTAACTACTCCCCCCTTAGAATTATGACCGTCCTCGGTCATGCTGTAACTATCGATAACTTTCTGAGCCTCCCTCGAAGCTCGTCTTCTCCTCAGGATCTGGCAGAGGAGGATAGAACCACTGAAGATGAGGCTGACTCCTACTCCAGCTGTGAACCAAACCTTTGGTGATCCGGCCGACGCCACTTCTTCCTTGAACTCCTGGATGATCTGCAGGTTATGATTGTTCATCCTATGGAGGAGCGGAATTCTCAATACTGGATCATGGCTAATAATGTTTATTAGTGCTGATCCCGCTATGCCTGGCGTTCTGTTTAGGATTTTACGTTGATTCATGTACTTAGTGCCATTGATGATAGCCGAGCGCTCGAAGGTGACGAGATGCGTGCCATTTGTTGATATCTCTGGGCCGTCGTCCGTGCTGATTTTAGCTGAGCACTCATTGATAATTATGACGCCATCGTCCACATAAGTGATGGGTTTCAGATGGCTGGGTTGAGTGTGACATATGGCTGTGCCTCCAGCGCGTAGGGCTCGTGCGCAGGTGTCATGGGTTGCCAGTTTGCATATTGCAGCGTAGGTGGTTGTCGCGCACTCCGTGACTGCTAAAACATCGCTGTCGCATTCGGCCACGGTGTCATCTTGTAGTTGTAGTGTGGTATGTTGGTGTGATACGGGGAAAACGGTAATCTTCTTGCAGATAGACTTAATTCTGGGATATGCGATTAATATGTGTATGATATTTTCGGACTGAAAGACCTTAATACTAGCTGCCGCCATCAAACTAACTACGGGGACCTCTGCGGGATGTTCAGCCAAAATGGACTTCAAATCGTTATGATCGAAAAAAATTGGATTTATTATATTGGACTTTGCAAGAGTGATTGTGAGCATCAAATTTTGAATCTCTATGATAATCATTCTATTTCGCGGTAATAATGATTCATATAGATGCGGGGAGTCAATAAGTTCATTGTTTTTGGCTCTGACTATCCGGTTTACTGTATCAGTAAGTTGATTTATTTGCTTCTGTGTCTCTGAATTTATCGTTACTTGCCTATTGTTTGACTCAATGAGTTGTGATTCGGACATTCGGACTTTCTCAAAATCAGAAGCATCTGGAGTGCCCGCTACTACTTTAAGAACTGTGCCCAAGAAGTCTAAGCTTCTTGCCATTCTATGGTGCACTTTTACTACGGACAAAATACTCCTAATATGATCTATATCCACATCTAGTAATTTTCACATATGCGACTGGGGAAATAACTCGGACAACTTTTCCGTCTCGTCCGCGATCTTTGTAAAGTCCGTGAAATTACTCGAGTGTCTGATGTAATTCCGTTGCTCCCATACTAACACATTTCTGTCTATTACGGGTATGTAGCTAGAGTGTGAGTTATCGGTAATCCGAGCATTCACAATCGCTAGTATAGAAAGTATCGTACCCACAAGCCTGTAAGAAGAAAGGTGGGGTGAAAGTTGTTATAAATTTTAGATTTTTCTTATCTTATGTGTTTTGGTTTGGTTTCGTAAGGCAACTGCTACCTGAGGTTATCCTTATGGACCACCCTCCCCCTAAGTAGAACAGACGTTCCCAGGTCTGCTAGTTTCCTTTCCTCTGAACACAATGGGGTCAACTTGTTGCCTAGCCTCTTATTGTTTTTTAAAAAAACCTTTTCTCCTACCTCAAACACTCTGTTTTGTCTTGCCGGGTTGCACCTATTCATATTAGCTTAATGGGCTTTTGTAATTTTTTCTTTAACGACCTGTATGACCTCTTCAGACGCTGCGTGCATTACCTCAATCGGTTTTCTGTCTGTAACCGAGTGTATTGACCTATTATATTCTACTGCTGCCCGTATGATTAGTTCAGTGGTGTCGTCGATTTTTTTGTTAAGTTTCATGCACCTAGCGATTTCCGTCAGGCTACTGTGGAATCTTTCCAGTTGTCCGTTCGAGCTACTGTGTAAGGGGGGTGCGTTAACGATGTCTATGTTGTAGGTGTTCTTGAGTAGCGATGTAATTGTTTCGAAATTAAAGGAAGCCTCATTGTCGCAGTATACTGTCTTGGTATTCGGGAATAAATTAATCAACTGAATAATAGGCTTTTTTACATCTATTATCGTGCGTGATAATAGTGGTTGCACAACGGAAAACTTGTCGATGCAAGTTAGAAATAATTTTTTGTCCGTTGAGAAAATGTCGATGTGCAACATTTCGCCCGCAAACGATGGAATTGTAGTCAGCCCAAGTTCTTGGTTTTTGGAAAATAATAGTCGCGAAGGACTTGTTTGATATTTTCCTGAGCGGCCCTGTGTGCGCGATTATGTTCAGCAGTGATTATTTCTACTTGCTTATTTTTATCCGTAATACCTGACACAAGGAATTTGCAGTGCCAAAATTTGGTTGCAGGAAATTGCGAAACTAGTTCGTGTTGAAAACGGGCCAGTATTGGCAAATCACAGTGAATAGCGTTTACTGAATCTTCGATGACAAGTTGTTTTAGCGTTTCGAAAAGAGTGGTCTTGTCAGCAAAGTTAATCATGTGGCGAGTCTTGCTGCCGAAAAGTATGATATGTCGTTTTAGTGGGAAGCGTGCTTCTTCTGGGACTATTTGGTTCCTGAAGCAGTTTAAGGGTTTGTCAGTCGTCTTGACCGTGTAGGTTAGAGAGATTTCGCTGTGGATAGTGGCAGCGTCTGACCGAAGGTCGTCTTGTAAGGTATTTATGTTTTGCCTGGAAAGGGCATCTGCGACAAAATTCTCTTTTCCCGGTTTATAGAAAACCTTTGCGTTATGTTTGTCAATGAACGACTTCCATCGTTTTATCTTAGCGTTTGTGTTTCTGCCCGAGACTGCGAAGGTGAGAGGTTGGTGATCAGTAAAAATGTTGATTTTTTTTGTACCATACAGGTAATTTCTCAGCTTACCGAGAGCCCATACAATGGCCAACAATTCTCTCTTATTCGTGGCATAGTGTGATTCGCTTTGTTTTAACGTCCGGGGATCATAGTTATCGGTCTGCTTCCCTGAGATAGGGCAGAGGCATCAGTCGTTAGGTCAAAAGCGATCTTCTGATGCCAAAATGTTTCGCAGACGCTCAAAAGCATTGCGTTGGGCTTCATTAAACTCAACTTCAAACTTCCTGGATATGTGTTTGCTGACCGTGCCGTTTTCGCCTTTGAGTATGTCTGTTAATGTTCTTGCTATTGACGCAAAATCTTTGACAAACGATCTATAGTAACTGGCTAGGCCGAGAAACGATCTGAGGCTGAATAAGTTTTTTGGCTAGACGTATTCCTGTATTGACCTTACTTTTTCGGGGTCAGTCTTAGCCCCTCTCCTAGTTACAATGAATTCCAAGTATTCGACGCTCTCTTGAAAGAACTTCGTTTTTTCTTGTGATACTTTCATATTGGCATCGCATAAGCACTTTAGTACCGTATCGACATGCCGGACATGATCAGCTTCATTTTCAGAGAAGATTATTACGTCGTCCACGTAGACGTAACATATTTTACCTATCTGTTCCCTTAGAACGTCGTCAATGGCCCTTTGGAAGATGCTTCCCGCGTTCTTCAGACCAAAAGGTAAGCGACAGAATTCTCACGATATTGTTCTGCTAGGTAAATTTGGTGATAACCAGACTTCAAATCTAGGGTTGTGAAAAATTTTGATTTTCCCAAGTTTGCCAAAATTAAGGGAATACTTGGCATTTGGTATCGATCGGCTATAGTTCGCTCATTTTGCTTCCTAAAGTCGATTACCAATCGCTTGTGTTTGTTACCATTAACGTCTGTCCCTTTTTTATCGACAACCCATGTTAGGCTGTTGTACGGGGATCTGGATGGTCTAATAATGCCTTCTTTTAGTAGGTGTTTTTCGCTGTTTACGAAATCTGCAACTCCCATGGGAGGCGGGTACAGTTTAGAGTAAATTGGTTCATTGTCTATCGTGCGGGGTGTGGCAACAACTGATGTATTAAAGGGTAGCGCCTCGTTAGAGGTCGAAAATGCCTTTATCCTTCTCAGTATCATACTTTTGAACTCGTTTTTAACGGACGCGTGTACCACAATATAATTCACGTTAGTGAAATTGACGTAAGCACAGTCATATTGGTATGGTTCCGATATGTTTTTGTAGTTCAAAGTACGAATTTCCGGATCTAATTTTACGTTTTCCTGCGTTATTAAGTCAATTCTTATGATTGCATCAAATGGACCGAGTGTGTCTAATAGAAAGAATGGTGCGATGTGTTTGAAAATTTTCATCAAACATTTTTTTTGGATTTTGCTGGAACCATGTATGGAGTTCACAGAAAAAGGTTCGTCGATAGGAATAACATTTTTTAGCTCCTTTACGGCCTTTATATAATTCTTTGCCGCCCCGGTTTCTATCAGAATTTTTAGTCTTCTCCCACCCAGCTGTCGTGTGATGCACGGTAGCCGGGATCGCTCTCTAAAAAATTCAACGATTCAATATCATATACAGAATCACTGTCCTCATCTAGCTCGGCGGCCGCGGCTAATCCCTCGTCTTCATAGTTCTCCTCTTGGTCAACGGGGTCACTCTGAACAACATTGTTAACCCGCTGGCGCCTTGGGCCTGTTACCCGATCAGACGTGTTCTGCCTTTTTTGGGCCTGAATTTCATGGCCTTGCGACTTCCCGAAGTTAGTGCGCTGCCTAAATTTGGATGAAGAATCTATTTCCATGGGCTCTGGGGACTGACGTGAATGTTCCCTATTACTTTGTGGTACCTCTTGACTGGTGTTGTTATTTTGCGGTCTTTTTTAAAAATGGGGGTTTCTTTGTTGACCCCGTTCGTCCTTATTATTATTTCCCTGCCTGGTGTTCGAGCGGTTCTTGTTGTTCTCGCTTGCTAGAGCCCTGTCTTCGACTGATTTGGCGTATGAAGCCGAAAACATGCTTCGCTCCATACTCGACTCTGCTTCCCTGGCTAAAGCCAAGGCGAATGGTAGGTCTTTCGGCTGAGCCGGAAACACGATTGATTTCAGAGATTTTTTAAGTCCTGCAATGAATGCATGTAATGCGTCAGATCTGACTTCTTCGTTGAGCAGTGTTGCTCGGTCAGGTTCATGGGACATTACGATTTTGTTAGTGACGAGAGTCAGCTTCCGTTCGACTTCATCGTAATACTGCATGAGGGTCGAAAAGCCCTGCCTAACCATCTCTAGTCCCTGTCGTAGGAGCCGTAGGGATGTCTTGTCCGCATACGTACAGTCCAACCTAGCTACGATGGCATCGAAGTTAAGTACTGTGTTGTGTGACACCAGCAATGCTCTTGCTGCCCCTCTGATTTTATTTCGAATTATGGTCACGGCTTGATAATGCGTGCTGCTGCCATTAAATGGTTTGAACAGTTCGTATGCGTCAGTGGCTGACTGCCTCCATGCCATATATTCGTCTGAATTGCCGTTGAACTCTGGGACTGATTTAATTATGTCCAATGGTATGTCACACCTAATGTCTAAGTTTACGGAAATTCTGTGGAATGTTTCAACTTGCGGAGCTTCTACCCGTAAACTACTGACCTGTTGCCTCACTTCATTTAGCTGTGATTGGAATCTTGCTTCTTGCTGGGCCAGCGCTTGGCTGACCACGTTTGTAATTAATGCCTGTACTTGGTCGAGTCCATGTTTGGGTTTGTTTGTCTTTGCACTTTGTTACTTTTAGGTTCTAAGTCTAAGCTGTCATCACTATCGTATTCTCTCTTAACTTCCCTATACGCGTTTGAACAGCTCATTAGTTAATATCGAATAAGTAACTATTTAACTCCTCGCATTTAATATTTTACTACAATGCGGCCGATTATTCGCAGTCGGCAAAAAGCAAATATTTATAAAAAAATTCAAGTATTTATTATTTATTATTATTTAACGATTGGAGCGCTTTAGGTAAAAGAAGCTCGTAATCACTTTGCAGCTCAATATTTTTATTCGAAACAAATTTTGATTAACTTGGAGTCACTTTGGTGAACTTACATGGTTTATTTGGGCGTTAACTATGTTAGCCTATTCGTGTGTCGTTCAATTAAAGTAGGGCGCCAATTAAGAAGTGCTATCCCACGATGTAGTTTTACAAGCGGGAATCCTTCGATGTTGAAGGTATGGCTATGTTAATAGCCTCCAGATCCCTCGGTGGCTCGTAGGGTGTGATCACCTCGTACTCGCTGGTCCTCCTTGGGAAGTATTAAGCTTCCAATCGCTGGCCTTGTGGCTCAGTTATACATCAATTAATGACAAGTATGGTTTGACGGCTCCGGAGCAATGACGTTTATTCTATTCTCTTTAGAGAACGATATAGAACTGAATTCAAAGTACAAACAAGCTTAAGCTAAGGCTACAAACTCATAGCCGGCAAGCCGACTCAGCATAAGCGATAACGCTGCTCTTGCGACACAGCTAGTGTTATGCCAAAGCGTAAGATACAAAGTCGTGGTCGGCAAGCCGACTCAGCACATGCTACAGCACTGCTCTGGCGGCGCATGCGAGTGTCATATTACCATGGCCACTGCAGCTGGGACGCTGAACTTCGGTATTTGACGCGTCAGCGCTATGCGAGGCATGCTAAATAACTTATTGATATATGTACGAGGGTTACTCGTTAACTTATACATTTATGGCTGATTTTCGCTTCGTTTTCCCATTGTACGCTCCGTACATTTCGGTTACTGTTGTTTCCATTATTGTAGTTTTGGTTTCGTCCATCGCGCTGGTGACTACCACCGCGCTGGTTGTTACCGCCTCTACCTCTATTTAGGCCAAGAAAACTGTTATTTCCACTACCGCGGCTTCCATTTCAGCCTCCACGATAGTTTCTACGATAGTTTCCGTTTTGATAAGTGTAGTATAAAACAGGATCTGATCGTCCAGTTGCGTCAGTGCAACTATTTACGAATTTGGAAATAGCGTCATTCATGCTTGTGAATTGTCCAGCTTCCATGATAAGTTTTACCTTATCATTTGCACTATTTCTTATCATTGCTTTTACTGCTTGCAGAGTGGAATATCTACCTATCTATATCTGCTAGTTCTAGCGATCAGACCATCAGTTATGTATGCACCCTCTTGAACTTTTGTTAGTTGCTCAATTTCTTTGGTGTATACGTTAGCGGTTTTGTGTTTCTGTTGAACGTTCATGAGTTTTGCGGATATTACCTCCACAGACTCTCTCTTTACAGATGACGACAATTTAGCGATTATGTCTATAATTGTACTTTTGTCTTAATGAGTTGTATGGCGGTTGTTTCATAAGTTTCTTTAATTGACTCAACGTACTGCAATGCATCTAGAAAGCTTCTCAAATTTTCTGCTTTGCCGTCGATTTCTGGAAGTAGAGACGACGCTGTTCTGTGCCATATTGTCCGATTGTGTATATACTTCGGAATTGATTTTTGTCGTCAGTAAATGCGAACTTGCAGTTGTGCTAGTTGAGAGGCTAGGGACAAATTGGTTTTTGTTATCTTCGTTAGCGATTATGCTGACATAACTTGTAATTTGGGATTTTGATCTCGGCCCTTTAAGGGTTGGTTTTTCGTTATATTGTAACAAATTTGTCACTACAAAAGTTGCTGGACTATTTAATATGTTGGGCAAGTGTAGGTCTAAATTATGCCTTTCCTTTAGTGTTATTAAATGCTCTCTTAGACGTTTGATAACGTCTGAAGTGGAGGTGGAGTGGAGGTCTGTTAGTTTATTTTTGGTTTCTTGATACAACTCTCGTATTTCATTATAAATGTTCACTAAATTAATAGTGTGCTAATAAATATTATTTATTTGACTTTGATGATTTTGACTAAGACTTTTATATAATTTTTCGAGCTCAATTCTTAGTTATACTTTAAAGAATTTTCGCATTCGATTTCCGTTTAGGCTTAAGGGAAGTATTTGCAGTAGTATATATTTCCTTAGGGATTACTTTAATTTATTAATTTTTCAGTTCTACTGTGAAGTTTGAAGTATGAATATACCAGGAATTGTTGAAAGTACTATGCCTGTATCATATGTTTCCATATAATAAGACTCAAATTCATAAATACTAATGGGAATATTTTGTGTCCTTAGGACATTGATAGTTCTGTTTAGAAAATCTGGTTCTCTTTCGTAAGTTTGGCAAAGTGCCTTATGCGTTAAGCTTGTAATTTTTATATTTTTTTTTGTCGAATTTTGGTTCTTTATGTTTTTAGATTCTATCTACAGTGGCTCACAGCTTATTTGACCCACCTCATATTCACAATTTAAAGTGATAATTACTTTTGAACAATAAAATATATCAATCAAATTTAAACGTTGATTACTTTATTGATAATTACTCCAAAAAAATAAACTGGTTTTTATTTTATTTAATTCACAATTATTTAACTAATTAACAACAACAAAAAAAATTCAATATTTAAACGCCACAGCTTATTGACTCAGCTTAAAAAATATTTAATAAGAAAAGAACAAAAGCAATTTTTATATATTTTATTATCTAGTATTCCCCTCATTTTGTTAAGTGACTAATTTAAGCGGCTCGAAATAGATTCCACCAATTTGTTGGTGCTTTCAGCTAGTATTTTTGCCCATTCCTCAATTAGAGCATTTTTCAACTAAATTTTATTAAAAATGTGGCGCTTGCGGATGCTGGTTTCCAAAATTGCCCACATATTCTCTATGACATTTTAATCTGGTGACTGTGCCGGTGGCTTCATGAGGTGGGGGCAATTGTAAATGAGCCAATGTTCGACAATTCTCGAAGTTTGCTTTGGACCATTGTCTTGGTAGAACCTAAAACAATCCTTTATACCACGGTTCTAAGCAGTTTGGAGCAAATTATCTTTTAAGATATTTAGGAAGATTGTTTTGTCCATCGTGTTTTCAATAAAATTAAGATTTTCTACTCCCGCTGCTGACATACAGGCTCATACCATCACGCTGCCACAACCATTTTTGACAGTTGGCTTTAAGTGTTTGTCCTGTAGCTCCGTATTAGATTTCCGTCAGACGTAGGATCGACCATCGGAACCAAAAATGTTAAATTTAGACTTTTCAGCAAATATTACATTGTCCCAGAGTGATTTTTAGTTCAAAAGTTATTATCGCTTTAAGTTCAGAATATGAGGTGGGTCAAATAAGCTGTGAGCCACTGTAAGTTGTCTGCACGACCTAAATATTTATTTTTGATTTGCTTATTGTGTTTAGAATAAATTCGTTCTGGAGAACTTCTTCGGTTCAATAAGATTGAAAATTCACAAGATTTTTTTGTGGTTAATTAATTATTCTGTTAAGTGGCGTTTAATGTGCGGACGAGCGAAATTGCGTGCGTTCAATATATATTTCCTCGACAACTGACTAAACTTCATTGTTGGGCCTAGCTTAAGTTACGTTGGCGAAGCGAGGCGAATATGATCTCTGAGCGAAAAGCTTTAATGCGCTCTCTCTTCGCCCTAAACCTAACTTACACTAGACTTCAAATAAAATACAAAATATAATAAAATATGAATGATGCGCTGAAGTGCGCCAACACCAGCCCCCATGAAGCGCTGTGGGCTTCATCACATCGGCAATCGCGCCAGTTTGTGAATAGGCCTCTTGAAGTGTCCACCACTGGCCGTCCTAATCTCGACGACCCGAACGACGCCGTCCTTTCCTGCCTGCACCGCCGTTACTCTGCCGATCAGCCACTGCTGGGGTGGCAGATTGTCCTCGGCGACGACCAACGAGACAGCTCGCCATCGATTTAAGCAGGTGAGACCCTGCTGGTCCGGGTCCCCTCTGCTGGCAGCGCTGTCATTAGCCATTAAAAATGTAATAGTGGATAAATCGGATACTAATTCTAAATGAACTGCTTTGGAGGCGAAGCATACAAATAGTGCGATATACGACTTATACTAATATATAATTATAATTGGGCCACAAAAATCAACGCCACAGATGGAAAATGGGCGGAGCGCTGGAATTCGATCTGCTGGCACATTGCCCATAATCTGGCTTACCAGACGAGGTTTGTATTTAAAACAACGGATGCACGATCTCACTGTCTGACGACAGACCTCTTGAGCCTTAACTATCCAAAGTCGCTCACGAACAAGACTCACGAGTGCTCTTGGGCCAGCATGACAATGCGATAAATGTAGGTATCTACTATAGCTTCTAGCGAATTGCGAGCTTTTCGTCAGGAGCATCGGAAACTTAGCATCATATGAAAGAGGAGCATTTGCAAGTCGTCCCCCTACTCGCAACAACAAAGATCCATTATGCGCATGTATACATGACCTACACGCGTGCCCTTTCGAACCCTATCTTTGTCATCTTTAAAATCCACTTTTTGAACGACTTGAACTATTTTCTCAAAAGCTTCTTTTCTTTCGAGTGCGGTAGGGATATTCTCAAATTGCACTGCTCTATTTTTAAATTTTTGAATCAAAGGTAAAACATAAGCAAACACTCTCAGCAGCCGGGCATGCGATGAAAAACTATCGATAGTTTCCACGAGATCTGATCGGTATACCATAGATTTTATTCCAACAGCTGTTTTGCGTACTTCTAAGGTACTCATCTCATCTGTCATCACATGTTGGTTAACCGGCCAGGATTCTTGTGGGTTTTTCAAGAATGAGGGCCCGTCGAACCAAATCGACGCGAGCAGCTTTTCAACATCGCAGCCTTTTTAAATTATATCTGCTGGGTTCTGCTTTGTAGGCACATGGCGCCATTCTGCGTTCTCTGTCCACTCTTGGATTTCAGCCACACGATTTGACACAAATGTCGCCAGTGACGACGGGTGTGTTCGAATCCAATGAAGGGTGACTTCCGAATCAGACTAAAGAACAATCCGTTCAATCGGTAATCTTATGAGATTTCTGATTCGGAGAAGGTGAGCCGCGCACAGCTCAAGTCTAGGAAGTGTCTTCGTCTTGAGGGGGGCTACTTTTGACTAAAATGTCAACAACGAAATACGATGACCTTCTGTTGTTTCCCTGCGAACATACACGCATGCGCCAAACGCTCTTATTAAAGCGTCGGCGATACCATGGATCTCGATTGGTGAGGTTGGCTCTGTAAATAAATGCCGTGGTATCTTTATTCTTTGCATCTGAATCAAAGCTGACTTCAGATGCTGCCACGAGTTGTCCAAGCTCAGCGGGATGGATTCATCCCAATCCAATTTCTGGAGCCAGAGCTCTTGGAGCAAGATTTTTGCCTTGATGATCAGAAGGCTTAACAGGCCAAGCGGGTCAAATAACTGTGACGCCACCGAGAGAATGTTCCGTTTTGGTTATTTTCGCACGGGGCACCAGTTAGCAAATAATCGACGTAAAAATCGTGCCTGAAAACATCAGCAGCTATTGGGTGTGACGATTCGCTCATCTCAATTAGCTTTTTTAAACACCGTATTGCCAAGAAAGGGGCAGGCGCAGTGCCGTAAGTTACGGTGTTTAACCTCAAGGACCTCAAAAAGTCGGATGTGTTCTTTCTCCACACTACGAGCTGGAAATCTCGATCTGCTTCACCATGGCCCGCCTGAACATCTTTTGGCAATCTAAATCGAAGCAGAGTCGAATATAGCTCTTCTTGAATGGTAGGTCCACCCAAAAGAAGCTCATTCAAGCCACTTGAGACGACGTACGGCAAGACGCATCGAAAACAATGCGTAGCTTGGTCGATGTGCTCTGTGGTCTTAAGAATAATGAAATAGTGAGGAGTACTTTGCATCTGACTGACCGAATTCCAAGTACTTAAGCTCGGGATCTCGAGAAACCCGTCTTTCAAGCGACAAAAACCGCCGCTTTGTAACATCGATGGAGTTACCAAGCTGATCAGGATCTGATTTAATTGGCTGTCTTACTTGAAATCGATCTGACAGCAATATTTCTAAATTATCTAGAAAGTGGCTCTCACATAACTGCTGTTCTACTGCTTTTACCTTTTTGGGCGTGGGCAACTCTTTCAATGACCAAAATTTCTGAAAAGTGTTGTCTATTGAGATAAAACATTCTTCTTGACAGTTCAGATTGCTAACATAAGCCTTCTTAGGGCCTATTGGAGTGTAACGCCCTGAGACAATCCACACACGAAGAGTGTTCTGCAGAATCGGACAATTCGGATCTCGTTTAATCCAACCGACACATAGAAGTTCAAAGAACGTCGCCGCTCCGATGAGCATGTCGATTTTCCGTGGCTTGTGGAAATATGGATCAGCCAATTGCAGTTTTTCAGGAATTTTCCAACCACTCACAACTCAGGTTGGTAACCAGAAATGGTCTTCAAGATCCACAGATCTAACGAAAACTTGCTTCAATTGACCCGCGACTTCACCACTGTATGTATCTTTTTCTTCACTTGCGTATTGCATTGAACAATCCCAAGTAAGCTGATACTCGCCTCTTCTTTACGCAGTTGCAACCGTTGTACAAGCTCGTTTAATTAATTTGTGAACCAGAGTAAAGCAAAGCCCTTGCCAAAACGCCATCGCCATTTTTCGTTTAGACACTTACGATTTCAGTAGCTAGGATTATGCTCTTAGACACATTCGCATGCATAACAGGAGAGGTCGATGGTAGCTCCTGTGCGGAGTCAGTAGGTGGTGTTAACGCTCGAGTGTTAGAAACGACAGAGTATCTATGCAGCAGTGTGTTATGAGAAGAACTGCATACTCTGCACTTCTTTGCCTTAAATTTGGCAACAGTGTGTCCCTTCCGAAGGCAATTTATGCACAAGGGAGCTGCCTTAGAATGCCTTAATAAAGAATGGCCTTCGGAACTACAGAATAAATATTTTGGGGTCAAATGGTTGTTTCTAGCACTAGCCACAGAACACGAAAATTAATTTCGATTATTATTTTTGGAAACAGACTTTGACTCCAATTTGGAGCCATCGGACAACGCTTTCAAAGAACGTTCAGCAGACAGGTTCAACTTTAAGCTGTTTCGCAATCACTCCATATTTGAATGGTTGCAAAATCGAGTTGATCTTCCCATTAACGTCTGCTTTGCGTCAACTTTGTTCATAACAAGATGAATTAGGCTTGCATTGGAAATCTTTTTATCGTCGCCTAGAGAAAGGAGTGTGCCATATATGGCGGAGACGGTATCAATTATGTTCCGTAAAGCTGCAGCAGAGGGCTGCGTTTTCTTTGGCAAGCTAAAGAGAGCCGAAATATTCTCATTGAATATAAATCACTCATTGTCGTAGACTCTCTTTAGGCTTGCCAGTGCCTTCAAATAATTGTCCTCGGTGACTTGAAATGCTCTATCAGTGCCTAGAGCTTCACCAGAGAGACATGATAAGAGGTGATTGAACTTTTCTATACTTGAAATCGATTGATCGTTATGAACAAGGGTTTCGAACAGGCTAATGAAATTTTTGAACTCTGAGTATCTTCCACTGAACTGGTGCGTGGAGCCGTAACGGGAATGACTGCAAGCATTGCAGTATTCAGAGCCTTTATATCTGACTTTAAACGAGCTTTCGTCGTTATGCAGAGCTCTTCAAGCTCGCCACGATAATCATCGTCTGGATCAAACTATTCTACTCGGTTCTGACTTTTTAATGATGAATCGATGTGTGAAGCCAACATTTCTTATCTACATTCCAACTCTGTAGATTCTAGGTTCAGTTTACCTTTAATTATTTGGTCGTTCAAACGCGGTATGCTTTTAACGCACACATTGCGTTTTTTTTTTGAATCGCCAAAACATACTTTAGTCGCCATTTTTATATCCTTGCAGAGGGTATTATAATATTGGCCAGAAGTTTGCAACGCATAGAAGGAAACATTTTCGACCCCATAAATTATATTTATTCTTGATCAGGACGACAAGACGAGTTGATATACCTTTTGTCCGTCTGTCCGTCTGTCTGTCTGTCTGTCCGTCAGTTTCTACGCAAACTTGTCTCTCAATTTTTAAACTATCGTAATGAAACTTAGTACCAATGCTTAATTCTGCTGCACACAGATAATGTGTTGAAATCAGCTGGATCAGACTACTAAAGCATATAGCTGCCATAGGAACGATCGGTTGAAAATGTTTGTTTTTTTAGATAACTCGACTAAACTTACCAAATAAAGGTGTTAGCATTATTTAAGCATGCTCGCAAAATTTCATTAAAATCGGACTACTATATCTTATAGCTGCCATAGGAACGATCTGTTGCAAAATAAGTCTATGTATGAACCCCTTTTTTTGTTTCTCAAAATATCTTAACCAAACTCAGTAATTGCTTTATTGCAAAGTTTTATTATATTTTATATAGATTGATTGAATTTGGTCAAAATCGGACGTCTAAATCTTATAGCGGTCAGAGGAACAATCAGTCTGAAATATTGATTTAAATAAGAAAATTCATTTTAAAGGTAGCATTGCCATTCTTTTTTGTATAAGCCACAGTATTTCTTTCTTTTAAGTAGCCTTTCTCTCTAGTTTCTATTAAACTCGATTTACTAATTATTAATTTAAATTAAAATCTAATCTATTTTTATATCGAAATGAAATTTAAATCAATATCGAATCTATAATTAAGGAAAAATATTGCGTTCAAAAGTATCGGATAAATTCGATTTAATAATTGTCAATTTAAATTAAAATCGAACTTATTTAACAAAATGTTGCGATTAAATATCGGTTAAATTCGATTAAATAATTATCAATTTAAATTAAAAATCAAACCTTTTTTATAAAATGTTTGCGATTAAATATCGGATATATTCGATTTAATAATTATCAATTTAACCCAAATCGAATTTATTATATATGTAAATGTTCGATTCAAAGTATTTATGAATTCAATTTAATAATTATCAAATTAAATCAAAATAGAATTTATTACTCAGAAACGCACACCATTTACTAAAACACTTCTAAACAAGTAAGAGTGCTCTAGTCGAGAGTGCTCGACTAGGATATACCCTGAACCCAGTTCTTACATTCATAATTCTTAATCTACATTCATACATATAAACACATACATACGAACACACGCTGCTACTACGAACGTCATGCAATTGCTTGGCTTCTTCTTCTTCCATTGGCCAAAAACTATGTTACATTTAATCGTAAATAACTTTTTTGTTTATTGTCCGATCGTTTTGTTTATTGTCTGATCAAAATGAAATTTGTAGGACACAAAGCTGGCATATAAATGTGCAATTATGTCAAATCCGAAGGTCATACCTTTAAAATTACGTATTTTACGATTTCTGTGAGATTGGAGAGGGGTATCCAAAAAGTAAAATATATTTTACCTTTGTATGCTATAGGAGAATATATGTACCAAATTTGGTAACTCCACTCCCTATTACTTTTAAGCTATACCTTAAAAACACTGTTCTGGAATCTTAATTTATCGATAACTTTTGAAAGAATTAATACTGCGTTTCCACAGCATGCGTTTTTGCGTTTGCGTTAAAATCGAATAACGCAAGTCGGCAGCCCATATGAAATGTATGGGCTGTTAAGTTGCTGTTAATACTGCGTTCGATATTAACGCAGAGTTCGATGGCACGATTGTTGCAATTTATTCGATTGTTGTTTAATAACAGAGCAATAACAGAGCTGTAAACTGACTTTGCAGAATAAAACATCTGTGAAAAGGCGCGGGAAATAAGCAAAACAGGTAATTTCGTTTCATATCATATGAATTTTAAATTATTTGTTGTTCCCGCAGGAAATAAAAAAATTGGTTTGGAGTGAAGAGGCAACTTTGCACCTGTTGGACTTGTGGCAGGAAAATATAACGGCGTTGAGAGGTGTGCGTAAAAACGTGCACATATTCAAAGAGATGGCTGAAAAGCTAAAAAAGCACGGAACGACAGCACCAGAAGTCAAAAATAAAATTGAGAATTTGACCAAAAAGTACAAGTACGTTTATACAGTTGATAAGATTTAGCTATATTAGGAATTATTAATTTTGTGCATTATTATTGCAGAACAGAGGTGGACAAAGTTGGACCGTCTGGAGGGGCTCCTTCAACATGGGAGCATTTCCAAAAGATTCATTCCATATTAAGCGTTTCAAAGGCAATTAATTTGAAGCGAGTAATGGTAGAGAGCACCGGTAATATACATTCATACAAATATTTATTAAATCTGTCTCCATGTAATTTTTGTATTTCAGAAAAAAAGCTCAAAATGAAAAGGGAATAATCGAGCTGGGTGTTGATGACTTTGAGGTACCCTCAACTTCGAGGCCAAAGCGACGACGCACAGAAATGGAGAAACTTGTTGACATCGAGCGCGAGAAGTTGGAATGCATTCGAATGGCGACTGCGGAGATTGCTTCGATGGCAAAGGAGAGCAAAGCTTTCCACAGCCAAATTTTGAAAAGGATGGATAGCAATAATAATTAGTTTTTTTTGTGTACTTTTTATATAGTCAATTAATAGTATTAAATTAAATATAAATTATTCAATTACATTTTCTTGGTTTTCTTCCGCTAGGTATGTCCCTAGAGCGAGACGAATGGCTTGCGCCGCTTCATCTTCATTTCCCAAGAACGTCTGTTGCTCGGGCTGTTGTCTTGTTGGCTCTGCAGCTTCGTATTCCCACTTTTCATTAATGGCACTGTTGTGCTCGTTCAGAAAATTGTGCAGGATGCAACAGCATATAATTATGTTGGACGTTTTGCCGATGTTGTTGTCCAGGCCTTTCCAATGCGTCGAAAGCGAGCCTTTAAGTGGCCAAACGCGTTTTCGACCACTCGCCTTGCTTTCGACAAATGGTAGTTAAAAGCACGCTCCTCCGCTGCTTGCTGGACAGAGAATGGGTATGGCTTCATTATTGTTGTTGAGAACCGAAAGGCAGAGTCTCCCAACACAATTACTGGAACTTCAGTGCCACATAAATTCCTGGCATTCTCCTTCAGCAGACTACTCTCCTCCAACATTACTTTAAGATTGCTCTCGGAGTAAATGTGAGAGTCATGGCAACGTCCAGGGCATCCAACATTTATATACATAAATCTGTATCTACAAATACATTTATTTTGTTAGTCTTATAAAAACGACAAATAGACGCTCACTTACCGATAGTCAACCAACGCAAATAGCACCGTTGAGTACCACCCCTTATAATTGTGGTAATCAACCGCATCTGCGGCTTTTGGCCGCACTTCAATGTGGCAGCCATCTGAAGAAAAATCAAGCTAGCATTAGTTTTTAGTATAGAAAAATTACAAAATTGTATTTACCCATTGCTCCAAAGCACTGCGGAAACCCTATTTTCTCAAAGCCCTTCACGCATTCCTTCACTCTCTCATCAGTCACACAATTCGGTGGCAAATAGTCCGGAGCCATCTGGACTATAACTTCTTTGCAGAAGTCGTGCAATATTTTGCACACCATTGCCTTCGAAATACCGAACAGGGCTCCAACAGTTCGGTATTCTGCTGATGATCCCAGCGTATAAAGGGCTATAGCGATTCGTTTGTCCAATGGAATGGCTAGTCGATATGTGGTGTCCATTTTAGTTAGCCCAGGCAGGCGCTCCACCAAATGCTCAAAATGTTCCTTTTCCACACGGAAGCTTTCCTTGAACATCGCCTCTGAGTTCTCCGGCACGTCTGTCTCCCAAAAGGATCCATGACGGGGCTTTTAATTAAATAATGGTAGTTAATTACAACTTTTGAATATACATTTTATTGCTTTTAACTTACCAAAACCCAAGCGCTTCGTGGATTACATGCGTCAAGTGCAGCAATCGGTGCAGCACACATGTCAATGCACTGCAATAGTTTTTGACACATTTTTGCTTGCTGTTCATTTGCATAAGATTCGGCTATCAAAACGTTGTTTAAATTGTCCATGTTAACTATAAATTTAATATTTATTTTTGCAATTAAAATTCGTTCGACGCAGCTCAAAAAGGCGATCAGCTGTTTTTGAACGCGATAACGAACGCAGAATGCTGTGGAAACGCTTAACAGAGATGTTCGATAACAGGTGAAATCGATGACAAACGCATGCCTGTGGAAATTTAGTATTAAACTTAAATATAAAGTCGCTAGCTTTTATAACTTTCAAGTTATACCCGATAAACGGAAGGAGATATCGAAAAAAAATTATAAACTGGTCTTGTCCCGGCACTACGAGAACTTATATTTCAAATATGCAGTCTCTAGGTTTTGTAGTCTCTGAGAAACATGCGTTCATACAGACGGAAAGACGGACGGACAGGGCTAAATCGACTCGGCTATTGATAGTGATCAAGAATATATATACTTTATGGGGTCGGAGATGATTCCTTATGCCTGTTACACACTTTTGCACAAAACCATTATACCATTTTTTTTCCATTTTTAATGGGATCACCACTATGGTGGTGAGGAAATGAGATATTATAAAAGTAATATAAAAATATTTTTTTTTTTTAATTACGGAAGGGGCGTAGCAACGCAAGCTGGTAAATGCTAGTTGATCATAAATGCATAAAAACAGATCCGACTTTTGCTCAGTTTTGTGTGCTGGTGTTGGTGCTCTGTATGTCCGCAGTGGGCTTATTGTCTGTTTCTTAGAATTTGACAGAGAATCGGTCTTATCGGTGTAAATTCGGAATAACGACAATACACGCGTGAGTTATCAATCCTGCGTGTTGCGTTGAATGAGTTGTCTCTCCTGCGTGTTGCGATGAATGAGGGATGGCACCTGTGACCAGTAAATGTTGATGGATCTTGGATATCAAATGATATTGTAAAAGACTCTGGTTGTGTGTGGCAAGTATTTAATTTGCGAATAAAATGGGCACAGGTGGCCTGGTTGACAATACGATTTGAAGTAACTCGAAGTGGTTTTGAATTGTATATATGAAGCTTAAACATATAAGTAGAATATAATGCAGCGGCGGTATAGTGATTCTGGATCGGCGGCCACAAGCTGTCGATTCAGCAGTTGGCCGAATGTATACAACATAGCTTGGCTTCGTTGTCGCAACAATCTTTCCCGGTTTATTGACATCTCGTCAATAATGCGGGAACACGGGGTGGCTTGGCCGGGAGAGCGGTGTATGATACCGATGGATCGGTAACTCCTCCCCCCCCCTAGAATATATCGATGGCAACAGAGGGGGTATTGGCGTGGTGAAGACAGGAACATGTTGACCGGTGTGTGGTTGGTAGATAGTCCTTGTACGTCTTGATCGCCAGACGGACAATATTATGATTGTTAATAACGCCGATAGTGCGTAGAGTGTTGACGTGTGCTGGGTGGTGTAACGACCGGTAATTTAAATGTTGTTGGATGTTGCAATTGCGTCGAAATGAAGTTTTTCCAGGCTGAGGGTCTGAACGGTTGTGTTGTGTAGCAGCTCTCGTACCGGTGGTAAAATTACATTGGGATGTTCTATTATCGTAGTTTGGGTGTTGTCGTAGGCAATTCCGTTGATTGTGATTGTACAATTGGAATATCTGATGATTGCAGAGTCGTTTATTGTGGTTGTATTGTTGTTGTATTGTTGTTGTACAGGTCGATTTTTGTTTGTTGGCGTTGAATATGAATATGAAGCCCTTTTCTGGCTCAAATACGTCCGCGATGGGCCCGGTTTCTTGAGTGTCGCAGGAGCTTGTTTTATTACTCAAGATGTTTTTTAGACAATCGTGATTTTGAGAAGGACTATTTCTATTGGGGAATTTGCAGAAGGATATGTTTGCGGTTACAGGACACTTATCTACTAAGTGAACAATGTTAATGTCATTAAATGCTAGAAATTTAGGTGCTAATATGAACATTGTTTTGTTTATAGGTATTGGTATTATTCGAGAATTGGAATTTGCATTTTGAATATTATTTTATTTTTATAATTGAATGTTTCGAGTTTCAACAAATAATAAATGTTTTCGTCATTTTCTACATTTATATTTTGGTTTTTTTTTTAATAGTATGAACTTGGGTATAATATTTATCTTTGCTAATAACAAACTTTCAATAATGTCATTGATATGACTTGAAAGGAGCTCAATGTTATAGCTTATTCTGTTTATGTATTGTAATTTTTATACCCTGATCCCATTAAAAATGGGAAAAAGGGTTTTGTTTTGGTTTTGTGCAAAAGTATATAAGTATGCATAAGGAAGCATCTCCGACCCCATAAAGTATATATATTCTTGATCACTATCAATAGCCGAGTCGATTTAGCCCTGTCCGTCTGGCTGTCCGTCTGTATGAACGCACGTTTCTCAGAGACTGCAAAAGCTAGAGACTTCATATTTGAAATATAAGTTCTCGTGGTGCCGGGATAAGACCAGTTTATCATTTTTTTTTGTCGATTTCTCGTCCCTTTCAAAAGTAATCGATAAATTTCGATTCCAGCCAAGTGTTTTTCGGGTATTACTTGAAAGTCATAAAAGCTAGCGACTTTATATTTGAGTTTAAGTTATTACTGCCGGCTTAATACAAACTCATAATTTTTTTTCGATATCTCAATTCTTTCAAAAGTTATCGATAAATTAAGATTCCCGAACAGTGTTTTTAAGGTATAGCGTAAAAGTTATAAGAGGTAGAGTCACCAAATTTGGTACATATATTCTTCTATATACAGAGGTTAAATACATTTCACTTTTTGGATACCCCTCCCCGATCTCACAGAAATTGAGAAAATACATTTTAAAGGCATGACCTTCGGATTTTACATAGTTGCACATATATATGCCATCTTTGTTTGCTACAAATTTCATTTCGATCAGACAATAAACAAAGAAGTTATTAACGATTCAATGTACCATAGTTTGGGGCAAAAGGAAGAAGAAGAAGCAAATCAATTGCATGACGCGCGTAGCCAGCAGCTTTTGTTTGTACATGTGTGTGTGTGTTTCTATGTATGAATGCAGATAAATAACTTTAATGAATGTAAGACCTTGGTTCAGGGTATATCCTAGTCGGGCACTCTCGACTAGAGCACTCTTACTTGTTTATTACTGAAAAGTTGTTAAAGATTTTCTTTCATATCATCCCAGACTAATGGGATATTAGCCTGACTAAGTCTTTCGTCCGCCTTGCCAATGATTTTGTTTCTAATGTTCCTAAGCAAAAGTAGACCGAAGGGTGTTTGATCGGTTCCCCGGTGTCCAGGGTTGCTGTCGAACGTTGGCAATTCTTTAGCGAATGCCAAAAGGTCGATGGGGCTTAAGTTGCAGGAAATGTTACTTATTCCGCTGACAGTAGGGGTTATCGAATGGGAGGCGTTGCCTGAGTCCATATTTGGGTTGTTCATAATCTTAATTACTATTATGAACCTAAAAATGGGGTGTAACTAATGTAGGATACTATGGAGTGTTTTGATTGAATGTTACTAACAAATTTTTCAATTTCTGGTAGCACTATCGGCTCTAACAATGGTACATTGTTCTGTGTAAATATGTTTTTTAAGTTTTCGGATGCTTTGTTTGTTTGTTTCAATTTATATTTTAATATTACAAGTTGTACAGCCATTTGCCTTATTTCTAAAATTTAAGTTATCGCTAACTGACTATGTTGCGAACTTTCTTAGCAACACACTCTATCTCTCTCTCGAGAAACATTGTTTAGGCTAAGCAGCGAATTCGAAAGGGAATAAAAATAACTTTTGAAATTGATATACCATTTTGCGGTCGAGTTCTCATTTGCGTCCACCGAAATAAATTTGGACCTTGTTTGCTTTTTGCCCACCGGCAAGTTTCTTGTTCACCTATAGCCAGACATACACACATACAGATGAATTGTCTTGCATTTCCAAAAAGCTCAAAGATAACGAGTGCAAAAAACTAAGTGCGTTCATCTAAAACATCAATAATTGTTGTTCGTCAGGCAAACGCTAAGTAAATATATAACGATATCTACATCTATGTATGTGCATAGTACATTCATACGTTTGTCTGTTGCTTGCGTCGACAATTATAGTGAAACGAGTCTTGTTTTGCATTCGTATTTAGCAAACATATTTTGAGCAAAAATAAAATAAACGAAAAAAAGGCTACGTTCGCAAAGTTGGGTCATCTGACTTTCTGCTTTGCAAAGTAGCTTCAAGTAATTAAGATATTTTCAAAATGTTAATTCCAAGTAACAGATAATTTCAAAAAATTTTAACAATAGTTATTGAACAGGGTGCTGCAAATACAGGGTGCTTCAATATCTATGGATGTTGATGTACTAACGAACAGTACATTCATAACGCGCGGACCCAGGCAACATGCAACCCACCTCCCGCCCAAACGACCGAGGGGCGCGCCGAAATAAGAATAGAACATACAATATAAATGAACAACAACAAATGAACATAGACTATTTAAATGTTAGACAGATGTTGTAAGAGTACAGTTCTGAGAGTAGGGACAGAATTAGCATTACTTATTATCTGTAAAAGGTTATTATAAATAGAGCATAAGATCCGCAAAGGGTAATGGACAGCATAGTTAGTATTACAGGCTTGAAGAGAAAGCGGGAGAAAGTTTCTAGTACTTCTGATCGGAACAGCAAAACTAATTTGGCTAATTAATTCGGATGAATCAATTTCCCCATTAATTAGTTTGTGTAAGAAGATTACAACAAGCATGGTTCTACGATCAGAAAGAGAGGGATGATTTTTTAGCAAAAGTCTACTACGGTAAGGAGGCAAGCGAGTATTAGGATTCCAGTGAAGACACCGGAGGGCAAAGAGTAGAAATTGTTTTTGTACAGATTCTATTCAATCCTGATGACCCTTGTATTGGGGACACCATATACAAGACCCATACTCAAGAATAGGACGAACAAGTGAAGTATAAAGAGTCTTAGTAACGTAGGCTCGATTAGCAGTAGAAGAAGTATGCTTGTCAAACTTAAGCTTGAGATCCAAAAGGATACCCAAATCATTAAACGACTCAATTCGTTCATGTGGCTTTCCATTAAAAACATAATTATTTAAGAAGGGCATTCGCCTATAAAGAGACATAACGCATTTACCACAATATAAATTTAATAAATTTACCCGACACCAGGTTTGAAAACTGTCAAGATCAGATAGTTACAACAGGTCGTAAGGCAGAGTTACAAAGTATATTGTTTGAGCATTACGGTATTGATAATCATGATACTGATAATGAAGAAGGCAGTATTTCAATACACACAGCACCATTGATACCAAGTCTTAGTACAGAGAGATCGTGGCTCACTCTGAAAGATGTCGAGGGCAGTGTGTTGAAGTTTGATGGTTCAAGTTCAAGTGATATAGAGCAGTGGATTCAAGAGTTGGAGGAATGCGCTGTTACAGTTCAGTGGAGTGACTTGCAGCTATACGTTTATGCAAAGCAGTTGCTTGAAGGTGCAGCCAAGTCGTATATTCGTAGTCAGCGAGGCATTAATTGTTGGAATTTGTTAAAGAATGCTTTAAAAGAAGAATTTCGGGTGAAAGTGTCGTTTGCAGAAATCCACAAGAGATTAAATAAGAAAAAGCAGAAAAACGGTGAGACACTTTTTGAATTTTTATACGCACTCATGAAAATTGCAAAGCCAATAGATCTTGACGATGAGAGCCTGATAGAGTATTTTGTTGAAGGTGTTCCCGATTCTAGAGCCAATAAGATGTTGTTGTATCAAGCAAGAACAGTGAAACAGTTGAAATTTCAAATATAGACTTATGAGAAAGCCCGTGGTCCATGGTCGTCCAGCAAGCATGGACCGACAGTTGATAGAAAACAAAATAGAGATACAAAAATAGTTAAAGCACGAAAATGTTTCAAATGTGGTGACGAATCCCATATGATTGCAATTTGCAAAGGTCTCATTGATACCGGAGCGGACCTGTGTCTCATGCGTAGATGTGTTTTTTTAAAATTGCGCATACTGCAGCTAACTGGTTGTTCTAAATGCCTTACGGGAATAGGCGAGACCCAAGCTTTTACTTTTGGTAGTTTGGAAATTCCTGTAAAAATTGGCAATATAAAAACAAGTAAGAGTGTTCAGTCGAGAGTGCCCGACTAGGAGAAACCCTGAACCCAGTTCTTACATTCATAATTCTTTATCTGCATTCATACATAGAAACACACACACATATACAAACACAAGTTGCTTGCTACGCGCGTCATCAATTGCTTTGCCACAAGGTATGGTACATTGAATCGTTAATAACTTCTTTGTTTATTGTCTGATCGTAATGAAATTTGTAGGACACAAAAAAGGCATTTAAATGTGTAAAATGTAAAATCCGAAGGTCATACCTCTAAAATTACGTATTTTTCGATTTCTGTGAGATCGGGGAGGGGTATCCAAAAAGTGAAACGTATTTAACCTCTGTATGCTATAGGAGAATATATGTACCAAATTTGCTATACCTTAAAAACACTGTTCTGGAATCTTAATTTATCGATAACTTTTGAAAGGATTGAGATATCAAAAAAAAAATGATAAGTTTGTATCGAACCGGCAGTACAGTAACTTAAACTTCGCTAGCTTTAATGACTTTCAAGTTATACTCGAAAAACACTTGGCTAAAATCTAAATTTATCGATAACTTTTGAACGGGTCGAGATATCGAAAAAAAATGATTAACTTGTATCGTCCCGCCACTACGAGAACTTATATTTCAAATATGAAGTCTCTAGCTTTTAGAGTCTGTGAGAAACACGCGTTCATACAGACGGACAGACGGTCAGACGGGCAGACAGACGGACATGGCTATATCGACTCGGCTATTGATACTGATCAAGAATATATATACTTTATGGGATCGGAGATGCTTCCTTATGCCTGTTACATACTTTTGCACAAAACCATAATACCTCTTTTTCCCATTTTTAATGGGATCAGGGTATAATAAAAGTTGAGTTTCATGTAGTGCCAGACGAGGACATGGGATTTGAAGCAATAATTATTACAGAACTATTTTGAATACTGTGGATATGCAAGTTACCAAGGCAAGCACGGTACTATCACGTAGAGTCAAAAATCAAAGCAATGTGGCCAACGTAGACAACAAGATTGTTCATACTGAAGACAGCTCATGTTGTGAATTGTTAAATGAATTCAGGGATGTGTGAGCATTAAGTGCTGAGCCGGTTACAAAGGTCAATAGAGAAGATTTACTACACTTGGATAAGTCGCTGCAAAGAAGAGGTTAAGCAATTAGTACATTCTTATAAGCCAATAAGAAATCGGAGACGTATAGCAGTATGCGATCAGAAAATTATTGACGAGCAGGTAGAACAATGGTTAAAAGAGGAAATTATGAGTACGCAGCACCAGTTTAGTGGCAAAGAAAAATGGTACAAAATGGTATGCTGCGATTACCGGAAGTTGAATGAGAAAGTGATTCGGGATAGCTATCCAATGCCCCATATGGATTCAGTTTTGGAGAAACTACAGGGCGCTTCAGTTTTCACAACTTTAAGACTTGACAAATGGATTTTTCCATGTACCAGTTGAATCCAGTTCGCAAAAATATACCGGATTTGTGACACAAAATGGGCAGTTTGAGTTTTTGTATGTTCCTTTCGGAATATCAAACTCGCCGGCAGTGTTCACGAGATTTATAATGGCGATAATAAGGGAGTCAATCCGAAACGGCGATACAGTAGTCTATATGGATGATGTCATTATTCCAAGCCAGGACGTAGATGACGGTTGAGTCAAGCTAAAAAGAATGCTAGATGTTGCAGGAAAGAATGGGTTACGCATAAATTGGTCGAAGTGTCAACTTTTGCAGACAAAAGTAAACTTTTTAGGATATATAGTTGAGAAGGGTACAATAACACCAAGTCAGGAGAAGATGCAGGCTGTTGCCAGTTTCCAATACCTCGGGATAAAAAGGGAATTCAGCTTTTTTTACGTCTGACATCGCATTTTCGAAAGTTTGTAGAAGGCTATGCAGTAACGGCAAAGCCATTATCCGATATTTTGCGTAAAGAAGCCTCGTTTGTATTCAAAGAATTGCAGCATGTTGCTTTTGAGCAGTTGAAGTCGGCGTTGACAAGTAGACCAGTATCGAGTATAAACTGAGATTCACACTGATGCGTGTAAGTTCGGGCTTGGAGCAGTATTGCTCCACAAGGATCCGAAAGATTCGCTATTCCATCCTGTGCAGTATATGAGCCGGAAAACTACAGGAGCGGAAGTGAAATATCATTCTTACGAATTAGAAGTTCTGGCTGTAATGGGTGCTCTGATCAAGTGGCGAGTGTACGTACGCATGAAGTTTAAGATTATAACGGATTGCCATGCGTTCACCATGACGATGAAGAAAAAAGGATGTGCCTTTGATTGTAGCCAGATGGGCAATGTACTTACAGGACTTTGATTACCAAATAGAGCACCGATCAGGTTCGAAAATGCGTCATGTGGACGCTCTAAGTCGTGTGTCCTGGTATGTGTTGACCGACAGCATAGTCCACCGTTTGAGAGAAGCGCAGCTGAAAGACGATTGGACAACGATTGTGCGTAGCATTGTTGAGGACAAAATATTATTTCAAAATCCGAATCGTGAGCTTATTGTTGTGCCAAGTCAGATGGAAATCGAGATCATTCAGATTGCGCATAGGCAGGGGCATTTTTCTGTTAAGAAAACGCAAGATCTGGTAGAGAAACTTTACTATATTCCGAAGTTGGAGGAAAAGGTAGCTCAGGTGGTGGAAAACTGTGTTAAATGCATTATTGTAAATGTCAAAGCTGGAAAGAAATAAAGATTTTTGCTGCCAATAGATAAAGGAGATAGGCCGTTATCCGATGTCGATCACGTAGGACCAATGGAATTGACTAGTAAGTGTTAAAATCACATTCTAGTTGTTGTAGATGGGTTTTCCAAGTTTGTATGGCTGTATCCAACTCGTAGCACGGGAGTCGACGAAGTGGTCAGTTGTTTGGAAAGGCAGGCTGCTCTCTTTGGAAATCCAGCCCGAATTGTCTCAGACAGAGGTACGGCGTTTACGGCAAATGCTTTTAAAGAATATTGTGAAAAGCAGGGTAAGGTACATCTGCTTATAACCACAGGAGTTCCACGTGGGAACGGCCAGGTAGAAAGAATTCATAAAATCGTTGTACCAATGCTTTTCAAGTTGTGCTATGAGAATCCTGTAAATTGGTATAAAGATGTGGGAAGAGTGCAGCAAATTGTAAATCATACTGCCCCAAGAAGCACTAAGGCATCTCCATTCAATATTCTGACAGGTCTCCAAATGCGTATACCAGATGATTTAAATTTCAATGAATTGTTGAAAGAAAGTTTGGTTGACGAATTGGATGATGCACGTTAGATAGTGCGGGAAGTAGCTCGTGAAAATATGCAGAAGCTGCAAGAAGAAAACAAGAGAAGGTTTGATTTAAAAAGGAAAGTAAAGCGGCAGAATAGTGTTAACGATTTGGTCGCCATAAAACGCACTCAATATGGTACAGGTCTTAAATTGAAAGGGAAATACTTGGGACCATATTAAGTCGGTAGAATTAAGAACCATGGTAGATATGAAGTCAAGAAGGTAGGAAATGGAGAGGGGCCATACAAAACATCGACTGTGTCGGAATTCATGAAGTTATGGGAGTCCTTCGGGTCGAAGGAAACGTCAGAAGGGCCGCAGCAGCTCTCTCTCTCTCTCTCTCTCTTTGTCTTTTGGGATTGAGAGCGAAAACTCAACAGAGTATACAAAGGCAGTCGACAACAGAATATCGTCTTGATCACATCGTTCAAATTAGAAGTCTAAGCATATTTGTAATTGAGCTAAGTTCCATATAGTATTTGATAATAAATAATAGATGAAAACATATTGTCATCAAACATATAATAATAATGAATAATAATAAAATTGGGATTGTGGCCAATAAAGTTATATTCCTACATGTATTAGTGACAAGTGCCATAATAAATAAGCTTTACCTTGTAGCACTAGGATGAAAGTATAATAAATAAATAAAATAAAAATAGTTTGGGGTCAATGGAAGAAGAAGCAAAGCCATTGGATGAAGCGCGCAGCGTGTGTTTGCATGCGTGTGTGTGTTTCCATGTATGAATGAAGATAAATAATTATGAATGAAAGAAAGACCTAAAGACCTTGATTCAGGGTTTATCCTAGTCGGGCACTCTCGACTAGAGCACTCTAACTTGTTTTCACTTATCTTTATTTTTATTAATGTGAAAAACTGACAAATAAATGTTGAAATCTTTAAATATACTATTTTAAAATTTCGTTGTTAATATTTTGTTATGTTGAGCTTTGAAAATAAGTTTGAAGCTGATCAGATGAAAATCCAAAAAGTTGCAAGCAACGGTTTCGCCTCATTTCCGGAGTTTGGGCTATGATTTTTCTAAAACTTTCTTAGTACGCACTTCCAGACTAAGAGGAAACTAAAAAATTTCAGCTTTCTAGCTCTTATGGTTTGGGCCCTGCGTTGATCACTAATAGCCAATCGCCAATCAGGACAAACTGTTTAATATTCATAGATTAAAATTTTTTTTATCAATGCTGTGTATATGTATATGGTATATTTTTTTGACGAAATTTTATTTTAAAGATTCGGTCTTGTACTTTCATCTCTAAAGTGTTTTTGAAATATATTCAAATGTGAGCGTTAAAAGTGAATTCGCTGACTTTAAGAAGTTTTCTTATTTGGGCTCCCACAAAGATACCTTTTTAACCTTAGCGTTTGAAAAATTCGGACAAGAATTTTTATATAACAAAAAGCTTCGCCAAAATTCTTAAAAAGTCACAGCCTTATACGTACCGGTTTCAAAATAATTTTGTCCTTTTCAACGTTGGGCTCGAATCTCTGTGCCCTCGGAGAATTCTGTTCTTTCAGGCGAATTCTGTCGAGCGAAATGATCCTTATACGCTCGATTATCCCAAAGAACATATGCTCATTGGTTACAGGTATTTTGTGTTCAAAAGTTTGTTTTGATAACTGCAAATGTACTTTTTATTTAGATGTTGAAACATCCGTTTTGATACCAGCAACTTAACCTTATATTTTAATGTTGTTGCATCCGCTTTGAAAAATAAAAACTATTTTGCATGTAAATTGATACATTTTAGATTAAGGGGCCGATATTTTTAGGATATGAATATGAAAATATCAGAATCGGACCATTTATATAAGTTTACCCCAATTTCTCATTTTTTACTCAAAAACATATGAACATTTTTTTTTTTTAACGTTTTTTATTTAAGATCGGTTTTTAGTCGGACAATTAATTAGTTTCATAGTTTACATTAAATTCATATTAGCTATTGTGGTTTATGTTTATATATGATAAAATTAACAGTAAACCCTTAAAAAATCAAACCTTCTTTACAAATGTATGCTATAGAATAAAATACATACCATTTTTAGTGCCACTAGGAACGGTTAGGTTTACCCGGAAGGTCCTCCTTTTGGGGGCCCACGCATAGACCAAGTAGGTCCTTAGTACTCTGGTTGGGTGGAGGTTATTATTCCGTTAGGATTCCTGTCGCTTTGTCGAATACCAGGAGCTTTCGTGGTTTCCGCCTGGAGGCGATGTTAGCACAGGTGCACCTAGGTGACAGCGCTGGGCAGCTGTAGATGAGGTAATCCAGAATTTATCTAACATCCGGTTCCCCGGTTTTCTGCAGTTGTCGTTGGAGGTTATTCCTTTTTTTTTTTTTTTGATTTATAATTTTTATTAACGTGTTCGTATAAATTAACATACTTTCACATTGTACAAGCAAAACATAATGGAAACAAAACAGACCCTCAGAACAAGTGGAGGGAAAAGGATTAAAATAAATGTTTAGCCGTAGCTATGTTATGCAGAAAGTACTTTGTGTAAGAGACAACAAGGACGGAATTAAATATCCGGTAAGAGTCGGCCCACAGGTGAGCGCCCAATTATCTAATTATCCGCTGCATGAATTCTTTTCAGACGACGCCTCCTTAGCGGTCTAGCCAGACGAACTGCTAGTACATTTGAGTGGACAATTAGCCTGTCCCGGTAGCGTGAAGCAAAGTTAGAAATGGCTGAACAGACTGACGGAGGGGCATCCGCTAAGCGCCTTACAATTTTGCTTTGACATGACTCAATAAGTTGAAGGGAGGAGGAGCACGCGGTACCCCAGCTGTTGATACCCCAAGTAAGAGTGGGGACCACGATAGCTTTGAATAGCCGGACTTTAGCTGCAAGTGACAGCCCGCTCTTTGGCCCAAGCAGCCATTCCATTTGTCGACACTTGGATACAGCAGCAGCACGCGTTCGCAAAATGTGGGGCTTCCATCATGTTTGGTCTAGGATCAAACCAAGATATTTAACGTTAGCCGAATGCCTTATGCGAACGCCGTCGAGAGTCAAATGTGACGTGTTGACACGATTTAATGAAAAAGTGGCATGCTGAGTCTTGAGAGGATTGACCGCTATGTTCCATCTTGAGGCCCATTCTTCAAATTCATCCAAGAACCCTTGCATGCCTTCTACAAGAGCTAGTTGCCAAGAAAGCGATGTCATCAGCATAAGTTGCAGTAAGAGTCCTCCGGCTGCGCAAAGAAGGGAGATCATATGTGTAGATGGTATAAAGGATAGGTCCCAACACACTCCCTTGAGGGACTCCAGCTAAGATCCTTCTTGAGGTGGACTTAGTATCCCGGACATCCATTTGGAATGTTCTCTCCAAAAGAAATGAATGGAGTAGTCGGTAGTAAGCGGGGGGAAGGATGGGCTTGAGCTTAAAAAAGAGTCCATCATGCCAAACACGATCAAAAGCTTGTTTAACGTCCAGAAAAACGCCAGAACAGTATTTACCTTCCTCGAAGGCACACATGATATGATTAACCACACGATGCGTCTGCTGAACAGCCTATGAATACTTCTGAACCCAAACTGATGATCAGGGATAGTTTGCTCAAAAGAATCAACTGCCATTAAACGTCTCAAGAACAAGATTGGTGGGTCGGTAAGCATCAGCAGATCGGAGATTGACATCCTTTTTCGGGATCATAATAACGTTGGCGTGTTAACATTGGCCAGGGAAAATAGCATACTTCAGCATAGCATTGTATATGCACACCAGCATAGCAGTGGCTGCCTCCGGTAGCGCTTAGCCACTTTTCCATCAATTCCGTCATGACCGGGCGCTTTGTTTGGCTTAAGACGTTTGATCTGAAACGCAACCTCCTCAAAGTCAATGGGCGGGATGTCCGTGTCAGGTCCAGAAGCAACGTTCAGTGGCCAAATCAAAGGGCTGAAACCTTTTATCTAACTCATTTGCGAACTCTTCGGCTATATCTTTATCAGATTTAGCCCATGTGCCGTCACAGCGAAGCAGTGGAAGTTTGCATGTCGGCTGCCTCTTTAGTTTCCGCGTACATTTCCATAACGCAAAGCCTCGGTCTTGATCAGGGTCAATTGCAAGAAGCTTCTCAAAGAAAAAATTAGATGTAGCTTCATATAAAGCTTTCCTAACTTCAGCAGTGGCTAATTTGAACTCCGCCAAGTCAGCCGGATGCCGTGAACGCATTCAGCGTCGCCGCAAAGCTCGTTTTCGCCTTACCATAGCCGAAATTTCTGGTTTTAAAAGTGACTGATTTGGCTGTGACAGGGCAGCGCGATTTGGATTGATGTTTGAAACAGCAGCAGCAGCTTGGATTTTTAATGTGAGATCCTCAGCGGCAACTTCGATATCTTCAGCAGAGTCAAAAGCTTGGGGATTGTTCACACCGATGAGAGATGCAAGTTTCTCTTTAAAAATTTTGATATTAGCCCCTCGTGGGAGAACCCTCGGCTTGGCAGTTTGGGTGCTGGCTGCAGCACAGATACAAATTATCAGCGGGATATGATCTGAACTGAGCTCTGTGCTTTCAGTTATGTCCAGAACATAAGATGGAACGCCACCATAGATAGCAAAGTCAATGGCCGTTGGACTCTTGTTAATGTCATATGGATAGTGCGTGGGGCCGCCGGTGGCTAACACTTGTAAGTTAGATGAAGTGATGCAATCCAGAAATTCAACACTTCTTGGAGACGATCGGCTACCTCCCCAGAACCTTTTGTGGGCATTCCAGTCACCAGCAATAATAAAAGTGTTAGTGAGATCATTAAATAGTAAAGAAAATTCTCTTGCAGTCCATTGATGTCCAGGAGGGCAGTATATAGAGCCCAGTACTAGATCACCAAGATCCGTCGAGAGACTGACCGCAACTGTCTGAGACTAAACTGATGCATCTGAGCTGTGTAAATAGTATTGCAAGTGAGTACGGATTAGAGTGGCAGCGCCTCCTCGCAGACGATCGGAGGGGTGATTTGCTGTAAAAAGCTCGTAACCAAAAATCCTGAAATTAGAGCGACTGTTGAAATGGGTTTCGCTCAACAGCATAACGTCAAGAGCGTTGCTGCCTAGGTAGAGCTCCAATTCAAAATTCTTGCCAATGACGCCATTGGCGTTCCAAAAAGAGATACGGATACCTAGATTAGACATTGATCCTCTAGTGTGCAAGAGCAAGAGGATTGCTTATAAAGTGACTCAGTAATGTGCACTGATCAACTCGCGAGATGAGTTGCTCAAAGCATGCAATGAGGGGAGAGGCGTTAGCTAGTAGCTGCTGCTGTTGTAGAGGTGTAGAGTTATGATCTTGCTGGAGAAGACGATCCTGGACAGCAGAACCCCTGTCATTAGGAGTAGGATCTTTTTGACCAGCCCTGAGAGCAGGCCAACCGTGGAAGAGTGGAGACCTCTGGCAACAATTCTGAAGGCACTATTATTTTTTAACTGCCAGGAATTAAAAGGGATATTCTTCTCCCAAAATAACCTTTGGACTATTTTATAGGTGTCAGCATCCGGGACCGTCAGCCTGACTGATGAAGGTCCAGTGGTCTTGAAGCGGAAGTCATTAGTAACAGTCTTTACCAATTTAGTTAGCTGCTTCAAGTCGGTTACACCCTTGATGATAAATGGCGGAGCGCGCGGGCCGGATCTTTTTGCACTAGCTGGTGAAGAAGACCTACCACTCCGAGCAGCAGCAGAGTGGGACTCGCCAGAAACAGGACTAGAAGCTGTAGGGATCGAGGCAGTCGAGGGCCCTGGATTTATAACAGTAGAATTGAGAATGGAGCTGCCCTCCACATTCAGTTCATCATCCGCAGACAGCAATGCAAAGCTGTTGTCACAACCGGTGTTATCATAGTCAGCAACCTTGGCAGTCTTGAGAACAGCAGTGGGAATAGGTGATGTCAGCAGCCTCTTAAGGGGTCCTAATTTAGCATCTTGACGAAAGTCAGTAAAGCGCTGTAATACTGACGCGAGCAGCGATGGTTGAACTGTGTCGTCATTGGCAACATCTTTATCAGGCACGCGAGAATACGGGGGAAGCCGGGGGCCCAACTTCTTCCACACCCACACCCATGCTTATCCAGTCCGGAGCAGAGGGTGTCAAAAGAGCTGGAGTGCTATTATCAAACTGGCAGATGCCAGTCATCAAATCATCCGCATTACCATGCGATACGTCAAGGGACGCACCAAATGAAGTTAGCTCCGGGATTTGCCCGGCCTGTAGCGGTGACCCATCAGAAATGTCAATAGTGGCGTTATTATCATCATCGTCAATATCAAGTTCGCCTGGAATGGGCCTGCAGGCATCGTCGACGCTGAAAGGGGTCCAGGAGCTGGACATGATTAGAAATCTGAAACGCAAACAAAAGAAAGCACAACCATCCAGCCAGCGACAAAGCCGAGGCTGGCACAAACACGAACAAGCAAAAACGAAAAAAAAACGGTCCGAAACCAAGTAAGTAAAATCACACAAAATATTAAATTTACAAGAAATTATAATTTTTAGGGAGCTCAAATAAATACGTCCACACAGTTTGACAATAGCTAAGGGTTGACGAACATTTGGCCGTGATCAGTATGCTTGTCTTGGGGGCTGTCCTTTCAAATCTCTTGAGTATTTCGTTGACAACCATTTTCCATAGTAGTGATGACAAGACCTTTGTGGTGTGCCCCTGTGTGCCTCTCTTACCATGGATGTGGTGCGCCACTCGGCTTCGATCCTGCAACTCAAGAGGTTGCTAGACCATAGGTCGATGGCTGAGTGTTGGCTGCTCTTAGCGCCGCTAGAATTGCTGAGGTGAACACAATTATTGAATGCGCCCAAGATGTCCAGGAATGCTGCCAGTGCGTAAAAGGCTTTCTGTTTGGATGCAGATATGGTGATATGGACTGCAAAGCCGTTTCCACTGAGTCCCCTTTAGTGTCAGCGTGCTGATTGCTGATTTTTTTTTAGAAGAAAGGAGGTGAGGCCCAATGGCCTGTAGTCCTTGGGATATATTTGGCTGCATTTTCCTGCCTTTGGAAGGTAGACAACTCTAGGATTCCTCCAGGGTACAGGGATATAGCCCGTAGGCACGCGTTGTATATTTTAAGTAGCCAAGGTATTTTCTCGGCTTTGGTCGATTGCAACATGGCTGGGAAGATGCCGTTTAATCTAGGTGACGTCATTCCTGAAAAGGAATCGATAGCCCCCTGGGCTTTGGCTGGCGCTAAGATGTTTGTAGGAAGGGTCTGCTCTACCGTTGCTTAGTCTTGGTGCAAGAGAGCTTTCAGAGTTTCCGCGCTGCATTCCGACCACTTTCCATAATAAATTTCCGTCTTATAGACTCTCAATTGAATCCTGTATTCGTCCCTGATCATGTCTTCATTCGCTAGCTTGGCGGGATTGAAAATATTTTTGATCACCTCTCTTAGTTACGTTAGTTCCTAGTTCCAAAAGGGGCCTTGTTTTCTCTTTAGTCCTTGAAGGCTTGCACGACTTATGGTAGGCACCGATTAGCTCTTTGGATTGTGTCAATGGATGTGCGGTGTCGGGAGTCTTGAAAAGATAGTGTCTTTAAACTTTTCCCAGTTTCTGTTCCGGGATTTTCTGAACACTGCTTGTTTTGCTTTTGTTCGAGCTTTATCGATAATTGGATGTAACTGTGATCTGAAAAGGACGGTCTCTCGGGGACCCTCCAGTTGATCAGACGTAGTATCACCAAGTGTCAAGTCTAGCACATTTACCGAGGTGGGCCCTACGTAGGTAAGTTCCTCCCCGGCATTAGCTATATATAGCTTAGATGATAAAATGTAGTCTAAGAAGGGCTCACCCCTGTCGTTGAATTCACTGCTTCCTCACACACTGTGGTGTGCGTTCGCGTCCATACCGATGACGATGAGTTGCTTCCTGGAGCTAGCTTCCTTCACCAGCTTCCTCAGTTCTTTGAGCGATGCAGGCCTGTCGTGCGCCATAAAGCAGGATGCTAGCAGCATACGCTTGTCCTTACTTTCTAGAGCAACGATGGTAATGTCGTCCATACTCTAATTATACATTAAATAGGCGTAGATTCCCTTCCGTGCGAGGAGGACGGTTCTTGTCCTACTTACCGTGGTCGGGTGACTTGGGTGACTTTAGCCCTGATACCACGTTGCCTGACACAATACATGGCGCCATGATCCTGCTCTCGGCCAGGCGAGCTTGCTCACCTCTCCGAGGGAGAAGCTGCTTTTGCCTTGGAGCCGAGATTGGTCGGTGGATTTTGTCAGCCGTACTTGTATTGACTTGGCAAGACGAGAACTTATATTTCAGATATAAAGTAACTAGCTTTTATAGTCTCTGAGAACAGTTTGTTCATACAGACGGACAAGCGGACAAACAGACGGACATGGCTAGATCGACTCGGCTGTTGAAAGTGATCAATAATATATATGCTTTATTGGGTCGGAGATGCTTTCTTAAGCCTTTGCACAAAATCATTATTCCCTTTTAACCCATTTTTAATGAGTTTAGGGTATACAAATCCGCTGTTTATCAAATGCTGTTGAAAATTTAGAATAGTTTTTCAAAATATACAAAAGAAAACCGGAAACCTTTTTTGTGGCTGTGATCTTTAATTTTAACGATACTCGAAAAAAGGTCGCAAAATCGTGTGTTCGATCTCAGTTTAACGACGATAAAATATATTCAACTTAACTTCGGTGGCAAAGTGGGGAAAAATCGCTAAGTGCGAGAGAAATATTTTTATTGCTCTCCCGCTTCGCCCTAGACACCTAAACGCCCCACACTAGCTTCTACAGCTGTGTTTTCACGAATTCATAGTCAAGTTTCGTATATGAGAGTGGGTAGCCATACAATCAAGTAGGCTTTACATTTTGAATCGACAGAGCTCATCGTCAAATACAACAATACAACGGGAGTGTGGAAATATAAACACACAGCTAGTCGAAATTTAGTATAATATCGAGCAAGCACAAAAATTTAAAACAAACACACGAAAATGTAAGTTATTTTGTTTTAATGTGGATAGACACTTTTATTGACCCACCAACTTATTTTCAGAGAAGTAGCAACAACATGACTTCAGGCATTTATGTTGCTATGGGCTGCAAGGGCATCTTCGAAGATATACGTGCTTTGAAGCAGCACCGCTACGCGATCTTCGCTATCAAAAAGGAGCGTGAGATCACCGTGGAGGCTGTTGGCCATCGCGATGCTGATTATGATGATTTTCTTGATGATTTACGTAAAGGGGGACCGGACCAATGCCGCTATGCAGTCTACGACTATGAATACCATCATCAGTGCCAGGGCACTACCGCCAGCTTGAAGGAGAAGCTATTTTTAATGCTCTGGTGCCCGACCCAAGCCAAGATGAAGGACAAGATGCTCTATGCCAGCTCATTTGCTGCCCTTAAAAAGGCATTCAGTGGTGTACAAAAATATATACAGGCTACCGAATTGGACGAGGCTAGCCGAGAGTGTATTGAGGTGCAGCTGCGCGTTCTCGACCGCGACTGAAAGAACAATAAAAATAACAAGCTGCCGAATGGGCATTCAAATTGTTCAATTGTAAATTAAGTAATTTCCCTAAATCTTTTCGGTTGTCAAAATATTATTCCCGTCACTTATAGAAGTTTAACAGACATCTTTGCATCTTAAATGCGCTCCGATTAATTTTAGCACCCCTGTAGCTCTGACGCAGTCCACTGCCCCATACGAGCTTGACTCCTGTCTGGCCACACTGATATAGTCACCAAGATAGGCGAAGCTATTGCAAAGAAATAAATTGCAAGGGACACATGGAGACCCCATGTCTAGTAAACTGGTTGGGCTAGCCTGATGCACAGGCAAAACATTTTTCGAGAAAACGGCAAAAAACGGCAAGACTAAAACAAGTAAGAGTGCTCTAGTCGAGAGTGCCCGACTAGGAGATACCCTGAACCCAGTTCTTACATTGATAATTCTTTATCTGCATTCATAAATATAAACACCTACACACATACATACAAACACACGCTGCTACTGCGCGCGCCATGCAATTGCTTTGCTTCTTCTTCCATTGGCCCAAAACTATGTTACATTTAATCGTAAATAACTTTGTTTATTGTAGGATAAAAAGATAGCATATAAATATGAGAGTATGCTGAATCCGAAGGTCATACCTCTAAAACTACGTATTTTTTAATATCTGTGATCGGGGAGGGGTGTCCAAAAAAAGAAATAAATTTAACATCTGTATGCTAAAGGAGAATATATGTACTAAATTTTGTGACTATACCTTAAAAACACTGTTTTGGAAACTTAATTTATCGATAACTTTTGAAAGGATTGAGATATCGAAAAAAAAATGATGAGATTGTGTCGAGCCGGCAGTACAGTAACTTAAATTTCAATATAAAATCTCTAGCTTTCATGACTTTCAAGTTCTGCCCGAAAAACACTTGTCTGAAATTAAAATTTATCGATTACTTTTGAACGGGACGAGATATCGAAAAAAATGATTAACTCGTATCGTCCCGCCACTACGAGAACTTATATTTCAAATATGAAGTCTCTAGCTTCTGTAGTCTCTGAGAAACACGCGTTCATACAGACGGATAGACGGACATGGCTATATCGACTCGGCTTTTGATACTGATCAAGAATATATATACTTTATAGGGTCGGAGATGCTTCGTTATGCCTGTTACATACTTTTGCACAAAATCATAATACCCCTTTTCCCCATTTTTAATGGGATCAAGGTATAAAAAGTAAGGCTGCTCTAGTCGAGAGTGCCCGACTAGGAGATACCCTGAACCCAGTTCTTACATTCATAATTTGTAATCTGCATTCATATATAGAAACACACACACAAAGAAACACACGCTGCTGTTTGCACGCTTCATGCAATTGCTTTGCTTCTATTTCTTCCATTGGCCTCAAACTACAATACATTAAATCGTAAAAAACATCATTGTTAAATGTCCGATCGAATCGAAATTTTAAGGACAAGAAGATGACATAAAATTATATGAGTATGCCAAATCCGAAGGTCATACCTCCAAAAATACGTTTTTTTCGGTTTATTGGGGCTCGGGGGGAAAGTATCCAAAATGTCAAAAATTGTATGCTCCTGTTTACTACACGAGAAAATAATTTCCGCCCACTCTCGGGAGATATGAGAGCATGTGTTCCATTATGGACCTAAGGGTTGACGAACATTTGCCCGTGATCAGTATGCTTATCTTGGGGGCTGTCCTTTCAAATTTCTTGAGTAGTTCGTTGACAACCAGGTTCCATATCAGTGATGACAAGACCTTGTGGTGTGCCCCTGTGTGCCTCGCTTACCATGGATGTGGTGCGCCACTCGGCTTAGATCCTGCAACTCAAGAGATTGCTAGACCATAGGTTGATGGCTGAGTGTTGGCTGCTCTTAGCACAGCTAGAATTGCTGAGGTGGACACAATTATTGAATGCGCCCAAGATGTCCAGGAATGCTGCCAGTGCGTAGTCCTTAACGTGAAAGCCGTTTCCACTGAGTCCCCTTTAGTGTCAGCGTGCTGATTGGCCGACAGGTCCAACCGTTTTTTTTTTTTTATACCCTGATCCCATTAAAAATGGGAAAAGGGGTATTATGGTTTTGTGCAAAAGTATGTAACAGGCATAAGGAAGCATCTCCGACCCCATAAAGTATATATATTCTTGATCAGTATCAATAGCCGAGTCGATATAGCCATGTCCGTCTGTCCGTCTGACCGTCTGTCCGTCTGTCCGTCTGTATGAACGCGTGTTTCTCAGAGACTACAAAAGCTGGAGACTTCATATTTGAAATATAAGTTTTCGTAGTGGCGGGACGATACAAGTTTATCATTTTTTTTCGATATCTAGTCCCGTTCAAAAGTTATCGATAAATTTCGATTCCAGTCAAGTGTTTTTCATGCATAACTTGAAAGTCATTAAAGCTAGCAACTTTATATTTATGTTTAAGTTACTGTACTACTGGTTCGACACAAACTCATCATTTTTTGTTCAATATCTCAATCCTTTCAAAAGTTATCGATAAATTAAGATTCCAGAACAGTGTTTTTAAGGTATAGCTTAAAATTTATAAGACGTAGAGTTTGTTACGTATACTCTCCAATAGCATACAAAGGTTAAATGCGTTTCACTTTTTGGATACCCCTCCCCGATCTCCAAGAAATCAAAAAATACGTATTTTAAGAGGTATGACCTTCGGATTTAACATAGGCTCACATTTGTATGCCATCTTTGTGTCCTACATATTTCATTACGATCGGACAATAAACAAAGAAGTTATTAACGATTCAATGTAACATAGTTTGGGGCAAAAGGAAGAAGAAGAAGCAAAGCAAATGTATGACGCGCGTAGCCAGCAGCTTTTGTTTGTATATGTGTGTGTGTTTCTATGTATGAATGCAGATAAATAACTTCAATGAATGTAAGACCTTGGATCAGGGTATATCCTAGTCGGGCACTCTCGACTAGAGCACTCTTACTTGTTTTAATAGAAAGGAGGTGAGGACTAATGGCATCTAGTCCTTGGGATATATTTGGCTGCATTTTCCTGCCTTTGGAAGGTAGACAACTCTAGAATTCCTCCAGGGTACAGGGATATAGCCCGTGCTTAGGCACGCGTTGTATATCTTAAGTAGCCAAGGTATTTTCTCGGCTTTGGTCGATTGCAACATGGTTGGAAAGATGCCGTCTAATCCAGGTGACTGCATTCCTGAAAAGGAATTGATAGCCCCCTGGGTTTTGGCTGGCGCTAAGGTGTTTGTAGGAAGGGCCTGCTCTTCCGTTGCTAAGTCTTGGTGCAAGAGAGCTTTCAGAGTTTCCGCGCTGCATTCCGACCACTTTCCATAATAAATTTCCGTCTTATAGATTCTCAATTGAATCCTGTATTCGTCCCTGATCATGTCTTCATCCGCTAGCTTGGCGGGATTGAAAATATTTTTGATCACCTCTCTTAGTTACGTTAGTTACTAGTTCCAAAAGGGGCCTTGTTTTCTCTTTAGTCCTTGAAGGCTTGCACGACTTATGGTAGGCACCGATTAGCTCTTTGGATTGTGTCAATGGATGTGCGGTGTCGGGAGTCTTGAAAAGATAGTGTCTTTAAACTTTTCCCAGTTTCTGTTCCGGGATTTTCTGAACACTGCTTGTTTTGCTTTTGTTCGAGCGTTATCGATAATTGGATGTAACTGTGATCTGAAAAGGACGGTCTCTCGGGGACCCTCCAGTTGATCAGACGTAGTATCACCAAGTGTCAAGTCTAGCACATTTACCGAGGTGGGCCCTACGTAGGTAAGTTCCTCCCCGGCATTAGCTATATATAGCTTAGATGATAAAATGTAGTCTAAGAAGGGCTCACCCCTGTCGTTGAATTCACTCCTTCCTCACACACTGTGGTGTGCGTTCGCGTCCATACCGATGACGATGAGTTGCTTCCTGGAGCTAGCTTCCTTCACCAGCTTCCTCAGTTCTTTGAGCGGTGCAGGCCTGTCGTGCGCCATAAAGCAGGATGCTAGCAGCATAAGCTTGTCCTTACTTTCTAGAGCAACGATGGTAATGTCGTCCATACTCTAATTAGACATTAAATAGGCGTAGATTCCCTTCCGTGCGAGGAGGACGGTTCTTATCCTACTTACCGTGGTCGGGTGACTTGGGTGACTTTAGCCCTGATACCACGTTGCCTGACACAAAACATGGCGCCATGATCCTGCTCTCGGCCAGGCGAGCTTGCTCACCTCTCCGAGGGAGAAGCTGCTTTTGCCTTGGAGCCGAGATTGGAACCTCGTGGAGGGTTCGGTCGGTGGATTTCGTCAGCCGTACTTGTATTGACTTGGCAAGACGAGAACTTATATTTCAGATATAAAGTAACTAGCTTTTATAGTCTCTGAGAACAGTTTGTTCATACAGACGGACAAGCGGACAAACAGACGGACATGGCTAGATCGACTCGGCTGTTGAAAGTGATCAATAATATATATGCTTTATTGGGTCGGAGATGCTTTCTTAAGCCTTTGCACAAAATCATTATTCCCTTTTAACCCATTTTTAATGAGTTTAGGGTATACAAATCCGCTGTTTATCAAATGCTGTTGAAAATTTAGAATAGTTTTTCAAAATATACAAAAGAAAACCGGAAACCTTTTTTGTGGCTGTGATCTTTAATTTTAACGATACTCGAAAAAAAGTCGCAAAATCGTGTGTTCGATCTCAGTTTAACGACGATAAAATATATTCAACTTAACTTCGGTGGCAAAGTGGGGAAAAATCGCTAAGTGCGAGAGAAATATTTTTATTGCTCTCCCGCTTCGCCCTAGACACCTAAACGCCCCACACTAGCTTCTACAGCTGTGTTTTCACGAATTCATAGTCAAGTTTCGTATATGAGAGTGGGTAGCCATACAATCAAGTAGGCTTTACATTTTGAATCGACAGAGCTCATCGTCAAATACAACAATACAACGGGAGTGTGGAAATATAAACACACAGCTAGTCGAAATTTAATATAATATCGAGCAAGCACAAAAATTTAAAACAAACACACGAAAATGTAAGTTATTTTGTTTTAATGTGGATAGACACTTTTATTGACCCAAACTTATTTTCGGAGAAGTAGCAACAACATGACTTCAGGCATTTATGTTGCTATGGGCTGCAAGGGCATCTTCGAAGATATACGTGCTTTGAAGCAGCACCGCTACGCGATCTTCGCTATCAAAAAGGAGCGTGAGATCACCGTGGAGGCTGTTGGCCATCGCGATGCTGATTATGATGATTTTCTTGATGATTTACGTAAAGGGGGACCGGACCAATGCCGCTATGCAGTCTACGACTATGAATACCATCATCAGTGCCAGGGCACTACCGCCAGCTTGAAGGAGAAGCTATTTTTAATGCTCTGGTGCCCGACCCAAGCCAAGATCAAGGACAAGATGCTCTATGCCAGCTCATTTGCTGCCCTTAAAAAGGCATTCAGTGGTGTACAAAAATATATACAGGCTACCGAATTGGACGAGGCCAGCCGAGAGTGTATTGAGGTGCAGCTGCGCGTTCTCGACCGCGACTGAAAGAACAACAAAAATAACAAGCTGCCGAATGGGCATTCAAATTGTTCAATTGTAAATTAAGTAATTTCCCTTAATCTTTTCGGTTGTCAAAATATTATTCCCGTCACTTATAGAAGTTAAACAGACATCTTTGCATCTTAAATGCGCTCCGATTAATTTTAACACCCCTGTTGCTCTGACGCAGTCCACTGCCCCACACGAGCTTGACTCCTGTCTGGCCACACTGATATAGTCACCAAGATTGGCGAAGCTATTGCAAAGAAATACATTGCAAGGGACACATGGACACCCCATGTCTAGTAAACTGGTTGGGCTAGCCTGATGCACAAGTAAAACATTTTTCGAGAAAACGACAAAAAACGGCAAGACAAAAACAAGTAAGAGTGCTCTAGTCGAGAGTGCCCGACTAGGAGATACCCTTATCCAAGGTCTTACATTCTTTCAAGTTATTTATCGGTATTCATACATAGAAACACACACACACATTCAAACACAAGCAGCTGGCTGCGCGCGCCATGTAATTGCTTTGTTTCTTCTTCCATTGGCCCCAAACTATGTTACATTGAATCGTAAATTACTTCTTTGTTTATTGTCTGTATGTAATGAAATTTGTAGGACACACAAATGGCGTATGAATGTGAGACTTCGTAAAATCCTCTTAATACACGAATTTTTCGATTTCTGGGAGATCGGAGAGAAGCATCCAAGAAGCGAAATATTTTTTATGCTTTAGGAGAATAAATATATAAATAATAAATAAATTAATATATAAATACCAAATTTGGTGCCTACCTCTTATTACATTTAAGCTATACTTAAAAAACACTAATATGGAATCTTAATGTATCGATAGCTTTTGAACGGGTCGAGGTATTGAGAAAAAAAAATGATGAGCTTGTATTGAGCCGGCAATAAGAAAACTTATTTTCAAATATAAAGTCTCTTGCTTTTGTAGTCTCTGAGAAACGCGCGTTCATACAGACGGACAGCCAGACGGACATGGCTTGATCGACTCGACTATTGATCTGTATCTGAGTGTGTTTGTATGTGTGTGTGTGCATGTGTTTATATGTTTGAATGCAGAATAAAGAATTATGAATGTAAGAACTGGGTTCAGGGTATGTCTTAGTCGGGCACTCTCGACTAGATCACTCTTACTTGTTTTTATTGCTGGTGTTAGTTGTGTTTGCTTTTTCGCAGATATATTTAATATATGTACATGTTCTCAATCGAAGCCCATTGGGGCTTGGCTATTCTGCTCTTGTCCAGTGCTCTCCCCATTGGACCGTCTCCGTTGCTTGGCAACGTTGCTGCCTTGGAAAAAATGTATTTTCATGCTATCATATGAATTCTTTACGAGCTTCAATTGCCAGTTCCTTTTGCACTTCCGTTGCCTTGGTGCCATGATTCAGCCATTCAATCGACCCGAAATCTAAAATTATCTATTACTTAAAACTCTCATTTTAATGCGTACTCAAAAAATTGTGTTTTTTTTTTAAATTGCTTTAAATTTTAATTATAAATATGTAAAAGCTTAAAACTTTAAACTATATTTCATTTGACATCTTCAAATACACTGAGCACAATTTGGGAACTTAAAATTAAAGCCATATTTGAGGAATGAAGGACTTGCAAAGTGAATATTGATTGTAGCTGATGTAGCTGGTTCTGATATCCATTGATGCTTGTATTCGTCCACACCAGTCTCAAATAATAATATGTATTGCGTAGGACATGCAACAACAGCCGGAAAATAAACAACGGCGGCTTGATATTAATTTTTTTTTTTGCTATGTTTTCATTTACGACTCAGCACTAAATAAGTTAAGCGAAAGTAACTTGAACTCCCAGACTTAATGAATGGAAACAATCGCAGTACCAATGGTTGCCCAGAGGAATCCAAATGCGGATAGCCATTGTCACAAACTTTTCCGACCCCTTTTTGCACCAGCTCATCCTGCCCAGTGGAAACTCAAGCCAAAGTCCTCACAGGCGTCACCCCCCACCCAATGTGAAGCGGATGTAGGGAAGACTCTGGCAAATACGTATTTAATCACAAACGCAAAATTATTCGGCCTGTTGCAAACAGAAACATACAGATATCCAGCGCGAAATTCATATTCCAGTGGGAACAGAAATGGGACATATGCACGTGCCTCTTCCCACTCCATATAATAGCTGGTTCCCAGAGAATATCCCTTGTGAACTCGTCATCCTCCCTGCAGAGCCTGCATTTTACATCAGGGGAGATATGTATTTTGTGAAGGTGGTATTTAACGGTGTGGTGACCTGTGGAAGAGTGAAATAGCTCTTTAGCTTGTCGTTGCCCCTGTCTGAAATGCAAGAAAGCTTCCCTCCCATTTTCGACCACTCCTCCACCAAGGATTTGGTCGAGGCCCAACTGAGCCCGCAGAAAGGTTCAGGGCCGAGTAGGGGAGTTGCATAGCCGGCTTTGACCAGCGCATCTGCAATTTCATTTCCGGAAATGCCGGCATGCCCAGGGACCCAGCAAAGCAGAACCCTTTTTCGTGATGAGAGTTGTTGAAGACAGTTCCACCAATCTGCTACCAATTTAAAGTTTATCCGCCACGAGGAAAAAACTCTTATGGCTGCTTGGCTATCTGAAAAGATATTTATGTCGGCTCCTCTAATTGCCTTTAAGAGAATGAGTTTGGAGCAGAACTCGATGGCGTGATCCTCAGATTGAAAGACACTGGTCCCGAAGCAAAGTTCCGTGGTCTTTTGATCTGTCCTATTGCAGATTTCCAAGCCAGGGACGCGTTTTATTAGAAAAGCATGATTTACATCAGTTGCTAGTAACCCACAAGGGAGTAGAATTCTAAGAAGGCTCATGGAAGCAGTCTTATTAATACAGCGGATCTAATCCTGTGATATTATCAATAGCTGCAGTGGGGCATGTGTGCATACCGCTCGTGGGAGATAGGCACACAAGCCTTTGAAGTTTGCTGCACCTATTGATTACAGCTTTCTGCTGTAACCTGTGCCACCAAACAAAGGCAGCATAAGTCACAACAGGCCTGGCCATCATAAAGTATAGCCATCTGATGGTTTTAAATTCATATCACGTTTTTTAAAAAAAAAACTATGACAGACATTAAAGGCTTTTGTACCCCTTTGCCAACGTTTGGTTTAAGTGGGAGTAGTATCTCGACCAGAATGACTCCTAGATAATTCACTTCATTGGAGAGCTCTACGGGGGTTCCATTGATGTATAATTGACTTTCATCGATGTTATATAGTTTAGTGAAGGGGACAATAATCGTCTTCTGTGGGTTGATGTTAAGACCTACATCTAAGCACCATTGGAGAACCATGTCCAACTTACTCACTAGGTGGTGGAGAGCGACCTCTATCGATCTGCTTCTTATTTAGGCAAATTGAGTGTAGTGTAGTCAAGGGGACGATTCATTTGCTTGGGGATAAATTTTACGTTTACCCTCCTCCAAGGCAGTGGAATGTATCCCTAAACGACGCTCGCCTTAACTCGGCTGGGTGAATGATAGCTGGGTGAATGATAACTGGGTGAACGATAGCATCGAGGCTGTGTTGCAGCAAGGCCAGAAAGATCTGATCACCTCCAGGGGCCTTAAAGGGTGCGAAATATTTTGCGGCCCATCTGACCTTTTGAGGATCGAAGATTACACCTGATAAGCTGTGCAGCGAAGCCGGAAAGTTCTGATCGCCCACAGGGGCTTAAAAGCGTTCAAAAGATTTTACGGCCGACCTGACCGGATCGAAGATTAGACCCTGCCGGTCATGTCAGAAACCTTTCATACGGAGACTCTGAGTTCGGGACTGACCCTGGAAAGTGCATCTGAAACAAAAGCTCTAGCGTTTCCTTTCGGTCCTGAGTATATGAACTATCTGTTCTTCTAAGTAGCCCCACTCCATTAGATGACACTTTGACCAATACTAGATCATATAATCCCGCCGTTGATCAGCAAGGCCCTCGCTCCACCAAAGAACCTCGAGGTTGACCCGATGTGGTTTGAGGACTGTACAGTCATGGTAGGATCAGGTAAGCACATCTTGTAGCTGATTTGCAGCCAACTCTATCTTACGATCAAAGGTAAAGTTGCTGGTCAGTTGGCCATCTTTCGAGGCCACTAAGGCTTCGAACATGTCCCAATTTGTTTTCTTGGGATTATAGTCATTTGTTTTGAGTTCCTTTTGGCCTGTGATATCAAACCTGATGTGCTGATGGTCTGAAAGTGTGACCTCATCGGTAACTCAAAATTACTGATATAATCGGACAAAGATTCACTTACCAGGTTAAGGTCTAGTAGTTTTTCCCTGATAGCGTTCATAAAGGTTTGTTTGCACCCCTTATTAGCTATATCTAAATGACTACACATAAAATACTTTAAAAGGCACTCTCCCCTTTTATTAACAACAATGCTGCCACAGACAGTGTCCTGTTGTTGTTGGCTTCACAGCCGATGATCAGCTATTTGTTCGTCATGCGGCAGAAGTCGACGAGTTGCTGAAGCTACATCGGCGGAGCATCGTCGACGTCGCTAGGTCCCTAGAATTTAAATTTGTTAGGGGGAAGTGTCTTACTCTTTTATCCAAGAGGATAACAGCACGTGGCGCTCCACCTACTCTGTTATATAACAACTTACATGCACAGCAACTTAATCCGCGGACTTAGCCACCGACCAGCCATGGCTCCTGAATAAGGGCCAGTTTGATCCCGTTCTCGGCGAAGGAACTGCACAGGGTGCCCGACGCTCCTCTAGCGTGGGGCAGGTTTGCCTGAAGCATGATGCTCATGTTGGCTTCTTCGTCGAGTGCTGCACGAGGCAAACATTTTTTCCCCGCCTGGAGTCAGTGCCCCGAACACCTTTCGGCAGCTTCGACGCCTTGTACCGCATTGTACTCGGCCTAGCTGCTTCCACGGTGGCAGCTGGTTGCTGCTGAGACACCTGCTTCTTGGTGGCTCCAGTGTGGGTGCTACCTCTTGCAGCGCCACTGGATGCACCATTGGCAGGCGTCACTGCACGCTTGCTCAAGCTGAAACCCTGTTTGAGGGCCGACGACGTCGCGAGCCCAGCGGCTGCGCTTATCGAGGGGCCAACGACCAGTTCCGCCTGTGGAGGTCCCGGTGCTGTATTCTTTTTGGCTGATAATGTTGCCGCTGCCCAGGAGGGTCCCTCCACGCAGATCTTATCCTTAGAGTCAGAATTCTGGAGAAAAAGTCTGGTCCTGCCAAGGCACTACCAGATCTTACCGTCGCACTCGGCCAGCATGGATGCTTTATCCACCATGAAGGCGAGATGCACCATGGCTCCATTTGTAACCCGCTGCACGACCCTCCACTGTCCAGTGCTGACCTCGTTCTTAGCACAAATATACTCTAGAACGGTCGCATTAGACAGTTCCAAGCTGCTGGTGCAGTAACCTCTAATGAGGGGGAAGTCGCTATCCTCCAACAGAGCAAGAGCACTTTCAGCCTTTATGTGGCTAAAACTGCTCCTAACCCACTCGGCCAAAGCCGTTGTAAGCACAGACGGCACACGCCCTCGAACTGGGGTCTTACGGATGGTGACTTGCACGTCTGGGTGGCCTCCAAAATGACCCCTTAATTTTTGCCATATGCTCTGCTGTCATCGTTCATGAACGCTCAGTCGAAACACCACTGGCCATCTGACTGTAAGATAGCACTGTCGACTCTGAATGAGTACTCTTCGGCTTCTTGGACAAACCTAGCTCCGGGGACTCAACGTTGTTTTCGGCTGGAGGCGCTTTTCCAGCGGCAAGTGCCGCTGCTCTGGGGCTTTTGCGCTACCTGCCATGAGCAGTTTCTTCTCTCGGTTCGTCATTTTAATGAAGGCGTTATCAGACTTTAGCTAGCACATTCCAACCCAGTTTCCAAGGAGGTTGGTTGCCGATCCGAGTCCTCTGCTACAGCGGGATGATGTGCTAATGGACCAGCCGTGGATGCTGGTTCCTGGGGTAATGCTGTCAGAGTCGCATCTAACTCATCAAAAACTTGATTTAGATTTGAACTCATTTCATATCCCACGAGTGAACGGGAATGTGTTCACCCGCGGCATAGCCCGTCTATCGCGGGAAGTCAAATTAAAACTGGACGTTGACAGGTATCTAGTATTCGCATATATGCGATCGAGCACCCTTTCGGCCATGAATCCTTTGGCATAAGCTGTTCCACCTTGGATTGGGGTAATTAAGATATAAGAGTTTTCATCTCTTCACCCGACTGCAATTAGTCAGCACCCTTGGCAGAGACATGACCGTGCCAAGGGCCTGCTTGCAGCCGCCCTCGTGTGGAGAGTGTAATCGCACTTCCGAACAGTATATACAGATGCGGCGCATATTACCAGAATAATTTCACGTTGTTCCCCTTGAGCACCTGTCGGCTGACGGCCATGGTTTTGGGTTTGTAGAATAAGATTAGGAAATTAATGTCATGAAGTCTAGTGTCAGTTAGTCTAGGGCGAAGCAGGAGCGCAATAAAGCTCTCTCGTGCTCTTAGCGAATTCACCCCGCTTCGCCACAGTAGCTAAGCTGAAGTTGTGGAAAGAGAACAGATTATAATCGTCGTCTAGTTAAAGTCGAGAGCACCCATCTTTTTACCCTGATCCCATTAAAAATGGGAAAAAAGGGTATAATGGTTTTGTGCAAAAGTATGTAACGGGTATATATATTCTTGATCGCTATCAATAGTCGAGTCGATCTAGCCATGTCCGTCTGGCTGTCCGTCTGACCGTCTGTCCGTCTGTATGAACGCGCTGTTCTCGGAGGCTACAAAAGCTAGAGATATATTTGGAATATAGGTTCTCCTAGTGCCGGGTCAATACAAGTTCAACTTTTTTTTCGATATCTCGTCCGGTTCAAAAGTTATCGATAAATTTATATTTCACACAAGTGTTTTTCGGGCATAACTTAAAAGTCATATAAGCTAGAAACTTTATATTTTAGTTTAAGTTTTTTTTTCGATATCTCAATCCTTTCAAAAGTTATCGATAAATTAAGTTTCGAAAACAGTGTTTTTAAGGTATAGCTTAAAAGTTATAAGACGTAGAGTCACCAAATTAGGTACATGTATTCTCCAATAGCATACAGAGGTTAAATGCATTTCACTTTTTGGATACCCCTCCCCGATCTCCCACAAATAAAAAAATACGTATTTTTAGGGGTATGACATTCGGATTTTACATAGTCTCACATTTATGTGCCATTGGTGTGTCCTAAAAATTTTATTACGATCGGACAATAAACAAAGTTATTAACGATTCAATGTAACATAGTTTGGGTCCAAAGGAAGCAGAAGAAGCAAAGCGTAGCCAGCAGCTTTTGTTTGTATATGTGTGTGTGTGTTTCTATGTATGAATGCAGATAAATACCTTCAATGAATGTAGACCAAGGGTGGGCGCGTAGTGGCTCACGGAGCTCACTGAGCTCACTCCGTTATTTTTTAACAATCGGCGCCTGAAAGTCGCTTGTGCGCCGTCGGCGAGATTCGAAAAACAAAATACATGAAGTGTGCGCCGATTCTTAGACTCGAGCCGCGACCGCGTTTGCGAGATTCCAAAAACAAAATATATGAAGTGTGCGCCGATGCTTCGACTCGAGCCGCGATCGCAAAGCAATAAAATAACAGTTAGGTCCCTGTACACTGGCTAAAAAAGTGCAAACTTAACATGTCTTATATAAATAATATTGAATAACTTTGAGTTTTGAATTTATTATTTTGCTCAGTGCACACATTTGTTGTGTTAGTTTTGCGCAGATTAACGACCACAGTAGCGGTGTTTGTTGTAGATGTTGTTGTCGGGCTCACTTGCTAAATTTGGCTGCCCAACCTTGATGTAGACCTTGGATCAGGGTATATCCTAGTCGGGCACTCTCGACTAGAGCACTCTTACTTGTTATATTTTGTTTTCGTTTTCGAACAAATTATTAAAAGTTCACAGTCACCAAAGTCTGCCGGTTTTTTTTTGTTAAATAAAAATTTAGAAAAACTATTCTTAAATTTCATGGCGCCCCCGGGTGGGCTGTGAATTAAATAATAAAAGCAACTAACAGTGACAGTGACACAGTGCATATTTAAAAATAATATATATGTACATACATATATAATATACTATAATTTGCCAGCGTGCGGTGCTACGCCCCGTTTTTACACACTAAAAAAACTGAATTTGAATGTCATGTTTTCTATATTTTCTATGTGTAGCTTGGAAAAAGGTATGAATGAAAATCAAAAAAGTTTCATACAACAATTTTTCCGCCATTTGCCAACTTTTGGGGTCGATTTTCCAAAATTTGAAATTCACATTCTTAATATTTTGTTGTGTAGAGTTTTGAAAATAAGTTTGAAGGTGATCGGATGAAAATCAAAAATCTTTAGGGGTCGATTTTCCAAAATTTGAAAATCATGTTTTCTATACTTTTTTATGTGTAGCTTTGATAATAAGTTTGAAGCCGATCGGATGAAAAACAAAACAAATGCATACAACAGTCTTCCCGGCATTTTCCGACTTTGGGGGTCGATTTTCCAAAATTTGAAAATCACATTGCTTTGAAAATAAGTTTTAAGAAAGTCGGATGAGAATTCATTTTTTTTCTCATACAACCTTGATCCCCCGTTTTCCTCCCAGGGGGGGGGGGGGGGGGGGGTGCATTTTCCATATAATTTGTATAAATATTTTAATGAGTCTTTAAATTGATCGTTGAAAATAAATTTGAAGCCAATCGGCTAAAAAAAAAAAAGTTGCATACAACGGTTTTTCCGCATTTCCCGAGCTTTTGTGTAGAATTTTCCGAAATTGCTTCTTAGTACGCACTTTCAGACTAAGACAAAACTACTTTGAAAATCACAGCTCTCTAGCTTTTATGGTAAAGGCCCTGCGTTGATCACCATCACCAATCAGTACGATTTGTTTTATATATATAGACTAGTCATCATAAAACATTAATTATTTTTGTTTTATATATTATTATTTTATTATAAAACAATATTTTATTTTTGTTTTATATATGTTAATACTATTTTTTTTATTGGAATACAAAATTTTTAGTCATTCACTATTTTTTTTTTTTTATTTGTGTCAGGTTTATTATTATTTTGTTCGTATCAAAAATGTATTCATTTAATATTTGTTTGTTTTTATTATTGTTTATACATGTATATTTTTGTCGCCATAAAGTACGAACTAGTAAAAAATAAATAATTAAAATAATGGAATAGGGCAATTTGAATACTAGGGCCGTTCTAGAGAAGTTGAGGAAGAAACTCAAGTGCCGAGTCAAAAGCATCCGCCGCTTAGAAAATCGACTAGAGATGCTCGATTCCTTTGCTTTTGACAGAGCTAGAATGTAGGCTAGACGTTTTAAACGAAGCGATTGAGAATGCTTATTAATTGTAAGAGCAAATAGAAGAAATAGATCTTGACGATGAATTTGGAGCCGAGTTGGAAAAAATGTCCATTACAACCAAGGCTAAAGTCATGTCTCTAATATGCGCCTTGAAGACAGATAACGAGTCAAATCCAGTCTCACATTATGTTGCCCCAACTCGTGCTCGACTTCCGAACTTAGCATGGCCAAAATTCAGTGATAAATATTCGGAGTTTAAAAATTAAATTAGCCTTTTTGAGACTCTAGTTCATAACGATAAAAGTATACCGGTCATTGACAAATTCAATCACTTAATTTCATGTCTCTCTGGTGAAACATTAGAGACCATAAAAGCGTTCCAAGTCACCGATAACAATTATGAGAAAGCCATGACCATAAATAATATTTCCACACTGTTCAGTATTCCTAAGATCACGCAGCAGTCTGCATCATCTTTAAGGAACCTTATTGATACAGTTTCATCGATACAATGCTATCGATAGGAGACGAAAGAAATATTTCAAATGCGATGCTCATTTATCTCGTTTTGAACAGAGTCGATCCAGTGACCAAACAGAAGTGGAAAGAGCAGCTTGATTATGAGAAGTTGCCGCTTTGGGCTGATTTAGAAAAAATGTTGAACCGCCGACTTCAGCATCTTTCTGCTGAAGAATCGTCGAAGCCAAAGCATGATAAAGTTGTATCTAGCAAGCCGCATAACGCTGTTCATGCATGTTCCTCAGTAAACAGTAAAGTTCAACAGACTTGTAGCTATTGCAATGCAGACGACCATTTATTAGAGAAATGTTGTCCATTCGCTCGTCTGTCAGTAATGCAAAGGTTCGACTTTGTGAAAAGGTCACACTGTTGTAAAATGCAAATTTACTAAATGTCGAGTGTGTGGACGCTCACATCATGTTTTGTTGCACAGATACACAGTGACTGACAATAGTTTAGCGTTGCCATCACCTCAAGAGATTCCTCCTCCTCCTTTCAATCGGGATCACCCTTCCACGTCACATGCAGTGCATGCGACATCGTTGGACAGGGTCATTCTGGCAACGTCGATCGTAAGCGTTCGAACAAAAAGTGGTGAACACATTTTGGCCCGAGCATTGCTGGACTCTGGGTCCCAAACTAATTTCATCACTGATGAGCTCGCTTAGCGCTTACAGATCCGTAGAAAGGAGTCGTATATCAACTTGCTTGGCATTGGTGAATTCAATGCTCAAGTTAAGAAAAAGATGCACACGGTGGTGAGGTCGCGAGTAAATGGTAGTGAGATCTCGTTTTGGATCCTGAAATCAATTTCAGACTATCACCCTGACCAGTCAGTAAATGTCAGTGACTGGAGGATTCCAAAGAACCTTCCATTAGCAGACCCTTATATCTAAAAGCCACAAAAATTTGACATGCTAATAGGAGTTTTTTGAACTATTGGCTGTTGGTCAAATTAAGCAAGGCCCTGACTATCCAACTGGCTAGGTAATATCGGGAAGATATGTTCCCAAGGTTTCCGTCCCTCAAGAACTTGTAAATAGTTTGAGTTGTAGTGAAGAGTTGTTGATATCTATAGATAGCACTCTGCAAAAGTTTTGGTCACTGGAAGAATTGCCGTTCCCAAAGAAAGTTATGTCACCTGAGCAAATTTTATGTGAAGATCATTATAGGAAGACGACTCAGTTATTGCCATCTGGTCGTTTTGAAGTCAGACTGCCGTTTAGATCTGATCCAATAGTTTTAGGCAACTCCTTTGAAGTTTCTAAACCGCGGTTTTTGTCGCTAGAAAGAAAATTGTCTCGTAACCTTGAGCTAACGAAAATGTACTTGGAGTTCATGGAAGAGTACATCTCCTTAGGTCGTATGTCTCCCACTGACAACAAACAACTCCACACTACGTAATCCCCCATCAGTATGTTCTGAGGCCCCAGAATACGTCTACCAACTTCGTGTCGTTTTTGATGCGTCTTATAAGACGTCCTCCCAGGTCGCCTTAAATTATAATCTGATGGTCGGGCCTACGATTCAAGAAGAGTTGTACTCCACCCTACTCCGCTTCAGGCTGCACAGGTTCGCCTTGACAGCCGATGTATCGCTCAGTGATGGTGAATGAAGCGGATATGCAGTTTCAACTCATATTGTGGAGAAGAGACCCCTCTGAGTCCTTGAGATAATTCAAGCTCAACACTGTTACCTATGGTACTAGACCAGCCCTATTTTAGGCTATACGGTATTTGAAAAGGTAGAGTGAGGTCGCAAAGGTCTCATTCCCTAAGGCTAAAGTTATTCGGTCAGACTTTTACGTCGATGATATGCTGACTGGTGCTGCATGCGTAGAGGAGCTAAAGACAATTAAGTCTCAAGTATCTCAGGTTCTTCAAAACGCAGGTTTTGAATTGACTAAGCGGTTTTCGAACTCACCTGAGATTAGCGCATCTGAGAGCACAGTCAAACCAATAACGATCTCGGATTCAGAGTCTACTAAAGCGTTAGGAATAGCGTGGTTACCAAATAAAGATGCATTCAAGTTTCAGATTGACACTTCATTTATGGGTCTCTGAGCGACAAAACGGAACATACTATCGGTGACATCAAAGCTGTTCGACCCCCTTGGTTTATTAAGTCCTATCGTTATAAAGGGAAAAATCCATTTGCAGGAACTTTGGCTTAATAAACTGGACTGGGATGAGTCGACTCCGATGCATTTGGAAACAGCATGGAACATGTTGAAAGAGAGATTATCTCGATTAGAGGAGATATCCATACTTCGGTTTGTGTATACCGATCCGATGTCACCGGTTGAAATACATGCCTTTGCAAACGCATCCATGAGATATTATGGAGCTTGCGTCTATATCCGTAGCAAAACTGCAGAAGGTTTGAAAGTCTCATTATTGACTTCAAAGTCCAAAGTAACGCCTCTCAAGACTAAAACGCTTCCAAGGCTTGAGTTATGTGCCGCTCACCTTCTAGCAGACCTCTGCCACAGAATTAAGCCCCTATTGAAGGTACCTATCGAACGAATAGTTTTTTGGTCGGATTCTGAAGTAGTCCTTCATTGGATCCGATCCCATCCTTCGTCGTTGTCGACATTCGTTTCGAATAGAGTAGCTGATATTCAAGAGTGGTCAGGTGAAGCTACGTGGCGGCATGTGCCAACAAAACAAAACCCAGCAGACATAGTGTCAAGAGGTTGTGACGTTAAGGAGATCATTGAATCCATCTGGTTTAATAGACCATCGTTTTTGAAGAATGAAGTAGAGGACTGGCCCACAAATCCACATTTCCAGCTACCAGAAAATCTTCTGCAACTGGAGACAAGGAAGACCGTGGTTGGGCTGACCGCTAGTGGCCAAAAATCTGAATTGGTAGATGTCATCGAGGGATTTTCGTCACACCTCAAACTGCTTAGAGTGTTTGTTTATATGTTCCGCTTCATAAAAATACGTCTACCAAGAGACAGGAGTTTAAAGCTTGAGAAAATTCAGTCACCTTCTGAATACCATGAGGCGTTTAATAAAATTGTCGAGATAATACAAAATCACGAATATCATGAGGAAATTGAAAAGGCTCGTAAGGGCTACAGAGTTGGCCCTAGTCTTTAGCGATTGAATCCATTCATTCATGAAGAATCTGGGGAAAATTTTCGATGTTGCGAGTTAGGGGGCGATCAGCTAATGATCTTTAACAAAACGTTCGCAATTTGTACAAAGCTATGTGCGGTACCTGCACCACACTAATTTTCATGTTGGCCCACGAGCACTTGTGACCGCGTTTGTGGATAGTAAATGCTCAGGAGGTCTGCAGTCAGACAATTCGATCATACATTCGCTGTTTTAAATGCAAGACTCGATTGGGAAATTTACCAGCAGACCGACTCCGTGCTCTCCGCCCATTTGCAATTTGCGGCGTTGATTTTTGTGGCCCAGTCTATACGACATTGAAAATTCGTGGAAGGCCCCCATATAAGTTTTGCATTGCGTTATTCGTTTGTTTTGCGTCCAAGGCGGTTCACCTAGAAATTGTTTCAGATTTAACCACCAACTCATTTTTATTGGCATTTCAAAGGTTTGTCGGACGACGAGGATGTCCCCAAGTCGTACATTGCGACAACGCGACGAACTTCGTCGGGGCGAGTCGCCACTTCAGCGAGCTTCGGGACAGGATCGAGGAGCAGGCGGACGCAATTCGCGAATTCGCATCAAAAAGCGGATGCGAAGTCGCGTTCATACCGCCGCGAGCACCGCACATGGGAGGGCTCTGGGAGGCAGGTGTCAAAGCTGCCAAGAACCTACTCCTACGGGCGGTGGGCAGCGTGCTCCTAACCGCAGAAGAGCTGCAGACGGCGTTGGTCGGGTTCAAGGCCGTGATGAACTCTCGGCCGCTCGGAGCTATGAGCTATGAGCCAAGATCCCAGCGGCGGAGAGGCGCTAACACCCGGGCACCTACTGAAAGGCGGGCCGCTAATCGCGCCCCCAGCACCCAGGACCCCGGACCAGGAGGGTCTCAGTTGCTTACGGCGATGGCGGCTTGTCTCGTCGGTCAGGCAAATGTTTTGGCAGCGCTGGTCCCGGGAATATGTGCTGGGCCTTCAAGCTCGGGCCAAGTGGCAGCAGCCTAACATCCAACACGGAGACCTCGTCGTCGTGGCAGAGGACAACCAGCCTCCTCAGCAGTGGCTCCTGGGACGAGTCATCGCAACCCCCGCAGGGCAGGACGGCATGGTAAGGGTCGTCGATATTAGGACGAGCGGAGGACAGCCACCAAAGTCTTTTCGGTTTTTTTTGTAAAATAAAAATTTAGAAAAACTATTGTAAAATTTCAAAGTTAATAAACTCACATTTGTGTTACTAGTTTATTTACTTGTGGGAAGCAATAGTTGCTGAAGCATTTGTGTGGAATTTGATTCTTAGAGTGTTTCACACCATATGGCATTCCATGCTTTCTTGGTTTTTGTTTGTCCTTGCAACGTACCTAGCATAGAGCGTTCAGAGCGCAAGGATCTTGCAGGTCTGCATCATCTTAGGGACAAAACCTGTTTGGCACTGTATTGAAAATAACCAAAACACATATACAGGTGTGTGAGTGTTTTAACAACTTTACCCCTGGCCTACAACATATGTGGCACACATGCTGCGTCATGCTGCAGGTGCGCGTCCCGCTGCTTCTAAATCACTAAAATCTTCTTTCTCTCCTGGGCCAGACAACATCCCTAGTTGTGTGCTCAAGGAGTGCTGTTAGTCCCTATTTCAACCATTGCTAAAACTTTTCAATCTATCCCTTGACTCTTCAGTCTTTTCATCTATTTGGAAGGAAACTTTCATCATTCCTCTCCACAAAAAAGGTGGGAAGTCTGATATTTCTAATTACAGAGGCATTGCAAAGCCATCCCTCAATTAATTTAAAAACTTTTAACTTCGACTTTGCAACATCTCTGTAAGTCGATTTTATGCCCTGCCCAACATGGTTTTGTTAAGTGTCGGTCCACAACGACCAATTTGCATGAATTTACATCCCTTGTAAATGATGCATTTCTTATGAAAATGCAAACTGATGTCATTTACACCGATTTCAGTAAAGCATTTGACTCTGTCAACCACGAACTTCTGCTGTATAAGCTTGATTGCTTAGGATTCCCTCCATCTTTTCTGGCTTGGACTTCCTCCTATTTAAATGGTCGGACTCAACGAGTATTGCTTAGGTCAACTACCTCGAAAACGGTACACGTTACTTTTGGGGCACCTCAAAGTAGTCATCTTGAACCTTTACTTTTTGCTCTTTTTCTAAATGACCTGCCTTCTATTTTGTCACATTCTCGCATTCTTATGTACGCAGATGATGTGAAGTTTATTTTATCATACACTGATGCCCTGTATCATACTTGTCTACAAGATATTTTACAATTATTAAAATCACGTTGGGAATAGTTGTTTTCGTGAAGCTTTGAAAATGAGTGTGAAGTTAATCGCAAAAATATTGAAAATTGACCACCCCAATTTCCCGGTAGGGGAAAGGATTTTCTATTTGAAGTGATTATCATTTTTACTGAACCTTTTAATAGATCTTGGAAAAAAATTTCCACAACTTTCCTAATTTTCCAAACTTTGAAAATTAAAATTTTTGTTATACAGAGCATTAAGAATAAGTTTGGAGCTGATCGGATACAAAAAAAAAGTTGAATGCAACAGTTTTTCCTTCATTTTCCGACTTTGGGGGTCGATTTTCCAAAATTATAAAGTAAATTTGTTAATATTCTATTAAGTAGAGCTTTGAACATAAGTTTGAAGCTTATCAATTATAAACAAAAATGTTTCATACAAAAATTTTCCCGGGAAAGATTAACAACGTGATTTTAAAATTATGGAAATTCCCTAAGACAATTATTGCTTTTTATTCGATTGATTATATTCACCTGTGTGGAAATTAATTAAGGTAAAGTTTCAATATTTGGACTATTTTTTTTTTTGAGTATGAAAACGGAGCGTAGCACCGCACGCCGGCAAAGGCTAGTAAATCTATAGATAATGAGCCTGACCTTATAAATATCAAAATTGAAACATTGGCTTAAAACTATGTTACATTGAATCGTGAACAACTTCTTTGTTTATTGTCCGATGGTAATGAAATTTGTAGGACATAAAGATGGCATATAAATGTGCGAGTATGCTGAATCCGAAGGTCATACAATTTTTTTTTTTGCTGTTCCGGCAGCGAAGCCAGGGCAAGCAATGAGTTTGGTGGATTGTGCCGCTGATCGCAAGCTAAATATTCTCAGCCTGCCTTCTGCGCTTTGCTTTCGTGTCGCAGTCGCAGCACACGAAGCTTCTTGGGTTCTGATCGTTCGGATATTTTATGCAACCACTGTTTAGTAGATTTGACGCCTCTATGTGTTGTATGCTTAGTGGTTATATCCAAAAAAAAAACACCAGTCTGGAATCTAAATTTATCGATATCTTTTAAACGGGAAGAGATATCAAAAAATTGATAAACTTGTATTGACCCGGCACTACGAGAACCTATATTTCAAATATTAAATCTCTAGCTTTTGTAGTCTCTTAGAAACGTGCGTTCATGCATACGAACAGGGCTAAATCGACTCGGCTATTGATAGTGATCAAGAATATACATATATACTTTATGGGGTCGGAGATGCTTCCTTATGCCTGTTACATACTGTTGCTCAAAAACATTATACCCTTTGCCCCATTTTTAATGGGATCATGGTATAAAAACGAAACGAGACGTGGTGACACGAAAGCAGTGGCCAGCAAGCGAGACAACCAGCTGGTAAATAAGCGGTAGCCGCGTTTGCCGCCGCCTCTTAGGTTCCGTCGTGCACTAAATGCTGCAGCCCGTAAACAGTTCTTCAGGGTGCCTATGTACCAAAAGTTGCGGGAATAGATGCCAAACTCACCACAGTCATGAGCATTAAGCAACATGCTCACGATTGGGCAACATGTTTCCAACGTACTTGTTGCTACCGCTGCCATCCTTTGCTGTTGTCCTTTTATCCACTCCCTTGAAAGTTATAAGAGCTAGAAATATTTTACTTGTAGTGTTATTATACTTAGTTTAACGGTGTGGCGGGGACGCATCGATGCCAAGTTGGAAACATGTTGCCAAATCGTGAGCATGTTGCTTAATGCTGATGACTGTGGTGAGTTTGGCATCTTTTGCCGCAACTTTTGGTCCATAGGCACCGTGAAGAACTGTTCACGGGCTGCAGCATTTAGTACACGAGGCGGTCTACGAGGCGGCGGCAAACGCGCGGCTGGTTGTCTCGCTTGCTGGCTTCTGCTTTCGTCTCATCTCGGCTCGTTCCGTTTCGTTTCTTTCATTGTTTTGTACGTGTTAACGCAAGTGCATTCTGATATAAAGACAGCCTCACGATTGGGACCATTTACAACTACCGACAGATGGTGTCTGCGCTCGCGCCGCTGGCAATGAGTGCTGCACTGCAGCTCAATGCCAGCTATGTTGCCGAGGAGCTCTATGGCGGCGCTAGCTTCAGCGGCAGAGATGGACTCAACGGCAGTGATCTTTACATTTATAGCAATGAATTCGAATCGGAGATCTCAGCGGCAGTATCAGTATCACCATCATCAACACTATTACTGGCCACGTCGGCGACGCTGAGCATCGCAGCCAGCTATGAGGCAACAATTGCAGCTGCAGCTGGATCGGCAACGGCCATGCCCATGCCGGCTAACCGGAAAGCCGATGTGCCCATTTGGCTGATACCCTGCTACAGCATAATTCTGCTCTGCGCTGTGGTGGGCAATCTGCTGGTGGTGCTCACCCTGGTACAAAATCGACGCATGCGCACCATAACCAACGTATTTTTGCTCAATCTGGCCATCTCGGATATAATGCTGGGAGTGCTATGCATGCCCGTGACCCTGGTAGGCACACTGTTGCGGAACTTCATCTTTGGCGAGTTTCTGTGCAAGCTCATTCAGTTCGCTCAAGGTAAGTCTGCAGTTAAGCTCGCTTCAAGTGCATCGCCACTTAAGCCTTTACCCCCAAATGACGGCACTCCGACTCTGCGAGTAGACATTATGACAATCTGCCTGCCATTATATACATATGTACATGTGCTTGTATTTATTGTTTTATTATGCCATCCAAGTCCGAACATTAAATGTTGCCTGCCACTTGAATTTTAAATGTGAAGCATTGGAACTTAAACTCAAATGCTACAAGCGAATCGCTGTTCTGTGTTTTATTGCCAATTCTATTTCCAAATGTATATTTTGAATGTGATAAATGTTGGTGCAGTGGCAACATTTTGCAAGTTTAATGAAACCTCAGAGCTCGTTCGCTGAGCACTGAGAAGGGAGGTCTAATGACTGCAGCTTAAGATGCAACGCCTACGATCAATGCGATGCTGCATCGAGGAGGTTCATGTGTGTGTTGACTATTGTTTGGCCACAATCTAGGGTATGCAGACGGGTGTGAAGCTCAGGCTTCACCTGATGGCACTGTAATCATTTCCATAAAAAAAAAATCAAAAATAGCTACTAATATATATACATACATAAAAACTAGCATTTGCCAGCGTGCGTTGCTGCAGCCCGTTTTAAAAATAAAAAAAAACGAGTAAGAGTGCTCTAGTCGAGAGTGCCCGAATAGGAGATACCCTGAACCCTTACATTCATAATTCTTTATCTGCATTCATACAAAGAAACACACTCACATATATACAAACACAAGCTGCTGGCTGCGCGCGTCATGCAATTGCTTTGCTTCAGCTTCTTCCTTTGGCCCCAAACTATGTTACATTGAATCGTAAATAACTTGTTTGATTATTGTTCGATCGTAATGAAATTTGTAGGACATTAAGATGGCATACAAATGTGAGACTTTGAAAAATCCGAAGGTCATACCGATTTCTGTGAAATCGAGGGGAGGTTTCCAAAAAGTGAAATGTATTTAATACGTATCAAATTTGGTGCCTTTACCTTTTATAACTTTTAAGCTATACCTTAAAAACACTGTTCTGGAATCTTAATTTATTGATAGCTTTTAAAAGGTTTGCGATATCGAAAAAAAATGATAAGATTGTATAAAGCCGGCAGTTCAAAAACTTAAATTCATATATAAAGTCTCTAGCTTTTTTGACTTTTAAGTTATGCCCGAAAAACACTTGTCTGGAATCGAAAATTATCGATAACTTTTTATCGTCCCGCCACTACGATAACATATATTTCAAATATGAACTCTCTCGAGCTTGTTAATACAGACGGACGGACATGGCCATATCGACTCGGCTATTGATACTGATCAAGAATATATATACTTTATGGGGTCGGAGATGCTTCCTTATGCCTGTTACATACTTTTTCACAAAACCATTATACCCCTTTTTCCCATTTTTAATGGGATCAGGGTATAATAAAAAACAAAAATTCCGGTTTGGTGGAGGTTTTTACTGTTAGGATTCGCGTCGCTTTGGCGAATACCAGGAGCTCTCGTGGTGTGTGCCTGGAAGCATCTTCGAGCGATGCTAACACAGTGTGTGAATATCCAGGGGATATATTCCTAGTATTGTCTCGAGTGCTTTTGCTGGGGTTGACCTCAGCGCCCCTGTTATGCAAAGCATCGCCTGCCGCTGCGTCTTCTCCATCATCTTGAGGTATGTTTTCTTTTCCGTAGCTGGCCACCACACCAGGACCCCACAGAGTAGGATTAGTCGCACCATTGAGATGTAAATCCAATGCATCAGAGATGGTGAGAGGCCCCAGGTGCTACTCAGCATCTTCTTGGATGCATAGAATGCGTTGGTTGCCTTTCTGTCAAAAACTGCTCTCAGGTACCTGGCATGTGTTCCAGGCTTAAGCCGTATATTGCCGATCTTAGGGGGGATCCATCGCGGTATCTTGTACCTCTTGGTAAAGAGGATATGGTCCGTCTTCTCCGCGTTAAGCCGAGTCCGGCATTTTTCGCGGTGGGGGACACGTTATTGAATGCGCCCGAAATATCTAGGAATGCTGCCAGTGCATGGTCCTTAACGGGAGTGCAGAGCCGTCTCTACTAATTTCCTTTTGGTGAAAGCGTGCTGATTGGCTGACAGTAGGTGGTTCGTAATATTCCTTATGTGCAGATCCAACAGTTTTTCCATTGTTTTTAATAGAAAGGAGGTGAGGCTTATCTGTCTGTAGTCTTTGGGACTTATTTGGCTGCATTTTCCCGCCTTTGAAAGAAAGACAACTCTTGAGTCCTCCAGGGTACATGGATATAGCCCGTGCATAGGTACGCGTCGTATATTTTAAGTAGCCAAGGTATTATCTCGGTGACTTCATTCCTAAGAAGAAATCGATGCTTCCAAGAGTGCTTCCAGAGCTTCCGCGCTGCTCTCCGTCCACTTTTCGTCATCAGTTTTGAGCTGGCTCTGTATGGTGGGCTGCCTTGAGCTTCTGGAGCTTAGCTGTTTCGGCGATCTTCTCAATTCCGGAGCAGAAGGTTCTCCAAAAGGATCTTTTGGCCTTGCGAATTTCCTTTTTATAGATTCTCAAATGAATACTGTATTCGTCCCATATCATTTCTTCATTCGCTTGTTTGGCGAAATTGAAGATATCTTTGATTTCGATTCTTTTGATCCTGGTTCAACCAAAAAGGGGTGGTTCTCCTTTTCGTCCTAGGTGCTTTGCAAAATTTATGGAAGGCACCGATTAACACTTTGGATATAGTGTCTAGGGACGACTGTATTTTTTCCTTAGACACTATTCTGTGCGGTGTCCAATGTCTTAAAGAGACCGTGTCCTTAAACTTTTCCCAGTTTATATATTGGGGATTACTGAAAACTGCTTTTTAATGCATTTTTTCCAATTTTATCGAGAATTGGATGTAACTGTGGTCTGAAAAGGACGCTCTCTCGAGGACCCTTTAGTTGTTCAGACGCGGCATCACCAAGTGTAAGTGTTAAGTCTATCACATTTGCCAATGTGGGCCCTACGCAGGTAAGTTCCTCCCCGACATTAGCTATATATAGCTAATATGATAAAATTTAGCCCCTGTCGTTGATGTGAGTGCTTCCCCAAACACTGTGGTGTGAGTTCGCGTTCATACCGATGACGAGGTGTTGCTTCTTAGAGCTAGCTCTACTTCCAGCTTTTCAGGTTCTTCGGGCGGTGCGGGCATGTCGTGCGCCATATTCACGATGCTAGCAGCATAAGCTTGTCCTTGCTCTCTAGCGCAACGTCGCGACGGTAAGGTTATTCGTACTGTAATGAGACATTAAGTAGGGTGAGAAGGATTTTCGCCGTAGCCACCTTACTTTTATGCAGATTGAGCTGTAGCACATTCATCCGTGGCTCGCACTCTCTCTGCAGTAGATTCGGCCACCATCGTCTGGTCACCTTTGCGTCCTGTGCCGCTCGGTCGTGCGTATAATCGGCCAGAGTCAAGGATGGAAGCCCCAACTGCTCTTTCACCTCTCCGGCCTGCAGCGTGTGTGCGTCTTTGTCAAAAGGTATTTGAGTTGTGGAGAAGCTCAGAAAATTAAAATGAATTTTTATTTTGAATTACTCAAGAGTTAGATGAATTAGTAGGCACTTTTGATAAAAGGGGGTATTTTGCAATGAAAGTACACAGCATTTCTGAATTTTGGAAAAGTAAATGGAGAGAAACGAATCGAACCAATGCATTTTTCATCTCGAAGAAATTTCAAAATTCATCAGACGAACCGCTCACGTCTTCTGAGGGAACTAGAAGACCAGGAATAACAATAAAATCAATGAAAGCCTGCTAAAGCTATACAAGGAAAAGGACGCTTATAGAAGCACCAGAAGGAATCCATGCCAATCATTTGTCGGCAGCGTTGACTATTAAATACGCAAAAGCCCTGGAAAAAACAAAGGCACACATGACAACTGCAGTTACAATTGCAAGCCCAGTGCAACTGCAGAGGATTAAAGACAGCATTCCCACACCACCTCATCATTTTCCCATTCAATACACCTACCAGGTGGCATTTAGACTATTCATGGGTATGGGACTGTCCAAGGAAAAGTATGAGATATTACGCACCTCTCATCCCTCCATAACGTGAATATTCTTCCTGGCTACAAAAAAATTACAATCGCTAAGATGCAAAAGTTAAACTTGAGATAAAAGAGAGCATGTATTAAAATGAGGTGGAACTGCTTCCCGAAAAACTCACATTGATCAACAAGTGGGGCTGTGACGGATCATCTGGACAAAGGGCTTACAAGCAAAAAATAGCTACAGATGACAACACAATTTCCGATGCAAATTTGTTCATGGCTTCTGTTGTTCCTCTACGGCTGAAAAGTGACGACTAGGAACATTGGGAAAACGCTCGGTCGTCCGATAATGTTCCAGTGTGCAAAGGAACCTCCGGAACTCATCATTAGTGGTCCCAAATTCGGCGAGTATGTGTCTATAATTGCTAACCTTTTGGCCCAAACTTATTCGGCACATGGGAAAGATCTGATCGAATATCAATGCTTGCAACTCAGTGAATTGTCCGAGGAAGCCTAAGAAGCGAAAAACAAGGAATATAAATTAGTAAGAGTGCTCTAGTCGAGAGTGCCCGACCAGGAGATACCCTGAACACATTCTGCATTCATACACACACACACACACACATAAAAACACAAGCTTTGCTTGTTCTTCTTCCACTGGCTCTAAACTATGTTACATTGAATCGTAAATAACTTATTTGTTTATTGTACGAATTGAATTGAAATTTGAAGGATATAAAGATGGCATATAAATGTGAAACTATGTAAAATCCAAAAGTCATACCTTTTCGATTTCAAAAAGTGAATTATTTGTATCTTCTGTATGCTATAGAAAAATGTACATACCAAATTTGGTGCCTCTTCCTCGTATAACTTTTAAGATATACATAAAAAACACTGTTCTAGAGTCTTAATTTATCGATAACTTTTGAACAGGTCGAGATATTGAAAAAAAAATGATGACTTTGTTATATATAATATATATATAATATATTTTTACCCGGGATTGTTCTAAGAATTTCGTACTTGAATCAAATATTTAAGGCTTATTTGGCCTTTTTTATGCTGAGTCGTTGTCAGTTAATCCTGATAAAGACTTAATTTAAGAATTATATCCTGAATACATACTTTAAAGTTTCAAAAACGTTGTCGGATAAATCAAGTATTTTCAACTCTATTTATACCCTGATCCCATTAAAAATGGGAAAAAGGGGTATAATGGTTTTGTGCAAAAGTATGTAACAGGCATAAGGAAGCATCTCCGACCCCATAAAGTATATATATTCTTGATCAGTATCAATAGCCGAGTCGATATGGCCATGTCCGTCTGTCTGTCCGCCCGTCTGTATGAACGCCTGTTTCTCAGAGATTACAAAAGCTAGAGACTTCATATTTAAAATATAAGCTCTCGTAGTGCCGGGTCAATACAGGTTTATCATTTTTTGCAATATCTCATCCCGTTCGAAAGTTATCGATAAATATCGATTTCAGACAAGTGTTTTTCGGGCATAACTTGAAAGTCATAAAAGCTAGAAACTTTATATTATAGTTTAAGTTATTGTACTGCCGGCTCTAAACAAACTCATAATTTTTTTTTCTGCCTTAATATCAGAATAGCTTATTTCTTCAGGTCTGCATTTCAGCTTCGATCTTGTTAGCTCTGAGTAAGGGGGTAAGATGTCACGCCTATGCTGCTTATTTAAAGCTTTCATGTTTATATATTGCTGCTTTGTTAACCCATTTTCAATTAAAAACGCTATTGCGTTATTACCGCATATTAGTAACGATCATTCCTTTCAAGTTTATTCATAATGCAGTTTGGCTATCGTTGCTCATTGCTTTTTCAAAACAAACGCCGTTTTTTCTTCTTTACATTTTTTGGCCTAAATCGAAGAAGCGTGTAGTAAAAGGGGCGTTGCATGGTTTTGCTCTGAGGCAAGCTCAGATGCTAATTTTCTGTTTAATCGATGCCATGCATCGTTTTATATTAACCGCTTGCGACCTGGTTGGTTGCTCCAGCATTTTGGTAAATTAAATTTTATGAAACCAAGAAATCAAATCATTTTGTTTTTATACCCTAATCCCATTAAAAATGGAAAAAGGGTATAATGGTTTTGCGCAAAAGTGTGTATCAGGCATAAGGAATCATCCCCGACCCCATAAAGTAAATTTGTTCTTGATCACTTTGATCACTGTATGAACGCACGTTTCTCAGAGACTACAAAAGCTAGAGACTTGATATTTGAAATATAAGTTTTCGTTGTGCCGGGACAAGACCAGTTTATAATTTTTTTCGATATCTTGTCCCGATTAAAAGTTATCGATAAATATCGATTCCAGACTAGTGTTTTTTAGACATAGCTTGAAAGTCAAAAGAGATAGATTATTCATATTTAAATTATTAGTTCTTGTATTGCCGGCTCGATACAAGCTCATATTTTTATTTTTCAATAATTTAACCCATTCAAAAGTAAACGATAAATTAAGATTCCAGACCAGTGCTTTTTGGGTACAACTTGAAAATAATGAGAGCTAGAGACTTCATATTTGGAATATAAGTTTTCGTGTTGCCGGGTCAAAACAATTTTTTTTTATTTTTTCGATGTCATCCCGTTGAAAAGTTATCGATAAATTTTGATTCCAGAACAGTGTTTCTTTGGGTATTACTTGAAAATTTTAATAGAACGAGGCACCAAATTTGGTATGCATTTTTTGTATAGTATACAGCAGTAAGGAGTGTTTGTCTTGTTGGATACCTTCCTCCGATCCCCTAGAAATCGAAATATACGTATGTTTGGAAGCAAGACCTTGTTATTTGGTTTATGCACACATTTTATTGTCAATTTCATACCCTTAAAATATCATACTGATTAAAAAAAAAAGACAAGCTATTTAGGATTAAATTTACAGGTGTGTTGGGCAAATGGAAGAATATGAAGTACAACCATTACATTGGCTAAGGTGCACAGTTTGCCGCGTGTTTTTGCTTTCTATACCCTCTACCTAATAAAATGGGTAAAAGAGTTTCATGAAAATGTGTAAATTTATGTAACAGACAGTCAGAATGTTAGATACACGTGCCAACGCACGGGCTGGAGAGCGTAGCGCTATCATTTTCGCTAGCCAATTTTATTGCAGAAAAAGTGACGAAATATTGTTGATTATTTTAAATTTTGCGCCTAGAGTCAACATAACTGTACAGCGTCGTTAAATAGGGCAACACTGATTTGTCTATCTGGCAACTCTGCGATAATCAGCTGTTATTTTATTGAGTGTTTCATTCCCCACTTGTCAATGTATTGCACTTAATTCAGCCTGACAACGGAACGTTAAGCAAATATTATTGCAGAAAAAGTGCGATAGAGGTAGTGCAGTGCCGAAATATTTTGTATATCATTTTAAATTTTGCGCCTTAATTGGTGAACATTGATTTGCCTGTCTGGTAGCTCTGCGATCATCAGCTGTTGCTTTGTTGTGCGTATCGCCACCCACTATAGCTGCAAAATCATCGAAAGTCGTAGACTTATGGAAAGAGCAAGAGATAGGAGCCTAAGGTCGCAGGTTACAAACAATCCGGTTCGTAGGTTAGTTGAGCAGGCACGAAACACAAGTGCAAGGCGAAGTGCTTGAGCACTAGCACGCCAGGCGGCTTTTGATGCTAATAGAACTTTATCGCAGCGAGTCAGCCATTATAGGAGCAATCCCGATATTAGAATAGCCGAAAATAGCCGTAATGCGATCCAAAACAACGTGCAAATACCTCTCCAGAAGAACGAGTTAGTCAGGCTATACGCACTAACTTAGATGCTATGGTAATCTCCCTTAATAGAATGGTCAATAAGGGTCCAGATCAGGTTTGTATTTGTTGCAAAGGTTTGTGGTTTCCACATAAAGTGGACAACATTTCTCGGGAAGTTGCAGAAAGCAAATGTAGTGAAGAAATTAGTGTAGATATTTTAAGTCTTTCTACAGTTTTTCCGTCTTGCAATAACAATTATATTTTTTGCAAGACATGTAGCAGATGCATAAAATGAGGCAAAAAACCGAGGGCTTCAATAATAAATGGCTCAGATTTTCCTGATCTTTCAGAATGTTTGTTTTAACTCCTCTTGAGAAAAGGCTTATTTCCCCATGCCTTCCTTTTATGATTATTAAGTAGTTAGGATATGGGTGTCAAAATGCCATAAAAGGAGCAGTGGTCAATGTACAAATCCCCGTAGCCAATGTTGTAACGTCACTTCCAAGGGCGTTTAGTGAAGCCGAGGTAGTTCAGATACACCTCAAACGTTGAATGGAATATAGCCATGATTTCATGGCTGAAACCATTAGGTCCTTTAAAATTGCAGATGCAATCAGATTTCTAGTCAACACAGAGCTCTATAGGAAACACCACATTGTTGTTGACGAACAGTGGCTGGCTTCCATTTCATCTGACTTCCCTTTGTTGCATCAGCTGACGATAGAGACTTAGTTACATAATTATTAGAACAATCTACTCAAAAATAATGTATAAGAAGAAGATATAAGTCCCGGAGGTCAGGAAACATTATTAAACAAGTAAGAGTGCTCTAGTCGAGAGTGCCCGACTAGGATATTCCCTGATCCAAGTTCTGACATTCATTGAAGTTATTTATCTGCATTCATACATAGAAACAGACACACACATATACAAACACAAGCTGCTTGCTACGCGCGTCATCAATTGCTTGGCTTCTTCTTCCTTTGGCCACAAACTATGGTACATTGAATCGTTAATAACTTCTTTGTTTTTTGTCTGATCGTAATAAAATTTTTAGGACACAAAGATGGCATATAAATGTGAGGCCATGTAAAATCCGAAGGTCATCCCTCTTGAAATACGTATTTTTCGATTCCTAGGAGATCGGGGAGGGGTATCCAAAAAGTGAAGTGCATTTAACGTCTGTACTGTCTGGTGACTCTACGTCTTATAACTTTTCAGCTATACCTTAAAAACACTGTTTTGGAAACTTAATTTATCGATAACTTTTGAAAGGATTGAGATATTGAAAAAAAAATGATGAGTTTGTTTAGTGCCGGCAGTACAATAACTTAAACTATAATTTAAAGTTTCTAGTTTTTATGACTTTCAAGTTATGCCCGAAAAACACTTGTCTGAAATCGATATTTATCGATAACTTTCGAACGGGATGAGATATCGAAAAAAAATGATAAACTTGTATTGACCCGGCACTACGAGAACTTATATTTTAAATATGAAGTCTCTAGCTTTTGTAGTCTCTGAGAAACAGGCGTTCATACAGACGGACGGACAGACAGACGGACATGGCCATATCGACTCGGCTATTGATACTGATCAAGAATATATATACTTTATGGGGTCGGAGATGCTTCCTTATGCCTGTTACATACTTTTTCACAAAACCATTATACCCCTTTTTCCCATTTTTAATGGGATCAGGGTATAATAAAAAACAAAAATTCCGGTTTGGTGGAGGTTTTTACTGTTAGGATTCGCGTCGCTTTGGCGAATACCAGGAGCTCTCGTGGTGTGTGCCTGGAAGCATCTTCGAGCGATGCTAACACAGTGTGTGAATATCCAGGGGATATATTCCTAGTATTGTCTCGAGTGCTTTTGCTGGGGTTGACCTCAGCGCCCCTGTTATGCAAAGCATCGCCTGCCGCTGCGTCTTCTCCATCATCTTGAGGTATGTTTTCTTTTCCGTAGCTGGCCACCACACCAGGACCCCACAGAGTAGGATTAGTCGCACCATTGAGATGTAAATCCAATGCATCAGAGATGGTGAGAGGCCCCAGGTGCTACTCAGCATCTTCTTGGATGCATAGAATGCGTTGGTTGCCTTTCTGTCAAAAACTGCTCTCAGGTACCTGGCATGTGTTCCAGGCTTAAGCCGTATATTGCCGATCTTAGGGGGGATCCATCGCGGTATCTTGTACCTCTTGGTAAAGAGGATATGGTCCGTCTTCTCCGCGTTAAGCCGAGTCCGGCATTTTTCGCGGTGGGGGACACGTTATTGAATGCGCCCGAAATATCTAGGAATGCTGCCAGTGCATGGTCCTTAACGGGAGTGCAGAGCCGTCTCTACTAATTTCCTTTTGGTGAAAGCGTGCTGATTGGCTGACAGTAGGTGGTTCGTAATATTCCTTATGTGCAGATCCAACAGTTTTTCCATTGTTTTTAATAGAAAGGAGGTGAGGCTTATCTGTCTGTAGTCTTTGGGACTTATTTGGCTGCATTTTCCCGCCTTTGAAAGAAAGACAACTCTTGAGTCCTCCAGGGTACATGGATATAGCCCGTGCATAGGTACGCGTCGTATATTTTAAGTAGCCAAGGTATTATCTCGGTGACTTCATTCCTAAGAAGAAATCGATGCTTCCAAGAGTGCTTCCAGAGCTTCCGCGCTGCTCTCCGTCCACTTTTCGTCATCAGTTTTGAGCTGGCTCTGTATGGTGGGCTGCCTTGAGCTTCTGGAGCTTAGCTGTTTCGGCGATCTTCTCAATTCCGGAGCAGAAGGTTCTCCAAAAGGATCTTTTGGCCTTGCGAATTTCCTTTTTATAGATTCTCAAATGAATACTGTATTCGTCCCATATCATTTCTTCATTCGCTTGTTTGGCGAAATTGAAGATATCTTTGATTTCGATTCTTTTGATCCTGGTTCAACCAAAAAGGGGTGGTTCTCCTTTTCGTCCTAGGTGCTTTGCAAAATTTATGGAAGGCACCGATTAACACTTTGGATATAGTGTCTAGGGACGACTGTATTTTTTCCTTAGACACTATTCTGTGCGGTGTCCAATGTCTTAAAGAGACCGTGTCCTTAAACTTTTCCCAGTTTATATATTGGGGATTACTGAAAACTGCTTTTTAATGCATTTTTTCCAATTTTATCGAGAATTGGATGTAACTGTGGTCTGAAAAGGACGCTCTCTCGAGGACCCTTTAGTTGTTCAGACGCGGCATCACCAAGTGTAAGTGTTAAGTCTATCACATTTGCCAATGTGGGCCCTACGCAGGTAAGTTCCTCCCCGACATTAGCTATATATAGCTAATATGATAAAATTTAGCCCCTGTCGTTGATGTGAGTGCTTCCCCAAACACTGTGGTGTGAGTTCGCGTTCATACCGATGACGAGGTGTTGCTTCTTAGAGCTAGCTCTACTTCCAGCTTTTCAGGTTCTTCGGGCGGTGCGGGCATGTCGTGCGCCATATTCACGATGCTAGCAGCATAAGCTTGTCCTTGCTCTCTAGCGCAACGTCGCGACGGTAAGGTTATTCGTACTGTAATGAGACATTAAGTAGGGTGAGAAGGATTTTCGCCGTAGCCACCTTACTTTTATGCAGATTGAGCTGTAGCACATTCATCCGTGGCTCGCACTCTCTCTGCAGTAGATTCGGCCACCATCGTCTGGTCACCTTTGCGTCCTGTGCCGCTCGGTCGTGCGTATAATCGGCCAGAGTCAAGGATGGAAGCCCCAACTGCTCTTTCACCTCTCCGGCCTGCAGCGTGTGTGCGTCTTTGTCAAAAGGTATTTGAGTTGTGGAGAAGCTCAGAAAATTAAAATGAATTTTTATTTTGAATTACTCAAGAGTTAGATGAATTAGTAGGCACTTTTGATAAAAGGGGGTATTTTGCAATGAAAGTACACAGCATTTCTGAATTTTGGAAAAGTAAATGGAGAGAAACGAATCGAACCAATGCATTTTTCATCTCGAAGAAATTTCAAAATTCATCAGACGAACCGCTCACGTCTTCTGAGGGAACTAGAAGACCAGGAATAACAATAAAATCAATGAAAGCCTGCTAAAGCTATACAAGGAAAAGGACGCTTATAGAAGCACCAGAAGGAATCCATGCCAATCATTTGTCGGCAGCGTTGACTATTAAATACGCAAAAGCCCTGGAAAAAACAAAGGCACACATGACAACTGCAGTTACAATTGCAAGCCCAGTGCAACTGCAGAGGATTAAAGACAGCATTCCCACACCACCTCATCATTTTCCCATTCAATACACCTACCAGGTGGCATTTAGACTATTCATGGGTATGGGACTGTCCAAGGAAAAGTATGAGATATTACGCACCTCTCATCCCTCCATAACGTGAATATTCTTCCTGGCTACAAAAAAATTACAATCGCTAAGATGCAAAAGTTAAACTTGAGATAAAAGAGAGCATGTATTAAAATGAGGTGGAACTGCTTCCCGAAAAACTCACATTGATCAACAAGTGGGGCTGTGACGGATCATCTGGACAAAGGGCTTACAAGCAAAAAATAGCTACAGATGACAACACAATTTCCGATGCAAATTTGTTCATGGCTTCTGTTGTTCCTCTACGGCTGAAAAGTGACGACTAGGAACATTGGGAAAACGCTCGGTCGTCCGATAATGTTCCAGTGTGCAAAGGAACCTCCGGAACTCATCATTAGTGGTCCCAAATTCGGCGAGTATGTGTCTATAATTGCTAACCTTTTGGCCCAAACTTATTCGGCACATGGGAAAGATCTGATCGAATATCAATGCTTGCAACTCAGTGAATTGTCCGAGGAAGCCTAAGAAGCGAAAAACAAGGAATATAAATTAGTAAGAGTGCTCTAGTCGAGAGTGCCCGACCAGGAGATACCCTGAACACATTCTGCATTCATACACACACACACACACACATAAAAACACAAGCTTTGCTTGTTCTTGTTCCACTGGCTCTAAACTATGTTACATTGAATCGTAAACAACTTCTTTGTTTATTGTACGAATTGAATTGAAATTTGAAGGACATAAAGATGGCATATAAATCAGAAACTATGTAAAATCCAAAAGTCATACCTTTTCGATTTCAAAAAGTGAATTATTTGTATCTTCTGTATGCTATAGAAAAATGTACATACCAAATTTGGTGCCTCTTCCTCGTATAACTTTTAAAATATACATAAAAAACACTGTTCTAGAGTCTTAATTTATCGATAACTTTTGAACAGGTCGAGATATTGAAAAAAAAAATGATGACTTTGTTATATATAATATATATATAATATATTTTTAACCCGGGATTGTTCTAAGAATTTCGTACTTGAATCAAATATTTAAGGCTTATTTGGCCTTTTTTATGCTGAGTCGTTGTCAGTTAATCCTGATAAAGACTTAATTCAAGAATTATATCCTGAATACATACTTTAAAGTTTCAAAAACTTTGTCGGATAAATCAAGTATTTTAAACTCTATTTATAACCTGATCCCATTAAAAATGGGAAAAAGGGGTATTATGGTTTCGTGCAAAAGTATGTAACCGGCATAAGGGATCATCTCCGACCCCATAAAGTATATATATTCTTGATCACTATCAATAGCCGAGTCGATTTAGCCCTGTCCGTCTGTCCGTCCGTCTGTATGAACGCCTGTTTCTCAGAGACTACAAAAACTAGAGACTTCATATTTAAAACATAACTTCTCGTAGTGCCGGGTCAATACAAGTTTATCATTTTTTTTCGATATCTCATCCCGATCGAAAGTTATCGATAAATATCGATTTCAGACAAGTGTTTTTCGGGCATAACTTGAAAGTCATAAAAGCTAGAAACTTAATATTATAGTTTAAGTTATTGTACTGCCGGCTCTAAACAAACTCATCATTTTTTTTTCAATATCTCAATCCTTTCAAAAGTTATCGATAAATTAAGTTTCCAAAACAGTGTTTTTAAGGTATAGCTTAAAAGTTATAAGAGGTAGAGTCACCAAATTTGGTACATATACTCTCCAATAGCATACAGAGGTTAAATGCATTTCACTTTTTGGATACCCTTCCCCGATCTCCAAGAAATCGAAAAATACGTATTTTTAGAGGTATGACCTTCGGATTTTACATAGTTTCACATTTATGAGCCATCTTTGTGTCCTACAAATTTCATTATGATCGGACAATAAACTCAGAAGTTATTACCGATTGAATGTAACATAGTTTGGTGCCAAAGGAAGAAGAAGCAAAGCAATTGATGACGCGCGTAGCAAGCAGCTTTTGTTTGTATATGTGTGTGTGTGTTTCTATGTATGAATGCAGATAAATAACTTCAATGAATGTAAGACCTTGGATCAGGGTATATCCTAGTCGGGCACTCTCTACTAGAGCACTCTTACTTGTTTTTTCTGTGCATGGTTTAATAAATTTTGAAATGTAACTTCTGCCTTAATATCAGAATAGCTTATTTCTTGAGGTCTGCATTTCAGCTTCGATCTTGTTAGCTCTGAGTAAGGGGGTAAGATGTCACGCCTATGCTGCTTATTTAAAGCTTTCATGTTTATGTATTGCTGCTTTGTTAACCCATTTTCAATTAAAAACGCTATTGCGTTATTACCGCATATTAGTAACGATCATTCCTTTCAAGTTTATTCATAATGCAATTTGGCTATCGTTGCTCATTGCTTTTTCAAAACAAACGCCGTTTTTTCTTCTTTACATTTTTTGGCCTAAATCGAAGAAGCGTGTAGTAAAAGGGGCGTTGCATGGTTTTGCTCTGAGGCAAGCTCAGATGCTAATTTTCTGTTTAATCGATGCCATGCATCGTTTTATATTAACCGCTTGCGACCTGGTTGGTTGCTCCAGCATTTTGGTAAATTAAATTTTATGAAACCAAGAAATCAAATCATTTTGTTTTTATACCCTAATCCCATTAAAAATGGAAAAAGGGTATAACGGTTTTGTGCAAAAGTGTGTATCAGGCATAAGGAATCATCCCCGACCCCATAAAGTAAATATATTCTTGATCACTTTGATCACTGTATGAACGCACGTTTCTCAGAGACTACAAAAGCTAGAGACTTGATATTTGAAATATAAGTTTTCGTTGTGCCGGGACAAGACCAGTTTATAATTTTTTTCGATATCTTGTCCCGATTAAAAGTTATCGATAAATATCGATTCCAGACTAGTGTTTTTTAGACATAGCTTGAAAGTCAAAAGAGATAGATTATTCATATTTAAATTATTAGTTCTTGTATTGCCGGCTCGATACAAGCTCATATTTTTATTTTTCAATAATTTAACCCATTCAAAAGTAAACGATAAATTAAGATTCCAGACCAGTGCTTTTTGGGTACAACTTGAAAATAATGAGAGCTAGAGACTTCATATTTGGAATATAAGTTTTCGTGTTGCCGGGTCAAAACAATTTTTTTTATTTTTTCGATGTCATCCCGTTGAAAAGTTATCGATAAATTTTGATTCCAGAACAGTGTTTCTTTGGGTATTACTTGAAAATTTTAATAGAAAGAGGCACCAAATTTGGTATGCATTTTTTGTATAGTATACAGCAGTAAGGAGTGTTTGTCTTGTTGGATACCTTCCTCCGATCCCCTAGAAATCGAAATATTCGTATGTTTGGAAGCAAGACCTTGTTATTTAGTTTATGCACACATTTTATTGTCAATTTCATACCCTTAAAATATCATGCTGATTAAAAAAACATGTAAGAGTGCTCTAGTCGAGAGTGCCCGACTAGGATATACCCTGATCCAAGGTCTTACATTCATTGAAGTTATTTATCTGCATTCATACATAGAAACACACACACACATATACAAACAAAAGCTGCTTGCTACGCGCGTCATACATATGCTTTGCTTCTTCTTCTTCCTTTGGCACCAAACTATGTTACATTGAATCGTTATTAACTTCTTTGTTTATTGTCCGATCGTAATGAAATTTGTAGGACACAAAGATGGCATATAAATGTGGGACTATGTAAAATCCGAAGGTCATACCTCTTAAAATACGTATTTTTCGATTTCTTGGAGATCGGGGAGGGGTATCCAAAAAGTGAAATGCATTTATCCTCTGTATGCTATTGGAGAGTATATGTACCAAATTTGGTGACTCTACGTCTTATTACTTTTAAGCTATACCTTAAAAACACTGTTTTGGAAACTTAATTTATCGATAACTTTTGAAAAGATTCAGATATTGAAAAAAAAATGATGAGTTTGTTTAGAACCAGCAGTACAGTAACTTAAACCTGAATATAAAGTTTCTAGCTTTTATGACTTTCAAGTTATGCCCGAAAAACACTTGTCTGAAATCGATATTTATCGATAACTTTTGAACGGGATGAGATATCGAAAAAAAATGATTAACTTGTATCGTCCCGCCACTACGAGAACTTATATTTCAAATATGAAGTCTCTAGCTTTTGTAGTCTCTGAGAAACACGCGTTCATACAGACGGACATGGCTATATCGACTCGGCTATTGATACTGATCAAGAATATATATACTTTATGGGGTCGAAGATGCTTCCTTATGCCTGTTACATACTTTTGCACAAAACCATTATACCCTTTTTCCCATTTTTAATGGGATCAGGGTATAAAAAGACAAGCTATTTAGGATTAAATTTACAGGTGTGTGGGGCAAATGGAAGAATATGAAGTACAACCATTACATTGGCTAAGGTGCACAGTTTGCCGCGTGTTTTTGCTTTCTATACCCTCTTCTTAATAAAATGGGTAAAAGAGTTTCATGAAAATGTGTAAATTTATGTAACAGACAGTCAGAATGTTAGATACACGTGCCAACGCACGGGCTGGAGAGCGTAGCGCTATCATTTTCGCTAGCCAATTTTATTGCAGAAAAAGTGACGAAATATTGTTGATTATTTTAAATTTTGCGCCTAGAGTCAACATAACTGTACAGCGTCGTTAAATAGGGCAACACTGATTTGTCTATCTGGCAACTCTGCGATAATCAGCTGTTATTTTATTGAGTGTTTCATTCCTCACTTGTCAATGTATTGCACTTAATTCAGCCTGACAACGGAACGTTAAGCAAATATTATTGCAGAAAAAGTGCGATAGAGGTAGTGCAGTGCCGAAATATTTTGTATATCATTTTAAATTTTGCGCCTTAATTGGTGAACATTGATTTGCCTGTCTGGTAGCTCTGCGATCATCAGCTGTTGCTTTGTTGTGCGTATCGCCACCCACTATAGCTGCAAAATCATCGAAAGTCGTAGACTTATGGAAAGAGCAAGAGATAGGAGCCTAAGGTCGCAGGTTACAAACAATCCGGTTCGTAGGTTAGTTGAGCAGGCACGAAACACAAGTGCAAGGCGAAGTGCTTGAGCACTAGCACGCCAGGCGGCTTTTGATGCTAATAGAACTTTATCGCAGCGAGTCAGCCATTATAGGAGCAATCCCGATATTAGAATAGCCGAAAATAGCCGTAATGCGATCCAAAACAACGTGCAAATACCTCTCCAGAAGAACGAGTTAGTCAGGCTATACGCACTAACTTAGATGCTATGGTAATCTCCCTTAATAGAATGGTCAATAAGGGTCCAGATCAGGTTTGTATTTGTTGCAAAGGTTTGTGGTTTCCACATAAAGTGGACAACATTTCTCGGGAAGTTGCAGAAAGCAAATGTAGTGAAGAAATTAGTGTAGATATTTTAAGTCTTTCTACAGTTTTTCCGTCTTGCAATAACAATTATATTTTTTGCAAGACATGTAGCAGATGCATAAAATGAGGCAAAAAACCGAGGGCTTCAATAATAAATGGCTCAGATTTTCCTGATCTTTCAGAATGTTTGTTTTAACTCCTCTTGAGAAAAGGCTTATTTCCCCATGCCTTCCTTTTATGATTATTAAGTCGTTAGGATATGGGTGTCCAAATGCCATAAAAGGAGCAGTAGTCAATGTACCAATCCCCGTAGCCAATGTTGTAACGTCACTTCCAAGGGCGTTTAGTGAAGCCGTGGTAGTTCAGATACACCTCAAACGTTGAGTGGAATATAGCCATGATTTCATGGCTGAAACCATTAGGTCCTTTAAAATTGCAGATGCAATCAGATTTCTAGTCAACACAGAGCTCTATAGGAAACACCACATTGTTGTTGACGAACAGTGGCTGGCTTCCATTTCATCTGACTTCCCTTTGTTGCATCAGCTGACGATAGAGACTTAGTTACATAATTATTAGAACAATCTACTCAAAAATAATGTATAAGAAGAAGATATAAGTCCCGGAGGTCAGGAAACATTATTAAACAAGTAAGAGTGCTCTAGTCGAGAGTGCCCGACTAGGATATTCCCTGATCCAAGTTGTGACATTCATTGAAGTTATTTATCTGCATTCATACATAGAAATAGACACACACATATACAAACACAAGCTGCTTGCTACGCGCGTCATCAATTGCTTTGCTTCTTCTTCCTTTGGCCACAAACTATGGTACATTGAATCGTTAATAGCTTCTTTGTTTTTTGTCTGATCGTAATAACATTTTTAGGACACAAATATGGCATATAAATGTGCAACTATGCAAAATCCGAAGGTCATACCTCTAAAATTACGAATTTTTCGATTTCTGTGAGATCGGGGAGGGGTATCCAAAAAGTGAAATGTATTTAACCTCTGTATGCTATAGGAGAATATTTGTACCAAATTTGGTGACTCTACCTTTTATAACTTTTAAGCTATACCTTAAAAACACTGTTCTGGAATCCTTATTTATCGATCATTTTTGAAAGAATTGAGATATTGAAAAAAAATTATGAGTTTGTGTCGAGCCGGCAGCACAGTAAGTTAAACTTAAATATAAAGTTTCTAGCTTTAATGACTTTCAAGGTATGCTCGAAAAACACTTGACTGGAATCGAAATTTATCGATAACTTTTGAACGGGACGAGATATCGAAAAAAAATGATAAACTTGTATCGTCCCGCCGCTACGAGAACTTATACTTCAAATATGAAGTCTCTAGCTTTTTTAGTCTCTGAGAAACACGCGTTCATACAGACGGACAGACGGTCAGACGGACAGACGGACATGGCTATATCGACTCGGCTATTGATACTGATCAAGAATATATATACTTTATTGGGTCGGAGATGCTTCCTTATGCCTGTTACATACTTTTGCACAAAACCATAATACCCCTTTTTCCCATTTTTAATGGGATCAGGGTATAAAAATGTCCCTATTGAGAACGAAGACGTTCGAAGAATAGTAATGGCCCCTGGAGAGGGTCAGCGTCCTTTGGATATGATTGCAGATTGCGATTCCAAAGAACTGTCCTTCCCAACAATATTCGCTGGCATTAAAAGAAAATGTTCAGAAAGTTTTACTACCATAGTTAGGCCCAAGCTTGGAAATTTTGAAAGAAGAGGTAGTAGGACTGATAAATTATTTCTTAGCTTTAAAAAGTTAGAAATGATAAATATAAGATACAATACATATATTTGCTTACGTAAGCACAGCGCCACTCAAGGCATTTCCGCGGCAAACGCGTTAAATGGAGACCATATAGATAATTAATTTCGCCACGATGATGGCTTTAGAGTTTTGAAAGGCAGGTTTTAAAACTAATGAAAAAAGAAGGCGGGATTTTTGATATTTATAGGGTTATCAAATTTTATTGGCGAGTCGAGTTCCAGCAAAGAGGTTCACCACACATTCACGGCATATTTCGGCTGAAAGATGCCCCAAAGCTTGACTTGAACGATGAGTCAAGTATTCCCCCTGTGAAGTCCTTTATTTATCAGTTTATCACAACTGATATTAGAAACCCGGATGTAGCTCCATTTTTGGAGTGTCAAACACACAATCACGGGCATTCATGTAGGCGTGAAATTAGATCCAAGCAATTATGTAGATTCGGTATTCCAGACCCTTCCATGCCCCAAACAGAGATTCTTTTCGCCTCAGATAAAGATGCTCAAAATAAAGATCAGCATCGTAGAAATTTCAAAAAAATTTAAAGTTTTTTAGAGTATCCGTTTGATTGTGAAAGCATAGAAAATCTTAACAACATTAATAACTTTTTGTCCCATGATCAACTTTCCTTTAGTTATGAGTGCTACAAAAATGCACTGAGGTCGAGTATAAAGAAGCCCAAAATATTTTTAAAGCGATCATTCGCTACTATTAAGCTGAACGCTATAATACTCACCTTCTTCTACTACAGTTAGCCAATATTGATATTCAGTTTATATTAGATCCGTATGCTTGCTGTATTTATGTCGTTAATAATATTAACAAGTCTTAGAGAGGGATTAGTCAGCAGTTAGTGAGATTAGTAGGGGCAATGTAACTATTAAACAAAAGTACCAACACAGGACATAAATTTATTTGGGGTACGGAATATCAGAGCAGTAAGTCGTTTACTGCTGTTTAGGTATGCATTTGTCCGAAAGTAGAAACGCTGATGTTTATATAAATACTTCTTTACCAGAGCACCAGGTTAGAATCCTCAAGTCTAGGGCACAGTTGCAAAATTTACCCGTTGACTCAACAGCAATATTTGAATTAGGACTTCTGGATCATAATGTTCAGCGCTTTAACGCTTTAGATTGTTTATGCCTTGCTCATTTTGCAGCCTTTTATATTTAAGCATACAGCATACAGATGAAAATGAAATCGAAATGCCCCTGCTTCACAAACAATAGTTTACGCACTTCGCGATGGTAGTGGCTTCATTAGGAAGAGGCTTTGTCCTTGTATTATTCGGTATCGAAGATTCAATATTAATACCGATAGGAACAATTATTTTAGAGAGTTAGTTATGTTATATGTCCCGTGGAGGGATGAGAACTTAGAGCTAGCAAATCGGGATTGCGAATTGTTTTTTGGCCAAAATCAGGAGTTGATTGAGACAAATCGTAGGAAATATAATAGCTTGGATGATAGCAAACTACAGGATGCACTTAGTAGTGCAATTCAGGATGAAAATGATGAAAATTCTGATAATCAAGAAGTAGTAGATGAAAGATTTAGTATTAGGTTTGCCAGAAATAAATCCTCAAATTAATGTTTTAAATATTGATGAGAATGAGAATGAAAACATAGAAGATAATAATGTTCGTATAATTAAACTACCAGCTTTAATTTCACCCGAGCGCTTAAGAAATATTATCAGATCTCTTAATTTAAAGCAGAAGATATATCTCACACACGTGTTGCACAATGCCAACGACAAATCTGTATATCACGAATTTGTTGGAGGTGGCGCTGGTGTCGGCAAAAGCCGACTTTTATTAGCAAATTTTTTCAATATTTGTCCGTAATGTACAATAGTAAACCAAGAAGCGATCTAACTTCTGCTAAAATACTTTTGTGTGCACCCACAGGTAAAGCTGCTTTCGGAATCAGTGGTTCAACGCTACATTCCATGTTTTCACTCCCAATTAAACAATCAATCTGATTATTGATGAAATATCAATGGTAGGTTCCAAAATGTTTTCCCATTTGGTCTAAAGCAAATTTTCCAAAATACTTTTCTTTTTGGTGGTATTTCTAAACACTATGACTGTTTGGCGATCTACGACAGCTTTCACCTGAAGGTGATCGTTGAATATTTGAATCTTACTCAAATGATCCCTATAGCGCAATTTTCACTTCTTCTCTGTGGGCCCTTTTCAAGTATTTTGAGCTTACAGAAATTATGCGACAGAGGGAGGATCAATTATTTGCTTCTGTTTTAAATAATATTGCATCTGGTAATATGCCAGACGACGATGTTAGTCTTGTCCGATCCCTTATTTGTAAGCCATTGGAGGTGCCACTGTACAAATGAGACGAATGATAGTTTTAATACAACTAAGTTAAATTCAATTCTGACTGATCATTTTTTTATACCCTGATCCCATTAAAAATGGTAAAAAGGGGTATTATGGTTTTGTGCAAAAGTATGTAACAGGCATAAGGAAGCATCTCCGACCCCATAAAGTATATATATTCTTGATCAGTATCAATAGCCGAGTCGATTTAGCCCTGTCCGTCTGTCCGTCCGTCTGTCCATCTGTATGAACGCACGTTTCTCAGAGACTACAAAAGCTAGAGACTTCATATTTGAAATATAAGTTCTCGTGGTGCCGGGACAAGACCAGTTTATCATTTTTTTTTCGATATCTCGTCCCGTTCAAAAGTTATCGATAAATTTCGATTCCAGCCAACTGTTTTTCGGGTATAACTTGAAAGTTATAAAAGCTAGCGACTTTATATTTAAGTTTAAGTTATTGTACTGCCGGCTCGATACAAACTTATCATTTTTTTTTACGATATCTCAATTCTTTCAAAAGATATCGATAAATTAAGATTCCAGAACAGTGTTTTTAAGGTATGGCTTAAAAGTTATAAGATGTAGAGACACCAAATTTGGTACATATATTCTCCTATAGGTAAAATACATTTCACTTTTTGGATACCCCTCCCCAATCTCACAGAAATTAAAAAATACGTAATTTTAAAGGTATGACTTTCGGATTTTACATAGTTGCACATTTATATGCCATCTTTGTGTCCTACAAATTTCATTTTGATCAGACAATAAACAAAGAAGTAATTAACGATTCAATGTACCATAGTTTAAAGCCAAAGGAAGAAAAAGAATCAAAGCAAATGTATGACGCGCGTAGCAAGCAGCTTTTGTATGTATATGTATGAATGCAGATAAATAACTTCAATGAATGTAAGACCTTGGATCAGGGTATATCCTAATCGGGCACTCTCGACTAGAGCACTCTTACTTGTTATACCCTGATCCCATTAAAAATGGGAAAAAGGGGTATTATGGTTTTGTGTAAAAGTATGTAACAGGCATAAGGAAGCATCTCCGACCCAATAAAGTATATATATTCTTGATCAGTATCAATAGCCGAGTCGATATAGCCATGTCCGTCTGTCCGTCTGACCGTCTGTCCGTCTGTATGAACGCGAATTTCTCAGAGACTACAAAAGCTAGAGACTTCATATTTGAAATATAAGTTTTCGTAGCGGCGGGACGATACAAGTTTATCATTTGTTTTCGATATCTCGTCCCGTTCAAAAGTTATCGATAAATTTCGATTACAGTCAAGTGTTTTTCGGGCATAACTTGAAAGTCATTAAAGCTAGAAACTTTATATTTGAGTTTAAGTTACTGTACTGCCGGCTCTACACAAACTCATCAATTTTTTTTTTAATATCTCAATTCTTTCAAAAATGATCGATAAATAAGGATTCCAGAACAGTGTTTTTAAGGTATAGCTTAAAAGTTATAAGAGGTGGAGTCACCAAATTTGGTACATATATTCTCCTATAGCATACAGAGGTTAAATACATTTCACTTTTTGGATACCTCTCCCCGATCTCACAGAAATCGAAAAATACGTAATTTAAGAGGTATGACCTTTGGACTTTGCATAGTTGCACATGCTATATATGCTATATTTGTGTCCTAAAAATTTTATTACGATCAGACAAAAAACAAAGAAGTTTTTAACGATTCAATGTACCATAGTTTGTGGCCAAAGGAAGAAGAAGCAAAGCAATTGATGACGCGCGTAGCAAGCAGCTTGTGTTTGTATATGTGTGTGTGTGTGTTTCTATGTATGAATGCAGATAAATAACTTGAATGAATGTCAGAACTTGGATCAGGGTATATCCTAGTCGGGCACTCTCGACTAGAGCACTCTTACTTGTTTTTGTCTTGTCGTTTTCTCGAAAAATGTTTTGCTTGTGCATCAGCCGTGCCCAACCAGTTGACTAGACAGTGTCAGGTAGGCATTGGGTCTCCATGTGTCCCTTGCAATATATTTCTTTGCAATAGCTTCGCCTATCTTGGTGACTATATCAGTGTGGCCAGGCAGGAGTCAAGCTCGTATGGGGCAGTGGACTGCATCAGAGCTACAGGGGTGTTAAAATTAAGTTATTATACCAATGCAGAGGGTATTATAATTTTGGCCAGAAATTTGCAATTGTTGTCAGGACGACAATACGAGTCGATATAGCTTTGTCCGTCTGTCCATCCATCCATCCGTCTGTCGGTCTGTTTCTATGCAAACTAGTGTCTCAATTTTAAAGCTATCTTGATGGCACTTGGTATAGATGCCTATTTTTGCTGCACACAGATTATAAGTCGGAACCAGCTGTATTGTACTACTAAAGCATATAGCTGCCATAGGAACGATCGGCCGAACATTTTTTGTTTTGAGATAACTTCACCAAACTTACTAATTATGAGTTTGGGCATAATCTTAACACGCTCAAAAAAATTTCATTACAATCGGATCACTATATATTATAGCTGTCAAAGAAACAATCGGTCTAAAATATTGATTAAAATAAGAAAATGAATTGTAAAGTTAGCATTGTCATTAATTTGGCGTATAAGCAAGAGTGTTTTATAAGCAGCTGCAAGGATATACTACCTTCGGAGCGCCGAAGGTAGCCTTCTTTTCTCGTTTTTGTAAAATTTTCGTGTTAAGGTGCCCCACATATTAAAAAAAAATGTTTGCAATCATCTGTTACATACATTTTAGATATCTGGATTACTTCAGAAGACATGCTTTTTGCAACGCAAAAAGTCAGAAGACCCCACTGTGCGTTGGTCAATATGCAAGTGTGGAACTGTTTTATATAAACAAGTTTTTTACCTGTCAAGCAACACTCCGAATTATGACAAAAATATTTTAATTTGCCTCCCTACATGGTTTCAGTACACTCTGCAGCTGCACTTTAGCGACATTAACAAAGTCATGCGGAGGGATTCTAAAGGGCTACCGAAAATTGTTGTGGAAAATCAGTTTGCAACATGGGTGAAATAGAAAATTAAGCTAATATATATACATATATATGAAACAGTTCGTACTGATTCTCGATGGCAATGGTAATCAACTCAGGGTCCAAACCATAAGAGCCAAAGTGCTGAAATTTGCACAGCAGTTTCCTCTTAGGACGTAAATGCGACTTTTGAAAATTCTTTACCACTTTATGGGAAAAATGGGTATAATGGTTTTGTGCAAAAGTATGTAACAGGCATAAGGAAGCATCTCCGACCCCATAAAGTATATATATTATTGATCGCTATCAATAGCCGAGTCGATCTAGCCATGTCCGTCTGGCTGTCCGTCTGTATGAACGCGCTGTTCTCAGAGACTACAGAAGCTAGAGACTTCATATTTGGAATATAGGTTCTCCTAGTGCCGGGTCAATACAAGTTTTTTTTTCAATATCTCAACCCGTTCAAAAGTTATCGATAAATTTCGATTCCAGACCAGTGTTTTTTGGGTATAACTGGAAAGCTATGAGAGCTAGCGGCACCATATTCGCAATATATATTCTCGTATAGCATACAAAAGTACAAATGTTTTTTTTTTTTGATAATTTTTTCCAATCCTCCATAAATCGAAATATTATCGTATCGTGATTTTGTACGTATGACCTTCGTATTCAGCATACTCACATATTTATATGCCATCTTTATGTCCTACAAATTTCATAACGATCGGACATTAAACAAAGAAGTTATTTATGATTAAATGTAACATAGTTTTGGGCCAATGGAAGAAGAAGAAGCAAAGCAATTGCATGATGTTCGCAGTAGCAGAGTGTGCTTGTATGTATGTGTTTATATGTATGAATGCAGATAAAGAATTATGAATGTAAGAACTGGGTTCAGGGTATATCCTAGTCGGGCGCTCTCGACTAGAGCACTCTTACTTGTTTTTTTTTATCCGGTTGGGATCAAACTTATTTTCAACAAGTAAGAGTGCTCTAGTCGAGACTGCCCGACTAGGATATACCCTGATCCAAGGTCTTACATTCATTGAAGTTATTTATCTGCATTCATACATAGAAACACACACACATATACAAACACAAGCTGCTTCCTACGCGCGTCATACATTTGCTTTGATTCTTCTTCTTCGTTTGGCTTTAAACTATGGTAAATTGAATCGTTAATTACTTCTTTGTTTATTGTCTGATCAAAATGAAATTTGTAGGACACAAAGATGGCATATAAATGTGCAACTATGTAAAATCCGAAGGTCATACCTTTAAAATTACGTATTTTTCAATTTCTGTGAGATTGGAGAGGGGTATCCAAAAAGTGAAATGTATGCTATAGGAGAATATATGCACCAAATTTGGTGACTCTACACCCTATTACTTTTCAGCTATACCTTAAAATACTGTTCTGGAATATTAATTTATCGATAACTTTTGAAAGGATTGAGATACCGAAAAAAATGATAAGTTTGTATCGAACCGGCAGTACAGTAACTTAAACTTAAATATTAAGTCGCTAGCTTTTATAACTTTTAAGTTATACCCGAAAAAACACTTGGCTGGAATCGAAATTTATCGATAACTTTTGAACGGGACGAGATATAAACTGGTCTTGTCCCGGCACTACGAGAACGTATATTTCAAATATGAAGTCTCTAGCTTTTGTAGTCTCTGAGAAACGTGCGTTCATACAGACGGACAGGGCTAAATCTACTCGGCTATTGATAGTGATCAAGAATATATATACTTTATGGGGTCGGAGATGATTCCTTATGCCTGTTACATACTTTTGCACAAAACCATAATACCCCTTTTTCCCATTTTTAATGGGATCAGGGTATATAAATGAGGTAACCGTTTGGTGTTTTAATAGGATTTTTTTCAATACTCTGTCCTTTGATATAGTAAATGATAAATATTATTAGTGTTATTATAATGTGCTTTAATTTATGTTGGTGGTTATTGTTCCTAGTCGCTATCGTTTGTCAATCTGCAATTATTATTGTATTTACTAGATTTCATTTTCTCTTTCTTTTTGAATTTAGATTTATAATGTGTTACTTTTCTTCCTCTATTTGTTTCTTCGAAATGTGTATCATCAAAGTGTTGGTTGTTTTTGATTATACTAATAGAGACTGTCTAAATCGAGTTTTTTTTCTAGGTATTACGTTTGTTTTTTATTGATTTACTTTATTTGCTTGTGTATTATATTCTGGTGATCCTGCGTACATCAATATATCTGCTGGTGCTCTGTTGGTCGTTTTGTGTTTTGTTTTATGATTGTATGTGTATAGTATTGTTTCGAATTTGAATATTTTGTTTTTAATATCTGTCTCGCTATTGATCTTGCGATTACTGTTTTGTAAAATCGTTCGACATGTGAAATGCCTGTTTTGCTTGCTGTAATGTTAATGTTTACATTTTCTGATTTTAGCCATGCCTGTAATGCAACGCAAATAAAAGCTGTATCTTTGTTTGCCTTGATTTCTATGGGTTTTCCCACTTCATTGAATATTTATGCAATAGCTCGCTTTGCTTCTAACCAGTCTCTACTTTTAACTTATATTAGTAATGCGAATATTTTCTTAAAACCAATTAACAGTTTTCTCTATACCTGGGTGTAATATATCTTTTTGTTTTTTTAATATCATTTCTTAAAATTCTCCAAATGTTTGTAAATCTATTAGCTTTTTAGTTGATTTCATTAATTTTGTTAAATTATTCGGATTTATTATTTCCAAATACGCTTCTTGGAATATAGGAAAGTCTATTGTGCTGTGAAAGTAAGTTACGCCAATTTTTGTGCATCAGTATTCTTTAATTATTTCTTTAGAGTGAGTATTTTACATGTCTTTGTAAGTTATTATACCCTTATCCCATTAAAAATGGAAAAAAAAGAAATATAAAGAAGCAAAGCAATTGCATGACGTTCGCAGTAGCAGCTTGTGTTTGTATGTGTGTGTGCGTGTTTATATGTATGAATGCAAATAAAGAATTATGAATGTAAGAACTGGGTTAAGGGTATATCCTAGTCGGGTAGTCTCGACTAGAGCACTCTTACTTGTTTTACTCCATTAAATGACAGCGCATAGATACCCTTACCAAAAATATGTAACTTATTACTTTTTTATAATTTAACTTTAGCTTTCTATAGAAATAATATATAATATAAAATATTATCATAATTATTTTAATTTCATATGTGACTGCCTCAAGTCGCCAATAAATAAATAAATAAATATATTAAATTATACAATCAATATAAACGGAATGATATTGTTATGAATGGTGTTAGTTCTTTGATAACATAAAATGTATTAAATCAATAAATAATAGTTATGACTATATGGATTTTTAATGTTAATTGCATTTAAGTGTTGCAAACATATTAATTATGCCCTAAGACCCTCCATTTCGAAGAGAAGCACCGCGGGCTGAAATTGAAAAATCTAAATTTCGGCCATTGGCTGCCTCATAGAACTATTGCCGCCCCCGCCCCGTCTATACCTACAAGCTCGAACGACTACAGAAAAAATGCAACGCAGGAAATTCACAGCAATGGCCGCATGTCTTCTTGGGATTGAATGTATATGTGTTGCTGCTAATATGTAAGCGTTTCGGTGCGTCGAAATAGATGTTGCGGCAGCGAAGCCAGGGCAAGCAATGAGTTCGGCGGATTGTGCCGCTGATGGCAAGCCAAATATTCTCTGCCTGCCGGCTGCACTTTTCCTTCGTGTCACAGTCGCAGCACACTGAAAGCTGCTTGGGTTCTGATCGTTCGATTATTTTATGCAACCACTTTTTAGTCGATTTGACGCCTCTATGTGTTGTATGCTTAGTGAAATTATTCAACCAAAGAAGTGTTTTGTGGTCACTGCGAATTTCGAATTGTCTACCGAAGAGGTAAGACCTGAAATATTTAGTAGCCCGAACAATAGCATATATGTAGCTATTTATACCCTGATCCCATTAAAAATGGGAAAAAGGGTATAATGGTTTTGTGCAAAAGTATGTAACAGACATAATGAAACACCTCCGACCCCATAAAGTATATATATTCTTGATCAGTATCAATAGCCGAGTCGATATAGCAATGTCCGTCTGTCTGTCCGTCTGTCTGTCCGTCTGTCTGTCCGTCCGTCTGTATAAACGCGCTGATCTCGGAGACTACAGAAGCTAGAGACTTCATATTTGAAAGATAAGTTCTCGTATTGCCGGGTCAGATCAAGATTATGTTTTTTTTTGATATCTCGTCCTGTTCAAAAGTTACCGATAAATTTTGTTTCCAGACAAATGTTTTTCGGGCATAACTTGAAATTCATAGTTATCGATAAATTAAGATTCCAGAACAGTGTTTTTAAGGTATAGCTTAAAAGTGATAAGAGGTAGAGTCACCTAATTTAGTACATATATTGTTCTATAGCATACAGAGGTTAAATACATTTGACTTTTTGGATACCTCCCCCCGATCTCACAGATATCGAAAAATACGTAATTTAAGAGGATTTTACATTGCACATTTATATGCCATCTTTATGTCCTACAAATTTCATAACGATCAGACAATATACAAAGAAGTTATTTACGTTTCAATGTACCATAGTTTGGGGCGAAAGGAAAGTGATCAAGAATATATACACTTTATGGGGTCGGAGATGTTTCCTTATGCCTGTAACATGGTGTTGCACAAAACCATTACACCCTTTTCCCCATTTTTAATGGGATCAGGGCTTAAAAAGCTTATTAATACAACAAAGATCATTATAAAAATGTACTGTGTACCAATTTTATGAAAAATCCACCCCCCAGGTAGGAAAATGGAGGGTTAAGGATGTATGGGCAAAAAATTTAATATCTATCTATTAGGAGATTTAATAAAAATGATATTCACTTTTTGTGCAAAATCCTTTCCCCTGCGTGAAAATTGGGGTTGTCAATTTTCAATATTCACCCGATCAGCTCTAAAATCATTATCAAAGCTACACATACAAAAGTATAGAAAGCATGAGATTACAATTTTGGGAAATTTACCCCAAAAGTCGTGAAATGGCGGAAAAGCTGTTGTATAAAACTTTTTTGTTCATCCGATCAGCTTCAAACTTATTTTCAAAACTTTACATAACAAAATATCAGCAAAAAATGTTCCAAATTCGTAATATTTTTGGTAAGGGTATCTATGCGCTGCCATTTAATGGCACTCTCTTTTATAATATTACTTTTCCTTTCCTAACAGTTATTTAAATTTCCTATGTGACTGCCTCTAGTTGCCAATAAATAAATAAATAAATATATTAAATTATACAATTAATGTAAACGAAATGATATTGTTATTAATGGTGATAGTTCTTCGATAACATAAAATGTATTAAATCAATAAATATTAATTATGACCTAATGGATTTTTAATGTTTATTACAAGTAAGTGTTGCAAACATATTAATAATGCTATAATACCCTCCATATCGATGAGAAGCACCGCGGGCTGAAATTGAAAAATCTAAATTTCTGCCACTGGCTGCCTCATAGAACGATTGCCTTCCCCGCCCCGTCTCTACCCACAAGCTCGAACGACTACAGAAAAAAGGCAACGCCGAAAATTCACAGCAATGGCCGCATGTCTTCTTGGGATTGAATATATATGTGTTGCTGAGCGTTTCTGAGCTTCGAAATAGATGTTGCGGCAGCGAAGCCAGGGCAAGCAATGAGTTCGGCGGATTGTGCCGCTGATCGCAAGCCAAATATTCTCTGCCTGCCTGCTGCGCTTTGCCTTCGTGTCGCAGCACACGAAGCTGATCGTTCTGATCGTTGGGATATTTTATGCAACCACTTTTTAGTCAATTTAACGCCTCTATGTGTTGTATGCTTAGTGATAATACCCAAGAAAAGCGCCGTTCTATTTTGCGTTCTTCGATATTGATATTTTATTTTCTGTATAGCCGGCCGAAAAAATTAGCAGCTTGTGCTTCACTGTGATTTGTAACGCGAACAGTGCAAGTGCGGTTCTATGATGTGATTAATGCGGACAACAGGAGTATAGACATGTATGTATAATAAGTGCAAAATACTTTGTTAAACTTATTGAATAATGTAAATCGACTTTATCTTATACCAGATTGCAACCATCCCTTATGTTACCTGACAGGGTTGTCCAAAATTTAAAAAATTGTTTGGCCAACGAGATTGTGATAGCCTACACCGTGGACGGGGTCCAAGGTAAAGCGGCCTTAAAGCCGGCGCTGTTGCAGCCGTTGCTGCCTTGATTGGTTCAACAGTTTACGATTGTACGATGCAAGTATTCGCTATTTTTAGGGAATTTGGAAAATTTGAATATCACGTTGGTGATATTTTGTTATGTTGAGTTTTGAAAATAAATTTCAAGGTTATCGGATGAAAAACATAAAAGTTTCATACAACAGCTATCCCGCCATTTTCCGACCTAAGGGGTAGATTTCCCAAATTGTAAAGTCATGCTTTCTATACTTTTGTATGTGTTGCATTGATAATACATTTGATCGGATGAAAAACAAAACAGTTTCATGCAACTGTTTTCCCGGCATTGCTAATATTTTTATACCCTGATCCCATTAAAAATGGGGAAAAGGGGTATTATGGTTTTGTGCAAAAGTATGTAACAGGCATAAGGAAGCATCTCCGACCCCATAAAGAACATAAATTCTTGATCAGTATCAAAAGCCGAGTCGATATAGCCATGTCCGTCTGACCGTCTGTCCGTCCGTCTGTATGAACGCCTGTTTCTCAGAGACTACAAAAGCTAGAGACTGCATATTTGAAAGATAAGTTCTCGTAGTGCCGGGTCAATACAAGTTTATCATTTTTTTTTGATTTCTTGTCACGTTCTTTTATATGAAAGTTATCGATAAATTTCGATTTCAGACAAGAGTTTTTCGGGCATAACTTGAAAGTCATAAAAGCTAGAAACTTTAAATATAAGTTTAAGTTACTGTACTGCCGGTTCGATACAAACTGATAACTTTTTTTTGATATCTCAATCCTTTCAAAAGTTATCGATAAATTAAGATTCCAGAACAGTGTTTTTAAAGTATAGCTTAAAATGTTCTTGTTTAGCCGGCTCGAGGTCAATAAAACAAACAATTTGTTATGTTCTTAGATTTTTTCTCCGATATATTTCGGCTGCAACAACGGCAACCGTCTTCAGGGAACTACGATTAAAACATTGAAATAAAAACAGATACTTATCATATAACAAACAATTTTTAAGAAAACAAAAATTTTTTTCACAAATTAAAATTACAAATTATTTAAAAAATTATTCAAAACGTACATTTTTTACACGTCTTCACTGTTTGGCGTGGAGTTGTCAACTAAAATATTTCGTGTAAGTAGGTGTCTGTATATATGTGCGCAGTTTTCTGTGTCTGTTTTGTAATTGAGTCTTCTGTCCGGTGGTACGTTTATTATGTGTAACATTTCGAGTGTAAATCGTTTGCTGTAGTGTGGTTCCTGTTGCAGTATTGTTGTTTCCTCGAAGTTTGGTGAGTGTCCGCTCTCAGTGCAATGTGATGCAAGTGCTGTCTTTTGTATGCGTGTTTGGTGTCTTAGCTTGATGTCAGACTTATGTTGTGAAATTCTTGTTTTTAATTTTGATTTTGTGGTTCCAATATATACCTTATTGCATATGTTGTTTTCGTCTCCGTTGCATGGTATTTTATATATAACATTATTTTTGTCCACTTTAAGTATTTTTGATTTTGTGTTGTTAAAAAAGTTTTTCATTGTTATTGTGGGCTTGTGGGCTATTTGTATATCCTCTTTATTGTAGCAGTCAGAATTTTTTAGACGTTCAGATAGAGACGGTACATAGGTTACAGATTTAAAGATTTTTTGTGGTTGTTTTTCTTTTAAGTCATTTGGTCTGTATTTTCGTATAAGTGATTTTATCATCCACACTGGGAAATCGTTGTTCGCTAGAGTCAATAATATTTGTGTTTTTATTTCCTTGTGGTAGATTTTGTCGCTTATGTTTAGCATCCGATTTATACAGCCAACTGCTGTATTTATTATCATTGTTTTCGGGTGTTTTGAAAAGAAGTTAATGATTCGTCCTGATGCTGTAGTCTTTCTGTACCACTTTGTTGTAAGCGTATTATTGTGTCTAATTATTAAGGCGTCTAGATATGGTAATTTTCCGTCTAATTCCAGTTCCATTGTAAATTTTATACCTCTGTTGTATGAATTTAATGTGTCCAGTGTGTTTTGAATTTCGTCTATTTTTGTTACTGCAAATAAATCGTCTACATACTTAGTCAAAAGTCTTGGGGTGTACCTTAGGTTATTGGTTGTCTTATGCAACAATTCTTCCATAATAATGTCTGCTATGATTGGCGAAGCAGGTGAGCCCATAGGCATTCCTTTTAATTGGATGTATGTTTTGTCTTCAAGTTTAAAATATCTGTTTTCAGTGATGCAAAAAGTAAGTATATTCATGAAAAGCAGTTTTGGTATGTTTGTAAATTGTTCAATGTCATTCCATTTTTTACTGATAGTTTCAATTGCTAAGTCCGTGGGGAAACTCGGAAATAGGGAAACTACGTCAAATGATACTAATCTTTCATCGTCTTCAATGTGAGTGTTGTTAATTTTGTTTTTAAGGTCTATCGAATTTTTTACATTATATTGGGAGTCATCTGTGAGGTTGCGTAATATTTGGACAATATATTTGCAAAGTCCGTACGATGGGGATCCAATAGAGGAGCATATTGGTCTCAGAGGTATCCCCTTTTTATGTATTTTGGGTAGTCCATAGATCCTTGGGGGTAGTGCAGTGCTCGTTGTCAATTTGTTTCTCTCTGTTTTCGATATTATTTCAAGTTTGAAGAGTCTGTCCACTAGACTGTTGTTTTTATTTTGTAATCGTAAGGTTGGGTCCTGTCTTATAATTCTGTAAGTACCCAAATCTCCTAATATGTCCATCATTTTTGTCCTATAATCGTTTGTTTCCATTGCAACCGTTTTGTTTCCCTTGTCAGATGTTAATATTAAGATGTTGTCATTTTCTTTTAGAAATTTGTGAGTCTGTTCCACTGTGTCCAATATTGCACGATCCATTGCGTCTTGTTTCGTCTTATTCTTGCACTCTTTTATTAAGAGAGAGAACTTCGTACGTGCTGACTCTTGTTGCTCTTTGTTCTTTAGCGTCTGCACTAGTTCCTCTCCATCTGCAATATACTTAAAGAGAGGAAACTTTTTGTTCTCTACTGGCAACGCAAATTTCGGACCTTTTGAAAACAACGCTTTTATGTTTGGCGGGAACTCCACATCTGTTTTATTTACGAACCAATCTTCGTTGTTGTTGTTAGTTAATATTTGGTTCCGTTGTTTTCGTAGACTGTCGTGTTTTCGTTCTTGTCGTTCTCTGAGTGTTGTTGTAAGTTTTTCTGAGACGCTCTTTTCGCTCTCATAAAATGCTAATGAGTCATCACTGCTGAGCAGCTGTTCAAGTTTCGTTTTTAATTGCTCCATATGTTCGTTTTTTGTTTTTAGTATGTAATGTTTATGTTTAATCAGCAAACTCAGTAATTTAAGATGAAATATGGTTGTGTGTCTTGTAAGCGTTTTGTATATGTGAGTTGGTATGTCACTCTCAATGTCATATAAGAATATCTTATTACAACCGGTACTGTTTTGAATAAATTTAGGAATTAATTTAGATTTTCTGCATTTTAGTAAGAATTTTATGCTAGATTTAAGCTTAATTATTTGTTTTGATGTTAATTGAAATTTATTTATTAATGTCCTTGAGTTGTAGTTACGCTTGATGTTTGCATATACCATTTTGATTAGGTTTATGATAGTTAGCTTAAAAGTTATAAGAGGTAGAGTCACCAAATTTGGTACATATGTTCTCCTATATCATACAGAGGTTAAATACATTTCACTTTTGGGATACCTCCCCCCGATCTCACAGAAATCCAATACGTAATTTTAGAGGTATGACCTTCGCACCCTACATAGTTGCACATTTAACTTGTTTTCTATTGCTGAATAGTTCATTTCGTGGAAGGTTACAGTTATAATGGCCTAACAAACGGGATTGTGTTCCTATGACAGAGCGGGGCCTATAGAGATTGTAGTATGTATATGCATTCAATTTAATTCAATATAAATACAATGTAAATATACATAGCTCAAGCGCATATAGAGACGCTGAGCATGTTTATATGTTAGCGTAGGTCACTAGCCTCAACTGGATATGTGACACCACTTGAGCAAGCGAAGAACTGCTGACAAGTAGATTCCCACGCTTGGCCAAAAGCGCATATACACAGAGTACATATATGTAAGTACTCTATATGCATATACATAAGACTCTCTCACCTTATGTATTTAGAATTATAAGGTAGCAAGTAACCTTTTTTGAATAAAGCGAATCATTCTGATTCTGACAATACTATACAACACACAAGTGTTTTTCATGGAACCGACTTGCCAACTACATGGCGACTTGATATTTACATGGCGACCGTGACATGGGTCCTGGAGGACCTAGGACTTTGACAATAACAACAACAGCGGCAGAAGAGATAACAGAACTTCAGGATTTCTATGCGTCGTGCCACAGTAGCCGACTTTTTGCTACCTAAAGCAGCTTTAAATTGTAGCTGCAAAGCTGTGCAAATAAATATATAAAAAAAAAAAATAATACTAATGCCACAAACGAAGTGAAACCAAAACAACAAGAACAAACGACATCTACTCTTGAAAGTTATAATATACAACTGCAACATGGATAAAAAAAAAAAACATTTAACCAAAACACCACTCTAAAAATAAGATAATAGATATATATTATATTATTATCATAATACATCAATCGATCATCCAAACAATATATGCTTGTACTTGAAAAAAAAAAAAAAAAATCTATTTAAGATAAATAAAAGTTGAAAAAAAAAATAAAACAACATATGAGCGACGTTGGACTAGAAGAGGCTGCACCTATTGTGCAAAGGGATGCACCAACCCTAGAAGAAGCTCTAGAGGTGCATCCAAACGATGGACCACGCCGACTCACAATAGCTGAGTATCGGGCAAGGAAAGAAAAACCGAAGACGAAAAAAACGAAAAGAAGCGGACACAGGATAAAACTCCTGCAACAAAGAAGGCTCGCAAAGGACCTCATGAAGCAATCGACAACTCAACAGGATAAAGACAAGCACTTTAGGAACCTCATGGACATTGAGAAACAACTTTGCACTGGTGCAAAGCAACGCAATAAGGGCTGCAGTAATGCCAATGCCTAAATTGCCTTTAAATTTAATTTCTAACTCAAGCCGATGCGCGAAAGCGCTGCTTGAAAACTACTAACCACTGTTAGGCTGTATACTAAAACCATATGATCGATATTGGATTATATAGAGCAACTAATTGTAAATCGATCATATGTACATTAACATTGTTTTTATATAAATAGTGATATATCCATATTCCACTTATACTAAGCAGCCACATATATCATTCACACATTACTGTAAACACATCACCCATCACCCCCAAACTTTGGCGACAACAACGACAATGGTCAATCTGCCTAAAAGTGATATATCCATATTCCACTTATACTAAGCAGCCACATATATCATTCACACATTACTGTAAACACATCACCCATTATCCCCAAACTTTGGCGACAACAACGACAATGGTCAATCTGCCTAAAACGTAAACAGTCGTTCAAGCATAAACATAAACATAAACATAAACAAAGATCACGCCACTATCGTTGTTCCCACCAAATACGCTCCTACGCAACAAATGCGGACGTTGCACAAACTTCGGCTGACGCAATGTCAAATCATGAAGAGTAAGATCAAGAAGAGAATTGATCTAAGAGAATTTAGAAGCTCATGCAAAAGCCCAAAAAGCTCAAAGCCGAGGTTTCTTCAACGCCCACGCATCAACAGCCAATTGAGTTCGATTTGATACGCAACCGATTAAGGTCGTAACGTGCAGCTGTATAAGATTATACTATTAACTTCAGTCTGTCTAAGAATTACTCCAAATATTGTAAAGTGTTTAAATAAAGATAAAATTATATTTTTTTAATAAATCTTTTAAACCAAAACTCAATTGGCGCAGCCGGTAGGATTACTAAAAAAGTTTTAAACAGTTCGTGAAAAATAAATCAAATGATAACCACTAAAGTATCAACTTTTGAATTTATTGAAAATCCGACCATCTAATTAAAACAAAATAAAGTGATCCGCATAAGAACCAACGTGATCGTGAATAAATTTGTCGAATAAAAATAACAATTATATATTCAACCATATTCATCACGACTAAAAAGTTCACTTAGTAATAAAATCACGAAAGAGGATTTTATTTAAAGACAAAACATTCAAACAGTGAACAACTTTAAAACACAATAACAAAAAACACAACAAAAGATGACCCTTGAATTGTCAGAGCAGCACTTAAGCCAGGCGCTGTCGCAGCTTAGACAAGTGCCTGCGTTCGACGGAGCAAATGAGATGCTGAGCGGATTCATAAGAAGAGTGGACTTTATTCTACAACTCTACCCGACACGAGACGTTCGTCAACACAGCGTGATGTTTGGCGCCATAGAAATGCAGCTGTTTGGAGAAGCCCAACGTGCATCACAAATTGCACAAGCAAACACCTGGAATGAATTACGGAATATACTCATCGAGGAATTCAAAGTTCAAACACCATACGAAGAACTCTTAAGACGTTTGTATAACACCAGTTATAATGGAAATCTACGTAAGTTTGTAGAAGACCTAGAGTCTAAGTCATTCATTATAACAAATAAGCTAGCTTTAGAGAATATTCCTAACAATACATTGATCTATACAAATGCCATGCAGAACACTGTAAAAGATGTAATAAACAGGAAACTTCCTGATAGGCTCTATATGACCTTAGCCAGATATGATATAACAACAGTTTCAAAATTAAAACAAATAGCTCAGAGAGAGGGATTATATGAAAATAACGTGGTAGACAAACCAAAATTTAATAACAACCAAAATCAAAATTCAAATAACCGCAGGAATGGAGGAAATAATTACCAACAAAATCAAAACTTGCAAGTGACAAATTATAATAATTCAAAACAAAATCAACAAGATCAAAACTCGCAAGTGCCAAAACAACCTCAAAGTAACATAGAGCATCAGCAAGCTCAACAAGAATTTAAATATAAATTGAATCAAGGTAGATACCAAAATCCCATAAATTACCAGCAGAACCAGGCATCTACAAGTGGAACTAACCCACCGATAAAAAGACAGCGTGATAGTACCAGTACTCAAATGAGAATGGATACATCCGAAAATTTTCATCTAGAAGCCTCGGATCAGGAACAGGAAGAAACGGAGGATTAAACCCATTTATAAAGTTAGTTATGAACAATGAAGATTTAAAAGTAGTAATAGACACAGGTTCTTCAATCAATTTGATGAAGAAAAATTTTGTAATTTTAAAAACCGTATAGAATCTTTAAAAGTTCATACCATCAATGGAATAGTAGAGTTAAAAGAAAGCATATCAGTAGGACCTAGCAAAATCTGTCCATTTCATCAAAAATTCTACTTACACAATTTCTCAGACAACTATGATGTGTTGTTAGGTAGATGCTTCTTAGCCGCATGCAAATCGAAAATCGATTATGCAAAAGAAACAGTCACTTTAGGTGAATACACTTTTTCCTTTAGATATAATAATGATTATCACGAAGAAGACAATACTGCACCTGAGTGCCTTGATCCACCCTCAACTTCAGACTTTCCTTATAATTTCGCTATTAATGACGAATTAAGAGAAACGAATGAATTTAGATTAGATCATCTAAATTCAGAAGAAAAAGAAGAGTTAAAACAGGTTTTATTTGCGTTTAAAGACCTTCAGTACAAAGAAAGTGAAAATTTGACATTTACAAGTACAATCAGGCACTCAATTAAAACCAAACATGAAGATGCCATCTTCAGAAAACCGTATAAATATCCCCAATCATACGACTTAGAAGTAAATAGGCAGATCAGTGAAATGATGCAACAAGGGATTATTCGCAAGTCGAAATCGCCCTATTGCTCACCCATCTGGATTGTTCCTAAAAAAAAGGACGCTTCAGGTAAAGAAAAATTCAGGATAGTCATAGACTACCGAAACCTCAACGAGATTACCGTTGACGATAAATTTCCCATCCCAATCATGGATGAAATACTAGACAAACTAGGAAGGTGTCAGTATTTCACCACGATTGACCTTGCTAAGGGTTTCCATCAAATTCAAATGGACCCTAGCTCAATACCTAAAACAGCGTTTTCAACTAAACATGGTCATTACGAATACACACGTATGCCATTTGGTTTAAAAAATGCCCCAGCAACATTTCAACGTTGTATGAACAATCTTTTGGAAGATTTAATTTACAAAAATTGTTTAGTTTATTTAGATGACATAATTGTCTATTCCACTTCATTGGAAGAACACATTTTGTCTCTAAAAAAGGTATTCACAAAACTCAGAGAAGCCAATTTAAAATTACAATTGGACAAATGTGAGTTCATGAAGAAAGAAACAGACTTCCTCGGACATGTAGTCACAACCCAAGGCATTAAGCCAAATCCTAATAAAATAACTGCTATAATGAAATTCCCAATACCAAAAACACCTAAACAAGTTAAATCATTCCTAGGACTGTGTGGTTTTTATAGGAAATTTATACCCAATTTTGCAAAAATAGTAAAACCTATGACTCTAAGACTTAAAAAAGGAGCAACTATAAACATACAAGACCAAGATTACATCTCAGCGTTCGAGAAATTAAAAGTACTCATAACTTCAGATCCAATACTGATCTACCCCAACTTCGAGAAAAAATTCTCACTAACCACTGACGCAAGCAACTTTGCTATAGGCGCTGTTCTGTCACAGGATCACAAACCCATTTGTTATGCCAGTAGAACTCTAAACGACCACGAAGTTAACTACTCAGCAATAGAAAAGGAACTATATGCTATTGTTTGGGCCACTAAACATTTCAGGTCTTACCTCTTCGGTAGACAATTTGAAATTCTCAGTGACCATAAACCACTTGTTTGGTTGAGTAATATCAAAGAACCAAACATGAAGTTGCAAAGATGGAAAATTAAGCTAAATGAGTTTGATTATAACATCAAGTATTTGCCAGGTAAAGAAAATTATGTAGCGGACGCCTTATCAAGAATCAAAATAGAAGAAGTTTTGTTAGGAGAAAGTTCTAGCAGCGCAAGAGCAACAATACATAGCGCCCAAGAAGATAATCAAAGTTATATTCAAATAACAGAAAGGCCCCTTAATTATTACAACAGGCAGATAGAACTAATAAAAGGAAATGAAAACAAAGTTGAAACAACCCACTATTTCCACAAAACTAATATCAAAATAACTTACAAAGACATGTCAAACACTCACGCAAAAGAAATAATAAAAGAATACTTATGCACAAAAAAGAGTGTAATTTACTTTCACAACACAACAGACTTTTCAACATTCCAAAAAGCCTATTTGGAAATAATAAATCCAGATAATTTAACAAAAGTCATGAAATCAAGTAAAAAATTAATAGATTTACAAACATATGCAGAATTCAAAGAAATAATACTAAAGAAACATAAAGACTTACTACACCCAGGTATAGGGAAAACCATAAATTGGTTTAAAGAAAAATATTATTTTCCGGACCACCAAAATTTAATTCAAAATTTAATAAACGAATGCGAAATTTGTAACATTGCAAAAACTGAACACAGAAATACAAAACTAGAATTTGAAATTACCCCGGAAGTTAACAATATCAGAGAAAAGTACGTAATGGATTTTTACATGATAGGTAACAATCAATTTTTATCTTGCATCGATATATATTCAAAATTCGCAGCACTAATAGAAGTAAAAAGTAGAGACTGGTTAGAAGCCAAACGAGCTATTACTAAAATATTCAATGAAATGGGAAAACCCATAGAAATCAAGGCAGACAAAGATTCAGCTTTCATTTGTATTGCATTACAGACATGGTTAAAATCTGAAAATGTAAACATTAACATTACAACAAGCAAAACAGGCATTTCAGATATAGAAAGATTTCACAAAACAGTTAACGAAAAATTAAGAATCATCAATAGCGAGACAGATATTGAAAACAAAATAACCAAATTCGAAACAATTTTATACACATACAATCATAAAACAAAACACAAAACGACAAATAGAACACCAGCAGATATATTCATATATGCAGGAACACCCGAATATAATACACAAGCAAATAAAGTAAATCAAATAAACAACTTAAACAAAAAACGTAATAACTACGAAATAGACACGAAGTTTAGACAGTCTCCATTAGTAAAATCAAAAACAACTAACCCTTTTAAGAAAACAGGAGATTTAAGACAACTTGATGATAAACATTTCGAAGAAACCAATAGAGGAAGAAAAGTAACACATTATAAAGCAAAATTCAAAAAGAAAAAGAAAATTAATTCTAGTAAATACAATAATAATTCCAGATCAACAAACGAAAGCGACCAGGAACGATAATCACCAACATAAAATAAAGCAGATTATAATAACACTAATAATATTTATCATTCACTATACAAAAGGACAGAGTATAGAAATAAATCCAATTCAAGCACCAAACGGTTACCTCATTTTTAAAACAGGTACTATAGATATTCCTTCAGATTACGAATATCATTATCTAACAGTAAATATAACTAAAACAGAACTAACATATAACAAACTAATTCAGCAAGCGGAAGAATTTAAAAATATAATTCAAATTCAATATTTAACAGAAAAACTAGACAGAGAAATAAACGGTATAAGAATAGTTAAACGCAGTAAAAGAGGTTTAGTAAACATTGTCGGAACAGCTTATAAATACCTTTTCGGAACATTAAATCAAGATGACAAAGAAGAATTAGAAGAAAAAATAATTAAATTATCAGAAAATAGCGTTCAAGTTAATGAACTAAATGATATAATAAATACAATAAACAAAGGTTTTAAAATTATGAATGAATTGAATCAGGAACAAGATAGAAGTAAGAAATTAGATGTTCTTATATTTAATTTACAGCACTTTACTGAATATATAGAGGACATAGAATTAGGCATGCAACTTACTAGACTAGGCATATTTAATCCAAAACTATTAAAGCATAACTACTTGTTACACGTTAACGCTGAAAAACTATTAAAAACAAAAACTTCCACTTGGTTAAAATCCGACACAAGTGAAATATTAATTATTTCCCACATTCCTCGTGAAATTATAAAGACACCTATTTTTCAAATAATCCCTTATCCCGATGAAAACAAAAATATTTTAACGGAAATTATAGATCAAAAATATTACATAAAAAATCAAAAAGCATTTGACAAAGATACTATGAAATTAATTACCAACGAATGTATAACAGGAATTTTAAATCAAATTACAACAGATTGTAAATATACCACAACACTTAGAAATTTTCAAACTAATTATATAGAACCAAATATTGTAATTACATGGAATTTACCCAAAACAACACTTAATCAAAACTGTATGAACAAGGAAATTGTAATTGAAGGAAATAATATTATAAAAATTTATAACTGTTCACTACAATTAAACGAAATATCAATTATAAATTCTATGCTAGACTACACTCAAACTATTTATGTGAGCAACAATATAACTAAATTAAAGCCATTATCATATATTCAAACAAAAAAGATCATAGAAGAACATACCAAATATTATAACGAGTTTCAAATAATAAGCGCAACAACATTTATAATTACCATAATTGGCTTAATATTGTACTTAATTTATAAGTTTAAAAGTTTGCCACATAAATTAATCATTAAATATAAGAAACCTAAAATACAAGAGACACCCATAGAACCAATCGATATAACAGGCGAACTTAAAGAAATCCCCATATTGTATCCAAAAATAGCCACCTGAGGACAGGCAAAGTTCTAAAGGTTGGGGGAGTGATATATCCATATTCCACTTATACTAAGCAGCCACATATATCATTCACACATTACTGTAAACACATCACCCATCATCCCCAAACTTTGGCGACAACAACGACAATGGTCAATCTGCCTAAAACGTAAACAGTCGTTCAAGCATAAACATAAACATAAACATAAACAAAGATCACGCCACTATCGTTGTTCCCACCAAATACGCTCCTACGCAACAAATGCGGACGTTGCACAAACTTCGGCTGACGCAATGTCAAATCATGAAGAGTAAGATCAAGAAGAGAATTGATCTAAGAGAATTTAGAAGCTCATGCAAAAGCCCAAAAAGCTCAAAGCCGAGGTTTCTTCAACGCCCACGCATCAACAGCCAATTGAGTTCGATTTGATACGCAACCGATTAAGGTCGTAACGTGCAGCTGTATAAGATTATACTATTAACTTCAGTCTGTCTAAGAATTACTCCAAATATTGTAAAGTGTTTAAATAAAGATAAAATTATATTTTTTAATAAATCTTTTAAACCAAAACTCAATTATATACATAGATTTTCATTCATGAATAGATAAAAACTAAATTTTTTTTAATATATCAATTTAATTACAATTTTCTTAATTTCTGAAGAAAAATGTCTTATTAATACATGTATGTATTTCTTTAAAAAAAAAATAGCTCATTTCATAATTTCAACCTGGATATCCCTATCCAATTATTAAAATCCTGGCCCGCAATGGGGCTCGTAGATGTAAAAACGGTGGATTCAACCGCCAATGTAATCAACAAAGTCGAGGTAATGTCACCCGATTTAGAGTTGATTACAATATTATTGATCCTCATTGTCGCATTAATGTGCGTTAATATTTTCATTAAAATATACAAAACGCACAACAGGTGCATGAAAAAAAAATATTTGAGCAGGGCTAACGATTTAGATCGAGCATAAGTTTTTTTAAATAAAAAAAAATAATTGTATTAAAAAAAAAATGTTTTTAAAAAAAAATTTAGATGATATAGAAATTAGGGAACCACTTTTTAAAGATAGAGTAGAATTTATACTCTCTGAGCAACCAATAAGTGTGTATCAATTAGAACACTTATACATGGCAACGTTCAATTGTGAGTTTTCACCTCTAATCAATTGTACCAAAGAACAAAAAGCCATGGTACTCAGCTCGTTACCCTACGTAGAGGTATCTATAGTAACACAAGATAACCCCATACTGGGTAAAACGACTGACTGTAAATAAAGTTTAATGAAACTATTATATCATCCAAAACGAACAAATTCAGATAAGACGCAAAAGGAAGTCGAATGGCGTACATCCTTTAAAGACGCAATAACACTCATAATACATGGAGTGGAATGCAATTTGTGCGAAAGTAAACGAACTAAGAACTGAGTTCGACAAATCGTACAAAAGTCTTACTCAGAATAGACATACCCAAACGAGTACCATTAATAAACACACTATTAATTTAGTGAAGATTTATAATGAGATACGAGAGTTGTTTCTAGAAAACAAATCTAAGCTCACAACTCTCAACTGGACTCAAGCTTCAGAAGTAATAAAACGTCTCAGAGAAAATCTAGTTTTTATAAGAGAAAAACATAATTTAAATATATTTCTACCAAATATTATAAACAATGCAGTAACCTTTGTTGTCATTGAAGTCGAAGACAAATCAATAAGTCCAAGACCAAAGTCACCAAACACAAGTTACATTAGCATAGTTTCAGGTGACGATTCCAAAAGGGAATCTGACAATAGTACTAGCCCCTCAACAAGTGCAGCGGCTAATAAAAAACTAGATACTGAAATAAAAATAATCAACATGGCACAAACAAAAATACAATTCTTAAAAACAGCGTCATCTCTGATTCCAGATTTCGATGGCAAAGCTGAAAATTTAAGAAGTTTCTTGGACGCGTTGCTATTAGTGGACTCGATCAAAGAGACACACGAGTCGACGGCAGTCCAAATAATAAAAACTAAATTAAAAGGCCATGCAAGAAATTTGATAGGTAATGAGCAGACAATTGCTGATATCATTACAAAACTATCAAATACAGTTAAGGGAGAATCAGTGGAAGTTATATCTGCTAAACTCCTTAATCTCCAACAAAAGAGCAAAACTGCCTGTCAATACACCCAAGAGGTTGAAAAATTGACAAAATCTCTTGAAGGAGCATATATTAATGATGGTTTATCACTAGAATTGGCAAACAAATACAGCACAACACTAGCTGTAAAGGCCATGACACAAAACTGCACAGTTAATAATGTAAAACTTATTATGCAGGCAGGCACATTCAATACTATGAATGATGCCATATCCAAGTTTGTTAACAGTTGCACAGAAGCTACAGGACAGTCTAACACTGTACTGCACTTCAGTCAACGAGCAAATTCTGGACATAGAGGTAACCGAGGTAATTATCGAGGCAGAGGTAATTACCAACAAAACGGATACCAAACCAATAATAGGGGACGAGGCCAATATGGAGGAAACTCCAGAGGCCGTGGCAACTCGAACAGAGGCCACAATAATAATAATAACCATAATATAAATGTAACCCAAGAGGTTTCGGGAAACTCCCAACACCCTTTAGATACTCAGCAATAAAAAACACCAAGGTTCATACAATAAACCTTAGTCTCAATATTTTTGTATCATTTGACCATGTGTCAACAGGTAAAAAACTTACCTTTTTAATAGATACAGGTGCAGATATTTCAATTCTAAAAGAAAATTCTGATGTCTTTCACGACATTAAAAAAAATAATAGAATTAATATTCAAGGCATAGGTAAAGAAGTCATTAAATCCAAAGGCCTTACATCAATCGAGATACAGACAGATAAATACATAATTCCACACAATTTCCATATAGTTGATTTAAATTTTGCAATTCCGTGTGATGGAATAATAGGCATTGATTTTATTAAGAAATTCAACTGCCAACTAGACTTTAAACCATCAGAAGATTGGTTTATTATTAGACCCAATAATTTAAATTTCCCAATTTATGTTCCAATAACATATAGTTCTGGTAAAAACTCAATACTTCTACCAGCAAGATCTCAAGTTGTCCGCAAAGTCAACCTAACTTCAGAGGAAGATAGTGTATTAATTCCAAATCAGGAAATTCAACCTGGTATTTATGTTGCAAACACAGTTGCAACATCCCAAAATACGTTTGTCCGATTACTGAATACAACCAGTACCGATCAATTAGTTAATATAAATAACTTAAAATTTGAACCACTTTCGAACTACGAAGTAGTTCAAACTAACCCAGAAATAAGAGAAAAAACTGTCATATCTCAGCTAGCCAAAAATTTTCCGCCTCAATTTAAATCACAACTAAGAAATTTATGCACCAAATATAGTGATGTATTCGGACTCGAAACCGAATCAATCACTACAAATAATTTTTATAACCAAAAATTGAGACTAAAGGATAATGAACCGGTGTATATAAAAAACTATCGAAGCCCGCATAGCCAAATAAACGAAATCCAAAAACAAGTTGGAAAATTGATCTCCGACAACATAGTCGAACCATCTGTGTCCTTCCGGGCTCAGCAGAAAAAAAATGGCGATTAGTAATTGACTATCGTCAGATTAATAAAAAACTTTTATCCGATAAATTTCCACTACCTAGAATTGATGATATTTTAGATCAACTAGGTCGAGCAAAATATTTTTCATGCCTTGACTTAATGTCAGGTTTTCATCAAATCGAACTCGAAGAAAGTTCTAGAAATATTACGTCTTTTTCAACGAGCAATGGCTCATATCGCTTCACGCGACTACCATTTGGTTTAAAAATAGCGCCAAATTCATTTCAGAGAATGATGACTATAGCATTTTCTGGACTTGAACCTTCTCAAGCATTCCTTTATATGGATGATTTAATAGTTATTGGTTGTTCCGAAAAACATATGATTAAAAACTTAACAGATGTTTTTGACAAATGTAGGAAATACAACCTGAAACTGCATCCACAAAAATGTTCATTTTTTATGCATGAAGTGACTTTTCTTGGTCACAAATGCACAGATAAAGGAATCTTGCCAGATGACAAAAAATACGACGTCATTAAAAATTACCCAGTCCCACATGATGCGGACAGCGCTAGACGATTCGTTGCATTCTGCAATTATTATAGACGTTTTATTAAAAACTTCGCCGACTATTCACGGCACATAACTAGATTATGTAAAAAGAATGTTCCTTTTGAGTGGACAATTGAATGCCAAAACGCATTCCAATACCTCAAAGATAAGCTTATTCAGCCAACATTATTACAATACCCAGATTTCAGCAAAGAATTTTGCATAATAACTGATGCAAGTAAACAAGCTTGTGGAGCAGTTTTAACTCAAAACTATAATGGACTCCAACTTCCAGTAGCATACGCATCACGTTCATTTACAAAGGGTGAAAGTAATAAAAGTACAACAGAACAGGAATTAGCAGCCATTCATTGGGCTATAATACATTTTCGACCATATATTTATGGCAAACACTTCACAGTGAAAACGGACCACAGACCATTAACATATTTATTTTCTATGATCAATCCAAGTTCAAAATTAACACGCATGCGGCTCGAATTAGAAGAATACGACTTTACAGTCGAGTATCTAAAGGGAAAAGACAATTTTGTTGCAGATGCCCTATCTAGGATAACAATATCCGAATTAAAAGATTTACAAACTAAAGTCCTGAAAGTCACTACCAGGCAACAAAGTAGACAGAATAAATCCTGCGCAGGAATAGAACAAGAACTTTTGCCTAGGCAAAATCTTGAAAAAGCTTCTAAGCCCAACGTATATGAAGTCATCAAGAATGACGATGTACGAAAAGTAGTGGCCTTGCATATAACAAACATGACATGTTACTTTAAACATGGAAATAAAATTATTGCAAGAATTGACGTTAGCGATCTGTACACCAATGGAATTCTTGACTTAGGTCAGTTCTTCCAAAGGCTTGAAATGCAAGCCGGTATACATAAGATCAGCCAACTCAAAACGGCACCGAGCGGAAAAATCTTTGAAGAAATTTCAATTGATTATTTCAAAAATATGGGCAATAAATATTTAAAATATTTAAGAGTAGCGCTACTCAAGCCGGTGACCACAGTAAATACTGAAAAAGAAAAAGAAGCAATACTGTCTACATTACATGATGATCCAATACAAGGAGGTCATACAGGCATATCAAAAACTTTAGCTAAAGTAAAAAGACATTACTACTGGAAAAATATGACACGTCATATAACAAAGTACGTACGTAATTGTCCAAAATGCCAAGTATCGAAAACAACTATTCATACAAAAACTCCAATGACCATTACAGACACACCAATATGTGCCTTTGATAGAGTGATAGTGGACACTATAGGTCCGCTACCAAAATCAGAGAATGGTAACGAATATGCAGTCACATTGATATGCGACTTGACAAAATATCTCGTAGCCATTCCAATACCCAACAAGAGTGCTAATACTGTTGCAAAAGCAATATTTGAATCTTTTATACTAAAGTTCGGTCCAATGAAGACGTTCATTTCGGACATGGGAACTGAATATAAAAATTCTGTAATAAGCGACCTGTGCAAATACTTAAAAATAGACAATATAACGTCTACAGCACACCACCACCAGACAGTTGGAACGGTAGAAAGAAGTCATAGAACTTTTAATGAATACATACGTTCATATATATCAGTAGATAAAACTGATTGGGACGTATGGCTTCAATATTTTGTTTACTGTTTCAACACGACCCCCTCTATGGCACATAGCTATTGTCCATATGAGTTAGTTTTTGGCAAACAAAGCAATTTGCCCAAATATTTTAATAAAACAGATATAATTAATCCATTATATAACATAGAAGATTATGCTAAAGAATCTAAATTTAGGTTAGAACAAGCTTATAAAAGAGCAAGAGTTATGTTAGAACAGCATAAGGCTAGGAATAAAAAATATTATGATAAGAATATAATTAATTTTGAATTAAAAATAGGAGATATGGTTTTGTTAAAAAACGAAACTGGTCATAAGTTAGAAGCAAAATATTTAGGCCCTTTCAAAGTAGAAAAAATAGAAAACAGAGAAAACATTTTCATTAAAGATAGTAAGAATAAGGTACAAAAAGTACACAAAGATAGATTAAAAGCTTATCACACATAAATACGACAATGAAAAAAAAAATATAAAAACTAAATTCAAAATCTGAACAATGTGATGGCCTGATCAACCATTCACAATAAATAAATAAAACAAATCCATACATTCTCTAATTAAACTTTCAAATAAATCCAATAAGTATAAAACATTTTTATGCAAATTCAATAACTCAAAATGAAAACAAATAACTATATATATATTAAATAACTTCATTATATTACGTTATTTTTCTAAAAAGGGAGGTGTAGTATGTATATGCATTCAATTTAATTCAATATAAATACAATGTAAATATACATAGCTCAAGCGCATATAGAGACGCTGAGCATGTTTATATGTTAGCGTAGGTCACTAGCCTCAACTGGATATGTGACACCACTTGAGCAAGCGAAGAACTGCTGACAAGTAGATTCCCACGCTTGGCCAAAAGCGCATATACACAGAGTACATATATGTAAGTACTCTATATGCATATACATAAGACTCTCTCACCTTATGTATTTAGAATTATAAGGTAGCAAGTAACCTTTTTTGAATAAAGCGAATCATTCTGATTCTGACAATACAATACAACACACAAGTGTTTTTCATGGAACCGACTTGCCAACTACATGGCGACTTGATATTTACAAGATGGTGCTTGCGTCAGTAGTCAGAATTTGTTATAGAAATTGGGGTATATCAGTTGGATCTGAAGTTATGAGCACTTTTTATTTATTTAATGCTGAAATGTACTCATTGTCTTTTATGTTAACTCATTTTTGAAGTCTAAGAGTATATTTCCTATAAAAACCACACAGTCCTTAAAATGATTAAATTTCTTTGGGTGTTTTTGGTATTGGATATTTTATTAAAGAAGTTATTTTGTTCGGGTTTGGTTTAATACATTGAGCTGTCATTATGTGTCCGAGAAATTCTGTATCCTTTCTCAGGAACTCACATTTGTCCAATTGTAAGTTTCAATTGGCTTTTCTGAGCTTTGTGAATAGCTTTTTTAGAGACAAGACGTGTTCTTCTAATGAAGTTTAATAAATTATTATGTCATCTTAATAAACTAGACAATCTTTGTAAATTAAGTCTTACAAAAGATTGTTCATGCATCGTTGGCATACGCTTGGATTCGTAGTGACCATGTTATGTTGAAAATCATGTTTTTGGTATTGAGCTAAGGTCCATTTGAATTTGATGGTAACCCTTAGCAAGATCGATGAAATACTGAAACCTTCCGAGTTTTTTCTAGTATTTTATCCATGATTGGGATAAGAAATATATCGCTAACGGTAATCTCGTTGAGATTTCGGTAGTTTATGACTAACCTGTATTTTTCTTCACCTGAAGCGTCCTTCTTTTTAGGAACGATCCAGATTGGGGAGCAATAGGACTATTTTGACTGACGAATAATTCCTTGTTGCATCATTTCATTGATCTGCCTATTAACTTCTATATCGTACGACAGAGTGAATTAATAGGGTTCTCTGTATAAAGGATCTTCATGTTATTTTTAATTGAGTGCCTTATTGTACTTGTAAAAGTCAAATTTTCAATTTCTTTGTACTGAAAGTCTTTAAACTCATAACACACATTTTTATACCCTGATTGATGGGGAAAAATGGTATAATGGTTTTGTGCAAAAGTATGTAACAGACATAAGGAAGCATCTCCGACCCCATAAAGTATATATATTATTGATCGCTATCAATAGTCGAGTCGATCTAGCCATGTCCGTCTGGCTGTCCGTCTGTCCGTCTGTATGAACGCGCTGTTCTCGGAGACTAAAAAATCTTGAGACTTCATATTTGGAATATAGGTTCTCCCCGTTCAAAAGTTATCGATAAATTTCGATTCCAGACCAGTGTTTTTGGGTATAACTTGAAAGCTATAAGAGCTAGAGGCACCATATTCACAATATATATTTTCGTATAGCATACAAAAGTACGAATTTTTTTTTTATTTTGATAACTTTCTTCAATCCTCCATAAATCTGTAAACCTTCGGATTCAGCATACTTACATATTTGTATGCCATCTTTATGTCCTACAAATTGCATAACGATCGGACAATAAACAAAGAAGTTATTTACGATTAAATGTAACATAGATTTGGGCCAATGGAAGAAGCAGAAGCAAAGCAATTGCATGACGTTCGCAGTAGCAGCGTGTGTTTGTATGTGTGTGTGTATGTGTTTATGTATATGAATGCAGATAAAGAATACTGAATGAAAGAACTGGGTTCAGGGTATCTCCTAGTCGGGCACTCTCGACTAGAGCACTCTTACTTGTTTAACTTTTCCTTTTCTTTTCTTTTGAATTTAATTCCATTAATCTCAATTCATTCTTTTCTTTTAATTTGTTATTAAAAGCGAAATTAAAAGGAAAGTCTGAACTTGAGGGCGGATCAAGGCACACAGGTGCAGTATTGTCTTCTTCAAAATGATCATTATTATATTCTAAAGGTGTATTGACCTAAAGTTGCTGTTTCTTTTGCATAATCAATTTTTGATTTGCATGCGGTTAGGTATCATCTACATAACAGCATATCAAAATTGTCTGAGAAAATGTGTAAGTAGAATTTGGTGAAGTGTAAAAATGTTACTGGGTGCCAACGATATGCTTTCTTTTAATTCTACTATTCGGTTGATGGTATGAACGCTTAAAGTTTATGTATGTTTTTAAAATTTCAAACATTTTTCTTTAGTAAATTATTTGAAGAACCTGTGTCTATAACTACTTTTCGAACTTCATCATTCATAACCAATCTTGTGAAAGCATTTAGTCCTCCATTTCTTCCTGCTCCTGATGCGAGGGTTCTTATTGAAAATTTAAGGACGTTTCCATTCTCGCGCTGTCTTTTTATCGGCGGATTAGTTCCACTTGGTTCTTTTTGTAATATATGAGATTTTTGAATCTACCTTAATTCAATTTATATTTAAAGTCTTGTTGAGCCGGCTGATACTCTGAGTTATTTTGAGAATGTTTTGTTTCTTGCAAATAATGTTATTTTTATACCTTTGCAGAGGGTATTATAATTTTGGCCAGAAGTTTGCAACGCAAAGACGGAAACATATCCGACCCCATAAAGTATATATATTCTTGATCAGGACGACAAGACGAGTCGATATAGCTTTGTCCGGCTGTTTGTCTGTTCGTCTGTCTGTCTATTTCTATGCAAACTAGTCTCTCAATTTTGAAGATATCTTGATGAAACTTTGTACAGACGCTTTTTTCTGCTGCACGCAAATAATATGTCGGAATCAGCGTGATCGGTTCACTATAGCATATAGCTGCCATAGGAACGATCGGTCGAAAAATTATTAGTTTTTGACATAACTCGACCAAACTGACCAATTATAAGTTTTAGCATTATATTAGCACTCTCAAAAATTTCATTAAAATCATAGGAACGAACAATCGGTCTAAAATATTGATTTAAATAAAATAAATTAATTTTTTAAGGTAGCATTCTCATTCATTTCAAAAATCTTTTTATATAAACAAGAATGTTTCATTGTTCAGCGTAACAATTTTAGTATATGAAGCGACTGCAAGGGTAAACTACCTTCGGAGCGCCCAACGTTGCCTTTTCATACCCTAAACACATTAAAAATGGGGAAAAAGGGTATCATGAAGTGGTGCAAAAGTATGTAACAGGCATACGCAAGCATCTCCGACCCCATAAAATATATATATTATTGATCACTATCAACAGCCGAGTCGATCTAGCCATGTCCGTCTGTCTGTTCGTCTGTATGAACGCGCTGATGTCAGAGACTACAAAAGCTACAGATTTCAGACAGATCAAGTTTATGTTTTGTTTTTCGATATCTCGTTCAAAAGTTATCGATAAATTTCGATTCCAGACCAGTGTTTTTTGGGCATAGCTTGAAAGTCATAAAAGCTGGACAGTTCATTTTTGTAATTTCTCGTGTTACCAGCTTAATACAAGCTCATCCTTTTTTTTTTCAATATCTCAACTTGTTCAAAAGTTATCGATAAATTAAAATTCTACATTAGTGTTTTTAGGTATAGCTTAAAAGTTATATGATGTAGAGGCACCAAATTTGATATGTATATTTTTCTATTGAATACAGAAGTAAAAAATATTTCATTTTTTGGCTGCCTCCCCGCGATCTTCCAGAAATCGAAAATACGTATTTTTTGAGGTATGACCATCGGATTTAACATAGTCTCACATTTATATGCCTACATTCATTTCGATCGGACAATAAACAAAGAAGTAGTTAACGCTTTAATAAAACATAGTTTGGGGCAGTGAAAGAAGAAGGAGCAAATCAATTCGATGAAACGCGCAGCGTGTGTTTGCATGCGTGTGTGTGTATCCATGTATAATGCACATAAATAATTATGAATGAATGACCTTGGTTCAGGGTATATCCTAGTTGGGCAGTCTCGACTTGAGCACTCTTACTTGTTATACCCTGAACCCATTACAAATGGGAAAAAGGGTATAATGGTTTTGTGCAAAAGTATGTAAAAGGGATAAGGAAGCATCTCCGACCCCATAAAGTATATATATTATTGATCACCATCAACAGCCGAGTCGATATAGCCATGTCCGTCTGTCTGTCTGTATGGTGAGACTTCATATTTAAAATATAAGCTCTCGTAGTATCCTGACAAAACCAGTTTCTCATATTTTTTCATATCTCGTCCCGTTCAAAAGTTGTCGATAAATTTCGATTCCAGTGTTTTTCGAGCATAACTTGAAAAACATAGAAGCTAGAGACTTCATATTTAAATTTAGGTTTTCGTACTGCCGGCTCAATACAAGCCTATCTTTTATTTCTATATCTCGACCCGTTGAAAAGAAATCGATAAATTAAGATTCTAGACCAGTGTTTTTTAGGTATAGCCCAAAGGTTTTAAGAGGTAGAAGCACTAAATTTGGTATGTATATTCTCCTATAGTAAACAGAGGTTAAACAATTTTATTTTTTTGATACCTTCCCTCGATCTCCCAGAAATCGAAAAATATGTATATTTATAGGTATGACCTTCGGATTTTACATAGTCTCACATTTATATGAAATTTTTTGTCCAACAAATTTAATTATGATCGGACAATAAACAAAGAAATTGTTTACTATTGAATGAAACATAGTTTCGGGCCAATGGAAGACGAAGAAACAAAGCAATTTCATGGCGCGTGCATCCAGTAGCTTGTGTTTGTATGTTTGTGTGTGTGTTTTTCTATGTTTGAATGCAAATAACGAATTATGAAAGTAAGAACTGGGTTCAGGGTAACTCCTAGTCGGCCACTCTCGACTAGAGCACTCTTACATGTTTTGTAGTCTCTGAGAAACAGGCGTTCACACAGACGGACGGACAGACGGACAGACAGACGAACATGGCAATATCGACTCGACTATTGATAGTTATCAATAATATATATACTTTATGGGGTCGGAGATGCTTCCTTATCCCTGTTACATACTTTTGCATAATACCATTATACCCTTTTTCCCATTTTTAATGGGATCAGGGTATAAAAGAAGTAAAATACATACATACAACGGTGATAATCCCCTGTAGTAACCTGGACCAGTGCAGAAATAGTACTAATTACCCAGAATCAGAAACTAGTTCTCATCCCATTACCGACAATGCAAAATTTTGTTTACATTAACATAGGCATGTCCTAGGACAGCTACTAATTCTCTTCGCATTACATTTTACTGGTGCAGAACTAGCGACTAGTTCTACTTCGACTACTTAATACTAATTCTGTACTGGTCCAAAGTAATGAATTGTGGAACTAGTGGCATGCAAGTTGTCTGGTTCTGAACTGCCCGTGCCAGTTCTGGACTTGTATTTTTGTACAAGTTTTGAACTAGTTTACTAGTACTAGTGCATGAGTAGTTTGTATTGTTTTTTTTTTGCTGCAAAATAATGTAATAAAATAATTTTATTATTGAGTTTATTTTGTTTTTATTTATTTATTTTATGATTCATAATTTTTTTTGTATATTTATATATTATTGTAAATAAACGATAATCTAGAAGCCACTTGAGAAGGAGGGTCACTGCGATGCACGAGTAACAGTTATGGCTACTTGTGCAGTCTTTAAGCTGATGCCGAAACAATTTAAACAGAGTTGCAGCTGTTAAATATAGAAGGCCCTATCGATGACTGCCATTTGCAGAAAATTTGGGCATAAACGGACTGGGTGGTTCTCTTTGGAACGAAGCTTGCTGGTCAAGTTTTGCTTGAAAGATAACGCCTTTACTTGATCTTTGTTTCGAAAGCATTGATCTTTTTATACCCTGATCCCATTAAAAATGGGAAAAATGGTATGGTTTTGTGCAAAAGTATGTAACAGGGATAAGGAAGCATCTCCGACCCCATAAAATATATATATTATTAATCACTATCAATAGCCGAGTCGATCTAGGCATGTCCGTCTGTTCATCTGTCCGTCTGTTCATCTGTCCGTCTAGTTTTGGGCCAATGGAAGAAGAAGAAGCAAAGCAATTGCATGAAGTTCGCAGTAGCAGCGTGTGTTTGTATGTGTGTGTATATGTATGAATGCAGATAAAGAATTATGAATGTAAGAACTGGGTTCAGGGTATATCCTAGTCGGGCACTCTCGACTTGAGCACTCTTACTTGTTGTTGATGTTTATGTATGTAGGTACGCTCTTGCTCTAGAGGTACGTTCTGTTTGGTAGCAGATACGAATGTGGTGGTGGTGTGGTGTTTTTCCGCTTTGTTGTCGGCTCTTAGACGTGTTTCGATGGCAATTATCTCCTGTTCTTTAATAAAAACGGGACATTTTCTATTAAAAGATGAGTGATCATTGGCAAAACTTTTGTCAACGCAGTTAATGATGTGAAGGTCGTTTTGGCATTGCTTTATTTCCTCGTATTAGCAGTGTTGGTTTTGTGCACATGTTTTTTCATATTCACATATTTTTGGTGTGTGCCCAAAACGTAAGCAGCTGTTGCAGTGCATGGGTAGAGGAATGTACGGGCGTATTTTTGAATTTTCGTATCTAATGTAGATATCTTCGGGAAGATTGTGTAACCCAAAGGTGAGAATAATAAGACCAGTTTCAACTTGTTGCTTATTTATCTTTCTTGACTGATTGATTGGCTGCTTAATTCTTTTAAGCTTTCTTCTTCAGGGATAGATCTGAGATCATTTGAGTATATGACCCCTTTGCAAAAGTTCAATGCGGCGTGTTCATAGGTTTTTACATAGATCGTGTTTGACAATGAAGTAAGCTTTAATAGTTTTGGCGCTTGTCGGTGGTCTTTAGTTTTAATTAAAATCGTGCCATTTCTCATTTTCTTGTGTGGTCTATCATTATTTGATCAAGAATGGAGAAACATTCTCAAGAGTTTCAGGTTTGTTGTTTCCGTTGTTGTTTGTAGATGTGTTGATGTTGTTTATTATCTCCATTATAAGATATGTTGGTTCAAATGACAGTTTCATGTAGTTTATATTGGGTCCGATGGATCCGGCAGTTGCCCTTATGTAGGTTGAGTTTTCGTTTTGCTTTCTGTGACCGTTTGCTTTGGTTTTGCTTATTGTGTATGCAAATAGCAAAAATTAATACAAGGAGTCATTTGAAAATAAACTTTATTAAGATGCACAAGTTGTTTCTTCCGCGTTCCAAATTGTGCGTCTGATCTCTTGCGATGTTCGTCAAAGACTGAGCTTTAAACTTACTCAATTTAAATTTAGCTTATAAATCACTTTTACTTTATACATTTGCAGCCGGTTCGGTGGCCGTCTCCTCTTGGACACTGGTGGCCATATCTTGCGAACGCTACTATGCCATATGTCATCCGCTGAGATCTCGCACCTGGCAGACGATCCATCATGCCAACAAGATCATTGCCTTCATTTGGCTAGGCAGTCTAGTCTGCATGACACCTATTGCGGCTTTTAGCCAGCTTATGCCGACCAGTCGTCAAGGCAAGTAGTAATCAAATCAAATACAGCGCCAAGCCCCACAATTTCATTCGAAATCCATTTCATTAACAGGACTACGCAAGTGCCGCGAGCAATGGCCAGCCGGCTCATTGGGCTATGAGCGTGCGTATAACATCTTTCTGGACTTGGCGCTTCTGGTGCTGCCGCTGCTGGCGCTCAGCTTTGCCTATCTGTTCATTACGCGAACTCTATATGTTAGCATGCGCAACGAGCGCGCCATGAACTTTGGCAGCAGCGGCCCCGATGTCAGCCTTAACACGAGCAGCAATATCAACAACAGTGGATCCCGTCGCACCTATGTCAATCCGAGTCACACAATGCATATGCAGATGCGCCAGGAGGCCATGGCCATCGATAGCACCACTCAGCTGGATATGCTGCTGCAGCAGCAGCAACGATTCGGGGCACCCCAGTACAGTTACGGTAAGTCAGCTCAATATACCTGATAGCTCATGCTGTTATATATCAGTTGAGTTCCTTGAAGAGCTTTGTTGCGATTTCATTCTCTTAAACAAAGCGAAAAAAATCAGAATCAATATGTAAACCAGCTAAAAAAATCTTCAACAAAAAACATTTGTGGGGGCGCTGAACGTCATGCGACGACAGCTTCATTGCTGGAATTTGCGCCAACTTTGTGTTCGCAACCATAACTGAAGTATTCCGCCTACATTCCTGCTCCCGTTCCCGCTCCCGTTATTATTCGCACACACACACACAGTTTGCATATCAAAGTCATCCATGCGCAAAATGTGATCCAGCTCAGTTTTCTACTTTATCCTCCTTACAGCCGCCTCGCGGTGTTTGTACTTCTGTCGCTCTGCGGCATTAACTAGATTCCAGGCGAACTACCCGCGTTACTCATACACCACGTTGGACAGCTGTTGTTTGGAATCTGTGCGATAGAAATAAGCTTCTTTCCAGTCTTCGAGCATATTCACTAAATTTGCGGGTGCTCATTTTTTCATTCCAGTTTTAATATTCTTAATGACACTGAATCTTATCGCAAAGCCGTTTTCACGAAAATAACATTTTTAAATTATATTTAAACTATTTACTACATATACAGGACTGATTGTTTTGTTAGTCAACAATAGACTATAGCGCTGTACAACAAATGAAGGCCATATATATACCTCCTTTAGTATAATAAAATGCACTATTTTTTATACATTTGGGGCCCGAAGAAATTGACATAAGGGTCAAAAAGGACAACCAGCTTATGCACTGATAAGCAACATTTTACTACCCATCATTAAGACAGCGCCATATTGAAATTCACGTATAGAATATTTTGCTACGAGTATCCATATTGCGGAATTCAATATCAACGACCGATAAAAGCAGTAACAGTGACTCTACATTTTGACCATTCTTCTTCTTATACCTACGGCAGCGCTATTATCCCTGATCCCATTCAAAGTGGGAAAAAAGGTTATAATGGTTTTGTGCAAAAGTATGTAACAGTCATAAGGAAGCATCTCCGACCCCATAAAGTAAATATATTATTGATCACTATCAACAGCCGAGTCGATCTAGCCATGTCCGTCTGTCTGTCCGTCTGTCCGTCTGTATGAACGCGCTGATCTCAGAGACTACAAAAGCTAGAGACTTCATGTTTGCTGTGTCTTCGTGTCGCAGTCGCAGCGCATGAGATCAAGTTAAAATTCGAATGTACGAATTTCAACACATACAAGCTGGTCTGGGATCTGCCGTCCGTAGTTTTTATGCAGTCACTTTTTAAGTCGATTTGACGCCTCTATGTGTTGTATGCTTAGTGGTGTAACGTAGTATGGGACCATTAGAAGCAGAAGAAGCAAAGCATTTGCATGAAGAGCGCACAGCTTGCAAAATATGTTTGTAGGTGAATGTGTGCGTGTGTTTGTATGTATGAATGTAGATAAATAGTTATGAATGAATGTAAGACCTGGGGTCAGGATATATCATAGTCGGGCACTCTCGACTAGAGCACTTTTACTTGTTTTTATACCTTAATCCCATTGAAAACGGGAAAAGGGTTATCATGTTCTGCAAAAGCATGTAACAGGAATAAGGAAGAATCTGTGTGTGTGTTTCCATGTATAAATGCAGAAAAGGAATTTTGAAGACAATCGGACGAACTTTATACTTTCACCAATCGCAAGACATACAAAAAAGTATAATACAACAGTTTTCCGCACATTTTCCGACTTTGGAGGTAGATTTTAAAATCACTTTGCTAATGTTTTGTTATGTAGAGTTTTGAAAATAAGTTTTTAGCTGATCTGATGAAAAACAAAAAAGCTTCATACAACAGTTTGCCCAAAATTTTCCAAATTTCCATTTATATTTTTGAATGTGGAGCTTTGAAAATCAATTTGAAGAAAATCCGACGAAAATTTAATTTACGCCCATTCAGCCTTGACCCACCATTTTCCTCCCAGGCTTGTGAATGTTCTATACAATTGGTATGCAGTTTTTACTGAATATTTATAATCATTTTTGACAATAAGTTTCAGACCGATCGGATGAAAAGCAAACGAGAAAGAAAGGCCGAAGGTAGTGTACTCTTGCAGTTGCTTAATATAATGAAACACTCTTGCTTCTACCAAAAGAATATGACAATGCTACCTTTAAAATTAAAGTTTCTTATTTAAATCAATATTTTAGACCGATTGTTCCTATGACAGCTATAAGATATAGTCGTCTGATTTTGACTAAATTCAACCAATCTTTATAAAATAAATTAAAACTTGCAATTGATGAGTTTGGCTAAGATAGTTTGAGAAACAAAAAAATTTCATACAATGACTCATTTTTCAACAGATATAAGATATAGTGGTCCAATTTTGATGAAATTTTGTGAGTATGCTTTTAAAATGCTAACTTATATTGGCAAGTTTCGTCGAGTTATCTCAAAAAACAAACTTTTTCTACTGATCGTTCCTATGGCAGCTATATGCTATAGTAGTTCGATCCGGCTGATTCCGACATATAATCTGCGTGCAACAGAAAAAAGCATATGTACCTAGTTTTATCAAAATAGCTTTAAATTTGCGTAGAAACAGACGGTCAGACGTCTTGTCGTCCTGATCAAGAATATATATGTATACTTTATGGGGTCGGAAATGTTTTCTTCTATCCGCAAACTTCTGGCCAAAATTGTAAAGGGTATAAAAAGTTTCAACTAACAGTTTTGCCTCATTTTCCGAGCTTTGGTATGGAATTTTCCAAAATTGGATCTAAGCACTTACGTCCTTAGAGTAAACTACTGCCCGACTTGAAGATACCCTCAACCCAGCCCTTACATTCATTCGTAGTTAAATATCTGTGCTCATAAAAACCACTCACATATAGACACACAGGCTGTGCGCACTTATACAATGGATTTTCTTTTTCCATGAGCCTCACAATATGACAAATTAAATCTTAAATGACTTCTTTGTTTATTGTCCGATCGTAATATAAAATTTTAGCTCATGCTTATAATTTTTGACTTAATGTCTGTATACTACTTGATAATATACATACCAAATTTGCCTCTAGCTCCAACTTTCAACTTATGCCCTAAAAACCTGGGTCGTAAATCGTCATTTTTAAATTACTTTTGAACGGGATAAGCTTTTAAAAAACATAAATGAAATAAGCTTGATCTTACCCTTCAAAATGAGAAATTAAATCCCCATTCTAAAGCTCTTATGATCCTTGACATCCGATTGTTCATACAGACGGACGGACAAAAGTTGATCGACTGTTGCGTTCATCCTGTTATAGACTTTCGCACAGTTCTATGATACCCTTTATACCTACTTATTCCTATCTCCAGCTAAATATTTAAACGAGACCCGTTTTCTCAGTGACCTTTGGAAACAAATATATAATGAACTCTTTTATATTCAGAATTATATACATATATAGGTATATGAATTGAATTATCATATTTGAGTAATATTAGATCCAAATCTTTGTCACAATTTTTCATACCTTTGTCTATAGTGCGCCATGTTGTAGTCATCTGCAGCTACGAGCTCTGAAACTTGTGGTTAATGTGGTTAATGTGGTCCTACAGCAGTTGCGCATTCTTACCTTTTGCGTCTATGGCCCCCAGTGAATTAATGGGCACATAGTCCTCCGCCGTCACCAGCCGAATATGTGCCTTCCTTTCGGCGTCTGAAGCCTCCGCGGCCAGTTCAATAATCTTTCGAGCAATTGCCAAGCGCTGATCATAGTCGAGCTGCCGAATGCGGTCTTTAGAGCTCATCATGGCCGTACGATGGATAAGATCCACCATGAAGCTGCTGTGTTGATACTCGAATCCTCCATTTCGGCCCAGAAATAAATTACGCTGGTGCACAGCAAACGCTCGACTGGCCAACAATCCATTGCGATACCGTTGTTTCTCTGGAGAGAAAATATATCAGAGTGTTGGGCAGTGTTGATGCATGTTCATACTCACCCAACTTCACTTTTCTATTAGTAACGTTACGGTGCTCATTTATTTGCTGCGTCAAAGCATCGTATGACAGTTTGCCACAGAGTCCCGCTGCAAAAAATAAGCGTTTAGCACACAATTTACGATTTTACGAGGTATGCGTGCTCTTTCTTACCCCAGAAAACAATCAGCAGGAATAATACAATTTGTAGACATAAGCGCCAAGAACACATCACCGTCTTTTTATATGTTTTTGTAATTCTTTTAATTGCTACAGGAACGTTTGGCTCTCTCGACAGTGCGTTCACTTAAACACCAAGATGCTGTGTGATCCCTTTAATTTCAAGACCTACTTAGACAGGAATTGTGATACGCTTACACGTCAGCTATTTGTAAAAATAAATATGCATAAATCGCCGCTCATAAAATCAGTGCTGCCTAGCTAATAAAGAACAGAAAAAACAAGTAAGAGTGCTCTAGTCGAGAGTGCCCGACTAGGAGATACCCTGATCCAAGGTCTTACATTCATTGAAGTTATTTATCTGCATTCATACATAGAAACACACACACACATATACAAACACAAGCTGCTTGCTACGCGCGTCATCAATTGCTTTGCTTCTTCTTCCTTTGGCACCAAACTATGGTACATTGAACCGTTAATAACTTCTTTGTTTTTTGTCTGATCGTAATAAAATTTGTAGGACACAAATATGGCATATAAATATGCAACTATGTAAAATCCGAAGGTCATACCTCTAAAATTACGTATTATCGGTATATCGAAAAGAAATGATAAACTTGTATCGTCCCGCCGCTACGAGAACTTATATTTCAAATATGAAGTCTCTAGCTTTTGTAGTCTCTGAGAAACACGCGTTCATACAGACGGACAGACGGTCAGACGGACATGGCTATATCGACTCGGCTATTGATACTGATCAAGAATATATATACTTTATGGGGTCGGAGATGCTTCCTTATGCCTGTTACATACTTTTGCACAAAACCATAATACCCCTTTTTCCCATTTTTAATGGGATCAGGGTATAATAAGTGCAAATTTTTGTATCTCGTATGCTGATACTTACTTGACTGCGTTTCCGTTCAAAGAGCTTCTCGCGAAACTCTACAAGTAGGGCCCTTTGTTTCCTATTCGGAAATAATGCTGCAAGGTCCTCATTGGTTATGTACTTCAGCGTTTTAAGGGAATATCCGCACTGTACAGTTTAAGTAAAAAATATATTAACAAAATTGTATTTTTGAATTTTTTTATTACAATTTAATTACATTTTTTAAATTTTCATAAACATTGGCAGGTAGCTGCTATAAATTGCTGCAATTCGACGTCTTGCTCACTCATTTAAAATGCTGTATGTATTTGGATCAAAAGCAACAGTACAAAATGTTGTACATATGTACATATAAGTATGTGTGCATATATTTGCCAGCTTAAAATAAAATTAATAATAAAAGCACAAAAGCCATTTTAAAATATCTTTATTTTTATTTTGTAACTCAATTTTATTAGAAATGTGGTGTGCTTTCAATCAATTGAAGATTTCATACTCCTGCTGTTGACATACATTTTTCCCATTTTTAATGGGATCAGGGCATAATAATCAGACGGAAATTAAATTTCCACCCGTACAACCCACCATTTTCTTCCCAGGGGGGTGCATTTTCCACAAAATTAGTACACATTTCTTAATCAATTTTTATAATGTTCTTCGAAAATAAGTTTGCACCCGATCGGATGAAAAACAAAAAAGTTGCATACAACGGTTTTTCCTCATTTCAGCTGTCTAGCTTTAATGGTTTTGGGCCCTGCGCTGATCACCAATCACCAATCACCAGTCACTAATCAGCAATCACCAATCAGACAAACTGTTTCATATACAGTATATAGATACTATAGAATATCTCTATTCTGGCAATTTTCGCAAGATCACTCTTATCTGGATTTAGCTAAGCTCCTTACTCAGAAAGGTTGATGTCTACCGTCTATTAAAGCTTTAGAAATACCTATAAATTGTGCACCTTTGAGTTTCAATTTAAAAGTTTCGGTGCAATTGAGATACTCTATTTAATTTTTAATTTACCAGCTTTGCCTTCGTATTTACAGTTTGTTTAATAGAGTGGTATGTGAAACTAATGTTGGGAACATTAAATCGAAAAGCACCACAACTTATCCGATTGGTAATGACCAATTTTTACTCCCCGTGGCAACCGTCACGTGCAACAAGCCTCAGAGAGCAGTCATATTTATATAAATTGGTTGATGGAGAATAGCAATGAATTTTGCAAGCCTTAATACGTTCTCTTTTATTCTCTTGCAGCGGATGGAAACACACATGGTGGTAGCAAGCGTCGCTTGCTTGGCTCCTGCAATGGACGCCAGCATCTTTACTGCATGCGCAGTGCTTCAGTCAAATCGGGGTGTCATCAGCAACAACAGCAGCAGCACTTTTGTGGATCCGGTGACTGTTGTGTCCGGTTACAGCGAATACGGTACCAGAAGAAGCAGCAGCTCTATATGAGCATGGCTAACGATGGTGAGAGATGCAAGTCACTAGAGGCGACACTGCGCAGGTTAGTGAGCTGGTTCTATTTTAAAGAATTACATAATGTTGAAATTTTTATCCCTGAGGTCCAACGATAGCAAGAGCTTGGAGAGTAAGAAGCGCGTGGTAAAAATGCTATTTGTTCTGGTGCTGGAGTTTTTCATCTGCTGGACGCCGCTGTACGTGATCAATACGCTGACTATGCTGATTGGGCCCGTGGTGTATGAGTACGTGGATTATACGGCCATCAGCTTTTTGCAGCTGCTGGCCTACTCCTCGAGCTGCTGTAATCCCATCACCTACTGCTTCATGAATGCGAGCTTCCGGCGGGCTTTTGTGGACACCTTTAAGGGCATGCGACTGTGCGATGGGGGACGCTTACGGATTCGCCGACGCCGCTCCAAGAATGAGACGAACCTATCGGTGGCTGGCAACTCGATGGCCCTGGCCAATTCGGTCATGTCCAGCCACACCATACTGGAGAGTCCGCGTCTCTGAGCCTGCCGGCGTCAGCATCAAAAACTGCTGAAGCTGGCGCGGGACAATAAGAAAATCAGGGGCAGGAATCCAATGAATGCGGGTCTAATGGAAACTGAATCGCTGTAGACGCATTTGGAGGTACAAGTATGTGATGTGCAAGAAACTGAAACTGTTGTTGTCAACGATTTTACTACAAGTAAGTAAGGTGTGTTTGGTATTGATATGTACCGAATATAATGTTAGGGCTTCTTCTTCTTCTATTTATTGCATCAGTTGCATAAATAGAGTTAGCTACCAAATAATCGTATTGTTAAAATACACAATAAATCTAATTGTCAAATGTAAATCGTTAGACTTGTCCTGGCCTGCACTTCACAGGCTGCGTTTCAGTGTTTATACAATACAAATGGATTTTTTTTTTAAAATATATACATACATACATACTATGCTTAAATTTGCCAGCAATCAAATATTAAACTAGCCAAAATTTATAAATAATACATAAGTAAAGCTATGGTAAGAAGACAGGAACACTCTGCAACAAACCTATTCAATTTATAACTAAGCTATGTATTTTGAGAATTATCTCAGAATCTGTTGCTTACCATGCTCAATAAAACTCTTTGAATTACAAGTAATAATATCATATGAACGATCGCTGAAAATATTATAAATATAAATTGTGTCCGGCAACAAGCAAGACTTAGAGAAAGAAATAGCTTTTCAATTAAAAGAAAAAACCTACCAATGAGTATGACAAAGATCCTTCGCTAGTCTCCTTTAACATTCCTCTGCGTCAATATTGTTAAATTAATAACAAGTAAGAGTGTGGAGGTGGAGCTGAAATTACAATGATATTAGTTCCCTGATTAGAAACAGGACTTTGAGAAGGTCTGCGCTTGCGACGAGAAACAACTCGTCATCGGAGCAGGCTCGATAATTGCGGGTATATTCGCATTCCCTGGAGAACGCAAGGGAGTAAATTGAAGAGACGGCGATGGTGACAGAGAAAGAATGGTCGAAACGTCCATATTTTGTGGAGTTGCCAGAGGTGTTGGAGATATCTGAACGATAGAAGGGACACAGGTGAAGGCACACTTAAAAAGTGAGATTCTAACTTGCGAATAGGTGGGATCTCAAATTTGTATTGGTTCAGCCATTCCTCGCCTGAGGCAAAATCACTAGCCATCCTTTGCAATTTTAACAAGTTAGAGTGCTCTTGTCGAGAGTGCCCGACTAGGAGATACCCTGAACCCAGTTCTTACATTCATAATTCTTTATCTGCATTCATACATAGAAATACACACACACATATACAAACACAAGCTGCTGGCTACGCACGTCATGCAATTGTTTTCCTTCTTCTTCTTCCTTTGGTCCCAAACTATGGTACATTGAATCGTTAATAACTTCTTTGTTTATTGTCCGATCGTAATAAAATTTGTAAAACATAAATGTGAGACTATGCAAAATCCGAAGGTCATACCTCTAAAAATACGTATTTTTCGATTTCTGGGAGATCGCGGGAAGGTATCCAAAATGTGAAATAATTTTTACTTTTGTATTTGATTGGAGAATATACATATTAAATTTAATGCCTCTACCTCATATAACTTTTGAGCTACACCTAGAAACAATTATGCGGAATCTTAATTTGTCGATAACTTTTGAACAAGTTAAGATATTGGAAAAAAAGATAAGATTGTATTAAGCCGGTAACACGAGAACTTAAATTACAAATATTTACTCTCAAGCTCTTATAACTTTCAAGCTATGCCCAAAAAACACTGGTCTGGAATCGAAATTTATCGATACCTTTTGAACGGGACGAGATATCGAAAAAAAAACATAAGCTTGATCTGTCCCGGCAATAAGAACTTATACTCTAAATATGAAGTCTCTAGCTTTTGTAGTCTCTGAGATCAGCGCGTTCATACAGACGGTCAGACGGACAGACGGACAGTCAGACAGACAGACGGACATGGCTAGATCGACTCGGCTGGTGATAGTGATCAATAATATATATACTTTATGGGGTCGGAGATGCATCCTTAAGCCTGTTACATACTTTTGCACCACTTCATGATACCCTTCATCCCATTTTTAATGGGTTCAGGGTATAAAAATTGACACCTAACGGCAATATACATTCGCGAAAAGTCTATTTGCATGTCGATGCAAACTGGGCACGACCATTTCAAGCCGCCGTTGCCTTTTTTAGCAATAGCGGTGACTTTATCACATTCGCGACCAGTAAGCCCTGCACATTTGGCATGCATAATGTTCTCGCACAACCAACAATAAATAAATTGTGGCTGAACAGAATCATCAGCCTGCTTAAAAGTGCAATTCTTTTTGCAGCACGACATATTGACTACGGGGGTCAAACAAATTGCACAAATTTAAAAAAAAACGCTACAAGAGCGCAAAGCTGGGCAAAAAAAGCACTGATGCCGTGTTAATAAATTTAATAATTGATATAATTCGATGCACAGCGTTATCAATTAAGCGTACAAATTGAACTATTTAAGATGTTTAACTGCTTAAACAAAATAAACAAGTAAGAGTGCTCTAGTCGAGAGTGCCCGACTAGGAGATACCCTGAACCCAGTTCTTACATTCATAATTATTTATCTGCATTAATACATTGAAACACACACACACACACACAAACACAAGCTGCTTGCTGCGCGCGTCATACAATTGCTTTGCTTCTTCTTCTTCCTTTGGCCCCACACTATGTTACATTGAATCGTAAGTAACTTCTTTGTTTATTTAACTTAAAAATTTATATTTCAAATATGAAGTCTTCAGCTTTTGTAGTCGTGCGTTCATACAGACGGAGAGACGGACAGACGCACAGTGGCGCCAGTAGAACAAGTGAGGTTGCAAAAATCAAAAATTTCATGTGTCCCTAAAAAATAGTGAATGAAACTTTTTTATAGGAAATTTTCCAACGATTTCAAATCTGCTATCCATAATACAATCAGATATTTGGTTAGGAAGCCCTTCAAGGTTGCCTGATTTTCAGTGTTACAAAAACAACACAATTTTAATGTAATTTGGTCGACTTTCCGATACAATATCTCAAAAACTAGGAAACGGATGGTCATTATTTTTGATTCTATTGATAGATATATTTATTAAGAAAAGAATGACATAAAATTGTGCTGTTTGTTAAGCGTTTGGCCAGGTAAATCGAGATTTACCAACTATCCATTTTTTCACTATTTCTCAACTTTGATGGAAAATAAAAAAAAATTATAATTTATTATTTTTGCCATATTTTCAAAATATGTTCTTTGATTATTTCTTTATCTAATGCAAAAAGTTCCAGCTGTCCGTTTTTGCCACTTTTTAAATTTCCTGTGTGACTGCCTCTAGTCTCCAATAAATAAATATATTAAATTAAATTATTGATATTAACGAAAAAATATTGTTATTAATGGTGATAGTTCTTTGATAACATAAAATGTATTAAATCAATAAATAATAATTATGACTTAATGAATTTTTAATATTAATTGCAAGTAAGTGTTGCAAACATATTAATTATGCCCTAATACCCTCCATTTCGATGAGAAGCACCGCGGGCTGAAATTGAAAAATCGAATATTCGGCCATTGGCTGCCTCATAAAACTATTGCCGCCCCCGCCCCGTCTCTACCAACAAGCTCGAACGACTACAGAAAAACGGCAACGCAGGAAATTCACAGCAATGGCCGCATGTCTTCTTGTGATTGAATATATGTATATGTGTTGCTGCTCATTCGCATAAATGCAAGCGTTTCGGAGCGTCGAAATAGATGTTGCGGCAGCAAAGCTTGAGCAAGCAATGAGTTCGGCGCTGTGTGCCGTTGATCGCAAGAAGAATATTCTCTGCCTGCCTGCTGCGCTTTGCCTTCGTGTCGCAGTCGCAACACACGAAGCTGCTTGGGTGCTGATAATTGTATGTATTGTATGCATCCACATTTTAGTCGATTTGACTCCACTATGTGTTGTATGCTTAGTGATATTGATCAAGAATATATCTTCTTTATGTGGTCGGAGATGCTGCCTTATGTTTGTTACATACTTTTGCACAACTTCATGATACCATTTTTCCCATTTTTAATGGGTTCAGTGCATAAAAAGAATATAAATAAAAATTCCAAGCAATGGCGTGTTTAAACCGTACGGTCCAAGTTTAAGCTCCTTTAATTCATATGTATTACAAATGGGGCAAGAACTAAAGATGCTAATTTATATTGGCCTAATAAAATGAATTTTAAAGTTAAAACAAAACAAAAGAGAACAAGTAAGAGCGCTCTAGTCGAGAGTGCCCGACTAAGAGATACCCTGAACCCAGTTCTTACATTCCAAATTCTTTATCTGCATTCATACATAGAAACACACACACATACAAACACAAGCTGCTGGCTGTGCGCGTCATGCTATTGCTTTGTTTCTTCTTCTTCCATTGGCCCCAAACTATGTTACATTGAATCGTAAACAACTCCTTTGTTTATTGTCCGATCGTAACGTAATTTAAAGGACATAAAGATGTCATATAAATGTTAAACTATTTAAAATCGGAAGGTCATACCTCCTAAAATACGCTAGGCATAGATGCTTCCTCATGCCTGTTAAATACTTTTGCACAAAACCATTATACCATTTTTTCCCATTTTTAATGGGATCTGGGTATAGAAAGCTAAACAATTATAGTTGAGTTCATTTTTAATAATAGTTAATGTATTCTTATGTATGTACATACATACATGAATGCATACAGAAATATATAAGAGTATGTACTAATATCTTGCACACTTCAACAAACAAAAATATCAATAAATATGTTATGCAAATAACAACAAAAAATATATCAAAAAGAAAACAAAATTGTATGGTAAAATATGTTGTGTCTTCCCCTCCCACAGGTCTGAACACAAAAGGCATTGCACACTTTTAGGCTGGGAGGAAGTTTAACAGCAGCACTGTGGGGCCAACGACCACTTGCCAAACCCTATTTTACGAAAGTAGTCAAATTAACCAATTTTTTGTCACAAAAAAATCAATCTGTAATGTTACATAACAAACATTTTTAAAACACACAGCTGTTGCTGGACGAAACTGTAATTTTTTGCTTGCAGCTTTAAAGTACTCAAAAGTTTAAAATTAGGCAATATTAGTTTCTACTGTGTGTATGTGACTTTGAGCTGTAGATATTGATCGTGCTGGTCAAACAATTGTGAAACAATTTCAACGTTGTGATGAATACTAATCTTTGAAAATGGCTATAAAATGATTCCACCTCATTCCACATACGAAATTAAGTGTGGTCTCCAGAGCAATCAAATCTTTGTTAAAATGCATTAAATTTTAATAGGCACTTTTGCGCACAATTTGTATACCCTTGCAGAGGGTATTATAATTTTGGCCAAAAGCTTGCAACGCATAGAAGGAAACATTTCCGACCCCATGAAGTACATATATTCTTTACCACGACGACAAGACGAGTCGATATACCTTTGTCCGTCTGTCTGTTTCTACGCAAAACAAGTTTCTCAATTTTGAAGCTATCTTGATGAAACTTGATGGATGCACTCAGATAATATGTCGGAATCAGCCGAATGAGACCACTATAGCATATAGCTGCCATAGGAACGATCGGTCGAAAATTTTTGTTTGTTGAGATACCTCGACCAAACTTACCAAATATAAGTTTTAGCATTATTTAAGCATGCTCACAAAATTTCATCTATATCGGATTACTATATCTTATAGGAACAATCTGTTGAAAAATGAGTCGTTGTATGAACAACTTTTTTGTTTCTCAAACTATCTTACCAAACTCAGTAATTGCTAGTTTTATTATATTTAATATAGCTTGGTTGAATTTTGTCGAAATCGGACACCTATATATTATATCTGTCATAGGAACAATCGGTCTGAAATATTGATTTAAATAAGAAAATAAATTTTAAACGTAGCATTATCATTATCTTTTTGTATTAGAAAACGTATTTTATTATATTAAGCAACTGCAAGGGTATACTTCTTCGGACCGTCAAAGGTAGCCTTTTGTTGTCGTTTTTGATTGTATTTCTAGCACGACAATTTAATGTTTTATTTATTTATTTTATTTAATGTCGACTAGAAACAGTCAGACACAGAAAATTTAAATTTAAAATTACATGATATTTCAAATAAATTGTTTAAAATAAAAAATTTGAATTTAAAATTATATAATAAAAATTAAAAGTAAATTGACAATGAAAATTTAAATTAAAATCTGGGGGTGTTTAAAAAGCAAATTGGTCCTACATTTATTGCAAGGATTGGGGAAAACCCAGAAAAATCCAATCAGACCAAAATTAAGTTAGTGTTAGGTAGGAAGTGTTAGGGGAAAGGTGTTTTCATCTATGCACGGTCAGAGATCCCACGGAGATAGATGAGAACAGATGATTTAACTACAGGGAGAGAGAGTTCCGCCGAGAATACGTGGAATAATAAATTATACGATTTGCAAAGCACACGAATTGGATTGTGCAAAGCATAATCAGTCGTGCATGATGATAATACGAAAGGGACAAAGTTTCTAGTTGGTCTACTAGGAACAGAAAAGTTAAGGCGACCTAAAAGAGAAGAGGAGTCAATATCGCCGTTAATTAACTTATGCAGGAAGACAACACCTAGGACTGTTCTACGGTTAATTAGCGACGGAAGATTGATGAGTAAAACGGACATTCGGATCCCAGTTTAGTCCACGTAATGTGAAGAGAAGATATTGCTTCTGAACAGACTCAATACGATCTTGAGACTTTTGATACTGGGGGCACCAAATGCATGAGCAGTATTCAAGGATAGGACGGACCAAGGAAACGTAGAGAAGTTTGGTGGTGAAAGGATCGTTAAATTCTTTCGACCAGCGTTTAATGAAGCCCAGTACGCCTCTGGCTGCATTAACGATAGAAGAAATATGGAGATTAAAGCTCAACTTTTTGTCAAACATAACTCCAAGATCATTAACTGTAAAAATACGTTGCAAAGAAATATTGTCAATCGTATAAGTGGCTAAATGGGGTCTAGAACGACTGAAAGTCATAAACATACATTTTGAACAATTAAGATGCAGTTGGTTTGCCGAACACCAAAGCTGCATAGCGTTCAAATCATCTTGTAGATGAGTATGACACAGGGGATCGGTATACGACAAAATAAGTTTCACATCATCTGCGTACATAAGAATGCGAGAATGTGACAAAATAGAGGGCAGGTCATTAATAAAAAAAGTAAAGAGTAAAGGTCCAAGATGACTTCCCTGAGGTACCCCAGAAGTGACGTGTACCGTTTTCGAAGAGTCCGACTCGTTGAGTCCGACCATTTAAATAGGAGGTAGTCCAAGCCAGAAAAGATGGAGGGAATCCTAAGCAATCAAGCTTATAGAACAGAAGTTCGTGATTGACAGAGTCAAATGCTTTACTGAAATCGGTGTAAATGACATCAGATTGCATTTTCATAAAAAATGCATCATTTACAAGGGAGGTAAATTCAAGTAAATTGGTCGTAGTGGACCGACTCTTAACAAAACCATGTTGGGCAGGGGAGTAAATCGACTTACAACGATGTTGCAAAGACGAAGTTAAAGCTTTTCAAATAATTTAGGGATGGCTGATAGCTTTGCAATGCCTCTGTAATTAGAAATATCAGACTTCCCACCTTTTTTGTGGAGAGGAATGATAAACGATTCCTTCCAAATAGATGGAAAGACCGCAGAGTCAAGGGATAGGTTAAAAAGTTTTAGCAATGGTTGAAGTAGGGAATTACAGCACTCCTTGAGCACACAACTAGGTATGTTGTCTGGCCCAGGAGAGAAAGATTGTTTTAGTGAATTAGATGCAGAAAGAAGTGAGGCATCTGTGATAGCAGGATTAAATAATAAGTTCGAAGGTGAAATGTTATACGGATAAGTGTCAGTGTGGGGGACAGAGGAATATGTTGATATGAAAAAATTTGACAAATAGATCACAAGCAGTACAGTCGTTGCTAGCTTTTTCTATCCCAAGAAAAAAGGAAGAAGGCAAATTTGAAGATTTCGCTTTGAATAAACAAAGTTGTAAAATTCTTGGACTTAGTAACTGTCGTTTACAACGAGTAAGGCTGTACACTGGAGTAAAAGAAATTGGACTTGCTCAGAATATTGGACAGTCAACACTGAACCAGACTTCTTAAACTTTTTAAAACACTTAGATTTAATTTTTAATAATCGTGTGTAAACCTGAGGTTGCTTGAGCACAGAAGGGAATATTTCGAATGAAATCAACAATGCAGGGTTTAAGATTTAGCCCCTATTCAACCGATTGTTTAAAAAAGACCAACTGTTGAAAAACTGGTTCAAAGACTATAATCCCTTTACGGAAGCAAATCGTTTTTTAGTAGCGGATCTGAAGGCAACATGTTCTAAAATTAAGTGATTCGATTGGATGTACAAACTTCCGCTTTAAAGGTACTATCTAGATATAGCAACTGTAGAGCACGTTGATAAAAACCAGATCAAGCATTCTATTCAAGTGATTTAGAATTGAATTGATTTGAAACAACGAAAGATCGAACATGCAATCAGGTGGTTTCTACTAAGGAATGTACCGAAAAGAAACTGCACACATTAACATGAATATTTATCCCTGTGTGAGCTTTCGATCACCCACGGAATTACCTTAGAAAGCTTGATCGATTCTAAAGAAGTTTGCAGCTTTAGCATGCACTATTTGTATTTAGTTTCTACGATGCCTCGAATTGAACAGCAAGTTCGCAAAAGAATTGTGCACGATTACTGTACCGAAAATGGAATTTCATTTAGAAAATTAGCTAAACGCTTTAAAGTTAGTCCAAATAGTGTGAAACACATTATTATCAAATTCGGAGAGACATGCTCATTTAAAGACTTGACGAAGACCGGCAGAAAAAAAGGTGCAAGAAATCAGGTTCTGGAACAAAAAGTGTTATCCGTAATTAACAAAAATAAATCGATTTCGGTTCGAGACTTGGCAAAACAAACGGGAACAAGTGTCTCTATGATCCAAAGAGTAAAGCAAAGGCATAACTTAAAGACCTACAAAAAACAAAAAGCTTCGAAAAAAAGTCAGCGCCAAGTAAAAGTGGGGAAAAAGAGATCTCGAAAGCTTTATGATCGTTTGCTCAGTGATGCAGTCGAATGCATTGTGATGGACGACGAAACATACGTCAAATTGGACTCAACTACTTTACCCGGCCCACAATTTTACACGAAGGAGAAAGGCAGTACTGTTAGCGAGTCTTTGTCCACAATTAAAATCGAAAAATTTGGGGAAAAGGTGCTGATATGGCAGGCCATTTGCACCTGTGGCCTTAAAACAAGTTCATTTTTTACAAAGGGCACTATAAATGCCGATATTTATATGAAAGAGTGTTCGAAAAAACGCCTAATACCCTTTTATAAAAGACATAATGTGCCTGCAGTGTTTTGGCCGGATCTTGCATCCGCGCACTATGCTCGATCAACACAAGCACTCCTTAACGAAAAAAACATTAATTTTGTGTGCAAAGAGGAAAACCCACCAGAGCTACGCCCAATAGAGCGATATTGGGCCATCGTTAAAAGAAATTTAAAGAAAGATGGTAAAGTTTCCAAAAACATGGAAGACATGAAAAAAAACTGGATAACGGCAAGTCGGAAAGTTACGAAAGAAGGTGTGCAAACCCTAATGAAGGGAGTCAGGCGAAAACTTCGGGCAAAAATAAGGGCTTGATTTTTTTGCAATAAATTTTGTTTTTCTATTATGTTTATAAATCGCTATTTAGTATATAAAAATAAATAATTAATGATTAAAAACTTATAAGTTACAACTTAAACAAAGTGTGCAGTTTCTTTTCGGTACATTCCTTATTGAAAAGTGACCATGTAACTTGCAGATTAAATCACCTAACACCACAATAAGTATTATCACACACATGGGTTGAAATTTCCCTAATATAAGATATATGTTGCATATAGACTTGAATATCGGAAGAAGGGGGAATATAGGAGCATGAAAATATATGGCCCTTGATGGGAAAATAACCTTAACAGCAACCATTTCAACACTAGCTGGCGCGAGAAATTAATACCGACTGGAGTGTGGTTTTATGGCGATTAGTACGCCACCACCTCGAGTCACCGATCGCGTCTTTAAGTAAAAGTTATTGGCGAAAATTTCGCATCACACTGTGGAGTTAGCCAAGTTTCTGAGAAAGCGATAATGTCAGAATCAAAAGAAATACTGTTCAGAAAATTTAAGTTTAACATAAGGCCTCTAACATTCTGGTATTGAATGGTATTAAATGGGGATCTAGTTTTTTGAAACATTCTGGATGAAGAGCTGCTACTGGAAGTGAAACAGGCAAAGGATTGTTTCGAATTTTAAGTTTAAATTCATGAACAATCATTTGAGGTGGACAAAATTTTGGATCACAAATGATCGGGAACACGTCATGAGGGACACTTACTTTGAAGGAAGCTATTTCCCGAGGAGTAGAAAATTTAAATTTAATGATTGAAACACTAGCTGAAGATTTGCTAGAAATATAAGCCGCTAAGGACTCGCATGTAGTGTCAGCTGAAAGCCTGGAAACAAACACTTGCTTTCTGGGGGCAACTACTTTAAGGATTGGCTGAGTTGGAGCTGAAATTGCAATATGATTAGTTCCCTCATTAGAAACAGGGCTTTGAGAAGTTCTGCGCTTGCGACGTGAAACCACTCGTGACGCAGTGGTTGTCATCGAAGCGGGCTCGATAGTTGGGAGTATTATCGCATCCCCTGCAGAAGGCAAGGGAGTAAATTGTAGAGACGGCGACGGTGACAGAGACAGAATGGTCGAAACGTCCAGATTTTGTGGAGTTGCCAGAAGTGTTGGAGAAGTCTGAACGATAGAAGGGGGCACAGGTGAAGGCACACTTAAAAAAAGAGATTCTATTTATTTATTTATTTAATGTCGACTAAGAGCAGTCGACACTGGAAAATTACAAAAATTATAATTTAAATATATAGTTTGTAAAAAGTAAAAATTTAAAAGCACAATTTAAAAGAATGTAAATTATAAATATTTAATTTTAATTTAATTTTTATTTTTATCTGGGGGTAATTTAATTGAAAAAATTGGTTCAACATTTGTTGCAAGGATTGGGGAAAACCCAGAAAAACCCAATCAAACCAAATCAAAGCAAATAATACAATGGGGTTAGTAAGAATAAGTAGTTAAAATTAATTACGAGATAAAAAGTTTAAAAAAGAGTTCTTTATTATAGGAAGAGAGGACTCTGAATTGAATACACGAACGAGTCTATTGTTTTCAGAACAGAGTACTCGAAAAGGCTCATGCATTGAGTAGTTCGTAGTACAATGGTTAAGAGTAAGTGGGATGAAATTACGGGTAGGTCTAAATGGAACCGCAAATTTAATTTGGCTCAACAACATAGGTGAGTCAATTTCACCATTTATTAGTTTAACTTAAAAATTTATTCCAAGCATAATTCTACGATTAGTCAAAGAAGGAAGGTTAATTAAGAGCAGTCTACTAGAGTAAGGAGGCAAGTCAACGCGTGAAACCCAGTTAAAGCCACGCAGAGCAAATATTAAAAATTTCTTTTGCACAGATTCGATTCGAACTTGGTGTATCGGATATTGAGGGGACCAGACACAAGAACCGTATTCCAGAATTGGACGAACAAGAGAAGTATAAAGTATCTTGGTTGTATAAGGATCATCAAAATCCTTTGACCACCGTTTAATTAACCCAAGAACTTGAAGAGCCTTATTGACAGTCACCTTGATGTGATTGTCAAACTTTAATTTGTTGTCTAGGAGTAAACCCAAATGATTTACTTCATCTATTCTTTCAAGCAGCCTCCCGTCTACAAAATAATCTACAATTTTAGGTGAGCCACGATAGAATGACATGACCTTACACTTAGAGCAGTTCAGCTGAAGCAAATTAACTTTGCACCAAGATGAAAAAGAATCAATATCAACCTGCAATAAGTGGCGTGAGGTCAAGTCATTAAATGTTAAGCACAGCTTCACATCATCGGCATACATTAGTACATTACAGTGAGAGACCATAGAAGGGAGATCGTTAATAAAAAGATTAAAAAGCAAAGGACCAAGGTGACTACCCTGGGGAACGCCAGAGGAAACAAATATAGTTTTAGATACAGAAGTTTTAAAGAGTACTTTTTGAGTTCTGTTGATCAGATACTCAGAAAGCCAGTTTAACAGTTTATATGGAAATCCTATAAGGATTAGTTTATGAAGCAAGATATAATGATTAACAGAGTCAAAAGCCTTACTGAAGTCAGTGTAAATGACATCCGTGTGCATTTTTTCTTGAAAACCTTTAATCACTAAAGAAGAAAATTCTAGTAGGTTAGTGGTGGTAGATCGACGTTTCACAAAACAATGTTGGAAAGGTGAAATAATAGAGCTACACAGATGTTGAAGTTGAGATGTTATAATTTTCTCAAATGCCTTAAGTATAGCAGACAATTTAGAAATACCCCTTAAGTTTTTAACATCGGACTTAGAACCCTGCTTATGGAGAGGAATCAAATAGGAATCCTTCCAAATCGCGGGGAAAGAGCAAGAGTCAACAGACAAGACAAATAATTTGTGTAAATGCAATTAGACTTTTGAGTAGTAAATGGATAAGGAGTGTTAGGTGTTTAGGTAGAATTTGAATAGGTAGACTGAAAAAAGTCTGCAAACAGATCGGCTGAGGCCTGATCCGAGTTTGCTTTCGTATTTTCATAAGATACAGACTGTGGCAACGAAGACGATTTGCGTTTCAAATTCACAAATTGATATATTTATTTATATTTACAAATTGCAGTTTACAGCGTCGCAGATAATCAGAATAGCAACGGGAGTTAAGCTCAACAAACTTTGATCTAGCGACCATAAAGCGGAAAAAATTGGAAGAACTACCCGATACCTTAAACTCTTTATAATACCTTGACTTCACGTTCTCCAACCGTGTTAATTCCCGAGAGAACCATGGCGGTCTATCAAGCCTTCCAGGGTTCTCAAGGGGAACACAAATATCGAATAGAGTGTTCAGGGTATCATAAAATAAATTAATGGCAATATTCATATTTGCACAAGAGTACAATTGTGACCAGTCAGCTACATGAATAAGATTATTAAGTTGAGCAAAATCTGCTCTACGGAAACAACGAGATCTCGCGGTCAAATTCGCTATAGCAACATTATCAAAATAAGGCAGTTCTATACTAAGCTCTAAAGTAGGATGATACGGATCTTCAGGTAAAACAAGAGGGTTAGTGCTATGTCCACTACCGGGAGGATCAGACACAAAAATTAAATCAAGTAAGCGGCCGATACAGTTATGCACAGGATTCACTTGAAATAGAGACAACTCAAAAAGTCCATCAATAAATTCATGAGAACTTGATGGCAATAAAATATTCGGACTTGCGGACCAAGCAACTTCAGGCAAATTGAAGCCTCCAAGAATAATAATATGATCTCTGTCAGAAAGCATAAAGGAAATAGATTGAATTGCAGAAAGATGCACCTGATAGACAGAGATATCAGATTGGGGGGGAATGTAAGAACAGGTGATAAAAATTTAAAAGTTTTTTAAAATGATTTTAATACTAATAAACTCAATGTCCATAGGGCGAAGAGTTGAAATTTTTTCCGACGTAAGGTCAGAATCTACAGCAATGAGGACACCACCTCCCAGTCTGCATAGGCGATCACATCTATAAGATGAGTATCGATTAGCAAAAATTGAAAAATCTGAAATATCGGGCTTGAGCCAGGTTTCAGTGAAAACAAGTATATCAAATTCAAAGGATAGACTGTCTACGTATACTTTAGAAAGTTTAGTTTTAAGTCCACGTACATTTTAATAGGCTAGAAGAAGGGAAGACATTAGTTTTTTGCAGGAGCATTAGAAGCAGAAGTATCATTAATTATTATAGGCAGTGTAACCGGCTGCCGAGTTTTATTTTTGTTTGTGAATTATTTTATAATCAAGCCTTTTGGCAAAAAAGCTTCACAACAAATGGTTTCAAAAACTTCAGGCGGAGCACTTATTTTAAAAGAGGAAATGTCTCTCGCATGCTTGAACTTAAACTTATCCACCATGATATTAGTGGACTTAATTTTAGAACATATATAGGATTTAACATACTCGTCAGAAATCTCGGGGGCAAGGCGAGAAACAAAGATATGTTTCGTAGGCAGAACCACTACCAGTGGCTTCCGAGCAATGCTCGAAGGACCAGGCACAGACACATCAGAAATATCATCTATTGAATTTAATGCCGGAACATTATCATTTCCAGTTCTCGCGGCTGGAGCTTGAGATGTAAACAACATCAGCTGCTGAGAGTTTTAAAGATTAGGCGTTAACGGGCTTGGAACCAAAATATGAGCCTGTGCCGGTGCCAGCAGACCGCTTGGCTTCATAGACATTTCAGATACCACCAGTTCATTTAGCTTACTAGGCTCACTTACCAGCTTAACGCTGACAAACTGAGCCTCCATAGCTTTAAACTCTGCACTTAACTTTGTAAAAGCAGTATGGAGCTCCTAAAATCCCCGTTTGGTCTGTCCCATGAACTTTTGCATATCTGATTCGGCTTCCCGACAAGACTCACAACACCATTTCAAGCCCGTCTTATTCGTAATTAGATCTTTTATTTTCTGTGTGAAACCGGCACATTTAACATGCACCACATTGTCACACAGCCAACAACAGATAAAGTCAGCTTTCGGGTCAGACTGACATTTGCAGTTTTTCAAATAGCAGACAAACCTAATTAGGCAGAAAACTAATATGCTCAACTTAAAAAAATTTAACACAGAAAATAGGCACTGCACCAGGAAATACAAATTAGCATACAAAAAACAAAAAATCAGCAACTAGCTAATTGAAACACCGAAAACCGTGAGCGTAAACAAAGAGAGAGGTTTAAAAGTTAAAAGGCAATGCACAAAGAATTTGCGCGAGAAACACAAGAAATGAGGAACAGTTATAAAAACAACAACCAGCTCCACAATAAATATGTAAATTATGTATATACAGAGCAGAAAGAGAGAGAGCTTCAAAAACAGTTAGATAGAGAGCGCTTAAATGCAAAAACAAAAATAGCACGCAGTGCAAGAGCTCGCAATGTATGCATGTAATTATGTTTGTTTTTGTATTTATTAAACACTTGCAGATTATAAAAACAAACTAAAATTGTTAATAAAACGAATACAAACACTGTACACAGCACACTGTTATAACAATTGTATATTATTATTGACGACGCACTAATGCAACACGTAATAAAAGAGCACGAATAAAATGCGACCGATCACAGCAAAAGCTACAGACGAATTCTAACTGGAGTGTACTTGGGGTCTCAAATTTGTATTGGCTCAGCAATTCCTCGCCAGAGGCAAAATCACTAGCGAGAAGCTTTGCCATCTTTTTCAATTTTAAAAATTGACTTCTAACGGAATTATACATTCGCGAAAAGTATATTTGCATGTCGATGCAAACTGGGCACGACCATTTCAAGCCGCCGTTGCCTTTTTTAGCAATAGCGGTGACTTTATCACATTCGCGACCAGTAAGCCCTGCACATTTCGCATGCATAATGTTCTCGCACAACCAACAATAAATAAATTGTGGCTGAACAGAATCATCAGCCTGCTTAAAAGTGCAATTATTCTTGCAGCACGACATATTGACTACGGGGTCAAGTTAAAAGTTACAAGAGCGCACAGCGGTGAAAAAAACGCGCTCGAAAATGTAACTAATGAAAAACACTCAAATATCACTCAAAAGCTAGAGTAATGCACAAACAGTGTGAGGACCGAAGAACAACAACAAGAAGTTTAGTGAGAGCGATGCACAAAGAGATAATGCATGGCGAACACACGCACAAACTATTGTATGCAGACAGAAGCGTGGGAGCAAGGAGAGTAAAGTAAATAACACAAACAACAAAACGCAGCTCTGATGCCGTGTTATTAAATAGAATAATTACTATTATTCGATGCACAGCTGATATACTTTGCACAGAAACCAAAGCGTTATCAATTTAGCGTAGAAATTGAATTATTTAAGATGGATAAACAGCTTTGATATTAGGAAACAAAATAAAAAATGCGGAGCACAAAAAAACACGTGAATCACACGCAAACTGAGAACTCTCTCTTCTTCTTATGGAACATATAATCATAAACAACATTAAACTTAAATATTATTAAAAAATAACAATTTAATAGACAATTTTTACTTTTCTGAAATTAAATTTTCTTAAATTAAATAAATCTGTCCGTCTGACCGTCTGTCCGTCCGTCTGTCCGTCTGTATGAACGCCTGTTTCTCAGAGACTAAAAAAGCTACAGACTTCATATTTGAAATAAAAGTTTTCGTAGTGCCGGGTCAATACAAGTTTATCATTTTTTTTCGATATCTTGTCCCGTTCAATTCCAGACAAGTGTTTTTCGAGCATAACTTGAAAGTCATATAAGCTAGAAACTTTATATTTTAGTTTAAGTTACTGTACTTCCGGCTTGATACAAACTCATCTTTTTTTTTCGATATCTCAAACTTTTTAAAAGTTATCGATAAATAAAGATTCCAGAACAGTGCTTTTAAGGAATAGCTTAAAATTAAATTTGGTACATATATTCTCCTATAGCATACAGAGGTTAAATACATTTCACTCTTTGGATACCCCCCCCCCCCCCCCCCCCCCACCGATCTCGCAGAAATCGAAAATACGTAACTTTAGAGGTATGACCTTCGCATTTTACATAGTTGCACATTTATATGCCATCCTACAAATTTCATTACGATCAGACAATAAACAAAGAAGTTATTAACGATTCATAGTTTGTGGCCACCATAGTTTGTGGCCAAAGGAAGAAGAAAAAGCAAAGCAATTGCATGACGCGCGTAGCCAGCAGCTTGTGTTTGTATATGTGTGTGTGTGTGCTTCTATGTATGAATGCAGATAAATAATTATTAATGTAAGAACTGGGTTCAGGGTATCTCCTTTCTTTTTTTTTTTTTTTTTTTCTTTATACTGCAAGGGGGCGGTATGTTCATGCCTGAACGTAGGCATTGAACTCTGAAATGCCGCTCTCGCTTCCTCCTTATACCAACGTTCCATCCATGGAAATTCACCACCCGTGGCAACATCTTAGCTATAACTTAGGCTTAAGCAACATGTAAAAACACTCTGAAATTATACGTACATTGAAACGGACGTGACCACAGCCGAGTTTTATTTATATATATACAAGTGATAAAAGGCAACTTCAAGTAAAAGCTACACACATAATCAAGAAGACCCGAAGACATCATCTTGGATATCCATCCCACCACAACATAAGGAACATAAACTTCGTAGTTTAGATGTACTATTTTTAGTCTATGCAGACTTCGAATGTATACTTACCCCCCTCAATACTCAGGTTAGTGAGAATGTTATAGCAACTTCTCAACATGTTCCGATAGCCTTTTCTTATTAGATTAAGTGTCATTTTGATTCAAACTTACATAAATTTGTCCCCATACAAAAGAGCTTGATAGAGGAGACTTGTTTAAATAATAACACTTGCAATATTAATTGTCAGCTAGCACATTTTGTCCCCGTATTTTTCCATAATGTCTCAAGATATGATTCACATTTATTTGTTAGAGAACTCAGCAAAGTTGAAGGCGACATTAAAGTACTCCCACTCAATAATGAGTTATATATTTCGCTTTCTAAATTTACATACAATGCGTCCCACGAAAAAATCTATAAATTCGATTTTTAGATACATTTCGCTTTATGGTGTTATGGTCGGCTAATATCGATAACACGATAGCAAAGCGCCAGCTTTGGTTGCAAGTTAGAAACTGGCGCCATCTAGGGGTCACTAGACATAAATATTGCGGGGCGGTGCGGGGCGCGAGAACACAATAATAACTGCATTATGGCCTGAGGCAGAATGATGTAGGTAGAAAGATAGTAGGTGAGTGTGAGTAAGAGCAGAGGGCATAAAGGGCACCAGTGGCGGCCACAAGGCAGTCAGTTCAGTTTTGGCAGAGACAGCGTGCGGAGTGCAACAGAGTATTTTTAAAAGCAGCTGAAAATTATAAAGAGTGGACGAACTGCAACTACGGCCACTGGCGAATCAGAGGGAGGGTCATCATACCCACGGATCTGGAGGCATGAGGGACAACAACGCCCAGAGGCTATAGAGAAACACATGGAACATAAAAAGGACAGCCCATAACCTCGACGTGGGAGCATACAATTTAAACACGTATCACGGGATCTGGAGACGACGCACGCGGCAAGAGGACAGCATTTGAAAAGAAAAAGAATTTCGAGTGAGTCCGTTCCATGCAGTCTACTTACAGGGGCCTGGCAAACGAGTCTGCACTGATAGCGCATCCATACGCGAATGCATGGCCAGCCGTGAGACATCTCTAAGAGCTGTCCGACATCAGCTCCAATTTAGCCCCAAACATTGTGCAGTGCATTCCCTATACAAATATAAAACGTGTAAATTACTGCGCCAAAAGTATATATGAAATACGTACCTGCCCGCTAGCAACATAACCAGCTGTCCGAGGCAACCTAATGCGGATCGGTTGTCGACCCCGGAACATCAGTGATGCGCGCGACTGCTGCTATAGTCGCATTGGCACACACATTATCACGCTAAAATCTGTCAATGCCAAACCTGAAAATAGAAAATAGAAAATAAAAGAAACGAGGAATTAATATAATAAAATAATATAAATTTGTTATTTGGTCAGTTTAGTTTATGTTAGTTGGTATTAATTGTAAAAACATTCCTGGATACTAGCGCCGCTTGACATCTCAGTCCCTTATTCGCATATATAGACAAACATACAAGCACCCATGAACATATACATACATACGTATCAGCTGGCGGTGTTTATAGAAAAACAAATTAACTTAACAAATCATGATTGTGTATCTTTAACTAACAAGAGCTCTTGGCAGGGACAAGGCTATTTACAATTATAATCAAAACATATCACCATATAAACATATATACATATATCTAACTATTTACATATATAAACAAACATATATCTAACTATTTACATATATATACATACATACACCGCCTGATGGTGCCTTTCTTTCAGAAATTATTTACATAAAACACATACATATATACCCGCCGATTTATGCTTGTATATGTATAAGTGCACAGGTCCATACCTGTTGTTTATTTATCACCAGCAAGACGCGCATCCGTTCTTTGTTATTATAAAATGTTTGGTATTATCTATTGTGAATGAATCACGGAGTTGCCAGACCGGCGCGGTAGAAAGATTCGTTTGTCAGCGTTTGAGAATAAGTGTTCGTAAATATTGTTAGAAATTAATAATTAGGATATGCTAGTAATAATTAATATTGGCTAAGCCAATAATTAACCGAGCATGTAACCAATTATCGAGTGTTATCCTAGGATGAATGAATTAATTATATAAAGCTTGAAAAATAAAAATAGAAAGATGATGGCTTAAATAATTGGAATGGGGTGAGGGCAAGACGAGTAGACGAAAATAAGTTAGAAAAACAAGGGAATTTCTCAGAAATGCCAGAAAGGGAAATTTACAGGTAGGGAGGGCCACGCAGGCTGTTTAAAATCTAACACAGCCAACACACATCCGCGAGCAGACACCCCATAAGCGAGGCATATTTTTATTGTGTGTGTAGTTTTTGAAAGAAATGATTGTTGTTCAGTTGCTGCCCAGGATATCGCGGTCGAACTCGCCCTGAGCCGATAGCTAGCTGGTAGAGCGATATTCTGGTGCCTCCGATAAGCAACATGTAACAAATGGCGCCCAATTGTAAAACGACACCACCGTGCACATTTGTAAAACAAATAACACGTAAAAAAAAAAAAAAATAAAAATAAATAAGCAAAAAGTATGTCAGAAATTGGGCTGGTCTAGATATTGATTTCGGGAAATTTCAGAAAAACAATAACCAAACAACTTTTTTTGTATAGTTATTCTGGGTCATCAGGTAGACAGAATGTTTGTAGGACCGTGGATGAGCACCTTACTGTGCTGAGTCCATTGCTGCCACAAGCAAGATGTTTACTAAGATAGATCAGGAATAGCTAACAAATATAGAAAATCAAGTGAAGGCTAAGCTCAGTTGGTCCGTAGGTCGGTAAATAGGCCGAGCCTTCGTTGCCACTGAGTAAAGCGGGAACAAAAATAGATAGAGTAGTATACAAGTCCATGATTTAATTAAATCTTGTTTAAATTTCAAAAATGGCGGTATTTTTTTTTTTGTTTGTGGTCCGTGTATTGCCTTTGCGGCTTTGGTCATTGAAGCCCGACACTAAAAACTACCGCAGCAGTTACAAATATAAAAATATATATACTAAAAAAAAAAAAAAAAAAAAAAAAGAGAAATATAAAAAAAATAATTTATTTGAATGGAGAGGAACAATTATATAGCGAAGAAAAAATTAAATAATAATTTTTGTGTTTTAGCGTGCGTAATAAAATTATTTTCGTTTTGTGCCGGAGGTAAAGGGTACCTGCAGTAAACGAAATACTGTCTGCCCTCATCCCACCCATTGATAGATACAAATAGTATTTGAGAGAGTACGGAGCGTCTGTTATTTGTTGGTTAGTTTCAATTTTTTTTGTAATAGCATAGAACATAGACCTTGCAATTATTGAAAAACTATACAATAATTGAAGTAGAAGTGGAGGTGGATAATTGGTAGAGTAATTATTTATTAATTATTTAAATATATTGTGAAGGATTATTTATTTGCTAAGGATATATATCTTTTGAATATTTATTTATTTATTATTTATATATTTTTATTAAATATTTATTTATTTACTTTTTACCTAATAATTAAAAATCAAATCTGAATGGGGAAATTAACCGAAGATTTGCACTGGTGCACATTCGCAAATGGGGCCTGGTCTTCGATGGAGATCCGAAAGGAATGCCCGTAGCAGAATTTATTTTCCGGCTAGAACATCTCCAATCGCTTTACCAAGTACCTTGGTCCGAGGTCCTGAGAGATTTTCATGGACTCGTAAATGGACAGGCTAAAGAGTGGTATTGGATGCACATACGCACCTCTGGAGTACCGGATTGGCCCAATCTGCGATATGGACTGCAGCAACAGTTCCAGACTAGGCGGTCGGAGTTCGAGCGAGAGCAGGAGCTAAGAGAGCGCAAGCAACGGCAGGGAGAAAGCACTGAGGAGTATATCCAAGCCATGTTGGTGCTCAGGTCTCGCTTGACAAGCTGCTTTTCAGATTATGACCTGATAAAAGTCATAAAGATGAACGTGAGAGACCAAGTGTCAAGGATAATCTACCCGATGAACATCGGGAATCTGCAAAAGCTACGGGAGGAATGTCAGGACGCAGAGAGGATGTTAGCCACCAGATGGGCTCGGACAACACCCAGTCAGGACTACGTGAGATCCCGAGAACACCCACGAGTGCACGAGGTGGATGCAACCGAGCGTGATCCTGGAGCGGAACACACGGAGACACTGGAGGCCGTCTATGGACCCAAGGAGTCAACTGGAGACCGACCAAAACTCACTTGTTGGAATTGTAAGCAACCAGGACATCCTTTCTTTGAATGCGAGTCAGCAGTGCGCAACATTTTCTGCTACAAGTGTGGACACTTCGGAGTGGTGTTGTCCAAATGTCCCAAGTGTCGTCCGGGAAACACGAAAAGGAGCACGACACAAGCAATGTAGCAACACAGCAACCAATAGTTGTGTCCTCTGGCCCAAGATTAGATGCCACAAAAAGTAAAGTTTATAATATATTCACCCAAATAAATAGATTAGGATCAAATGAGTTACCACAAGCAAAATGGTCAGCACGAAACCCATTGGAACAAAGAGAAGCCGAATATGCCCAGGCTAGAGCCCGACTACTGGATGAAGCAGTAGAAGAAGAGAAGCCTTACAAAGTTGAGCGAGCCCGTTCGAGATTCGAAGCCAGAAGAAGACAGCGTATCGGACTGTGCGCAGCTATACGATCGGCAATACGCACGGATAGCAGACCGTTCGCTAAGGTGATGATCGGTCCTAAGGAGGTCACTGGCCTGTTGGACACAGGAGCGTTAGTGAGCTTATTAGGACAGGGAGGCACGGATATGGTTAAAGATCTCGGACTGGAATTGCGGAAAACATACTCAACGGTACAGGCAGCGGGAGGAGCTCCTCACATCATTATCGGAAGTGTTCAAACAAGCATAACGTATCAGGGAACCACAGCTGACATGGAACTCTTCTTATGTCCCTCATTGAGACAGCCTCTCTACCTAGGCGTAGACTTCTGGCGCAGATTCGGGCTAGCTCCGGATATAACGGGATTGGAGGAAAGGATAGCTGAAGTGGAGATGGAATATCTCGCAAAGAGCAAACCGACAGAGCCACACACATTATCCCAGAGGCAGCAGGAACAGCTGGAACAGATGAAAAAAAGATTTCGGTCGTTCGATGAGTTAGGTCTCGGTAGGACAACGATGGAGAGCCACGAAATTCGCCTAATCCCTGAAGCCGTACCAGTAAAGGAGCGTTTTTATCCAGTATCTCCGGCAGTCCAAGAGTTACTGTTCGCGGAGGTGGACGAGATGTTGCGGTTGGGAGTAATAGAGCACAGCGAAAGCCCATGGAATAATCGGGTGACGCTCGTCAGGAAACCAGGCAAAAATAGGCTCCACTGTACCAGTTCAAATCCATGCCTTTTGGACTTTGCAACGCTGCGCAACGACTTTGCCGCCTCATGGACAAGGTGATCCCGCAGAGACTCCGAAGCCACGTTTTTGTATACCTAGACGATTTGTTAGTGATTTCACGCGATTTTGAGGGACACTGCAAATTACTAACAGAAGTTGCTAGCTGTCTCAGTACTGCGAATTTGACTATAGGAGTCCAGAAGTCTAAATTCTGCTACAAATATTTGAAATACCTGGGATATGTAGTAGGAGATGGGGCATTACGTACTGATCCGGACAAGGTGAAGGCGATCACAGAGATACCCATTCCAACTAATGTCCGTCAGCTCCGTCGATTTTTGGGTACCGCCGGATGGTATCGTCGCTTTATTCGAAACTTTTCAGCTGAGTCAGCTCCTCTCACAGATTGTCTAAAGGGAAAAGGAGCCTTCAAAATGACGGCGGAAGCTATGGAAGCGTTTGCTCGGTTGAAGAAGGCACTTACCAGCGCACCACTGTTGGTACATCCGGATTTTAAGAAACCGTTTTTTATCCAATGTGACGCGAGCCACGTCGGAATAGGAGCGGTGCTATATCAGCTCGATGAAGAAAAAGCCGAGCGTCCAATAGCATTCTTTTCTGCTAAATTGCGAGGAGCGCAACTTAATTACAGCGTTCCGGAAAAGGAGTGTATGGCAGCGGTGAGAGCGGTAGAAAAATTCAGGGCATATGTTGAACTCATGCCGTTCACCATAATCACGGACCACGCCAGTCTTCAGTGGCTGATGTCATTTAAAGCGCTTGATGGTAGACTCGCGAGATGGTCGCTAACACTCCAGGGATACGACTTTCAAATCGAGCATAGAAAAGGGAAGGATAATGTGGTGGCTGACATGCTCTCTCGCCCTTTCGATGTTGAGGAGGCCGATTTCTTTCAATGTGATACCACAGCATTTGAAGAAGAAGAATATTTAGATCGGGTTAAGTTGGTAAGAGAAAGCGAAGAGAAGTTCCCGGATTTGCGAGTGGAAGACGGAGTACTTTTCAAAAAGAACCAATTTGTGGGACCTGATATGGAAGAATTCCAATGGAAGCTCTGGATTCCCGAGGCTTTAACAAGTACTCTTATCCAGGAGGCACACACGAGCAAGGCAGCCATGCATGGAGGAGTGGCACGGACGTTGGGAAGGCTTAAGCAGATGTACTACTGGCCGCGGATGGCAGTACATGTTAAAGCGTACGTTGCCGAGTGCAGCACATGTAAAGAGACGAAACACTCAACACAGACGAGGAGACCAGTAATGGGAGCGGAGACCAAAACTGACAGGCCGATGCAAAAACTATACCTGGACTTTCTGGGACCATATCCAAGGTCGCGCAGTGGAAACATCACCATCCTGATAGTGCTCGATCACATGTCAAAATTTATGTGGCTGAAGGCACTACCAAAAGCAACAGCAGCGGCGGTAATACGTTTTTTGCACGCAGAGGTATTCTCAGCGTTTGGTGTGCCCGAAATAGTGCATACAGACAACAGCAAACAGTTTGTGTCTGCGGCATTTACGGATTTCTTAAGTCGTCGAGGTATTACCCACATGTGGTCGGGAAACCACGCACCTCAGGCGAATGCAGCAGAAAGGGTCAACCAAACGGTACTAGCCGCCATCAGGACCTATGTTGGGGACGACCACACACGTTGGGATGAGAGACTGCCAGATATCCAGTGCGCAGCACGCAGTGCAATACATCACAGTATTGGCACCTCGCCATATTTTGTATTGTTTGCATATGTTTACACAGAAAAAAAAATCCGTACTAAAAATCAAGTTTAAAATACTTGATTTATCCGAAAACGTACTTGAAATTTTTAAGTATGTATTCAGGATATAATTCTTAAACTAAGCCTTTATCAGGATTGACAATGACTCAGCATAAAAAGGGCAAAATAAGCCGAACGTACTTGATTTAAGTACGGAATTCTTAAAACAATCCCGTATAAAAATATAATAGCCGAGAGAGAAATGAAATTGGCTCTCTTTTGCTCGCGCTCTCTCAATTTGCTTCGCATTCTTTTCTTGTATAGGGCATTTGTTTTGGTGTAGCTCAGGTGAGGTGTGTGCCTTGCGAACGCGAGTTGTGCGGGTTCAACTCCTTGTTAAGACTTAAGTTTTTTTAAGTTTTTTTTTTTATTTTTATTTATTTACAAAATTAAATTTAGTATATAATACTGAAATAAGTACAATATTTCGAGTACTAGCAACTTGGTCTGCTACGCAATTAAATTAAATTATACTGTCGGCTTATCTTAGAGTTTAGCTGTTAAGCATTAAATAGGTTGGATAGCTCAGTGGGAAAACACAAGCCTTGCATACAGTGGAGGGTCGCGGGTTCTAGCCCCGGCGAGGTCGGTAAGATTTATAAAATTGCAAATTGATAAATAATATGAGGTAGATAAGTTTTCCAATTATAGTGAAATTGTAAGAAGATGACTGTGCTTAACAGCAAAAACTAACTAATTCATTCATTCACTAAACATAATGTTTAATTTCAATTAAAACGGCTCCGACCGAGAACAACTTAAATTTAAATCATGAAATATTTTTTTTTTATTTATCACCCGTTATCAATTTAAATCAAGCTCGAATCAGGCTAAAAACAGGCTTTATTTAAGAATTCCGGGATTGAAAAAAACGTACTTGAATCAAGTATTTCGTACTTGGTTCAAGAATATCCGAGATCACCATACTTCTGACACCGTTTCGGCTTGATTTTAGCCCGGAATCTCGTTTTTTTTTTTTCTGTGTACGAGCGGAAGAGATTATAAACTCGCGCGTAAGCTAGGAGCACTAGCCGAAACTGAAGTACAGAATCTTTCAAGACAGGACAAACAACAGATCACGAGGCAAGAAGTACAAAGTAATCTCCACTTTGCGTATGAAAGAGCGAAAAAGACCTACAATTTAAAAGCACGGGCAATCAATTACACACCTGGACAGGAGGTTTTCAAACGCAACTTCGTTTTAACGATTTTAAGAACAACATAAACGCCAAGTTTTGTCCAAAATATGTTAAATGCCGGATAGTCAAGTCAGTAGGGAACAGCTTATACGAATTGGAGACCCTTCAAGGCAAGAAGATGGGAGTTTTTCACGCCAAGGACATGAAGCAATAGCCAGATTGATGCCCGGCTAGCTCAGTCGATAGAGCATGAGACTCTAATACTCACTCTCAGGGTGTGGGCGATGGCCTACGTTGAGCAGAATATTATCCTCTCGTGCACTACTGTTTCTTTGGGAAGACTAGCGAAACCGTAGTGTGGTGTTATGGTCGGCTAATATCGATAACACGATAGCAAAGCGCCAGCTTTGGTTGCAAGTTAGAAACTGGCGCCATCTAGGGGTCACTAGACATAAATATTGCGGGGCGGTGCGGGGCGCGAGAACACAATAATAACTGCATTATGGCCTGAGGCAGAATGATGTAGGTAGAAAGATAGTAGGTGAGTGTGAGTAAGAGCAGAGGGCATAAAGGGCACCAGTGGCGGCCACAAGGCAGTCAGTTCAGTTTTGGCAGAGACAGCGTGCGGAGTGCAACAGAGTATTTTTAAAAGCAGCTGAAAATTATAAAGAGTGGACGAACTGCAACTACGGCCACTGGCGAATCAGAGGGAGGGTCACCATACCCACGGATCTGGAGGCATGAGGGACAACAACGCCCAGAGGCTATAGAGAAATACATGGAACATAAAAAGGACAGCCCATAACCTCGACGTGGGAGCATACAATTTAAACACGTATCACGGGATCTGGAGACGACGCACGCGGCAAGAGGACAGCATTTGAAAAGAAAAAGAATTTCGAGTGAGTCCGTTCCATGCAGTCTACTTACAGGGGCCTGGCAAACGAGTCTGCACTGATAGCGCATCCATACGCGAATGCATGGCCAGCCGTGAGACATCTCTAAGAGCTGTCCGACATCAGCTCCAATTTAGCCCCAAACATTGTGCAGTGCATTCCCTATACAAATATAAAACGTGTAAATTACTGCGCCAAAAGTATATATGAAATACGTACCTGCCCGCTAGCAACATAACCAGCTGTCCGAGGCAACCTAATGCGGATCGGTTGTCGACCCCGGAACATCAGTGATGCGCGCGACTGCTGCTATAGTCGCATTGGCACACACATTATCACGCTAAAATCTGTCAATGCCAAACCTGAAAATAGAAAATAGAAAATAAAAGAAACGAGGAATTAATATAATAAAATAATATAAATTTGTTATTTGGTCAGTTTAGTTTATGTTAGTTGGTATTAATTGTAAAAACATTCCTGGATACTAGCGCCGCTTGACATCTCAGTCCCTTATTCGCATATATAGACAAACATACAAGCACCCATGAACATATACATACATACGTATCAGCTGGCGGTGTTTATAGAAAAACAAATTAACTTAACAAATCATGATTGTGTATCTTTAACTAACAAGAGCTCTTGGCAGGGACAAGGCTATTTACAATTATAATCAAAACATATCACCATATAAACATATATACATATATCTAACTATTTACATATATAAACAAACATATATCTAACTATTTACATATATATACATACATACACCGCCTGATGGTGCCTTTCTTTCAGAAATTATTTACATAAAACACATACATATATACCCGCCGATTTATGCTTGTATATGTATAAGTGCACAGGTCCATACCTGTTGTTTATTTATCACCAGCAAGACGCGCATCCGTTCTTTGTTATTATAAAATGTTTGGTATTATCTATTGTGAATGAATCACGGAGTTGCCAGACCGGCGCGGTAGAAAGATTCGTTTGTCAGCGTTTGAGAATAAGTGTTCGTAAATATTGTTAGAAATTAATAATTAGGATATGCTAGTAATAATTAATATTGGCTAAGCCAATAATTAACCGAGCATGTAACCAATTATCGAGTGTTATCCTAGGATGAATGAATTAATTATATAAAGCTTGAAAAAGAAAAATAGAAAGATGATGGCTTAAATAATTGGAATGGGGTGAGGGCAAGACGAGTAGACGAAAATAAGTTAGAAAAACAAGGGAATTTCTCAGAAATGCCAGAAAGGGAAATTTACAGGTAGGGAGGGCCACGCAGGCTGTTTAAAATCTAACACAGCCAACACACATCCGCGAGCAGACACCCCATAAGCGAGGCATATTTTTATTGTGTGTGTAGTTTTTGAAAGAAATGATTGTTGTTCAGTTGCTGCCCAGGATATCGCGGTCGAACTCGCCCTGAGCCGATAGCTAGCCGGTAGAGCGATATTCTGGTGCCTCCGATAAGCAACATGTAACAATGGCTACAAGTCTTTAAGTTCTAATTTGAGTACTGAAAGCTTACAGACTGTAAAAAGTTGTATCCCTCTAGACAATCAATTTAATCTTGTACGTAGAAAGGGTATCTTTTCCTACAAGTACCTAAATTCACAAGAACGGTTAGCTGACACTTCTCTGCAGTCAAGGGAAAATTTCTTTAATAGTCTTATTAATAAAGAATGTTTCCCTGAGGATTATGCACATGCACAAAATGTCTGGATAGTTTTTGGTTGTCAGACCCTTAAAGATTACATGGAATTGTATCTAAAAACTGATGTTCTATTATTAACGGACGTTTTTCAAAATTTCCGCTTATTGTGTCAGAAAATTTATTCATCAGACCCTGATCATTATTATACAACACCCGGACTTTCTTGGGATGCAATGCTAAAAGCCACAGAAATAGAACTGCAACTATTAACAGACATCGACATGTATAGATTCATTCAGAGTGATACTCATGGCGGGCTAGTTCAGTGCTGTAAACGGTACTTGAAAGCCAACCACAAGTATTTGAGTGACCATGACGATAGCAATCCATCAGAATATTTAATGTATGTATTTAGACGCAAATAATCTGTATGGGTGGGCTATGTCACAAAGTCTTCCATACACTGAGTTTCAATGGTTAAATGAAGATGAAATTAGTACATTTGATATTTCGTCTATTACAGACACGTCCAAATATGGGTATATTTTGGAAGTATACCTTTTTTATCCTAATCATCTTCATGACCACCATAATGATCTCCCATTTTGTTCGCTTAACCAGAAACCTACACCTGAGGCTAATGTAAATAAACTTGTTGCTGATCTCAGATCGAAGCTGAAGTATCCGATTCATTTCAGCAGTGCTTAAAAAATGGATTATTATTATCAAATATCCATAGAGTACTTAAATTTAAACAGTCACCTTGAAAAAGACTTTTTCAAACTTTGGAACAACGCTGTCTATGGGAAAACCATGGAGAATGTTGAAAAACGCAAAGATGTGAAACTGGTCACATGGTGGGAGACAACACATTGTATCCGGTTGTGGGCACGGGCGCTGATTGCGAAGGCGAGCTTTCATAGCTCTGCACAATTTTCTGAAGATATGTATGCCATCCAGATGCAACGCCTTCATAATGTTTATGATAAGCCCTACACCAAAACAAATGACCAGTACAACAAAGGAATGCGAAACAAATTGAGAGAGCGCGAGCAAAAGAGAGCCAATTTCATTTCTTTCTCAGCTATTATATTTTTAGACGGGATTGTTTTAAGAATTTCGTACTTAAATCAAGTATGTTCGGCTTATTTTGCCCTTTTTATGCTGAGTCATTGTCATTCAATCCTGGCTTAATTTAAGAATTATATCCTGAATACATACTTAAAAATTTCAAGTACGTTGTCGGATAAATCAAGTATTTTAAACTTGATTTTTAGTACGGATTTTTTTTTCTGTGTATGGTACATTGAATCGTTAATAACTTCTTTGTTTATTGTCTGATCGTAATGAAATTTGTAGGACACAAAAATGGCATATAAATGTGCAACTATGTGCAAAACGAAGGTCAAACCTCTAAAAGGTATTTTTCGATTTCTGTGAGATCGGGGGAAGGTATCCAAATAGTGAAATGTATTTAACCTCCGTATGCTATAGAAGAATATATGTACCAAATTTGGTGACTCTACCTCTTATAACTTTTAAGCTATTCCTTAAAAACACTGTTCTGGAATCTTCATTTATCGATGACTTTTGAAAAGATTGAGACATCAAAGAAAAAAAAAATGATGAGTTTGTATCGAGCCGCCAGTACAGTAACTTAAACTTAAATATAAACTCGCTAGCTTTAATGACTTTCAAGTTATGCTCAAAAAACCCGCTAAAATCGAAATTTATCGATCACTTTTGAACGGGACGTGACATTGAAAAAAATAATAATTTTGTATCGTCCCGCCACTACGAGAACTTATATTTCAAATATGAAGTCTCTAGATTTTGTAGTCTCTGAGTAACACGCGTTCATCAGACGGACAGACGGACATGGCTATATCGACTCGGCTATTGATACTGATCAAGAATATATATACTTTATGGGGTCGAAGACGCTTCCTTATGCCTGTTACATACTTTTGCACAAAACCATAGTACCCCTTTTTCACATTTTTAATTGGATCAGGGTATAAAAACAATATTAAGCTCTAAAGATTATAAGCGTTAGATTAGGGGAGATGGCATTCAAACATATGCTTGGGGTCATTAGAGAATTAATAACTAAACTTTAAACTAGTAAGAAAACAAAATGAATAGAAATTTAAAATCATTTAAAGAAAATGTATTTAAATTAAAAAATGTATCTGTTATATTATATATATATAAAGTAAAATTAACAAAAAACAAGAAATGCATTTAAATTTAATATATTTACATTAAATTAAAAAAAAATCAATGTGCCTGTTACTATTTATATATTTATATATATAAAATAAAATAAAATTATATTAAAAACCAATCTATCTTGTTTTATTAATAATAATAATATTTTATTTCATTAAATTTGTATTCTATTCCATGAAATAAAAAAAAATATAACCTGAAAAAGAAGAAAATAGGTAACCTTTAAAGAAAACTAATAAATACCCTATTAAAAAAGTAGCAAATATTTAACCTATAAAGAAAAAATACCCTATACATTGAATAAATAAATAAGCCATGTTATTTTATGTTTTTGAAATTATTATTTATTTCATGAAAAGTAAAGCTGAAAAAAAGAAAAATATGTAACCAATAAAAAAAAATACTCTATACATTGAATAAATAAATAAACCATCTTATATTATGTTTTAAAATTTTTTATTTTGCATGAAAAATAAAGCTGAAAAAAGACCATAGCCTGAAAATATAAATAAAAACCCCATTCGCATCGATCGTGCTTATCTGTGTTTTCACCTTCTCTTTTAACTCTTTCGCCCGTTAGCGGGCGCTTATCTATCTGTTGATCTAACTTGCAAGCAAATTCCAGTGCACAGTGAAAATAAAAACCAACAAACAAACTATACGCAAACTAAATATGGGAGAGGGGGACCCTCCCGATCCTAAAAAGGCGTATGGGACAGCATTGCTCACCCCCAGCCAAGTAAAAACATTAATCACACCCGGGCCCAAATACATTGTCATATCTCGTGATGACGAAAATGACAAACAATTTAAGTTATCACCATTTGCGATTAAAAAAGTAATTGACTTCTGCTGCGGCGGTGAGGTCGATTCATGCAAAAAGCTCAAATGCGGCGACTTGTTAATTAAAACAAAAAATGTACAGCAAGCAAACAAGCTTTTGAAAATGACAAACTTTGTAGATAAGATGCCAGTTATTGTCTCTGAACACCGCTCATTGAATCACACTAACGGAGTTATCTACTCAAACGATCTACGTGACATTAAAGAAGAAGAAATACAACGTGAACTAGAAAACCAGGGTGTAACTCTAGTTAAGAAAATAATGAGAAAAGTAGACGGAAATCTGAAGGAAACAGGATTACTTATATTAACATTTGCAACCACTACCCTTCCGGAACACATAATGATTGGCTACCAGAAGACAAATATCCGCCCATATATTGCAGCGCCCTTACGCTGCAACCGCTGTCTGCGCTTCGGACACACGTTCAAAGTATGCAAAAATTCCGAAACATGCAAAAACTGTGGCTCAGAGGGCCACACAAATGTAGATAACAATGAAATCTGCACAAATAATATCGGCTGTATTAATTGCAGCATAAGCAAACTGCCAAGTAATATGCATTCATCAATTGACAAAAAATGCCCAATTTATTTAAAGCAACAAGAAATCATTGCAATCAAAACAAACCACAAAATAGACTTCAGAGCAGCATACGACATATACAACCAAAAACATCAACATGGACACCAAACATACGCGCTTACAGTAAAAAATACCCAACCTATCGCCGATAAAATCACAACATCACCTATACATTTTCCAACAAACACCACCACACGCAACATTCTAAAGTACGACGACCTCGAAGACCGCTCTTACATCTCACAGCCATCTATATCATCTACATCAATAGCATCCAAGTTAAGCAAAAATATAAACCAACCTAAAAACGAAAAGGTTCAAGTGCTCCCGCGCACAACGTCCAAAAGAACTCTAAAGATAATAAAATCAAATGCCAAAAAGAAGATAAACAATACAGGTACCGAAGCTGAGGATAACTCCGATACCATGGAATAGAATAACCTAAAACTAACCCTTAATCAAGTCCCCCGTCTGGTTGACCGTGGAGGCATTCCTGCAAACATTTGCATGGAATCGGCAAAGCCTGGCTCCTCGGTCAACCAGGCGGGGACAGCACATATAAAACACAACCTTCTGCTTACTGTAGTAAATCCTAAACCTGATATACACACTTTGCAACCATCCCTTTATTAATTTAATATCAATCATGCCTCTTAACATAATACAATGGAACATTAAAGGATATTCAAACAACTACAGCGAACTCCTAATCATCATCAAAAAATATTCACCCCAAATCATATCCTTACAAGAAACTCATATCCAACCGTATAGTAAATTTCCAATTCCAATAAATTATAACATATTAACGAATATCCCACATAACAGCTTCGGTGGAGTGGCACTGCTTATACACAAATCAGTCCAATCCAACGAAATAAGACTAAGCAACGAGTTTGAAGCAGCAGCTGCTGAAATTAACTCAGAAACAAAGTTTAACATAATCTCAGTTTACATACCACCAAAAAAACAATTTAGTACAAGTAATTTAGATAGCACAATAGCTCTAAGTAATCAACCATTCATTGTCACAGGAGATTTCAATAGCTGGCACCCTACATGGGGGTCACCAAATCAAAATAAAAGAGGCAACACCCTGCATAAATTCATTACACAAAACAACTTGATCCTTCTTAACGATAAGTCCCCGACCCATTTCACAACACATAACACATTTACACACATAGACATATCTATGTGCACGGGCGATATTAAACCCTTCACAACATGGAAACGAACTGAACAACTTTGTGGCAGCGATCACTTCCCCATCCTCATGACCATGTATCAAAAATACCAACCCATCACTCCTCCAAGAAGTCATTTTAAGTTAGCTAGAGCCAACTGGGAATCCTTCGAAAAATCAATCTTGATCATAAATGAAAAAACCCAAACCCAAAAAAAAAAAAAAAAAAAAAAAAAAAAAAAAAAAAAAAAAAAAAAAAAAACCCCAAAAAAAAACCCCAAAAAAAAAACTTTCCCACAACCACCAAAAATTTCATTGTGGAAAAAAAAAATTAAAAAATTAAAAAGGGAAAAAAACAAAATGTGGTACAAATTAAAAAGAAATATAACGAATGAAAATATATTAAACTTTAGAAAAACAAATGCAACCTTTAGACGCGAACTAAGGACAGTTAAAAAGGAATCAATCTATGCTTTCACTTCGCAAATAAGCGCTAAAACTACCTCGTCAAAAATATGGGCTAACATTCGTAGTTTTTGTGGACTCAATCCTATGAAGTCAATTCACGCCGTTGAAAATCCATATACACACACCCTTAATTCTGATCACAATTCAATAGCTAACACTTTTGCTCATTTTTGGGAAGATTCATCAAATGACAACAAATTCTCACAGTTGTTTATCACACACAAAATAAATTCAATAAACATACCAATAGACTATACTCTAAATCAAGCAGCAGGAAAAATTGAACTTAAAATCACCTCAATAGAATTGCTAAGCTCGCTTATCTCTCTGAAGGGCCATACTCCAGGCTTCGATAGGATTTCATACCCAATGATAAAGCATGCCATTCCAGGATTAAAAAACAGAATAATTAGACATTTTAACAATATATTCAACACCAACATACCACAACAATATAAAACCAGCCTAGTCATTCCAATCAACAAACCTTATACCGACAGAACTAAACCAGAATCATATCGGCCCATCTCACTTAACCAATGCCTCTCCAAGGTATTGGACAAGATCGTCGCAAGACGATTATGGTGGTTCGTAGAGCACAACAACTTAATTTCAAAAAACCAACTAGGCTTTAAAAAACGTAAATCAGTTACAGATTGTCTGCTATATGCAGATCACTTGATAACTACTTCTATCAATAGAAAACGGCATATCTCAATCGTCTCCCTTGACTTTTCCAAGGCGTTTGACAGAATTGGTTTACACGCCATTTTAGAACAATTAAGAGAATGGCGGGTGGGGCCAAAAATGATCAAGTATGTAACCAATTTTATGACCCACAGGAAAAACATTATAAAAATAGGCTCGCAACTATCCAACGTAGTACCCATGCATAATGGCGTACCACAAGGGTCTCCGCTATCCGTTGTTTTATTTTTAATTTCTTACGAGAAATTAGCCACAATTATAGAAAATCAAAAAGACATTACATTCTGTAGCTACGCAGATGACTTTCAGCTATTTATTAACTTTAATAAAAAGAAAAACTTAACCAAGAGTTTAGACCAGCTTTTCGCAAATATTCAAGCATGGGGTGAATACTCCGGAGCTAAATTATCAATAGGAAAATGCAGGCATATCCACATCTGCAACAAGAGACAATGCAACTGTCAAGTCACCTCAAATAACATTATCATACCCTCAGTAAACTCATTAAAAATACTAGGAGTTACATTTAACAAAAAATACAAATGGAATGAGCATATAAAAGAGCTAGTCAACTCTTTAACAGAAAAACTCAATGTGCTAAAATGTCTCTCAAGCCCCAAATTTAATTGTTGCACTTTTACTCTTACTTCAGTAATGAAAGCCTTGATAATCTCAAAAGTCGACTACGCTCTTTTTCTATATGTCAAATCAAAACTATATAAAATTCTTCTAAACTCTAACGACACACCAAATACACACCAAACATAACAAATAGTTGCAAAACATTAAATATACCATTTTTACCAATTAAAAGGAGTAAAGAAGCACCAAATTGACCTCTCTTTAAGAAGATGGTTAAAGAACAACACAAACCCAGCAGTCTATCGAACCCTCTTTCAGAATATTAAAGAAACAAACGCAGATTACAAATTCATTTATACCGATGGCTCGGCCACCAGCCACACCATCACATTTGCCATAACCACTGAAACCTCAGTATTAAGATATGGCCTTCTTCCATCATACTCATCGGTCATTTCTGCTGAAATAATAGCACTGTTTGAGGCAATTACTTTAATTAGTAAATCCTCAGGTAAATACATAATCTGTTCAGACTCCCTCTCCGCACTTGATGCCATAGCTAACACCAACAATCACGACTACTATCCAGCCCTCATTAGAAATCTACTTTCCAAAAACTACAACAAAATAAAAGTAATGTGGGTTCCAGGACACACTAACATAATGGGTAATGAAACCGCAGATGCGGCAGCCAAACTCGCACAAACTTTACCCCTTATCTGTACTCCAAACTTTAACAAAAATGATATTGATAATTTTCTAAAAAAACATTTCATCGATAGCCAAAAAACAATACTCAATCTCACATCAAACTGGTACAGATCCATCACTCCACTAAACTCTTTCCCTAATACAGTACACAATTTTTCAAAACTTACAAGAATTGACCAAATTAAATTAACCAGACTGCGACTTGGACATACAAAACTGACTCAAGAACACTATTTAGACAGAAATATCCCTAATCACTGCCAACTATGTCAAGAACCACAAGCCAGCAACATTGAACATATTTTAACTACTTGCCCTTTATTAAACCTTTCCAGAAATTCAGTATTAAAAAACTTTAACCCGACCTCACTACTTTCAAACCTTAATGAAAACAATGCAAAAATAATTATTAAATTTTTAAAACACGCCAATATATACAATAAAATATAAAAATAAAAATATTAATAATATAATATATAATTATCTATTATACCAATAACTTGTTATATATAAAATGTACATACCTATACAAATCAACATGGCTTCAATCATTAAAATACTCTTGTTAAATAACATATAAGCATAAAAAATATGTAACACTATTTTTAAGAAAGTCATATTCCTGCTTTCTAAGTAGCTTAAGGCCCTAGTGGTCAACGCTATTTTGCCATACTAGTTTTAAGTTAACTTAAAACTTCTATGTTTAATAAATAAATAAAATATAAATAAAAACCCTATTCTAAAGTAAATAAACTTGATTTTTTTTTTCCGAAATCATTGAAATAATTATAAATTTATATATATATAGATTTTTTAACATTAAATTTCTCCTAGAATGGAGTACCACATATCCACGTTGTGGAACTCCTCTTCGAAGTTTAGTGGGGTGTCGACGTCCATCAACTCACCAACAACAAACGATGTCAGCGAGAGCAAATCCAATCGCTCAGGTGATGTTGTTGTTGGCTCTGCTGGTGATGTTGTTGTTGCTGTGGGATCTGCTGGTGATGTTGTTGTTGTTGTTGTTCTTGTTGATGCTGCTGCTGATGCTGATGCCGAGTGTGGTATTGTTCTTATGGTTGTTGTTCTTGATGTAATGGTTGTTGATGCAAGTATTGTTGTTGTCGGAATCAATGATGAGGATAGGTTCACAAAAATCCCTAACGAAGGGGCTGGTGATGCAGAATGTATTCTGCAATTGTATCCACGGATGACAGGTGGCCAATTTTCCACATCCTCAAGTAGAGGAGAAGGTGAAGCCCACTGGTTCATACTGAACCCGCTAGCCGGTAGCCAGTACCCCTCATTTTCATCCAGGGGGCACTGTTGCCCCAACTGACTCATGATGAGCCCGCTGGCCTCATCCTCCCACTCGCTCATACTGTCCGACTCATCCTCCGAGTCACCGATGCTGACGACAGTATCTTCCTCCTCCTCAGGCAATACCTCGGCCAAAAGCTCCTTCATCATGCTTTGACTTGATTCTGACTCTGCTCTAGTCAGGACTTCTATTTATATTTAGGATCCTTTCATGCTCTAGGTATTTTTCACTTTTTCTCACTCTATGCACAAAACGCCCATCGAGTACATGAAACGTTTTCGGGGATATATCAAACGAACAATTACCAGGATCGTTAGGTAGCATTGAGCATTCACAAAGCTTCTTTGATATTTATCCAAGAGTTATGTTCATTTGAGAAACCTAACAATTTAACAAATACTTTAGTATTTTGTCGCTGAAAAATTAGAAGAGTTTTTCTAAATATTGTTTGCAATGAAATCGAAAAAACTATGTGTGGCTGTGAACTTTAAATAATTTGCGAAACGAAAAACGAATTAAAAATGCGTGCGCTCGGCTTCAACTCTTTGACAATTATATTTCCTCCATCTCTTTGCCCAACTTCAGCTTAACAAATAGGTGGCGAAGCGGGGCGAATTCGCCAAGAGCGCGAGAGAGCTTTATTGCGCTCCCGCTTCGCCCTAGACTAACTTACACTAGACTTCATTACATTTATTCCCTAATCTAATTCTACACCGGCCCCGTTGAACGCCTGTAAGGCTTCAAGCCAATGGAAGCGGCGCCAACTTATGGATGGCCCGCCGAAAAACTCCTCCTCCGCTCCTCCTAATATCGACGACTCTGACCATGCCGTCCTGCCCTGCGTGGATCGCGATGACTCGTCCCAGGAGCCACTGCTGAGGAGGCAGGTTGTCCTCTGCCACGATGACGAGGTCTCCGTCTTGGAGGTTGGGCAACTGCTGATGCCACTTGGCCCGAGCTTGAAGGCCCAGCACATATTCCCGGGACCAGCGCTGACAAAACATTTGCCTGACTGACGAGACAAGCCGCCATCGCCGTAAGCAACTGAGACCCTCCTGGTCCGGGGTCCTGGGTGCTGGGGGCGCGATTAGCGGCCCGCCTGTCAGTAGGTGCCCGGGTGTTAGGGCTTCTCCGTCGCTGGGATCTTGGCTCATAGCTCCGAGCGGCCGAGAGTTCATCACGGCCTCGACCCCGACCAACGCCGTCTGCAGCTCTTCTGCGGTTAGGAGCAGGCTGCCCACCGCCCGTAGGAGTAGGTTCTTGGCAGTTTTGACACCTGCCTCCCAGAGCCCTCCCATGTGCGGTGCTCGCGGCGGTATGAACGCAAATTCGCATCCGCTTTTTGATGCGAATTCGCGAATTGCGTCCGCCTGCTCCTCGATCTGGTCCCTGAGCTCGCTGAGGTGGCGACTCGCCCCGACGAAGTTCGTCGCGTTGTCGCAATGTACGACTTGGGGACATCCTCGGCGTCCGACAAACCTTTGAAATGACAATAAAAATGAGTTGGTGGTTAAATCTGAAACAATTTCTAAGTGAACCGCCTTGGACGCGAAACAAACGAATAATGCAATGTAAGACTTATATGGGGGCCTTCCACGAATTTTCAATGTCGTATAGACTGGGCCACAAAAATCAACGCCGCAAATGGCAAATGGGCGGAGAGCACGGAGTCGGTCTGCTGGTAAATTTCCCATAATTTGAGTCAGCAACCGAGGCTTGCATTTAAAACAGCGAATGCATGATCGAATTGTCTGACTGCAGACCTCCTGAGCATTTACTATCCACAAACGCTGTCGAAGGATACTCACAAGTGCTCGTGGGCCAACATGAAAATTAGTGTGGTGCAGGTACCACACATAGCTTTTTACAAATTGCGAACGTTTTGTTAACAACAGAGGAAACTTGGCATCGTATGGTATAGGAGCATTAGCTAATCGCCCCCCAACTCGCAACAACGAAAATTTTCCCCAGATTCCCGTATCTTCATGGATGAATGGATTCAATCGCTGAAGACTTGGGCCAACTCTGGAGCCCTTCCGAACCATTTCAATTTCCTCATGATATTCGTGATTTTGTATTATCTCGACAATTTTATTAAACGCCTCATGATATTCAGACGGTGACGGAATTTTCTCAAACTTTAAACTCCTGTCTCTACATTTTCTTATGAAGCGGAACATATAAACAAACACTCTAAGCAGTTTGAGGTGTGACGAACATCCCTCGATGACATCTACCAATTCCGATTTTTGGACCAAAGCGGTCAGCCCAACCGCTGTCTTCCTTGTCTCCAGTTGCAAAAGATCTTCTGATAGCTGGAAATGTGGATTTGTGGGCCAGTCCTCTATTTCATCCTTCAAAAACGATGGACCATTAAACCAGATGGATTCAATGATCTCCTTGACGTCACAACCTCTTGATACTATGTCTGCTGGGTTTTGTTTTGTTGGTACATGCCGCCACGTAGCTTCACCTGACCACTCTTGAATATCAGCTACTCTATTCGAAACGAATGTCGATAACGACGAAGGATGGGATCGGATCCAATGAAGGACTACTTCAGAATCCGACCAAAAAACTATTCGTTCGATAGGTACCTTCAATAGGGGCTTAATTCTGTGGCAGAGGTCTGCTAGAAGGTGAGCGGCACATAACTCAAGCCTTGGAAGCGTTTTAGTCTTGAGCGGCGCTACTTTGGACTTTGAAGTCAATAATGAGACTTTCAAACCTTCTGCAGTTTTGCTACGGATATAGACGCAAGCTCCATAAGCTCTCATGGATGCGTCTGCAAAGGCATGTATTTGAACCGGTGACATCGGATCGGTGTACACAAACCGAGGTATGGATATCTCCTCCAATTGAGATAATGTATCTTTCAACATATTCCATGCTGTTTCCAAATGCATCGGAATCGACTCATCCCAGTCCAGTTTATTAAGCCAAAGTTCCTGCAATAGGATTTTTCCCTTTATAACGATAGGACTTAATAAACCAAGGGGGTCGAACAGCTTTGATGTCACCGATAATATGTTCCGTTTTGTCGCTCGGAGACCCATAAATGAAGTGTCAATCTGAAACTTGAATGCATCTTCATTTGGTAACCACGAAATTCCTAGCGCTTTAGTAGACTCTGAATCCGAGATCGTTATTGGTTTGACTGTGCTCTCAGATGCGGAAATCTCAGGTGAGTTCGAAAACCACTTAGTCAATTCAAAACCTGCGTTCTGAAGAACCTGAGATACTTGAGACTTAATTGTCTTTAGCTCCTCTACGCATGCAGCACCAGTCAGCATATCATCGACGTAAAAGTCTGACCGAATAACTTTTGCAGCCTTAGGGAATGAGACCTTTGCGACCTCACTCAACCTGTTCAAACACCGTATATCCAAAAATGGGGCTGGTCCAGTACCATAGGTTACAGTGTTGAGCTTGAATAATCTCAAGGACTCAGAGGGGTCTCTTCTCCACACTATGAGTTGAAACTGCCTATCCGCCTCATTCACCATAACTTGGCGATACATCTTTTTGACATCGGCTGTCAGGGCGAACCTGTGCAGCCTGAAGCGGAGTAGGGTGGAGTACAACTCTTCTTGAATCGTAGGCCCGACCATCAGGATATCATTTAAGGCGACCTGGGAGGACGTCTTACACGACGCATCGAAAACGACACGAAGCTTGGTAGACGTACTCTGGGGCCTCAGAACACACTGATGGGGGATTACGTAGTGCGGAGTAGATGGAATTTTGTTGTCAGTGGGAGACATATGACCTAAGGAGATGTACTCTTCCATAAACTCCAAGTACATTTTCCTTAGCTCAGGATCACGAGACAATTTCCTTTCTAGCGACAAAAACCGCCGTTTAGCAACTTCAAAGGAGTTGCCTAAGACTATTGGATCAGATCTAAACGGCAGGCAGACTTCAAAACGACCAGATGGCAATACCTGAGTCGTCTTCCTATAATGGTCTTCACATAAAATTTGCTCAGGTGACATAATCTTCTTTGGGAACGGCAATTCTTCCAGTGACCAAAACTTTTGCAGAGTGCTATCTATAGACATCAACAACTCTTCACTACAACTCAAACTATTTACACATTCTTGAGGGACAGAAACCTTGGGAACATATCTTCCCGATACCACCCAGCCAAGAAGGGTCTTTTGAAGAGTTGGATAGTCAGGGCCTTGCTTTATTTGACCAACAGCCAATAGTTCAAAAAACGATTCTGCTCCTATTAACATGTCAATTTTTTGTGGCTTATAGAAATAAGGGTCTGCTAATGGTAGGTTCTTTGGAATCCTCCAGTCACTGACATTTACTGACTGGTCAGGGTGATAGCCTGAAATTGATTTCAGGATCCAAAAATCGAATGAGAACTCACTACCATTTACTCGCGACTTCACCACCGTGTGTATCTTTTTCTTGACTTAAGCATTGGATTCACCAATGCCAAGCAAGTTGATACACGACTCCTCTCTACGGATCTGTAAGCGCTGAGCGAGCTCATCTGTGATGAAATTAGTTTGGGACCCAGAGTCCAGCAATGCTCGGGCCAAAATGTGTTCACCACTTTTTATTCGAACGCTTACGATCGACGTTGCCAGAATGACCCTGTCCAACGATGTCGCATGCAGAGCATGTGACTAGGAAGGGTGATCCCGATTGAAAGGAGGAGTAGGACTCTCTTGAGGTGATGGCAACGCTAAACTATTGTCAGTCACTGTGTATCTGTGCAACATAACATGATGTGAGCGTCCACACACTCGACATTTAGTAAATTTGCATTTTACAACAGTGTGGCCTTTTCGCAGACAATTAATGCACAAGGACGCAGATTTAACAAAGTCAAACCTTTGCATTACTGACAGACGAGCGAATGGACAACATTTCTCTAATGAATGATCGTCTGCATGGCAATAACTACAAGTCTGTTGAACTTTATTGTTCACTGAGGAACATGCAAATGAACTGCGATTATGCGGCTTGCTAGATACCACTTTATCTTGCTTTGGCTTCGACGATTCTTCAGCAGAAAGATGCTGGTATCGGCGGTTCAACATTTTTTCTAAATCAGCCCAAAGCGGCAACTTCTCATAATCAAGCTGCTCTTCCCACTTCTGTTTGGTCACTGGATCGACTCTGTTCAAAACAAGATAAATGAGCATCGCATTTGAAATATTTCTTTCGTCTCCTATCGATAGCATTGACCCATATATCGATGAAACTGTATCAATAAGGTTCCTTAAAGATGATGCAGACTGCTGCGTGATCTTAGGAATACTGAACAGTGTGGAAATATTATTCATAAAAATCAAGCATTCATTATCGTATACTCTTTTTAGGCTGGTCATGGCTTTCTCATAATTGTTCTCGGTGACTTGGAACGCTTTTATGGTTCCTAATGCTTCACCAGAGAGACATGAAATTAAATGATTGAATTTCTCAATGACCGGTATACTTTTATCGTTATGAACTAGAGAAAATTCTCAAAAAGGCTAATGAAATTTTTAAACTCCGAATATTTACCACTGAATTTTGGCAATGCTAAGTTCGGAAGTCGATCACGAGTTGGGGCAACAGAATGTGAGACTGGTTTGGACTCGCTATCTGTCTTCAAGGCGCATATTAGAGACATGACTGTAGCCTTGGTTGTAATGGACATTTCTTCCAACTCGGCTCCAAATTCATCGTCAAGATCTATTTCTTCAATTTGCTCTTGTAATTGGTTAGCCTTCTCAATCGCTTCGTTTAAAACGTCTAGCCTACATTCTAGCTCTGTCAAAAGCAAAGGAATCGAGCCAGCCTCTAGTCGAGCCTCTAAGCGGCGGATGCTTTTGACTCGGCACTTGAGTTTTTTCCTCAACTCCTCTAGAACGGTTTTTACATTCAACTTGCCCTGTTCCATTATTTTAATTTATTTAAGTTTTAGTAATTCGCACTTTAATGCGACAAAAAATATATAAACAATAATAAAACCAAACAAATATTAAATAAATAAATTTTTAATAGGAACGAATAATAACCTGACACAAATAAACAATAAAATAATGAATGACTAAATGTTTTTTATTCGAACGAAAAACAGTTTTAGCCAGACAAATATAAAACAAAAAAAATATTGTTTTATAATAAAATAATAATATATAAAACAAAAATAATTAATGTTTTATGATGACTAGTAATATATAAAACAATAATTGATAATGCTTTAATATTACTAGTCGAAGTCGAGACACGAAATATCAAAAAAATATTTTGGTTCCCAAATGACAGCCAAATATATATACCCGACCAATGTAGTCAATTGTAGGGTATAGCGTCACTTGGCAACAACGACGCTCGCAACGGGTGAAGAGCGAAAACGAAAAAACGTTCACCGCTGCAGCTAGCGTTCCGTTAAGCTCAAGCGCCAACGAAAATTACAACAACAACAACAACAGCAGCGCTAGCAACGGGTGAACAGCGAAAACGAAAACGAAAAAGTTCACCGCTGTAGCTTGTATGTATGTGTGTGTGTGTTGGATCAGCTTCAAACTTATTTTTAGAAACGAATGATGCAAAGATCAAATGGTGGGGGGGGGGGGGGGCGACAGTGACTGCAGTAATAATTATATACATACAAGGGTTGCTTCGGCGGTTCACTTAAAAAAGGTTGGCGTATGTATGTATGTATATGTATATATGTATGTGCAATAATTAATAAATTAATTGCATGCAAATCTAGCTCTACTATATTCAATACGTCTGTGCCAAGAATTGAAAGCGAGGTGCAATTTTTCAGCACAAGACAATTGACAAGAAATTTATTTTGTGTCTATAACTCTAGCTTTTCAATTTTTAGCACAAATACCTCTGTTTTTGTGGGTACGTTTACTCCAGCTTCTACTTCCCTCTGGCTGGCGCTGTTGCTGGGCATCCCACGGCGGTAGTTGTTGGAGCGTAGAGCAAATTAATAACCGACACGGGATATTGTTTGTTCCACAAATTTAGTAGCCGCGGGCAACTTTATATGTAGATATGTATGTGTATAGATTAATTCTTAATTTTTGAACGACCACGTAAAAAAAAGAAAGAAATATGCACTTTGTCACTGTCACTGTTGCCTTTATTTATTAGTTCACAGTCCACCCGGGGGCGCCATGAAAAATTAGAAGAGTTTTTCTAAATATTGATTTGCAATGAAATCGAAAAAACTATGTGTGGCTGTGAACTTTTAAATAATTCTGCGAAACGAAAAACGAATTAAAAATGCGTGCGCTCGGCTTCAACTCTTTGACAATTATATTTCCTCCATCTCTTTGCCCAACTTCAGCTTAACAAATAGGTGGCGAAGCGGGGCGAATTCGCCAAGAGCGCGAGAGAGCTTTATTGCGCTCCCGCTTCGCCCTAGACTAACTTACACTAGACTTCATTACATTTATTCCCTAATCTAATTCTACTTTTTGTATACCCTGATCACATTAAAAATGGGAGAAAGGGGTATTATGGTTTTGTGCAAAAGTATGTAACAGGCATAAGGCAGCATCTCCGACCCCATAAAGTATATATATTCTTGATCAGTATCAATAGCCGAGTCGATATAGCCATATCCGTCTGTCTGTCCGTCTGTCCGTCCGTCTGTATGAACGCCTGTTTCTCAGAGACTACAAAAGCTTGGAAATATAAGTTCTCGTAGTGCCGAGTCAATACAAGTTTATCATTCTTTCGATATCTTGTCCTGTTCAAAAGTTATCGATAAATTTCGATTTCAGACAAGTGTTTTTCGGGCATAACTTGAAAGTCATAAAAGCTAGAGTTTAAGTTACTGTACTGCCGGCTCGATACAAACTCATCATTTCATCTCAATCCGTTCAAAAGTTATCGATAAATTAAGATTCCAGAACAGTGTTTTTAAGGTATAGCTTAAAGGTTATAAGAGGTAGACGCAACAAATTCAGTATGTACATTTTCCTATTGTAAACAAAGATACAATTTTTTGATACCTCCTCCCGATCTCCCAGAAATCGAAAATTACGTATTTTCCCACATTTATATGCCATTTGTGTGTCCTACAAATTTCATTACGATCGAACAATAAACAAAGAAGTAATTAACGATTCAATGTAACATAGTTTGGGGCCAATGGAAGAAGAAGCAACGAAATTGCATGACGCGCGTAGTCAGCAGCTTGTGTTTGTATGTGTGTGTGTGTTTCCATGTATGAATACAGATAAATAACTTGGATCAGGGTATATCCTAGTCGGGCACTCTCGACTAGAGCACTCTTACTTGTTTCAACTAGAGAAGTGTGTGGGAACCTTGACTTTCACATCTCTTCTTTATAGAAACCGCCTTTCAGTTTCAGAGTACCTTGATAGTCTTCTAATATGTATGTCGTGGGATTTGTGTTACGTACTTGACTTATTTTAAAAATTTCAGTTGTCTCTTCATATTTATGCTTATGTTTACTTATACCACTAAATATTTTTATATGACTGTAGACAGTATTTAGTAATTTGTTTTCATTAAATGCATTTACTTTTATAGGTGCCATTTGAATTGTTCTGTGATGTTTTCGATTGTATACACCAATCAATTGGCGATACATTTCAATCCAATGATATATACCATTATAACATAGCTCCCTCCACATCATCTGCTGAAGTGTTCTATTAAAACGTTCAACAATTGACGCTTTTAAACCACTATAAGTTGAGTAATGATTAATGTCATGTTTTTCACATAAGCTTTTAAAGATACTATTAAAGAATCCTTTTCCATCATCTCTTTGTAAATTCTTAGGAATCCGTTTCATTTTAAAAATAGATGTGAAAGCATCTGCAACTTTTTTTCCAGTTTTTGTTCTCAGAGCAACTCCCCAAGCATATTTGGAAAATGTATCAATAACAGTTAATAGATATTTATAACCTTTGTTTGATGATGAGTACTCTCCCATTTCCACTAAGTTTGCTTGCCAATGATCATCGATTCCTTCATAACAACTCTACGATGTTTAAAATTTTTACGGGCTGGTACATGTAGTTCATTGATAATTTCTCTTTTAATCATGGTGTTCGAGAATTCCCTTAATTATCGGTTCGGATGTTAGATATTTAAATATATCATTCTCTAATTTGGTTATTTTCTCATCTATATATTTTCTTAGCTTGATGTCACAAGCACTTCTTTTCTCCTTGCTCCCACGCTTCTGTCTGCAAACAATAGTTTGTGCGTGTGTTCGCCATGCATTATCTCTTTGTGCATCGCTCTCACTAAACTTCTTGTTGTTGTTCTTCGGTCCTCACACTGTTTGTGCATTACTCTAGCTTTTGAGTGATATTTGAGTGTTTTTCGTTAGTTACATTTTCGTGCGCGTTGTAACTCTTGTAACTTTTAACTTGACCCCGTAGTCAATATGTCGTGCTGCAAGAATAATTGCACTTTTAAGCAGGCTGATGATACTGTTCAGCCACAATTTATTTATTGTTGGTTGTGCGAGAACATTATGCATGCCAAATGTGCAGGGCTTACTGGTCGCGAATGTGATAAAGTCACCGCTATTGCTAAAAAAGGCAACGGCGGCTTGAAATGGTCGTGCCCAGTTTGCATCGACATGCAAATATACTTTTCGCGAATGTATAATTCCGTTAGAAGTCAATTTTTAAAATTGAAAAAGATGGCAAAGCTTCTCGCTAGTGATTTTGCCTCTGGCGAGGAATTGCTGAGCCAATACAAATTTGAGACCCCAAGTACACTCCAGTTAGAATTCGTCTGTAGCTTTTGCTGTGATCGGTCGCATTTTATTCGTGCTCTTTTATTACGTGTTGCATTAGTGCGTCGTCAATAATAATATACAATTGTTATAACAGTGTGCTGTGTACAGTGTTTGTATTCGTTTTATTAACAATTTTAGTTTGTTTTTATAATCTGCAAGTGTTTAATAAATACAAAAACAAACATAATTACATGCATACATTGCGAGCTCTTGCACTGCGTGCTATTTTTGTTTTTGCATTTAAGCGCTCTCTATCTAACTGTTTTTGAAGCTCTCTCTCTTTCTGCTCTGTATATACATAATTTACATATTTATTGTGGAGCTGGTTGTTGTTTTTATAACTGTTCCTCATTTCTTGTGTTTCTCGCGCAAATTCTTTGTGCATTGCCTTTTAACTTTTAAACCTCTCTCTTTGTTTACGCTCACGGTTTTCGGTGTTTCAATTAGCTAGTTGCTGATTTTTTTTGTTTTTTGTCTGCTAATTTGTATTTCCTGGTGCAGTGCCTATTTTCTGTGTTAAATTTTTTTTTTAGTTGAGCATATTAGTTTTCTGCCTAATTAGGTTTGTCTGCTATTTGAAAAACTGCAAATGTCAGTCTGACCCGAAAGCTGACTTTATCTGTTGTTGGCTGTGTGACAACGTGGTGCATGTTAAATGTGCCGGTTTCACACAGAAAATAAAAGATCTAATTACGAATAAGACGGGCTTGAAATGGTGTTGTGAGTCTTGTCGGGAAGCCGAATCAGATATGCAAAAGTTCATGGGACAGACCAAACGGGGATTTTAGGAGCTCCATACTGCTTTTACAAAGTTAAGTGCAGAGTTTAAAGCTATGGAGGCTCAGTTTGTCAGCGTCAAGCTGGTAAGTGAGCCTTGTCAGCTAAATGAACCGGTGGTATCTGAAATGTCAATGAAGCCAAGCGGTCTGCTGGCACCGGCACAGGCTCATATTTTGGTTCCAAGCCCGTTAACGCCTAATCTTTAAAACTCTCAGCAGCTGATGTTGTTTACATCTCAAGCTCCAGCCGCGAGAACTGGAAATGATAATGTTCCGGCATTAAATTCAATAGATGATATTTCTGATGTGTCTGTGCCTGGTCCTTCGAGCATTGCTCGGAAGCCACTGGTAGTGGTTCTGCCTACGAAACATATCTTTGTTTCTCGCCTTGCCCCCGAGATTTCTGACGAGTATGTTAAATCCTATATATGTTCTAAAATTAAGTCCACTAATATCATGGTGGATAAGTTTAAGTTCAAGCATGCGAGAGACATTTCCTCTTTTAAAATAAGTGCTCCGCCTGAAGTTTTTGAAACCATTTGTTGTGAAGCTTTTTTGCCAAAAGGCTTGATTATAAAATAATTCACAAACAAAAATAAAACTCGGCAGCCGGTTACACTGCCTATAATAATTAATGATACTTCTGCTTCTAATGCTCCTGCAAAAAACTAATGTCTTCCCTTCTTCTAGCCTATTAAAATGTACGTGGACTTAAAACTAAACTTTCTAAAGTATACGTAGACAGTCTATCCTTTGAATTTAATATACTTGTTTTCACTGAAACCTGGCTCAAGCCCGATATTTCAGATTTTTCAATTTTTGCTAATCGATACTCATCTTATAGGGGAAGTGGTGTCCTCATTGCTGTAGATTCTGACCTTACGTCGGAAAAAATTTCAACTCTTCGCCCTATGGACATTGAGTTTATTAGTATTAAAATCATTTTAAAAAACTTTTAAATTTTTATCACCTGTTCTTACATTCCCCCCCAATCTGATATCTCTGTCTATCAGGTGCGTCTTTCTGCAATTCAATCTATTTCCTTTATGCTTTCTGACAGAGATCATATTATTATTCTTGGAGGCTTCAATTTGCCTGAAGTTGCTTGGTCCGCAAGTCCGAATATTTTATTGCCATCAAGTTCTCATGAATTTATTGATGGACTTTTTGAGTTGTCTCTATTTCAAGTGAATCCTGTGCATAACTGTATCGGCCGCTTACTTGATTTAATTTTTGTGTCTGATCCTCCCGGTAGTGGACATAGCACTAACCCTCTTGTTTTACCTGAAGATCCGTATCATCCTACTTTAGAGCTTAGTATAGAACTGCCTTATTTTGATAATGTTGCTATAGCGAATTTGACCGCGAGATCTCGTTGTTTCCGTAGAGCAGATTTTGCTCAACTTAATAATCTTATTCATGTAGCTGACTGGTCACAATTGTACTCTTGTGCAAATATGAATATTGCCATTAATTTATTTTATGATACCCTGAACACTCTATTCGATATTTGTGTTCCCCTTGAGAACCCTGGAAGGCTTGATAGACCGCCATGGTTCTCTCGGGAATTAACACGGTTGGAGAACGTGAAGTCAAGGTATTATAAAGAGTTTAAGGTATCGGGTAGTTCTTCCGATTTTTTCCGCTTTATGGTCGCTAGATCAAAGTTTGTTGAGCTTAACTCCCGTTGCTATTCTGATTATCTGCGACGCTGTAAACTGCAATTTGTAAATATAAATAAATATATCAATTTGTGAATTTGAAACGCAAATCGTCTTCGTTGCCACAGTCTGTATCTTATGAAAATACGAAAGCAAACTCGGATCAGGCCTCAGCCGATCTGTTTGCAGACTTTTTTCAGTCTACCTATTCAAATTCTACCTAAACACCTAACACTCCTTATCCATTTACTACTCAAAAGTCTAATTGCATTTCCAATGTTCCCGGTTGTCTTGCCCTTTACACAAATTATTTGTCTTGTCTGTTGACTCTTGCTCTTTCCCCGCGATTTGGAAGGATTCCTATTTGATTCCTCTCCATAAGCAGGGTTCTAAGTCCGATGTTAAAAACTTAAGGGGTATTTCTAAATTGTCTGCTATACCTAAGGCATTTGAGAAAATTATAACATCTCAACTTCAACATCTGTTTAGCTCTATTATTTCACCTTTCCAACATGGTTTTGTGAAACTTTGATCTACCACCACTAACCTTCTAGAATTTTCTTCTTTAGTGATTAAGGGTTTTCAAGAAAAAATGCAAACGGATGTCATTTACACTGACTTCAGTAAGGCTTTTGACTCTGTTAATCATTATATCTTGCTTCATAAACTAACCCTTATAGGATTTCCATATAAACTGTTAAACTGGCTTTCTGAGTATCTGATCAACAGAACTCAAAAAGTACTCTTTAAAACTTCTGTATCTAAACCTGTATTTGTTTCCTCTGGCGTTCCCCAGGGTAGTCACCTTGGTCCTTTGCTTTTTAATCTTTTTACTAACGATCTCCCTTCTATGGTCTCTCACTGTAATGTACTAATGTATGCCGATGATGTGAAGCTGTGCTTAACATTTAATGACTTGACCTCACGCCACTTATTGCAGGTTGATATTGATTCTTTTTCATCTTGGTGCAAAGTTAATTTGCTTCAGCTGAACTGCTCTAAGTGTAAGGTCATGTCATTCTATCGTGGCTCACCTAAAATTGTAGATTATTTTGTAGACGGGAGGCTGCTTGAAAGAATAGATGAAGTAAATGATTTGGGTTTACTCCTAGACAACAAATTAAAGTTTGACAATCACATCAAGGTGACTGTCAACAAGGCTCTTCAAGTTCTTGGGTTTATTAAACGGTGGTCAAAGGATTTTGATGATTCTTATACAACCAAGATACTTTATACTTCTCTTGTTCGTCCAATTCTGGAATACGGTTCTTGTGTCTGGTCCCCTCAATATCCGATACACCAAGTTCGAATCGAATCTGTGCAAAAGAAATTTTTAATATTTGCTCTGCGTGGCTTTAACTGGGTTTCACGCGTTGACTTGCCTCCTTACTCTAGTAGACTGCTCTTAATTAACCTTCCTTCTTTGACTAATCGTAGAATTATGCTTGGAATAAATTTTTAAGTTAAACTAATAAATGGTGAAATTGACTCACCTATGTTGTTGAGCCAAATTAAATTTGCGGTTCCATTTAGACCTACCCGTAATTTCATCCCACTTACTCTTAACCATTGTACTACGAACTACTCAATGCATGAGCCTTTTCGAGTACTCTGTTCTGAAAACAATAGACTCGTTCGTGTATTCAATTCAGAGTCCTCTCTTCCTATAATAAAGAACTCTTTTTTAAACTTTTTATCTCGTAATTAATTTTAACTACTTATTCTTACTAACCCCATTGTATTATTTGCTTTGATTTGGTTTGATTGGGTTTTTCTGGGTTTTCCCCAATCCTTGCAACAAATGTTGAACCAATTTTTTCAATTAAATTACCCCCAGATAAAAATAAAAATTAAATTAAAATTAAATATTTATAATTTACATTCTTTTAAATTGTGCTTTTAAATTTTTACTTTTTACAAACTATATATTTAAATTATAATTTTTGTAATTTTCCAGTGTCGACTGCTCTTAGTCGACATTAAATAAATAAATAAATAGAATCTCTTTTTTTAAGTGTGCCTTCACCTGTGCCCCCTTCTATCGTTCAGACTTCTCCAACACTTCTGGCAACTCCACAAAATCTGGACGTTTCGACCATTCTGTCTCTGTCACCGTCGCCGTCTCTACAATTTACTCCCTTGCCTTCTGCAGGGGATGCGATAATACTCCCAACTATCGAGCCCGCTTCGATGACAACCACTGCGTCACGAGTGGTTTCACGTCGCAAGCGCAGAACTTCTCAAAGCCCTGTTTCTAATGAGGGAACTAATCATATTGCAATTTCAGCTCCAACTCAGCCAATCCTTAAAGTAGTTGCCCCCAGAAAGCAAGTGTTTGTTTCCAGGCTTTCAGCTGACACTACATGCGAGTCCTTAGCGGCTTATATTTCTAGCAAATCTTCAGCTAGTGTTTCAATCATTAAATTTAAATTTTCTACTCCTCGGGAAATAGCTTCCTTCAAAGTAAGTGTCCCTCATGACGTGTTCCCGATCATTTGTGATCCAAAATTTTGTCCACCTCAAATGATTGTTCATGAATTTAAACTTAAAATTCGAAACAATCCTTTGCCTGTTTCACTTCCAGCTAGCAGCTCTTCATCCAGCAATGTTTCAAAAAACTAGATCCCCATTTAACTACCATTCAATACCAGAATGTTAGAGGCCTTATGTCTAAACTTAAAAATTTATTCATGAACAGTATTTCTTTTGATTCTGACATTATCGCTTTCTCAGAAACTTGGCTAAACTCCACAGTGTCTGACTGCGAAATTTTCGCCAATAACTTTATTACTTAAAGACGCGATCGGCTGACTCGAGGTGGTGGCGTACTAATCGCCATCAAAACCACACTCCAGTCGGATATTTTTAATTTCTCTGCGCCAGCTAGTGTTGAAATGGTTGCTGTTAAGGTTATTTTCCCATCAAGGGCCTTATATATTTCATGCTCCTATATTCCCCCTTCTTCCGATATTCAAGTCTATATGCAACATATATCTTATATTAGGGAAATTTCAACCCATGTGCGTGATAATGAATTATTTGTGGTGTTAGGTGATTTCAATCTGCCAAGCATTACATGGTCACTTTTCAATAGTAGAAACCACCTGATTGCATGTTCGATCTTTCGTTGTTTCAAATCAATTCAATTCTAAATCACTTGAATAGAATGCTTGATCTGGTTTTTATCAACGATAGCTCTACAGCTGCTATATCTAGATCAGTACCTTTTACAATGCCGGAAGATTCGTACCATCCTACTATCGAAATTTCACTTTAATTTTTTAGAACATGTTCTTTGCCTTCAGCATCCGCTACTAAAAAACGATATTGCTTCCGTAAAGGGAATTATAGTCTTCTGAACTAGCATATTTATGCAACAGATTGGTCTTTTTTAAACAATTCGGTTGACATAGATGTTGCTGTTAACGTATTCTATTAAACCCTTTATGCATTGTTTGATATCTGCATTCCGAAATATATCCCTTCATGTGCCTCAAGCAAACCTCCATGGCTTACACCACGACTCTCTTACTTAAAAAACATTAAATCTAAGTGTTTTAAAAAGTTTAAGAAGTCTGGTTCTAGTGTTGACTTGTCCAAATATTCTGTAGCCAAGTCCAACTTTGTCCTTTTAAACTCCGAGTGCTACGGAACTACCTTACTCGTTGCAAACGACAGTTCACTCAAGATCCTAAGCAATTTTACAACTTTGTTAATTCAAAGCGCTAATCTTCAAATTTGCCTTCTTCCTTTTTTCTTGGGATAGAAAAAGCTAGCAACGATTCTACTGCTTGTGATCTATTTGCCAACTTTTTCCAATCAACATATTCCTCTGTCCCTCACACTGACACTTATCCGTATAACATTTCACCTTCGAACCTATTATTTAATCCTGCTATCACAGATGCCTCACTTCTTTCTGCATCTAATTCACTAAAACAATCTTTCTCTCCTGGGCCAGACAACATACCTAGTTGTGTGCTCAAGGAGTGCTGTAATTCCCTACTTCAACCATTGCTAAAACTTTTTAACCTATCCCTTGACTCTGCGGTCTTTCCATCTATTTGGAAGGAATCGTTTATCATTCCTCTCCACAAAAAAGGTGGGAAGTCTGATATTTCTAACTACAGAGGCATTGCAAAGCTATCAGCCATCCCTAAATTATTTGAAAAGCTTCTAACTTCGTCTTTGCAACATCTCAGTAAGTCGATTTACTCCCCTGCCCAACATGGTTTTGTTAAGAGTCGGTCCACTACGACCAATTAACTTGAATTTACCTCCCTTGTAAATGATGCATTTCTTATGAAAATGCAAACTGATGTCATTTACACTGATTTAAGTAAAGCATTTGACAATCACGAACTTCTGCTGTATAAGCTTGATTGCTTAGGATTCCCTCCATCTTTTCTGGCTTGGACTTCCTCCTATTTAAATGGTCGGACTCAACGAGTATTGCTTAGGTCAACTTCTTCGAAAACGGTACACGTCACTTCGGCTCATGCATTTGGTGCCCCCAGTATCAAAACTCTCAAGATCGTATTGATTCTGTTCAGAAGCAATTTCTTCTCTTCGCATTACGTGGACTAAACTGGGATCCGAATCTCCGTTTGCCATCGTACTCCAGTCGCCTTTTACTCATTAATGTTCCGTCGCTAATTAAGCGTAAAACAGCCCTAGGTGTTGTCTTCCTGCATAAGTTAATTAACGGCGATATTGACTCCTCTTCTCTTTTAGGTCGCCTTAACTTTTCTGTTCCTAAGAGACCAACTAGAAACTTTGTCCCTTTCGTATTATCATCATGCACGACTGATTATGCTTTGCACAATCCAATTCGTGTCCTTTGCAAATCGTTAATTTATTATTCCACGTATTCTCGGCGGAACTCTCTCTCCATGTAGTTAAATCATCTGTTCTCATCTATCTCCGCGGGATCTCTGACCGTGCATAGATGGAAACACATTTCCCCGCTATTAATACCTAACACTAATTAATACCTAACACTAACTAATTTTTGGTCTGATTAGGTTTTTTGGGTTTTCTCCAATCCTTGCAACAAATGTTTGACCAATTTGCTTTTTAAACACCCCCAGATTTTATCTTTTTAATTGTCAATTAATTTTTATTTTATTTTAAACCATTAAATTTAAATATCATGTAATTTTAAATTTAAATTTTTTTTGTCTGACTGTTTCTAGTCGACATTAAATAAATAAAATTAAAAACAAAAATTCCGGTTTGGTGGAGGTTTTTACTGTTAGGATTCGCGTCGCTTTGGCGAATACCAGGAGCTCTCGTGCTGTGTGCCTGGAAGCATCTTCGAGCGATGCTAACACAGTGTGTGAATATCCAGGGGATATATTCCTAGTATTGTCTCGAGTGCTTTTGCTGGGGTTGACCTCAGCGCCCCTGTTATACAAAGCATCGCCTGCCGCTGCGTCTTCTCCATCATCTTGAGGTATGTTTTCTTTTCCGTAGCTGGCCACCACACCAGGACCCCACAGAGTAGGATTGGTCGCACCACTGAGATGTAAATCCAATGCATCAGAGATGGTGAGAGGCCCCAGGTGCTACTCAGCATCTTCTTGGATGCATAGAATGCGTTGGTTGCCTTCCTGTTAAAAATACCACGTTGAATTTCCTGATTTGGAATTAATACACCATCTTCCTCTGAAGTTGTGACTTTGCAGACAACTTGAGATCTTGCTGGTAGAAGTATTGAGTTTTTACCAGAACTATATGTTATTGGAACATAAATTGGGAAATTTAAATTATTGGGTCTAATTATAAACCAATCTTCTGATGGTTTAAAGTCTAGTTGGCAGTTGAATTTCTTAATAAAATCAATGCCTATTATTCCATCATACGGAATTGCATAATTTAAATCAACTATATGGAAATTGTATGGAATTATTTATTTATCTGTCTGTATCTCGATTGATGTAAGGCCTTTGGATTTAATAACTTCTTTACCTATGCCTTGAATATTAATTCTATTATTTTTTTTAATGTCATGAAAGACATCAGAATTTTCTTTTAGAATTGAAATATCTGAACCTGTATCTATTAAAAAGGTAAGTTTTTACCTGTTGACACATGGTCAAATGATACACAAATATTGAGACTAAGGTTTAGTATGAACCTTGGTGTTTTTTATTGCTGAGTATCTAAAGGGTGTTGGGAGTTTCCCGAAACCTCTTGGGTTATTATTATTGTGGCCTCTGGTGTTTCCTCCATATTGGCCTCGTCCCCTATTATTGGTTTGGTATCCGTTTTGTTGGTAATTACACCTGCCTCGATAATTACCTCGGTTACCTCTATGTCCAGAATTTGCTCGTTGACTGAAGTGCAGTACAGTGTTAGACTGTCCTGTAGCTTCTGTGCAACTGTTAACAAACTTGGATATGGCATCATTCATAGTATTGAATGTGCCTGCCTGCATAATAAGTTTTACATTATTAACTGTGCAGTTTTGTGTCATGGCCTTTACAGCTAGTATTGTGCTGTATTTGTTTGCCAATTCTAGTGATATACCATCATTAATATATGCTCCTTCAAGAGATTTTGTCAATTTTTCAACCTCTTGGGTGTATTGACAGGCAGTTTTGCTCTTTTGTTGGATATTAAGGAGTTTAGCATATATAACTTTCACTGATTCTCCCTTAACTGTATTTGATAGTTTTGTAATGATATCAGCAATTGTCTGCTCATTACCTATCAAATTTCTTGAATGGCCTTTTAATTTAGTTTTTATTATTTGGACTGCCGTTGCACAGTGGCGCCCGTATAACAAGTGGGGTTGCAAAAATCAAAAATTTCATGTGCCCCTAAAAAATATTGAATTAACCTATTTTATAGGAAATTTTCCAACGATTTCAAATCTGCTATCTTTGGTGATATTTGGTTTTGAAGATATAGCCCTTCAAAGTTGCTCGATTTTCAGTGTTACAAAATCAACACAGTTACAGTTACAGTACAAGTAGTCACACATCTCATACAGGTAGGCACAAATTTTCTTCGGACACGTGTTTAGTACCCAAATTGCATTACCTGACCTAAGCCCATATGTATACAAATAACAGGTACATTTTTTAGGCATGAAAGCTAACTATTTTTATGAACCCTTATTCCAAACGGTAGATACCGTAATAGATAGACTATATATTGAAAAACAAGCATAATCCCTGGATTAGTTTACGACTGAAAGTTGACGAGACAAGTACTTCATTACACTTCAAACATGTCGTTGAACATTTATAGTTCAGAAATGATTAGTCTTTTAGATATACCTTCTATATTAGATTGTGAGCAATATTTTACAAAAAATTCAAGTTAACAAAAAAATTTTTTTATTCCAAATTTATAATATAAGTTTTAAATAATAAAAGCCTTTCAAACAAAACATTATAAATCAATAAATTACAAAAATATATTTTGTATTTCGCAGAAAATTGATTTTTCAACAAATTTCAACTTTGCTTGCCCATAAATAGGCACCTAAACATTGCACATTTCTTTTTAAACGCTCATTTTATAAATTGATAAATTATCTATCTTATTTGGTTCAAAAGTTATGATTTTTGCAACGAAAAAACTCAAATGGCGCCACTGTGAAACGTTCCAACGGGCTATAAAATGAGTGAGAAACCCAACAATCTTATTTATTTGCTGGTGACCACGAGAGAGATTCACTAATAATACGGATTGTAGATCAGGACGGAAACTTAGTCAATTTACGTAAATATAGTGTAACACTTAATTTGCATTTGAGGCGACGAGAATGATTATCTATAATAATAATAATAACAATTAAGAGTGCTCTAGTCGAGAGTGCCCGACTAGGATATACCCTGATCCAAGGTCTTACATTCATTGAAGTTATTTATCTGTACTCATACATAGAAACACACACACATATACAAACAAAAGCTGCTGGCTACGCGCGTCATAAATTTGCTTTGCTTCTTCTTCTTCCTTTGGCCCCAAACTATGTTACATTGAATCATTAATAACTTCTTTCTTTATTGTCCGATCGTAATGAAATTTGTGACACAAAGATGGCATATAAATGTGAGACTATGTAAAATCCGAAGGTCATACCTTTTAAAATACGTATTTTTCGATTTCTTGGAGATCGGGGAGGGGTATACAAAAAGTAAAATGCATTTAGCCTCTGTATGCTATTGGAGAATATATGTACCAAATTTGGTGACTCTTATAACTTTTAAGCTATACCTTAAAAATACTGTTTTGGAAACTTAATTTATCGATAACTTTTGAAAGGATTGAGATATTGAAAAAAAATGATGAGTTTGTTTAGAGCCGGCAATACAGTAACTTAAACTTAAATATAAAGTTTCTAGCTTCTACGACTTTCAAGTTATGCCCGAAAAACACTTGGCTGAAATCGATATTTATCGATAACTTTTGAACGGGATGAGATATCGAAAAAATGATAAATTTGTATTGACCCGGCACTACGAGAACTTAAATTTCAAATATGAAGTCTCTAGCTTTTGTAGTCTCTGAGAAACAGGCGTTCATACAGACGGACGGACAGACAGACGGACATGGCTATATCGACTCGGCTATTGATACTGATCAAGAATATATACACTTTATGGGGTCGGAGATGCTGCCTTATGCCTGTTACATACTTTTGCACAAAACCATTATACCCCTTTTTCCCATTTTTAATGGGATCAGGGTATAAAAATAGTGAAAGGTACATATATGGTACCTAACGATCCTGGTCATTTTTCGTTTGATATATCCCCGAAAACGTTTCATGTACTCGATGGGCGTTTTGTGCATAGAGTGAGAAAAAGTGAAAAATGCCTAGATCATGAAAGGATCCTAAATATAAATAGAAGTCCTGACTAGAGCAGAGTCAGAATCAAGTCAAAGCATGATGAAGGAGCTTTTGGCCGAGGTATTGCCTGAGGAGAAGGAAGATACTGTCGTCAGCATCGGTGACTCGGAGGATGAGGCCGACAGTATGAGCGAGTGGGAGGATGAGGCCAGCGGGCTCATCATGAGTCAGTTGGGGCAACAGTGCCCCCTGGATGAAAATGAGGGGTACTGGCCACCGGCTAGCGGGTTCAGCATGAACCAGTGGGCTTCACCTTCTCCTCTACTTGAGGATGAGGAAAATTGGCCGCCTGTCATCCGAGGATACAATGCCAGAATACATTCTGCATCAATAATCCTTGGCGATGATGATGACACCATCCCCTTCGTTAGAGATTTTTGTGAATCTATCCTCATCATTGATTCCGACAACAACAATAATAGCATCAACATCTATTACATCAAGAACAACAACCATAAGAACAATACCAAACTCGGCATCAGCATCAGCAGCAGCATTAACAAGAACAACAACAACATCAACATCACCAGCAGAGCCAACAACAACATCACCTGAGCGATTGGATTTGCTCTCGCTGACATCGTTTGTTGTTGGTGAGTTGATGGACGTCGACACCCCACTAAACTTCGAAGAGGAGTTCCACAACGTGGATGTGTGGTACTCTATTCTAGGAGAAATTGAATGTTAAAAAATCTATATATATATATAAATTTATAATTATTTCAATGATTTCGGAAAAAAAAAATCAAGTTTATTTACTTTAGAATAGGGTTTTTATTTATATTTTCAGGCTATGCTTCTTTTTTCAGTTTTATTTTTTATGATAAATAAAAAATTTTAAAACATAAAATAAGATGGTTTATTTACTTATTCAATGTATAGAGTATTTTTTTATTGGTTACATATTTTTCTGTTTTTTTTTAGCTTTACTTTTCATGAAATAAATAATAATTTCAAAAACATAAAATAACATGGCTTATTTATTTATTCAATGTATAGGGTATTTTTTCTTTATAGGTTAAATATTTGCTACTTTTTTAATAGGGTATTTATTAGTTTTCTTTACAGGTTACCTATTTTCTTCTTTTTCAGGTTATATTTTTTTTTTATTTCATGGAATAGAATACAAATTTAATGAAATACAATATTATTATTATTAATAAAACAAGATAGATTGGTTTTTAATATAATTTTATTTTATTTTATATACATAAATATATCAATAATAACAGGCACATTGATTTTTTTGAACTTTATTTAAATATATTAAATTTAAATACATTTCTTGTTTTTGGTTAATTTAATTTTATATATATATAAAAACAGATACATTTTTTAATTTAAATACATTTTCTTTAAATGATTTTAAATTTCTATTCAATTTGTTTTCTTACTAGTTTAAAGTTTAGTTATTAATTCTCTAATGACCCCAAGCATATGTTTGAATGCCATCTCCCTTAATCTTACGCTTATCATCTTTAGAGCTTAATGTTGTTTTTATACCCTGATCCCATTAAAAATGGGAAAAAGGGGTATTATGGTTTTGTGCAAAAGTATGTAACAGGCATAAGGAAGCATCTCCGACCCCATAAAGTATATATATTCTTGATCAGTATCAATAGCCGAGTCGATATAGCCATGTCCGTCTGTCCGTCTGACCGTCTGTCCGTCTGTCCGTCTGTATCAACGCGTGTTTCTCAGAGATTACAAAAGCTACAGACTTCATATTTGAAATATAAGTTTTCGTAGCGGCGGGACGATACAAGTTTATCATTTTTTTTCGATATCTCGTCCCGTTCAAAAGTTATCGATAAATTTCGATTCCAGTCAAGTGTTTTTCGTGCATAACATAAAAGTCATAAAAGCTAGCATTTTTATATTTATGTTTAAGTTACTGTACTGCCGGCTCGATACAAACTCATCTTTTTTTTTTCGATATCCCAATCCTTTCAAAAGTTATCGATAAATTAATATTCAAGAACAGTGTTTTTAAGGTATAGCTTAAAAGTTATAAGACGTAGAGTCACCAAATGTAGTACATATACTCTCCAATAGCATACAAAGGATAAATGCATTTCACTTTTTGGATACCCCTCCCCGATCTCCAAGAAATCGAAAAATACGTATTTTTAGAGGTATGACCTTCGGATTTTACATGGTCTCACACTTATATGCCATCTTTCTGTTCTAAAAATTTCATTACGATCAGACAGTAAAAAAAGAAGTTATTAACGATTCAATGTAACATAGTTTGGGGCCAAAGGAAGAAGAAGCAAAGCAAATGTATGACGCGCGTAGCCGGCAGCTTTTGTTTGTATATGTGTGTGTGTTTCTATGTATGAATGCAGATAAATAACTTCAATGCATGTAAGACCTTGGATCAGGGTATATCCTAGTCGGGCACTCTCGACTAGAGCACTCTTACTTGTTTATCCATAAAAAGGTGTAAAATTATTCCACAATCCAGTGGTGTCCAGTGCTAAAAGTTGTTAAACAAAAGAGAAAAAAAATTATAAATTTTTAAATTTATAAAATTTTAATTACCTATATATTTTTGCCGTCCGCCATATTGCTCCGAGTCAGGCCAAGTTTAAATAAAAAATTGAAGCCTGAACTCTTCTCCGAGGCTGCAAAGTGAATTAAAATAAATTATATAGTTAAAATAAACTATTTTCTACATACATACATATACACGCACATACATACCAGCAGTGCGGCCGTGCAAATACATACATACATATATTCATCCATATCTATAGAAGTACGTACATCCATATGCCTGAGCATAATTTCACGGCTACCTCAAATACAACATTTAGCACAAATACCAACATTTACAATAAGAAATAAAAAACCCAACTACTTACATACATATGTACATACACAGCTTACATCCAAGCCGCCACTTCATATAAGATTATATGTATGTACATATGTACAATTGTTGTTTTATTTTTCCTATACATATATTAATCTATGTACTCCTACTAACTAATTCTACACATACAAACAAATACAATATATAAAGGTACATACATACCTATATCCATATGTGCACACATCCACTTTGATCATATGTGCCTGCAAACAAATCAAAACGCGTATTAATAAATAAACAAAGAGAAAACAGAGATATTAAATGAAATAGTCTCAAGTGCAGGCTAACGCATTGAAATACATAACAAATACCAACATACATATTTACTTACAATTTATACTTGTATTTTTGGTCCGAGTAGCCCAGTATATTGGCATACGCCCTGCACTGCAGCGCTGCATCTCTTAATTTTACAATTAAACTATTTCAATTCCAGCCTACGGTTAAGTTGCAGTACCACGGGTCTTGCGACGCCTCTCAGAGCGCATATGGTGCAGCAATTTATGTACGAGTCGAGCTCGATAATAATATCGCTGTCCATCTCCTAACTGCCAAGACGAGAGTCGCTCCGGTCAAAACCGTATCCCTGCCGCGCTTAGAACTGTGCGGCGCTGTGCTCTTAGCTGAGATTACAGCCGCAGTTGTTCCTCAAATGCCGACCACCAAGTCCAAATCCTTTTGGTGGACCGATTCCACAATCGTGCTAGCTTGGTTAAGCAAACCACCCTGCAAGTGGACCACGTTTGTCGCAAATCAAGTTGCCACGATAACGCAGTCCACTGCAACTGACAGCTGGTTCCACGTGCGCTCAGAGCACAACCCAGCTGATCTTGCCAGTCGAGGCGTATCTCCTCGAGAGCTTGCTGACAGCAAGTTGTGGTGGCACGGACCTGATTGGCTCCAACTTCCACAAGAGCAGTGGCCGGCTTCCACAGAAGTCAGTACATTTCCACTGCCAGAACAGCGTACGGTACGTTGCAATCTTGCAACGTCACCTCCGCAAGAAGACGTCCTTGAACGATTTTCCGATCTTGGCAGGGCGCTGCGTGTAATGACACACGCCCTACGTTTCATTCGAAACTGTCAGAAGATCCCGACAACGAGCGATGAGAAACTCAACAATAGTGAGCTTATCGCGGCTGAACGTATCCTCGTAACAGCCACACAGCGCAGAGAGTATCCGAAAGAATACAAATGCTTAGTCGACAGACGACAGCTCTCAACTTCCAGCTGCATCCTAAATTTGCATCCTTTTCTGGATCATTATGGGGTTATGAGGGCATCTAGGCGTGTCAGGTCGTCCAATTCCTTGCAATATGACGAGCGTCATCCCATTATTCTTCCGTATGGGTGTCGTTATTCCCGTCTTCTGGCAAGCTCTACCCACCGCATAACGCTCCATGGCGGTAACCAGTTGATGGTCCGTCTGATCCGATCCAAATATTGGATCCCCAAAATAAAGAACTTGGTCAAATTTCTCATAAGCTCCTGTAAGATTTGCATCGTTCATAAAAAACGACTGCAAACTCAACTTATGGGTGATTTGCCAAGAGAACGAACGACCTTTTCTAGGCCATTTGCCTATACAGGCGTTGATTTTGCTGGTCCCTTTGACATCAAAAATTATACGGGTCGAGCCTGTTTAATTACGAAGGGCTTCGTCTGCGTGTTCGTATGTTTCAGCACAAAGGCTATACACCTCGAAGCGACCTTGGACTTAACAACCGAGAAGTTCCTCGCTGCTTTTGCCCGTTTCGTCTCTCGAAGAGGATGTCCTCAGCAAATCCATTCTGATAATGGCAAGACGTTCGTAGGTGCCGACAAGGTACTCACTCGAGATTTTCTTGCCGCAACGAAGACATGCGTAGCCACCACGTATAGCCATCAGAAGCTATCATGGCGTTTCATTCCTCCCAGTGCACCACATATGGGTGGCCTTTGGGAAGCAGGAGTAAAGAGCTTCAAGACGCTGTTCTACAAATCCACAGCCACTATGAAATATACGTTCGAAGAGCTGTCCACTCTTCTCTCCAAAATTGAGGCTTGCCTCAACTCCAGGCCAATCTCTCCCATGTCGGAAGACCCTTCCGATTTATTGGCATTGACTCCAGGCCACTTTCTGATCGGGGGCCCTCTACTTTCGATTTCCGAACCCGAAATAAAAGAGAGCGCCATGTCCATCCTAAATCGTTGGCAACGTCTTAAGGCCCTGAACCAGCAGTTTTGCACACGCTGGAAACAGGAGTACCTAAGAGAGCTTCAAAAACGAAACAAATGGCAAAATCCTACACGGAACCTCCAGACAGGAGATATGGTTATCGTTAAAGAAGATAACCTACCTTCCAATGAGTGGCGCCTTGGAAGAGTCGAAAAGGTCTATTCTGGGCCTGATGACCTCGTTCGTACCGTAGATATCGTGACGACAAGGGGGGTCATCAAAAGGCCAATAGCCAAATTAATCCTATTAACAACTAAGGGCATCAATCCAGCCCATCTTCCTAGTTAACACTGTAGTTAATCTTCTTCCTCAACAAGCGTGTTTTTTTTCCTTTATGTACTACTGTGCCCGTTACTAATGTGTCTTTGATCCCATCACTAGCTCGTCGTAACCATGGCACCACGTCCACAACCCACTGAACGCAACCTCCTCCGAGGAACGGCGTCATACCGGTGCCGCGTCTGCAGGGGTATCCATGCGCTCCGTAAGTGCCAGCGGTTCCTGCGCCTGACCGCTGAAAAGCGACTCCGGGCAGTACTTATAGACAAGTACTGCCCCAACTGTCTGGCGCACGAGCACTCCGGGCGCTCCTGCAGGAGCGGAGGCAAGTGCCGGCTATGCAAGCGAGACCACCACACCCTGCTGCACCTGCACGAAGCAAGGGGGTCAGCACCGAGGGGACGACGCGTGACCCGGTCGACGTCGCCAGCGACAGCGTCACGCCGGAACAGAGGAGGGTCGTCTTCTCCGTCAACCTCTTCGGTTCCTCCGGCAGCAAGGAGTTGCTCCGCCGCTCCGGCCACCTCCCTGACATCCCTGCTCCAGCTGAAATCGGTCAGCATCCTGCCCACGGCCGTCGTGTTTCTGCACAACGGTACCAAAACCTTCGAAATACGAGCCCTCATCGACCAGTGCAGTCCCCTAAGCCGCGTCGATGCCAACTTGGCAACGGCCTTAGGGCTTTCCGTCACTCGCATGGCCGTGGAAGGGGTCTGCACGGCGGTCATCCGCTCCCGCAACAACGACTTCCAGCGGGAGGTCATTCTCAAAGCAGAGTCGGACCTCCGTGTTACGACTCCCTCCAGGTCCGTCAGCGAGGAGATCCAGGACAGTTACAAGTCCATCTCGCTGGCGGACGGAAGATTATTCAAGTCCGGCGCGGTCTCTCTCATCCTGGGAGCCGACGTTTTCCCGGACATCGTAAGGCCTGGCTTTATGCCTAGCCAAGGTGGACTTCCGGTGGCGCAGAGCACCGTATTCGGATGGATACTGTCCGGATCTTGCGGCCACCAATTCTTTGTCTAGGCGTCCTTCCGAGCCTTTGCAATAATATTGCAAGGGGGGGAGGATGTTTAAGCCGGAAAGTATGCTGTGGGGATGGCCAGTAGAGTGAGCTTTCTCTCGCTCATATACAACTCCGCGTCGCTGTTAACAGCTTATTCTAAGCTAGCGAGCGCGGCTGCTAACAGCCTTCGTTCACTTCGTTTTCATTACGCTTCAACACCACATGTAAAATTACAAAAAAGGGAAAAATAAATTCACATACACATATTTTAACACAACGAAAATACAGCGACTTTACATTTTACATCACATTGGAATTTCTTATCGCCTTCTTCGCCTCCACCACAACAATACTGATCAAGAATATACTTACTTAATGGGGTCGGAGATGCTTCCTCATGCCTATTACATACTTTTACACAAAACCATTATACCCTTTTTTCCCATTTTTAATGGGATCAGGGTATAATAATGGGTGACAGGTGAGCTCATTAAAAAACGCAGAAATAAAGTGTCTTAGAACCCCCAGTCCCCTACTACTAACATGCTCCCATGTCTCTGCAATCGAGCCACACAGGCATACTGGACTGGCACAAAGGCGTCTCGAATACAAAAATGCATTCAATGAGCCGTGGCCCGTCAACAGGTATCCAAGACTTAGGCCAAACCCAAAGTCTGGTCGATTGTCGACAAACGTCACATCACGAATGAACCGATAAGTCACTCTCCCATTCTCACTAGCATCCCATCTGACCTGCCAGTCAGACAGAACACACTCTTTCAGCAGTGTCTTACAATCACTAAGCCCTAGGCTCTCCACGTCCCTATCAGCTAACCATTCATTCTGCAGCAATGGCAGCTGCCTCCTGATCTTATAAGTCAAGGCTCTTCGCCTGACCTCTAAGTCGAGAGGAGCTACTCCTAACAGCACCTGCATTGCCTCCGTAGAGACAGTGCGGCACACAGGCAAACAACCTAGCAGAATCACTCTCTGGCAAGCCAGCACTTTCTTTCTGCCTACAACAGTCGTGACTGCTTTACACCATATAGATGACCCATACCCTCCACAAGCAACGAATAGACCATTGTATATAGTGCGAGCAGCACGCCTGCTGAGGCCCCACTCACTTCTCAAAATTCGGCGCACTTGCACAACCAATTTGAGCAATCAAACTTTGAAACTTACGATGTAAGGAGTGAAACACATTCTCTCACCGTCTCGTATGCCGAGGTATTTAACATCCGTCGCATACGTTAGTCTGGCGCCATTAGCCTAACCAACAGAGGTTATTCAAATGACAATCTGCCCTTGACCACACAGAAAAAAAATCAAGACCATTCGGTCTTGAATCAAGACAAACAGTCTCAAAAGTACGGTACGACGTATTTGTCTTGAATCAAGACCAAAAGTCTCGTTTCAAGACCAATATTTTAAGACCAGAAATCTTAAATCAAGCTTGGTTTGGTACGTTTTTAAGAACGAAACAGTATTGAATCAAGACCACAAATTCTTGATTCAATCCCATTTTTGCGGCGGTAAATAAAAAAAGTATTTTTTTGTTGGGTGGGGAAGGGGTTATTGTGGGAGTGGCGGGGTAGGTTGGTGGTGGGGCGGCGGCGGCCTCGTGGAGCGTTTTATTTGAAGTTAACCGAGCATGTATACATCATTATATTATACTAAAATTTGTTTTCTTTTGTTTGCTTAGTGATATAGTTTTTTTGCTGTAAAGAAATTATTATTTAAATTCTTAAAAATCTTACCCGAGAGAGTTATCCGCGTGCGACGGGACTAGAATCCGCGCGACCTGTTGTTTGCAAGGCGAGTGTTTTCCCACTGCGCTATCCAACCTATTTAATTCTTAACAGCTAAACTCTAACATAAGCCGACAGAATAATTTAATTCAATTGCGTTGAAGACCAAGTTGCTAGTATTCGAAACATTGTAGTGATTTTAGTAATATATACTAAATTTAATTTTGTATATAAGCAAAGAAAAATATACAAATAAAAATTAAACTTAAAAAAAATAAAGTCTTGACCGGGAAATGAACCCGCAAAACCATCGTTTTCAAAGCGCACACCTTACCTACAGAGCTAACGCTGCACAGCAGCATTTCAACCACCATTCAAGACGCAAATCGGCTTAATCTGAGAATTATTGGTCTCATTCCAAGCTTAATCCGAAATCAAGCTTGAATTGGTCTCAATTTGTGACTGATTATCCCGAATCGGTCTTAAAAATTCCAGACTTTGGTTGGTCTCAAGTTAAGACCAATCAAGCTTGATTTTAGACCGGCATTTTTCTCTCTGTGCAGCATTGCCAGCGTCTTGTCCATGGCCAGACCGACGCCAACACTAACCCCCCATTCATACACAAGATGCAAGCACGTTGCCGCACTTGCCTCTATAGCCGCCCTCGATTACCCCTCAATCAATATGAGCAGATCGTCTGCATACGCACAACACTTGCATACGCTTTCAAGCTGCCACAACAAAGTATCCATCATGATGGAACCCTGTGGGCAGCCACGAACCACATCCACACTCACACTGTCACTCCGCCCTACCATGGCCATTTCACGGCTACCGCATCCGTTCAACCCCCCTAAATACTCGGCCAACTCAGGTAGTCAAACGCCCCCTTGAAATCTACAAAAATGCCTAGAACATACGTGGAGTTGCTGGACTCAACAGAGTCTCTAACATACACATCTGCCTGCCCTAAAACCAAATTGTCTCTCAGACATAAGGCTATTCACTGGCTTCTGAAGCCTTTCTACCAGCACTCTTTCCAGCACTTTTCCAAGCACCGGGAGGAGGCTGATGCCCCGAAACGAACGAGGATTACTCCTGATCCTCTCGGGCGACTTCAGTAGCACAATCACTCTTGCACACTTCCATTCGCTGGGGAAATATCCCTCATTCACACACTCTCCATAAAACACTTTCATATACTCTGGAATTGACTTCCAGAGACTCTTGCACATTTCCTCAGTAAAACCATCCATGCAAGGAAACTTTCTCGACTGTAACCTCGAAAAGGCCTCCTGTCCATGAGCGGATCAACGGAACCATCCACACTAGTAAACTGAGTGTCACCGACACGGAGGCCACTTACATCCGTCTCGCTTCGCCTAACTCTAACAACTTTATAATCACGACCCCAGGGATCGTCCTTATTGCGCTCCACAAAGGAACGCCACTCATCCTCTTTCAATCTTACAAACATTTGCTTGTACTCACGCATACTCCTACTAAAGACTAGCCTGAGTTGGTCTGCGTTCTCAGCATTGGCAGATCTGGCCCTTTGGAATCGCTTCCTCAGAGACCGGATCGACCGCCGCTTAACGCTCAGCTCATGCGTCCACCACCTCTCAAACATGCGATCATTCGCACAAGCCAGCCACCTTCAGTGCACTGAAAGTGCTCAGTGGAACTTGCGTTGCCGCCTCACTAACGTACACCCCATGAATGGGCCAATTCGCACCACAAGTGCGCCAATTGTTACCTCCAACACTTTCACGCACAGTGGGGGTGTGAGAGATAAAAATCTCAATTGGATTGTGATCACTCACACCAGTCCCACCCAGAACACTCCATTGAAAAGCATACACTCATTGCTGCTACATTCACAAAAGTAACATCAATGTCACTTTGGCCCATCGGCCCCGCAAACGTGTACCACTCACTGGGTTCGTTAACGACCCGTATATTCACTCGGCCAGCAACTCACCCCGTGTGTGGTTCGGATATCCAGACGAGTGTCTGGACATCTCACTGAACCACATTGTGGACGAAGCATTTGCGTCAATACCAAGGATGACTGGTACGCTACTCGCCAGTATAAGCACCTCATCCAAATACGCAACATACGGTTCGAGGGGATCCCCGAACTTCCAGTATACGCTCGCTACAAAAAGTCTCCCAAAGCTGCCATTAAGGCACACACACACACCCCAGTCAGTCGAATTCACTAAAGCGCATTCGATACTGACATCATTCACAACTACAGCGGACTTGGCCCTATTGTCAAGAATTACCTGCATACATGCGGGCACACCCCGTACGCAACCATCGGTCGCGTAGGGTTCTTGCAGCAGGGCTACTACGCTGCCCCGTTCCACCAATAGTGGCCCCAATTCACACATAGCTGCACAAGACCCCTGACAGTTCGCCTGGAGAAACTTGCTAGACATTTTAATGTCTAGCGTTCGCCCTAGCTACAACACCGCTGTACACGGGACAAGCTGGAGACATCATAAGATGCCCCGACGGCTTCCCTTTGAACGCGCAGTTCCTGCAGCGACGACAAACGTCCTCCTTGGCCCTGCACTCCGCTACCTTATGGTCGAAGCCAAGACAGCGGTAGCATCCCACTACCGGGTCTAAGCTCCGCACCCGGAAGGAAAACCACTTAACGTAGCAGCGGCCGACGTCTAAAAGGGCATGCATGGCCTGGCCAGCACCGTCAAGCACGACATTCACTGCTGCGTTGCTGTCTAACGACCAGGGTTTACTCACCATGCGGACTCCTTTCTTGAAGGCCTCAAGTGACATACTGTCCTTAAGGTTCAACTCGAACAAGTCATCCATGAACTCGTCAGGAGTGATCTGCTAGTGAACGCCCTTCACCACGATTTTATGCCCCAGCTTCTCATTCATGCTCACTTCCAAACCCACCTCTTTAAACTTTGTGTTGTCAACAATGCGCTTCCGCTCGGCAACAGATGGGGTGCGAATAATCGTGACACCATCTCGCAGAGGCTTAACCACATGCACGCGCACACCCAGGGACGGCCCTACCTCCTTCAACACCTGGTCGACCACGTCCTTTCCGGTTTAACCAGCAGTCTTACTGCGCACAACCAAGGACCAGGTCTCAACTGGTCGCGACATCTCCGTGGTAGACGACATTATGCCCGACACTAGACCCCCCTTGTAGTGTGCGGCTGCCACCGCGCTCGCTTGGTAACCAGTCGCATGGACTCCATGAACATCAGTCGCATTAAAGCGAACGGCCTCCAAGCGCCCCTTTAATCTCACATTTTCTGCGGTAAGCGCCAAGATGAGCCCCTCATACGCGCTGATCGAATCCAACAGATCCACCAGCAGCGTTTAAGCAACGTTGGCGTTAACCGCCCTCGTCAGCAACCCATTGCTAATCGCCTACATTTTTTCAACCGGTGTCCCCTTTTCATTCATCGGCACTGCGTTGCTCGCCGAACGCGCAGCAACGGGCTCCTCAGCGGCGGAGACACTCCGCCTCCCCTTCCACACTAGCTATTCCGCTGGAAACACCCACGTTTCCAACAGAGCCACTCTCCACTCGCAATCCAGTCGGGCAATTAACAGCAGTTTCAGAAGCTGCCTTCCTCAACCGCTGTTACTTGCTCAGCACCCCCCTTCTTACCACAACATCGCTTGGCTCCGGCGAGGAATCTGCCGCGTCATCATCCGATGGCGCCACCATTTTCTCAGCCTACGCAACAGGAGACGGCTTCCCTTTGCGCGGCGGCATCTCTGCAGGCAGCAAAAATCTATAAATAGATTATGCGCACACACACACGCAAAGCAAAGAGATAAGCTTTTCCACGCACACGAAAAAACGTCCGTTACTCGCAGAAATGGATAGCGGCACAATAGAGAGAGCGCAAATCGTAAACAATACACCGTTACTGATAAGCACCGTTAATCAATCTCTTTGTTACACAGCGATAGCAAAAACACGTCCGTTCGTCACCAAGTCACGCAGCATACTGTGCTTACACGGACAGACAGACGGAAATGGCTAGATCGACTCGGCTGTTGATAGTGATCCAGGGTTCCAGCTCGAGCAAGCGTGCAGTGATGCAGTGCATCCCGTGGCGCTGCAAGAGACAGCATCCACACTGAAGCCACCAAGAAGCAGGTGTCCCAGCAGCAAAAAGTTGTCACCGTGAAAGCAGCTAAGCCGTTACAATGCGGTACAAGGTGTCAAAGCTGCCGAAAGGTGTTCGGGGCAACGACTCCAGGCGAGGCAAAAATATTTGCCTCGTGCAGCACTCAACGAAAGAGCAAACATGAGCACCGGCCAAATCCTTGGTAGAGGACTGGTCGAAAAAAGTCAAGCTAAAGAGCTAGTCCACCCCTAAATAAACAGAATGACTTCGCATACCACCTTCAAAAAATGCATATCTCCCCTGATGCAAAATGCAGGCTCTGCAGGGAGGATGACGAGTCCACAAAACAGTTATTATCTGGAGCAGGAAAAGGCATCTGCGTAGCGAATTCACAACTCCTGCGCAGATAAGACAGACTTCTAATACAACAAATAATAGTATTACAGGCTTGAGAAGAAAGCGAAAGAAAGTTTCTAGTACTTTTGATCGGATCAGCTAAACTTATTTTACCAATTAATTCGGACAATTAAATTTCCCCGTTAATCAGTTTGTGTAAGAAGAATTCACCAAGGATGGTTATACGATCAGAAAGAGGTAGAAGATTTATTAGTAAAAGTCTACTACGGTAAGGAGGCAAGCGAGTATTAGGATTCCAGTGTAGTCACCGGAGGGCAAAAAGTATAAATTGTTTTTGTACAGATTCTATTCTATCCTGATGAACCTTGAATTGGGGATAACATATACAAGACCCATACTCAAGAATAGGGCGAACAAATGAAAAAAACCCGGGCAATCCAATAAACCACACAATCAAATAAATAGTGCAGTATATACATACATATGTTTATACACCTTAATTAAACCACGCCATATAAGAAAGTGCTTATCTTGTTGTTGTGGTACTGAGCCAGTGTCAGCTAATGGGTTGTTTTCATTTATATTTTTGTTGTTGTTTTCTCGTACAAAACCCGGAAGGGCACATAAACCATTAATTTAATTAATTAAAAGAACAGAGAGTCACCATTAATAAGTTCAACCAACTACCAGTCAACAGGTATCCAAGACTTAGGCCGAACCCAAAGTCTGATCGATTGTCGACAAACGTCACATCACGAATGAACCGATAAGTCACTCTCCCATTCTCAATATCATCCCATCCGACCTGCCAGTCGGACAGAACACACTCTTTCAGCAGTCTCTTACAAACACTAAGTCCTAGGCTCTCCACTTCCCTATGAGCTAGCCATTCGTTCTGCAGCAATGGCAGCTGCCACCTGATCTTATATGTCAAGGCTCTACCTGAGGCCTGACCTCTAAGTCGAGAGGAGCTACTTCTAACAGTACCTGCAATGCCTCCGTAGAGACAGTGCGGCACACAGGCAAACAACCTAGCAGAATCACTCTCTGGCAAGCCAGCACTTTCTTTCTGCCTACAAGGCCCCATTCACTTCTCAAAATTCGGCGCACTTGCACAACCAATTTGAGCAATCAAACTTTGAAACTTTCGATGTAAGGAGTGAAACACATTCTCTCACCGTCTCGTATGCCAAGGTATTTAACCTCCGTCGCATACGTTAGTCTGGCGCCATTTGCCTAACCAACGGAGGTTGTTCAAATGACAATCTGGCCTTGAACAGCATTGCCAGCGTCTTGTCCATGGCCGAACGCGCAGCAACGAGCTCCTCAGTGGCGGAGACGCTCACATTCATTTGAGGCGGACTTCCGCCTTCCCTTCCACACTAGCTATTCCGCTGGAAACACCCACGTTTCCAACAGAGCCACTCTCCACGCGCAATCCAGTCGGGCAATTAACAGCAGTTTCAGAAGCTGCCTTCCTCAACCGCTGCTGCTTGCTCAACACCCCACTTCTTACCACAACATCGCTTGGCTCCGGCGAGGAATCTGCCGCGTCATCATCCGATGACGCCACCATTTTCTCAGCCTACGCAACAGGAGACGGCTTCCCTTTGCGCGGCGGCATCTCTGCAGGCATCAAAAATCTATAAATAGATTATGCGCAAACACACACGCAAAGCAAACAGATAAGCTTTTCACACGCACACGAAAAAACGTCCGTTTCTCGCGCATTGGATAGCGGTACAATAGAGAGAGCGCAAATCGTAAACAATACACCGTTACTGATAAGCACCGTTAATCAATCTCTTTGTTACACAGCGATAGCAAAACACGTCCGTTCGTCACCAAGTCACGCAGCATACTGTGCTTACACGGACAGACAGACGGACATGGCTAGATCGACTCGGCTGTTGATAGTGATCCAGGGTTCCAGCTCGAGCAAGCGTGCAGTGATGCAGTGCATCCCGTGGCGCTGCAAGAGACAGCATCCACACTGGAGCCACCAAGAAGCAGGTGTCCCAGCAGCAAAAAGTTGTCACCGTGAAAGCAGCTAAGCCGTTACAATGCGGTACAAGGTGTCAAAGCTGCCGAAAGGTGTTCGGGGTAACGACTCCAGGCGAGGCAAAAATATTTGCCTCGTGCAGCACTCAACGAAAGAGCCAACATGAGCACCGGCCAAATCCTTGGTAGAGGACTGGTCGAAAAAAGTCAAGCTAAAGAGCTAGTCCACCCCTAAATAAACAGAATGACTTCTTATACCACCTTCACAAAATGCATATATCCCCTGATACACAATGCAGGCTCTGCAAGGAGGATGACGAGTCCACAAAACAGTTATTATCTGGAGTAGGAAAAGGCATCTGCGTAGCGAATTCACAACTCCAGCGCAGATTAGACAGACTTATACAAGAGAAGTGCTCGCCTTCATAAGCTATGCCCCCGCACAGGACCGCCGAACTGGACTATCCTCGGGTAGCAAAACAAGTTCGAGAGTGGGGTTTTAGGTTCGACGGTACCTCCAAGCCCTTGGAATTTCTCGAGCAGGTGGAATGGTCAGCCGGACGTACGGGCTGGACCTGAACCTGATTCCACGAGCAATGTCAGAGCTCTTGCAGGGGATGGCCCTTAAGTGGTACGTTGCCAATAATCACCATTGGACGTCGTGGACCTCATACGTGGAGAGCTTCCACGAGTACTTCCTTTCTCGAGACTATTTCCCGAACCTGAAGGAGGAAGTCAGGAGGAGGCGACAGAAAATCCACGAGCCATTCAAGGTGTACATGGTCGAGATGCAGACCCTGATACGGCCACTCAGATACACCCACGAGGAGGAAATGAAGCAGATCTTCAGCAACAGTCTCCACGATCTCCGCGCCTATGCCCGCCTATACCAATTCACGAGCCTAAGTGAACTTATGCATTTAGCGGAGGAGTTCGAGGAATTGGAAATTTCTGCTGGACCTGTAGTCGAATCGGCGTCAGGACGAATGAGTGTTGTCGTCCGGGAAATGGTCGTCGGCATCCGCAACAAAGGGGTGAGCGGATGTCCCTGGAATCAGCCCCCCTCACTAATAGGCGTATTGAAGGACGAGGGGGCCACCTATCGGCAACGGTCCAGATAAGCGTCGGCCAGTACAAAGCCACCATTGATACTGGCGCGACGAGCAGCTTCGTGAGTGAAAGGCTGGCAGCGACACTGGGCGACCAGGGGAAAAGGACGGCAACACAGCGGAAGGTACGTCTGACTGATGGTAGACGCAGTGGAGTTTCCGAGCAGTAGGAGGTCGAAGCCAAGCTCGGCGGGCAGAGCCTCGATCTGACCCTTCTCATACTGCCGGGGATAATCGACGAGCTCGTGCTCGTATGGGATTTCTTAACCGGCATTGGAGTAAAAGGGTACACAGGAAGATAAGCTTTCGGTTGCAGTCACATTGCCCAAAGAGCCATCATATGAACGAGCAAAAACACAAGAACAAACAAGAACACAGGAACAAGCAAGAACACAGGAACATGCAAGAATAAGGAACAAGCAAGAACACAAGAACAAGCAAGCACACGGGAACAAACAAGCACACGAGAGCAAGCAAGCACACAGGAACAAGCAAACACACAGGAAGGAAGGGTGACAACACACCCGGATGTGGAGGTGGACAGATTTCTCCAGGAGGAACTAGCGGCGTTTGCGAGAATGTCCGGCACTTCACCGATCACCGAACATCGGATCGTGATGAGTGACGATCGACCCATCAAACAACGATACTTCCCAAAAAACCCAAAGATGCAAGCAGAGATCAATAAGCAGGTGGATGAGTTACTGGCAAAGGGATGCATAGAGCCATCGAATAGCCCACATAGCGCTCCCATTGTAATGGTGAAGAAGAAGACTGGCAAGTGGAGGCTATGCGTAGATTTTCGAAAGCTGAACAGCCGGTCGATAAAGGACGCATACCCTTTGCCACGAGTTCACCACATTCTGGACAAACTGCGAGAAGCTCACTTCATCACTAGTCTGAATCTCAAGGATGGCTACTGGCAGATCCCGATGGAAAAGGCCAGTCGGCCACTGACGGCGATCACAGTTCCCGGTAAAGGACTCTACCAGTGGAAGGTGGTGCCGTTCGGACTTCACTCGGCCCCAGCAACCTTCCAACGAGCACTAGACCTAGTAATAGGTTCAGAGATGATGCCGCATGCATTATCATATCTGGACGACATCATCGTTATCGGGAAAAGATCAACATCGATAAGTGCGATTACTTTAAGCAAGAGCTGAAGTACTTGAGACACCAGGTGACAGAGCAAGGCATCTGTACCGATCCCGACAAAGTGGCTGCCATAGCAGAACTAAAACCACCTACAAATGCCAAGGAACTACGCCAGTATCTGGGAGTGGCATCATGGTACCGGCCATTTGTACCAGACTTCGCGACAACGGTACATCCACTCAACGCACCGCCCAAGAAGGGTTCCAAATGGGATTGGAACGAGGAGCAACAGCGGGCATTCGAGACGGTGAAGGCCAAACTTACCAAGGCACCAGTACTGGCATTAGTAGTACTTGTCCCCAGTCATTTGTAAGCTGCAGGGACAAGGCAGGAAGTTAAGGACGGCCCACATCCGGGACCTAAAGCCATGCGCGGCGACAGACACGCAGGCGACAGGACAGGATCAGATGGCCCAATAATTTTTTTCTCTCTCCGATGAGGGGGGAAAATATATATACAAAGATATATATACTAACCCAAAAATCACACGAAACCTCAATGAAAGCAGAAACGTAACCAATTTGGCCGCTGGTACTGGTCCTGCGGATAGAACTGGTCCTGCGGCTAGTACTGGTCCTGCGGCTAGTACTAGTGCTGCTACTAGTACTATTGCTGCTTCTAGTACTGGTTCTGCTACTAGTACGGGTCCTGCTGCTAGTACTGGTCCTGCAGCGGGTACTGGCTCTGCTACTGGTACTGGCTCTGTGGTTCGTATAGCACACTGTACTAACGGCACTATAGCACGACGCCGACGTAGGCCTAACGGAACTATGGCATGATGCCGACGCAGGCCAGCAGCATCGGCAGCGAACTCAGCCGACTAACGCCACTATGGCAGCTAACTAACGGGACCCTAGCGGCTGAAATGCTATAAAAGCGCGGCCAAGGCCAACGAAGAGATCATTCAGCAACAAGTAAGCAACAAGTCAACAGCATGTCGAACACCATCAACAACACGCAAGGGGTACAAGAGGTCAGGGTAAGGCTGTCGAGGAGGCTGCCGGGCCAACCGAAGCGGGTTGGAGGAGCCGAGACGGCCGAACAGAAGCCGAAGCAACAGCGAAGCCGGCCAACAGCAACCCGAACTTCGCCGATGTCGCCACGTGCTGCGCCGACGCCCCAGCCAACCCGAGCTACGCCGATGTCGCCACGTGCTGCGCCGACGCCCCAGCCAACCCAAGCTACGCCGACGCCGCCACGTGCTGCTCTGACGTCAACCCGAAGGTCACCGAGGTCAACACGAGGGGCACCGACGTCGGCCCCAGCAACAATGACGTCGCGGCGGGACAGGCCGAGGCCAGCAAAATCGCACCGTGGAACCCCGACGTAGCCCCGCGCCGGACCACCAAAGCCGATGCTGTCGTCAGGCACGCCGACACCACCACCGATACCAGTGCCAAGACCCGCACCACCGCCGATGCCAGTCGTACGGCCGGTCTGGCCAACCCCACCACCACCGTTGGCACCGCTGTCGCGACACCAGGGGCCGGCACCAACCCGAACAACGCCAAAGGCCACCCCGACAGGCATGGTACCCCCGCTGGCACCCCTCTCAGGACACCAGGAAGCAGCCCCGACCCGAGCAGCGCCGACGGTGCGACCAGAACCAGCCACCACCACGAAGCAGCGGCCAGCTCTAGTGCTACGAATACCGACGGCTGGGACGCCGGTATTCGAGGGCCTGCCGACGCCGCCCTTGACACCGCTGACACCGGCAGAGACGGCCACGACCACGAAGGGGGCCCGACTAACGTTCTTTCCAACCCCAATGCTGACCATCGACCTGTCGTCGGAGTCCGACGTCGAAGAACCGGTACCGGAGCGGTGGACCATGTCACCGACGCCCAGCACGCCACCATCTAGGCCGGTCACCCCCAGGCCTCGGATGCTGTCGCCTGAGACCCCCCGACGGCCCTGGACTGTGAGACTACCGGTGGCGAAGGGGACGACCCGAGTGTTTCGGGATATCAGGCCATAAGGAACAAGGGCAGCACGGCAACAACAGAGACAAATAAGAAAATAAACAATACAAAGAAGAAAAAAAAAAACCGAAAAAAAAAACCGAAAAAATATTTATACATATACTTAAAATTTTGTGGTACAGATAGTCTTTTCGCTCCCGAAGAAAGAGGAGAGTGTGAGGAGTTGGGTATAATTACACCATCCCTCACAAAACACGAGCTCGCATCATCGCGGCGAGTACCGGTATCTGGCGGGTACCGTTGTAGTTGAGCCGAACGCTTGCTCCGTTATAGCGGGACCGAGCGCCAGTACCCTTCTAACGGTACTAAATGCCGCAACTCGGCGACGAGTAAAACGGAAAAGTCCCGTTCTGGCGCGGCCTGGCTCCTATATAAGGGCAGCAGCCGCACTAATCGAGACAGAGCTTGAAAATAAGTCAACAAGGGAACACCAGTACTAAGACCCCAAGGACATCAAAGCCAGAACTCCAGCCGATACCAGGACACGGCAGAGGATCTCAGCAACAACAACACAGAGCAGGTAAGCGAAACGTATGTCGTCAAACGTCGAAGTCTTGCCACGTCAATGTCCTGAGGTCGTCCTGCGACCCGAAGTGCAACGAATCCGTAAGGTCGGAGAGCTGTTGGTGTAAGCCAGTGCGTGCAGGAGAGTCAGCGCGTATTCCTTGCGATTTGCAGGAGAGCCTGACGTATCCTTGCGAAGCATAGGTGTGCCCAACGAATCCGTACGACAATCGGAGTGTTGCGAATTCGAGTACGAGCAGGCGAACACAGGGTCCTGCGACGAACAGGTGACGGCAGGCGAGGCCAAACGTCGAGTGAACCCGGCCGAAGCCACCACGCACACGACACGCGCCGAAACGCCCCAAAACCGAACCTTGCCACGCGGACACACAGTGTTGCGAAGTCCACCACGCCGAAGTGCCACGAATCCGTAAGGTCGGAAAGCTGTTGGTGTAAGCCAGTGCGTGCAGGAATGTCAGTGCGTATTCCTAGCACATTGCAGAAGAGCCTTGCGAAGTATAGGCGTGCCCAGCGAATCCGTGCGACGATCGGAGTGTCGCGAATTTGAGCGGTGGTCGGAGAGCGAACGGGCGTCTTAGCGAAAAGGCGAGACCGAAGGACGCTTAAGCGGTCAAACCCACAGCCCCAGGCAAGGACTAGCACCATCGCCGAGGGAAACAACATACCAAGGTCATAAAACGCAAATAAACAGATTTATAAAACAAAACACAACCAAGGAGTTCTTATTTATCGCAAGTGCATCACATTACAAATTTGTTGCACGAACCCAGGCCTACTGACGCTTAGCCCGGTATAAGCCTAAGGGAACGTTACAATTCATACTATACCTCCATGTCGTTAACTGAGTGTTACCGACACGGAGGTCACTTACATCAGTCTCGCTTCGCCTACCTCTAACTACTTTATAATCACGACCCCAGGGATCGTCCTTATTACGCTCCACAAAGGATCCTTTGCTTGTACTCACGCATACTCCTACTAAAGACTAACCTGAGTTGGTCTGCGTTCTTACCATTGGCAGATCTGGCCCTTTGGAATCGCTTCCTCAGAGACCGAACCGACCGCCGCTTAACGCTCAGATCATGCGTCCACCACTTCACACGTTTGAGATTCACCTTGCGGTGTCTCTCGAACATGCGATCATTCGCACAAGCCAGCCACCTACTCACACACGCGACCTGCTCATCAACATTCAGTGCACTGAAAGTGCCCAGTGGAACTTGCGTTGCCGCCTCACTAACGTACACCCCACGAATGGGCCAATTCGCACCACAAGTGCGCCAATTCGCACCACAAGTGCGCCAATTGTTAGTCCCAACACTTTCGCGTACAGTGGGGGTGTGAGAGATAACAATCTCAATTGGATTGTGATCACTCACACCAGTCCCACCCAGAACATTCCATTGAAAAGCATACACACTCATTGCTGCCACATTCACAAAAGTGACATCAATGTCACTTTGGCCCATGGGCCCAGCAAACGTGTACCACTCACTGGGTTCGTTAACGACCCGTACATCCTGGGACACAGCCCACTCGGCCAGCAACTCACCCCGTGTGTGGTTCGGATATCCAGACGAGTGTCTGGACATCTTGCTGAACCACATGGGGGACGTTGCATTTGCGTCAATACCAAGGATGACTGGTACGCTACTCGCCAGTAGTAGCACCTCATCCAAATACGCAACATACGGTTCGAGGGGATCCCCGAACTTGCAGTATACGCTCGCTACAAAAAGTCTCCCAAAGCTGCCATTAAGGCACACACACACACCCCAGTCAGTCGAATTCACTAAAGTGCATTCGATACTGACATCATTCACAACTACAGCGGAGTTGGCCCTGCTGTCAAGAAATACCCGCATACATGCGGGCACACCCCGTACGCAACCATCGGTCGCGTAGGGTTCTTGCAGCAGGGCTACTACGCTGCCCCGTTCCACCATTAGTGGCGCCAATTCACACATAGCTGCATAAGAGCCCTGACAGTTCGCCTGGAGAAACTTGCTAGCCATGTTAATGTCTAGCGTTCGCCCTAGCTACAATGCCGCTGTACACGGGGCAGGCTGGAGACATCATAAGATGCCCCGACGGCTTCCCCTTGAACGCGCAGTTCCTGCAGTTCAGTGCATTGCTGCACTGAGCCACGCGATGACCCATCTGGCCGCAGCGACGACAAACATCCTCTTTGGCCCTGCACTCCGCTACCTTATGGTCGAAGCCAAGACAGCGGTAGCATCCCACTACCGGGTCAAAGCTCCGCACCCGGAAGGAGAACCACTTAACGTAGCAGCGGCCGACGTCTAAAAGGGCTTGCATGGCTTGGCCAGCACCCTCAAGCACGACGTTCACTGCTGCGTTACTATCTAATGACCAGGGCTTACTCACCATGCGGACTCCTTTCTTGAAGGCCTCAAGTGACATACTGTCCTTAAGGTTCAACTCGAACAGATCACCCATGAACTCGTCAGGAGTGATCTGCGAGTGAACGCCCTGCACCACGATTTTGGGTCCCAGCTTCACATTCACGCTCACTTCCAGACCCACCTCTTTAAACTTTGCATTGTCAACAATGCGCTTCCGCTCGGCAACAGATGGGGTGCGAATAATCGCGCCACCATCCCGCAGAGGCTTAACCTCATGCACGCGCACACCCAGGGACGGCCCTACCTCCTTCACCACCTGGTCGACCACGTCCTTACCGGTTTTACCCGCAGTTTTACTGCGCACAACCAAGGACCAGGTCTCAACTGGTCGCGGCATCTCCGGGGTAGACGACATAATGCCCGACACTGGACCCCCCTTGTAATGTGCGGCTGCCAACGAAGCGCTCGCTTGGTGACCAGTCGCATGAACTCCATGGACATCAGTCGCATTACAGCGAACGGCCTCCAAGCGCCCCTTTAATCTCTCATTTTCTGCGATAAGCGCAAAAATGAGCCCCTCATACGCGCTGGTCGAATCCAGCAGATCCACCAGCAGCGTTTTAGCAACATTGGCGTTAACCGCCCTCGTCAGCAAACCATTGCTAATCGCCTTCATTTTTTCCACAGGTGTCCCCTTTCCCTTCAACGGCACCGCATTGCTCGCCGAACGCGCAGCAACGGGTTCCTCAGCGGCGGAGACACTCACATTCACTATAGGCGGAGCCGAAACCTCCGCCTCCCCTTCCACACTAGCTATTCCGCTGGAAACACCCACGTTTCCAACAGAGCCACTCTCCATTCGTAATCCAACTGGGCAATTAACAGCAGTTTCAGAAGCTGCCTTCCTCAACCGCTGCTGCTTGCTCAGCAACCCCCTTCTTACCTCGACATCGCTTGGCTCCGGCGAAGAATCTGCTGCGTCATCATCAGATGACGCCACCATTTTCTCTGCCTTCACAGCAGCAGACGGCTTCCTTTTACGCGGCGGCATCGCTGCAGGCAGCAAAAATCTATAAATAGATTATGCGCACACACACACGCAAAGCAAACAGATAAGTTATTCACACGCACACGAAAAAACGTCCGTTACTCGCGCAAACGGATAGCGGCACAAAAGAGAGAGCGCAAATCGTAAACAATGCACCGTTACTGATAAGCACCGTTAATCGATCTCTATGTTACACAGCGATAGCAAAAACACGTCCGTTCGTCACCAAGTCACGCAGCGTACTGAGCTTACACGGACAGACAGACGGACATGGCTAGATCGACTCGGCTGTTGATAGTGATCCAGGGTTCCAGCTCGAGCAAGCGTGCAGTGACGCCACCCAATGGTGCATACCGTGGCGCTGCAAGAGGCAGCACCCACACTGGAGCCACCAAGAAGCAGGTGTCCCAGCAGCAAACAGTTGTCACCGTGGAAGCAGCTAAGCCGTTACAATGCGGTCCAAGGTGTCAAAGCTGCCGAAAGGTGTTCGGGGCAACGACTCCAGGCGAGGCAAAAATGTTTGCCTCGTGCAGCATTCGACGAAAGAGCCAACATGAGCAAAGGCCAAATCTTTGGCATGGTCGAGATGCAGACCCTGATACGGCCACTCAGATACACCCACGAGGAGGAAATGAAGCAAATCTTCAGCAACAGTCTCCACGATCTCCGCGCCTATGCCCGCCTATACCAATGCACGAGCCTAAGTGAACTTATGCATTTAGCGGAGGAGTTCGAGGAATTGGAAAGGGATCGGGAGAGACTGCATCAGGAAAATCGACCTCCCCGTACCAGACTCATGGCGATGGAGGAACACCATGAGCGCCACGCGGTAGAGCCATTGAGACGACCCGCCAAACAACGCCCACTGGACCCCGACCCGCGCCCAGGACACGCCGCGACGAAACCCGGACACACGTCGCTAACCCTGCACAGGCCTGCCGACGATGCGGACAGGAAGGGCATTGGAGCCAAGAGTGCAGGAACCAGCAATTATATTTCTGCTGGACCTGTGGTCGAATCGGCGTCAGGACGAATGAGTGTTGTCGTCCGGGAAATGGTCGTCGGCAACCGCCACAAAGGGGCGAGCGGATGTCCCTGGAATCAGCCCCCCAGCACTTAAAGGCGTATTGAAGGACGAGGGGGCCACCTATCGGCAACGGTCCAGATAAGCGTCGGCCAGTACAAAGCCACCATTGATACTGGCGCGACGAGCAGCTTCGTGAGTGAAAGGCTGGCAGCGACACTGGGCGACCAGGGGAAAAGGACGGCAACACAGCGGAAGGTACGTCTGACTGATGGTAGACGCAGTGGAGTTTCCGAGCAGTAGGAGGTCGAAGCCAAGCTCGGCGGGCAGAGCCTCGATCTGACCCTTCTCATACTGCCGGGGATAATCGACGAGCTCGTGCTCGGATGGGATTTCTTAGCCGGCATTAGCACCATACTGGAGTGTGCCGGCCTCCGAGTAAAGATCCCAGCCCGCCATGTAAAAGAGGGTACACAGGAAGATAAGCTTTCGGTTGCAGTCACATTGCCAAAAGAGCCATCATATGAACGAGCAAAAACACAAGAACAAACAAAAACACAGTAACAAGCAAGAACACAGGAACATGCAAGAATAAGGAACAAGCAAGAACACAGGAACAAGCAAGCACACGGGAACAAACGAGCACACGAGAGCAAGCAGGCACACAGGAACAAGCAAACACACAGGAAGGAAGGGTGACAACACACCCGGATGTGGAGGTGGACAGATTTCTCCAGGAGGAACTAGCGGCGTTTGCGAGAATGTCCGGCACTTCACCGATCACCGAACATCGGATCGTGATGAGTGACGATCGACCCATCAAACAACGATACTTCCCAAAAAACCCAAAGATGCAAGCAGAGATCAATAAGCAGGTGGATGAGTTACTGGCAAAGGGATGCATAGAGCCATCGAATAGCCCACATAGCGCTCCCATTTTAATGGTGAAGAAGAAGACTGGCAAGTGGAGGCTATGCGTAGATTTTCGAAAGCTGAACAGCCGGTCGATAAAGGACGCATACCCTTTGCCACGAGTTCACCACATTCTGGACAAACTGCGAGAAGCTCACTTCATCACTAGCCTGAATCTCAAGGATGGCTACTGGCAGATCCCGATGGAAAAGGCCAGTCGGCCACTGACGGCGATCACAGTTCCCGGTAAAGGACTCTACCAGTGGAAGGTGGTGCCGTTCGGACTTCACTCGGCCCCAGCAACCTTCCAACGAGCACTAGACCGAGTAATAGGTTCAGAGATGATGCCGCATGCATTATCATATCTGGACGACATCATCGTTATCGGGACAAGAACCCCAAGTACACAAACTTAAAGATCAACATCGATAAGTGCGATTACTTTAAGCAAGAGCTGAAGTACTTGAGACACCAGGTGACAGAGCAAGGCATCTGTACCGATCCCGACAAAGTGGCTGCCATAGCAGAACTAAAACCACCCACAAATGCCAAGGAACTACGCCAGTATCTGGGAGTGGCATCATGGTACCGGCGATTTGTACCAGACTTCGCGACAACGGTACATCCACTCAACGCACCGCCCAAGAAGGGTTCCAAATGGGATTGACACGAGGAGCAACAGCGGGCATTCGAGACGGTGAAGGCCAAACTTACCAAGGCACCAGTACTGGCATTAATAGGATATTTACCCTACAAACGGACGCCAGCAACTACGGACTTGGAGCCATTTTGACTCAAACGTCGGACGCCGGAGAACGCGTAATTTCCTATGCGAGTCGGACTTTAATTGGAGCCGAGAGGAACTACTCGGCTACAGAAAAGGAATGTCTGGCAATAGTGTGGGCCATTAGAAAGCTGAGGCCATGGCTGGAGGGATATCATTTCATGGTAGTCACCGACCACATGGCACTGAAATGGCTGAACTCAATCGAGAGTCCGTCAGGTCGGGCTGCAAGATGGGCTCTCGAATTACAACAGTATGACTTCGAGGTTATGTATCGCAAGGGCAAACTTAACGTAGTCGCGGATGTATTATCCTGACAACCGTTGACCGAAGACATCTGCGGCCGAGTAGTGGAAACCAGTACGAGGGCAGAAGATGGCGAAACAAATGGCTCCTGGATAAAAAAGATGCAGGCAAAGATGAGAGCCCACCCACTAAAATTCGCAGACTACGTTGTGCAATCGGGAAAGCTGTACCGACACATCCCACAACGAGCCGGCGATGAAGATGTGGCTGCGTGGAAATTGTGCGTACCGAGGGATCAACAACATCGAGTGCTAAACGAATGTCACGACGCCGCTACAGCTGGACATACAGGAACCCGGAAAACAATAGCTCGAGTAGCCGCACGCTACTACTGGCCCGGACTATATCGAGACGTACGGGCCTACGTTCAGCGTTGCGAAGTCTGTCAACTATACAAACCCAACCAAATCCAGGCTGCGGGGAAAATGCTCACGCAAATCCCAGAGGAACCCTGGGCCACCGTGTGTGCAGATTTCGTCGGGCCTCTACCGCGATCGAAACATGGAAATACGATGCTATTGGTGTTTTTCGACCGATTATCCAAGTGGACCGAGCTGGTGGCCTTTCGAAGTGCGACGGCTGCAACCCTACAGAAAGCCTTTAGGGAAAGGATTTTAGCCCGGTTTGGAGTCCCGAAGGTGATGATAACCGACAATGGACATCAATTCATCAGTCGGAGCTTCAAACGGTTTCTCGAGGACTTGGCAGTGAAGCATCAGTTCACGGCACCGTACACTCCACAAGAGAACCCAACCGAAAGAGCCAGTCGGACAGTCAAGACGACGGTGGCCCAGAGGTAACCAACGATGTTGGGACGAGGCCCTACCGGATATATCATTGGCAGTGAACACCAGCGTGTCGACCTCAACTGGATACAGCGCGGCTTATATCACCCAAGGGCGCGCACCTCACCTACCCAGAGCATTATTCGACGAGGTGACCACGGGGACGGGTCGAGCAACGCAAGAGCCAGTAGACAACGCGGGACAGCTGGAGAAAATTTTTGAAATACTTAAACGGAGTCTAGAGAAAGCTGCCCAGGACCAGGCCCGATACTACAACCTACGAAGGCGGGCGTGGAAACCAGCAATAAACGACAAAGTGTGGGCAAAGGAACACCACTTGTCGAATGCAGCCGAGGGATTCGCGGCAAAGTTGGTGGGCCGTACATCATAACAGACTTCTTGTCCCCAGTCATTTGTAAACTGCAGGGACAAGGCAGGAAGACAAGGACGGCCCACATCCGGGACCTAAAGCCATACGCGGCGACAGACACGCAGGCGACAGGACAGGATCAGATGGCCCAATAATTTTTTTCTCTCTCCGATGAGGGGGGAAAATATATATACAAAGATATATAGTAACCCAAAAATCCCACGAAACCTCGATGAAAGCAGAAACGTAGCCAATTTGGCCGCTAGTACTGGTCCTGCGGCTAGTACTGGTCCTGCGGCTAGTACTAATGCTGCTACTAGTACTATTGCTGCTTCTAGTACTGGTTCTGCTACTAGTTCGGGTCCTGCTGCTAGTACTGGTCCTGCTGCTAGTACTGGTCCTGCAGCGGGTACTGGCTCTGCTACTGGTACTGGCTCTGTGGTACAGCACACTGTACTAACGGCACTATAGCACGACGCCGACGTAGGCCAGCCGCATTGGCAGAACACGCTGTCAACTAACGGCCGAGACGGCCGAACAAAAGCCGAAGCAACAGCGAAGCCGGCCAACAGCAACCCGAGCTACGCAGATGTCGCCACGTGCTGCACCGACGCCCCAGCCAACCCGAGCTACGCCGACGCCGCCACGTGCTGCGCCGACGTCAACCCGAAGGTCACCGAGGTCAACACGAGGGGCACCGACGTCGCCCCCAGCAACAACGACGTCGCGGCGGGACAGGCCGAGGCCAGCAAAATCGCACCGTGGAACCCCGACGTAGCCCCGCGCCGGACCACCAAAGCCGATGCTGTCGTCAGGCACGCCGACACCGCCGATGCCAGTCGTACGACCGGTCTGGCCAACCCCGCCACCACCGTTGGCACCGCTGTCGCGACACCAGGGGTCAGCACCAACCCGAACAACGCCAAAGGCCACCCGACGGGCATGGTATCCCCGCTGGCACCCCTCTCAGGACACCAGGAAGCAGCCCCGACCCGAGCAGCGCCGACGGCGCGACCAGAACCAGCCACCACCACGAAGCAGCGGCCAGCTCTAGTGCTACGAATACCGACGGCTGGGACACCGGTATTCGAGGGCCTGCCGACGCCGCCCTTGACACCGCTGACACCGGCGGAGACGGGCACGACCACGAAGGGGGCCCGACTAACGTTCTTTCCAACCCCAATGCTGACCATCGACCTGTCGTCGGAGTCCGACGTCGAAGAACCGGTACCGGAGCGGTGGACCATGTCACCGACGCCCAGCACGCCACCATCTAGGCCGGTCACCCCCAGGCCTCGGATGCTGTCGCCTGAGACCCCCCGACGGCCCTGGACTGTGAGACTACCGGTGGCCCGAGCGGAGCCAGCGGAGAAAGAACGAGGTCGCTGGCAGGCCCTGGCCGAGGCGGACTGGCCACCTGAATTGGTGCGGTGGAAAACGGCCGAGGTCAAACGAAGGAAACGAGGTCAAACGACCCAATACCGGGTCTGCAGGACGAAGGGGACGACCCGAGTGTTTCGGGATATCGGGCCATAAGGAACAAGGGCAGCACGGCAACAACAGAGACATATAAGAAAACAAACAATACAAAGAAGAAAAAAACAAACGGAAAAAAGATGTATACATATAGAATTTTGTGGTACAGATAGTCTTTTCGCTCCCGAAGAAAGAGGAGAGTGTGAGGAGTTGGGTATAATTACACCATCCCTCACAAAACACGAGCTCGCATCATCGCGGCGAGTACCGGTATCTGGCGGGTACCGTCATAAGTCAATAAGGGAACACTAGTACTAAGACCCCAAGGACATCATAGTCAGTACTCCAGCCGATACCAGGACACTGCAGAGGATCTCAGCAACAACAACACAGAGCAGGTAAGCGAAACGTATGTCGTCAAACGTCGAAGTCTTGCCACGTCAAGGTCCTGAGGTCGTCCTGCGACCCGAAGTGCCACGAATCCGTAAGTTTGGAAAGCTGTTGGTGTAAGCCAGTGCGTGCAGGAATGTCAGTGCGTATTCCTTGCAAATTTCAGGAGAGTCTTGCGAAGTACATGCGTGCCCAGCGGATCCGTGCGACGATCGGAGTGTCGCGAATTTGAGCGGTAGTCGGAGAGCGAACGGGCGTCTTAGCGAAAAGGCGAGGCCGAAGGACGCTTTAGCGGTCAAACCCACAGCCCCAGGCAAGGACGAGCACCATCGCCGAGGGAAACAACATACCAAGATCATAAAACGCAAATAAACAGATTTATAAAACAAAACACACCCAAGGAAATCTTATTTATCGCAAGTGCATCACATTACAAATTTGTTGCACGAACCCAGGCCTACTGACGCTTAGCCCGGTATAAGCCTAAGGGAACGTTACAATTCATACTATACCTCCATGTCGTTAACTGAGTGTTATCGACACGGAGGTCACTTACATCAGTCTCGCTTCGCCTACCTCTAACAACTTTATAATCACGACCCCAGGGATCGTCCTTATTGCGCTCCACAAAGGAGCTTGTACTCACGCATACTCCTACTAAAGACTAGCCTGAGTTGGTCTGCGTTCTTACCATTGGCAGATCTGGCCCTTTGGAATCGCTTCCTCAGAGACCGGACCGACCGCCGCTTAACGCTCAGCTCATGCGTCCACCACTTCACACGTTTGAGATTCACCTTGCGGTGCCTCTCGAACATGCGATCATTCGCACAAGCAAGCCACCCTTTCACACACGCAACCTGCTTATCAACATTCAGTGCACTGAAAGTGCCCAGTGGAACTTGCGTTGCCACCTCACTAACGTACACCGCACGAATGGGCCAATTCGCACCACAAGTGCGCCAATTGTTAGTCCCAACACTTTCACGTACAGTGGGGGTGTGAGAGATAACAATCTCAATTGGATTGTGATCACTCACACCAGTCCCACCCAGAACACTCCATTGAAAAGCACACACTCATTGCTGCCACATTCACAAAAGTAACATCAAAGTCACTTTGGCCCATCAGCCCCGCAAACGTGTACCACTCACTGGGTTCGTTAACGACCCGTATATCCTGGGATACAGCCCACACGGCCAGCAACTCACCCCGTGTATACGCTCGCTACAAAAAGACTCCCAAAGCTGCCATTAAGGCACACACACACACCCCAGTCAGTCGAATTCACTAAAGTGCATTCGATACTGACATCATTCACAACTACAGCGGAGTTGGCCTTGCTGTCAAGAAATACACGCATACATGCGGGCACACCCCGTACGCAACCATCGGTCGCGTAGGGTTCTTGCAGCAGGGCTACTACGCTGCCCCGTTCCACCATTAGTGGCCCCAATTCACACAAAGCTGCATAAGACCCCTGACAGTTCGCCTGGAGAAACTTGCTAGACAATGTCTAGCGTTCGCCCTAGCTACAACACCACCGTCAGGAGTGATCTGCTAGTGAACGCCCTGCACCACGATTTTATGCCCCAGCTTCAGATTCATGCTCACTTCCAAACCCACCTCTTTCAACTTTGTGTTGTCAACAATGCGCTTCCGCTCGGCAACAGATGAGGTGCGAATAATCGTGACACCATCTCGCAGAGGCTTAACCACATGCACGCGCACACCCAGGGACGGCCCTACCTCCTTCAACACCTGGTCGACTACGTCCTTTCCGGTTTAACCAGCAGTCTTACTGCGCACAACCAAGGACCAGGTCTCAACTGTTCGCGACATCTCCGTGGTAGACGACATTATGCCCGACACTAGACCCCCCTTGCAGTGTGCGGCTGCCAACGAAGCGCTCGCTTGGTAACCAGTCGCATGGACTCCATGAACATCAGTCGCATTAAAGCGAACGGCCTCCAAGCGCCCCTTTAATCTCACATTTTCTGCGATAAGCGCAAAGATGAGCCCCTCATACGCGCTGATCGAATCCAACAGATCCACCAGCAGCGTTTAAGCAACGTTGGCGTTAACCGCCCTCGTCAGCAATCCACTGCTAATCGCCAAAATTTTTTCAACCGGTGTCCCCTTTTCCTTCATCGGCACTGCGTTGCTCGCCGAACGCGCAGCAACGGGCTCCTCAGCGGCGGAGACACTCACATTCATTCTAGGCGGAGCCAAAACCTCCGCCTCCCCTTCCACACTAGCTATTCCGCTGGAAACACCCACGTTTCCAACAGAGCCACTCTCCACTCGCAATCCAGTCGGGCAATTAACAGCAGTTTCAGAAGCTGCCTTCCTCAACCGCTGCTGCTTGCTCAGCACCCCCCTTCTTACCTCAACATCGCTTGGCTCCGGCGAGGAATCTGCCGCGTCATCATCCGATGACGGCACCATTTTCTCAGCCTTCGCAACAGCATGCGGCTTCCCTTTGCGCGGCGGCATCTCTGCAGGCAGCACAGCTAGTCCACCCCTAAATAAACATAATGACTTGGTATACCACCTTCACAAAATGCATATATCCCCTGATGCAAAATGCAGGCTCTGCAAGGAGGATGACGAGTCCACAAAACAGTTATTATCTGGAGTAGGAAAAGGCATCTGCGTAGCGAATTCACAACTCCAGCGCAGATTAGACAGACTTATACAAGAGAAGTGCTCGCCTTCATAAGCTATGCCCCCGCACAGGACCACCGAACTGGACTATCCTCGGGTAGCAAAACAAGTTCGAGAGTGGGGTTTTAGGTTCGACGGTACCTCCAAGCCCTTGGAATTTCTCGAGCAGGTGGAATGGTCAGCCGGACGTACGGGCTGGACCTGAACCTGATTCCACGAGCAATGCCAGAGCTCTTGCAGGGGATGGCCCTTAAGTGGTACGTTGCCAATAATCACCAATGGACGTCGTGGACCTCATACGTGGAGAGCTTCTACTTCCTTACTCGAGACTATTTCCCGAACCTGAAGAAGGAAGTTAGGAGGAGGTGACAGAAAATCCAAGAGCCATTCAAGGTGTACATGGTCGAGATGCAGACCCTGATACGGCCACTCAGATACACCCACGAGGAGGAAATGAAGCAGATCTTCAGCAACAGTCTCCACGATCTCCGCGCCTATGCCCGCCTATACCAATTCACGAGCCTAAGTGAACTTATGAATTTAGCGGAGGAGTTCGAGGAATTGGAAAGGGATCGGGAGAGACTGCATCAGGAAAATCGACCTCCCCGTACCAGACTCATGGCGATGGAGGAACACAATGAGCGCCACGCGGAAGAGCCATTGAGACGACCCGACCAAACAACGCCCACTGGACCCCGACCCGCGCCCAGGACACGCCGCGACGAAACCCGGACACACGTCGCTAACCCTGCACAGGCCTGCCGACGATGCGGACAGGAAGGGCATTGGAGCCAAGAGTGCAGGAACCAGCAATTATATTTCTGCTGGACCTGTGGTCGAATCGGCGTCAGGACGAATGAGTGTTGGCGTCCGGGAAATGGTCGTCGGCATCCGCCACAAAGGGGCGACCGGATGTCCCTGGAATCAGGCCCGCTCACTAATAGGACGAGGGGCCACCTATCGGCAACGGTCCAGATAAGCGTCGGCCAGTACAAAGCCACCATTGATACTGTCGCGACGAGCAGCTTCGTGAGTGAAAGGCTGGCAGCGACACTGGGCGACCAGGGGAAAAGGACGACAACACAGCGGAAGGTACGTCTGACTGATGGTAGACGCAGTGGAGTTTCCGAGCAGTAGGAGGTCGAAGCCAAGCTCGGCGGGCAGAGCCTCGATCTGACCCTTCTCATACTGCCGGGGATAATCGACGAGCTCGTGCTCGGATGGGATTTCTTAGCCGGCATTAGCACCATACTGGAGTGTGCCGGCCTCCGAGTTAAGATCCCAGCCCGCCATGTAAAAGAGGGTACACAGGAAGATAAGCTTTCGGTTGCAGTCACATTGCCAAAAGAGCCATCATATGAACGAGCAAAAACACAAGAACAAACAAGAACACAGGAACAAGCAAGAACACAGGAACAAGCAAGCACACGGGAACAAACAAGCACACGAGAGCAAGCAAGCACACAGGAACAAGCAAACACACAGGAAGGAAGGGTGACAACACACCCGGATGTGGACGTGGACAGATTTCTCCAGGAGGAACTAGCGGCGTTTGCGAGAATGTCCGGCACGTCACCGATCACCGAACATCGGATCGTGATGAGTGACGATCGACCCATCAAACAACGATACTTCCCAAAAAAACCCAAAGATGCAAGCAGAGATCAATAAGCAGGTGGATGAGTTACTGGCAAAGGGATGCATAGAGCCATCGAACAGCCCACATAGCGCTCCCATTGTAATGGTGAAGAAGAAGACTGGCAAGTGGAGGCTATGCGTAGATTTTCGAAAGCTGAACAGCCGGTCGATAAAGGACGCATACCCTTTGCCACGAGTTCACCACATTCTGGACAAACTGCGAGAAGCTCACTTCATCACTAGTCTGAATCTCAAGGATGGCTACTGGCAGATCCCGATGGAAAAGGCCAGTCGGCCACTGACGGCGATCACAGTTCCCGGTAAAGGACTCTACCAGTGGAAGGTGGTGCCGTTCGGACTTCACTCGGCCCCAGCAACCTTCCAACGAGCACTAGACCTAGTAATAGGTTCAGAGATGATGCCGCATGCATTATCATATCTGGACGACATCATCGTTATCGGGACCAACACAAACTAAAGATCAACATCGATAAGTGCGATTACTTTAAGCAAGAGCTGAAGTACTTGAGACACCAGGTGACAGAGCAAGGCATCTGTACCGATCCCGACAAAGTGGCTGCCATAGCAGAACTAAAACCACCTACAAATGCCAAGGAACTACGCCAGTATCTGGGAGTGGCATCATGGTACCGGCCATTTGTACCAGACTTCGCGACAACGGTACATCCACTCAACGCACCGCCCAAGAAGGGTTCCAAATGGGATTGGAACGAGGAGCAACAGCGGGCATTCGAGACGGTGAAGGCCAAACTTACCAAGGCACCAGTACTGGCATTAGTAGGATATTTACCCTACAAACGGACGCCAGCAACTACGGACTTGGAGCCATTTTGACTCAAACGTCGGACGCCGGAGAACGCGTAATTTCCTATGCGAGTCGGACTTTAATCGGAGCCGAGAGGAACTACTCGGCTACAGAAAAGGAATGTCTGGCAATAGTGTGGGCCATTAGGAAGCTGAGGCCACGGCTGGAGGGATATCATTTCATGGTAGTCACCGACCACATGGCACTGAAATGGCTGAACTCAATCGAGAGTTCGTCAGATCGGGCTGCAAGATGGGCTCTCGAATTACAACAGTATGACTTCGAGGTTATGTATCGCAAGGGCAAACTTAACGTAGTTGCGGATGCATTATCCTGACAAACGTTGACCGAAGACATCTGCGGCCGAGTAGTGGAAACCAGTACGAGGGCAGAAGATGGCGAAACAAATGGCTTCTGGATAAAGAAGATGCAGGCAAAGATGAGAGCCCACCCACTAAAATTCGCAGACTACGTTGTGCAATCGGGAAAGCTGTACCGACACATCCCACAACGAGCCAGCGATGAAGATGTGGCTGCGTGGAAATTGTGCGTACCGAGGGATCAACAACATCGAGTGCTAAACGAATGTCACAACGCTGCTACAGCTGGACATACAGGAACCCGGAAAACAATAGCTCGAGTAGCCGCACGCTACTGCTGGCCCGGACTATATCGAGACGTACGGGCCTACGTTCAGCGTTGCGAAGTCTGTCAACTATACAAACCCAACCAAATCCAGGCTGCGGGAAAAATACTCACGCAAATCCCAGAGGAACCCTGGGCCACCGTGTGAGCAGATTTCGTCGGGCCTCTACCGCGATCGAAACATGGAAATACGATGCTATTGGTGTTTTTCGACCGATTATCCAAGTGGACCGAGCTGGTGGCCTTACGAAGTGCGACGGCTGCAACCCTACAGAAAGCCTTTAGGGAAAGGATTTAAGACCGGTTCGGAGTCCCGAAGGTGATGATAACCGACAATGGAGCCCAATTCACCAGTCGGAGCTTCAAGCGGTTTCTCGAGGACTTGGGAGTGAAGCACCAGTTCACGGCACCGTACACGCCACAAGAGAATCCAACCGAAAGAGCCAATCGGACAGTCAAGACGATGGTGGCCCAATATGCCAGAGGTAACCAACGATGTTGGGACGAGGCCCTACCGGAGATATCATTGGCAGTGAACACCAGCGTGTCGACCTCAACTGGATACAGCGCTGCTTATATCACCCAAGGGCGCGAGCCTCGCCTACCCAGAGCATTATTCGACGAGGTGACCACGGGGACGGGTCAAGCAACGCAAGAGCCAGTAGACAACGCGGGAAAGCTGAAGGAAATTTTCGAAATAGTAAGACGGAGTCTAGAGAAAGCTGCCCAGGACCAGGCCCGACACTACAACCTACGAAGGCGGGCGTGGAAACCAGCAATAAACGACAAAGTGTGGGCAAAGGAACACCACCTGTCGAATGCAGCCGAGGGATTGGCGGCAAAGTTGGCATATTTGGTGGGCCATACATCATAACAGACTTCGTGTCCCCAGTCATTTGTAAACTGCAGGGACAAGGCAGGAAGGCAAGGACGCCCCACATCCGGGACCTAAAGCCATGCGCGGCGACAGACACGCAGGCGACAGGACAGGATCAGATGGCCCAATAATTTTTTTCTCTCTCCGATGAGGGGGGAAAATATATATACAAAGATATATAGACTAACCCAAAAATCCCACGAAAACCTCGATGAAATCCGAAACGTAGCCAATTTGGCCGCTAGTACTGGTCCTGCGGCTAGTACTGGTCCTGCGGCTAGTACTAATGCTGCTACTAGTACTATTGCTGCTTCTAGTACTGGTTCTGCTACTAGTTCGGGTCCTGCTGCTAGTACTGGTCCTGCAGCGGGTACTGGCTCTGCTGCTGGTACTGGCTCTGTGGTCTGTACAGCACACTGTACTAACGGCACTATAGCACGACGCCGACGTAGGCCAGCCGCATTGGCAGAACACGCTGTCAACTAACGGAACTATGGCATGATGCCGACGCAGGCCAGCAGCATCGGCAGCGAACGCAGCCGACTAACGCCACTATGGCAGCTAACTAACGGGACCCTAGCGGCTGAAATGCTATAAAAGTGCGGCCAAGGCCAACGAAGAGATCAATCAGCAACAAGTAAGCAACAAGTCAACAGCATGTCGAACAGCATCAACAACACGCAAGGGGTACAAGAGGTCAGGGTAAGGCTGTCGAGGAGGCTGCCGGCCCAACCGAAACGGGTTGGAGGAGCCGAGACGGCCGAACAAAAGCCGAAGCAACAGCGAAGCCGGCCAACAGCAACCCGAGCTACGCAGATGTCGCCACGTGCTGCACCGACGCCCCAGCCAACCCGAGCTACGCCGACGCCGCCACGTGCTGCGCCAACGTCAACCCGAAGGGCACCGAGGTCAACACGAGGGGCACCGACGTCGCCCCCAGCAACAACGACGTCGCGGCGGGACAGGCCGAGGCCAGCAAAATCGCACCGTGGAACCCCGACGTCGCCCCGAGCCGGACCACCAAAGCCGATGCTGCCGTCAGGCACGCCGACACCGCCGATGCCAGTCGTACGGCCGGTCTGGCCAACCCCACCACCACCGTTGGCACCGCTGTCGCGACACCAGGGGTCGGCACCGACCCGACCCACACCGAAGGCCACCCCGACGGGCATGGTATCCCCGCTGGCACCCCTCTCGGGACACCAGGAAGCAGCCCCGACCCGAGCAGCGCCGACGGCGCGACCAGAACCAGCCACCACCACGAAGCAGGGGCCAGCTCTAGTGCTACGAATACCGACGGCTGGGACGCCGGTATTCGAGGGCATGCCGACGCCGCCCAACCCCAATGCTCACCATCGACCTGTCGTCGGAGTCCGAGGTCGAAGAACCGGTACCGGAGCGGTGGACCATGTCACCGACGCCCAGCACGCCACCATCTAGGCCGGTCACCCCCAGGCCTCGGATGCCGTCGCCGGAGACCCCCCGACGGCCCTGGACTGTGAGACTACCGGTGGCCCGAGCGGAGCCAGCGGAGAAGGAACGAGGTCGCTGGCAGGCCCTGGCCGAGGCGGACTGGCCAACTGAATTGGTGCGGTGGAAAACGGCCGAGGTCAAACGAAGGTCGTCCGCCCTAGTCCGGATCGACCAGACCCAATACCGGGTCCGCAGGACGAAGGGGACGACCCGAGTGTTTCGGGATATCAGGCCGTAAGGAACAAGGGCAGCACGGCAACAACAGAGACAAATAAGAAAACAAACAATACAAAGAAGAAAAAAAAAACGGAAAAAAGATGTATACATATGCTTAGAATTTTGTGGTACAGATAGTCTTTTCGCTCCCGAAGAAAGAGGAGAGTGTGAGGAGTTGGGTATAATTACACCATCGCTCACAAAACACGAGCTCGCATCATCGCGGCGAGTACCGGTATCTGGCGGGTACCGTCATAAGTCAATAAGGGAACACTAGTACTAAGACCCCAAGGACATCATAGTCAGAACTCCAGCCGATACCAGGACACGGCAGAGGATCTCAGCAACAACAACACAGAGCAGGTAAGCGAAACGTATGGTCGTCAAACGTCGAAGTCTTGCCACGTCAAGGTCCTGAGGTCGTCCTGCGACCCGAAGTGCCACGAATCCGTAAGTTTGAAAAGCTGTTGGTGTAAGCCAGTGCGTGCAGGAGAGTCAGTGCGTATTCCTTGCAAATTGCAGGAGAGTCTTGCGAAGTATATGCGTGCCCAGCGGATCCGTGCGACGATCGGAGTGTCGCGAATTTGAGCGGTAGTCGGAGAGCGAACGGGCGTCTTAGCGAAAAGGCGAGGCCGAAGGACGCTTTAGCGGTCAAACCCACAGCCCCAAGCACAGCAAGGACGAGCACCATCGCCGAGGGAAACAACATACCAAGATCATAAAACGCAAATAAACAGATTTATAAAACAAAACACAACCAAGGAGTTCTTATTTATCGCAAGTGCATCACATTACAAATTTGTATCACGGACCCAGGCCTACTGACGCTTAGCCCGGTATAAGCCTAAGGGAACGTTACAACTCATACTATACCTCCATGTCGTTAACTGAGTGTCACCGACACGGAGGTCACTTACATCCGTCTCGCTTCGCCTACCTCTAACAACATTATAATCACGACCCCAGGGATCGTCCTTATTGCGCTCCACAAAGGAGCTTGTACTCACGCATACTCCTACTAAAGACTAGCCTGAGTTGGTCTGCGTTCTTACCATTGGCAGATCTGGCCCTTTAGAATCGCTTCCTCAGAGACCGGACCGACCGCCGCTTAACGCTCAGCTCATGCGTCCACCACCTCTCAAACATGCGATCATTCGCACAAGCCACCTATTCACACACGCAACCTGCTTATCAACATTCAGTGCACTGAAAGTGCCCAGTGGAACTTGTGTTGCCGCCTCACTAACGTACACCCCATGAATGGACCAATTCGCACCACAAGTGCGCCAATTGTTACACCCAACACTTTCACGCACAGTGAGGGTGTGAGAGATAACAATCTCAATTGGATTGTGATCACTCACACCAGTCCCACCCAGAACACTCCATTGAAAAGCACACACACTTATTGCTGCCACATTCACAAAAGTAACATCAAAGTCACTTTGGCCCATCAGCCCCGCAAATGTGTACCACTCACTGGGTTCGTTAACGACCCGTATATCCTGGGATACAGCCCACACGGCCAGCAACTCACCCCGTGTATACGCTCGCTACAAAAAGTCTCCCAAAGCTGCCATTAAGGCACACACACACACCCCAGTCAGTCGAATTCACTAAAGTGCATTCGATACTGACATCATTCACAACTACAGCGGAGTTGGCCTTGCTGTCAAGAAATACACGCATACATGCGGGCACACCCCGTACGCAACCATCGGTCGCGTAGGGTTCTTGCAGCAGGGCTACTACGCTGCCCCGTTCCACCATTAGTGGCCACAATTCACACAAAGCTGCATAAGACCCCTGACAGTTCGCCTGGAGAAACTTGCTAGACATATTAATGTCTAGCGTTGGCCCTAGCTACAACACCGCTGTACACGGGACAAGCTGCAGACATCATAAGATGCCCCGACGGCTTCCCTTTGAACGACCAGTTCCTGCAGCTCAGTGCATTGCTGCACTGACCCTCGCTATGACCCATCTGGCCGCAGCGACGACAAACGTCCTCCTTAGCCCTGCACTCCGCTACCTTATGGTCGAAGCCAAGACAGCGGTAGCATTCCACTACCGGGTCTAAGCTCCGCACCCGGAAGGAAAACCACTTAACGTAGCAGCGGCCGACGTCTAAAAGGGCATGCATGGCCTGGCCAGCACCCTCAAGCACGACATTCACTGCTGCGTTGCTGTCTAACGAGCAGGGCTTACTCACCAGGGCTTACTCCTTTCTTGAAGGCCTCAAGTGACATACTGTCCTTAAGGTTCAACTCGAACAAGTCATCCATGAACTCGTCAGGAGTGATCTGCTAGTGAACGCCCTGCACCACGATTTTATGCCCAAGCTTCACATTCACGCTCACTTCCAAACCCACCTCTTTAAACTTTGTGTTGTCAACAATGCGCTTCCGCTCGGCAACAGATGGGGTGCGAATAATCGCGCCACCATCCCGCACACCCAGGGACGGCCCTACATCCTTCACCACCTGGTCGACCACGTCCTTGCTACGTCTTGCTACGTACAAACAAGGACCAGGTCTCAACTGGTCGCGACATCTCCGGGGCCCGACACTAGACCCCCCCTTGTAGTGTGCGGCTGCCAACAAAGCGCTCGCTTGGTAACCAGTCGCATGGACTCCATGGAAATCAGTCGCATTAAAGCGAACGGCCTCCTTCCTCAACCGCTGCTGCTTGCTCAGCACCCCCTTCATACCTCAACATCGCTTGGCTCCGGCGAGGAATCTGCCGCGTCATCATCCGATGACGCCACCATTTTCTCAGCCTTCGCAACAGCAGACGGCTTCCCTTTGCGCGGCGGCATCGCTGCAGGCAGCAAAAATCTATAAATAGATTATGCGCACACACACACGCAAAGCAAACAGATAAGCTTTTCACACGCACACGAAAAAACGTCCGTTACTCGCGCAAACGGATAGCGGCACAATAGAGAGAGCGCAAATTGTAAACAATACACCGTTAATCAATCTCTTTGTTACACAGCGATAGCAAAACACGTCCGTTCGTCACCAAGTCACGCAGCGTACTGAGCTTACACGGACAGACGGACAGACAGACGGACATGGCTAGATCGACTCGGCTGTTGATAGTGATCCAGGGTTCCAGCTCGAGCAAGCGTGCAGTGACGTCACCCAATGGTGCATCCCGTGGCGCTGCAAGAGGCAGCGCCCACACTGGAGCCACCAAGAAGCAGGTGTCCCAGCAGCAAACAGTTGTCACCGTGGAAGCAGCTAAGCCGTTAAAATGCGGTACAAGGTGTCAAAGCTGCCGAAAGGTATTCGGGGCAACGACTCCAGGCGAGGCAAAAATGTTTGCCTCGTGCAGCACTCGACGAAAGAGCCAACATGAGCACCGGCCAAATCCTTGGTAGAGGACTGGTCGAAAAAAGTCAAGCTAAAGAGCTAGTCCACCCCTAAATAAACAGAATGACTTCTTATACCACCTTCACAAAATGCATATCACCCCTGATGCAAAATGCAGGCTCTGCAAGGAGGATGACGAGTCCACAAAACAGTTATTATCTGGAGTAGGAAAAGGCATCTGCGTAGCGAATTCACAACTCCTGCGCAGATTAGACAGACTTCTACAAGAGACCTGCTCGCCTTCATAAGGGAGGTAGAGCAGCTCTTGTACCCTTAGGGAGCTTTACAGCACAAAAGACCACCCTAGGTCGCGGTGTTTAACCCTTTTTGTGAGATACCCTTTTAAATAATACAAAAAATAATAGTATTACAGGCTTGAGAAGAAAGCGAAAGAAAGTTTCTAGTACTTTTGATCGGATCAGCCAAACTTATTTAACCAATTAATTCGGACAATTAAATTTCCCCGTTAATTAGTTTGTGTAAGAAGAATTCACCAAGGATGGTTCTACGATCAGAAAGAGGAGAAAGATTTATTAGTTAAAGTCTACTACGGTAAGGAGGCAAGCGAGTATTAGGATTCCAGTGAAGACACCGGAGGGCAAAGAGTAGAAATTGTTTTTGTACAGATTCTATTCTATCCTGATGAACCTTGTATTGGGGATACCATATACAAGACCCATACTGAAGAATAGGGTGAACAAATGAAGTATTAAGAGTTTTAGTAACGTAGAGATCGTCAAATTCTTTCGACCAACTCTTAATAAAGCCCAAGACACCAAAGGTGTAACGGCCGCGGGCAGTTCAAATTTGTAAAATCAAAACTTATCCAGTTATAGAGGCCAGCTTTTTGTCATGCTTGAAATAGTGCCAGACCTGGATGCTGCGATAATACGCTTGCGCCTACGTTGGCAGCGCAGCTAACTTCGCCCATACCGGGGCCTTGAAAAAGCTTTAGAGGCCTATAAAAACCCCCAGGGCCTTGAGATACCCCTTTTAGCGGTAAAGAATTTGTGGTTACCGAACGAGCTGCCCAAGTAAGGCCAAAACACACAGAACACACTCTTTCAGCAGTCTCTTACAATCACTTAGCCCTAGGCTCTCCACATCCCTATCAGCTAACCATTCATTCTGCAGCAATGGCAGCTGCCACTTGATCTTATATGTCAAGGCTCTACCTGAGGCCTGACCTCTAAGCCGAGAGGAGCTTCTTTCTAACAGTACCTGCAATGCCTCCGTAGAGACAGTGCGGCACACAGGCAAACAACCTAGCAGAATCACTCTCTGGCAAGCCAGCACTTTCTTTCTGCCTACAACAGTCGTGACTGCCTTACACCATACATATGAACCATACGCTGCACAAGCAACGAATAGACCATTATATATGGTGCTAGCAGCACGCTTGCTAAGGCCCCATTCACTTCTCAAAATTCGGCGCACTTGCACAACCAATTTGAGCAATCGAACTTTCAAACTTTCGATGTGAGGAGTGAAACACATTCTCTCACCGTCACGTATGCCGAGGTATTTAACCTCCGTCGCATACGTTAGTCTGACGCCATTTAGCCTAACCAACGGAGGTTGATCAACTGACAATCTGCCCTTGAGCAGCATTGCCAGCGTCTTGTCCATGGCCAGAACGACGCCAACACTAACCCCCCATTCATACACAAGATGCAAGCACGTTGCCGCACTTGCCTCTATAGCCGAACTCGATTACCCCTCAAAATTATACCACAACACTTGCATACGCTTTCGAGCTGCCACAACAAAGTATCCATCATGAGGTTCCAAATAAATGGACCACAGATGGAACCCTGTGGGCAGCCACAAACCACATCCACACTCACACTGTCACTCCGCCCTACAGCACACGCTCGTCTGCCTGAGAAATAGCTCCTCCAAAGAGCCATTTCACGGCAATCGCATTCGCTCAACCTCCCCAACACACTTGGCCAACTCAGATAGTCAAACGCCCCCTTGAAATCTATAAAAATGCCTAGAACATACGTGGAGTTGCTGGACTCAACAGAGTCTCTAAGTCTCTCTTCCACGCATCTTCCACACATCTGCCTGCTCTAAAACCAAATTGTCTCTCAGACATTAGGCTATTCACTCGCTTCTGAAGCCTTTCTACCAGCACTCTTTTCAGCACTTTTCCAAGCACCGGGAGGAGACTGATGCCCCGAAACGAACGACGATTACTCCTGATCGTCTCGGGCGACTTCAGTAGCACAATCACTCTTGCACACTTCCATTCGCTGGGGAAATATCCCTCATTCACACACTTTCCATACAGCACTTTCATATACTCTGGAATTGACTTCCAGAGACTCTTGCACATTTCCCCAGTAAAACCATTCATGCCAGGAGACTTTCTCGACTTTAACCTCGAAAAGGCCTCCTCCAATTCAATTCCACCCGTGGGAAAAACTCATTCAACAACACATTCATACTATCCCTCCATGTCGTTAACTGAGTGTCACCGACACGGAGGCCACTTACATCCGTCTCGCTTCGCCTACCTCTAACAACTTTATAATCACGACCCCAGGGATCGTCCTTATTGCGCTCCACAAAGGATCGCCACTCATCCTCTTTCACTCTTACAAGCATTTGCTTGTACTCACGCATACTCCTACTAAAGACTAGCCTGAGTTGGTCTGCGTTCTCAGCATTGACAGATCTGGCCCTTTGGAATCGCTTCCCCAGAGACCGAACTGACCGCAGCTTAACGCTCAGCTCATGCGTCCACCTTTTCACACGTTTGAGATTCACCTTGCGGTGCCTCTCAAACATGCGATCATTCGCACAAGCCAGTCACCTACTCACACACGCAACCTGCTTATCAACATTCAGTGCACTGAAAGTGCCCAGTGGAACTTGCGTTGCCACCTCACTAACGTACACTCCATGAATGGGCCAATTCGCACCACAAGTGCGCCAATTGTTACTCCCAACACTTTCACGCACAGTGGGGGTGTGAGAGATAACAATCTCAATTGGATTGTGATCACTCACACCAGTCCCACCCAGAACATTCCATTGAAAAGCATACACACTCATTGCTGCCACATTCACAAAAGTGACATCAATGTCACTTTGGCCCATGGGCCCCGCAAACGTGTACCACTCACTGGGTTCGTTAACGACCCGTACATCCTGGGATACAGCCCACTCGGCCAGCATCTTAACCCGTGTGTGGTTCGGATATCCAGACGAGTGTCTGGACATCTTACTGAACGACATGGGGGACGAAGCATTTGCGTCAATACCAAGGATGACTGGTACGCTACTCGCCAGTAGTAGCACCTCATCCAAATACGCAACATACCGTTCGAGGGGATCCCCGAACTTGCAGTATACGCTCGCTACAAAAAGTCTCCCAAAGCTGCCATTAAGTCACACACACACACCCCAGTCAGTCGAATTCACTAAAGTGCATTCGATACTGACATCATTCACAACTACAGCGGAGTTGGCCCTGCTGTCAAGAAATACACGCATACATGTGGGCACACCCCGTACGCAACCATCGGTCGCGTAGGGTTCTTGCAGCAGGGCTACTACGCTGCCCCGTTCCACCATTAGTGGCCCCAATTCACACATAGCTGCATAAGACCCCTGACAGTTCGCCTGGAGAAACTTGCTAGACATATTAATGTCTAGCGTTCGCCCTAGCTACAACACCGCTGTACACGGGACAAGCTGGAGACATCATAAGATGCCCCGACGGCTTCCCCTTGAACGCGCAGTTCCTGCAGTTCAGTGCATTGCTGCACTGACCCACGCTATGACCCATCTGGCCGCAGCGACGACAAACGTCCTCCTTGGCCCTGCACTCCGCTACCTTATGGTCGAAGCCAAGACAGCGGTAGCATCCCACTACCGGGTCTAAGCTCCGCACCCGGAAGGAAAACCACTTAACGTAGCAGCGGCCGACGTCTAAAAGGGCATGCATGGCCTGGCCAGTACCCTCAAGCCCGACATTCACTGCTGCGTTGCTGTCTAACGACAAGGGCTTACTCACCATGCAGACTCCTTTCTTGAAGGCCTCAAGTGACATACTGTCCTTAAGGTTCAACTCGAACAGGTCATCCATGAACTCGTCAGGAGTGATCTGCGAGTGAACGCCCTGCACCACGATTTTATGCCCAAGCTTCACATTCACGCTCACTTCCAAACCCACCTCTTTAAACTTTGTGTTGTCAACAATGCGCTTCCGCTCGGCAACAGATGGGGTGCGAATAATCGCGCCACCATCCCGCATAACCTCATCACCACACCCAGGGACGGCCCTACATCCTTCACCACCTGGTCGACCACGTCCTTTCTTACCCCAGTCTTGCTACGTACAAACAAGGACCAGGTCTCAACTGGTCGCGACATCTCCGGGGAGACGACATAATCCCGACACTAGACCCCCCTTGTAGTGTGCGGCTGCCAACAAAGCGCTCGCTTGGTAACCAGTCGCATGGACTCCATGGAAATCAGTCGCATTAAAGCGAACGGCCTCCCCCCCTCCCCCCCCCCCCCACCCCCCCCCCTTTTCCCCCCCCCCCCCCCCCCCCCCCCCCCCCCCCCTTCACCCCCCCCCCCCCCCCCCCCCTTTCCCCAAACCCCCTTTCCCACACCCCCTCTCCATTCTATCCAACTCAATTAACACATTTCAAAGCTCCTTCCTCAACCGCTGCTGCTTGCTCAGCACCCCCCTTCATACCTCAACATCGCTTGGCTCCGGCGAGGAATCTGCCGCGTCATCATCCGATGACGCCACCATTTTCTCAGCCTTCGCAACAGCAGACGGCTTCCCTTTGCGCGGCGGCATCGCTGCAGGCAGCAAAAATCTATAAATAGATTATGCGCACACACACACGCAAAGCAAACAGATAAGCTTTTCACACGCACACGAAAAAACGTCCGTTACTCGCGCAAACGGATAGCGGCACAATAGAGAGAGCGCAAATTGTAAACAATACCTATAAACCGTTAATCAATCTCTTTGTTACACAGCGATAGCAAAACACGTCCGTTCGTCACCAAGTCACGCAGCGTACTGAGCTTACACGGACAGACGGACAGACAGACGGACATGGCTAGATCGACTCGGCTGTTGATAGTGATCCAGGGTTCCAGCTCGAGCAAGCGTGCAGTGACGTCACCCAATGGTGCATCCCGTGGCGCTGCAAGAGGCAGCACCCACACTGGAGCCACCAAGAAGCAGGTGTCCCAGCAGCAAACAGTTGTCACCGTGGAAGCAGCTAAGCCGTTAAAATGCGGTACAAGGTGTCAAAGCTGCCGAAAGGTATTCGGGGCAACGACTCCAGGCGAGGCAAAAATGTTTGCCTCGTGCAGCACTCGACGAAAGAGCCAACATGAGCACCGGCCAAATCCTTGGTAGAGGACTGGTCGAAAAAAGTCAAGCTAAAGAGCTAGTCCACCCCTAAATAAACAGAATGACTTCTTATACCACCTTCACAAAATGCATATCACCCCTGATGCAAAATGCAGGCTCTGCAAGGAAGATGACGAGTCCACAAAACAGTTATTATCTGGAGTAGGAAAAGGCATCTGCGTAGCGAATTCACAACTCCTGCGCAGATTAGACAGACTTCTACAAGAGACCTGCTCGCCTTCATAAGGGAGGTAGAGCAGCTCTTGTACCCTTAGGGAGCTTTACAGCACAAAAGACCACCCTAGGTCGCGGTGTTTAACCCTTTTTGTGAGATCCCCTTTTAAATAATACAAAAAATAATAGTATTACAGGCTTGAGAAGAAAGCGAAAGAAAGTTTCTAGTACTTTTGATCGGATCAGCCAAACTTATTTAACCAATTAATTCGGACAATTAAATTTCCCCGTTAATTAGTTTGTGTAAGAAGAATTCACCAAGGATGGTTCTACGATCAGAAAGAGGAGAAAGATTTATTAGTTAAAGTCTACTACGGTAAGGAGGCAAGCGAGTATTAGGATTCCAGTGAAGACACCGGAGGGCAAAGAGTAGAAATTGTTTTTGTACAGATTCTATTCTATCCTGATGAACCTTGTATTGGGGATACCATATACAAGACCCATACTGAAGAATAGGGTGAACAAATGAAGTATTAAGAGTTTTAGTAACGTAGAGATCGTCAAATTCTTTCGACCAACTCTTAATAAAACCCAAGACACCAAAGGTGTAACGGCCGCGGGCAGTTCAAATTTGTAAAATCAAAACTTATCCAGTTATAGAGGCCAGCTTTTTGTCATGCTTGAAATAGTGCCAGACCTGGATGCTGCGATAATACGCTTGCGCCTACGTTGGCAGCGCAGCTAACTTCGCCCATACCGGGGCCTTGAAAAAGCTTTAGAGGCCTATAAAAACCCCCAGGGCCTTGAGATACCCCTTTTAGCGGTAAAGAATTTGTGGTTACCGAACGAGCTGCCCAAGTAAGGCCAAAACACACAGAACACACTCTTTCAGCAGTCTCTTACAATCACTTAGCCCTAGGCTCTCCACATCCCTATCAGCTAACCATTCATTCTGCAGCAATGGCAGCTGCCACTTGATCTTATATGTCAAGGCTCTACCTGAGGCCTGACCTCTAAGCCGAGAGGAGCTTCTTTCTAACAGTACCTGCAATGCCTCCGTAGAGACAGTGCGGCACACAGGCAAACAACCTAGCAGAATCACTCTCTGGCAAGCCAGCACTTTCTTTCTGCCTACAACAGTCGTGACTGCCTTACACCATACATATGAACCATACGCTGCACAAGCAACGAATAGACCATTATATATGGTGCTAGCAGCACGCTTGCTAAGGCCCCATTCACTTCTCAAAATTCGGCGCACTTGCACAACCAATTTGAGCAATCGAACTTTCAAACTTTCGATGTGAGGAGTGAAACACATTCTCTCACCGTCTCGTATGCCGAGGTATTTAACCTCCGTCGCATACGTTAGTCTGGTGCCATTAGCCTAACCAACGGAGGTTGATCAACTGACAATCTGCCCTTGAGCAGCATTGCCAGCGTCTTGTCCATGGCCAGAACGACGCCAACACTAACCCCACATTCATACACAAGATGCAAGCACGTTGCCGCACTTGCCTCTATAGCCGAACTCGATTACCCCTCAACACTTGCATACGCTTTCGAGCTGCCACAACAAAGTATCCATCATGAGGTTCCAAATAAATGGACCACAGATGGAACCCTGTGGGCAGCCACAAACCACATCCACACTCACACTGTCACTCCGCCCTACAGCACACGCTCGTCTGCCTGAGAAATAGCTCCTCCAAAGAGCCATTTCACGGCAATCGCATTCGCTCAACCTCCCCAACACACTTGGCCAACTCAGATAGTCAAACGCCCCCTTGAAATCTATAAAAATGCCTAGAACATACGTGGAGTTGCTGGACTCAACAGAGTCTCTAAGTCTCTCTTCCACGCATCTTCCACACATCTGCCTGCTCTACAACCAAATTGTCTCTCAGACATTAGGCTATTCACTCGCTTCTGAAGCCTTTCTACCAGCACTCTTTTCAGCACTTTTCCAAGCACCGGGAGGAGACTGATGCCCCGAAACGAACGACGATTACTTCTGATCGTCTCGGGCGACTTCAGTAGCACAATCACTCTTGCACACTTCCATTCGCTGGGGAAATATCCCTCATTCACACACTTTCCATACAGCACTTTCATATACTTTGGAATTGACTTCCAGAGACTCTTGCACATTTCCCCAGTAAAACCATTCATGCCAGGAGACTTTCTCGACTTTAACCTCGAAAAGGCCTCCTCCAATTCTCCACCCGTGGGAAAAACTCATTCAACAACACATTCATACTATCCCTCCATGTCGTTAACTGAGTGTCACCGACACGGAGGCCACTTACATCCGTCTCGCTTCGCCTACCTCTAACAACTTTATAATCACGACCCCAGGGATCGTCCTTATTGCGCTCCACAAAGGATCGCCACTCATCCTCTTTCACTCTTACAAGCATTTGCTTGTACTCACGCATACTCCTACTAAAGACTAGCCTGAGTTGGTCTGCGTTCTCAGCATTGACAGATCTGGCCCTTTGGAATCGCTTCCCCAGAGACCGGACTGACCGCAGCTTAACGCTCAGCTCATGCGTCCACCACTTCACACGTTTGAGATTCACCTTGCGGTGCCTCTCAAGCATGCGATCATTCGCACAAGCCAGTCACCTATTCACACACGCAACCTGCTTATCAACATTCAGTGCACTGAAAGTGCCCAGTGGAACTTGCGTTGCCACCTCACTAACGTACACTCCATGAATGGGCCAATTCGCACCACAAGTGCGCCAATTGTTAGTCCCAACACTTTCACGCACAGTGGGGGTGTGAGAGATAACAATCTCAATTGGATTGTGATCACTCACACCAGTCCCACCCAGAACATTCCATTGAAAAGCATACACACTCATTGCTGCCACATTCACAAAAGTGACATCAATGTCACTTTGGCCCATCGGCCCCGCAAACGTGTACCACTCACTGGGTTCGTTAACGACCCGTATATCCTGGGATACAGCCCACTCAGCCAGCATCTTAACCCGTGTGTGGTTCGGATATCCAGACGAGTGTCTGGACATCTTACTGAACGACATGGGGGACGAAGCATTTGCGTCAATACCAAGGATGACTGGTACGCTACTCGCCAGTAGTAGCACCTCATCCAAATACGCAACATACGGTTCGAGGGGATCCCCGAACTTGCAGTATACGCTCGCTACAAAAAGTCTCCCAAAGCTGCCATTAAGTCACACACACACACCCCAGTCAGTCGAATTCACTAAAGTGCATTCGATACTGACATCATTCACAACTACAGCGGAGTTGGCCCTGCTGTCAAGAAATACACGCATACATGTGGGCACACCCCGTACGCAACCATCGGTCGCGTAGGGTTCTTGCAGCAGGGCTACTACGCTGCCCCGTTCCACCATTAGTGGCCCCAATTCACACATAGCTGCATAAGACCCCTGACAGTTCGCCTGGAGAAACTTGCTAGACATATTAATGTCTAGCGTTCGCCCTAGCTACAACACCGCTGTACACGGGACAAGCTGGAGACATCATAAGATGCCCCGACGGCTTCCCCTTGAACGCGCAGTTCCTGCAGTTCAGTGCATTGCTGCACTGACCCTCGCTATGACCCATCTGGCCGCAGCGACGACAAACGTCCTCCTTGGCCCTGCACTCCGCTACCTTATGGTCGAAGCCAAGACAGCGGTAGCATCCCACTACCGGGTCTAAGCTCCGCACCCGGAAGGAAAACCACTTAACGTAGCAGCGGCCGACGTCTAAAAGGGCATGCATGGCCTGGCCAGTACCCTCAAGCCCGACATTCACTGCTGCGTTGCTGTCTAACGACAAGGGCTTACTCACCATGCAGACTCCTTTCTTGAAGGCCTCAAGTGACATACTGTCCTTAAGGTTCAACTCGAACAAGTCATCCATGAACTCGTCAGGAGTGATCTGCGAGTGAACGCCCTGCACCACGATTTTATGCCCAAGCTTCACATTCACGCTCACTTCCAAACCCACCTCTTTAAACTTTGTGTTGTCAACAATGCGCTTCCGCTCGGCAACAGATGGGGTGCGAATAATCGCGCCACCATCCCGCACACCCAGGGACGGCCCTACATCCTTCACCACCTGGTCGACCACGTCCTTGCTACGTCTTGCTACGTACAAACAAGGACCAGGTCTCAACTGGTCGCGACATCTCCGGGGCCCGACACTAGACCCCCCTTGTAGTGTGCGGCTGCCAACAAAGCGCTCGCTTGGTAACCAGTCGCATGGACTCCATGGAAATCAGTCGCATTAAAGCGAACGGCCTCCTTCCTCAACCGCTGCTGCTTGCTCAGCACCCCCCTTCATACCTCAACATCGCTTGGCTCCGGCGAGGAATCTGCCGCGTCATCATCCGATGACGCCACCATTTTCTCAGCCTTCGCAACAGCAGACGGCTTCCCTTTGCGCGGCGGCATCGCTGCAGGCAGCAAAAATCTATAAATAGATTATGCGCACACACACACGCAAAGCAAACAGATAAGCTTTTCACACGCACACGAAAAAACGTCCGTTACTCGCGCAAACGGATAGCGGCACAATAGAGAGAGCGCAAATTGTAAACAATACACCGTTAATCAATCTCTTTGTTACACAGCGATAGCAAAACACGTCCGTTCGTCACCAAGTCACGCAGCGTACTGAGCTTACACGGACAGACGGACAGACAGACGGACATGGCTAGATCGACTCGGCTGTTGATAGTGATCCAGGGTTCCAGCTCGAGCAAGCGTGCAGTGACGTCACCCAATGGTGCATCCCGTGGCGCTGCAAGAGGCAGCACCCACACTGGAGCCACCAAGAAGCAGGTGTCCCAGCAGCAAACAGTTGTCACCGTGGAAGCAGCTAAGCCGTTAAAATGCGGTACAAGGTGTCAAAGCTGCCGAAAGGTATTCGGGGCAACGACTCCAGGCGAGGCAAAAATGTTTGCCTCGTGCAGCACTCGACGAAAGAGCCAACATGAGCACCGGCCAAATCCTTGGTAGCGGACTGGTCGAAAAAAGTCAAGCTAAAGAGCTAGTCCACCCCTAAATAAACAGAATGACTTCTTATACCACCTTCACAAAATGCATATCACCCCTGATGCAAAATGCAGGCTCTGCAAGGAGGATGACGAGTCCACAAAACAGTTATTATCTGGAGTAGGAAAAGGCATCTGCGTAGCGAATTCACAACTCCTGCGCAGATTAGACAGACTTCTACAAGAGACCTGCTCGCCTTCATAAGGGAGGTAGAGCAGCTCTTGTACCCTTAGGGAGCTTTACAGCACAAAAGACCACCCTAGGTCGCGGTGTTTAACCCTTTTTGTGAGATACCCTTTTAAATAATACAAAAAATAATAGTATTACAGGCTTGAGAAGAAAGCGAAAGAAAGTTTCTAGTACTTTTGATCGGATCAGCCAAACTTATTTAACCAATTAATTCGGACAATTAAATTTCCCCGTTAATTAGTTTGTGTAAGAAGAATTCACCAAGGATGGTTCTACGATCAGAAAGAGGAGAAAGATTTATTAGTTAAAGTCTACTACGGTAAGGAGGCAAGCGAGTATTAGGATTCCAGTGAAGACACCGGAGGGCAAAGAGTAGAAATTGTTTTTGTACAGATTCTATTCTATCCTGATGAACCTTGTATTGGGGATACCATATACAAGACCCATACTGAAGAATAGGGTGAACAAATGAAGTATTAAGAGTTTTAGTAACGTAGAGATCGTCAAATTCTTTCGACCAACTCTTAATAAAGCCCAAGACACCAAAGGTGTAACGGCCGCGGGCAGTTCAAATTTGTAAAATCAAAACTTATCCAGTTATAGAGGCCAGCTTTTTGTCATGCTTGAAATAGTGCCAGACCTGGATGCTGCGATAATACGCTTGCGCCTACGTTGGCAGCGCAGCTAACTTCGCCCATACCGGGGCCTTGAAAAAGCTTTAGAGGCCTATAAAAACCCCCAGGGCCTTGAGATACCCCTTTTAGCGGTAAAGAATTTGTGGTTACCGAACGAGCTGCCCAAGTAAGGCCAAAACACACAGAACACACTCTTTCAGCAGTCTCTTACAATCACTTAGCCCTAGGCTCTCCACATCCCTATCAGCTAACCATTCATTCTGCAGCAATGGCAGCTGCCACTTGATCTTATATGTCAAGGCTCTACCTGAGGCCTGACCTCTAAGCCGAGAGGAGCTTCTTTCTAACAGTACCTGCAATGCCTCCGTAGAGACAGTGCGGCACACAGGCAAACAACCTAGCAGAATCACTCTCTGGCAAGCCAGCACTTTCTTTCTGCCTACAACAGTCGTGACTGCCTTACACCATACATATGAACCATACGCTGCACAAGCAACGAATAGACCATTATATATGGTGCTAGCAGCACGCTTGCTAAGGCCCCATTCACTTCTCAAAATTCGGCGCACTTGCACAACCAATTTGAGCAATCGAACTTTCAAACTTTCGATGTGAGGAGTGAAACACATTCTCTCACCGTCTCGTATGCCGAGGTATTTAACCTCCGTCGCATACGTTAGTCTGGTGCCATTAGCCTAACCAACGGAGGTTGATCAACTGACAATCTGCCCTTGAGCAGCATTGCCAGCGTCTTGTCCATGGCCAGAACGACGCCAACACTAACCCCCCATTCATACACAAGATGCAAGCACGTTGCCGCACTTGCCTCTATAGCCGAACTCGATTACCCCTCAACACTTGCATACGCTTTCGAGCTGCCACAACAAAGTATCCATCATGAGGTTCCAAATAAATGGACCACAGATGGAACCCTGTGGGCAGCCACAAACCACATCCACACTCACACTGTCACTCCGCCCTACAGCACACGCTCGTCTGCCTGAGAAATAGCTCCTCCAAAGAGCCATTTCACGGCAATCGCATTCGCTCAACCTCCCCAACACACTTGGCCAACTCAGATAGTCAAACGCCCCCTTGAAATCTATAAAAATGCCTAGAACATACGTGGAGTTGCTGGACTCAACAGAGTCTCTAAGTCTCTCTTCCACGCATCTTCCACACATCTGCCTGCTCTAAAACCAAATTGTCTCTCAGACATTAGGCTATTCACTCGCTTCTGAAGCCTTTCTACCAGCACTCTTTTCAGCACTTTTCCAAGCACCGGGAGGAGACTGATGCCCCGAAACGAACGACGATTACTTCTGATCGTCTCGGGCGACTTCAGTAGCACAATCACTCTTGCACACTTCCATTCGCTGGGGAAATATCCCTCATTCACACACTTTCCATACAGCACTTTCATATACTTTGGAATTGACTTCCAGAGACTCTTGCACATTTCCCCAGTAAAACCATTCATGCCAGGAGACTTTCTCGACTTTAACCTCGAAAAGGCCTCCTCCAATTCTCCACCCGTGGGAAAAACTCATTCAACAACACATTCATACTATCCCTCCATGTCGTTAACTGAGTGTCACCGACACGGAGGCCACTTACATCCGTCTCGCTTCGCCTACCTCTAACAACTTTATAATCACGACCCCAGGGATCGTCCTTATTGCGCTCCACAAAGGATCGCCACTCATCCTCTTTCACTCTTACAAGCATTTGCTTGTACTCACGCATACTCCTACTAAAGACTAGCCTGAGTTGGTCTGCGTTCTCAGCATTGACAGATCTGGCCCTTTGGAATCGCTTCCCCAGAGACCGGACTGACCGCAGCTTAACGCTCAGCTCATGCGTCCACCACTTCACACGTTTGAGATTCACCTTGCGGTGCCTCTCAAGCATGCGATCATTCGCACAAGCCAGTCACCTATTCACACACGCAACCTGCTTATCAACATTCAGTGCACTGAAAGTGCCCAGTGGAACTTGCGTTGCCACCTCACTAACGTACACTCCATGAATGGGCCAATTCGCACCACAAGTGCGCCAATTGTTAGTCCCAACACTTTCACGCACAGTGGGGGTGTGAGAGATAACAATCTCAATTGGATTGTGATCACTCACACCAGTCCCACCCAGAACATTCCATTGAAAAGCATACACACTCATTGCTGCCACATTCACAAAAGTGACATCAATGTCACTTTGGCCCATCGGCCCCGCAAACGTGTACCACTCACTGGGTTCGTTAACGACCCGTATATCCTGGGATACAGCCCACTCAGCCAGCATCTTAACCCGTGTGTGGTTCGGATATCCAGACGAGTGTCTGGACATCTTACTGAACGACATGGGGGACGAAGCATTTGCGTCAATACCAAGGATGACTGGTACGCTACTCGCCAGTAGTAGCACCTCATCCAAATACGCAACATACCGTTCGAGGGGATCCCCGAACTTGCAGTATACGCTCGCTACAAAAAGTCTCCCAAAGCTGCCATTAAGTCACACACACACACCCCAGTCAGTCGAATTCACTAAAGTGCATTCGATACTGACATCATTCACAACTACAGCGGAGTTGGCCCTGCTGTCAAGAAATACACGCATACATGTGGGCACACCCCGTACGCAACCATCGGTCGCGTAGGGTTCTTGCAGCAGGGCTACTACGCTGCCCCGTTCCACCATTAGTGGCCCCAATTCACACATAGCTGCATAAGACCCCTGACAGTTCGCCTGGAGAAACTTGCTAGACATATTAATGTCTAGCGTTCGCCCTAGCTACAACACCGCTGTACACGGGACAAGCTGGAGACATCATAAGATGCCCCGACGGCTTCCCCTTGAACGCGCAGTTCCTGCAGTTCAGTGCATTGCTGCACTGACCCTCGCTATGACCCATCTGGCCGCAGCGACGACAAACGTCCTCCTTGGCCCTGCACTCCGCTACCTTATGGTCGAAGCCAAGACAGCGGTAGCATCCCACTACCGGGTCTAAGCTCCGCACCCGGAAGGAAAACCACTTAACGTAGCAGCGGCCGACGTCTAAAAGGGCATGCATGGCCTGGCCAGTACCCTCAAGCCCGACATTCACTGCTGCGTTGCTGTCTAACGACAAGGGCTTACTCACCATGCAGACTCCTTTCTTGAAGGCCTCAAGTGACATACTGTCCTTAAGGTTCAACTCGAACAAGTCATCCATGAACTCGTCAGGAGTGATCTGCGAGTGAACGCCCTGCACCACGATTTTATGCCCAAGCTTCACATTCACGCTCACTTCCAAACCCACCTCTTTAAACTTTGTGTTGTCAACAATGCGCTTCCGCTCGGCAACAGATGGGGTGCGAATAATCGCGCCACCATCCCGCACACCCAGGGACGGCCCTACATCCTTCACCACCTGGTCGACCACGTCCTTTCTACGTCTTGCTACGTACAAACAAGGACCAGGTCTCAACTGGTCGCGACATCTCCGGGGCCCGACACTAGACCCCCCTTGTAGTGTGCGGCTGCCAACAAAGCGCTCGCTTGGTAACCAGTCGCATGGACTCCATGGAAATCAGTCGCATTAAAGCGAACGGCCTCCTTCCTCAACCGCTGCTGCTTGCTCAGCACCCCCCTTCATACCTCAACATCGCTTGGCTCCGGCGAGGAATCTGCCGCGTCATCATCCGATGACGCCACCATTTTCTCAGCCTTCGCAACAGCAGACGGCTTCCCTTTGCGCGGCGGCATCGCTGCAGGCAGCAAAAATCTATAAATAGATTATGCGCACACACACACGCAAAGCAAACAGATAAGCTTTTCACACGCACACGAAAAAACGTCCGTTACTCGCGCAAACGGATAGCGGCACAATAGAGAGAGCGCAAATTGTAAACAATACACCGTTAATCAATCTCTTTGTTACACAGCGATAGCAAAACACGTCCGTTCGTCACCAAGTCACGCAGCGTACTGAGCTTACACGGACAGACGGACAGACAGACGGACATGGCTAGATCGACTCGGCTGTTGATAGTGATCCAGGGTTCCAGCTCGAGCAAGCGTGCAGTGACGTCACCCAATGGTGCATCCCGTGGCGCTGCAAGAGGCAGCACCCACACTGGAGCCACCAAGAAGCAGGTGTCCCAGCAGCAAACAGTTGTCACCGTGGAAGCAGCTAAGCCGTTAAAATGCGGTACAAGGTGTCAAAGCTGCCGAAAGGTATTCGGGGCAACGACTCCAGGCGAGGCAAAAATGTTTGCCTCGTGCAGCACTCGACGAAAGAGCCAACATGAGCACCGGCCAAATCCTTGGTAGAGGACTGGTCGAAAAAAGTCAAGCTAAAGAGCTAGTCCACCCCTAAATAAACAGAATGACTTCTTATACCACCTTCACAAAATGCATATCACCCCTGATGCAAAATGCAGGCTCTGCAAGGAAGATGACGAGTCCACAAAACAGTTATTATCTGGAGTAGGAAAAGGCATCTGCGTAGCGAATTCACAACTCCTGCGCAGATTAGACAGACTTCTACAAGAGACCTGCTCGCCTTCATAAGGGAGGTAGAGCAGCTCTTGTACCCTTAGGGAGCTTTACAGCACAAAAGACCACCCTAGGTCGCGGTGTTTAACCCTTTTTGTGAGATCCCCTTTTAAATAATACAAAAAATAATAGTATTACAGGCTTGAGAAGAAAGCGAAAGAAAGTTTCTAGTACTTTTGATCGGATCAGCCAAACTTATTTAACCAATTAATTCGGACAATTAAATTTCCCCGTTAATTAGTTTGTGTAAGAAGAATTCACCAAGGATGGTTCTACGATCAGAAAGAGGAGAAAGATTTATTAGTTAAAGTCTACTACGGTAAGGAGGCAAGCGAGTATTAGGATTCCAGTGAAGACACCGGAGGGCAAAGAGTAGAAATTGTTTTTGTACAGATTCTATTCTATCCTGATGAACCTTGTATTGGGGATACCATATACAAGACCCATACTGAAGAATAGGGTGAACAAATGAAGTATTAAGAGTTTTAGTAACGTAGAGATCGTCAAATTCTTTCGACCAACTCTTAATAAAACCCAAGACACCAAAGGTGTAACGGCCGCGGGCAGTTCAAATTTGTAAAATCAAAACTTATCCAGTTATAGAGGCCAGCTTTTTGTCATGCTTGAAATAGTGCCAGACCTGGATGCTGCGATAATACGCTTGCGCCTACGTTGGCAGCGCAGCTAACTTCGCCCATACCGGGGCCTTGAAAAAGCTTTAGAGGCCTATAAAAACCCCCAGGGCCTTGAGATACCCCTTTTAGCGGTAAAGAATTTGTGGTTACCGAACGAGCTGCCCAAGTAAGGCCAAAACACACAGAACACACTCTTTCAGCAGTGTCTTACAATCACTAAGCCCTAGGCTCTCCACGTCCCTATCAGCTAACCATTCATTCTGCAGCAATGGCAGCTGCCACCTGATCTTATAAGTCAAGGCTCTTCCTGAGGCCTGACCTCTAAGTCGAGAGGAGCTACTTTCTAACAGTACCTGCATTGCCTCCGTAGAGACAGTGCGGCACACAGGCAAACAACCTAGCAGAATCACTCTCTGGCAAGCCAGCACTTTCTTTCTGCCTACAACAGTCGTGACTGCTTTACACCATATAGATGATCCATACGCTGCACAAGCAACGAATAGACCATTGTATATAGTGCGAGCAGCACGCCTGCTGAGGCCCCACTCACTTCTCAAAATTCGGCGCACTTGCACAACCAATTTGAGCAATCGAACTTTCAAACTTACGATGTGAGGAGTGAAACACATTCTCTCACCGACACGTATGCCGAGGTATTTAACCTCCGTCGCATACGTTAGTCTGATGCCATTTAGCCTAACCAACGGAGGTCGATCAGCTGACAATCTGCCCTTGAGCAGCATTGCCAGCGTCTTGTCCATGGCCAGACCGACGCCAACACTAACCCCCCATTCATACACAAGATGCAAGCACGTTGCCGCACTTGCCTCTATAGCCGCCCTCGATTGCCCCTCAATCAATATGAGCAGATCGTCTGCATACGCACAACACTTGCATACGCTTTCGAGCTGCCACAACAAAGTATCCATCATGAGGTTCCAAATAAATGGACCACAGATGGAACCCTGTGGGCAGCCACGAACCACATCCACACTCACACTGTCACTCCGCCCTACAGCACACGCTCGTCTGCCTGAGAAATAGCTCCTCCAAAGAGCCATTTCACGGCTACCGCATTCGCTCAACCTCCCCAACACACTCGGCCAACTCAGGTAGTCAAACGCCCCCTTGAAATCTACAAAAATGCCTAGAACATACGTGGAGTTGCTGGACTCAACAGAGTCTCTAAGTCACTCCTCCACGCATCTTCCACACATCTGCCTGCCCTAAAACCAAATTGCCTCTCAGACATTTGGCTATTCACTCTCTCCTGAAGCCTTTCTACCAGCACTCTTTCCAGCACTTTTCCAAGCACCGGGAGGAGGCTGATGCCCCGAAACGAACGAGGATTGCTCCTGATCCTCTCGGGCGACTTCAGTAGCACAATCACTCTTGCACACTTCCATTCGCTGGGGAAATATCCCTCATTCACACACTTTCCATACAACACTTTCATATACTCTGGAATTGACTTCCAGAGACTCTTGCACATTTCCCCAGTAAAACCATCCATGCCAGGAGACTTTCTCGACTTTAACCTCGAAAAGGCCTCCTCCAATTCCTTCCATGACGGATCACGGAACCATCCACACTAGGTGGCAAGTCCCGAATCTCCACCCGTGGGAAAAACTCATTCAACAACACATTCATACTATCCCTCCATGTCGTTAACTGAGTGTCACCGACACGGAGGCCACTTACATCCGTCTCGCTTCTCCTACCTCTAACTACTTTATAAGCACGACCCCAGGGATCGTCCTTATTGCGCTCCACAAAGGAACGCCACTCATCCTCTTTCACTCTTACAAGCATTTGCTTGTACTCACGCATACTCCTACTATAGACTAACCTGAGTTGGTCTGCGTTCTCAGCATTGGCAGATCTGGCCCTTTGGAATCGCTTCCTCAGAGACCGAACCGACCGCCGCTTAACGCTCAGATCATGCGTCCACCACTTCACACGTTTGAGATTCACCTTGCGGTGTCTCTCAAACATGCGATCATTCGCACAAGCCAGCCACCTACTCACACACGCGACCTGCTCATCAACATTCAATGCACTGAAAGTGCCCAGCGGAACTTGCGTTGCCGCCTCACTAACGTACACCCCATGACTGGGCCAATTCGCACCACAAGTGCGCCAATTGTTACTCCCAACACTTTGACGCACAGTGGGGGTGTGAGAGATAACAATCTCAATTGGATTGTGATCACTCACACCAGTCCCACCCAGAACATTCCATTGAAAAGCATACACACTCATTGCTGCCACATTCACAAAAGTGACATCAATGTCACTTTGGCCCATGGGCCCCGCAAACGTGTACCACTCACTGGGTTCGTTAACGACCCGTACATCCTGGGACACAGCCCACTCGGCCAGCAACTCACCCCGTGTGTGGTTCGGATATCCAGACGAGTGTCTGGACATCTTACTGAACCACATGGGGGACGAAGCATTTGCGTCAATACCAAGGATGACTGGTACGCTACTCGCCAGTAGTAGCACCTCATCCAAATACGCAACATACGGTTCGAGGGGATCCCCGAACTTGCAGTATACGCTCGCTACAAAAAGTCTCCCAAAGCTGCCATTAAGGCACACACACACACCCCAGTCAGTCGAATTCACTAAAGTGCATTCGATACTGACATCATTCACAACTACAGCGGAGTTGGCCCTGCTGTCAAGAAATACCCGCATACATGCGGGCACACCCCGTACGCAACCATCGGTCGCGTAGGGTTCTTGCAGCAGGGCTACTACGCTGCCCCGTTCCACCATTAGTGGCGCCAATTCACACATAGCTGCATAAGACCCCTGACAGTTCGCCTGGAGAAACTTGCTAGCCATGTTAATGTCTAGCGTTCGCCCTAGCTACAATGCCGCTGTACACGGGGCAGGCTGGAGACATCATAAGATGCCCCGACGGCTTCCCCTTGAACGCGCAGTTCCTGCAGTTCAGTGCATTGCTGCACTGAGCCACGCGATGACCCATCTGGCCGCAGCGACGACAAACATCCTCTTTGGCCCTGCACTCCGCTACCTTATGGTCGAAGCCAAGACAGCGGTAGCATCCCACTACCGGGTCAAAGCTCCGCACCCGGAAGGAGAACCACTTAACGTAGCAGCGGCCGACGTCTAAAAGGGCTTGCATGGCTTGGCCAGCACCCTCAAGCACGACGTTCACTGCTGCGTTACTATCTAATGACCAGGGCTTACTCACCATGCGGACTCCTTTCTTGAAGGCCTCAAGTGACATACTGTCCTTAAGGTTCAACTCGAACAGGTCACCCATGAACTCGTCAGGAGTGATCTGCGAGTGAACGCCCTGCACCACGATTTTGGGCCCCAGCTTCACATTCACGCTCACTTCCAAACCCACCTCTTTAAACTTTGCGTTGTCAACAATGCGCTTCCGCTCGGCAACAGATGGGGTGCGAATAATCGCGCCACCATCCCGCAGAGGCTTAACCTCATGCACGCGCACACCCAGGGACGGCCCTACCTCCTTCACCACCTGGTCGACCACGTCCTTACCGGTTTTACCCGCAGTTTTACTGCGCACAACCAAGGACCAGGTCTCAACTGGTCGCGGCATCTCCGGGGTAGACGACATAATGCCCGACACTGGACCCCCCTTGTAGTGTGCGGCTGCCAACGAAGCGCTCGCTTGGTGACCAGTCGCATGAACTCCATGGACATCAGTCGCATTACAGCGAACGGCCTCCCCCCCCCAAACCCCCAAAAACACAAAACAATTTCAGAAGCTGCCTTCCTCAACCGCTGCTGCTTGCTCAGCACCCCCTTCTTACCTCGACATTGCTTGGCTCCGGCGAGGAATCTGCTGCGTCATCATCCGATGACGCCACCATTTTCTCTGCCTTCGCAGCAGCAGACGGCTTCCTTTTGCGCGGCGGCATCGCTGCAGGCAGCAAAAATCTATAAATAGATTATGCGCACACACACACACACAAAGCAAACAGATAAGTTATTCACACGCACACGAAAAAACGTCCGTTACTCGCGCAAACGGATAGCGGCACAAAAGAGAGAGCGCAAATCGTAAACAATGACCTGATAAACCGTTAATCAATCTCTATGTTACACAGCGATAGCAAAAACACGTCCGTTCGTCACCAAGTCACGCAGCGTACTGAGCTTATACGGACAGACGGACAGACAGACGGACATGGCTAGTTCGCCTCGGCTGTTGATAGTGATCCAGGGTTCCAGCTCGAGCAAGCGTGCAGTGACGTCACCCAATGGTGCATCCCGTGGCGCTGCAAGAGGCAGCACCCACACTGGAACCACCAAGAAGCAGGTGTCCCAGCAGCAAACAGTTAGTCACCGTGGAAGCAGCTAAGCCGTTAAAATGCGGTACAAGGTGTCAAAGCTGCCGAAAGGTATTCGGGGCAACGACTCCCGGCGAGCCAAAAATGTTTGCCTCGTGCAGCACTCGACGAAAGAGCCAACATGAGCACCGGCCAAATCCTTGGTAGAGGACTGGTCGAAAAAAGTCAAGCTAAAGAGCTAGTCCACCCCTAAATAAACAGAATGACTTCTTATACCACCTTCACAAAATATCAGCATATCACCCCTGATGCAAAATGCAGGCTCTGCAAAGAAGATGACGAGTCCACAAAACAGTTATTATCTGGAGTAGGAAGAGGCATCTGCGTAGCGAATTCACAACTCCTGCGCAGATTAGACAGACTTCTACAAGAGACCTGCTCGCCTTCATAAGGGAGGTAGAGCAGCTCTTGTACCCTTAGGGAGCTTGTACAGCACAAAAGACCACTCCTAGGTCGCGGTGTTTAACCCTTTTTGTGAGATCCGCTTTTAAATAATACAAAAAATAATATATTACAGGCTTGAGAAGAAAGCGAAAGAAAGTTTCTAGTACTTTTGATCGGATCAGCCAAAAAAATATACTTATTTAACCAATTAATTCGGACAGTATAAATTTCCTCCAGTTCAAATAGTTTGTATAAGAAGAAGAATTCATAAATTTGGATTTTTGATTCTACGATCAGAAAGTTTTTTTTAGGAGACAGATTTATTAGTTAAAGTCTACTAAGGTGAGGAGGCATAGAGAGTATTAGGATTCCAGTAAAGACACCGGAGGGCAAAGAGTAGAAATTGGTTTTGTACAGATTCTATTCTATCCTGATGAACCTTGTATTGGGGATACCATATACAAGATTCATACTGAAGAATAGGGTGAACAAATGAAGTTATTAAGAGTTTTAGTAACGTAAAGATCGTCAAATTCTTTCGACCAACTCTTAATAAAACCCAAGACACCAAAGATATAACCCCCCGCCCCCCCCCCCCCCCCCCCCCCCCCCCGCCCCCCCCCCCCCCCCCCCCCCCCCGCCGGCCGCGGGCGAAGTTCAAATTTGTAAAATCAAAACATTATCCAGTTATAGAGGCCAGCTTTTTGTCATGCTTGAAATAGAATGCCAGACCTGGATGCTGCGATAATACGCTTGCGCCTACGTTGGCAGCGCAGCTAACTTCGCCCATACCGGGGCCTTGAAAAAGCTTGAGGCCTATAAAAACCCCCAGGGCCTTGAGATATCCCTTTTAGCGGTAAAGAATTTGTGGCTACCGTCAACGAGCTACCCAAGACTAAGGCCAAAACAGCGGCGTGTCGACAAACCACAACACCAAAGAACCGATAAGTCACTCTCCCATTCTCACTAGCATCCCATCTGACCTGCCAGTCACACAGAACACACTCTTTCAGCAGTGTCTTACAATCACTAAGCCCTAGGCTCTCCACGTCCCTATCAGCTAACCATTCATTCTGCAGCAATGGCAGCTGCCTCCTGATCTTATAAGTCAAGGCTCTTCGCCTGACCTCTAAGTCGAGAGGAGCTACTCCTAACAGCACCTGCATTGCCTCCGTAGAGACAGTGCGGCACACAGGCAAACAACCTAACAGAATCACTCTCTGGCAAGCCAGCACTTTCTTTCTGCCTACAACAGTCGTGACTGCTTTACACCATATAGATGATCCATACGCTGCACAAGCAACGAATAGACCATTGTATATAGTGCGAGCAGCACGCCTGCTGAGGCCCCACTCACTTCTCAAAATTCGGCGCACTTGCACAACCAATTTGAGCAATCGAACCTTCAAACTTACGATGTGAGGAGTGAAACACATCCTCTCACCGACACGTATGCCGAGGTATTTAACCTCAGTCGCATACGTTAGCCTGACGCCATTTAGCCTAACCAACGGAGGTCGATCAGCTGACAATCTGCCCTTGAGCAGCATTGCCAGCGTCTTGTCCATGGCCAGACCGACGCCAACACTAACCCCCCATTCATACACAAGATGCAAGCACGTTGCCGCACTTGCCTCTATAGCCGCCCTCGATTGCCCCTCAATCAATATGAGCAGATCGTCTGCATACGCACAACACTTGCATACGCTTTCGAGCTGCCACAACAAAGTATCCATCATGAGGTTCCAAATAAATGGACCACAGATGGAACCCTGCGGGCAGCCACGAACCACATCCACACTCACACTTTCACTCCTCCCTACAGCACACGCTCGTCTGCCTGAGAAATAGCTCCTCCAAAGAGCCATTTCACGGCTACCGCATTCGCTCAACCTCTCCAACACACTCGGCCAACTCAGGTAGTCAAACGCCCCCTTGAAATCTACAAAAATGCCTAGAACATACGTGGAGTTGCTGGACTCAACAGAGTCTCTAACATACCTCCACGCATCTTCCACACATCTGCCTGCCCTAAAACCAAATTGCCTCTCAGACATTTGGCTATTCACTCTCTCCTGAAGCCTTTCTACCAGCACTCTTTCCAGCACTTTTCCAAGCACCGGGAGGAGGCTGATGCCCCGAAACGAACGAGGATTGCTCCTGATCCTCTCGGGCGACTTCAGTAGCACAATCACTCTTGCACACTTCCATTCGCTGGGGAAATATCCCTCATTCACACACTTTCCATACAACACTTTCATATACTCTGGAATTGACTTCCAGAGACTCTTGCACATTTCCCCAGTAAAACCATCCATGCCAGGAGACTTTCTCGACTTTAACCTCGAAAAGGCCTCCTCCAATTCACTGTCCATGAGCGGATCAGCGGAACCATCCACACTAGGTGGCAAGTCCCGAATCTCCGCCCGTGGGAAAAACTCATTCAACAACACATTCATACTATCCCTCCATGTCGTTAACTGAGTGTCACCGACACGGAGGCCACTTACATCCGTCTCGCTTCTCCTACCTCTAACTACTTTATAAGCACGACCCCAGGGATCGTCCTTATTGCGCTCCACAAAGGAACGCCACTCATCCTCTTTCACTCTTACAAGCATTTGCTTGTACTCACGCATACTCCTACTATAGACTAACCTGAGTTGGTCTGCGTTCTCAGCATTGGCAGATCTGGCCCTTTGGAATCGCTTCCGCAGAGACCGAACCGACCGCCGCTTAACGCTCAGATCATGCGTCCACCACTTCACACGTTTGAGATTCACCTTGCGGTGTCTCTCAAACATGCGATCATTCGCACAAGCCAGCCACCTACTCACACACGCGACCTGCTCATCAACATTCAATGCACTGAAAGTGCCCAGCGGAACTTGCGTTGCCGCCTCACTAACGTACACCCCATGACTGGGCCAATTCGCACCACAAGTGCGCCAATTGTTACCCCCAACACTTTCACGCACAGTGGGGGTGTGAGAGATAACAATCTCAATTGGATTGTGATCACTCACACCAGTCCCACCCAGAACATTCCATTGAAAAGCATACACACTCATTGCTGCCACATTCACAAAAGTGACATCAATGTCACTTTGGCCCATGGGCCCAGCAAACGTGTACCACTCACTGGGTTCGTTAACGACCCGTACATCCTGGGACACAGCCCACTCGGCCAGCAACTCACCCCGTGTGTGGTTCGGATATCCAGACGAGTGTCTGGACATCTTGCTGAACCACATGGGGGACGTTGCATTTGCGTCAATACCAAGGATGACTGGTACGCTACTCGCCAGTAGTAGCACCTCATCCAAATACGCAACATACGGTTCGAGGGGATCCCCGAACTTGCAGTATACGCTCGCTACAAAAAGTCTCCCAAAGCTGCCATTAAGGCACACACACACACCCCAGTCAGTCGAATTCACTAAAGTGCATTCGATACTGACATCATTCACAACTACAGCGGAGTTGGCCCTGCTGTCAAGAAATACCCGCATACATGCGGGCACACCCCGTACGCAACCATCGGTCGCGTAGGGTTCTTGCAGCAGGGCTACTACGCTGCCCCGTTCCACCATTAGTGGCGCCAATTCACACATAGCTGCATAAGAGCCCTGACAGTTCGCCTGGAGAAACTTGCTAGCCATGTTAATGTCTAGCGTTCGCCCTAGCTACAATGCCGCTGTACACGGGGCAGGCTGGAGACATCATAAGATGCCCCGACGGCTTCCCCTTGAACGCGCAGTTCCTGCAGTTCAGTGCATTGCTGCACTGAGCCACGCGATGACCCATCTGGCCGCAGCGACGACAAACATCCTCTTTGGCCCTGCACTCCGCTACCTTATGGTCGAAGCCAAGACAGCGGTAGCATCCCACTACCGGGTCAAAGCTCCGCACCCGGAAGGAGAACCACTTAACGTAGCAGCGGCCGACGTCTAAAAGGGCTTGCATGGCTTGGCCAGCACCCTCAAGCACGACGTTCACTGCTGCGTTACTATCTAATGACCAGGGCTTACTCACCATGCGGACTCCTTTCTTGAAGGCCTCAAGTGACATACTGTCCTTAAGGTTCAACTCGAACAGATCACCCATGAACTCGTCAGGAGTGATCTGCGAGTGAACGCCCTGCACCACGATTTTGGGTCCCAGCTTCACATTCACGCTCACTTCCAGACCCACCTCTTTAAACTTTGCATTGTCAACAATGCGCTTCCGCTCGGCAACAGATGGGGTGCGAATAATCGCGCCACCATCCCGCAGAGGCTTAACCTCATGCACGCGCACACCCAGGGACGGCCCTACCTCCTTCACCACCTGGTCGACCACGTCCTTACCGGTTTTACCCGCAGTTTTACTGCGCACAACCAAGGACCAGGTCTCAACTGGTCGCGGCATCTCCGGGGTAGACGACATAATGCCCGACACTGGACCCCCTTGTAATGTGCGGCTGCCAACGAAGCGCTCGCTTGGTGACCAGTCGCATGAACTCCATGGACATCAGTCGCATTACAGCGAACGGCCTCCCCCCCCCCCCTTTTTTTCCCCCACAACAAAAAAACCCCCCCCCCCCCCCCCCCCCCCCCCCCCCCCCCCCCCCCCCCCTATTCCCCCCCCCCCCCCCCCCCCCCCCCCCCCCCCCTTTTTTCCCCCCCCCCCCCCCCCCCCCCCCCCCCCCCCCCCCCCCCCCCCCCCCCCCCCCCCCCGCCCCCCCCCCCCGGCGACCCCCCACCCACCATAAACGGAGCCGCAACCCCCCCCCCCCCCCCCCCCCCACCCACCCCCCCGGAAACACCCCCGTTTCCAACAGAGCCACCCCCCATTCGTAATCCAACTGGGCAATTAACAGCAGTTTCAGAAGCTGCCTTCCTCAACCGCTGCTGCTTGCTCAGCAACCCCCTTCTTACCTCGACATCGCTTGGCTCCGGCGAAGAATCTGCTGCGTCATCATCAGATGACGCCACCATTTTCTCTGCCTTCACAGCAGCAGACGGCTTCCTTTTACGCGGCGGCATCGCTGCAGGCAGCAAAAATCTATAAATAGATTATGCGCACACACACACGCAAAGCAAACAGATAAGTTATTCACACGCACACGAAAAAACGTCCGTTACTCGCGCAAACGGATAGCGGCACAAAAGAGAGAGCGCAAATCGTAAACAATGCACCGTTACTGATAAGCACCGTTAATCGATCTCTATGTTACACAGCGATAGCAAAAACACGTCCGTTCGTCACCAAGTCACGCAGCGTACTGAGCTTACACGGACAGACGGACATGGCTCGATCGACTCGGCTGTTGATAGTGATCCAGGATTCCAGCTCGAGCAAGCGTGCAGTGACGTCACCCAATGGTGCATCCCGTGGCGCTGCAAGAGGCAGCACCCACACTGGAGCCACCAAGAAGCAGGTGTCCCAGCAGCAAACAGTTGTCACCGTGGAAGCAGCTAAGCCGTTAAAATGCGGTACAAGGTGTCAAAGCTGCCGAAAGGTATTCGGGGCAACGACTCCAGGCGAGGCAAAAATGTTTGCCTCGTGCAGCACTCGACGAAAGAGCCAACATGAGCACCGTCCAAATCCTTGGTAGAGGACTGGTCGAAAAAAGTCAAGCTAAAGAGCTAGTCCACCCCTAAATAAACAGAATGACTTCTTATACCACCTTCACAAAATGCATATCTCCCCTGATGCAAAATGCAGGCTCTGCAAGGAGGATGACGAGTCCACAAAACAGTTATTATCTGGAGTTGGAAAAGGCATCTGCGTAGCGAATTCCCAACTCCTGCGCAGATTAGACAGACTTCTACAAGAGACCTGCTCGCCTTCATAAGGGAGGCAGCTCTTGTATCCTTAGGGAGCTTTACAGCACAAAAGACCACCCCAGGTCGCGGTGCTTAACCCTTATCTTTTTGTGAAACTCCCCTTTTAAATAATACAAAAAATAATAGTATTACAGGCTTGAGAAGAAAGCGAAAGAAAGTTTCTAGTACTTTTGATCGGATCAGCCAAACTTATTTAACCAATTAATTCGGACAATTAAATTTCCCCGTTAATTAGTTTGTGTAAGAAGAATTCACCAAGGATGGTTCTACGATCAGAAAGAGGAGAAAGATTTATTAGTTAAAGTCTACTACGGTAAGGAGGCAAGCGAGTATTAGGATTCCAGTGAAGACACCGGAGGGCAGAGTAGAAATTGTTTTTGTACAGATTCTCATCTATCCTGATGAACCTTGTATTGGGGATACCATATACAAGACCCATACTGAAGAATAGGGTGAACAAATGAAGTATTAAGAGTTTTAGTAACGTAGAGATCGTCAAATTCTTTCGACCAACTCTTAATAAAACCCAAGACACCAAAGGTGTAACAGCCGCGGGCAGTTCAAATTTGTAAAATCAAAACTTATCCAGTTATAGAGGCCAGCTTTTTGTCATGCTTGAAATAGTGCCAGACCTGGATGCTGCGATAATACGCTTGCGCCTACGTTGGCAGCGCAGCTAACTTCGCCCATACCGGGGCCTTGAAAAAGCTTTAGAGGCCTATAAAAACCCCCAGGGCCTTGAGATACCCCTTTTAGCGGTAAAGAATTTGTGGTTACCGAACGAGCTGCCCAAGTAAGGCCAAAACACACAGAACACACTCTTTCAGCAGTCTCTTACAATCACTTAGCCCTAGGCTCTCCACATCCCTATCAGCTAACCATTCATTCTGCAGCAATGGCAGCTGCCACTTGATCTTATATGTCAAGGCTCTACCTGAGGCCTGACCTCTAAGCCGAGAGGAGCTTCTTTCTAACAGTACCTGCAATGCCTCCGTAGAGACAGTGCGGCACACAGGCAAACAACCTAGCAGAATCACTCTCTGGCAAGCCAGCACTTTCTTTCTGCCTACAACAGTCGTGACTGCCTTACACCATACATATGAACCATACGCTGCACAAGCAACGAATAGACCATTATATATGGTGCTAGCAGCACGCTTGCTAAGGCCCCATTCACTTCTCAAAATTCGGCGCACTTGCACAACCAATTTGAGCAATCGAACTTTCAAACTTTCGATGTGAGGAGTGAAACACATTCTCTCACCGTCTCGTATGTCGATGTATTTAACCTCCGTCGCATACGTTAGTCTAGTGCCATTAGCCTAACCAACGGAGGTTGATCAACTGACAATCTGCCCTTGAGCAGCATTGCCAGCGTCTTGTCCATGGCCAGACCGACGCCAACACTAACCCCCCATTCATACACAAGATGCAAGCACGTTGCCGCACTTGCCTCTATAGCCGAACTCGATTACCCCTCAACACTTGCATACGCTTTCGAGCTGCCACAACAAAGTATCCATCATGAGGTTCCAAATAAATGGACCACAGATGGAACCCTGTGGGCAGCCACAAACCACATCCACACTCACACTGTCACTCCGCCCTACAGCACACGCTCGTCTGCCTGAGAAATAGCTCCTCCAAAGAGCCATTTCACGGCAATCGCATTCGCTCAACCTCCCCAACACACTTGGCCAACTCAGATAGTCAAACGCCCCCTTGAAATCTATAAAAATGCCTAGAACATACGTGGAGTTGCTGGACTCAACAGAGTCTCTAAGTCTCTCTTCCACGCATCTTCCACACATCTGCCTGCTCTACAACCAAATTGTCTCTCAGACATTAGGCTATTCACTCGCTTCTGAAGCCTTTCTACCAGCACTCTTTCCAGCACTTTTCCAAGCACCGGGAGGAGGCTGATGCCCCGAAACGAACGACGATTACTTCTGATCGTCTCGGGCGACTTCAGTAGCACAATCACTCTTGCACAATTCCATTCGCTGAGGAAATATCCCTCATTCACACACTTTCTATACAGCACTTTCATATACTTTGGAATTGACTTCCAGAGACTCTTGCACATTTCCCCAGTAAAACCATTCATGCCAGGAGACTTTCTCGACTTTAACCTCGAAAAGGCCTCCTCCAATTCAGTGTCCATGAGCGGATCAACGGAACCATCCACACTAGGTGGCAAGTCCCGAATCTCCACCCGTGGGAAAAACTCATTCAACAACACATTCGTACTATCCCTCCATGTCGTTAACTGAGTGTCACCGACACGGAGGCCACTTACATCCGTCTCGCTTCGCCTACCTCTAACAACTTTATAATCACGACCCCAGGGATCGTCCTTATTGCGCTCCACAAAGGATCGCCACTCATCCTCTTTCACTCTTACAAGCATTTGCTTGTACTCACGCATACTCCTACTAAAGACTAGCCTGAGTTGGTCTGCGTTCTCAGCATTGACAGATCTGGCCCTTTGGAATCGCTTCCCCAGAGACCGGACTGACCGCAGCTTAACGCTCAGCTCATGCGTCCACCACTTCACACGTTTGAGATTCACCTTGCGGTGCCTCTCAAGCATGCGATCATTCGCACAAGCCAGTCACCTATTCACACACGCACCCTGCTTATCAACATTCAGTGCACTGAAAGTGCCCAGTGGAACTTGCGTTGCCACCTCACTAACGTACACTCCATGAATGGGCCAATTCGCACCACAAGTGCGCCAATTGTTAGTCCCAACACTTTCACGCACAGTGGGGGTGTGAGAGATAACAATCTCAATTGGATTGTGATCACTCACACCAGTCCCACCCAGAACATTCCATTGAAAAGCATACAAATTAACGAAATGGTGGTGTTCTGAGTTACGAGTTGATCTTTATTCGGCCGACAGTGCCGTTTGGTTGTTACTTGTAAACTAAAACTTCAAAGTCTTAAAGCTATCCCTCGACGCCCAGAGTCCGAAGCAGCGGCACCAACAGAATGCTGACATTGCGCCTCGTGACCGCTCTTGGTTTGGCCACTCAGCGTGCGCATGTTGGTGTCGGGTGTCACGGGCAACTATGTTGCAGCGCACAGCTATTCTGCAGCGTCAGCGTGTCAGCGTCCGGTCTTGCGACACATTTGGATTTGTTTGTGTTAACTCCTCCCCTACTTAGATTAAGGCCGTCCTCGGGTTTCTGGAAAGATAGTTTTAACTTTTCCGCCAGCTTGGTTTGGCGTCTGATCTTCAGACGTCGACGAATACGATGAGTAATGATGTAAATAGTGCAGACGATGATCAGAGTGACACAGCTGCTTAGAATCGGTCTTGAAAGTAGTTTAGTTTGTAGATTACTTATGTGTAAAAGATTCTTCATGCTTAGGTCGTGGATGAAAGATAAACTGAGTCGTTCGAGATGTTTGGTGATATTGACTTGGGTCAAGGCTGATACTGCGGGTTTTTTTCTCAACATTTTGTAATGGTTGACGTATAGCGTTCCGTTCAGGGAGGCCTTGTCTTGGAATGTTAATAAGTAAGTTCCGGATATCTGCTGGCTGACCTCGTTTTCATCTATGACGTCAATGGTTGCGTCATTGATGATAATCATTCCTTCGTCGATCACGGTAACTGGGTCTAGATGGCCCGGTTGGGTATAGCATTGTGCGACAGTTCCGGCTATCAGCTGCTGGGCACAAGTTGAGGTTTTTGATCTTTTGCAGAAAGTGGTGCCCACAGATGAGTCGCATTCGTTGACAGCAAAGGCCTTCGTACCACACTCAGCGACCGTATTTCCATCTTCGAAATCTAGAATTCTACTATCTCGCTGAACTGGAGAAACTTTAATTTTTTTGCAAGTCTTTTTAGGTTTCGGAAATTTAATAAGGAAGTACAGTAAATTTTCATTCTGAAATGTTTTAATATTAGCTACTTCTAAAATATCGGATATGCTAACGTTTGTGAGGTGTTCATTTGTTATTTCGTTAACATCGATATCATCCAGGATGACAGGGCTGATCACATTTATTTTTGATAAAGTTATGGCAAGTATTAAATTTTCCAAATCTGTTATTATTATTCTGTTTTTAGCTAAAATGGTTTCATACAGATGTTCCGTGTCTAAACCCTCAATTTTTTGAATATTATTTGTAATTTGATTAAGCTGAACTTGAACTTTAGTATTTATTTCTATCTGATCATTTACTGAATCTACTAATTGTCCCTGTTTGAATCTGATTTGTTCCCAGTCATTAAAATCTGGGTTTCCTGCTATAACTTTTAGTGCTGTTCCTAATATATTTATACTACGGGTATGTCGGTGATGAACTCTAATAGTAGCCAGTAACGTTTCTATGCGTCCGAGGTCCGTGGTAAGTATCTGTCTCATGTGTTCTTTAACGAAAAAGTCTAAGGTATGTGTGGTCTCGTCCGCGTAGATTCTGTACGATGTCACGTTAGTTGTATGTCCTAAATACCCATATTCGTCCCATATTGTCACGTCGCCGTCCACTATGGGTATGTGGTCTGAGTGTGAGTAGTCATTAAGTTTCAGAGCGTCGGTAACCAAAGTGAGGTTCGTCAAAAGTATTGTAAACAGTAGCTGTCTTAATCTATAAAGTAAAATTTAAAGAACTTTTATTGAATTATAACTTAATACTTAAAATATTAAAAATGTAGAAGAAGGCCACATTACTTGATGTTGTCCTTATGGACCACCCTCCCCTTTATAAGAACTGTCGTGCCTAGGTCAGCCTCTATAACTTCCTCTGAGCATAGTGGTGTTAGCTTGTTTCCTAGTCGCTTGTTCGCTTTTAGCCATACTTTGTCCCCTACTTGGTACACCCTGTTGTTTCTGTTTGCGTTTGTTTGTTTTAATTTTTTTTCCTGAGCCTCTTGAATTTTCTCCCTGATTTCCGCTTCAAATTCTACTGGGTTTGCATGTACGATTTCGATAGGTTTTTTATCTGTAACCGAGTGAATTGTTCTATTGTACTCAATTGTTGAGAGAAGGATGGTATCTACGGTATCGTTTAGTTGTCTAGCGTTTTTCATGCAGCGTGCAATTTCTGTAAGGGTGCTATGAAATCTTTCGACTTGCCCATTTGAGGTGCTGTGTAAAGGAGGTGTGTTGGATATTTGGATTCCAAAATAGTTTGTTAAAGACTTTATGGTTTCGGAATTAAATGATTTTTCGTTGTCACAGTATATGTTTTTTACTTTAGGGAATATGTTTATTAGTTGTAGTATTGGTACCTTGATATCTACGATTGCTCGTGTATCAACTGGTTGAACTATAGCAAATTTTGAAAATTTATCAATGCATGTCAAAAAACTCTTTTTGTCAGTGGAAAAAATGTCTATATGGAGAATCTCTCCAGTATAGGATGGGACTGGGGTTTTTCCCAAGGCTTGCTTTACGGGATGGCGGTTATATTTTGACATGGAACAAGTCTTGCAGTTTGCGGCTATTTCTGCTGCTAAGTGACCCATTTTTGGGAAAAAATAATCACGAAGTACTTGTTTCATGTTTTCTTGTGCTGCTCTATGGGCTCTATTGTGTTCGACTGTCATAATTTCTCTCTGTTCGGTTCGGTTGGTTATGTCTACCACGAGATATTTGGAATGTCTAAATGTGGTTGACGGAAATGACTCGACTAACTTATGCTGGATTTTAGCCAATATTGGGAGCTCGCATAATATTGTGTTCACAACATCTGTTTTTATTAAATCATGCAGTGTATGTAATAGAGATTCGTAATCTGAGAATCGAACAATATGTCTCATTTTATTCTTGAAGAGTATGAGGGTTTTTACAGAGTGAAAATCTGCTTGTTCAATAAGGATTTGGTTTCTAAAACAGTTAACTGGTTTATCGGTAGTTGTTATGGTATAGGTAAGAGATTGTTCGCTATGAACAGTAGCAACATCTGAATCTGGTAGATTTTCTATGGCGTTTATATGTTGTCGTGAAAGGGCGTCAGCTACGTAATTCTCTTTTCCTGGTTTGTAAAACACTTGTGCGTTGTGTTCATCTACGAATGCTTTCCATCTTTTCAAGCGGGGGTTTGGGTTTTTCTCTGACATGGTGCTTGTCAGTGGCTGGTGGTCAGTGAAAATGTTTAGTTTTCTAACACCGTAGAGATAATTGCGTAGATTTTGTAATGCCCACACAATTGCAAGAAGTTCTCTTTCATTTGTAGCCATTGTTACCTCATTACCGCGTAGTGCACGAGAAATCATGGTAATTGGACGTTTACCCTGTGACAACACGGCTCCTAAGCCATGTCCTGAAGCATCCGTAGTTAGATCGAACGGTTGGGTAAAGTCGGGATATGTAAGCATAACATCTTCTGACTGTAGGATGTCTCTTAATTTTTCAAATGCTTTTACTTGTTCTGTTGTCAGCTCAAGTTTTACTTTTTTTGAGTGATTGGCACCTATTTTGCCATTTTCACCTTTTAAGATGTCTGTCAATGGTTTTGCAATCGTAGCGAATCCCTTAATAAAGCATCTGTAGTAACTTGTTAAACCTAGAAATGATCTGAGATTGAATAAGGTTGCCGGGGGTTGGAAATTTTTTATTGCCTGTATTTTTTCGGGTGAGGTTGTGATACCGCCAGTTGACACTACGAATCCCAAGTATTCCACACTTTTTTTGAAAAATTTGGACTTCTCTTGGGAGACCCTCATGCCTGCGTCGTACAGTGTCTTAAGGACTCTGTCAACGTCTTTGACGTGTTCTTCTTTATTGGGAGAGAATATTATTACGTCATCAACGTAAACGTAACAAGTTTTTCCGATTTGTTCTCGTAGGACATCATCAATTGCCCGTTGAAATATACTGGGGGCATTTTTAAGTCCAAAGGGGAGTCTGCAGAATTCGTACTTTCCATTGTTTACGGAAAAAGCCGTCTTTTCTCTATCCCTTTCCGCGAGTTCTATCTGGTGGAAGCCTGACTTTAAATCTAATGTTGTGAAATATTGGGCCTTTCCTATGTTTGATAATATTGTAGTAATGGAGGGTATAGGATACTTGTCATCAATGGTATGTTGGTTTAATTTTCGGAAATCAATTACCATTCTTTTCTTCTTATGACCGAGTTCGTCGACACCTTTTTTGTCGACTACCCATATGGGGTTATTGTAATGGGATGTGGACTGTCTTATTATGCCATCTGCTAAAAGTTGTTTAACTTCTGCATTGACAAAGTCGGAGACACCCATTGGGTATGGTTAGAGTTTTGAGTAAACATGTTCTCCATCAGTGCGGATGGTGGCCACCGTGTTTATATTATACGGTAGGGCTTCATTGGGGTTCGCAAAGGCTTTTGATCTTTGTTTGATCATATTGTTAAAATCTTCCCTAACGGCGATCGGTACGTTTGTATCGTCGATGTTTATAAAGTTAACATTCTGGCATTTTGTGAACAAAATAGGTTCTGAACCATGTTTATGTTGGATTCTATCTCGTTTAAAGGTAATTGTTGCATCGATTTTTTTTAATAAATCCAGCCCAATGATGCCGTCGAAATCGTTTAGATTGCGTAAAATAAAAAAGTGTGTTTTTGTGTTGAATATGTGTACTAAGCATTTCTGTTCTATTTTTGTGTGACCGTGTATTGATTTTACTTGGAACGGGGTCTCTACTGGTACAAAGTGAGCTAGCCCCTGTAATGGTTAATGTAATTTTTTGAGGTTCCTGTATCTAAAAGTAATCTAATCTTTCTTCCTGCTACTGTACGTGTGATGTACGGGAGTAGGGAGTTTCCCCTAAAAAATTGCACGAATCTGCATCAGACAATTCCTCATCAATTTCTTCAGCTATAAATTCGGCTGTCTCGTCATAGTCCTGTTCGGTGTCCTGTTCTTGGTCCGTATGGTTTATTTTCTGCACGGTCCGCATAGATTGGTCCCTTTGGTTCATTGGCTGTCTGAAACGTGAAGAGTCAACTTCCATCGGCTCTGAGCCTTGTCTTTGAACGTTGCCCCTTTTTGAACCACTTGCTTCATTGTTATTTTGGGTTTGGTTTCTGTTTCCCTGATTCTTAATATAATGAGGATTTTTACCCTGGTAGTTCGTTTGGATTTTGTGTCCGTTTTTCTGAGGATTTCTTTGAGAGTTGCTTTGAGGATTATTAAGTGGGTTTCCCTGTCGCCACCCTTGGGACCGATGTCCTTCAGTTTTTTGCGACCTTTCGTCCATATGTTTGGCATAATTTGCTGCAAACATATACCGGTCGTTGCTCACCTCCGCTTCTTGGGCTAATGCTAAGGCAGTTGGCAGGTCTCGTGGTTGGGCAGGAAACACTGCTTGCTTTAGAGATTTTTTTAACCCGGATATGAAAGTGTGCAGTGCATCGTCTCTGAATTTTGCATTGAGAACTGCTGCGGTTGCCATATCGTGGGACATTATCGTTTTATTTGTTAGCAATGTTAGTTTTTTCTCGATCTCATCGAAATATACTAACAAGGGCAGTTCGCCTTGTCGCATTGTATCTAGTTGTTGTTGGATAACACGAATCGGCGTTTTGTCCGCATACGTGAAGTCTAGGCGGGCAAGAATTGCATTAAAATTTAACACAGTGTTAAAAGATGCTAATGTTGCGTCTGCTGAACCACCTATCTTGTTGCGTATGATTGCAACTGCTTGATAATGCCGAGAGCTTCCGTCATATGGTTTGAAAATTTCATATGCTGCAATTGTAGCCTGCCGCCAAGAAACATAATTTCCTTGGTTGCCATCGAACTGTGGTATGGACTTAACAATGTCTAAGGGTTCATTACATATGACCCCAGATAAAATTTTGGCTGGTTCATATGTTACTATTTCTGGTGTGTTTTTTATTTTTTCACTACGAATTTGTTCTTTTATTTCATTTAGTACTTCGTTATGTCTTGCCTCCTGATGTGCCAATGCCCCATTTACGGCGGCTTCTATTAGTTGAATAAGCTGTTCGTTATTCATTTTTGTTACTTTAGTTTGTTTTAGCTCTGATTTTGCTGCCCTATAACTTGGTAACAATTCTTCTTCACTATCACTATTTGTTATGCTTTGATTTCTATACATAGATTGAGGTGAAGGTAACGGAACTTCTGTGTATGTATTTTTTATCGGTTTACTTCGGTTTTTATGAGCAGATTATCAATGACAGATTTGATTTTTATTTAAATTATAAATTTTATCACTATACCCTGGATGACACTTATTTTATTCATAAACAAAATGAACTTCTCACTTACATGAATATTCTTCTGCTAAACTTTGTTGGAAGGTGGTCGCTGGGTGGTTCGTTTTGGCTGGACATCAGATTTCTTCTTAGCGTCGTCTTTGATGAATTCAAATTTTTGTTTTGTTTTTTTTATATTTCGTGTTTTATTTAGTTTCTGGTTTTGCACTAGTTTGACGTGGCGTTAGCTTTTGTTTATTTAAACTGTTTTGTACAAATTTGTCGTGGCGTTAACTCGACGACTTGTGGCAATAAATTGTATTTATTGTTTCTTTTGTTTTTTTTTTTACAAACTTGTCGTGGCGTTGGCTCGACGACTTGTAACAATTTTAATAATAAATCGGTTTATTATTTTTGTGTTTCGCACAAACTTATCGTAGCGTTGGCTCGACTAGTTTAGTTAATTTTCAAAGTATTGAATTAAACTTTTTGGTGCGTTGTCGCAAGCGAAGCTTGGCGACTTTGTGTTGGATTTTGCGAATTTATTACTTATCTGTTGTTAAACAGATCTTTATTTAAATAGCGGGTTCGAGTTTTCGTTGGGCGTCAATTAACGAAATGGTGGTGTTCTGAGTTACGAGTTGATCTTTATTCGGCCGACAGTGCCGTTTGGTTGTTACTTGTAAACTAAAACTTCAAAGTCTTAAAGCTATCCCTCGACGCCCAGAGTCCGAAGCAGCGGCACCAACAGAATGCTGACATTGCGCCTCGTGACCGCTCTTGGTTTGGCCACTCAGCGTGCGCATGTTGGTGTCGGGTGTCACGGGCAACTATGTTGCAGCGCACAGCTATTCTGCAGCGTCAGCGTGTCAGCGTCCGGTCTTGCGACACATTTGGATTTGTTTGTGTTAACTTACACACTCATTGCTGCCACATTCACAAAAGTGACATCAATGTCACTTTGGCCCATCGGCCCCGCAAACGTGTACCACTCACTGGGTTCGTTAACGACCCGTATATCCTGGGATACAGCCCACTCAGCCAGCATCTTAACCCGTGTGTGGTTCGGATATCCAGGCGAGTGTCTGGACATCTTACTGAACCACATGGGGGACGAAGCATTTGCGTCAATACCAAGGATGACTGGTACGCTACTCGCCAGTAGTAGCACCTCATCCAAATACGCAACATACGGTTCGAGGGGATCCCCGAACTTGCAGTATACGCTCGCTACAAAAAGTCTCCCAAAGCTGCCATTAAGTCACACACACACACCCCAGTCAGTCGAATTCACTAAAGTGCATTCGATACTGACATCATTCATAACTACAGCGGAGTTGGCCCTGCTGTCAAGAAATACACGCATACATGTGGGCACACCCCGTACGCAACCATCGGTCGCGTAGGGTTCTTGCAGCAGCGCTACTACGCTGCCCCGTTCCACCATTAGTGGCCCCAATTCACACATAGCTGCATAAGACCCCTGACAGTTCGCCTGGAGAAACTTGCTAGACATATTAATGTCTAGCGTTCGCCCTAGCTACAACACCGCTGTACACGGGACAAGCTGGAGACATCATAAGATTCCCCGACGGCTTCCCCTTGAACGCGCAGTTCCTGCAGTTCAGTGCATTGCTGCACTGACCCTCGCTATGACCCATCTGGCCGCAGCGACGACAAACGTCCTCCTTGGCCCTGCACTCCGCTACCTTATGGTCGAAGCCAAGACAGCGGTAGCATCCCACTACCGGGTCTAAGCTCCGCACCCGGAAGGAAAACCACTTAACGTAGCAGCGGCCGACGTCTAAAAGGGCATGCATGGCCTGGCCAGTACCCTCAAGCCCGACATTCACTGCTGCGTTGCTGTCTAACGACAAGGGCTTACTCACCATGCAGACTCCTTTCTTGAAGGCCTCAAGTGACATACTGTCCTTAAGGTTCAGCTCGAACAAGTCATCCATGAACTCGTCAGGAGTGATCTGCGAGTGAACGCCCTGCACCACGATTTTATGCCCAAGCTTCACATTCACGCTCACTTCCAAACCCACCTCTTTAAACTTTGTGTTGTCAACAATGCGCTTCCGCTCGGCAACAGATGGGGTGCGAATAATCGCGCCACCATCCCGCACACCCAGGGACGGCCCTACATCCTTCACCACCTGGTCGACCACGTCCTTGCTACGTCTTGCTACGTACAAACAAGGACCAGGTCTCAACTGGTCGCGACATCTCCGGGGCCCGACACTAGACCCCCCTTGTAGTGTGCGGCTGCCAACAAAGCGCTCGCTTGGTAACCAGTCGCATGGACTCCATGGAAATCAGTCGCATTAAAGCGAACGGCCTCCTTCCTCAACCGCTGCTGCTTGCTCAGCACCCCCTTCATACCTCAACATCGCTTGGCTCCGGCGAGGAATCTGCCGCGTCATCATCCGATGACGCCACCATTTTCTCAGCCTTCGCAACAGCAGACGGCTTCCCTTTGCGCGGCGGCATCGCTGCAGGCAGCAAAAATCTATAAATAGATTATGCGCACACACACGCAAAGCAAACAGATAAGCTTTTCACACGCACACGAAAAAACGTCCGTTACTCGCGCAAACGGATAGCGGCACAATAGAGAGAGCGCAAATTGTAAACAATACACCGTTACTGATAAGCACCGTTAATCAATCTCTTTGTTACACAGCGATAGCAAAACACGTCCGTTCGTCACCAAGTCACGCAGCGTACTGAGCTTACACGGACAGACAGACGGACATGGCTAGATCGACTCGGCTGTTGATAGTGATCCAGGGTTCCAGCTCGAGCAAGCGTGCAGTGACGTCACCCAATGGTGCATCCCGTGGCGCTGCAAGAGGCAGCACCCACACTGGAGCCACCAAGAAGCAGGTGTCCCAGCAGCAAACAGTTGTCACCGTGGAAGCAGCTAAGCCGTTAAAATGCGGTACAAGGTGTCAAAGCTGCCGAAAGGTATTCGGGGCAACGACTCCAGGCGAGGCAAAAATGTTTGCCTCGTGCAGCACTCGACGAAAGAGCCAACATGAGCACCGGCCAAATCCTTGGTAGAGGACTGGTCGAAAAAAGTCAAGCTAAAGAGCTAGTCCACCCCTAAATAAACAGAATGACTTCTTATACCACCTTCACAAAATGCATATCACCCCTGATGCAAAATGCAGGCTCTGCAAGGAGGATGACGAGTCCACAAAACAGTTATTATCTGGAGTAGGAAAAGGCATCTGCGTAGCGAATTCACAACTCCTGCGCAGATTAGACAGACTTCTACAAGAGACCTGCTCGCCTTCATAAGGGAGGTAGAGCAGCTCTTGTACCCTTAGGGAGCTTTACAGCACAAAAGACCACCCTAGGTCGCGGTGTTTAACCCTTTTTGTGAGATACCCTTTTAAATAATACAAAAAATAATAGTATTACAGGCTTGAGAAGAAAGCGAAAGAAAGTTTCTAGTACTTTTGATCGGATCAGCCAAACTTATTTAACCAATTAATTCGGACAATTAAATTTCCCCGTTAATTAGTTTGTGTAAGAAGAATTCACCAAGGATGGTTCTACGATCAGAAAGAGGAGAAAGATTTATTAGTTAAAGTCTACTACGGTAAGGAGGCAAGCGAGTATTAGGATTCCAGTGAAGACACCGGAGGGCAAAGAGTAGAAATTGTTTTTGTACAGATTCTATTCTATCCTGATGAACTTTGTATTGACGATACCATATACAAGACCCATACTGAAGAATAGGGCGAACAAATGAAGTATTAAGAGTTTTAGTAACGTAGAGATCGTCAAATTCTTTCGACCAACTCTTAATAAAACCCAAGACACCAAAGGTGTAACAGCCGCGGGCAGTTCAAATTTGTAAAATCAAAACTTATCCAGTTATAAAGGCCAGCTTTTTGTCATGCTTGAAATAGTGCCAGACCTGGATGCTGCGATAATACGCTTGCGCTCACGTTGGCAGCGCAGCTAACTTCGCCCATACCGGGGCCTTGGAAAAGCTTAAGAGGCCTATAAAAACCCCAAGGGCCTTGAGATACCCCTCTTTGCTGTAAAGAATTTGTGGTTACCGAACGAGCTGCCCAAGGAAGGCCAAAATAAAGAATTGCGGAAAAGAAATGCTAACACCGGTCTAGCAGCAACTAAAATACCAAAATAACAAGTAAGAGTGCTCTAGTCGAGAGTGCCCGACTAGGATATACCCTGATCCAAGGTCTTACATTCATTGAAGTTATTTATCTGCATTCATACATAGAAACACACACACATATACAAACAAAAGCTGCTGGCTACGCGCTTCATACATTTGCTTTGCTTCTTCTTCTTCCTTTGGCCCCAAACTAGGTTACATTGAATCGTTAATAACTTCTTTGTTTATTGTCCGATCGTAATGAAATTTGTAGGACACAAAGATGGCATACAATGTGAGACTATGTAAAATCCGAGGGTCAAACCTCTTAAAATACGTATTTTTTGATTTCCTGGAGATCGGGGAGCGGTATCCCAAAAGTGAAATGCATTTAACCTTTGTATGCTATTGGAGAGTATATGTACCAAATTTGGTGACTCTTCGTCTTATAACTTTTAAGCTATACCTTAAAAACACTGTTCTAGGATCTTAATTTATCGATAACTTTTGAAAGGATTGAGATATCGATCAAAAAATGATGAGTTTGTGTCGAACCAGCAGTACAGTAACTTAAACATAATTATAAAGTTGCTAGCTTTTTTGACTTTCAAGTTATGCCCGAAAAACACTTGACTGGAATTAATCGATAACTTTTAAACGGGACGAGATATCGAAAAAAAATGATAAACTTGTATCGTCCCGTCACTACGGAAACTTATATTTCAAATATGAAGTCTCCAGCTTTTGTAGTCTCTGAAAAACACGCGTTCATACAGACTGACAGACGGTCCGCCGGACAGACGGACATGGCTATATGGACTCGGCTATTGATACTGATCAAGAATATATATACTTTATGGGGTCGGAGATGCTTCCTTATGCCTGTTACATACTTTTGCACAAAACCATTATACCCCTTTTTCCCATTTTTAATGGGATCAGGGTATAAAAAAAAAAAACACGGGCAATCCAATAAACCACACAATCAAATAAAAAGTGCAGTATAAACATATTAATTAAACCACGCCATATAACATGCTTATCTTGTTGATGTGGTACTGAGCCAATGTCATTCATATTTTTGTTGTTGTTGTTTTCTCGTACAAAACCCGGAAGGGCACCTAAACCATTCATTTAATTAAATAAAAGAAGAACAGAGAGTCACCATTAATAAGTTCAACCAACTACCATTCAGCATGTATCCAAGACTTAGGCCGAACCCAAAGTCTGATCGATTGTCGACAAACGTCACATCACGATTGAACCGATAAGTCACTCTCCCATTCTCACTATCATCCCATCCGACCTGCCAGTCAGACAGAACACACTCTTTCAGCAGTCTCTTACAATCACATCCCTATCAGCTAACCATTCATTCTGCAGCAATGGCAGCTGCCACCTGATCTTATATGTCAAGGCTCTACCTGAGGCCTGACCTCTAAGTCGAGAGGAGCTACTTCTAACAGTACCTGCAATGCCTCCGTAGAGACAGTGCGGCACACAGGCAAACAACCCCTCTGGCAAGCCAGCACTTTCTTTCTGCCTACAACAGTCGTGACTGCCTTACACCATACATATGAATGAATAGACCATTATATATGGTGCGAGCAGCACGCCTGCTAAGGCCCTCATCCATCTGCTCGCACCATATATAATGGTCTATTTGTTGCTTGGTTCATCCTGTCCTTGAGGTTCAACTCGAACAAGTCACCCACGAACTCGTCAGGGGTGATCTGCAAGTGAACGCCCTGAACTACGATTTCATGCCCCAGCTTCACATTACGCACCCACCTCTTTGAACTTTGCATTATCAACCATGTGCTCCCGCTCGGCAACAGATGGGGTGCGAATAATCGCGCCACCATCCCGCAGAGGCTTAACCTCATGCACGCGCACACCCAGGGACGACGCTGGGTCGACCACGTCCTGGTCCACGTCCTGGTCGACCACGTCCTTTCCGGGTTTACCCGCAGTCTTGCTACGTACAACCAAGGACCAGGTCTCAACTGGTCGCGACATCTCCGGGGTAGACGAGACACTGCCCGACACTGGACCCCCCTTGAAATGTGCGGCTGCCGACGAAACGCTCGCTTGGAAACCTGTCGCATGAACACCATGGACATGAGTCGCATTAAAGCGAACGGCCTCCAAGCGCCCTTTTAACCTCTCATTTTCTGCGATAAGCGCAAAAATGAGCCCCTCATATGCGCTGGTCGAATCCAACAGATCCACCAGCAGCGTATTAGAAACGTTGGCGTTAACCGCCCTTGTCAGCAACCCGTTGCTTATCGCCTTCATTTTTTTCACCAGTATCCCCTTTCCCTCAGCGGCGGGGACACCCACATTCAGTCTAGGCGAATCTGAAATCTCCACCTCCCCTACCACACTAGCTATTCCGCTGGAGAAACCCACATTTCCAATAGAGCCACTCTCAACACGCAAACCAGCTTTGCAGTTAACAGCAGTTTCGGAAGCTGCCTTCCTCAACCGCTGCTGCTTGCTCAGCACCCCGCTCCTTACCTCGACATCGCTAGCATTAAGCGAGAAAACTGATGAGTCATCATCATATGACGTCACCATCTTCTCGGCAGTCGCTACAGCAGTCGGTTTCTTTTTGCGCGGCGGCATCGCTGCAGGCAGCAAAATCTATAAATAGATGAGCGCACAGACACACGCAAATAGAAACGAAAAGATTTTTCACACGCACACGAAAAAGCGCATAGCGGCACAAAAGAGAGAGCGCAAATCGTAAACAAAACACCGTTACTGATAAGCACCGTTAAGCAATCTTTTTGTTACACAGCGATAGCAAAACACGTCCGTTCGTCACCAAGTCCCGCAGCGTACACGGACATGAAAAGTCAATGTGTTTAACGTGAACTCCTGCCATAATGGCTTAATTTCACGGTGCCAAGCACAGGATTAATTTAAGCGTCAATCAACGCCCCCTTGGAACATCAATTCCGCAGGTACCAAATCGAAGACACTACTGTTTGGTCGTGAATTCCTCCTTGGTAAGGAGCGACGCCCATCTAAAACGTCTTCCGATATCTGGGAACCGGCACCCGGCTGAATAACGCAGCTCCCCGTCAAGCAAATGCTCTACCCGCATTTGGGTGTTAAACCACAACCACCACGAAAACTCCCCGAAGGGCCGCAACCAAAAACCAGGACGGAACACTGTTCCGCGGGCTCCTGATTACCCGTGGTACCAGAAAACAAGCCTCTGGTCAGGCCTCGTACCACGAATGATACTTCCAATTTAAACTCCAAACAGTTATGGGTTGGTGGCCCAAGGTTTTTTAAATATTGCTGTCAGGAATAGTTTCAGTTTAGACATTGTCTGGAGCCGAGTCTTTAGTGCCTCTTGTGCGTGCTTTGCCGCCACTCCGTTGAGTGCGTGCGCTTGGTGCGCGTTAAAGAACAATATGAGTGACGAAACTGCCAACGGGATGCCAGCTCGTAATGATGCTGGTGCACCATCCCCATCTCTGGCCAAGCAGACTTGCGAACAGCGCTATAATTTACACATGCGGTCTGCCAGCATCTAAAACAACGACAAACCCATCTATGCCAACGAAAACAACAACAATACCAACAGCAACAACAACGCCAATGACAACAAAAACGCCAACAAAAATATAAATTCCAACAACAACTTCGCCAACAATAACAACAACAACGTCAACAACGCCAACGCCAAGCCAGCCACCTCCAATAAGCGCAATAAAGGGGCTACTCAATCACCAAAGCCTGCCTCCAAGTTGCACAGGATTGCGCAAACATCAGACGATGAAGATGTCTTGGATGCAGTTCCATCCACATCAGCTGGTGCTCGCTCTAGAGCTATTTCATTCCGCAGCGATGAAATGGATATGGATGCAGATGACGAGGTGGATGTTGAGCTTGAAGCAATTATCGCCGGCTCAAGTTTGCCTCCTTCGCCCACCTTTCCTCTCCCGCCAACTCTTTCACCAGTATCTAATGCTCAAGGCTCAAGGGGGGTTCCGGAGACAAACTTGACATCTCAAGACGGAGAACTTCGGCCGGTCAGGACACCCAAGCCTCCTCTACTCATTGCTGAGGGCATAACAAATGTTGTTGGCCTCCTCGATGCACTTAATGCTGTCACGCCGCCTGACAGCTTTGTGCTCAAGTGCTGTGGTGGTGGAGCGGTACGCGTATTGCCAAGTGATATCGACACTTACAGGGCAATCCAGCGCCTTTTTAACGAAAAGCAAATACCGTTCCACTCCTATCAGCTGAAGGAGGAGCGAGGCTTCCGGGTGGTGATCAGGGGATTGGATACATCGCTGCTCAAAACGGAGAGGATTCGGACCGAGCTGGCCAAGCTTGGACACACTTTGCGCGGTATCCATAGCATAGTGAGCCGCGCTACAAAAGACGTGCAAATCTTTGTTATCTGGCAGCTGGCCCAATAACGAAGAGGTTTATAAGCTCAAAACACTTTGTCAGCTTAGAATTGCCGTTGAGTGCCCGAACCGCCACGTTGACATCCCGCAGTGCCACCGTTGCCAGGAGTTTGGCCACACAATGCGATATTGCCAAAAGCAGCATCGCTGCGTCAACCGCTGGTTGCCAAAAAGCACATGATGCCGAACTAAAATGTGCCAATTGTGGTGGCAATCACCCAGCTAGCTGGAAGGGCTGCGAAGCTTACCAGCGTGTAGCTAAGCAGTGCAGATTGCAGGTTGTCCCACCGAGACGAGAAGCAGAACAGGGTGCAATGCTGCCGCGCCCAGTGGTCCCGGTGCCGGTGAGAGTTAATGTCTCATATACTGATGCAGCTCGTCAACAACAACACCAGGCACCCCCTCAACAACAGCTGCAAATTGGGCAGCAGCGACATCACCAGCAACTTCAGCAGCAGCAGCATCTACAAGAGCAGATGCATTTGCCACTGCAGCCACCTATGCCACTGGAGCCATCGCTTCAGCCACAGCAACCAAGGAGGAAGGTATTGCGTCGTCGACGCAAGCGCCAGCCACTCCTTCAGCCGCTTCAACATCAACAGCAGCATCAACAGCAACATCAGCAACAACGACAACCACAGCAACAACATCAGCAACAGCAGCAACGTCAGCAACTCCGACAGCCACATCACTACCAGCAGCCACAGCCTAAGCAGTACCAGCAGCAGCAATATCAGCAGCAGCAGCTAAATCAACAACAACAGCAGCAGCAAGATCAACGACAACAACAGCAGCAGCATCGACAGCAACAACGACAGCCACAGCAACAACATCAGCAGCAACATCAGCAGCCACATCAATATCAGCAGCTACAGCAATATCAACAGTGGCACGATCAGCAGCCGTCACAACTCCAGTTCGACACTTTAATGGCGAAGTTTGACAAGCTCAGCGAGACACTTATGTATATGATGAGCTTGCTCCACGCCGCGCTTTCCCAAAAATGAGCCTAATTGGGCTGCGCATTGGCGTGTGGAATGCCAACGGTTTGTCAAACAACGCCAACGAGCTGGAGTTGTTCATCCACAGTCACAACATAGACGTCATGTTAGTCTGCGAGACTCACTGCTGCTCAAGGTCATACTTCAGGCTGCTTCGCCAACCATCCCTTGAATCGCATGCGTGGCGGAGCTGCAGTGATTATTAAAGCTACGCTGCAGCATCATATGTTGACGTCTTTGAGCTGGCTTTGTGCGCAATGTGTTGCTGTGAAAGTCTCCAGTGATCAAGGCGAAGTAGTCCTAGCGACTGTCTACTGTCCACCTCGTTTTGTGTGGGAAGTATAAGATTTTAAATATCTCTTCGAAGAGCTTGGCCCCAAGTTCCAACATCGGCTCTGGGGTGCTGCACACGACACCCGCCAAGTACTTGCTACGGGTGGTCCAACCCACTACTCGTACGGCAGACATTTGCCAACAGCAATTGACTTTGCTGTTTACGCCGGAATCCAATCTGAGTGCCTTGGTATATCCGAGCGGATAGAGCTTAACTCCGATCATATTCCGCTGATCGTTGAGTACAGAGTGGCTGCCAACAAAAATGCTCCCTAGGCACGGCTTTTACCGCGCAAGGCAAGTCTAGCTCGATTCCGGCAGAGATTGGAGCAGCTAGTGAATTTGAACATGGAGCTGAGTTCACCGGCTGATATCGACGACGCAGCGGAGTTATTCCTGCGTAATATTAACGCGGCGGCGGAATACTCCATGCTTTGTCAACACCCTTGTCCGACTCCCAGTCCATCTCGGCCACTTTTAAAACCAGAGATCCTGGATCTGGTGAGGCACAAGAGAGCACTGCGTCGACGATATATGCGCTCACGCAATCCGCTGGATCTTAGAGACTTTAAGCGGGCTGCAGCCGAGCATAGGAAGCTACTGTTTGACACTAAGAGCCAATATTTCGATGAAATGCTCCGCAACGCTGATCCCAACCCGAACCATGGGTTCAATCTGTGGAAGGCAACGCGTTGTGTCAAGCGGCAGACACTCAGGGATAATAGGACCGGACAACACGTGGTGTCGATCGGACGCAGAGATTGCGTCGGCGTTCGCGGATGAGCTGCAGGGCCGGTTCACGCCTTTTGCGCTCCCGACTACCAGCCAGATTCGGGAAACGGACGCATTTTTAAATGCGGATCTTGATCCCGTACTGCCGATCACACCTGTCGCCCCCGATGAGGTCCGCCTGCAGATTCGCAGGCTAAAGCCCCCGGCTATGATGGCGTCGACGGCAGAGTTGCTAAGGCCCTCCCTGAAAAGGGAGTGATATTCTTGGTGCTGCTTTTCAACTCCATGGTTCGCATCCACCATTTCCCCACTGCGTGGAAGTGTGCTGTGATTGCGATGATTCCTAAACCTGGCAAGCCGGAGAACCTTGTCGCGTCATAACGGCCGATAAGCTTACTGTCCACTTTCTCCAAAATATTTGAAAAAATATTTCTTGGAAGAATGTCGGCAGTAAGTGGCGTCCAGAATGCCATTCCTAATCATCAGTTTGGCTTTAGGCATCACCATGGTACACCAGAACAAGTTCATCGAGTTGTACAGTATGTCCTCGAGGCTTTGGAAAATAAGCAATACAGCTCTGCCGTCTTCCTGGATATCCAGCAAGCGTTTGATCGCGTATGGCATGATGGCCTGCTTTTTAAGCTGAAGTCCCTCCTCCCATCGGCGCAGTATCTACTGCTCAGGTCTTACCTGCTTGGCCGCTCGTTTATGGTCGAAGTGAGGGGCGAGCGATCAAGCGTCCGCCGCATTGGAGCGGGTGTACTGCAGGGCAGTGTCCTTGGGCCCGTTCTGTATACATTGTACACCGCGGTTTTGCCGGTTTCAGTAGCCGTAAAGAAGACTAAAGCGCCTTCACACCAGCGACCTCTGGACGCAGGGATGTCGTAATTAATTGTTTCAAAACTTAATGTATATATATGTTATTTTGTTATATACGTTTATACTTGTTTGTAATTTCATTTAAATTATTATGTCAGATAAATCAATGTTTTATAGCCTTTAAATAGGCTGATTAATGTTACTATTAAAATGTTATATCAAAAAAAAAAAAAAAAAAAAGAAAAGGCATCTGCGTAGCGAATTCACAGCTCCTGCGCAGATTAGACAGGCTTCTACAAGAGACCTGCTCGCTTTCATAAGGGAAGTAGAGCAGCTCTTGTACCCTTAGGGAGCTTTACAGCACAAAAGACCAGCCCAGGTCGCGGCGCTTAACCCTTATCTTTTTGTGATACTCCCCTTTTAAATAATACAAAAAATAATAGTATTACAGGCTTGAGAAGAAAGCGAAAGAAAGTTTCTAGAACTGGCTTGCTAGCGATAGTGCCAGACCTGGGTGCTGCGATAATACGCTTCCGCTCACGTTGGCAGTGCAGCTAACTTTGCCCATACCGGGGCCTTGAAAAAGCTTTAGAGGCCTATAAAAACCCCAAGGGCCTTGAGATACCCCTCTTTGCTGTAAAGGATTTGTGGTTACCGACCGTGCTGCCCAAGTAAGGCCAAAATAAAGAATTGCGGAAAGAAACACCGGTCTAGCAGCAACTAAAATACCAAAATAAAAAGGTGAAATAATTTGTTAAACGAAAATGAAAAAAAAGTAATTAAACATACACATATCTGTTGCTCTCGCCAACCGCAGTTTGGTTGTAATTTGTAACACGAGCCACCTTCACCAGACCCCGGATCCACCTAATCTGAAAGCATCCTTATTGTACAGCCATCAGCAGCAGAAAGAAATAAACATTCGCTGCTTTGCACCAGCAAAGGTATGTATTTTAATAAAAAAAAAATTTTATTTTGCTCTAGAAATTAATTGGGAGGAGATAAATTTTGCCACTACCGTCCTTTGCCGCTAGAAGCCCAGTGTCATAAGGCAAAATGGCCAGTGTTCCTAACGGCAAAGACGGCATTGTAAAGTTGTTTGGCGCAGTGGAGCAGCTAGTCGATCTTCTCATACGGCTTGTGACGTCACTGCGCAGCCGCGCACAAATGAGTCATCTCCGAAGCTGGAAGTTGGCCTTAAAAGCTGCAGACTCGCTCGCTGCAAAGCCCGTGTGTGCAAATTAACAATTTTCTCATTGGCTGAAGTTTTGTTAATTCAAGAAAAACAGTGAACACATAAAGCAATACAAAACAAGTTAGAGTGCTCTAGTCGAGAGTGCCCGACTAGGAGATACCCTGATCCAAGGTCTTACATTCATTGAAGTTTTTTATCTGCATTCATACATAGAAACACACACACACATATACAAACAAAAGCTGCTTGCTACGCTTGTCATACATTTGCTTTGATTCTTCTTCTTCCTTTGGCTTTAAACTGTGATACATTGAATCGTTAATAACTTCTTTGTTTATTGTCTGATCAAAATGAGATTGGAGAGGAGTATCCAAAAAGTGAAATGTATTTAACCTTTGTATGCTATAGGAGAATATATGTACCAAATTTGGTGACTCTAAACCCTATTACTTTTAAGCTATACCTTAAAACACTGTTCTGGGATCTTAATTTATCGATAACTTTTGAAAGGATTGAGATTGAGAAAAAAAATGATAAATTTGTATCGAGCCGGCAGTACAGTAACTTAAACTTAAAAATAAAGTCGCTAGCTTTTATAACTTTCAAAAACACTTGGCTGGAATCGAAATTTATCGATAACTTTTGAACGGGACGAGATATCGAAAAAAAATGATAAGCTGGTCTTGTCCCGGCACTACGAGAACTTATATTTCAAAAATGAAGTCTCTAGCTTTTGTAGTCTCTGAGATCAGCGCGATCATACAGACGGACAGACAGACAGACGGACAGACTGACGGACAGGGCTAAATCGACTCGGATAGTGATCAAGAATATATATACTTTATGGGGTCGGAAATGCTTCCTTATGCCTGTTACATACTTTTGCACAAAACCATAATACCCCTTTTTCCCATTTTTAATGGGATCAGGGTATAAAAAAAACGAAAAAAGCCAAAAAAATCACGGGCAATCCAATAAACCACACAATCAAATAAAAAGTGCAGTATATACATACAAATGTATATACACCTTAATTAAACCACGCCATATAAGAAAGTGCTTATCTTGTTGATGTGGTACTGAGCCAATGTCAGCTAATGGGTTGTTTTCATTCATATTTTTGTTGTTGTTGTTTTCTCGTACAAAACCCGGAAGGGCACCTAAACCATTAATTTAATTAAATAAAAGAAGAACAGAGAGTCACCATTAATAAGTTCAACCAACTACCAAAAGGGCGATAAAAAATAATCAAAATCTTAAAAACCATCCACCTTAAACTACAAATAGCAAACATCAACGAAACTTCTGCACTCACATCCCGCTGGAAGGCCTTTAAACGAGGAGCCACATTTGCATGTAAGTCTGTACTTTTGTGTTGATTATTCTTTCTCGCACATATGTTCCGCCAGCAAGTTGACACGTGCACTTATTTACCTTCTGCGATTTTAATGTAGACCGAGTTCCGCTGTCAATTTGTTGCTGTTTATTCTTATCTTGAACTCGAACAAGTAAAGGTAGATCACAACAAAACCAACAACCGAGACAATCTTTTAAAGTATGAGTCGGCCACTCATGCCAACGTAACGTAAAATGAATCAGCTGTTCCATCTGTGCTGATTTTTGCTGTCCTGCCTTTCATGTGCGTTCGTATTTGGAGAACAACTAGCTAGAAAGCCCACTCTAATATAGTATAATTACATAAATAAAGAAAACAAACAACACAAAAAGAAAGAAACATATGCACTATACTAGCCAACAACAAATATATGTTTCATATATATATTGTAATTTTATTAAGCCCTTGTCTGCATATTAACTGGTCAAGTCTTGTCATTTGGTACCGGAAAGCAAAAACCATATATATAAAAAAACATATGTTCCAGGAATATTACATAACTAGTATTTATTAGATAAGTACTTGTTTAAACGGATTGTCGGGGTTCTTCCTCTTCCTTACTGTACTATATGTACCCTAACACATTTATTAAGTGCACGTTTGAAATGAGGAAAGTATATGATTAAAATTGGTTCGGACTAAATTAAATTTGACGCGACACGTCTAGAAAAACTTACTTAAAAACTCTACATCTGTGGGGAGGGAACATTGCTGTTATTTGTTACTCCTCTTGACCCGCCCTACCATGACAATGTAAGACCTGACTACATTGCCCCTTGGTCAACCCTCTTAGAAATATTCACCACATTTTACAAAATTCGGACATGGTTACTCGACAGACAAGTAAATAACACTTTAGCAACTTATTTTTCAATTTATAATGCTCATATATTAGGTTCTAATGCCTTTTGATTGTTACTAAACATCATCCTTATATCTATTGATTTTACTAATATTAGTCTTAAGTAGTTGTAAGTTGCATTTCTAATATTTTAAAGAAAATTAATATTCAATTACTTAAGTTTTATAATCAAGCTTGATTAATTTTCTTGATTTTTAAATGTTCAATTTGTTTCAATGCATTTTTGCTAAATAAAATAGCTTATGTAGTTTCATTGTAAATTAAAATTCCCTTCCAAATTAAATGTCATTATTTCTAGGGAATGCCCTCATAGTAATCCCCAAGCTAAGAATCGTATTTAACCAACATTAGTATTAAATTTACACGGAGTGTGCCAGGAATATAATTACTTTAAAGTATAGCTCTCGTTGATGAGCACGCGTACAATGGAGGTCAATTTCAATTAATACCGGGCATATCTCCAAGTTTATTTACATACCTATTAGGTGTGTAACCATGTGCACATTATACGTTTTACTCACACAGCCTTGTTCCTTACGCTCGTCGTTGCAATCGTGAGCCCATGATGACGTTGTAGCTATTCAAAAATACGAATTTATAAGTTGGAGGTATGCGTACTTAATCACAATTGAATATTCCTTGTGCGTAAAGTATCAGCTGGTTAAGAGAACGTAATTGCTAACTTAAGAACAAGGAGACATAATTGTTAGATCTTCAGATCGTATCCAAGTGTTATATATTTCTAAATTACTATTATCGTTTTCAGCTTCTTTATAAAAAAAACTGTACAAAGCTGTTGGCACAGACTTAACCAAAGGTCAACATATGTAGGGGCCGTTTGATTTTATGTTTCAATTATTTACAATGATCAGATGTTCTCGCTATAGTCGATTTAGTGCATGGCATATGAAGATAAAAAAAACTCAAAGCAAAACACACGTATACCACTAAGCTTGTATGTTGATAAGCGCGTATTTTTCACACGATGTACTTTTAAAACTTAGGTTTTTAACTTCGATTTGACACTTGTTCATACCCTATGCACTTAAAATGATTTTTTTATACTTAATTATACGACACCAAATATCGTCCTTCTGCCTCCAGTGTGGTTGCCACCACTGAACACCATGTCGATATCCTCGGGAAAGAATTACACAATGTCCATGTGGCCGCGGCAATAGTATCTGTTTCCGCAGCGGTTGTCACTGCAATGATTGCAGCAACAGTGGCAGCGCTGCTTGGTAACCCGGTGGTGAGTGATCGTAGCCAAAACCACTGGGCGTTGATCACAACCACCAGGAGTCCGACCGCTCGTAAATAGTGCTTTTTGGTGACGAGATCACTGTCGTAGTCGACTCAGCAGCTCTATGCGCCCTCTACCTCTGATTGAAGCGCTCTTAGAAAAGTTAAGGCTTACTTGGCCAGCTACAGGTGTCCCCTGTAATAAGTTCCTTTGTGAATAAGCACTACACTTTTCCACGAACATACCTTTGTTTTATATTTATTACCACTTCTAGTCTATATGTGTGCATATATGGCCTAAGCCACCAATAGATACATATAAGACAGTGGTCTTCCGCTTGACTATCTGTGGGCTGTCTCGTGCCCCACGTGTTAAAATTTTATTTTTCTTCCAATTTATCACTAAGACGTCTGCTCTGTGCGATTAACCTTGACCATTTGACCGATCGAGTTTCAGCACTTGGCTGTACCGACTGCCTAGCAGAGCTTTCGTTTTAGATAGCGATACACGCATACTAATAAGTGCCGTGTGTGTTACTCTTATCTTGTACGCATGCGTGGGCGGATAAAACACAATAGCCGACAGTAGGGTAGTTCACTACTTGAACAAAAATGTTTAACCAAAATTTCCTTTTGTTTGAAAACGGCCACTACAGCCGTCGTTAGGTGATGTTCTGTTAAACACCCCACCAAGAGTCCACAGTCTCTCCTTGGAAGCTGTAGCAGATAGTGTGTCAGTTTGCCGTTGCGCTCTTTGCACATTATTCTTGTAATTCTGTAACTGGTTGTGTTTTTTCACCTTGCTCCGGCTTCAGCACGAACAGTTTCTTCCAGTTCACTGTGTAGCGATCGTAGAGAGATAGCGCTTTCCACGTTTTGAGTTTATTTATTTATTTATAAAACAGCTTAACAATGTGCAGTTAAACATAAAAGACTATAATACGAAAGAAAAATCTAACAGTATTGGCAGCTCTGACACTAGGGACTGATTTATTGGCTGCTCGAGCCGCTATGGTCCAACTCATAGCAAGATGTGTTCAGACGCAGCCAGGTAAAAAAAAAAAAAATAAAACAAAAAAAAATTTTTAAATTAAAATTAAAATGACAAAAAATACAATAAAATATATAAAATAAATAAAAAAAAATAGAATTACGGCTAATTTAAGAAATACATCAACGCTTTTTTAACAGCAATTACATCAGAGTCAAACGAGTACAGATGGTAAAACTTATTGTAATTAAGGCACAAGGTACGGAAGGCTTCGTGTTGCGCGTAATTTGTCAGGCAGACAGGTAGATGGAGAGGTATATAATTTGTAGTTGGGCGGGACGGAACTGAAATAGAAATGAGGCTAAGAAGAGTCAATCTCCCCAGAGAGTACTTTATGCAGCATAATGACTCCATGGCAAGTTCTATGATTTTTTAATGATGGTAGGTTAATCAAGCGAAGTCTACACTCATAAGAGGGCAACTGAGTCTGAGTCCCAATTTAAGCCACGAAGGGCGAACATTAGAAACTGCTTCTGAACTGATTCAATCAGATCCTGGAACTTTTTATACTGTGGAGACCAAACACAGGATGTATATTCAAGAATAGGTCTGACCAGCGAGATGTAAAGTAGTTTGGTGATATACGGGTCAGAGAATTCCTTCGACTATCTCTTGATAAAACCAAGGACACCTGAAGCTTTGTTAGAAATGACCGCTATGTGATAACTAAAGCATAGATTCGGAGCAAAGAGGATGCCCAAGTCATCCACCTTGCTTAAACGTTTTAAGGGAATATTGTCAATAGTGTACTCAAAGAGGTACGGTTTTCTACGGTGAAATGTCATAAAATTACATTTCGAGATGTTAAGTGGTAGATGATTTAGAAAACACCAATTGTTAAGGGAATTTAAATCCTGTTGGAGCAAACTTGAACTTAGTGGGTCTTTAAATGATAGACAGAGTTTGAGATCATCTGCATACATTAGTGCATGAGAATGTGACAAGGCGAGAGGAAGATCATTTATGAACAAAATAAAATAAAATAAATTGTGGGACACCAGACGTTACCTTAATAGGTTTCGAAAGCGAAGAGTTAAAGCGCACACGCTGGTACCGATTATAAAGATAAGAGGTAATCCACTGAATAAGTTTGTTTGAAAAACCCAAATGACACAGCTTGAAAAGGAGAAGATCGTGGTTAACTGAATCGAAAGCCTTACTAAAATCCGTATAAATGACATCAGTTTGACATTTTGATAGAAACCCATTGTTAATTAAGGTTGAGAACTCCAGAAGGTTGGTTGACACTGAGAGCCTTTTGTCAAATCCATGCTGTGACTTAGAAATCAGAGGCAGACAAAAATGCTGCAGTTGAGAACAAACAATTTTTATACTTTATTTTCGATCAATCTAAGCCTCTTCCACCTACGCTTCGCGTCTGCGTGTTGTTGGTGCTGGTTCTCAAGCTCTCTGCTTTCCGTCGCTCTGTCTGTTTTAGTGTGCAAACTTACATTCACACGTACAAGTGGTTGTTTCGTTTTTTGCAGCGGCTGTTCGTTCGTTCGTCTGTTTTACTCAACTTATTTTGTGCTAGCATTTGTGAACATATAAACAACAACCAGTGCTTTTTCGGCTGCAGCGGCGTTGTTGTTATTGTTATTTTTATTGTTGTGCATCAGCCTAGAGCTTTGTAATCTTTAAAGCTCCGTACATTGAGCTTTTAAGCGCCGTCGCTGATCTAAGCTAGTATCTTTGCTTATAAACATTCAGAGTTTCTAACGGCTGTTCGCTGGACAGAGTTTGGCTATATTGTTCGATCTTGTTCAGTTTAGTTGCAAAATCTTGGCTAGTTTGTGGATTTTATTATATTTTATTTATTTACTTACTTATTTTTTACCTTATTTATTTTTTGTTTTTTTACCGTTTTGTCTTATTTATTTTCAAACTACATCATGAGCTTTTGTTGTGCCTTACGATGTGCATTTAAAAATAAGATTACCTCTCGGCAATCTTATGTTTACTGTTGGCTATGTGATAATATGGCCCACACTGGATGTGCTGATTTTGGACATGTGGGTGGCCTATTGTTGACCTTATTAAGGCCCGTAGCAGCCTCAATTGGACTTGCTGGAACTGCAGGCATATCGAGGCTGATATGAGAACTTTCATGAGACAAACTCATATGGAATTTGAATCAGTTAGCTCTGGTTTTCGTGACCTTCTAGCTAAGTTTACCAAAATGGAATCTCACTTTAAATCTCTTAAAGTGTTGAATGAATCGTCTAAACGAAAGAAATGCAATCTCTTTATAACGACTAATTTCCCAGCGTCTGAATCGTTGGCATCACCGGCTTTTACACCTACACTTTTGATTGAGTGTCCTCTGGATGATGTGGCGTTGACCCCTACGGCTGATGTTCCTGTTGATACTCTCCAAGTGGAAACTAATAAGGCGGATTTTTTAATGCCGCATGACTCTTCACTAACATCTGCAAGAGATATATTAGTGGATGACGTTGCATCTGGTCTTCGTATCGCAGGGCTATCCGGGACATTGGATATGATGAACCCACCGATTGTTTCTACTTCCTCTTCCACCACGGATGATACAATTGCACCTTTAACTGCTACTACGGCTGCTGCGACTACTGTGCCCGGTTTGGGTGTCGCTAGTACCGCATTTAGAAATGCCACCGGGATGACTAAGGAATCCACTCTGGTATCATCCAACGCCATACGTACCGTAGCTGGAAATAGCTTTACAGCCCCGTCACAACTTATTGCTGTAGCACCTTTTTTATCTATATTTGTTTCACGCCTTATGCCCTCGGCTACGGAGGAACATGTTAGGCAGTATATTTGCTCTAAGCTACAAACTGATAGAATCTCAGACTGTATTGTTAAAAAATTTAGCTTCAAGTCTGAGAGGAGCATTTCTTTTTTTAAAATTCTTGTCCCTGATCAATATGGCCAACGCTTGCTTGATCCCTCTTTTTGGCCGGAACACACGATTTGTCACGTTTTCACCAACCGTTTTTCGAACACCAAGAACCGTGCTGGTATTATTCCATTTCTGTCTGTTTCATCTGCCCCTGCTTCTAAAAACTAATAACATCTCTTAGTGTATATTACCAGAATGTTAGGGGCCTGCGCAGTAAGCTGCGCCAACTATACATTGATAGTTCATCTTTCAAGGCTGATGTCATTGCATTCTCTGAGACGTGGCTTAACGCGTCCATTTCAAATCACGATATTCTTGTTAATGATTACATTGTATATAGAGCTGATCGTCCTTCCCGTGTCGGTGGTGGGGTTTTGATTGCTGTTAGATCGGTCTGGCCTTCGCAACTCATAACTTGTGACTTGCAAGATAACTTAGAATTCATTTGTGTAAAGCTTCGAGTTCACTCTCTTAACATTTATATTACCTGCTCTTATATTCCTCCCAAATCTGACTTTTCGATTTATATGCTGCATGTGGCACGCCTTAAATTTGTTATGTCCTTGTTGGTGGATTCCGACCGTTTAATTGTTCTGGGTGACTTTAATCTTCCCAACATATATTGGTCTCCCTCTAATTATCCCAATCAATTATTCCCTTCAGATCAAAACGAGTTTGTGGACCAGTTGGCTGAATTGTCCCTGGGTCAGGTTAACAGTGTTATGAATAGCACTGACAGGCTTCTCGACCTAGTCTTCGTCGCCGATACCCCGTCCTCTATAGTCACTAGAGTCTCTCCTCTAAGTGTCCCTTAAGATAGTTATTATCCAACTTTGCTGATTGTAATCCAACTTCCGTCTCCTTTCTGTTTAAAATCTTGTACACCGCTCATGCCGACACTTTGTTTCCGCAAAGCTAATGTCTCCTCGCTCAACCTTGCATTATCACAGATAGATTGGTCATTTTTGTACGCATATCAAGACATTGACTCTGCTACAAATGCATTTTATAGTGCAATTTTTTAAGTGTTCAATGACTGTGTTCCATTAATATGTCCGTCAATATTAAAGAGAGGTCCATAATGGTTTACCCCTAGGTTGACTAATCTTAAAAACGTTAAGTCGCGCCTTTATAAAAAGTTTAAGAAATCAGGGTCGCAGTCTGACTTTTCAAAATATTCCATCGCGCGTTCCAAATTTGTCCTTTTAAATTCATCTTGCTATAATAATTATTTGTCCAAATGTAAGCTCAATTTTCAACGTGACCCAAGGCAGTTTTACAAGTTTGTTAACTCCAAACGTAACTCTTCTCAGTTTCCTTCATCTCTTTTTTATACCCTGATCCCATTAAAAATGGGAAAAAGTGGTATTATGGTTTTGTGCAAAAGTATGTAACAGGCATAAGGAAGCATCTCCGACCCCATAAAGTATATATATTCTTGATCACTATCAATAGCCGAGTCGATTTAGCCCTGTCCGTCTGTCTGTCCGTCCGTCTGTATGAACGCCTGTTTCTCAGAGACTACAAAAGCTAGAGCGTTCATATTTGAAATATAAGTTCTCGTAGTGCCGGGTCAATACAATTTTATCATTTTTTTCGATATCTCGTCCCGTTCAAAAGTTATCGATAAATTAAGATTCCAGAACAATGTTTTTAATGTATAGTTTAAAAGTTATAAGAGGTAAAGGCACCAAATTTTGTACGTATATTCTACTATAGCATACAGAGGTTTTTAGATACCTCCTCCCGATCTCTCAAAAAGCGAAAGATACTTAGTCTTAGATGTATGACCTTCGAATTTTACACAGTCTCACATTAAGATCGGATAACTGGATTCAGGGTATCTCCAAGCCGGGCACTCTCGACTAGAGCACTCTTACGTATATAAGTAATTTTCCTGAACGTATATTTTCCTGAATACAAATTGAATACGTATATTTTCCTGAATACAAAGGTTAAATACATTTCACTTTTTGGATGCCTCCCCCCGAACTTACAAAAATCGTAGTTTTAGAGGTATGACCTTCGGATTTTACATAGTTTACATTTATACGCCATCTTTATGTCCTACAAATTTCATTACGATCGGACAATAGCTCAAAAATGAAGCACGGCGAAAAACATTATACAAAAAGCATATGCAATAAGTGACAAAGTACACAAACCAGAAATATTTAAAAATTAAAAACGTTATTTTAAAAAAAAAAAATAGTTTTCCTGAAAAGCTCATTAACAATTTTATAACAGACACAGCAAACTGAAAAGAAAACAGAAAAAATCAAGGAAAAATAGATACAGGAAAAGCAATATATAAGCATACCATATGTAAACAATTCAACAAACCGACAAACAATAACAAAAATAATACCAGACGAACACTCCAAACATTTAATGTACGCGTACAAAGCACACACAAACATAAGAAGCCTGTTCACGAACACAAAAGACAAGATTGCAAAAGAAAAACAACAACACGTCATATATGAGATCAAGTGCAGTGGGAAAGATGCAACGGAGTATACATAGGAACAACAAAACGGGCGTTAGGTACAAGAATTGCCGAGCATAAAGGTGACGCCAACAAAGGAAAAATGACAACAGCGCTTGCTCAACACATAACAACAATAGATCACACAGCTGACTTTGACAACACAAAAGATTAGACATTGAGAGGAGAGAGCAAACGAGATTGACGTTAGAGAACCTTAGAATACAACAACAAGGAGAGAACACAGTTAACCACAAAGAAGATATTGAGAAGACGAATTTCAATTACGCGGCAGCAATAGCAGTGGACAAACATAAATTAACACGACAAGTAAAAAGTAACAATAAGAAAAAACTAGCAGCAATAAGTATTTATGTATGTATGTTTAATGGTATAACTTAATGTTTGTAATAATAATTATATAAGTATGAATGTATGGATGTATTATATAACAGACACCCTGAAGAAAGCACAATAAGATGCCGAAACGCGTAGGAGGACAAATTTTAATAATTACAAAATAAATGAAAAACTATTAAAATTAACCACAACGGCCTAATAAACTCGCATAAAATACACAAATATTAACACGCAAAGACCCAATAATACATCACACAATAAACAAAGAAGTTGTTTACGATTCAATATTACATAGTTTGAGGCCAATGAAAGAAGAAGAAACTAAGCAATTGCATGACGCGCGCAGCCAGTAGCTTGTGTTTGTATGTGTGTGTGTGTTTCAATTTATGAATGCAGATAAAGAATTATTTTTTTTTTTTTTTTTTTTTTTTAATTTGTTCATTTACAATCTGTCTTGTGACAATAGGTAAATTTTATGACTAATATTTACATAACAGGAATAGCAGATTTCCAGTGAAACCTGCTATTAAATATAACTTCGAGTTTACTTAGGTGTACCTATCAGGGAGATCAAGAATGTGAAATCTTTTGAGTCTTCTTACTGTTAGGCTATTGTCTACGAGACCTAGGGCTAAATTATTTTCATGATTGTGAAGTCTGTCTGTATATTTCTTACTATATTTCTTTATCTCTTCTTTTATTGTTGAAATATTTAGATCCTTATGAATATTTGCATTGGTAACATAAAATGGAGCGTTAACAATTTGTCGCAATGTATTTGATTGATAGCGCTGGAGTATTTCAATATTTGAATTGCTGGCTGTACCTCAGAGCTGGATTGCGTAGGTCCAAACAGGCTTCAAAATGGCTTTGTAGAGGAGAACTTTGTTTTCCAAAGTGGCTGCTGATTTTCGACTTAGCAACCAGGACATTTTCAGTGTTTTCAGTCTGAGTTGTTGACATTTCGCTTTTATGTGGGGTTTCCATGTTAATCTGCGGTCGAGGTGCATGCCAAGATACTTCACACAGGTATCTTGTGGAATTGCTGATCCGTTAAGAGTGACATTTGGGCAGTTTCCTGGTCTTAGTGCGAAAGTTATTTGGACAGACTTCAGGGAGTTGATTTTAATTTTCCAGCGAAGAAACCAGGCTTCAATCAGACTGAGCTCACTTTGCAAGAGATGAGATGCTTCATCTCTAGATGAGCTTGTTGCCAGAATGGCTGTATCGTCAGCATATGTTGCAACGGTGCAGTTGTTTGTTACTGGCATATCTGCCGTATATAGAGTGTAAAGGACTGGTCCCAATACACTCCCTTGAGGAACTCCTGCGTTTATGAGAAGTAGTGTTGACGTATCATTTCTCTGCTGCACATAGAAGCATCTCTTAGACAAATAGGATCTCAGTAATAAATAGTATGGAGCAGGTAGCCATTTCTTTATCTTATAGAGTAATCCGTTATGCCAAACACGATCAAACGCTTGTTGAACATCAAGAAAAGTAGCAGTACAGTATTTTTTATTCTCAAGTGCGGATACTATTTCATTGATAACCCTGTGACATTGCTCAGTGGTTCCGTGGCCTCTTCTGAATCCGAATTGGTATTCAGGAATGATGGCAAGTTCGTCCAAAATTGGCAACATCCTCTTCAGTAGTATTTTTTCAAATACTTTCGAGAATATTGTCAACAGACTAATGGGACGGTAAGATGATAGTTCAGTTTCTGTCTTGTTTGGCTTAAGGATCATAATGATTTCTGCACATTTCCATTGACTTGGGAAGTGGTCTAGCCTGAGAATAGCGTTAAATACTAGTGTGAGAAACCGTATGCATTTTGGTGGTAGAGTTTTAAGAGTGATGCCGTCTATCTTATCCGGGCCTGGTGACTTTTTATTGTTTAAGCATTTAATTTCGGTCACGACTTCTTCAAAGTGAATACTTTTAATAGGCAAGCTCATTTGACAGGGTGACCCAAGAAAGTTTTCTACTTCAGCCTCTGTTATAGCATTGTTAATATCGTTGGGCTGGAACACAGCATGCAGGTGTTGTGCAAATGCTTCAGCTTGTTCATCATCAGATCTACACCAAGTTCCATTGCTTTTGCGGATGGTTATGTTTCTTTTTGCTGGTCTCTTTAGATATTTAGTTGCTCTCCACAGGTTATATTCTTTGTTGCAAGAATTAGGGTCTAAATTTCTCAGATATGCAGCTAGAGATTCATTTCGTAAGTTTGACAGCAGTTGTTTAAGCTCAGATGCAGCTTTGTTGTATGATCTTTTGTCAGCAGGATAGTGGGTTTCTTGCCAGCGTTTTCTCAGGTCTCTTTTAAGTTGAATTTTTTCTCGAATTTCGGTAGAAAGGTACAATTGGTTTGGTTGTTGGTTTCTGTGGGTGTTATTCGTATTTATGTAGCTCGCTTTGTGAATTGTATTTGTGAAAATCTCCACGGCATAGTCTATTTCCTCTACTGTTTTTAACGAAATATCTAGACTTATGGCTTCGTCTAGGTAGCTTTTAAACGCGTTAATGTCTGTAGAAGCAGAGATGACTTTATAGGGCTTGTCTAGCATATGAGCTATTGTGCTATAGGTCGCTATTATCGGAGAGTGATCTGAGTTAAGATCGAAACTTTCCATTAAACGCATGTGTGATTGTGGGATACCAGAGAATGCCACGAAGTCAATCAAGTCTGGGGTTTTTCGACTATCAGTAGGCCAGTATGTAGGCTTACCAGTTGAGAGAGTTGTTTTATTATTATTTCGTATGCATTTATATAATTCGGAACCCTTTGGGTTAGTAAGTCTGGAGCCCCCCATGGGTGTTTGGCATTGAAGTCGCCTCCAGCAATAAACTTTGTTCCCAGTCCTTGAAAAAAGTCCTTAAAGTCGAGCTCTTTTATTGTAAATCTGGGTGGGAGATATATTGCTGTGATTGAGACATCTGCGTGCATGCATTTAATCTCAATTGTGGCAGCCTGTATAGCATTTTCTCTGGTACTGTCCATGATTTTAAATTTCAGACCCTTCTTAACAAGAATTGCTGCGCCTCCATGGGCTCTATCAGACGGATGATCAGCTCTTATTGTGTCATATCCGACTACTCTAAAAAAAGATTTACTGGTGAAGTGTGTTTCTGAAACAAGCATGATGTCGATTGCATTTGTTTTTAAAAATAAAGATATCTCATTAACATGGTTGGAAAGCCCATTGGCATTCCATATTCCTACGTTTAGGCTTATTTGCATAATTTATTGACCAGTAACATTATCATGTTAAGTAAGTTATTGGTGAGTTCAAATTGTTTTTCTAAAAGATGTTCTATTCTTTCTAGAGAAGTATTCGAATTACTATTTCCTGCAGCAACTTGAGCGTATGATTGATAATCTTTTGATTGTTGGGTAGGCTTATCAGGCAGAATAGGTGATTGAAATCTTGCAGAATCATTTTTATTATGGTCTTTGTTGTGCATCTGTTTGCGACCAGTAGCTAATTGTTTTGATATGAGCTCCTTATAGACTCTACACCCTTTGTAGCTGGCAGCGTGATCTTCGTTGCAATTCGCACATTTTGCTGGTTGTTCTTTATCTTTTGGACATAGGTTGCTGGCATGCTTACGAGAGCATTTAACGCACCTATGAGTTTTGGAACAATAGGATTTTGTGTGCCCGAATTCCTGACAACGGTGACACTGAACAATGTCTTTTGCTTTATGAGGGGGCTCTATTTTAACAATTGCGTTACCAATGTGCTTAACTTCGTATATATCTTTGTTATTTTTGTTGGGCTCAATATCAAGGAAGAACAGATTTAATGGCTCTTTGGTTCCACGGCTTTTAATGTTATTTATGCTCCTAACAGAATGACCTTTGTACTCAACGTCTCGTTTAATTACATTAATATCAGTTGAGAAGTGCAAATTCTTTATCACGACCCTAAATGCTCTCTCATGTTTAAGCTGGTATGTATGAAACTTGACAAAATCACTAGCAAGAGTTTTAACGAGGGACCTGTATTCATCAATAGACTTAACCATAACTCTCACTTGGCCGTCTCGTTGAGATTTATAAAGGAAATTTTCTTTTTTAATTTTGGTTTCGAGGTAGGCTAGCATGCTACTTATATCACTAACATCCGATAAGAAGATTGGTGGCGGCTTGGCAGGTTCATCAGTGTTGTCTTCAGTTATCATGTCCAGTGCTTCGTTTTCGTCTGCATCATTACCTTTTTCAATTGGCGAGCGTTCGGCTAAGATAGCAAATTGATTGGAGCTAGTGCTGGGAGCAGTGTCCAGGGCAAGTTTTTTCTTTAGTAGAATCGGAGAAACTTGGTTTGGTCTCTTGATTCCCGTTGGCTTAGGTTTAATTCTTTGCCAGCTCCAAACCGATGTGTCGTCTTCGTCGTCGCTCATGTTGACAACAACACTTTTTTGGTGCTTATCAGCAACAACCGCAATGTTTTTGTTTTGTTTTGTTTTCTTTTCGCAAATCGAGTAACTGTTTTTGATAGTTTAAGCGTAGCTTCCACGTAGAATTTAGGCACGTCTTGACTCGGAGAGTGTTTGATCGCGACTGACCATAATAATAATAATAAGTAAGAGGTATTTGTAGTAAACTAAGTAATCTTTACCTAAATAGAATGTCCTTTACTTTTGATGTCGTTGCCTTTTCTGAAACATGGTTAAGGTCCGTCATCCTAAATTCTAAAATTTAACAAATTTTCCGTTTATAGAAAATATCGCACTCCTCGTCGTGGTGGGGGTGTACTTATTGCTGTTGATGCCGATTTATCTTCAGAAATAGTAATAATAGATAGTTCTATAAATATGGAATTTGTTGCTGTTGTTGTTGTTGTCAAATTGAGCCTTCGTGGTGTTAGCCTTTTTATTACTTGTTCTTATATTCCCCCTTCTGCAGACAATGCTGTATATTCTTCGCATTTTTCTGCAATACACTCTTTATCAAATATGCTTTCTGATCGTGATTTTCTTGTTCTTCTTGGTGATTTCAATATTGCTGGGACTGTTTGGATTTCTAATGTAGACTCCAATGTATTGACTCCCCCGACCCAACATGATTTTCTTGATAATTTATTTGGGATGTCATTGTGTCAAATTAATGCTATCCCAAATTCTCAGAATAAGAAGCTTGATCTTATTTTCGTTTTGGATCCCTCCCTCGTATCTGTCTCCCGTATTGAACCTATATCCCTTCCTGAAGATCATTATCACCCAACTTTGGAAGTGTTGATAAATTTACCTATCCGGGGGATGAGCCCACAAACTCCACCTCCAGAGCGAGTTCGTCAATTTCGGAACACCGATTTTATTCAACTTACTCAGCTCTTATCCCAGACTGACTGGTCCCAGCTTTACAGGTGTAGGAACATGGACAGTGCAATCACGATTATTTACTCAACCTTAAATTCATTATTTGATTTATGTGTCCCGGTTCGTAATTCACGTAGTTTTAACAAACCAATTTGGTTTACACGGGAATTAACTAGCATGAAAAATAGAAAGTCAAAATTGTACAAGAAGTTCAAGGAAACTGGCTCTTTCTTGGATTTCTCTAACTACTTGATTGCTCGATCCAATTTCTCTGTTCTGAATAACCAATGCTACCAGGATTACCTTAGAAGTTGCATGTTACAGTTTCAGCGGAATCCTAAACAGTTTTATAACTTCGTTAATGCGAAGCGTAAATCATCAACACTTCCATCAACCGTATTTTATGAAAAAACGACAGCTAACTCAGATCAGGCCATCGCCGATTTATTTGCTTCATTTTTTCAAACAACATAGTTCACCAAATGTTCAATTGGTTTCGCCATATCCTTATAATGTAAATGTCTCTAATTGCATATTTGGACCTTTGATAATCATTAGGCCAGTATTCTCAACGGGACCTGACCTGACTGAGTACCAGGCTGCGTGCTTACGTACTGTGCTGAAGGTCTTTTGAGGCCATTATATAAGCTATTTAATCTGTCCGTGGAGTTGTGCTCTTTTCCAGTCATGTGGAAAAAATCATTTATTATTCCTCTCCATATAAAAAAGGAAACAAGTCTAACGTTCAGAATTATAAAGGTATTTCTAAATTGCCTGTTATTCATTCCATCTCTGTCTGTTTCATCTGCCCCATCGGCTCAATCTGCTTCAAAAACTAAGTAAGTAAGTAACTAGAGTATATTACCAGAATATTAGGGGCCTGTGCAGTAAGCTGCGCCAACTATGCATTGATAGTTCATCTTTCGAGGCGGATGTCATTGCGTTCTCTGAGACATAGCTTAACGCGTCCATTTTAAATCACGAAATTATTGTATAAAAAGCCGGTCGCCCTTCCCGTCGCCGTGGTGGGGCTTGATTGCTGTCAGAACGGACTGGCCTTCGCAACTCATAACTTGTGACTTGCAAGATGACTTAGAATTTATCTGTGTAAAGCTTCGAGTTCAGTCTCTTAACATCTATATAACCTGCTCTTATATTTCTCCCAAATCTTAATTTTCGACTTATATGCTGTACGTTGCACGCCTTCAAATTGTTATGTCCTTGTTGAAGGATTGTGACCGTTTAATTGTTCTGGGCGACTTTAATCTTCCCAACATATCGTGGATTCCATCTAATTATCCCAATCATTTATTTCCTTCCGATCAAAATAAGTTTGTGGACCAGTTGGCTGAATTGTCCCTAGGCCAGGCTTACAGTGTTTTGAATAGCACTGAACTAGTCTTCGTCACCGACACCCCGTCCTCTATCTTCACTAGAGTCCCTGTTATCATCCAACTTTGCTGATTGTCATCCAATTTCCGTCACTTTTCTGCTTACAATCTTGTACACAACTCATGCCAACACTTTGTTTTCACAAAGCTAATGTCTCCTCACTCAACCTTGCCTTATCACAGATAGATTGGTCCTTTTTGAACGCATTTCAAGACATGACTCTATTACAAATGCATTTTATAGTACTTTTTTTAAAGTGTTCAATGACTGTATCAGTATTTAAACGAGGTCCATTATGGTTTACCCAACCTTAAAAACGTTAAGTCACGCCTATATAAAAAGTTTAAGAAATCAGGGTCGCACTCTGACTTTTTAAAATATTCCATCGCGCGTTCCAAATTGTTCCTTTTAAATACATCTTGCTATAATAATTACTTGTCTAAATGCAAGCTTAATTTTTCAACGTGACCCAAGGCAGTTTTACAAATTTCTTAACTCCAAATCTAATTCTCCTCAGTTTTCTTCATCTCTTTATTTTAATAATGTATCTGCTGATAATGATGGGGATATCTCAAATCTATTTGCATCCTTTTTCCAACTGTGCTACTCCTCATCTTACAACTCATTTGGGACTTATCCTTTTCTTTAGTCCATTCCAATTGTATCTATCCACCTTTCATCGACTTTAACTGCCTTTTATCATATCTAAAAACATCTAAATATGCTTTTTCTGTGGATAAAGTTCCTAGCGCTGTCCTAAAACTATGTACTGACTCGCTATGTTTGCCTCTGCTATTTATTTTTAGCCGGTCTCTCGAGCTTGGTGATTTCCCTCAAGTATGGAAGGAGTCCTATTTTATCCCCATTCACAAAAAGGGGTCTAGGGCTGACATATAAAATTATCGAGACATTTCTAACTTATCTGCAATTCCTAAGTTATTTGAAAAAATTGTTTGTTCTCAACTGCAGCACTTTTGTCTGCCTCTGATTTCTAAGTCACAGCATGGATTTGTCAAAAGGCGCTTAGTGTCAAAAAACATTCTGGAGTTCTCAACCATAATTAATACTGAGTTTCTAAAAAATTTCGATTGATGTCATTTATACAGATTTTAGTAAGGCTTTCAATTCTGTTCTTCTTTTCAAGTTGTGTCATTTAGGCTTTCCAAACAAACTTATTCAGTGGATTACCTCTTATCTTCATAATCGGTATCAGCGTGTGCGCTTTAACTTCTCGTTTTCAAAACTTATTAAGGTTACGTCTGGTGTCCCACAAGGAAGTCACCTGGGGCCATTACTTTTTATTTTGTTCATAAATGATCTTCCTCTTGCCTTGTCACATTCTCATGCATTAATGTACGCAGATGATCACAAACTCTGTCTATCCTTTAAAAACCCACTGAGTTCAAGTTTGCTCCAACAGGATTTAAATTCCCTAAACAATTGGTGTTTGCTAAATCGTCTACCACTTAACGTCTCGAAATGTAATTTTATGACATTTCACCGTAGAAAACCGTACCTCTTTGAGTACACCATTGACAATATTCCCTTAAAACGTTTAAGCAAGGTGGATGACTTGGGCATCCTCTTTGCTCAGAATCTATGCTTTAGTTGTCACATAACGGTCATTTCTAACAAAGCTTCAGGTGTCCTTGGATTTATCAAGAGATGGTCTAGGGAATTCTCTAACGCGTATATCACCAAACTACTTTACATCTCGCTGGTCAGACGTATTCTTGAATATACATCCTGTGTTTGGTCTCCACAGTATAAAAAGTTCCAGGATCTGATTGAATCAGTTCAGAAGCAGTTTCTAATGTTCGCCCTTCGTGGCTTAAATTGGGACTCAGACAGACAGTTGCCCTCTTATGAGTGTAGACTTCGCTTGATTAACCTACCATCATTAAAAAATCATAGAACTTGCCATGGAGTCATTATGCTGCATAAACTACTCTCTGGGGAGATTGACTCTTCTTAGCCTCATTTCTATTTCAGTTCCGTCCCGCCCAACTACAAATTATATACCTCTCCATCTACCTGTTTGCGCTAAACATGAAGCCTTCCGTACCTTGTGCCTTAATTACAATAAGTTTTACCATCTGTACTCGTTTGAATCTGATGTAATTGCCGTTAAAAAATCGTTGATGTATTTCTTAAATTAGCCGTAATCCCTTTTTTGTTTGTATACCCTGATCCCATTAAAAATGGGAAAAAGGGGTATTATGGTTTTGTGCAAAAGTATGTTACAGGCATAAGGAAGTATATATATTCTGGCTAAAGTATATAAAGTATATATATTCTGGATCACTATCAATAGCCGAGTCGATTTAGCCCTGTCCGTCCGTCTGAAAGCTAAAGACTTCATATTTGAAATATAAGTTCTCGTAGTGCCGGTACAAGACCAGTTTATAATTTTTTTTCGATATCTCGTCCCGTTTAAAAGTTATCGATAAATTTCGATTCCAGCCAAGTGTTTTTCGGGTATAACTTGAAAGTTATAAAAGCTAGCGACTTTATATTTAAGTTTAAGTTATTGTATTGCCGGCTCGATACAAACATATCATTTATTGATATCTCAATCCTTTCAAAAGTTATCGATAAATTATGATTTCAGAACAGTGCTTTTAAGGTATAGCTTAAAAGTAGTAGGGTGTAGAGTCACCAAATTTGGTACATATATTCTTCTATAGCATACAAAGGTAAAATACATTTCGTTTTTTGGATACCCCTGTCCAATCTCACTGTTCAAGCATGAACATGTGTGCCTCATAGAATGGGCATGGATAGATAAGACGACACAAATGTAACAACATATAACTATATTTAGAAAAACCAAAACATCTTCAGTGTGTACGACCACATGTGTGAATGTCCTAAACACACTTGAAAAGAGTTATTTATGATCCTTTGTTATGCTGCAGCCGTAAGAAGCGCAGCAGAGGTCTATAGTCTAAGAGAATCTGTATAGTATATAAGGCCTAGGATTTGTAAGAATAAAGTCAGTTTCGAAACACGAACTCATCGAACCAGTGCATTTCATTTTATGCACGGTTTCAACGGCAGTGCGACAAATTATTAAGTTGCACGCCACAGTCTCAGGATACAGTCGAGACATTTGGTCCTTCGAGCAGTGCAGGAAGACAGCACGCCGAACATTTTGTCTTTTGAGTTGCCGTTAAAAAGCACTCAAAGACCTCCCGATTACGTCGGAAAAGTTGTCCTCTCGAGACGGCCCTATAAAAAGGCGCTCGAACCGAAATTACAATTCGGAAAAGGACGGAAAAAAAAAAAACTGAAAGGAATTCAGAACAAAGCAACTTGGCATGACTAGCGCTTACCAGGAAGCGATACGAAAAGTCATTGCTGAGCCAAGTCGTATAGAGCCTTGGTGGCGTACGACGCACAGTGGCGCCCGTAGAACAAGTGAGGTTGCAAAAATCAAAAATTTCATGCTAAAAATATAGAAGAACTTAGTATAGGAAATTTTCCAACGATTTCAAATCGCTATCTTGATACAACCAGATATTTGGTTAGAAATAAGCCTCAAAGTGTGATTCAGTGTACAAAATCAAACAATTTTAGTAATTGGTCGATTCAGAAAAAATCCCAAAAACTAGAAACGGATCGTCATATTTTTAATTTTATTGATAGATATATTTATAGAAAAAAAAAAAAAATTTACGTGCTTTGCATTGACCAGGTAAATCGATATTACAAATATCCATTTTCACTATTTCTCAACTTGAGGAAAATAAAAAAATATAAAATTTCCATATTCAAAAAGTAAAAAATAAAAAAAAAAAATTCAACAAAACAAAAAATCAAAAAACAAAAAAAATTCCCAAAAAACAACAAATCAATTCAAACCTCAAAAAAAATCTATACTCAAAATCGATATCTATCAAAATATTGCAATAAAAACTCAAATGCGCATGTGCGACGGTTCCAAAAAAGGAACAACAGATGACCAGTATCTACCAGGAGGAAATCTGGAGGAAGATAGCGGAGTGTCCAGAGCCGAAACCGCTGACAATTCAACAATATAGAGCCAGGCAGCCAGCAGCAAAAGCGGCACGAGCAGCACGGAGAACAGAGGAGGAAAAACTGTTGACAATACCCCTTGCAAAGGCTCCCAAAAGGCGAGTTGGCCAAAAAACCAAACTACGGAAAGGAAGGCAAGAACTCTTAAAGAAGATCAACGAGGACCCACCACCACCGTGGGAAGTAGCAAGCAAGATTTGGGTAAAAATTGAAAAAAATAGAAAAACTTATAAACAATAAAGTGAGAGTGCGCCCTGAGGTGCACCCACGCGAAATCGGCGGCAAGACCGCCTCGCAATAAAATATATTAAACAACAAAAAACAAGTAAGAGTGCTCTAGTCGAGAGTGCCCGACTAGGATATACCCTGATCCAAGGTCTTACATTCATTGAAGTTATTTATCTGCATTCATACATAGAAACACACACACACATATACAAACAAAAGCTGCTGGCTACGCGCGTCATACATTTGCTTTGCTTCTTCTTCTTCCTTTGGCCCCAAACTATGTTACATTGAATCGTTAATAACTTCTTTGTTTATTTTCCGATCGTAATGAAATTTGTAGGACACAAAGATGGCATATAAATGTGAGACTATGTAAAATCCGAAGGTCATACCTCTTAAAATACGTATTTTTCGATTTCTGGGAGATCGGGGAGGGGTATTCAAAAAGTGAAATGCATGCTATTGGAGAGTATATGTACTAAATTTAGTGACTCTACGTCTTATAACTTTTAAGCTATACCTTAAAAACACTGTTTTGGAAACTTAATTTATCGATAACTTTTGAAAGGATTGAGATATTGAAAAAAAATTATGAGTTTGTTTAGAGCCGGCAGTACAGTAACTTAAACTTAAATATAAAGTTTCTAGCTTTTGTGACTTTCAAGTTATGCCCGAAAAACACTTGTCTGAAATCGATATTTATCGATAACTTTTGAACGGGATAAGATATCGAAAAAAATGATAAACTTGTATTGACCCGGCACTACGAGAACTTATATTTCAAATATGAAGTCTCTAGCTTTTGTAGTCTCTGAGAAACAGGCGTTCATACAGACGGACGGACAGACGGACAGACAGACGGACATGGCTATATCGACTCGGCTATTGATACTGATCAAGAATATATATACTTTATGGGGTCGGAGATGCTTCCTTATGCCTGTTACATACTTTTGCACAAAACCATTATACCCCTTTTTCCCATTTTTAATGGGATCAGGGTATAAAAAAATATACAGTCCATTTATTAAAAATTGTCAAAATGCTTTCTGAAAAAACAATAGAATTATTAAGGAAGCAAGCAGATATAGTAGGCAGAATAAGAGCAATTGAAATCAGCTCAAAAATAAATTTAGAAGACGTAGCAATCTTACAAAAAGAATTCCAGACTAATCACAGCATACTGTGGAAAATTGGAGTAGTCGATCACGACTACTTCAATAAGAAACAATACGAGGTGACAATGTCGGTTATAGAGAAGATAAAAGAAAAAGCCACTATGGCAAATATAGAAGAAAAACCCATCGATAAACCGATTCAAAAGCCGATAGACAATTTAAACAACCAAAAAAGTGCTAAAAATAGTTTAGAGGATAAACGAGCACAAGAATTTGATAAGAAAACCGATAGGTTAAATGAGTACCTCAACCAGAGTGAAGAGGACATAAGGAAAAATAATGTAGGAATGTTTGAAATACGAAAAAATAAGATTTCGTTCCTTTGGGAAGGAATAGTTAAAGAAATAAATTATTTCAAGAATAAATATGATAGTAATATTGATTTTGATGAAGAAATTCGAATCCTAGAATTCGACGTACAAAATATAGTACAAATACTTTCAGAACAAATTACAAGAGGTCAGGGAAATACAAATTTGAAAGGTGAAGTTGGCAGAATAGAAGACATGCCAACGCTTCCGAAACTACAGGTACCCACCTTCTCTGGGGACTCCAAAGAATGGGACCTGTTTTCGGAATTATTTACAGAGTTGGTTCGGTCAAGGGAGGATCTGAGTCCGTCTCTAAAATTTAACTATTTAAAATCAGCCTTAAAAGGAGAGGCAAGATGCATGGTTTCGCATTTGCTGATGGGCTCCGCGGATAATTATAATGCTACTTGGGACTTACTTACCAAGAGATATGAAAATAAACGGAAAATATTTTCCGAACAACTGAATCGACTAATAGAGTTACCGATGCTAAATAACGATTCAGCCAAAAATATTAAAACTTTTATTGATTCAATCAATGAATCAATACATTTAATAAAATTAAAATCAAATTTAACAGAGGAGGTAGATGTAATATTTGCTCACATGATTATTCGAAAATTCAATAGAGAGGCATTGCAATTATATGAAAATCATGTAAAGAAAGCTAAAGATATTCAAAATCTGTCCGATATAATGGAGTATTTAGAGCAGCGACTAAGTGCTATTAGCTCATTGAAGGAAGAGGAGAAAAAATCATTCAAAAAAACAAATAATGATGTTTCTGGGAATTGCCCAATATGCAAAATAGCAGGGCATTATGCGTCACAATGCTATAAATTTAAGGGTATGAACCCTGGGGAAAGAGCAGAAATAGCAAAGAAGGTACAATTGTGCTCAAGATGTTTGAGGCATTATAATACCAGGAGGTGCACTTATGAAGGTAATTGTTCAAAGTGCGACAAACCTCATCACACTATGCTCCACTTCGAAAGAAAAGAGAGAGTGAACACGTGTGTATCTCAAAAACAAGTATTGTTAGCAACAGCAATTGTTAATATAAAATCAAGTACAGGGGTGTATGAAAAATTGCGAGCATTAATTGATAGTGGGTCGCAAACAACAATAATATCTGAGGAAGCAGTCCAGATCTTAAAACTACCTAGGATAAGGGCTAATACAAAAATAAGTGGAGTATCCTCAACAGAATCTAGTATATCCAAATATAAAGTCAAATTAGATATACAAACAAAAAACCCAGAGAAAGAATCATTTAAAATTAATGCAATAGTTTTACCGAAACTAATGAAAGCATTACCGATTGACGCAATACAAATTAATAAAACAAAATGGGACGGTTATGTATTAGCTGATCCCGAATTTAACAAACCGGGTCGAGTAGATATAGTTATCGGGACAGACCTGTATACTCACATTGTAAAACGCGGAATAGTAAGGATCGAAGGTCTCCTCGGTCAAAACACAGACTTCGGTTGGATCGTGTCCGGGTGCACGAAGTCCAAAGGAAAGGAATCAATAGTCGCAACAACTATTGAAGAAAAAGATTTAGAAAGATTTTGGGAACTAGAAGATGAGGAACTTATAGATGAAGAAAAAGAAATCTGCGAGGAGAACTTCATTAAAACAACAAAAAGAGAAACGAATGGAAAGTATATAGTGACTATTCCATTTAAAAAAGAAATAGAGTTAGGTGAATCAAGACCGCAAGCGATGGCACGATTTCTTCACTTAGAAAAAAAGTTAGAACGCAATGTACAGCTTAAGGAAAGCTATACTAATTTCTTAAAAGAATATATGGACTTAGGGCATATGATCGAGTCCAAAGAAAAAGGGAAATATTATTTACCTCATCAGGCAGTCTTAAGAGACTCTAGTCTCACAACAAAGTTAAGGGTAGTATTTGATGCTTCGGCAAAAACCACAAATAGCAAAAGCCTTAATGATATTATGTGGATTGGACCGAGAGTCCAAAAAGACATCTTCGACATAATATTAAAATGGCGCAAATGGCAGTTTGCAGTATCTGCAGATATAGAAAAAATGTATCGCCAAATTAAAATTAGCAAAAAAGATCAGCAATATTTATATATACTGTGGAGGGATGCTCCAACTGAAAATATAAAAAGCTACAAACTTACTACAGTCACTTACGGTACAGCGTCAGCTCCATATTTAGCAACAAGAGTGCTAGTAAAGATAGGCAATGATTGTAGAAATAAAGTAATTGGAGATACAATTGTAAATGACTTTTACATGGACGATTTAATGACAGGTGCAGATTCCATAATAGACTGCCAAGAAAAGATAAAAGGAGTATCTAAAGAATTAGATGAAGCTGGGTTCAATTTAAGAAAATGGATCTCAAATAAACCAGAGATTTTAAAAAATGTAAAGAATACGGAGGAAAATAAATTAATAATGATTGAAGAAAATGAATCCATCAAAACATTAGGACTTCAATGGGAACCTTTAAAAGACGAATTTAAATTTAAAGTAAATTGTAAAGTGCCTGAAAAAGTAAACAAAAGACAAGTATTATCCACGCTTGCAAAGATTTATGATCCATTAGGATGGTTAACCCCGATCACAATTATAGGAAAAATATTTATGCAAAAATTATGGCTATCAGAAAAAGATTGGGATGATGAATTAGATGTAGAAGATAAAATTGAGTGGGATAAATATAAAGGAAATTTAGGGTCATTAGAAAAAATTAGGATACCAAGATGGATCCAGACAAAATTATCTATAAATATACAGCTGCATGGATTCGCGGATGCATCAGAAAAAGCATACGCAGCAGTAGTATATGCAAAAGTAGGAAAGTTAATTACGATAATAGCCGCTAAAAGTAAAGTTAATCCCAAGAAAAATAAAAAAACCATACCTAAGCTAGAATTATGTGCAGCACACTTATTAGCAAAATTAATGAAGAGAATAAATGAATCAATAACAGAAGCATCAGAATTATACGCCTGGAGTGATTCTACTATTACGCTAGCATGGATTAAAAAAAGTACGAATAAAGATAAATTTATAAGAAAAAGAACAGATGAAATAAGGGAAGTAAAAATGACATGGACTCATATAAAATCAGAAGATAATCCAGCAGATGTAGCTTCAAGAGGAATTTGTCCAAGTAAATTAAAGGATTGTCAAATTTGGTGGAAAGGACCCGAATGGCTAACAAAATCTGTAGAAGAATGGCCCAAAGAAAAAATATCGGAAGAAAAAATATTAATAAACACAATTGTATTAGAATATGAAAGCAGTATTATACAGAAATTAATTCAGAAATATTCCTGTATAGAAAAATTAGAAAAGGTAGTAGCTTACATATACAGATTTATAGCAATTAAAATTATGAAAAAAGTCTTTCCTTCGTATTTAACAATCGATGAACTTAGAAAAGCGAATACAGTATTGATTAAGCAAGAGCAAGCAAATCAATTTACGACAGAAATCAAATATTTACTGCAGAAAAAGGAACTTAAAACTAGCAATAAAATATTAAGCTTAAACCCATTCTTAGATAATAATGGTATATTAAGAGTAGGTGGAAGATTACAAAATTCAAATGCTGAATTCAATGTCAAGCACCCAATAATTTTAAATAAAAGTCACATGTCAGAGCTAATAATAAAAAAAGCGCATAGTGCAACTTTACATGGAGGAATAAGCTCAATGAGAAATTATATCCAAAGAAAATATTGGATATTCGGGTTAAGAAGCTCATTAAAAAAATATCTTAGAAAATGTGTTAAGTGCACAAGATATAGACAATACACAATGGAACAGATAATGGGAAATCTACCAAAATACAGAGTGACAGCGTCCTTTCCATTTTTAAATACAGGAATAGATTATGCAGGGCCATATCACATCAGATGTTCAAAAAATCGAGGACAAAAAACATATAAAGGGTACATAGCAATATTCATATGTATGGCCACAAAAGCAATACACTTAGAAGTAGTTAGTGATTTAACGTCAGACGCATTTTTAGCAGCCTTGAGAAGATTCATAGCAAGACGCGGGAAATGCGCTCACATATACTCCGACAATGGCACAAATTTTGTAGGTGCTTCTAGAAAATTAGACCAGGAGTTTGTAAAAGCTATTCAAGGAAATGATAAAATTGCCCCTATCCTAGAAAATGAAAAAATACAATGGCATTTTATCCCGCCGGCAGGACCTCACTTCGGAGGTATTTGGGAGGCCGGGGTAAAATCCGTAAAATATCATCTTAAAAGAGTGATAGGAGACAGCAATTTAACGTATGAAGAAATGGCAACACTATTATGTCAAATTGAAGCGGTATTAAACTCACGTCCGCTATACACGTGTGTTGAAGATACAGATGATAACGAAGTGTTAACACCAGGGCATCTTCTGATTGGCAGACCAACGTTAGATTGTATAGAATCAGAAGAGCATGAAAAAATAGGCAATTTAGACAGATGGAGATTAATTCAAAGAATGAGGAAAGAATTTTGGAAAAAATGGAAAGATGACTACTTGTATACATTACAACAGAGAAGTAAATGGAAAAAAGAATCAAGGGAGATACAGGAAGGTCAAGTAGTTATAATGAAAGACGAAAACTGTCATCCAGCAAGGTGGCCATTGGGAAAAGTTGAAAAAGTCCATAAAGGTAAAGATAACAAAGTCAGAGTAGTAAGAGTAAAACTACAAGATGGAGTTATAACGAGGCCAATTACTAAAATATGCCCACTTGATGGCATACTAGCAACTGAAGAAAAAGAAAGAAAACAGGAAGATAATATTGAGAAAAGAACAAGATCAAGCAAACTCAAAATGTCAAAGATAGGATTCATGATAATGATCATACTAATGTTGTTTTGCCAGGTATCAAGTTCATCATCATCGAAAGGAGAAAGAGATAAATGGCTAATAGAGAAAATGAATAATACATCAGCAATATATTTAGACCCAATGGGCGAAGTAGAGATAGTATCATCATCCTGGGACCTAGTTATATTCTACGATATGGAATCATACTTTGACATGTTAAACAAAGGAAGTAAATTAGTTCAAAAAATGAAAATAAATTGTGGAAAACTTCAGGAGTTTGAAAACCAATGCAATTTCATACTCGATAACATGCAAAGGCAAATTAAAAACTTAGAAGAAAATAACGAATTATTAATAACCCAAAAACCGGTAAGGAAAAAGCGTTCACCCCTCGATTTTATGGGGTCGTTATATCATATTCTCTTTGGCATAATGGATGCAGATGACAGGGAACAAACAGAAGCAAATATGAGGACATTACTACAAAATCAACATAATTTAAATAATTTGCAGAAGAAACAGACCTCAGTGATCGATTCCACAACAAATATTATAAAAAGAACAACTGAAGATATAAACAGAAATTTCGAAGGGATGAATCAACGAATAGAAAATATGACTAAGCTACTCAAAGAAAATTATTATGTCTATAAAGAATCCATTAATTTCTTTATATTAACTAAACAACTTAGTTCTTTAATTGATGAATGCAATAGCATACAAATGAGTATCATAAGTCTATTAATTGATATTAACCATGGGCGAATTAACCCAAACATTTTAAAACCAAACCAGTTAAGGGATGAGGTCTCAAAAATAAAAAATAGTCTTTCTGACAAGGTAGCACTTCCGGGGAAAAGAACTAATACCGAACTAAAGGAAATTTATACACTCTTGAAGGCTAGGGGGATGTTCATAGATAACAAATTAATTATAAATGCCAAAATCCCACTGTTCGGCAGGCAACCATCACAGTTATTTAGAATTATTCCAATACCAGTACAAAACAATGGACAAATGATAATGATACATCTAAATTCGGAATACTTAGTGTATAACTTTGAGATGGATTCATATCACCTAATGACTGAATCCACACTAAATAAATGTCAAAAATGGCAATTAAATAAGCGAGTATGCGAAGGAAATTGGCCATGGAGTAGTGCCAGTGACAACACCTGCGAAATTTCACCTTTCAAACCGAACAGACCATCAAATTGTATTTACAAATCTATATTAGCTTCAAGAACATATTGGAAAGAGTTAGAAGGTAGGAGCAGTTGGTTGTTTAAAAATTTACGTAATACGACAGCAAGAATTCATTGTGGAGAAACGCCACCAGAAATAATTAACTTACCAGAGCAAGGAATATTAACGATTAAATCGGATTGTACAGCTAGAACTGAAGACAAGCTACTAGTTGCGCACCATAAAATACTTTCAGAAAGGCAAGACATTATTACAACTTCATACGTAGGAGAAATCAATGACATCCCAAAAATTATATGGGATCCATTGACCATAGCAAATGTTAATACAACTAAGGAAGTTAGTAATCTATTAGATAAGGTCAAAGAGCTAAAAGAATATCATGTTGACCTTAAAGAACTAAACTTTCATCATGTATCCGGTCATGCTTCCTTAATGATTGTAATAATTTTAGCTATAATAATTATCATTTATATAATAAGAAAACTAAATGTAACTAGAAGACTGCAAGCCATCACTTTTGCTGGCCCTTTGCAGAATGTTCAAGCATGAACATGTGCGCCTCATAGAATGTGCATGGATAGATAAGACGACACAAATGTAACAACATATAACTATATTTAGAAAAACCAAAACATCTTCAGTGTGTACGACCACATGTGTGAATGTCCTAAACACACTTGAAAAGAGTTATTTATGATCCTTTGTTATGCTGCAGCCGTAAGAAGCGCAGCAGAGGTCTATAGTCTAAGAGAATCTGTATAGTATATAAGGCCTAGGATTTGTAAGAATAAAGTCAGTTTCAAAACACGAACTCATCGAACCAGTGCATTTCATTTTATGCACGGTTTCAACGGCAGTGCGACAAATTATTAAGTTGCACGCCGCAGTCTCAGGATACAATCGAGACACTCACAGAAATTGAAAAATACGTAATTTTAAAGGTATGACCTTCGGATTTTACATAGTTGCACATTTATATGCCAGCTTTGTGTCCTACAAATTTCAGACAATAAACAAAGAAGTTATTAACGATTCAATGTACCATAGTTTAAAGCCAAAGAAAGAAGAAGAATCAAAGCAAATGTATGACGCGCGTAGCAATCAGCTTTTGTTTGTATATGTGTGTGTGTGTTTCTATGTATGAATGCAGATAAAAATCTTCAATGAATGTAAGACCTTGGATCAGGGTATTTCCTAGTCGGGAACTCTCGACTAGAGCACTCTTACTTGTTAAACTTGGCATCGTCTGACTACACCTTGCTGTGAGGTGACCATAGCGGCTCGAGCAGCCAATAAATTAGTCCTTAGTGTCAGAGCTGCCATTGCTCTTTACCCTTTTTTTATTTTTAATTTCCCTTTTCTCTCTCTTTCTTGCTTAATATAATCTGTTATGTTTAACTGTACATTATTAAACCTTTTTAAATAAATAAATAAATAAATAAATTCCTAAGATATTTGAGAAATAAATAACTTCTCAACTACAACATCTTTGTAGATCTATAATTTCAGCCTGCCAGCACGGGTTTGTGAAAAATATATCTACTACCACTAACTTACTTGAATTCACTTCTTTTGTTATGAAGGAGTTTCAAAATCAAATGCAAACAGATGTTATTTACACCGATTTCAGTAAGGCTTTTGATTCCGTTAAGCATTCTCTTTTACTTCACAAACTTCATCTTCTGGGTTTTCCAAAAAACTTAATTCTTTGGATCTCCAATTATCTAAGCATATTTCTTCTACTGCTAATCGAGCCTTTGGTGTCTTGGGTTTCATTAAGAGTTGGTCGAAAGAATTTGACGATCCCTACGTTACTATGACTCTTTATACTTCACTTGTTCGCTTTATTCATGAGTATGGGCACTAAGCCCACATACATAGAGGCGTCAAATCGACTAAAAAGTGGTTGCATAAAATTTGTGAATTGTGAGCTCCCAAGCAGCTTCGTGTGCTGCGACTGCGACACGAAGGCAAAGCGCAGCAGGCAGACAGCGAATGTTCATCTTGCGATCAGCGGCACACAGCGCCGAACTCATTGCTTGCTCAAGCTTCGCTGCCGCAACATCTATTTCGACGCTCCGAAACGCTTGCATATATGCGAATTAGCAGCAACACATATATATTCAATCACAAGAAGACATGCGGCCATTGCTGTGAATTTCCGGTGTTGCCTCTTTTCTGTTGTCGTTCAAGCTTGTAGGTAGAGACGGGGCGGAGGCGGCAATAGTTCTATGAGGCAGCCAGTGGCCGAAATTTAGATTTTTCAATTTCAGCCAGCGGTGCTTCTTTTCGAAATGGAGGGTATGACAAAATGCAATCAATCTATATAAAATATAATAAGACTTGCACTGATTAAGTTTGGTTAAGATAGCTTGAGAAACAAAAAGTGGTTCGTACATCGACTCATATTTCAAAAATAAGCATCTGTTTATTGTTAATTGTTCAATTAAAAGTTTAACAATGCTCAGTTAAACTGTTAGAATAAAATAAAAATAATATCAATAAATAATTATTGTAATAATACTAACATACATTATCAAAAGGATATACATTAAACAGATTGTGGCAAAAACTCTGACCCGATGGTACAAAGCAGCACTGAAGCCGCTATGGTGCAACTCACTCTTTACAATTTAAGTTACGCGATATTACTCATTAAGGCATTTTTAACATATGTCAAGCTAGAATCAAAAGAGAAGAAGTGGTATTATAATAAAGGCGCAGGCTACGAAAAGGTTCATGTTGAGCATAGTTGGAAAGACAGAGCTGACGATGAAGAGGTGTACAGTGTCAAGTCGGGCGGGACGGGACGGAGATACTAAGAAAACTTAAAAGGGCATTAGATCAACCTCTCCAGAGATTAGTTTATGGAGAAAACGAATGTTAATAATACGGACGGAAGATGTCTAGAAGGGTCCCAGTTGAGTCCACGAAGGGCAATGATCTGTACCAAGTTTCATCAAGGTAGCTTTAAAATTGAGAGTTTAGTTTGCGTAGAAACAAACGGACAGACGCACAGTCGGACAGACGGACAAAGGTATATCGACTCGTCTTGTCGTCCTGATCAAGAATATATTTATGGGGTCGGATATGCTTCCTTCTATGCGTTGCAAACTTTTAGACAAGATTATAATATCCTCTGCAAGGGTATAATTAAGAACAATATATATTTTTGTTTAAATATGTGGTAAAAACTTTTTATTTATGCTTACTTTCATATATCTATATATATAAAACAGTTTGTGCTGATTGAAGATAGGCAATTTGTTATTGGTGATCATCGCAGGGCCCAAACCCTAAGAGCTAGAGAGCTGCAATTTTGACTACTACATACTAAGAAGCGAGAACCGAGAATTCTATACAGAAGCTCGGGCAATGAGGAAAACCCGTTTTATGGAACTTTTTGGTTTTTCATCCAATCGGGTTCAAACTTATTTTCAAAGATCATTGTAAAAATTGATAACGAACTGTATACTGTATAAGAAAATTACTTTCAAATTTAAGAAAATTCAAACAATAAAGTTGGAAAATGTTGAGAAAAATTTTGTATTCAACTTTTTGGATTTTTAATTTGATCAGGTCTAAAATTATTTTCAGCATGAGCGAGATGTAAATAAAATAAAAAGGTGGACAATAAATCGCAACGGAGAAAAATGTAGTAGCAACGCACGCCGGGAAATGCTAACAAATATATAAAAAAAAAAAAAAAAGTATTTTTAGATTTTTTTTTGCAATTATCTTCAAGCTCATTATTATTCCTGGTCTTCTGACAATTCACTGATTTGCAAGCGCTGATATTTAATTAGATCTCTTCCGTGTTCCAAAATTTTATGGAATGTCGGAGGCAACAGCTTATGATTACACTCTTCCTTCATTATTGCGGCAGTTTGCTTTGTATATGTCTTGAATTTGCGAATATCCAAGTCCGTACCTTGATGTGTCCACTTTAAGACCAGTCTGAGCATAAAACGCATCTTGTTTATTATTTTTTCGTATTTTTTTCTTATTCCTTTCACTTGAATTATATTGAAAAATACTTTTAAAAATTATATGCTCTTGTGGGCGTAGTCGAAATTTGACTGTGCTACAATGCAGCTTTATTCATAAATATATGTCCTCTCACATTAAAACTTTTTACCAAAGCAGCCCTACACACCTAAGAGTGCTTTAGTCGGGAGTACCCGACTAGGATATACCCTGAACCAAGGTCTTACATTCATTCATAATTATTTATCTGCATTCATACATAGAAACACACACATGCATTCAAACACATGATGCGCGCTTCATGCAAATGCGTTGCTTCTGTTGCATTGGCCCAATACTATATTAAATTGAATCGTTAATATCTTTATTGTTTATTTTCCAATCGTAACGATATTTTTAAAACATAAAGATGGCGTATGTGAATACTGTGTGAGTACATCTAATCCGAAGCTCAAATTTTCAAGTTCTGGGGAATCGAGGAGAGGTATCTAAAAATTAAAATAATTTTTGATTCTGTGTGCTATACGAGAATATATGTACATACCGAACTTGGTGCCTCTAGCCCATATATCTTTCAAGTAGTTATAAAAAGAAACTGGTCTGGAAGCGAAATTTTTCGATAACTTTTGAACAGGACGAGATATTGAAAAAATATGATGAACTTGTATTGACCCGACACAAGGAGAAGTTATATTTCATTCTTTTGCACAAAACATACTTTTGCTGAAAACCATTATACACTTATTCCCAATTTGAATGGGTTCAGTGTATAACAAGTCAGAGTGCCCTACTCGAGAGTGCCCGACTAGGAGATCCCCTGATCCCAGTTCTTACATTCATAATTCTTTATCTGCATTCATATGTACATAGAAAAACACACATACAAAAACAAACACACAAGCTGCGCGTGTCATGCAATTGCATTGCTTCTTCTTCTATTGGCCCCAAACTATGATCCATTGAATCGTAAATTTTTGTATTGTCCGATCGTAATGAAGTTAAAAGGACATGAAGATGACATATAAATATGTGAGTATGCCAAATCCGACGGTCATACCTCCAAAAAATTATGATAAATTAGTATTGACCCGGCACTACGAGAACTTATATTTCAAATGTGAAGTCTCTAGCTTTTGTAGTTTCTCAGAGACGCGCTTTCATAAAGACGGACGCACAGACGGAGAGACAGACGAACATGGCTAGATCGACTCGGCTATTGATAGTGATCAAGAATATATATACTTTATGGGCTCGGATATGCTTCCTGATGCCTGTTACATACTTTTGCACAAAACCATTATACCCTTTTACCCATTTTTTATGGTATCAGGGTATAAAAAGGAATCAAAAATAATGTGAATAATATGCATAAGCCAAGTGGTCCGAATGCTGTTACATAATTCGATGGAAGGCGCCTGAAATCTTCCTACTCTGGGCAGCTGATTGCGGCATTTACAATAAACCATGCAAGCTGAACTCAATACATTTTTTTTTATGCATTTTCGCACTTGTTTTAACTTTTAAGTGCATATCATTAACAACAACATCAACAATAACTACTTATGGAAACGAATACTATTGTAGTTACTTGACTTATTGAAGGCGTTAAGCGAATGAATAACAGCGTATGCCCCTGTTGCCCATCAAGTCTACGCATAGAGGGCTCGTAAGGCAACGGTACGGCGACCTTGACCAGCTTTTATTCATACACTTATTTTGTGATTTTTTACGTCTTTGATGGCAACTGTGACCGCAACTTGAAGGCGTATTTGCGCAACAGACGCGCCCTTTTTGCTCAAATATACAATTGCGGCTGCCGTTAGCTTGGATATTTCCACTTCGACTTCAGTTAAAACGGGTTATTCGGATGTACATATATTAATTATACTGCTTTTCTGTCGCAATTTTGAAACGTGTCTCAGCTATTTGGAGAAGTTTCGCGGCTCAGTTGACCTTCGCACACAGCGAAATCAGTTAAGACTTAATTTTGTTCACATATGCTTTTTATATTTTTAATTTTTGCAGCTGGAATTTTAAATGCCTGCAATTTAGATTTACGCTTGGTGAAAGTTTTTCGGCCCTACCTTAAAAAGCCTAAAATATGTTCGTAAAATATTTGCTGTATTTACCCAAGTGGTTAAATAACGGAATGACTATTCGGCAAAATCTTAACACTTATAAATATTTTCTTACTCGGTGTCACACAGCAACAACAAGCGCCCTCTAGCGGATATATTGCTCAATTTCTTGTTATACATAGCCCAGAACAGAACCATACCTCAATTCGAACAGCTTTATTCGTTTATTAAATGTATTCATATTTATTTATTCATATACAATTTGACACCACGAGTACTACACGATCATATGTGAATATTTTAAAATTGATTTTTATTTGGGTGATATGATATGCCCAAACATCAGCCAAATAACCCAAATTTAAATTAATTTTTATATTTAGCAACTGCAGCAGCTTCTCTAATTCCATACAATTATGTCTCGGCTCCATATCTCCATAAATCGATTTATTTATAAACCGAATATAAATTTGGTTCCTGTATTCCGCATAGTGCATTTTCAACATACAATTTTCAATGTGTGTACACAAAATTAATTTTTAGTTTTTCATATAAAAATATAATATAACGATATAAAAACAATATGTAAATATAACAAAAACGTGTATTTTAAAATATTTTTAAATTTTTCTCTAACTCCGTCTTTAGTCTGTTAGTCGTTTTTGTGTCAGTTGGTGGTTTGATTTAGAGCAGTTCGACTGTGTTTTATGTAGATGAAAGTTTAGTATGCCGCATCTAAAAAGTTTGAGGGTTCGAAAACTGGGAAGAAAACTGGACTTTGTAACTTAACGTGTGTTATTTCTGGCTAGCTTTAAGCAACGAAAAAAAGACCATCTCCCGCAATTTGTTTTAAACCCCCGTTTTTTGAAAATGCTGATATAAGTAATCAATTAAAAATAAATTTTCTAGTCTGGAAATGTCAAAAGCTGATCTACATATATAAAAGAGTTCGTACTGATTGGCGATGGTGATGGTGATTGGTGATGCCGATTGGTGATCAACGCAGGGCCCGAACCATAAGAGCTAGAGAGCTATAATTTCACAGTAGTTTTCTCTTAGAAGCGATTTTAGAAAATTTTATATCCAATCTCGGAAAATGAGGAAAAACCGTTGTATGACACTTTTTTGTTTTTCATGCGATCGGTTTCAAACTTACTTTCAAAGATTATTACACAAATTTATTACAAACTCTATACAACTTATATGGAAAATGCACCCCCGGAAGGAAAATGGGGGGTCAAGGTTGTATGGGAAAAAAATAAATTTTTATCAGATTTTCTTCAAACTTATTTTCAAAGCTCTACATAACAAAATATTAAAAATTTAATTTTAAAATTTTGGAAAATCCCCCTGCAAAGTCGGAAAATGGCGGGAAAACTGTTGCATTGTTTTAAAATCCGATCAACTTCAAACTTATTTTGAAAGCTCGACAAAACAAAATTTTAACAAGGTGATTTTTAAATTTTGGAAAATCATCCTGCACATTCGGAAAATGGTGGAAAACTAGGTATGATACTTTTTATACCCTGATCCCATTAAAAATAGGAAAAAAGGGTATAATGGTTTTGTGCAAAAGTATGTAACAGGCATAAGGAAGCATCTCCGACCCCATAAAGTATATATATTATTGATCACTATCAATAGTCGAGTCGATCTAGCCATATCCGTCTGTCCGTCTGTATGAACGCGCTCTTCTCAGAGACTACAGAAGCTAGAGACTAGGTTTTCCTAGTGCCGGGTCAATACAAGTTCAACTTTTTTTTGATATCTCGTCCCGTTCAAAAGTTATCGATAAATTTCGATTCCAGACCAGTTTTTTTTGGGTATAATTTGAAAGCCATAAGAGCTAGAGACAACATATTCACAATATATATTCTCGTATAGCATACAAAAGTACAAAATGTTGTGGTTTTTTGATACCTTGCTCCAATTTTCCATAAATCGAAAAATACGTATTTTTGAAGGTATGACCTTCGGATTCAGCATAATCTTATATTTATATGTCATATTTATGTCCTACAAGTTTCATTGCGATCGGACAATAAAACAAAGTTATTTACGATTAAATGTTACATAGTTTTGGGCCAATGGAAGAAGAAGAGGTGCAAGTGGGGTGCTTCTTCTTTTATTGCCAATGCCTTAGCCCCATACTTGTTACATTGAATCTTAAATATTTTCTTTGTTTATTGTCGGATTGTAATGAAACTCGTAGGATATAAAGGTGGAATTTAATTGAATATAAATACTCGTGTTGCCGGGTCAAGTTTATTTCATTAGATCGATAACTCGTCCGTTCAAAACTATCGATATATATCCATTCCAGATACGTTTTTGGGCATAACTTGAAAGTTATAAGAGCTAGAGGCACCATATTCGGTATGTGTACTCTCGTATTTTTGGAGGTATGACTTTCCGATTTAGTATACTCTCACATTTATATGCCATCTTTATGTCATACCTATTTCAATACGATCGGACCATTAGAAAAGAAGTATTTCAATGTGTGATTCTATGTATGAATGCAGATATATAATTATGAATGAATGTAAAGGCTGGGTTCAGGGTATCTCCTAGTCGTTTACTCTCGACTAGAGAATTTTTACTTGTTACCATTGCGCTCTATATAACTAGAACGTTCTCAGCTCCAGCTTATCACAAATACAAAGGTCGAGTTACTGAGAAATATATACATAAATATATTTATATATATTTATTTATATACATGCTCGTTCGTTTAGCTAATACCATTGGACAACAACAATCAACTCAAAGGTAAAGTTTACAAAAAGGTATTGCTGAATTACCGAATAGTGATTAAAGTATTATCAGCGTACTGGGAAGCATAACACACAAAAACATCATGATATTCGCCATTGTTCGTGACAATGACCCAGCGAAGGGCTGTCATTCAAGTACTGAGTGCTCTTGTTGATGGTTCTGATTACTTATTTGCTTCTCAGACCACAGAGCGGAAATGTTTTTTGCAAACAATGCATTTGACAGCAATGGGCGGGACTTTTGCTTAACCACGTTATGCAATACATATGTTGCTCGACAAAAGACGATCAAAATATAGTTGACCATAAATTATATTGCAATTTATCAATGGAAATTATGTACCATATAAAAGACAGTCATACAATGTGTCATTCACCATTATGATAATTAATGTTATAACACCATCTTCTGATTTGAGTTTTGATAACAGTCTGAGGTCGCAATCCTTCAAGTCGAGAGTGCCCGACTAAGAGATACCCTAAGCCCAGCCACTATATTCATTCATAATTATGTATTCACATTTATTATATATATATTTATTTCAAAGCAACACACACACCCATACAAACACACGCTGCACGCCTAATGCAATTGATGTGCTTCTATTTTCTCATTGACCCTTACAATGTTACATTGAATCTTAAATAACTTCTTGGTTTGTCCGATTGTAATGAATATTGTAGTACATTAAGATGGCATATAAATGTGAGACTTAGTAAAATCCGAAGGTCATACCTCTAAAACTCTAAAGATCGAGGGGACGTATCCAAAAAGTGAAATATCTCCGACCCCATAAAGAATATATATTCTTGATCACTATCAAAAGCCGAGTCGATTTATCCATGTCCTTCTGTCCGTGTGTATGAACGCGCGTTTCTCGGAGAGAAAACAAGCTAGAGACTTCATATTTGAAATATAAGAATTGGTAGTGCCGGAACAATACAAGCTTATTATATTTTTTCGATGCAAAGTTTTTACATTTGGCCTAAAGTTTGTTATTTATTATAGTTTACGATAAGCTAAGAAAGTTTTTAGTTAAGTATTTAATAGTTATTTTAAAGTTATATGGTCATATTTTCTTCAAAATAGTCGTATATATTGGGAATATCCAAATGCTTAACATTTCTGGACTATAACTGTTAGATTCTAATTATTTCCTTGTTCTCACGTGTCTTAAAGATGCAATAAAAGGATCTGAAGATGACGCCAACATATTAAATTGCTTCTGTGGCTTCTATAAGCTTCCATTTTCTTGTATAGTTTCAGCACGCTTGCGTTGATTTGGTCGGACTTCCTAGTCTTCTTGTTCGTTCAGAATACTTGTAAGGTTCTTCTGATGAATTTTGAAAGACATACAATTCACTTAGCCAGTTCTGCCTTAGTTCGATTCGTTTCTTTCCATTTTCTTTTAAATAATTCCCGGTATAATAAAATAGGAAATACAAGCACGTAGTGATCTATAAAGGGTAAAAATGTGACAGGTTCCAACAAGAATAAGCCCTCTGTCATTACCTGCATTTCCCAAAAAAAACGCATAACTTAGCCAGTCGGATCGCAGGTATATATAAACATACTCACTAAAAAAGGTTTAAAATGTTACGCAGAAACACAAGCGCACAAGTGCTTCAGCAGCCGCTGTACCTGATTTGTGTGCGTTTTGTACCAACTGCAGCTTGTTTTTGGTGCTAGTAAGTGTTCTCTAGTCGAGAGTGCCCGACTAGGAGATACCCTTAACCCGGTTCTAACACTCATAATTCTTTATCTGCATTCATACATCGAAACACACATACAAACACAAGCTGCTGGCTGCGCGCGTCATGCCATTGCTTTGCTTCTTTTTCTTTCATTGGCACCAAACTATGTTAAATTGAATCGTAAAAACTTCTTTGTTTTTTGTCTGATTGTAACAAAAATTTTAGGAATTAGAGATGGCATATAAATGTTAGACTATGTAAAATCACAAGGTCATACCTCTAAAACTCTTAAGATCGGAGGGAGGTATATAAAGAGTGAAATATTTTTGACATGTGCCTGCTATAGGAGAATATACATACCAAATTTGGTGCCTTAAACTCATATAACTTTTAAGCCATACTTAAAAAACACTGTTCTGGAATCTTAATTTATCGATAACTTTTTAACGGGTCGAGATATCGAAAAAAAAATGTGCTTGTATTGAGCCGGCACTACGATAAATTATATTTTAAATATGAAGTCTCTAGCCTTTGTAGTCTCTGAGAAACGCGCGTTCATAAAGACGGACGGACAGAGAGACGGACATGGCTAGATCGACTTGGCTGTTAAAAGTGATCAATAATAAATATACTTTATGGGGTCGGAGATGCTTCGTTATGCCTGTTATATACTTTTGCACAAAACCATTATATCCTTTTCCCCATTTATAATGGGATCAGGGTATAAAAACCGAAAAGGCAAGTTCTGACATCGAATTTTTGGTAAATTTATTTTCAGAAATCAATATCGAATCAGTTTTTGTATAAATTTCCCGTAACAACATGTATTATTATTTTTTTTTCATATATTACCAAAGTTGCGAAAAAGGTATAAATATAACGATTTTGTAATTCAGGTAAAGGAGACACAACGGAAATCAAAATTAACGATAGAGCCTATAAAATAGCCATAGGTAGCATAGTTTACCTGAAAATCAATGACAAAGATGGTATTTTTCTAAAAAAAAAAAAAACGTTACTCGTTACAGCCTAAAAAATTATCACCTTTGACCACTTTTAGCACCCAAACTAGCAATCCGATTTATTGTTGCAGTTCTTGAAGCTATGGACATTTCTGTATCATATGCGGTAACTATTTTTCAAAACGCTTCCCTCCAATTTAAGACTGTTGCCAAGCTTTTCGTCCCGTGTCCGCACACATCGGAACGATCTGTCGAAAATGTTTGTTTTTTGAGATAACTCGACTAAACTTACTAATTATAGATCTTAATATTATCTAAGCACGCTCACAAGATGTTATCAAAGTCGGACCAGTATATATTATAGCTGCCATAGGCACAATCTGTTGTAAAATGCGTTGTTGTATGAAAAACTTTTTTTGTTTGTGAAGCTATCTTATCCAAACTCAGTAAGTTTTATTGAACCCTATATAGATTGTTTAAATTTAAGTAACGCCTTTGACTCTGGTTATCATTATCTTTTGCTTCATAAACTAACACTTATAGGATTTAATTTTTAAGAACCTTCTAAATTGGCTTTCTGAGTATCTGATCATTATAACTCAAAAATGCCTTTTAAAACTTCAGTATCTATATCTGATCTGTCACAGCTGGCGTTCCCCATGGTAGTCACCTTTGTTCTTTGCTTTTCAATCTTTTTATTAACGAACTCCTTTCTATAATCTGTCACTGTATTGAACTAATCTATATATATAAAAGAGTTCGTACTGACTGGCGATGGTGATCATTCAGGGTCCAAGCCATATGAACCAGAGAGCTGAAAACTCTATACTTAAGCTCGGAAAATGAGGAAAACACGTTGTATGACTTTTTTTTGTTTTTCATTCGATCGGCTTCAAACTTATTTTCAAAGGTCATTGTTTAAATTCATTAAAAACTCTATACCAGTTTTATGGAAAATCCACCCCGGGAGGAATCTGTGCAAAAGAAATTTTAAATATTTGCTCTGCGTGGCCTTAACTGGCTGCCAGGCATTGACTTGCTTTTAATAAACCTTCCTTCTTTTACTCATCGTTGAGCTATGCTTGGCATAATTTTTTTCTTAAACTTATAAATGGTGAAATTTTTACAAATTAATTTTGCGGTGTCCTCTAGACCTACCCGAAATTTCACTTCTCATCAATAAACCTTATCGAGTACTCTGCTCCGATTACAATAGACTCTTTCATATATTCAATTCAGAGTCCTCTCTTCCTTTAATCAATAACTATATTTCAAATTTTATATCTCGTAAATAACTTTTTTTCCTGATTTCAAGGAATTGATTTATTACTACTAACTCTTACTAATTTCATTTTATTATTTTTGGTTTGATTGGCGTTTTCTGGGTTTTCCCCAATCCTTGCAACAAATGTTAGACCAATTTTTCAATAAAATTAAATTTATTTTTATTTACTATATATTTAAATTGAAATTTTTGTAATTTCTTGTTCCTAAAGCTATTTTCCGGTGTCCCCTACTCTTAGTCGACATTAAATATATAAATAAACAATCGGTCTGAAATAATTATTTAAATAAGAAAAATAATTTTCAAAGATAGCACCTTGAAATCACCTTTTTGTATAAGCAAGTTTAATTGTTCAGCGTAACAATTTTAATATATTACGCGACTTGAACGGTATACTACCGTCGGAGCTCCAAATGTAGCTGCTTTCTCGTTTATTGTTTGATCGTAATAAAATTTGTAGGACATAAAGATGGCATATAATTGTGTGAATATGCTGAATAAATATTTTTCGATTTCGTGGGGATCGGGTTGAGATATTCAGAAGGACAAATATATTTTTAAGATCAGTATGCTATACGAGAATATACATTTAAAATTTTGTGCCTCTACGTCTTATAACTTTCAAGGTGCGCCCAAAAAACGATGGTCTGGAATCAAAATTTGTCGAGAACTTTCGATCGGGTTGTGTATCGATAAATTGAAATAAACTTGTATTGAAGTCATTTCTAGCTCTTGTAGTCTCTGAGAAACGGACAGACAGACGGACATGGCTAGATCAACTCGGCTGTTGATAGTGGTCAATAGTAATATGATCGGAGATGCTTCGTTATGCCTGTTACATACTTTTCATGATTCCCTTTTTCTCATTTATATTGGGTTCATGGTATAAAAATGAAAAAAAATTAATAATGAAAAATCAATTATAAAGAAATTTTCCAAATTATACAAAAGTGTCATGGCTTATGTCGGCTTTGAAAATTTGAAAAAGCGCTGCATACATAGATTCAGAAATTGACAAAAATTAGATACAACTGACACACTCGATCAACCGACCGCACAGTTCGCAGCTCATTTGCATGCTGATATTTGTGAAACCAAATAGGTCAATGGACATGAAAACAAGAGTAACCTTGAATACCAATCAATATCTAACAAGTAAGAGTGGTCTAGTCGAGACTGCTCGACTAGGAGATACCCTGAAATCAGGTCTTACATTCATAATTCTTACAAACACAAGCTGCTGGCTGCGCGCGTCATGCAATTGCTTTGATTCTTCTTCTTCCATTGGCCAAAAACTATGTTACATTAAATCGTAAACAACTTCTTTGTTTATTGTCCGACTGTAACTTGTAAATTTGTAGGACATAAAGTTGGCATATAAATGTGAGACTATGTGAAATCCAAAGGTCATACCTTTAAAACTCTAAAGATCAGGGGTAGGTATCCAAAAAGTGAAATATGTTTAACCTTTGTATACTATAGGAGAATATACATACCAAATTTGGTGCCTCTACCTCTTATAACTTTTAAGCTATTCATTACACTGTTCTGGAATCTTATTTTTTATCGATAACTTTTAAAGAGGTCAAAATATCCAAAAAAAAAATGATAAGTTTGTATTGAGCCGGCAGTAGAAAAGCTTAAATTTAAATATGAAGTCTCTAGCTCTTATAATTTTTAAGTTATGCCCAAAAACACTGGTCTGGAATCGAAACTTATCGATAACTTTTGAACGGGACGAGATATCGAGAATTATAAACTGGTCTTGTCCCGGCACTGCGCGAGCCTATATTTCAAATATGAAGTCTCTAGCTTTTGTAGTCTCTGAGAAACGTGCGTTCATACAGACGGACGGACGGACAGACGGACAGCCAGACGGACATGGCTAGGATCGGCTCGACTAATGATAGTGATCAATAATATATACACTTTATGGGGTCGGAGATGCTTCCTTATGACTGTTACATACCTTTGCTCAAACACATTATACCCTTTTTTCCAATTTTTAATGGGATCAGGGTATAGAAAACATAAACACTTGGGATACGCGATAGAAAACACGAAAAGTGTCACTGCCCACAGCCAGCAGCGTTCGATTAGTTCAGGGAGGGGGCAGATTATCTATACTCAAAGCCACCACGCGGTTGCTGTTTTCGTCTTTTAGAATTTTTACAACAAAAACCCAACACGACAAAATTTCAATGAAGCACGCACGCAGCCTGTCAAAGCTGCCACCACCAAGCTAGTTGAGTGTGGGGTGGAAGTTATGGGTTGGGGGGAAGCGGGGCTCTTTAGGCCCAGCTACGCTTCATTCAAAAATCGTGGCAAAAAACCCAGAGATATTTCAGTCATATTTAACAAACGATAAAGTTCGAGAATGTCACCAGAGGGAGCGGGAAACGCGATCTCTGACTTGGACGCGCATTCTCGATCTCGGGCGCAGATCAGGTGGTTCGTAATCCGGAAATCGACGCGCTTGTCTCATTCACAGGTTGCTAGCCGAAGCTAGTTTCTTTTTATACCCTGAACCCATAAAAAATGGGTAAAAAGGGTATAATGGTTCTTGGCAAAAGTATGCAACAGGCATAAGGAAGCATCTTGGACCCAATTAAGAATATATATTCTTGATCACTATCAACAGCTTAGTCGTCCGTCTGACCGTCTGTCCTATGAGACTATAAGAGCGAGAAACTTTATACAGAAAACAAAGAGAATTTGACTTTTTAAACCTTCCTCCGATCCCCCAACAATGGGAAGCACGTATTTTTGGAGGTTAGACCTTCTGATTTAATATACTCACACATTTATATGTAATTTTTATGTTCTGCAAATTTCATTATGACCAGACAAAAAACAAAGAAGTTATTTAAGATTCAATGTTACATGGTATGGGGCCAATGGAAGAAGAAGACAAAGCAATTGCATCAAGAGCGGAGCCTGCTGCGTGTGATTTTATGTGTGTTTCTATGTAGGTATGCAACTAAATAATTTTGAATGTATGTAGGGGCTGGGTTTAGGGTATCTCCTAGTTGGGCACTTTGGTTTTTTTAATTATTTTTTGCTTTTTATTATTTTTGTTATTTTTTTTTGAGCATGAATATGAAATGAAATAGATTTTCAGTTGTTTTGATAGAATTCGCATTGTTTTAATGTGTTATTATAAATGCATATATTTGTATATTTTGGCAATTGACGCAAATTTAACACGTTTCAACTTTTAAAAATAATAAAACAAACAGTTAAGCTCACAGCTCTGGAATATTTAAATTAATGCTCTAGGAAGTGGCTCACTTCTTAGTTGGGGCTAAAACTACACAACAGCTAAAGCACACCCCGGGTGCGATAGAGCGGCAACAGCTGCCATCTTTGAGGTGGTTGAACCCTCACACTCTATAATCTACACAGTCTACACAGTCTACAGTATACAGCCTGCAGCTCGATTCCAGCCTGGCCGTTATGGCGCAGTAAGCAGCAAGAATGCTAAACGAAACCGCTCGAGACAAGACCCGACTCGTGGACGTGCTGCCAGCTTAGTGGAGCTGGGCCTGATGCTGTTGCTGTTACTGTTGCCGTTGCTGCTGCTGGCGTTGGGGGCTGGAGATGTCAGCGCACGCGCTCAAGGTTGTGGCTGTGCTGAGACGGGGGCTATGGCGCATCGATTGACATTATATAATCGGCGTCATGTTGAGCTCATTTGGACATTTAAATGGACGCTACTCGGACGGTGGAAATGTGTACATCGTAAGCCGCCTACAAAGTTCATTGCTACCAAAAAATGTTGTATCCGCATCTAATATATACTCATACGCTTAACCATACAGCAACAACAACAACAGGAAGGGCTCATGGCTGGATGCTGGCTTCTAGCTGATGGCTGATGGATGCCCCCTTTGGCATGAGTCAACTACTAGCAGACGGGCAGACAGCCTGACCGTCTTCCAGTTGTCCGGCAACAGGTTGAATGCGGACTGCGGTCCCTTTAGATGTTGTTGTGGCTGTTGCTGTTATTGTTGTTGATCATTTGTTATTATTATCGACTAATTATGCGAGCGGCAGCAGAAGCAGCAGAAGCACAAACATAAACAGAAAACGAAATGTCGCAGTTTTGTTTTCGGTATCTGTCGGGCCCTTATACGTAAGCACCCCCACCCACCCTCCAGACACAACGCCCTTCATCCCGTCAACGCCCAATTGCTGGCGATGCTGTCAGTTTAATGAACTCGAGCATTGCTCTCGCTGCAACACCGCAATGCGCACATTCTTCGCATATTTGTGATTTTGAATGGTGGTGTCTAGGCGACTACCCGGCCCCCTTCGGTACCAGGTAGTGGCTAATCCAATCACATAATGCCAAGCACAACAAATTTTTAGCATAATTTTCCAGTCGGGTTCAACGAATTCCCAACATTTCACACGCCATTTGGGTTCTCAGAATTTTATTTTATACCCTATATTTGAAATGAAATGGGCTATTTACTGTTCACTTTGTGGTGCAGCAGAAGGTGTTTTTCGACAAATTAAGTACAAATAAATTGAAAATATGTACTAATATAAAGTATTTTAGAACAAATAGATGGAACCATTGACACTTGGCGAACCTTAGCAGCTATCGATATCTTAATTTTTTGAATATTACGAGAATAAGCCCTGTTTCATACATATGTATGCTTATAAATTGAAATTTAAATTAGTTTTTAGTGAACGTATTTTTCAAAATTCAAGTGAATTAGGTTTAGTACTGAGTCTGGCTGTTTCGGATTGACTAATATATCTTAGCTAAATATTATTAGATTAAATTGTATATATGTATGCATAAATCCAATCGGTCTACTTTCCTAGAGGGGATATTGAAGTGCGAAGCTTAGCAAACAAATATGACATGAGAATCAAAAGAATAATAATGAATGACATTTTTGCAGACATACATATTTTTAGCTTACGCTTGCAATTTGAGGGCCTTTCAAGACCGCCAAAACAATTATAATGTTTAAGATCTATCGCTGGTGTCGAGTTCCGTCAGCTTTGAACATATACTACGTAGTATTTTTATACCCTGATCCCATTAAAAATGGGAAAAAAGGGTATAATGGTTTTGTGGAAAAGTATGTAACAGGCATAAGGAAGCATATCCGAACCCATAAATTATGTGTATTCTTGATCACTATCAATAGCCGATTTAGTCCTGTCCGTCCTTATGTCCGTCCGTCTGACCGTCTGTCCGTCTGTATGAGACTACAAAAGCTAGAGACTTCAAATATGAAATATAAGTTCTCGTAGTGCCAGGACAAGACAAGTTTATCATTTAGTCGAGAGTGAATTTGAGGTTTATCTTACTATAGCTCTGCTGTCTGCTTGCAGAACCACTCGATTATTGCCGCCCTTGAAGTATTTCCATAGTTTTCCTTATTTTGAAGAAAATTGGCAATCGTTTTTCTATGTCTGCCCATTTTGTTAGCAATTTTATGCAAAGACAGTTCAGACTCGAAGTATGCTTCAATTTTTGATTATTTCTCCAAAGATAAGATTGTTCTTCCCATTTTTAACGTAAATTTAATGGTTTAAGCCAAGGGTGGGCAGCCAAATTTAGCAAGCGAGCCCGACAACAACATCTACAACAAACACCGCTACTGTGGTCGTTAATCTGCGCAAAATTAACACAACAAATGTGTGCACTGAGCAAAATAATAAATTCAAAACTCAAAGTTATTCAATATTATTTATATAAGACATGTTAAATTTTAATTTTTTCAGCCAGTGTATAGGGACCTAACTGTTATTTTATTGCTTTGCGATCGCGGCTCGAGTCGAAGCATCGGCGCACACTTCATGTATTTTGTTTTTGCTTTCTCGCGACGAAATGCAGATGTCCCGCGATCGCGGCTCGAGTCGAAGAATCGGCGCACACTTCATGTATTTTGTTTTTGGAATCTCGCCGACGGCGCACAAGCGACATGCAGGCGCCGATTGTTAAAAAATAACGGAGTGAGCTCCGTGAGCCACTACGCGCCCACCCTTGGTTTAAGCAACACAAAAAATTTGGTGACCATGCGTGCGAGAAAACTAAAATTACATTTGGAAGCGCTAATCTAATGACGCTAAATTAGAGCATGCCTTTTCGTCAAAAATATAAGAAAACAGCAAACAATATATAACGGTTCTTCTGTCGTGCTTTATTTTGTTATGAGAGAAATCCCAAATGTGGATCGGTACAGCTCTAAAAAAATTACAAAGTTGCGTTCAAAAGATTATTATATATAAGCAATAACAAATGAGTAAAAGGGGGGATGCTAATCTGGTGACGAGCAGTGTTTTACGTGCAGCAGAAATAAGCATCTGTACCAAGTTTCATCGAGATAGCTTTAAAATTGAGAGACAAGTTTGCGTAGAAACAGACAGACGGACAGACAAAGCAATATCGAATCGTCTTGTCATCCTGATCAAGAATATATATACTTTATGGAGTTGGATATGTTTCCTTCTATGCATTGCAAACTTGTGGCCAAAATTATAATACCCTCTGCAAGGGTATAAACATGAAGTTAAAGTAAAATATATGATGGGTTTTAAATTCATATATAATTTATATTTATAATTAATATATTTTTTTTATAACGTATGTTATATTTGAAAAGAAAAACTTATGATCTAAGCCAGGAACGCGTTTCATTAGACTAGCATGATTTACATCAGTTGCTAGTGACCCACTAGTGAGTTGAATTCTAAGAAGGCTCATGGTAGAAGTCTTCTTAATATGCAGATGTAGCGCATCTGACCATCATAGAAAATAGTAAACTGATGGTTTTAGAGTCGGAACCCCACGTTTTTCCAAAGAATCTACGACAGGCCCTTAAGGCTTGTGTACCCTTTGCCAACGTTTTGTTAAGCTGGGACTTTCAGTTTAATATCTTGTCCAGCACGACTACATAGTTGACTTTATTGTATAGCTCCACAGGGATCCTTGTATAATTGACCTACATCGATGTTATAACGTTTAGTAAAGGGGACCTAAATCTAAGCACCATTGGACAACCGTGTTGATTTCTGATTTTCTAAAATTTTAAAATCACGTTAGTATAATAATTTGAGTGAAGCTTTAAAATGAGTTTAATAACCCCTCCAATTTCCACGCAGTGGGGATTTTCCAGAAAAAGAGAATATGATTTTTAAGGAATCTCAAAATAGATCTTGGAAAATGATTTCAAATCCGATCAAAAAAAAAACAATTTTTTTATTGAAAAATGTTCCAATCATTTTTGGATTTTGAAAAATTTGGAAACCACATTGGCTATATTTCGTTATGTAGAGTTTGGAAAAAAAGTTTGAAGCTGATCGGATGAAGAACCAAAAAGTTGCATACAACAGTTTTCCCGCTATTTTCAGACTTTGGGGGTCGATTTTAAAAAATTGTTAAGTCATGTTGCTAATATTTTAATATGTAATATAATTGAAGATAGTCGGATGAAAACTAATTTTTTGCACATAGACCTCCCAAGAAGGGTTAATTTTGCTAAAAATTGGTTTTCTGTTGTTAATGAATTTTCATAATGATCTTTGAATGTAAGTTTGAACCCAATTGGATGAAAAACAAAAAAATTTCATTCTAAGGTTTTCTTAATTTTCCGCGCTTCGTTGTATAATTCTTATGAATAAAAACAAAAATCGGGCGAATATTAAAATTTTACCTCCACAAAAAAGATATTGCTTTTATGGAAATTCCATACAGGTCTTTGAAAATGATTTTGAATCTAATATAATAGAAAACAAAAACTTTGACAGAAAACAAAACATTTCTGCTTAAAATCCCGTTGCTCATATATTGTTACGTAGAGCTTTGAAAATAGGTTTGAAGCTGATCGGATAAAAAACAAAAAAGTTGCATACAACAGCTTTCCCGTCTCTTTCCTAATTTGGGGATAGATGTTCCAAAATTTTTGTCATGCTGTCTGTACTTTTGTATGTGTAGCTTTGATAATGAGTTTAGAGCAGATCGGATGGAAAAAAAAAGTCATACAACCGATTTCCGTCCATAGTTTTTTAAGTGAAGCTTTGAAAATGTGTTTAAGGCTTATCGGGCGAATATTGAAAATTGACCACCCAAGTTCCGAGCGGGGGGAAGGGTTTTCTACAAAAAATTAATATAATTTTTATTGAATCTCAAAATAGATATTGAAAAATTATTTTCAATTCGATCAAATACAAAAAAAATGTATTTTCCGAAAATTTTCCAACAGTTTTCCGGATTTTCCAAAGTTGGAAAGTCACATTGTTAATGTTTTGTTACATACAGTTTCATACAACAGTTTTCCCGCCAAATTTTGCAAAATTTAAAAACTACATTCTTAATATTTTGTTATGTTCTACTTTGAAAATAAGCTTGAATATAATCGGATGAAAATACATTTTTTGCCCGTTTAACGTTGGCGCCCTTTTCCTCCCAGGGAGGTGCATTTTCCATAAAATTGGTAAATAGTTTTAAATGCATTTTTATAATGATCTTTGAAAAAAAGTTTTTTGAATATTTTTGGGAGAGTGTCTAAAATATGAGTTAAACACTGATTGTTACTGTGTTGTAAAGATACGCGCAGCTATATATATATATATATATATATATATATATATATATATATATTTGATCCGCAAACAATGCATAATTTATTTGAACAATAAGCGCATTAATAGTCAATTGGCACACTCATTATTTAACTTGTAATTCACACGCACTTGAAATGAACACGGCAACGATTTACTTCTCACTGACATGCTTTCTTATCACAGTGATCTGTTTAAAGGCATTTATCCGTCAATCTACCTTGGTTAGGTACATTTTAGATTAGGTTATAGCGGAAGTCAGATATTGTACCCCTGAATCACCTAGGCCAAAATTGGCAAATTGTGTTGCCGCGTGGACTTATCCACTCGCCGTCTAATTAGGGCTCGGAAAAACGTTTGTCTAGACATTTAAGTCCCCCCGAAGTCTTTGATGAAACCTAGGATGTGTTTGAGCCGCTTGGTCGACAGCTCTGAAAGGTCTGAAAAGAAGTGAGATCCGAGGCGTAAGTGCTTGGATCTGCACAGGGTAGGGCAGTCGCAGAAGAGGTGAGAGACGGTTTCTTCCTCCTCTTCATCACGACAGCTTCAGCAGAAATCGTTGTAGGGACCAGGAGTCCCGTAGCATGCGTTCTTACCAGCCAAGTTGCAAAGCTCTTTTGACCGCTTAATGCATTGCATCGGCCACGTCTGCCGAGCGATTCCAGCGTAGGTGAAGTGACGCCACCTGAATTTGGCCTCGAGATGAAACCATTCCCGAATTTATAGTTTGCAGCTAGCCATAGGTAAACCGATGTTCTGTCTAGAAGGAGAGCGACGGTATTCCCATGCCTCGCCAGCTCGTCTGCCTTGCAATTGCCCTCTATGTCCCTATGTCCAGGAACCCAAATGAGGTGAATGTCAAACTGCTCTGCCATCTCCTGTAGAGATTTGCGGCATTTATTTGACTGATATCGAGTTAGATGATATCGCTTGAAGAGACTGAATTGCCGCTTGACTGTAAGAGTATATGCAAATTGCTTTAATTCCTAAGCTATTGGGGCGCTTCTTAAATATTAATTATTTCCGCTTGGAAGATTAGGGAGTCGCAGTGATTTCCTAATACGAGGTTCGTCCCAGAAGACACCACACCCCATCTGCTTATCAAGCTTTTAACCATCTGTATACATTTTAATTGAGTCGTGTGGCCCGGGGTGACTTGAGTAGCATTCATCTCTTGATGGAATGAGAGATTGCAAAAGGGTGCTGCAGAACTGTATCCTCAGGAATAAATGTGTTTCCTTGGCTCATTTCATACGTAGAGCCGATAGGGTAGAATTTAGAGGATATTGTCCAGGGTTTATTTGGTGTTGTTCTCAGAGCGCCCGAAATGGTCAGTTGCACTTCGCGTTGCACGTCTTTATGAAAGAGTCCATAGAGTTGGATTATTGCCGAGTACAGCCAATGTGGGGTGTCACACCTTACTTTAAGCCAATGACTTGACTACACGTGTATAGAGCGATTGTTACTTTCTTAACACGATCTTCTGTGCTTAGGTTCCAGTCTAGTTTTCTGCTGATATTTTAAAAGGCAGCTCTCATTAAGGATAGGCGGTTTAATGGGCAATCTAATATTTTCCTGTGAAAATAACTAGTTCTGTCTTAGCTGGGTTAACTCCTAGCCCATTAGAAAATGGCCATCTGGACAGATAGAGGAGCTTCTAAGGTAGGCATTCGCAAAGGGTCTGCGGGTATTTGCCCGGGAATATGATGCCAACGTCATCTGCATATGCACATTTTTCCAAGTTTGATTTACCGATGAGCTCATATCCGCCCTAAATGTGGCGCTTCATACGCAAAATTTAAGTTATAATTTTTTACTTAAGAGCCAATAACTTTGTTATTTATTGGTCGATTTTGATAAAATTAGTTTTCTTTTCTTTCAATAATAATAAAATTTCTAATAAAATTATCTATATTTCAAATTCAAGAAATTTAATTTTGCGACACCATTTGGAAATCTGGTCTTTTTTAATATTGAAAGTTTTTATTTAAAATTTCCATTTAAGCCCTAAATAGCGCCTAGGCGAATAATCCGATTGCAAGCTCTTGCAGAGGGTATATTATAATTTTGGCCAGAAGTTTGCAACGCATAGAAGGAAACATTTCCGACCCAATAAAGTATATATATTCTTGATCAGGACGACGAGACGAGTCGATATAGCTTGTCCGTCTGTCGGTCTTTCTGTCTAGTCTCTCAATTTTGTAGCTATCTTGGTGAAACTTTGTACAGATGCTTATTTCTGCTGCACGCAGATAATATGTCGGAATCAACCGGCACCGGACTTCTATAGCATATAGCTGCCATAGGAACGATCGGTCGAAAATTTTTGTTTTTTGAATAACTTGACCAAATTTAACAGTTATAAGTTTTAACGGTATTTAAGCACGCTCACAAAATTTCATCAAAATCAGACCACTATATCTTATAGCTGCCATAGGAACAATCTGTTGAAAAATGAGTCGTTGAATGAAAAATTTTTTTTTTTCTCAAACTATTTTAACCAAACTCAGTAATTGCAAGTGCTACGCCCGTTTTCATTAAGTTTGAAGCTGATCGGATGAAAAACAAAAAAGTTTTATACAACAGCTTTCCCTCCAAAATTGTTAAGTCATGCTTTCTATACTTTTGTATGTGTATCTTTGATAATTAGGTTGAGGCTGATCGGATGAAAATCAAAAAAACTTCATACAATAGTTTTCCCGCTGTTTCCCAATTTTGTTAGCGGATTTTAAAAATTTTTTATAGTTTTTACGTGAAAATTTAAAAAATAAGTTTTAAGCAAATCTGGCGAGTATTGAAAATTGACAAACCCGAAATCGACACAGGGGGTAGGATTTTCCACAAAAAGTGAATATAATTTTTATTGAATCTCCTAATATATCTTGGAAAATGATTTTAAATCCGATCATATAAAAAAAAAAAAAAATTTCCGGATTTTCCAAAGTTTGAAATTTACATTGTTAATATTTTGCTATGGAGAGTTTTGAAAATAAGTTTGAAACTGATCGGATGAAAAACAAAGAAGTTTCATACAACTGTCTCCCCGCCATTATCCGACTTTGCAGAAAGATTTTCCAAAACTTTAAAATCACATTGCTAATATTTTGTTTTGTAGAGCTTTAAAAATAAGTTTGAAGAAAATCGGATGGAAATTAATTTTTTGCTTATTCAACCTTAATCCTCCCATTTTCCCAGAGGGTGAATTTTTCATATAATTTGTAAACAGCTTTTAATGCATTTTTATGATGATCTTTGAAAATAAGTTTGCACCCGATGAAGAACCAAAACTGTTAAACCACCGTTTTCCAACTTATTGGGTTGATTTTGCAAAATTGTAAAGTCCTGTGGCTAATATTTTGTTATGTTGAGTATTGAAAATCAATTTGAAGATAATCGGACGAAAATTTAATTTTCCACATACAACCCACCAGTATCCAATTAGGGCGGTGATTTTGGTATACAGCTCTTAATGAATTTTTATAATGATCTTTGAAAAAAAGTTTGAACCCGATCCGATGAAAAACAATCACCAATCAGGACAAACTTTTTTATATATATAGATATATAAAACTTGCAATTACTGCGTTTGGTTAAGAAAGTTTGAGAACCAAAAAACTTGTTCATACATCAACTCATTTTTCAACAGATTGTTCCTAAGGCAGCTATAAGATATACTCTGCCGATTTTGATGAAATTTTCTAAACGTGCTTATATAAGCGTAAAACTCATAATTGGTAAGATTGGGCAAGTTATCTCAAAATTCAAAAATTGTCGACCGATCGTTCCTATGGCAGCTATACGCTTTAATGGTCTGATCCTGCTGGTTCCGACATATATCTGCGTGCAGCAGAAATAAGCATCTGTACCAAGTTTATCCATTTAGCTTCAAAATTGTAAGACTAGTTTGCGTAGAAACAGACGGACAGACGGGCAAAGCTATATCGACTCGTCTTGTCCTCCTGATTAAGAATATGTATACTATACTCGAAAATGTCAATACCCTCTGCAAGGGTATAAAAAGGGCATAATGTCTTACAGGCTAAAGAAACCATATCTCACCATATAAATCATATGTTTTTGTATCTACTAGAATATAAGACCTTGGTATATTCAATTTGTAAGATAATATTTGTTTAAATGTTTCATATCCCCTCATTTCGTGTGACGAAATAAGCACAGTCCTTTTTCAAAACACTATTTTCGACAGCTTAAATTTTCGTTTGAGTTTTTCATGTAGAATATCAGCTCTAAACAAGATATCTTAAGAGATGTAGTAATGTAATATGGTGGGTGAGTTGAGGCGGCATGAAGACGTATCGGATCAGTAGTGAATGGCGATATCAGCAGGAGTATCGATATAAGCAGGATATCGAAACTAAGTCGTGAGCAGACGACGGTCATCACCGAGTGAAGCAGTAGTGAGTAGGCGGTCGTCAAGAAGAAGTCGTCAGTAGTCAGTCGTGGAAAAGCCAAGTTCGTCGTCAGCCGTAAAGTGTCGAATGTGGTAAAGCCGTTATGCCGATAAGCCGAAAACTACTGTAAAGCCGTTACACAGACTACCTGAATACTATACTAAAGCCGTATTAAGTCGTAGTGCATACATTTAAACAATATAATACAACTTATCAATATCAATAAAACATTAGTTATCTAAACATAACTTTACAGTAATATGCAGATTATTTTCAAATCTGAGTCCGGAAATACTAGTTTATAAGTACTTAAAGTTCCTATATACTATATATATATATTGCATGTATGCATTGGATGAATACTGGCAACCTTCGTGACTTGGCCGTTGACTTGCTCGTCTAGCTGGGCAAGTATTCAAAATAAAATCAGTAATGCTTTATTCGGGGGGCGGACTGATCCTTCCACGGTATGTTGAAATTAACACAATCTCCCAAATACTCTAGACAATATTAATGGTAACATTTTGTATTTTGTTTTTTGAATAGTTTTATAATTAATGGGATATACTGTGTGACTATAAGGGCAGCTGATGCGGTGCTGAAGTTTCAAGTTGCGTTTGCGTCTACATTGAGATTGGCAAACCAGTTAGTTAGTTATTACCGATCTCACGGATCGCCTGGAGCACAATGAGTTTGCCTCTGAGACAGAATGTGACCCTGCCCCTGCCAATGCCACTGCCACACTGCCGACATATTTCTGCACTGACTCATGTCCAGTATCGTTGACGCAGGCACAGGCACATTTGTGACTGTACAAGTTGCAACTATTGGCTGCTTATTGGTTCGGATTCAAATTCAAGTTCGTCTTTGGCGTTGGGTGTTTGTCATTAGCCTTCTTCCAGCAGAGCAGTTCCTGGAACCTTCTCTGGCTCTGCCTATCTCTCTCTTTATATCACTCTGTCTCATAGTCACTGCTCTGGCTGCGGATCTGTGTCTGGGCCAATGCCCGCGCTCAAGGCCGCGCACAGTGCACAGTTTTCCTGTTCTCATTTTTCACGTGCATGCCGCGTGCGTGTGTGTGATCCTTTAGTGGCCAACCTATATACTACAAGTGCAAGCACCTGCACACACACACATTGGCACACATACGCACATTTGTAGGTTTGTTGTCATGTGCTCGGGCGGGTGCATTGACCTAACGGCCATTGTCTCAAGTTCTTTGTTTTTGATTTCCTAGAGGCCGCATCGCCTGCTTGATGCATCCTAGCTCTGCATCTGTTGCTCTGAAGATGATGCTAGTTCAACGACTTATCCGCCTAAATAGCTGCCACTTAGCTTAGCCAGTGCAGCTGTACAACAACAGTTGCTGTTGTGCTTGTGGTTGTTGATGTTGCTATGCTTTATTCTGTATTTAATTATTATTTTCCCAGAGCATCCTCATCATTATTTAGCTTTACTGCCTTCTGTGGGTAACTTTACCACATATTATTACTATTATTATACTCTTGCAGAGGCTATGCAACGCATAGAAGGAAACATATCCGATCCCATAAATTATATTTATTCTTGACCAGGACGACAAGTCGAGCCGGTATAGCTTTGTCCATCTGCTCGTCTGTTCCTACGCAAACTCAATTTTAGAGCTATCTTGGTACAGATTAATTTTGCTGCACGCAGATAATATGGCGGAACCAGCCGGATCGGACTACTATAGCATAAAGCTGCCATTTTGTTTCTCAAACTATCTTAAACAATCTCAGTAATTGCAAGTTTTATTATAATTTATATAGATGGTTGAATTTGAGCAAAATCGGACGACCAAATCTAATGGCTGTCAGAGGAACAATCGGTCTGAAATATTGATTTTAACAGGACAATGCATTTATAAAGGTAACATGCTCATTATTAAGAAAACACGTATAATCCAGAGTGTTTAACGACTGCAAGGGGAGCGCCCAATGTAGCCTTTCTTTCTTGTTATTATTTTTTATTTTTATACCCTGAACCCATTAAAAATGGAAAAAATAATATAATGGTTTTGTGCAAAAGTATGTAACAGGCATAACGAAGCATCTCTGACCCCATAAGGTATTTATATTATTGATCACTATCTATAGCCGAGTTGATCTAGCCATGTCGGTCGGTCTGTCTGACCGTCTGTATGAACGCGCTTTTCTCAGAGACTACAAGAGCTAGAGACTTCATATTTGAAATATAAGTTCTCGTAGTGCCAGGCTCAAAACAAGTTTATACTTTTTTTAATGTCTCGTCCCGTTTAAAAAGTATCTATAAATTCCAGACCAGTGTATTTATGGCATAACTTCAAAGTTATAAGAGCAAGAGGCACCAAATTCGGCATATAGATTCTCGTAAAACATACAAAAGTAAAGAATATTTGACTTGTTTTATACCACCCCTGACCCCCCCAAATCGAAATACGTATTTTTGAAGGTTTACCCTTCGGATTAGGCATACTCACACATTTATGTGCCATCTTTATGTCCTACAAATTTCACTAGGAGCGGACAATCAACAAAGAATTTATGGAAAAAGAAGAAGCAAAGCAATTGCACGAAGCGCGCAGATAGTAGTGTGTGTGTGTTTTTTTGTATGAATACACATCAATAATTATGAATTAATGTAAGACCTGGGTTCATGGTATCTCCTTGTCGGGCACTCTCGACAAGAGCACTCTTACTTGTTTATTTAACTCTTGCAACGAGTTATTATTAATTATTTGTATTCATTTAAGATTATATAGAATATACATAATCTGTCTGAATGGAGAATAATAATTTTTTCAGCTTCTTGCTTATAATGGATTGTTAATAACATTTTTGAACTTGACTGTGCTGCTAATGTCTTGCTTCATTCCAAATTCAAAACAATGCCCAGATCTGCGGACAGAAACCGGGCCGCTTCTTATATAAAATATTTGTAATTTTTTAAATATATCAATTTAATATATAATTTGGCTGCAGCACCGGTAAGAATAATTCGAGAAGGCTGATCAAATTGACGCAAAATGCGAATTGACCATTGTCTTTTGAGTTTTGTGTTGTTTGGACAGCGGTCTTATTCGTTTCAAGTCCCAATCATATGTTGGCCATTGCAACTGCTTCCGCTTCTGCTGATTTTGACATACATAAGCCCTAACCGCAAAAATAACGTAAGCTACTTTTTTCAGAAACTTTGCTTTAATGCAAATATGTACAGAAGTGCTAAACGCATCTACACCAATATTAAAAGTCAATTTTATATAAACATAGATATGGCACATTCAATTATATCGTAAGCAACACAAATTCGACCAGCAAGATTAAAAAAATGAAAGCGAGAAAGAAAGGCTACCTTCGCCGTTCTGAATGTAGTATACCCTTGCAGTTGCTTAATAAATTGAAACACTCTTGATTACACAAAAAGAATGACAATGCTACCTTTAAAATTAATTTTCTCATTTATATCAATATTTCAGACCGATTACTCCTATGACAGCTATAAGATATAGTCGTCCGATTTAGCTCAAATTCAACCATCTATATAAAATGTAATAAAACTTGCAATTACTGAGTTTGGCTAAGATAGTTTGAGTAACAAACATACAACGACTCATTTTTCAACAGATTGTTCCTATGGCAGCTATAAGATATACTCGGCAGATTTTGAGGAACTTTTGTGAGCGTACTTAAATAATTCTAAAACTGATATATACTAAATTTGGTCAAGTAATATAAAAAAAAACCGCAATTTTCAACCTATCGTTCCTATGGCAGCTATATGCTTTAGTAGTCCGATCTGCCTGATTCCGAAATATTATCTGCGTGCACCAAAAATAAACATCTGTACTAAGTTTCATTAAGATAGCTTTAAAATTGAGAGACAAGTTAGCGTAGAAACAGACGGACAGACGGACAAAGCTATATCGACTCGTCTTTTCGTCCTGATCATGAATATATGTATATGGAAATGTTTCCTTCTGTGCGTTGCAAACTTCTGGCCAAAATTATAATACCCTCTGCAAGGGTATAAAAACTCTACTCTGTTAAATTAGCTTTTGGCGCTTACGTTATTCTCGCGGCTAAGGCTCGGTATAAAGACGCGCCATGTGCCGTTGAACTGCTAAGTTGCAAACCAGCACAGTTTCGTTGCGTTAAGTACTGATCGGATAGCTTGTTTTTGGTGCGTGCTTCATGTACAACGTATGTAGTTTTAGATCTTAATATCAGGGATTATTTAGCTTATCAATTAAACGCTGATAAGAGAGCAAGAACACCTGCTCAGTATGCACTGTAGCTAGAGAGCACTAAAAGCTCGACTTCAATTCCGACGACAGCCGACTGTCGACTACCGAATGCCGAATGCCAACTGCCGAGCACAGAGTTCCGATGGCTCGTCTCTTGTTGCTCTTGAGCTTGCGTTGAAAAACATAAACAGAGAGCACGCAGCGCTGGCAATGCACTCAAAACAAAGCCGACGCATTGAGCGGCAGCTTGAGATCAAACATGTTCGCTGGCAGCGCCAGCATGTTGACGCTCGCTGAAATTGAGTGAAAATCAAGCGACTGCGCTGCTTATTGATAACTTGTTGATTTGGCGCTGTCAGCTTTATGGTCAGCGGCTGGCGGGGCAATTGACGGCTGTGGCGGCAGCAGCAGCAGCAGCGGCGGCAGACTGATACGAGCGCATCAAACTGAGACTGAGACGGCAGCGTCGGCGGCAAGCAGCAGCAGCTTTTGACTATCAGATTCTGTCCCAGAGCGGGCCACAGTCAGAGTCAGAGCCAAAGCTGCGGCGCACTGCCAGCCCGCTCTGCCCGAATCGGTCGTCGTCGGCTTTGGCTGTCGCTGTCGCTGTGGCTCTGGCTGTGTCTCTGGCTTTGGGAGTGTGCGAGCGCTTGAAGCGGCCGAGCCGCGATTGCCGTCGATCACTCGTTCGCGTTCGGCGCTGCTCTGCGAAGCGGCGGCCGAGTTGTTATAAAAGTGGCAAGGACATACGCTCGAGCCATTAGTCGAAAACTATAAACGCTCGACGCGAAATCGTCTCCGGGTCTCTCCGTCTTCTTCGACTCGAGCACGCAACTAATTTTTTTTTATTGTTAACTCTCTGCTGCTCAATATTTATTTAAATGTTACCAAACCGACAAGCTTAAAACGCCAACCAACAATTTTAGGCAATTTATGCAAAACAAAAAAAAAAAAAATTGAAGTCGACGAATTCAACAAAACATTTTTACCACAGTCATTACATGCAAACAAATAAAAATTTGGTAATGCCTAGTCGCAAGTAAAAGCAAACGTTAAATCAAATGGCTCAACAGTGCAGGAAATAAAAGCAATTGAAATCTAAAAACTATAGAAGCAAAACAAAAGAAAACAACATACACACAAAGCAAACCGCAAGCGTCCTGTGTGCCGCCTGCCTTCAGACGCCAGCAAGCGAGCAGCTATATCCCACCACCTACCCACCGACCACCGACCCCAGAAAAGACGATCCCCAATGATCGGCAATATGCTCGCGGACTCGTATCTGATAAAGTTTGTGCTGCGCCAGCTGCAGATGGAGCAGCAGGATGCACAGCATCTGCTGCTGGTCTTCTGCAGCTTCTTGACGCTAATCAGCCTGCTACAGTGGCTCTTGCGCCACTATCAGGAGTTGCGCAAGCTGCCGCCCGGTCCCTGGGGCCTGCCGGTCATCGGCTATCTGCTCTTCATGGGCAACGAGAAGCACACACGCTTCATGGAGCTGGCCACCAGATACGGCTCGCTCTTCTCGACCCGCCTGGGCAGTCAGCTGACGGTCGTCATGAGTGACTACAAAATGATACGCGAGTGCTTTCGTCGCGAGGAGTTCACAGGACGACCAGATACGCCGTTCATGCAAACCCTGAACGGATATGGTGAGTACAAATTCAGTGAAAAAATAACTTTACAGATAAAGCGTTAGGTAATAAACAAATATTTTATTATTAATATAGTCGAATATATCGGTTGAATCTCAACATATACAATAAAAGATTTATTTTAAGATTTGATTTTACTATTAGTACTTTGGTAATTCAGAACTGACTCATTGTACAATTTAAATAGTTGAAACAGCACAAAATTGCAATATTCTTTAAAACCAGGTAAGCTACCTGTACGGGCCGCTATGTATACATACATGTACATATGTATATGTAGTCTAAATTTAGCGCATGATGTAGTGCATTCCTGCTTGCTTGTTGCTTGAGATAAAACTATATGTTTCTCTAAATAAACACAATTTTTATAGAAATGAAAAAATTAAAAAAAAAAAAGAAAAGGTTAATCTTGATAGCGTGCTTTTCTTTGCTTCCAGTTTTACTATAAACATTTTATTTTTAATATATTTGTTTAACTGCCGCTTTTATTTCAATATTAAATGCTCAACAAAACAAAAAAAAAAGTAAACAGCAAAAAAAAAACAACAAAATTTTGTAATTTCAATTGTTTCAACAATTTGACAAAGTAGGGCAAATTCAGCTCCTCTGGCAGAGCCTACTCCAATTAAATGCAAATATAACAAAATGCAGCTAAAAAGAGAATGCATAAATAAAAGCAAATATAAAAATACAAACTGAAAACTAAAAGGGAAGTAAAGCATTTAGTTCAGTGCGATGGTTAAGTGCCAACTAAACTGCAACTGTCGATTTACTTAGCGTTATCGTATATACTTATGCATATGTATATATAAAGCCTCGTATTATATGGATTGCAGGCATCATCAATAGTACCGGCAAACTGTGGAAGGATCAGCGTCGCTTTCTGCACGACAAGCTGCGCCAGTTCGGAATGACCTACATGGGCAACGGCAAGCAGCAGATGCAGAAGCGCATTATGGTGAGTTCTCGCTTCAGTAATGCCACTAAAACCGTGAACATAAAACAGACAACAGCAAACTGTTAACAGTAACAATTACTATATAAACGAATTTGTTGTCGTTGCCTGCTTTCTCAACAGACGGAGGTGCACGAATTCATTGGACATTTACATGCGAGCGATGGTCAGCCGATTGATCTGTCACCGGTCATCTCGGTGGCTGTAAGCAATGTAATCTGCAGTCTGATGATGTCGACACGTTTCAGCATCGATGATCCAAAATTCAGGCGTTTCAATTTCCTTATTGAGGAGGGCATGCGTCTGTTCGGCGAGATCCATACCGTTGACTATATACCGACGCTTCAGTGCTTTCCCAGCATCTCGACTGCAAAGAATAAGATCGCACAGAATCGCGCCGAGATGCAGAAGTTCTACCAGGATGTGATCGATGAGCACAAGCGCAGCTTCGATCCCAGCAATGTGCGGGATCTGGTCGATTACTATCTGTGCGAAATCGAGAAGGCCAAGGCCGAGGGCACCGACGCGGAGCTCTTCGATGGCAAGAATCATGGTGAGTAAACAATCTCAGTCTCCGACTTGATATCCGACTTGGTCCCAGTCTATGTTTCGAACTGAGCCAACTCATTATTTATTCTCCTTTGCATTCACAGAGGAGCAGCTGGTGCAGGTGATTATTGATCTGTTCTCGGCGGGCATGGAGACAATCAAGACAACACTGCAGTGGATCAATGTGTTTATGCTGCGCAATCCCAAGGATATGCGACGCGTTCAGGACGAACTCGATCAGGTTGTTGGCCGACATCGCTTGCCCACCATCGAGGATCTACAATATCTGCCCGTGACCGAATCAACAATACTCGAATCCATGCGCCGCTCCAGCATTGTGCCATTGGCCACCACACACTCGCCCACAAGGTAACTATCCGCTTATCAACACAACTATCAATACTCGGTTATCAGCCGTACAGCTGTAGAGTGTAGAGGGCCACTCCCCTAACGCCTCATTTATTGCTTACGCATTTGGCGAATTGTGGCGCAAATTCAATTGCAAATGACGACAACGAAGTCCATGCTATTATATTTTAGCGTTCTAGTGCTTATTCGTTCATTCACACCAATCGATTCGTATGGACAATGGCACCAGATTGCAATCAAATGGCTTTGGCACTGGCAACTGGGAAACTCGCTTTCATTCAGTTGTCCCTTGTCAGCTGCAAGCTGCGTTTCGTTTTCAGTTTCCTTTGCGTCGCAGCTTGGCCCAGTTTCGGTTCTACGCACTTGATACCGCTGATTAGAGGCTTGTCAGCTGATAACCGAACCACGCCACAAGCCACAAATCAATATCAGAACAAAAAACTGCAGTTGCCGCAGCACTCAATTCAAACACTTGACTAACCCGACATCTCTCCCTCTCTCTCTCCTCAATCTCTCCCTCTCTCTCTCTCTCTCTCTCTCTCTCTCTCTCTCTCTCTCTTGTGCTTTTTCGATCTCACTTGCATTGCCCATCATTGCTATCGCCTCGCAGAGATGTGGAACTGAATGGCTATACCATACCGGCCGGCTCGCACGTCATACCGCTAATCAATAGCGTACACATGGATCCCAATCTGTGGGAGAAGCCTGAGGAGTTTCGTCCGGCACGCTTCATCGATACGGAGGGCAAGGTGCGCAAGCCGGAGTACTTTATACCCTTTGGGGTAGGTCGACGCATGTGCTTGGGCGATGTCCTGGCGCGCATGGAGCTCTTCCTGTTCTTCGCCTCGTTCATGCACTGCTTCGATATTGCGCTGCCCGAGGGTCAGCCACTGCCCAGCCTCAAGGGCAATGTGGGCGCCACTATAACGCCAGAGTCGTTCAAAGTCTGCCTCAAGCGCCGCCCACTGGCGCCCACTGCCTCCGAGCCGCATCAGGTGCGCAATGTGGGTGCCAACTGAATTACAGATACAACTGCAACTGCAACAGCGCTCCGGGTTTTGAAGAGCACGGTTTTGTTCCTATACATGTTTTTTTTTATATATAAATATTATATTCTAATATAAATATTATATATTATGGCAAAAGATTAATTATAATTGTTGTGCATTAAGTTCGGTTTAAGTTTAGCTCTAAGTTCAAGGGCTAAACAACAACAGCAGCTACAACAATAGCCTATCAGCAACAGTAGATACATATCGTTCTATATAGAGCAATGAGAATATAGATGCATACATATGTATATATTTCTATATATGTACATTTGTATGCTTATGTTTTTAATTATGTTATGAAGCAAACAAATTCTATTCTTTCAACCCCAAGAAGCTGTGTTCAGTTAATTAATAACTAATTTGTAATTTTAATGCATTAATTAATTATAAATTTAATTAGCCAAGTTATAATTTTCTGTTTAGACGTATATATATTTTTTTTTCATTTAGCCTTAACTAGATAGCTAATGTTTTTGTTAACTTTATATATTTGAATTTAAGGCAACAAACAACAAAACAAACTGTGGTTTAGTCTTATGCACACAACACACAAACATAGGAAAAAATAATCAAATAAATTACAATAATAAAATAAATAATAAAATAAATCGTTTTTATTTTTAAATATGATTGTTATGATTATATTTTGTTTGTATATTTAAATTTGTTAAAATCTAAAAAAAAGTGGCCTGAAATAGATAATATTAAATATATATTTTTTAACAAACACCGCTTTATTAATGTTTTCCAACATACAAACAAATATTACCAAAAAAAATATAAATTTAAAAATATATATATATATGTATATATATATATTTGTAGTTTAAAAGGTTAATTTTTCATGTGCCAGTTGGATTATTTAAACAATTATTAATTGTAGATTGTTGTAGGCAAAGTCAATTATTATTTATATTTTATTTTGTCGCTGAGAAGTTCTAAACTTGTTAAATATAAAAAATGTTAAGTTGCAAAATAAACAAAATAAAAACATGAAAAGAAAGCATATATGTATGTATATACACTATATATTCAATGAAAATAAATAAAAATTCACACGACCAAAATCTACTAGTCTTTCTGCTGCTTTGGTTTCGCTTTCGAGTTTGGCTGCTGCTCATGTTGAGTGAAGCGCAGCTTGTAGTGCGTCGGTGCCAATGTTATGCCGCACTCACCATCCATGTTCACATCGCCATCAAGGCCGCTGGCCAATTGGACGTGGAAGCGACGCAATATGCGGCCCGTAAAGAGAGTGAGCATCATGCGAGCCAGTTCATCGCCAGGACACATGCGCCTGCCCGTTTGGAAGGGTATAAACTGCGCCGGCGCCACATACTCGCCGTCAGCGTTTAGAAAGCGCTCCGGCTGGAATTTGTCCGGCTCCGGCCATTCGTCCGGATTCATGTGTATGGCCCACTGCAGTACGAGTATCATGCTCCCACTCTCCAAGAGATAGTCTCCGATGCTGATGTCCTGCTCCACGCCATGCGGTATCCCCAGAGGTACCACTGACCTGATGCGCTGTACCTCGGAGAGGCAGGCACGCAGATACGCTATCGGCTCAAGTTCGGCCAGCGTAGGCGTGTCGCTCAGTTGCAACAGTTCCAACTGTAGCCGCTGCTGGCAGCGCTGCTCGCGAGCCATGTATAGCAAAAACCATCGGAGAGTGGCCAGCGATGTATCAACGCCTGCGCCAAAAAGATCGGCCAGCAGATGACGCAGCTGCTCATCGCAGTAGAGCTGCGAGTACGGCTGCCGTTCGCCCAGAAAGTGCTCTAGTATGCTGTGAGGCTCCAGCGGTGGTCTCTGTTTTTGCTGCCGCTCCACCTGCTTGTCGCAGCGCCAGATGATGCGATCATAAAGCTGATGCGTCTTAGCCTTGCCGTCTAGCAGAAAACGTATGCAGCGCTTATTGGCCGGCAGATGGCGCAGCCAGGGCAAGAAGTTGACCACGCCCGAGATGCCGATCAGCTTAACGCCCTGCTCCTGCAGCTGCTGCAAATATATCCAGTTGGGATCGTTTCGTTCGTAGGTCTCCCCAAAGACCACATCGTTGATGATGTTGCCCAGCGTGTGCTGCAGCGCCGGCATCGGATCCAGCAGGTCAGCCTGTAGTGCTTCCGTCTCGTATGTCTGCCAATGGGAGCGGAAAAACAGACGCCGGTCACAGTCACAGTAAGAGCGAGAGCAAGAGCGAGCCAGAAAGAGAGCGAGAGCACACAATGAAAAATGCCAAGAGCGAAAGGTGGGAAACAGAAGAAAACAAGTAAGAGTAATCTAGTCGAGAGTGCCCGACGAGGAGATACCCTGTACCTAGGTCTTACATTCATTCATAATTATTTATCTGCATTCATATACAGCAACACACAAATACACGCATACGAGCACACGCTACGCGCTTGCTGCAATTGCTGTGCATTTTCTTCTTCATTGGCCCCATACCATGTTACATTGAAAAACTTGTTTGTTTGTTGTACGACTGAAAATTGTAGGACATAAAAATGGCATTCAAATGTGTGAGTATGCCAAATCGGAAGGTCATGCCTCCAAAAATACGCGTTTACTTTTTTTTGGGGGATCGCAAACAGATATTAAAAAAGTCAAACGTTTTGTACTTCTGTATGCTATACGCAAACATATATACCAAACTTTTGGCCTCTAGCTCTTATAACTTTCAAGCTAAGCCAAAAAATACGCTGGTCTGGAATATATTGCAAATATGAAGTCTAGCGCCTGTAGTATCTGAGAAACGCGCTTTCATACAGTCAGACGGGTCGGACAGATGGACGGACGGACAGACAGACGGACATGGCTATATCGACTCGGATATTGATACTGATCAAGAATATATATACTTTATGGGGTTGGAGATGCTTCCTTTTGCCTGTTACATACTTTTGCAGAAAATCACTATCCCCTTTTAACCAATTTTTATAGGGCTCAGGTTTTATTCGTCGTCGTCGACAGCAGCAGCGGAATACACACAGCGGTCGTCGATTGATGACCACAAAGGAAAGCTAATGTCCACCAACGACAGCAATAAGCAACTGAGACAACGACAACGATGACGCGTAGAACCTTCACTTTCATGATTCTTGGAATTTATCAGCGCTGGACCTGTTAGCCCATTAGTTAGAGACAGAGACTCCATCCAGACAATCCAGACGATCGAGATAGAAAGACTTACCTGGACGCACTCGTTGACGCCGCGACCAATGCGCTGCTCCAGCTGCGCACGCGTTTCGCACTGTTTGCGCGTCATGCCCAGCGCCTTTAGCCACTCGATGAGCTGTCGTCTCTGGTATTTCCAGATGTCTCCGGCAGCTCCGATGATGCCTGCCAAAGCCAAAGAACGCACACACACAATCAAAGTTGCTGTCTTAAGTCATTCGATTGTATTTATTGTCTTACTCTCTGAATCTCACTCTTTCAATATCATAGCTTACCATAGCCGCCCATAATGCCGTGCGTTAAATAGAGTGGCGCACGTGCCGTCAGCTCATCGTGGCGCAGGAACTCACGCACTAGCGTTGCATCCGACAGCACCACAGTCCGAACTCGCCCCATGCTCAGCTGATAGATGCCACCGTAGCGTTTAGCCAGCGCCTGTAGCGACTTGTGCGGCGACCGCCTGTCCAGGAACGGTAAATAGCCCAGCAGCGGAAGGCCCCAGGGACCTGGTGGGGCACGACCGAAGAGACGCGCATTCCGACGTTGGCAAATCAATGACACTATTATAATGATAATGCCAAGCAGCACTCCAAACACGATCAGACCCATTCGATCAGATGCATCCATATTATTTTCGCTCATATATTTTTTGTCCTCATCGGCCAGGTAAATTAGGTCAGGTTTCTTTGCCCTATGGAACGTCCGTTCGCCAGCGAGGCTCTGCAGTTACTGGAATTTCTATAGAAATTTAAACTTGTCGCGAACGTAATATAATGCAAAGCGGCAAAAACAGAACAGGCAGACGGCAGACAGAAGGGACAACCGAAGACCATTCAAATTTATTTATATATATATATGTATATATACATATGTATGTATATATATACATGCATGTGTACATACACACACTTAGACATAAATATACCTACGACACCCATGTATATAAAAAGGTTCGCTTCTTCTTTGGCTCACGAAAGTAAAATTTGAAATTGAAACATTGCCGGCAAACGGGAAAATGCTATGTACATATATTTGCACAAACACACATACACGATGGATGTGCGCATTTGTAATGAAAACTTTTGAAGCAATCACAATTCGTATAGCTCGAAATTACTTGCATATAATTTCAATTCTATCTTCCTTTTTATACCCTAAACCCTTAAATATATGAATAAGGGTATAATGGTTTTGTGCAAAACAGGCATGAGAAAAAATCTCCGACCCCACAAAGTATGTTTATATATTCTACATATATCACTATCAATAGTCGATCTAGTCATGTTAGTCTGTCTGTCCATCTGACCATCTGTCCGTCCGTCCGTCGGTCTGTATGAATGTACAAGAGAAAATAAGTTGTAATCGTCAATATATAATATTAGCCGGGTCAATACAGGTTTATTTAATTTTATCGATATCTCGTCCCGTTCAAAAGTTATCGATAAATTTCGATTACAACCCAGAGGTGTTTGGGCATAACTTGAAAGTTCTAAGAGCTAGAGGCAATAAATTGGCTATCTCTGTTTTCGTATAGCATACAGAAGTAAAATATTTGACTTTTTGGATATCTTTTTCCGATCTCCCAGAAATCGAATAAAAGAATTTTTGGAGGTTTGCCCTATGTATGAATGTAGATAAAGATTTATGAATGTAAGAACTGGGTTCAAGGTATCTCCTCTTCGGGCACTCTCGACTGGAGCACTCTTACTTGTTATATTTGGATCTATTTGTATTTTAAATTCTGATTTCATCATCATCTAATTTTTTATCAAATATTTGGGTTTTTAGTGCTACGTATTTTTTTGCAATCGTGAATTTAATATAGTACGTTTAATATGTTTATATAAACCACATGCATATGTACACACTGGTGTGGCAAAAGGCTCGCCTGTTTCCCGCCAGCCGGAAACAAAGGCAACAATAAAACTCACACGCATAGGAGCTGTGAGCTATTGGTTTCGGCAATTGCTCAAGTGCAAGGAGATGAATAACGATGTTAATGCAAGATAGAATGGGAGGGAAGAACATATGGAATGGGTTGCCAGCAGCAAGCAAATGTAGCTAAGGAAAATCCATGGACTACGCACAGTGGCTACACAGAAAAAAAAATCCGTACTAAAAATCAAGTTTAAAATACTTGATTTATCCGACAACGTACTTGAAATTTTTAAGTATGCATTCAGGATATAATTCTTAAATTAAGCCTTTATCAGGATTGAATGACAATGACTCAGCATAAAAAGGGCAAAATAAGCCGAACATACTTGATTTAAGTACGGAATTCTTAAAAATTCTAAAAATATAATAGCTGAGAGAGAAATGAAATTGGCTCTCTTTTGCTCGCGCTCTCTCAATTTGTTTCGCATTCTTTTGTTGTATTGGGCATTTGTTTTGGTGTAGCTCAGTGAGTAAGGTGTGTGCCTTGCGAACGAGAGTTGTGTGGGTTCAACTCCTAGTTAAGACTTAAGTTTTATTTTTTTATTTTTATTTATTTACAAAATTAAATTTAGTATATAATACTGAAATAAGTACAATATTTCGAGTACTAGCAACTTTGTCTGCTACGCAATAAAATTAAATTATACTGTCGGCTTAAATTAGAGTTTAGCTGTTAAGCATTAAATAGGTTGGATAGCTCAGTGGGAAAACACTAGCCTTGCATACAGTGGAGGGTCGCGGGTTCCTAGTCCCGGCGAGGTCGTCACGTCGGTAAGATTTATAAAATGTTGTAAATTGATAAATATAATATGAGGTTGATAAGTTTTCTAATTATAGTGAAATTGTAAGAAAATGACTGTGCTTAACTTAACAGCAAAAACTAACTAATTCACTAAACATAAGATTTCATTTCAATTAAAACGGATCCGACCGAAAACAACTTTAAATCATGAAATATTTTTTTTTTTTTACCACCCGTTATAAATTTAATTCAAGCCCGAATCAGGCTAAAAACAGGCTTAATTTAAGAATTCCGGGATTGAAAAAAACGTACTTGAATCAAGTATTTCGTACTTGGTTTAAGAATATCCGAGATCACCATACTTCTGACAACGTTTCAGCTTGATTTTAGCCCGGAATCTCGTTTTTTTTTTTCTGTGTAAGAATGAATTTAACTTGGATCAAATTCTGTAATTATTGAAGCACTACAGATTTTTAGAGATCTTTTTATACCCTTGCAGAAGGTATTATAATTTTAGCCACAAGTTTGCAACGCATAGAAGGAAACATATCCGACCCCATAAAGTATATATATTCTTGATCATGACGACAAGACTACTCGATATAGCTTTGTGCGTCTGTCTGTCTGTTTCTACGCAAACTAGTCTCTCAAAGCTATATTGATGAAACTTGGTACAGATGCTTATTTTTGCTGCACGCAGATAATATGTCGGAACCAGCCAGATCGGATCACTATAGCATATAGCTGCAATAAGAACTATCAGTCGAAAATTTTTTTGTTTTTTGAGATAACTTGACCAAACGTACTAATTATAGTTTTAGCATTATTTACACATGCTCAAAAAATTTCATAAAAATAAGCAGAGTATATCTTATAGCTGCCATAGGAACAATCGGTATGAAATATTAATTTAAAAGGTGTCCCATCTTCGTAGCGCCGTAGGCAGACTTTATTTATCGATTTTGTTTGATTGCGAATTGTTCAACGTTTCATGCAATAAAAAATGTATCGAAAAAAATTTTAAGTTTGTCCAAGGCGTACCGCGCCTGTACGGACATGATTTTGGAAATTCCGCGCGATCCGCACTGACAAGTGAGACAGAGCGAAAGGGTAAAACATACGAAGCCCTTTAAATGTACCTAACGGAAATCCATCGATTACGCATAGTGGTTTAAGAGGCCTTTTTTTTTGGATTGAACCACTATTTCGTAGCCGATGGATTTTGGTACATTTTTGAAGGGTTGAGTGTGTTTTTGCCTCATGCTCTGTCGCGTTGAAGACGGCACATGCAGCTTTATCATTTGTGTCCCTTGCTCGCTCTGTCGTGTGTGTCACTATTTGCATAGCTCCTTGCACTCAACAGGAGCCTTGAGCCAGTTAGGTGCCTGTACACTGGTTAAAAAAATTCAAAACTAACATGGCTAATATAAATATTTTTGAAGTATTTAAAATTTGTAATTTAATAATTTGCTCAGTGCACAAATTGTTTGTACTCTTTTTGCGCAGCCGACAAATGATTTAAGACCCTTGTAGCGGTGTTTGTTGTAGATGTTATTGTCGGGCTCACTTGAAAAATTTGGCTGCCCACCCTTGATATAGGGCCTTGTTATATAGTTGGTACTGTCCAAGCAGCGGTAGCTACCATGTCTTTTATAAATATAGTGCTATATCGAGGAATTCTCATCAATATTCCTGTTTTTCTATTGAAAACAAACCTCTCATATCTACTTTGCACGGGAATTCTACTTACCTTATATACACAGACACATCTCAGCATCAACATGACAAAATAATAATAAACACACATAAAACACGACCGTTCTCAGAACAGATGCAAATAAAGATAAAAACCATTATACCCTTTTTCCCATTTTTAATGGGATCTTTAGAACTTTAATCATGAAAGTGTTCAATTATCGGGAAAGCGCCATAAATTTTCTGGTCCTCAACCTAAGAATGCTGCTGCAGAGCTTTCAGGTTGACTGAGACTACATATGCGGAGGCGGCATGCCTTCTGTTCCAATTGGGGCTCGAGGATCTGAAGGCGCAAATCAAATGTATTACAATAACAAGTAAGAGTGCTCTAGTCGAGAGTGCCCGACTAGTATAAACCCTGAACCAAGATCTTACATTCATTCAAGTTATTTATCTGTATTCATACATGGAAACACACACACACATACAAACACAAGTTGCTGGCTGCGCGCGTCATGCAATTGCTTTGTTTCTTTTTCTTCCTTTTGCCCCAAACTATGTTACTTGAATCGTAAATTACTTCTTTGTTTATTGTCCGATCATAATGAAATTTGTAGGACACACAAATGGCATATAAATGTGAGACTATGTAAAAGGTCATAACTCTAAAACTACGTACTTTTCGATTTCTGTGAGATCGGGGGAAGGCATCCAAAAAGTGAAATATTTGTTACTTCTGTATGCTTTAAGAAAATATACATTCAAAATTTGGTGCTTCTAGCTAATATTTAAGCTATACATAAAAAACATTAATCTGGAATCTTAGTGTATCGATAACTTTTGAACAGGTCGAGATATTGAGAAAAAAATGATAAGTTTGTATTGAGCTGGCAATACGAGAACTTAAATTATAATAATGAAATCTGTAATTTTAATGACTTTCAAGCTTTGCCCAAAAAAACACTGGTCTGGAATCGAAATTTATCGATAACTTTTGAACAGGACGAGATATCGAAAAAAAAAACATTAACTTGATCTGACCCGGCAGTACGAGAACTTATAATTCAAATATGAAGTCTCTAGCTTTTGTAGTCTCCAAAATCAGCGCGTTCATACAGACGCACGGACACACAGACGGACGGACAGACAGACGGACATGGCTCGGCTGTTGATAGTGATCAATAATATATAGACTTTATGGGGTCGGAGAAGCTTCATTATGCCTGTTACATACTTTTGCACAAAACCATTATACCCTTTTTCCCATTTTTATCAGGATATAAAAATACGCCTGTGCCGAAGTGGAACTCAGATAAAAACTACGTGGAGCTGCGCTATCCGAATGAGGAGTCCTTAACACGAAATTTACCGACTACACCAAACTAAGCAACTACCTACAGCAGATGAGCCTCGATATACCTCAGAAGAAGGCCGACTATTTGACGGAGCTGCTGCCCTGCGCGCGCAAACTGGATCAATTGGCTTGCAATGATGAGCTATGTCCGCTGGGGCCAATTGTATTGAATCTGTTGTTTATAGTAGACACGATTGAGACGCTGTACCATATGGTATTTCATCTGTTGCCGCTATATGGAGTCCATATACGTTTGCATTATGATTGAGTTTGGGTGTGGCCCGATATTTGGACACTGTTATTTATATATTATTTACTGTAAAAGTTTTCAAATATGTTCCTGTGTACGTGACCGAGCTAGCGAAGATGCAGAGACTGGAACTGGGGCAAAGGCAGGGGAGGAGGAAGACGAAAATGAAGGGGTTGATTCATGCGTGGCCCAGGTGATCTTAACAATGGACCCACAAACAAGTTCAGTGCCGATGTCATGAGACAAAATAGAACCCAACCGGCGTGCCATTGACTTCTCTCATTCGATCTGGGCCCGACCACAAAGGACTAGCAACAAGTACATCAACAGCAACATTAACAGTAAAAGCAACAACAGCTAAATATTTACTGCTACTACAGCCACGGCTGTGTGCTGAAAATTGCAAATATCTGTCGAGCACGCTAGCTGTTCGGCATACCATGCATTTGCCGTTATATATTTCTTAATATTTTGCCAAAATAACCACAAATTATAAGTAATATTCTTTGCATTTCATTTATTTAAACAAGAAACATTTACATTTTTTCGGTAACCTTTTGCAAGGTTAAATTATTTCTTCATTTAAAGTTGATTTTTCATATGTGTTGTTAAATGTTCAAAGATTAATTAGGTTCGGTTAGGTAAGTCCGGACGACCCTCTAGGGGTCAAGCATAGGCCTCGAAAGGCCCTTAGTTATCCGAATATGTGTGCGGAACCTTCGCGATAGTATTTAAGCGACTTTGAAGTCCTCCAGAATCGAGGTGTTTTTGGCGAAGGCAAGAAGTTCCCTGGGCGCCCTGTCAGATACCATCTTCCAGTGATGCCGACGCCGGCGCGCCGAGATGTCTTCCCCTTGTCCGTGAGTGAGCTGGGCAGTTGCAGATGAGGTGCTCCAGGGTTTCAGTAGCCCCGGATTCACCATTTTCATTCAGCTGCTGCTGCTGGTGATGCCTAGCTTCACTGCGTGTGCCGCAGCCATACAGTTTAATTACTTTGAGAATAATTACTTTAGAGACTGGGCCTAGCGGCTTTTTGCCGATTTTCTTTGCCATGTAGTTGATGATTTGTAAACATTGGCATCAGGTAAAAAAACTCTCGGCGCCGAACTTTTTATTGTTGCCAACGCGATTGATCATGGGCTGAAGCTTCGAAATCAAAATGAACCTCAAACTGAGGCTGAGACTCGGAATCAATGAACTGCCGATGTCTGCCGGCTGTAAAAAAGGGTGTAGCAGCATCTACGCCATCTGCTGGCTCAACGTTCATGAAATGGCAACAGGTTCAACCCAGGGAGATCATTGGCCGGGAAACATCCTATGGATAGGAAATGAACCAGAGTCTCAGCCAGGCAACCGACAGATTGCTTTGCGTTGCGTTGCGTTGAATTGTGTTAAACGTTAAACGTTAAACTCTTCATTCTGACTGCCCTTAAGCGACCAGTGATCTGCGGCAAGTGGCAACTGATAACTGGCGATGCTGGTCAATAAGCATTTAAATTTTGAGACTTTGAAAGTGATGCAGACGCATTTTGTAAACTCATGACACACACACACACATCCACAAACATGTTCATATAATGCTCTAATGTCTAATCAGCGCAATGCGCATACAAATTTCGGTTCAGAAATGGGGACAGCTTCGGCTTCAGTTTAGTCCGGCTCACGTGGCGTATACGCATTGTTCTTATCATTTCAACATTCTTAAGAAGAGTAAGTACTCGTATGTGCGTACACACACATATGAATGAATATGTGTAAAGCGTATAAGCTTGTGTACATTTCGTAAAAGCAATTATTACAAACCGGACCATTCCGCAGCAGCGGCCAATCCAATTTACACACACACACACACCCCACCCCCCCACCCCAACAAAGCCTCACCACCCACCAATATTCTATGCCACCGGCAACCGATGTGTTTGCTTAGTTTGGTACATAAATAATTCCGTAAGCCCGAGCCCGGAAAATGTGTCAAGGTAGTTTGCATGCTTTATTTCTTAACCCAATTTTACCACTGCGCTTCACAGTTGCTGTTGCTGTATAAGTTGCTGTTGACATTTATATTTATATTTATATTCATATTTATACTTATATGCTTGCCGCTGCCGTTGTCATTATTCTAAGTACACATGTATTGTATGTACATTCGTACATACCTTCATACATATGATTTATGGCACATTTGGCACCCAGTGGAAAATAGTAATTCAAGCGCTTGCCGCTACCAAATATGCAGTGTCAGATACTTGACCATTAATGGAGCGCATCTCAAATTTGCCCGCATTCATATTGCAGTAACCTAAAGTCCAAGGTTGTGCGGTCTAAGAGTCATTCGCGCTTACTGCCGCCTGACTTTTATCGATGGGAAGCCCATTTAGCACAGAGAATATTCATTATGAAAGCCATTATGATGCGTTCTTTTACCGCAGTTCGATATCCAATTAATATATTTTATTTATTTATTCTGTAAACATCTTTAGTGTTTCACTACTCAAAAAAAACCAAGTAAGAGTGGCCTAGTCGAGAGTGTTCGACTAGAAGATACCCTGAAACCAGTTCTTACATTCAAAATTCTTTATCTGCATTCAACAAAGAAACACAAACACAAATGATAGCTGTGTGTTCTTCTTCTTCCATTGGCCCCATACTATGTTCCATTGAATAGTAAGTCACTTCTTTGTTTATTTTCCAATCGAAATAAAATCTGTAGGATAAAAATGCCACAGAAATGAAAAATCTGAAGGTAATACCTCCAAAAATACGTATTTTTCGATTTCTGGGGGATCGGGGGGACCTACTCAAAAACTTCTGTATGCTTTACGAGAATATACATATCGAATATTGTGCTAGCTCTTATATCATTCAAGTTATGCCAAAAAAAAAAACAGTGGTCTGGAATCGAAATTTATCAATAACTTTTGCACGGGACGAATATCGAAAAAAAAAACATAAAATTGTGTTGACCCGGCCATACGCTAATTTATATTTCAAATGTGAAGTTTCTAGCTTTTGTATACAGACGGACAGACTGGTGGACAGAGAGACATGGCTAAGCCGACTCGGTAATTGATAGTGATCATGTATATATATAATTAATACGATCGGAGATGCTTTCTTATGTCTGTTACATACTTTTTCAAAACTTCATGATAGCCGTTTTCCCATTCTTAATAGGTTCAGGGTATAAAAATCTGTCCTTAAAATCGAGTTTAGAATACTTGATTTATCCGAAAGCGTACTTGAATTTGTATACCCTGATCCCATTTAAAATGGGAAAAATAAGTTATTTACGATTCAATGTAAAATAGTTTGGGCCACTGGAAGAAGAAGAAGCAAAGCTAATGCATGACGCACGCAGCGTATGTTTGCATGCTTGTGTGTGTTTCCATGTATGAATGCAGATATATAATAATGAATGAATGTAAGACCTTAGTTCAGAGTATATCCTAGTCGGGCACTCTCGACAAGAACACTCTTACTTGTTTTAAATTTTTTTCGTGTTTTTCCTTCATTTACAAAATTATATTTAGTATAAAACTCTAAAATTAGTACAATCTTGAAAAGTACTAACAACTATGCCTTCGACTCAATTAAAAAAATTATTCTGTGGGATGGAGCTCAGTGGGAAAACGCACGCCTTGTCAATGAGAATGAATAAGCCCGGGTTCGAGTTGCGGTCAGGTCGTTTTTAATTTTTAAATTAATTAAATGATGTAAAATATATACACTTTTTTAATAATGTAAATCGTAAGATGTTAATGATTGCGACCAGAACAAAACTATCTACTACTTCAAGTCTATTAATAGTGCTCGCTCCAAAATTAAATTTTTATTATTTCACCTCCCAAATATTTAAGAGTTCCATCCCAATTCAGACTAAAACATGTTTTTTTTTTGTATTTTTTTTAGCTATGTTATATCACTAGGCATACAACACATAGAGCCCTCAAATCTGCTAAAAAATTAACTACATAAAATACCCGAACATTGCGATCCCAGACCAGCTTGTGCATGGTGAATTCTTATATTACAATTCCACCTTGAGCTCGAGTGCTGCGACTGCGACACGAAGCCAAAGCGCAGGACAACTGACTTCGTAGAGAAAATGTCATTTGCGCAGACTTATCGGTAATTACCGCAATGTTCCACAGTTTGAGCCAGACCCCCAGGGTGTTCAGCTGATGTTGGAGTGTATTAGATGCCTCCGCTGAGTCGCTTTTCGATACAAGTATCGATGTATCATCCGCATAGGTTGCGACCAGCATTCCCCATTCGTTGCTGACAGGAAGGTCAGCTGTGAATTAAGTGTACAGCACTAGTCCGAGTACACTTCGATGCGGGACTCCGGGGTGAATGGGGAATATGTGGGACTCCGAGTCACCGCAACGGACGAAAATTCTTCTGTAGGGCGAGGGAAACAATTACTTGAACTTGTATTGAAGCCACACGCGGTCGAACGCCTGATTGACGTCGAGGAAGGCAAAATTCTACTGAAAAATATTCTATCAAATATTTTAGAATCGCAAGTAGGCTGGTCGGACGATAGGATGCTTGCAGGTGCTTTGGCCTAACAGCAGTGTTGATCCCGTCATACCCTGGTGACTTAGTCGTCTTAAAGTTGGGGATTTCCAATTCCACTTCGTCCAGATCGATTGGGCGTATTATCTGAAATGTTTGCTCAGCGACGAACTCAACAACATAGTTATGTTCTGCTGCTTGCAAGGTAGTGCTTTTCTTTTTTTTTTGCGTTGCAAAAATCATATCTCCTGAAAAAATTCAAAATTTAAATTGCTTGTAGCAGATAATTTCTCAAGCTTTAATATATGTTTCTAAAGTAAGGTTTTATAAGTGGTAAAGAATTGCATATAGATAAAATGCAATATGACAAGAAACTATTTGTATACCCTTGCAGAGGCTATTACAATTTTGGCCAGAAGTTTTTTGGTAGACTTATCTCAAAAAACAAACATTTTAGACCGATCATTCCAATGACAGCTATATGCTATAGTGATCCAATGTGGCTGATTCAGGCATATTATCTGCGTGCAACAGAAATAAGCATTTCATAGTTCATAGCATAGTTTACCTGAAATTCAATCACAGAGATGGTGTTTCTCTGAAAAAATGATTAACTTTGAGCACCTGTAGCCCCCAACAATTTTCGCAGATTCTGAATTAATGGACATTTCCCAAACTAGCAACTTGATTTGAAAAATGTTCAGTTTCTAAATCAGTTTCTGAAACATTTCTCTATCACACGCATATCTATATACTTCGTACAGACTGGCGATTGGCGGCATTTGATCAAAGCAGGGCCCAAACCATAAGAGCTAGAGAGCTGAAATTTTCATAGTAGTTTTTTCTTAGGACGTAACGGCGTACGATTTTGGAAAATTCTTACCCAAACTTGGAAAATGAGGAAAAACCGTTGTTTGGAAATTAATTACAAACTGTATACTAATTTTATGGAAAATTCACCTCCCTGGGATGGAAATGGGGGTTAACCCTGACCCTATGGCCAAAAATTTAGTTTTCAGCCGAATATCTTCAAACTTATTTTCAAAGCTCTACATAACAAAATATCTTCCTGTAAAGTGGGTAAATGGTGGAAAACTGTTGTATGAAACTATTTTGATTTTCATTTAATCAGCTTCAAACATTATTTTTTTAAACTCTACATAACAAAATATTATCAATGTGATTATCAGATTTTGGAAAATTCGGAAAACTGGCGAAACGTTGAACCCAGCCCTAGCATTCATTTATAATTATTTATCTGTATTCACACATAGAAACACAGACACACATGCAAACACACGCTGCTACCTGCGCGCTTCATGCAATTGCTTTGCTTCTTCTTCTTCCATTGACCCCATACTATGTTACATTGAACCGTAAATAACTTCTTTGTATATAGTCCGATCGTAATAAAAGTTGTAGGAAATAAAGATGGCATATGTGTGACTACGAAAAATCCAAACCTCCAAAAGTGTTCGATTTTGAGGGATCGGGGGCGGTATCTACATGTGATTATTTAATTATGTACTTCTGTGAGCTATAGGAAAATATACATACCAAATTTGTCGCCTATACCTCTTAAAACTTTCAAGTTATGCCCAAAAAACAATGGTCTGTAATCGATATCAAAAAAAAATATGACAAACTTGTATTGTGCCAGCACTACGAGAACTTTTATTTAAAATATGAAGTCTCTAGCTCCGGTAATCTCTGAGATCAGCACGTTCATACAGACCGACGGACGGACGGATGGACGGACAGTCGGACGGACAGACAGACGGACATGGCTCGATCGACACGACTTTTGATAGTGATCAATAATATATATACTTTATGCACAAAACCATTATACCCTTTTTATACCCTGATCCCATTAAAAATGGGAAAATGGGGTATTATGGTTTTGTGCAAAAGTATGTAACAGGCATAAGGAAGCATCTCCGACCCCATAAAGTATATATATTCTTGATCAGTATCAATAGCCGAGTCGATATAGCCATGTCCGTCTGTCCGTCTGACCGTCTGTCCGTCTGTATGAACGCGTGTTTCTCAGAGACTACAAAAGCTAGAGACTTCATATTTGAAATATAAGTTCTCGTAGCGGTGGGACGATACAAGTTTATCATTTTTTTTCGATATCTCGTCCCGTTCAAAAGTTATCGATAAATTTCGATTCTAGTCAAGTGTTTTTCGGTCATAACTTGAAAGTCATAGAAATTAGAAACTTTATATTTATGTTTAAGTTACTGTACTGCTGGTTCGACACAAACTCATAATTTGTTGTTCAATATCTTAATCCTTTCAAAAAATATCGATAAATGAAGACTCCAGAACAGTGTTTTTAAGGTATATCTTAAAAGTTATAAGAGTCAGAGTCACCAAATTTTGTACATATATTTTCCAATAGCATACAGAGGTTAAATTTATTTCGGTTTTTGGATACCCCTCCCTGATCTCCCAGAAATCGAAAAATACGTATTTTAAGAGGTATGACCTTATATGCCATCTTTGTGTCCTACAAATTTTATTACAATCGGACAATAAACAAAGAAGTTATTAACGATTCAATGTAACATAGTTTGGGGCCAAAGGAAGAAGAAGAAGCAAAGCAAATGTATGAGGCGCGTAGCCAGCAGCTTTTGTTTGTATATGTGTGTGTGTTTCTATGTATGAATGCAGATAAATAACTTCAATGAATGTAAGACCTTGGATCAGGGTATTTCCTAGTCGGGCACTCTCGACTAGAGCACTCTTACTTGTTTTTAATTGGTTCAGGGTTTTAAAAGTATTACATTTTTTTTTTTAAATAGTCATATATGTTTTCCAAAAGCATTTATAGTCCCCTGATATATTTTTGTTAAATGTTAACAATATTTGCACAGATTTCTTTCTACATTTTGTTTCTAGGAACAAATGAAAGCAAGCGATATTTAATTTGACGCAGCGCAGGCACACTCTGTTCAGACAGGTGCAAATACAGCAAAAATTTAAGCTTTTTACTGTGTGCAAACGTGTCATTGCCACATTTTGAGTGCAAATTATTTTGAAGTTCACACATTTAGGAGAGATTTTGTATTAAATTTACTAATTTTGAGCTACTTATTTTGGGTGCCACTTGAAAGTACGATCCGAGAGAAATGACCTAAGGACAGTGAAGTACTGTGCTGGCAGGATTTTTCTTCTTACCTTAGCTTTACTATCGCCCCATCAGCCTGCTTCCGACCCTTTCCAAAATATTTTAGCGGATTTTTCTAAGCAGATTGAAACGATAAATTCTGGAGCACCAATTTGGCTTCAGAAAGTCGCTCGGCTGCCCTGAACAGGTGCACTGCGTACCCCACATCGAGCCTTCGAGCGGAAAAACTACTGCGTTGGCGTTTGAGAAGCAGGTGTTTGAGAAGGTTTGCACAAGGGCCTGTTATGCAAGCTGAAAAAATCCTTCACTGTCCTTCAGTTATTCCTCTCGGATCGGACTTTTCAAGTGGCAATCAAAGATAAAGTGTCAAATATTGACAACGTTAGAGTGGCAGTTCCACAGAGTAGCGTACTTGGCCCAGTATTGTATACGCTGTACCGGAACGTGGCTAAAATACTGAGGCATCCGAGCCCGACTGCCAGGGTATTAGCGGATCCCACTTACGACAGGCGACTACTAGGGTGCATCCTAGCGACCTACCCTAAATGATAGTTCGATATAAAACAAGTAAGAGTGCTCTAGTCGAGAGTGCCCGACTAGGAGATACCCTGATCCAACGTCTTACGTTCATTGAAGTTTTTTATCTGCATTCATACATAGAAACACACACACACATATACAAACAAAAGCTGCTTGCTACGCGCGTCATACATTTGCTTTGATTCTTCTTCTTCCCTTGGCTTTAAACTATGGTACATTGAATCGTTAATAACTTCTTTGTTTATTGTCTGATCAAAATGAAATTTGTAGGACACAAAGATATAAATGTGCAACTATGTAAAATCCGAAGGTCATACCTTTAAAATTACGTATTTCTCAATCTCTGTGAGATTAAAGAGGGGAATCAAAAAAGTGAAATGTTTTTTACCTTTGTATGCTATAGGAGAATATATGTACCAAATTTGGCGACTCTACACCCTATTACTTTTAAGCTAAGCTTAAAAACACTGTTTTGAAAACTTAATTTATCGATTACTTTTGATAGAATTGAAGAATCGATGATAAGTTTGTATCGAGTCGGCAGTACAGTAACTAAAACTTAAATATAAAGTTTCTAGCTTTTATGACTTTCAAGTTATGCCCGAAAAACACTTGTCTGAAATCGAAATTTATCGATAACTTTTGACAAACCAAAACCTATATTCCAAATATGAAGCTCTTATAACATTCAAGTTATGCCCAAAAAGCACTGCTTCTATGCCATTTTTATCCTACAAATTTCGTAACGAATTTACGAATATGAAAGACATCACTATAATAAGTTTCCAATAATTAAGAAATATACAAACCAAAAACTTGAAATTAGATAGCAAAACAAAATCAACAAGCTTTTCATCTGTTGTTGTAAATACATATGTACATATATATGTATTTTTTGTTACGCTGATAGCTTCGAAATACATATAAAAAAGTTTATTAAATGTAAATCCTATCTTTATAGGTATTTTAATTATTTACTTGGTTCTTAAAGTCTGGATGCGCAATTTACATAAAATATATGTTCATGTTCATAAAACGTATTTTTATTAGTTATCTGTTGCGAGAGGTTGAGAGACGGAGAGACAGAGCGAAAGAAGAATAATAGAAAAGAAAAGCAGAAGCAAGATATAAGAAAAGTTTATGCAAACTTAAGACATGTAATCCAGATCTGAAAGCGAAAGTTAAGCTAATTCTGAGCTAATTTAGCTCAATCAGTGAATTAATCGGGACGTTTCAATCACTTAGCGCCAAGTTTATAGGTAAACAAGTAAGAGTGCTCTAGTCGAGAGTGCCCGACTAGGATATACCCTGAACCCAGTTCTTACATTCATAATTCTTTATCTGCATTTATACATAGAAGCACATACACACACATACAAACACATGCTGCTGGCTGCGCGCGTCATGCAATTGCTTTGCTTCTTCTTCTTCTATTGGCCTCAAACTATGTCACATTTTTAAGAACTTTGTTTATTGTCCGCTCGCAATGAAATTTGTAGGACATAAAGATGGCATATAAATGTGAATGAGTATGCCAAATCCAAAGGTCATACCTCCAAAAATACGAAATATTTTTTACTTCTGTATGCTTTAGGAGAATATCTGGTCTGGAATCTTAATTTATCGATAACTTTTGAACGGGACGAGATATTGGGAAAAAATGATAAACTAGTCTTGTCACGGCACTACGAGAACTTATATTTTAAATATTAACAATCTCTAGCTTTTGTAGTCTCTGAGAAACGTGCGTTCATACAGACGGACGGACAGACTGACATCGCTAAATCAACTCGGCTATTGATAGTGATCAAGAATATGTATACTTTTTTGGGTCGGAGATGCTTCCTTATGCCTGTTACATACTTTTGCACAAAACCATTATACCCTTTTCCCCATTTATAATGGGTTCAGGGTATAAAAAGATTAGCAAGTATCTACGAAATGCATATGCGAATTTGTAGCTGTAGCTGCTTGTCTGCATTTTTATTAGGTTTTGTTCAAAATAATTGTGATTAGCTTACAAAATCGAATACAAAATTGCACAGATACCTTGACATCTTTCATAGACAAAACGAGCGTTCGTTTAACTCATCTAACAAGTAGACAGGCTGGGAGGCCGGGAGGCAGGTAGCCACAAGAACGTGCCAACAGCACCATGTACATATGTACTTACTTATATCCACTAGATACTCTATATGATTAAGAACAACAGCAGCAGTAGCAACAACATTCGCGGCAATAAAATGCAAATAAATTTAAAGAATTTACATTTGGTCACATTTTTATTTCATTCTCGATTTCTCGATGGTTGTTCACCGCACTTAGCAGCTTTAACCCGGGCCCGGAGTCGGGTCCGAGCACGGGCTTAAAGCCGGGCCAAAGTTATCACTAGCTATTTTCGAGCTGGCTGCATAAGACACAGCACACACACCAAGCACACCACACACACACACACGGCCGGTGTTGAGGTACCTGGGGCTGCCTGTCTGTGTCTGAGTCGAAGTCTGGGTCTGAGCCAAAACTGATTCAATCCGAACCGAATTAAGCCGATCCGAATCGAGCACTGACTGATCTCACCAGCGAACTGTTGTGTGTTGCCGTAGCAATGGCGTGCAGTTCAATGGCTTTTGCGCCATTTTAAGATCAATGCACCCCGCTGCAACAACTGACTCTCGCTGCTCTAACAATTAAGCTTAGCCGCTGCAGTGCATCAGGGGGCAGGCGGGGGTGCGGCCATGCCACCGGCCGGCCCGAATCGGTCCGGACCGGCCCAGTGCCAGTCTAGGCCACGCCTTAAGCGGGCCTCAACGCACAAATCGAATTCGAAGTTTTGCTAGCAAGAAACCTTGCGCGTGAACAAATCCATGGACATGCATACACACTCACTGGCACTAGACGTCGGCGTCCTCATCCCACAACTCCGCCCTCCTTTTCCCAACATCTCCCCCAAATACCGCTTGGGCTGTAGTCGGGCAGCTAGTTAGCTGTCAGCACGCTGCCGCCTCTTGCGGCTCTAATCTAAAATTAAGAGCTCACGGAAATTTTGTGTTGGTTTGTGTTTTTGTAAGATTTGGGGATTTTCTTGGTTTTTGCATTTTTGAGATGTGAGTATGCAAAACATTCATTTCGAATGTAAAATGGAGACCGGGCCGCGTGTCTAGCCGGTTACTGCTGCCGGTTGACAAATTGCCAACTCAACTTGTTCTGACATTTAAATATGAATTGCTGTTGTTACTGCTGCTGTTATTAGTCTAATGAATGTGGCAACATTCTAATTTAAATTGCGCTCCACACATTGTTTCGACACCTGTTCACACACACACACTCGCACATACACACACACATATACCAGCAAAGTGGAAGAGGCGTTTTCTCGCTGTAATAAAGTTATCACAAGAAATATGTAAATTTGCATAGATGATCGTGATTTGCTACATATATAAATTATTAATGCAAATCTAATATTGATATAATTTCTTATTTAAATTATTCAGAGGTTGTTAAGTTGTATTAATTTTAAGTATGCATTTATTGTCATTTTAGGTATGATGATTAAATGCTCATATGTAGTTAATGAATTGTCAATATCCCAAAATGACAAATCCTCTAGAATTATACGTTCTTAGAATCCAAAGGGAACGCGAGAGAGATGATGATTACAATACAAACAAGTAAGAGTGCTCTAGTCGAGAGTGCTAGAACCTGAAGCAATGAATGTAAATTCATTCATATTAATTTATATACATAAATACATAGAAACACACACATACAAACATACGCAGCTGGCAGTGCGCGTCAGGCAATTGCTATGCTTTAATCGTAAATCACTTCTTTGTTTATTGTCCGATCGTAATGAAATTTGTAGGACTTTATGTCATATAAATGTGTGAGTATGCCGAATCCGAAGGTCATACCTCCAAAAATACGATTTATTGGGAATCGGAGCATAGTATCAAATAAACAAAACATTTACTTCTGTACTTCTGTATGGTATACGAAAATATACATAGTGAATATGGTGCCTCTAGCTCTTATGGCTTTCAAGGAATACCCAAAAAACAGCGGTCTGGAATCTAAATTTATCGATAACTTGTGAACGGGAAGAGATATCTAAAAAAATTATAAACTTGTATTGACACGGCACTACGAGAACCTCTATTTCTCTCTAGCTTTCGTAGCCCTGAGAAACGCGCGTTCATACAGAGGGACGGACGGACGGACAGAAGGACAGACAGACGGACATGGCTACATCGACTCGACTATTGATAGTAATCAATAATATATATACTTTATGGGGTCGGAGATGCTTCCTTGTCCCTGTTACATACTTTTGCTGGTCATCTCCTACCCAATGATTTTTTTAGTTGAAAATTTACCCCATAACCGTTATTTGCGGTCCCTGCATTATACCTTTTTTTCCATTTTGAATGGGATCAGGGTATAAAAAGAATATCAAGTATAGACAGCGCGATATGTGGTTGGCTTTTGTGCCACAAACCTCCCTATGTGTACAAGAGCTGCTCTACCACTTTTATGAAGGCGAGAAGGTGTTTTGTAGAAGTCTGTGAACTCGCTACGCAGATGCCTCTTCCAGATAAAAGCTGGACAGATAAAAGCTGGAATGTACTTTGTGGACTCGTCATTCTCCTTTCTCTGGGGATGCATTTTTGGAGGTGGTATTTTACAGTGTGGTGACCTGTGAGATGGGCCATCAGAAAGGTTAGATGTTTTTCTGTTATTGGAGGGGTGGACTAGCTCTTTAGCGCTCCTTCACCAAGGATTTTGTCGATTTTGACCCCGCAGAAAGGTTCAGGGCCGAGTAGGGGAGCTGCAAAGCCGGCTCTGGACAGCTCGTCTGCAATTTCATGTCCGGCATGCCCAGGGACTCAGCAAAGCAGTACCCTTTTGACGTGATGAGAGTTGTTGAAGACAGTTCCAAAAATCTGCTACCAATTAAGAGTTTATCAGCCACTAGGAAATAGCTCTTATGGCTGCTTGGCTATCTGAAAAAATATTTATGTCGGCTCGTCTAATTCCCTTTGAGATGATAATGAGTTCGGAGCAGAACTCGATGGCGTGAACCTTGCAATCGAGATTCTGCAGTTGGATACTGTAATCCCTGCACCAACCCCTTGGTCTGTTTTTGATCCATCTGTGAACGACTCCAGGCTCACGGGACCATTACAAGGGTTGCCATTCCATTCGGTCTGAGATAAGAGATCAAAATTACGCCCCGAAGCAAAGTTCCGTGGACTTTAGATCTGTACTATCGCAGATTTCTTGGCCAGGAACGCGTTTTATTAAACTAGCATGTTTGCATCTATTGCTAGTAACCCACTAGTGAGTTGAATTCTAAGAAGACCCGTGGTAGAAGTCTTCTTAATATGAAGATGCAGCGGATCTAATCCTGTGATTTTCTCTATAGCTGCAGTGGGGCATGTATGCATAACGCTCGTGAGAGATAGGCACCAAGCCATCGCAGTTTGCTGCACCTGTTGATAACAGCTTTCTGCTGTAACTTAGGCCACCAAATAACTGCAGCATAAGTCACAACAGGCCTGACCATCATAGAGTATTGCCATCTGATGGTTTTAGAGTCGAAACCCCACGTTTTTCCAAGAATGTAAGCCTACAAAGCGTCTTTACCCTTTGCCAACGTTTTGCTTAGATGGAAGATCCAGCTAAGTCTTTTGTCCAGAACGATTCCTAGATATTTGAATTCATTGGAGAGTTCCACGGGGGTCCCAGTGATGTATAATTGGCCTACATCGATGTAATACCGTTAAGTAAATGGGAACTTCTTCCAAACACCATTGGAGAACCGTGTTGGGTGCCTTCTGCATCAACTCGGTAATCGTGCTGTCAAACTTTCCTGTAACTATTATAGCCAGATCATCTGCATACCCAATGGCATCGATGCCAGTACCAGGCCCTGGGGACAGCCTTTTACCGCTCATATCCGGGCAGTAGTGGTGTCCAGTGTTGATGAAATGTCTCTGGACATAGCAGAGCTGTCAATATCCCTGCGAGCCAGAGCTCTGGATGTGTATTGGTAGCCACGGTTATCGAAAGCACCTTCAACGTCGAGAAAAGATCACAAAGCAACTTCTTTCGCATATAATGCCTTTTCCAACGTGCTGAATAGGTATCAACCTCTGTCGATCTGCCTACATGCAAATGTAAGGCTAATAGGCCTATAAGACTTAGATTGATCTATGCTCGCCCGAAGTAGGCCGATTAGTGGGTGAATGATAACCTCGCTGCCGCAAGGCCGGAACGATCTGATCGACCCCAGGGGCTTTAAATGGATCGAATGATTTTGCGGCCCACCTAATCTTGTCAGGATCAAAGATTACACCCTGTCGGGCATGTCCTAAAACCACTCATTCGGAGATTTTGAGCTCCGGATTAACCCTAGAAAGTGCATCTAAAGCAGAAACTCTTGCGTTTCCTATCGGTCCTGAGTATATGAACCATCTTAACGATGCCGTTATTAGACTACAGATTCAACTACTAAATCTGAGTGCCTCCATCCGTAAAACTAGACATTAAAGGTCATACAGGATGCGTCGTCAGCTTTGGCACACAGGGTTCCGGTTTGAGAGTCACTTGTAATCACCTCAATCGTCTGTTGTTTAACCAGGCAATTACTGGACGGAAAACTAGCATATTCCAACCCAGTTAGCAAGGGGCTTGGTGGCCGATCCGAGCTCTCTACTATAGCCTGATGGCTGGTTCCTGGGGTGATTGTCAAAGTCGCATCCTACTCATCAAAAAATTGATTAAAATTTTAATTCATTTTAAATCCCACGAGTGAACGGGAAGTCAAATTAAAACTGGAGGTTGACAGGTATCCAGAGTTCGCATACTTGCGACCGAGCACCCCCTCGGCCATGAATCCTTTGGCATAAACTGTTCCACTTTGGATTGGGGTAATTTAGATATAAGAGTTTTCTTCTTTTCGCCCGACTACAATTAGCCAGCACCCTTCGACAGAGACATGACAGAAATGTTGATGAGCTCTGGGTTTAAGACTGTTTAATTAGAGTTATGTTGTCCAAGTACATATTTAATGTATATATTTATTTATTATGAGTCCTTTGTAATGTTAAATCTACATAGGAACTAGGTAAAGCTATAGCTAGAGGCCTTGGGCTAAGGATGACTTTAAAATTAATAGGTAATCTTTAATAATGTATTAATTATAGGATATCGATAAGTTGTGTGTACACTAAGTGTAAAACGGATTTATGTATTTGTATGAAAACATGGATGGTTAGATAAGTTGGGTAGATTTCGTGATAAATGTTTGAGTCTTTTAAATTTTTAATGAGTCGTTTCACGTTTGGATGGGAGTAGGGAAATATTTTCTGCGTATATTATTTAGTTTTGGGAAAGAGTTCAATATATGATGTGTGATAGAGAGAGGGGTGTTTGCATTGCAGAAATTTCAGTTCGGCGGGGGTGATATGTTTAAAATGTGTTTGTGAGTGAGATGGGTGTAGCTAACTCGGAGGAGGATGATTTTAGTGAGATCAGAGCGTGAAATTTAATCGTCTAGTTCGAAAACTAGTTCGAAGTTGCGGAAATTGTGTAAAGATAATTTATCATGATTAATTTGTTTTCTAGTAAGTACATATAATTACATAAAATACTTCTCTTATAGAATATTTGATGTTTTAAAGGTAAAATTAAATAGAAGAAGTAAGAAGATTAATATATCGATGAAAAGAGGGAAAAGATTAAAATCAAGATGATACACACAAATTTTTTAATTTTGGTCTGCTATACCAATAAACCGAGTTTGTAATCGTTTTTGAGCTGTTGCAACACCTACATACATTCGGTGGCATTTACAAGAGCTTGGCTTAGTGCTTGTCACCTTTGCTAGTTGGCTGTTTTATAATTTTATGACCGTTTTGCAATGATTCAGCATAATTGATGCACGACTCGAAATAGCACAAAAGATTTAGCAGTCCAACTTGGCAACGGTTCAACATACTAGCGAAACGTATAAAAAACGTATACAATCATAGTCATAAAATAAGTAAGTGTGCTCTAGTCGAGAGTGCCCCTCTAGGATATACCCTGATCCAAGGTCTTACTTTCAATTAAAATTATTTTTCTGTATTCATACATGGCAACACTCACACACATACAAACACAAGCTGCTGCCATTGGCCCCAAACTATGTTACATTGAATCGTAAATAACTTCTTTGTTTATTGTCCAATCGTAATGAAATTTGTAGGTCACACAAATGGCATATAAATGTGAGACTATGTAAAATCCGAAGGTCATGCCTTTATTTTTTTTTTTTTTTTTTTTCGATTTTTGGGAGATCGGGCGGAGGTATCCGAAAAATGAAAAGTGGTGTCTCTACCTCTTATTACTTTTAAGCTATACCTTTAAAACACTGTTCTGGAATCTTAATTTATCGATAACTTTTAAAATGGTTGAGATATCGAAAAAAAATGATGAGTTTTTATTGAGCCTGCAGTACGATAACTTAAATATAAATACAAAGTCTCTAGCTGTATGACTTTCAAGTTATGCCCGAAAAACACTTGTTTGGAATCGAAATTTATCAATAACTTTTGAACGAGACGAGATATCGGAAAAAAATGATAAATTTTTATCGTCCCGCCACTACGAGAACTTATATTTCAAATATTAAGTCTCTAGCTTTTGTAGTCTCATACAGACGGACGGACATGGCTAGATCGACTCGGCGGTTGATAGTGATCAAGAATACATATACTTTATATGGTCGGAGATGCTTCCTTATGCCTGTTACATACTTTTGCACAAAACCATTATACCTTTTTTTCACATTTTTAATGGGATCAGGGTATAAAAAGAGATTAAATAACAAATACACCACACTGCACTGTTGTGTCGCAGTATAGTGTAGTCTGAGTCGGCCATTCGACTCAAGCTTAGAATCGCAACCAGAGCCCCAGCCGGAGCAGTACAGCAACAACGTTTGATGCTAATTTCAAGGTTCAGCATTGGTTGGGTCAACGAATCGTGTCGATTTGTTGTCGATGTCGATGGCTATCCGATATGAATTGAATCGAATCAAATCAAATCGATTAGATTCGAATCAAATCAAAGACCCTTAATCGCTAATAACGTGTCAACTAATCATCGCCATATATCAATAACAACAAATTCGAATGGAACTGAGGCTGCGGCTGATGAAACTGAAGTAAATGTCAAAGAAAACACAACGAGATTTGATTTTGTTTTCGATTTCCTATTCAAATCGTTCGTTGATATTTGATATAAGTGCTGCTGTAACTACCGATGTGGCTGCTAGAGTGGAATCAAGTGGAATTCTTAGATAAGCTGGCTATTACAAAAGCAAACTCATTCAAGGCTATAGTAAAATTTACAATTTATGACCCAGCTTCCTACTAGGGCAGTGGAAATATGTTTGAAGGTCAGCCAGCCAGCTAGTATTCAGCCAGTCAGCACCATGGGCCATGGCAATCATACTATGGCAAGTATGCGACAAAGAACAAGCAAGCGAGCTCATAGGGCCCGGTCAATTAGTTAAGTCCATTCAAAATATTTCGATGCAGGTGTAAGACTCTTAAGAATCGGATTACAAGTGCATATATGTATATGTAATATTTGGAATTATCGTATTGATCGAATAATGTGTATAAATAAAGATAATGTTAAATTGTATTTATGAATTGGTGCGATACAAGCCTTGTACTAGGCATTGGGTAATGTCAAACAGGATCGATCGCATTAGCTTACAAGCTCAATGAAACCTTGATTTTGATTACATGGGGCCCCATTGTACACATATATACATTCTATTTGTATATGTGATTAGTGTGTATGTTTGTATAACAGCGTGTGCTAATATCATCTCAGTCATTTCTATTTACACGAATTGCGCTTGAGCAATTACAATGTCAACCATTGACAATTCAATTACAACGATAAATATCAAGTCTAATGTGACACTTGAATAACAAATGCAGAGAAGACGCGACCAGACAAAACGAATCGCAGATACCCTTAGATAAACTTTTCCGCTTCCGATGTAGCCTTATTTTTAACATTTTATTTTAAATGCGTCAAAATGAAGAGTTAATTTTTTATCTTAAGAGAAAGTTACCTTTAAATATGCAAATGAGATTAATTAAAACGTTTATCGATTTATAATAAATTAAAAATGTGTGAATATAATTTTTACTTTTAATTTCACAAACTACACATTTTTATTTTTTAAGTTTGTAAAGTAGGTAGTTGAGTAAAAGATGCAATTTCGTACTTTAATAAGCAACATTTTTAATAATTGCTATAATATAATAATAATATATCATATTGTCGTTACGGCTTCTGAATTATTCTAGATCATTTCAAATCTTGGTAAGTCAACCAGTTGTACACTCTATCGCATTGCAGTCCCTGAGATACGGGAAAGCACATTGCGCCGACACGTCGCACTGTGGGGCCATATCCGAAATCAGGTGGCAAACATCAAAAATATATTTATCGCTTTGAATAATATGAATAAACGCATCTGATACAAAATTGTCCAGAGATTTAAAAAATGCAAATTTCAATGAAATTTAGCTTAAAAGATATGAGCATGCAAAGTTGACATTTTTTCAGTGTGCAACAGTTTGCTCAATTTGTATGCACGTATTGCATCTGTCAGGTGGAAGAAACTATGTAACGTATAGGAATAAATCTTATAATAGGAACAATCTGTTGAAAAATAAGTCGTTCTATGAACATCTTTTTTTTCTCAATCTATCTTAGCCAAACTCTTGAATTGCAATCATAGAAACAATCGGTCATAAATATTGATCTCATTTAAAAAATTCATTTTAAAAAGGTAGCGTTCTCCTTCTCTTAAAAACGCCAAAGCAAGATTGTTCCATTGTTCAGCGTGACAATTTTCATATGTTAAGCGACTACAAGGGTATACTACATTCGAAGTGCCGAGGATAGCCTTTCTTTATCGTTTAAGCCTTTTATAAGGTTTTATTATTATTAATTTTATTATTCATTATTCAATAAAAAGTTGGTTTTTGCATATTCTGCTCTCAGAAATATTTTATTTTCCGAAATATATATTTTTTTGGGTTATTTTGCAACTTTGTGTGTGAATGTGTTTATATGTTTGAATGCAGATAAAGAATTGTGAATGTAAGAACTGGGTTCAGGGTATATCCTAGTCGGGCACTCTCGACTAGAGCACTCTTACTTGTTTTTTGTTAAATATGTATGTACTTTGAGTATCCTTTTACCTCAGTTAAGTAGCACTTCTGTGTTTAGCTGCGTTTATGGGTTCTAGAGCAATTTAAGTGTCGCAACTGCGCTCGAACAAACGGACAAAATGGCGCTGCCGCAGGTATAAGAAGAATATCGGTCGTTAATATTGTATTTGCAATATGGGTACCCGAAGCAAAATGATGTTTACCTGAAAATACGTATTTTAATAATTTACAATATTACGCTACCTAACGTGCAGTTTGAACCTTTTGACCCTATGTTCAATTCCTTCAGGCCCTTAATAAACAAATAGTGCATATTATTATGGCAAAAGGAGATATAAATATTGACTTCCTTTTTGGTACAGCGAAATATAAATTTGAATTTCACATATTCACATATGCACCGGCAACAAAGCCCAACTGTACAACATATTGTAAAGCTCCTAGATATCGTGGCACGAGCAGCCGATCAAAACTTTTCATTCAAAATTCTATGAAAATATCTTTATTCGTGGACAAGTTGTGATTTTTGCAACCTGAAAGCCAAATGTAAAAACTTTTGATTGCTAATCATAGGCCAATATATTGACTTTATTTTGCGGTTTTGTTTAGAATGGCCAAATATTAAAGCTAACCCAAAAAAAATGTTTAAAAATCAGCCACGCTGCAACAAAAATTTAAAAAAATAAGTCATTCTATAGAACATTTTTGTATTATAATTTTCTTGTTTAGATACAAATACAAATACATTAAAAAACAAGTAAGAGTGCTCTAGTCGAGAGTGCCCGACTAGAATATACCCTCATCCAAGGTCTTACATTCATTGAAGTTATTTATCTGCATTCATACATAGAAACACACACATATATACAAACAAAAGCTGCTGGCTACGCGAGTCATACATTTGCTTTGCTTCTTCTTCCTTTGGCCCCAAACTATGTTGCATTGAATCGATAATAACTTCTTTGTTTATTGTCCGATCGTAATGAAATTTGTAGGACACAAAGATGGCATATAAATGTGAGACTATGTTATACCTCTTAAAGTACGTATTTTTTGATTTCTTGGAGATCGGGGAGGGGTATCCAAAAAGTGAAATGCATTTAACCTCTGTATGCTATTGGAGAGTATATGTATCAAATTTGGTGACTCTACGTCTTATAACTTTTAAGCTCTACCTTAAAAACACTGTTTTGGAAACTTAATTTATCGATAACTTTTGAAAGGATTGAAATATTGAAAAAAAAAATGATAAGTTTGTTTAGAGCCGGCAGTACAGTAACTTAAACTTAAATATAAAGTTTCTAGCTTTTATGACTTTCAAGTTATGCCCGAAAAACACTTGTCTGAAATGTCGATATTTATCGATAACTTTTGAACGGGTTGAGATATCGAAAAAAAGTTGAACTTGTATTGACCCGGCACTAGGAGAACCTATATTTTTAATATGAAGTCTCTAGCTTTTATAGTCTCCGAGAACAGCGCGTTCATACAGACGGACAGACGGTCAGACGGACAGACGGACAGCCAGACGGACATGGCTAGATCGACTCGACTATTGATAGCGATCAATAATATATATACTTAATGGGGTCGGAGATGCTTCCTTATGCCTGTTACATACTTTTGCACAAAACCATTATACCCTTTTTTCCCATTTTTAATGGGATCAGGGTATAAAAAACAAGTACGAGTGCTCTAGTCGAGAGTGCCCGACTAGGAGATACCCTGAACCCAGTTCATGCAATCACAATTCTTTATCTACATTCATACATAGAAACACTCACACACACATACAAACACTGCTGGCTGCGTGCGTCATGCAATTGCTTTGCTTCTTCTTCTTCCATTGGCCCAAATCTATGTTACATTGAATCGTAAACAACTTCTTTTTGTATTGTCCGATTGTAATGAAATTTGTAGGACATAAAGATGGCATATAAATGTGAGACTATGTAAAATCCGAAGGTCATACCTCTAAAAAGGGAAATATTTTTAAACCCTGTATACTATATGAAAATATACATACCTAATTTTGTGCCCTACCTCTTATAACTTTTAAGCTATACCTAAAAATCAATGTCCTGGAATCGAAAAAATATGATAATCTTGTATTGACCCGGCAATACGAGAAATTATATTTCAAATAAGAACATTTTTTGACGGACGGACAGGCAGATGGACAGACGGTCAGACGGACAGACGAACAGACAGATGGACATGGCTAGATCGACTCGACTGTTGATAGTGATCAATAATATATATACTTTATGGGGTCGGAGATGCTTCCTTATGCCTGTTACATACTTTTGCACAAAACCATTATACCCTTTTTCCCATAATTAATGGGATCAGGGTATCAAAATAAATTTTTGCCATATTACATTTTGGCTATTGCATATAGCTTTAACGTTTTTAAAACCTAACTTCAATAACATATATTGAAGCACCCTGTATTTTCAACACCATGTTTAATGACTTTTTTTGAGAAACTATCTGTTACATGCTATTTCAATTTCGAAAAAAACTCTTGCAACGCATAAAGTCAGAAGGCACCACTGTGCGACGGTGATGGTGATAGCGACGCATTATAATCAAAATCAAAATGCAATTGCGATATAACGTCCCAATGCTAAGAGCATGTAAATGCAAATTCTTTTGGGTATGTTCGTGTAATTTGTATTGCGTGGAGATGGTGAACCCCCACATGTGACTAAAGGGGCACTTGACCTTAAGACATTTTTATACCAAGACAAGACGAGACGATATAGCTTTGCCAGTCTGTTTCTGCGCAAACTAGTCTTTCAATTTTAAAACTATATTGATGAAACCTGGAACATGTGCTTATTTTTTCTGCGCGCAGATAATATGTACATATAAGAAAATTAATTTTAAAGATAGCATTGTCATTCTCTTTTTGTATAAGCAAGAGTGTTTTATTATATAAAGCAACTGCAAGGGTATACTACTTTTGGAGCGCTGAAGGTAGCCTAACTTTCTCGTTTTAAACACTTTTGATCCGAAGATTGGCGTATAGGGTATAATAAATTCAAACCAAGTACTGCTTTCAATAATTAGTTTATTTAGATAGCTTAAATAAAAAGTTAGCCAAAGAATACTTCTTACTTAAGACAAGGTTACGAAGCTTTAAAATAATAATTATCGATAGTCTACATTGGTAGTCTACAACCGGTATAGACTCTAAGATTTAGTCTGTGTATTTTGAGTAGAAAGTTTGTGAATCGATTTAGCGTGGTCTTCAAACTGCATCATAAACGGTTTAGACAATGCTAAGCTAATGAAAGGTTGTAATCTAGCTTATCACAATGTCAGATTGAAATTAAAGAGAACCTTTTGAACTAGTCAATTTACCTGTTTGGTTAAGGAAAACACGAATACTGTCAGGAACTGCTACTGCGCAGCTGTTATCTCTTGGCAGTTGGCTCAGATTTGCGAACAGCTTTCGTTATGGTGGCAACAACTGCTGCAACAATGTTGCATTTAATGAAACATCAAAAATTCTTGCCACCGCTGACCTCCAGCGGGCATTTATTGCGGATGACCCCAGTCCGGTGCGGAGTTGCAAGCAGGTACATTTAAAATTTAACAGGTAAGAGTAATGAGGTAGCAGGTACCAAATCCCTGGTCCCTGGTCACAGCATTTCCAGCTGCAGTCGGTTTTCACCGTATAGCTAAATTGACGCTTGGACAACACATGCACACATGCACACAGATGCAAACAGTCTGTGAATGTTTTGAGGCCAAATTTAATTGCAACAACGACAACACCGATGTTTGGCATGAAATGTAGAAAATTGGAAACTGTGCATGAGAGCAGCTGCCAAGTGGCCGGCGGTGAGTGGGGCGACCAGTTGGAAATATTGGGATGGATCGGACAGAAAGCCGCCAACATCAGCAGCAGCACCAACAGCATCAGAAGCAGCAAAAATAATTGCCGAATTCTGTGTCTGTGTCGCGTTGATTTTCTCATTATTATTTTAATGTTAATTTTTATTTTGTTTATTTTTTTTTTGCCTGTGTGTTTCTTGCTGTATTTTAGCTACTTTCGCAAAGAAATTGACATCAATTTGGCCAAAGAAGCGGCTGCAAATGCATTTCCATGTCGAGCATTCAAAATTCGGAATGCCTAAAAATAAAGCAGGCCGTGGTGCTGGGCTCAAGCAGAACACCCTACAGACCCCTGTCTTACTATATGTCTCTCTTTCTCTCCCTCTATCTCTCTCTCTCTCTCTCTCTCTCTCTCTCTCTAACATCTCTGTGAAAAAATGGTGAAATGTAATTAGCGTGTGTGCATAAGTAATTGCCACATAACGGCTATGTTGCCCCAAACTCAACCCTAATGGCATTACCAGCACAGAACAGGATATGCTTCACATTTGTACATGTGCAGGAGGCAGGAGAATAATTCTGAGAGCTGCAGCTTTAGCGACATGGTCAAATGACAAGTTGGTTCAGTGGGTCGTTCAACTGGTGGCTTGAAACTAAGCTGCTGCTGCTGCTGTTGTTGCTGCTTTTTGTCTGTTGCCGGTGGTCGGTCGTTGACCGCTGGCCTACAACTGTAGGCTATGGCACAGCGTAACGCAAATTGAACCGATCAATAAGCCTTCAGTGCCCTACGACGCCCACACAAACCACAGCTACAACAGCAACAGCAATAGCAACAATGATAATAGCAGATTGATTGTATTTTTAGTTTCTCTCTCTCTCTCTCTCTCTCTGTCTCTCTCTCTCTCTTTCTGTCTCTGTCTTTTGCGTTTGCATTCTAATGGCGTCAGCATTGATTTTGAAAAGTCAGTCATTAAGTCAATCCGTTTTCCGGTCACTGTGCCAACAACATTGTCTCACATGCGATCCATGCTACAGCAACTCAAACACGCACACATACACACATTTACAAACATCAATGGCGAGATCAATGCACTGACTGGCTGTGTTGACAGTGAGGCTATTGCCTAACGCAGCGGCGCATTGCAAAAAGGTTAGAAACAACAACAGCAACAACATTAGCAACACATAACCAACAACAACATCCGCAACAACAACAACAACAACAACAAACCCGGCCTGGAAAGTGGCTTACCTACATTCCCAAATGCAGCCGTGTTGGTGTGCATTGCACACACAAGACGCAACGCCCCCACGGCAGCAACAACAACAGCAGTAGCAACAGCAGCGGCAGCGCTGCACGCGACTCAGGCATCAACGTCGAGCGACGGAGTTCATTGACTTTTGCGCAAACGCACAAGCCTCCAACTCCAATTCAATGCACATAACGCGCCACTCACGTAGGCCGTCAACTTGTCCAACGAGTTGGGTAGACGCCGCAGCGGCAGCAGCTAACGATGACGACGCCAATCGCAGACTCTGTTTCGCTCTCTCGCTCGCTCTTACTCAGTCTTAGTCTTAGTCTTAGTCGTCCATCTCGAATGATCTCTTCGTCACTGTCCCTCCCTCTATTTGTCTGTCTGTCAGTCAGTCAGTCCGTCTGAGCTGAGCTTTTTTGCACAGTTTAGTTAGGCAGGATAACCGCAACAACATTGTTACCAACAAAAGTTACAGCAACAGCAACACAAGCAGCAGCCGCAGCCTCAACGGCCATGCCAATGGCAGCGGCGTCAATGCGTCTCAGCTGCAACGGTCAATGACCGACCGACTAAAAAGCACACACACATTGTCGCATACACATATAAGACGTAAATATTACTGTTGGTGTGGCTGCCATTTCTGCCGACGCTGCAGCCGCTGCCGCTGTCACTTCCGAGGCAACGACAATCGCTTTTGGCAGCCGCAAAATCCTTGCCGTTCATTTACATTTTGACGCCGTTGTTGTTGTTATCGTCGATGTTGCCGTTGCGGTTTCTGCTTCAATGTCAAGGAAGTTGAGCACACGCGACTTCCTTATGCGCTGCACACGAGCAACCACAACGGCAGCATTCAGCAGCAGCAAAATATAACGCATGCGTCGCAGGCATGACTCAACCAAAGTCGAGGACCATTCACAGTGGCTTGCGCGCCAAATGCAGCCAAAGTAAACTGAGCTTAAAAACAGACAGCTGGTACCACTGTGCGACTGTGGGGCCAGGTGTGTATGCAAAGCTCTCTGTTTGTGTGTGTCTGTGTATGGCTCTCCGTCTCTTTATATCATCCGTCCGTCTGTCCACCCATCCGTCCATCTCACTGTCTGTCCGTCTGTTTGACTAGCTGAGTGTGAGAAGCATATGAAATGCGCGTCGTCGCTGTTGCTGTTGCCGCTGTTCATGCTTCTGCTGCGCCGCTGTCTCTGCTGCTGCGCCGCTGTCTCTGCTGCTGCGCGGCGGCTGCCGGCATCAGCGTTGACTTGTAAACAGAAAAGTTCGTAAACCTTTAAAAGTGAAAGTAAAATCGGACGTAGACCTACATATACAAGTGTAAAAACGCGACGACTGCGCCGCGTCGTTTGTGTGTGCCTGTGTGTCTGTCCCTGTGTATCAATGTGCGTGTGTTTGCGTGTGTGCCAAGAAGCAGCTGCCAAACCAGAAAGCTACACACATGCATGAACCAACACACAAAGACATAAAGTTGGTGTTGCTGTCGCTCTTAGTGTGACTGGCAACGAACGACGCCAGCAGCAGCAGCAACATCAGCAGCAGCAGCGTACACAGCGGAATTCCCAGCCACCTTTCCCGGCTCCAGTTCCCGAGCGCTAGAAACGAAAGACTTGTGGGAATGACAGCAGTTAACTAATGCGGCTAATTAAATTTAGTTTTGCTTGTACTTTGCATTAAGTGCTTTTTTATATAGTAATTATAATAAAAATATTTATTATTATTTATACTGTATTTTTTAAATAACTGAAATTCTTTGATCAAAAATATTAGAAGGGAACAAACAAATTTGTAAAGTATTTAACTGAAATCTGGGAGATTGTTTAGCCTATTTATTGTTTCAGAGTATGGTTTTCTTCTTCTTTGTTTTGTTACAAATTGTTTGCATCATTACTGGAATATTGGGTCGTTTTCTCCATGAGTATTGGAAAAAAATCAAAATACTTTTCGCTTTCTTCAGCACTTTAAACACACGAGGAATCAATATTAAAAAAATAGCTTTCTCTTCTTTTTTTTATAATTTCAATTTCTTTTTTCTATGGCGTTGCTATGATAAACGCTCCTAGAACTTTTAAAACCAGGTGGAAAAATAATTGTAACTATTAGTTGAGAGCAGAAATTTGTATCTATAGAGTTATATTTTGTATGCGTATGTTAAATCAGTCAACTAAATTTAAAATTTAAAAAACTCTTTGCATCCAATATTTCAATATATACACGTTTTGAACCCAAATATTTTCATCAATTGAAGCACGTGCACATATAAACCGCCCAATAAAAGCAACAACAATCATCCCATCCAAATCAAATGCCATCGAATGCCACACTCAAAAAACTGGAACCTGGCCGGCACTGAATGAACTCCTCTCAGCGCCTGTCGCAGCAACAACAGCAGCAACAGCAACAGCAACAGAAACGACAGCACTATCAACGACAGACAACAACTTCCTGTCGTTACCGTTACGTATGCATTATGAGCAGTCAAAGCACCAGCGGTGAATTGTATTGCGCAAACAGCAACACGAAACCATTACCCACCCCAACAATAATGCGTTGGGATCAAAAGCCAATAAACTTTAAATGTATTCAATGAATTTGGCTGTTTGACTGGAGATGTTGCTGCTGCTGTTCATATTTATTTTGAGTAACTTTCACGTTTGGCGGGCGGTCGGGCAGTTGAGCCAGTCAGCAGGCGGATCGCTGCCGGGACTGCCGGCCGGTCGCCGAAGGTCAAAAACTTTCCTCATTAACGATGACGACGAGCAAAAGCAGCATCAACATCAGCAACAGCATTTGGACAAATTTCGATATTACAGTCAATAAACTTTTAAAAAATCATATAAACTGTATCTGTATTACATAATACGCAACAACCGCAACAATAACCGGCAACAGCAGCAGCAAAGTCAGGTTAAGCAGCTGATCTGAGAGACACAAAAGGTTGTCAACCCCTGGCAGCAGCAATAACAACAATGTATACAAATTAAAAAATAAAAAATCATATACATAACAAATACATAAAAAAAATTGGCATTTCATTGGCCCTGGCCAGCTCGATTGGAGGTGCGCGAAAAGGTCATCGACGTCGCACCGGAAGCGTGCCAAAAATATAAAAAGCTCTAAAAATAAAATCGGGCTCACACTTGATTTGCCAATTTGTAAATGTTGTGTAGTACTGAGTTTTGTGTGCTGATATCGCGTATTGGCAAGTAACTCACAGCTCGGATCCGACAAATGTTTTGTCTAATACAATACAAAAGTTAATCGCGTCGAAAAGCGGAAGCAGAGCTGAGAACAGCTGATCGGGCAGCTGATCCAATAAAATAGCTTTGAAAACTCACGTTTTTTACAACAATACATTGAGAGAGCTACCGTTGGTGTTGCTGCTGACTGTTTGTTGTTCCTGGTTGCATATTTGGCATATTGAAAGCGGCCAACTGGCCAAGCCACCAAGCGCAGCTATAAACTTCAAAAACTCAACGGTCAACGAACTCGGCGCTGGCTTTAAGCCAAGCCGCTGACGATGTCGCTGCCGCTACCGCTGCTGCTGCTGTCACAGTCGCTGTCAACGTCGTGGTCGGTCCCGCAGCAGCAGCAGCGGTAACAGCAGCAGCAACACTTTTGCCAATCTATAACAGAGACGATGTTGTTGTCGCTGTCGCAGTCGACGTCAACGTTGACAGAGTTGAGAACGTTTAGCATTTGGAAGCCGCTAGGTCTGCGCTGCTATTGCTTCTAATCAGCATCAGCTGCTGTCAAGCTCACAGCTGGTTGGGGCAACCTTAATTAAAAAGCCATGCTACAAAAGCCACCTCTCATATTGGCCCAAATGAAACGTCATAGACAAACTCTCGCTTCTTCACTTTTTAGTAGGTCTTTCGTTGATGTGATTTCAATATGAAAGCAATGCCATTGAACTCAACTTACTTCTAACGGCTCAATCAAGAGAGAAAAACTATCACTCTATTGAAAAATGTTCGAAAAATAATATGTATTCATATTTGTTCAATTCTGTGAATATTATATTTTATTCAACCATACTCAGGTTGAACAAGTAATAGTGATCTAGTCGAAAGTGCCCGGCTAGGAGATACCCTGAACCCAATTCTTGCATTCATAATTTTGTATCTGCAATCATGCATAGAGACACACACACACACACACACACACACATACAAACACAAGCTGCTGGCTGCGCGCGTCATGCAATGGCTTTGCTTTTTCTCCTTTAATTGGCCCCATACTAGTATGTTACATTGAATAGTAAGTAACTTCTTTGTTTATTGTCCAATCGTAATAAAATTTGCTAGACATATATATGGCATATAAATGTGTGAGTATGCTAAAGGTCAAATCTCCAAAAATTCGAATTTTTCAATTTTTGGATTTTCGGGGAAAAATATAAAAAAAAAATATTTTGTCCATATGTATGCTATACGAAAATGTACATAGTGAATTTGGTGCCTCTAGTTCTTATAACTTTAGAGGTATACCCAAAAAACACTGGTCTGGAATCGAAATTTATCGATAACTTTTGAACTACGAGAACTTATATTTGAAATATGAAGTCTTTAGTTTTGGTAGACGGACGGACAGACAGACGGACAGTCAAACGGACATGGCTAGATCTACTCGACTATAGATAGTGATCAATAACATAGTATATACATTATGGGGCCGGAGATGCTTCCTTATGTCTGTTACATACTTTTGCACAAAATACCCTTTTTCCCATTTGTAATGGGATCAGGGTACAAAAAATTAAAAATGATTCGATTCAATTAAATTTGATTAGTGAGACTATACAATGCACTCTTCGCGTATTATTATTAGCTTTAGGACTTACAAAATATTTGTATGACCGCATATGTATAAAACTGTTATCGGTAAAAGATATCGATTGAACAAATAATTGGATAAGTTGCAGCTCATAATGATTTGTAAGTGTATATGCATGTATACCCTTTTTATTTCCAAAAATTAATAATGCAACAAATTTGCGGTAAGTAAGTTTAATAAGTAATCAGAAATCCGAAAAGGGCTTCTGCAAATTATTGATTTACATATAAAGTATTAAAACACAAGCCAAACTCTTCTGCAAGGAAGTTAATCTATAATTTGAATTTGAAGCATTCGGTGCCTATATTCTTGTTTTCACTTCTGCATGCATATGTACTATGAAACCCTATACATAAATTGTAATTGATCTTGCATTACCGTACAACAACCTTAGAAAGCCACAGACACACTCACACGCACATGCAATTTAAGTTACACACTTAAGCAGCAGTTGCTGATAGAATCAAAATCAGCTGTCCAAAAAACGAAAGGTAAAGTTTGATAACCTTCAGCGCAGCGCAGCGAATCGACGGCAATGACAACAGCAACGGCAGCAAATCCAAGGTTCTTTCTAATATATTAACGATCGGCCAATGTCTAATGGCTTATGGTAAGCCGATAAGCCTAAGCCGATACTTGATGCGGGCGTCTGGCTGTTGGCCATAATAAACCATTTCACCCGGCGAGAATGCTTTCGTTTGGCTTGATGGCAGCTGTAGCGCATTAGGATTATCCGAATGGATGGGGCAACCACGACGAGGGGACATTCTAAAGGGGGAGGCTGTCGAACTGGACTGTGTGTCCCGTGCAGGAACAACATTAAATCTTGGCAAATATACAAATTATGTTTTATATTCGACAGCTGGCAGTGCATTAATACGCACCGGATTCAGATTGAAATATAGATATTAATTCTTTCTGTTTGCTTGGCTGACTCGCTGGCTAACTGAACGACTGGCTTGGCAAGAATTGCATTTTTCTCAACCTCAACCGCTGAAATAATAAAGTAAATATGTATGTCACATATCGACATATACATACAAATATACATGCAACATGAAAAACACACGACAAATCGGCTGCAATGGAATTGAACCATGCAAAGCCGAGCCAAGCCGGCTGGCTACTGGTTGCATGTCGCTTTTTTATACCCTATACCCATAAAAAGGCATAAAAAGGGTATCATACAACTTTGTAAATATATGTTACATAAAGAAGAATACAAGTAAATATATATCTATATATATATATATATATATAGTTGAAAGTTCATTTTCTGTTATTATTTTTTGACTATCTTTCAAATAGTGGCTCAAATTTACTTGTATTCTTCTTTATGTATATATATGTGTTACATTGAAAACACATTTGGAATATTTTATAACTGGATACAAGGTATGAAGGTGTCGAGAAGTCTCCACTAGAGCATAAATAGTTGTTTTTACCTGTTTTTAAAAGACACTTTAGTTTATTGAACTTTTGTGCTGCATACTTTGAGCCTCAGCTCGGCTCACCTCGGTGACTTGACACGCTCTTGCGTTGGCGTTGACGTTGGCGCTGTCGGTGGCAGAGGCGATGCTTGGTAAGCTTCAGCCCCCAGCAGCGCCCTCCCCGACCCTCCCACCAACTCCACTATTGCGAATGCCTAGCCTCGTTCGCAGCTCTTTTCATAAAAATGGCCTTCAAAACGATAATTTAAGCGCTTAAATTGTATCTACACTCTGTGCAAAGTTTATTCAACTCCACTGCGCTTCGATGCTGCTACTGCTGCTGCTGCTCCTGCTGAGCCAAGATGCCGGGCACTCAACAGACGATGCACTCGGCGGGACCCAGGAAGGGTCCCAGCACAGATTTATGGGGGTTCCATGAGGATAATAAAAAGCCCTTGTTGAGGGAAACTTTCATGTCATCCACAACCACAGAGGGAACAATTAAAATGAGTCCCTAGTATCACTTTATATCCAAAACTTCAACCGAATGCAACTGAAAGCTTTAGAAAGCGCTGTCCACCGTCCCACAGACATAGGTATTATGTGTACATAATGGACAGACAGCCGAAGGCAACGGCAAATGTGGAGATTATCGGCATAACTCAGGAAATCATAAATCAAAATTCCGCTTGACCCATTTGGCAAAACAACCTATATGCTTACTTACTACATACATATGTAGTGGGACCCTCAGCTTAGTTTTTTGCTTTCTTTTCCCCATAGTCAGTTGCCAACAGCTTTTTAGGTTAATCTCTTATCTGATTGCCTATTACACATCCTGTTAACCATAAGTCATACATCGGGTCAGTTATACCCAAAAATCTTGCAAAACCAATAAACAGTTCAGTTCATTAAGTTTTGAACATCGTAAATCAACATTATTTCAGTACTCAAAATATGCATGCATACAAATATTTCAATCAAAACATAAGAACCCTTTTCGTATAAATGATTTATTTATTATACCCTTGAAGATGGTGTTATAATTTTGGCCAGAAGAAATACATACATATATAAATATTAGCCAGTTACATGCATTCTTAGCTAATCTATGAAGTGAAGTGATAATTAAAATGGGAAAATGGTATAATGTTTTTGTGCAAAAGTATGTAACAGGCATGAGGAAGCATCTACGCCAATATAAAGTAATTAGATTATTGATCCCTATCAACAGCCGAGTCTATCTTGCCATGTCCGTCTATCTGTCTGTATGAACACCCGTTTCTCAAAGACTACAAAAGCTAGAGACATGATGTTTATTTTTTTCGATATCTCTTCCTGTTCAAAAGTTATCGATAAATGTAGATTCCGCTTTGTATATTCTCAAATAGCATACAGAAGTACAACTATTCGACTTTTTGGATCCCCCCGCTCCCCCAGAAATTAAAAAATACGTATTTTTGGAGGTATGATTTGGCATACTCACACATATATATGCCATCTATATGTCCAGCAAATTTCATTGCGATAGGCCCGAGCGCGCAGCTAGCAGCGTGTGCTTGTATGTGTAAATGAATGCAGATAAAGAATTATGAATGTAAGAACTGGGTATCTCCCAGTCGGGAACTCTCGACTAGAGCCCTCTTACTTGTTTTTAGCTGACAATCCTTTATATTTGAGTTGCAAGCAATATTTTCTGAAGCCCCAGAAGCCAATACATATTTTACCTAATAGTTTTATCAACCAAGGATACTTAAAGTGGCAACTCTTCGCTTAGCCAACCTTCCCATCAATCGAACCGTCTAAGTATCTTTAATATTTCATGTTGTGCACATGCGTATGCATATCAACAAATTAATAAGTATACTTACACATTCGAAAATCAGAGACAAAAGTCATTATTTAATTTAATTTTAATTGGAGAAAGTGCAAAGCCCCTCAATAAATAATCACAGACACACGCACGTACAAGCACACGCGCGAACGCACGCATTGGGACAAATATAAAAGTGGGTCCAAAACCAAAAATCGAAAATGAAAAAAAGACTTTAACCAAACAAAATTTCCAAAGCAAAAAAAAATTAAAACTGCTTAATCTATCCACATTACAAACGCATTTGGATGATAAATTATAAATGTTGACACCGAGCAACCAACACCGAACAGCGCCAAACCAAGTCATAGACGACAAACAACAGCAAACACTTGAACGCATTAGATTCCAACCAGTTTCGACTCGAAAAATTAAAATAAATAAATTTAATGGCCGCAATGCCAACAAAATGCAAATAAAAATCAATATAAAATCAAAATCGAAAAAAAATTTCTACTTATGCAAAGCAGAAATATTGCTTAAAGTGGCACCGCTGTAGGCGACCTTAAAAGCATGTCACAATATCTGCCCAAAGTGATGGTAAAAAAAAGAGAGCAGAAGGCGCAGCCGCTTTTCAGCGCCAGTTACAATAATTTTTTAAATCTTTTTTTTGTTGCCTTTTGGTAGGCATATTTATTATGCAAAACATGGAAAATACTGAATTTTAAATCGATCGCCCAACTATAACTTCATTTTGATTTGCTTATATACAGTGCGGACGTTGATCTTCGACTGCGACTGTTGCTGGGCTTTAGGCCATGTTTGGGGGCGTTTGCGTGCTCTTTTTATACCCTGATCTCATTAAAAATTGGAAAAAGGGTATAATGGTTTTGTGCAAAAGTATGTAACTGGCATAAGGTTTCATCTCCGACCCCATAAAGTATATATTATTGATCACTATCAATAGCCGATCCGATATAGCCATGTCCATCTATCCGTCTGACCGTCTGTCCGTCTGTTCGTCTGTATGAAAGCGCGTTTCTCAGAGACTACAGAAGCTAGGGACTTCATATTTTAAATAGTTCCGGGATAACACAAGTTTATCATTTTCGATATCTCGACTCGTTCAAAAGTTATCTTATTATTATATTTTTAGGTATAGCTTAAAATTTATAAAAGGCGGAGGCTCCAAATTAAGTATGTATATTTTACTATAGCATACAGAAGTACAAAATATTTCCGTTTTTTGATACCGATCTTCCAGAAATCGTCAAAAACGTAATTTTAGATGTATGACCTTCGTCGTGTGTGTGTGTGTGTGTGTGTGTGTGTGTGTGTGTGTGTGTGTGTGTGTGTGTGTGTGTGTGTGTGTGTGTGTGTGTGTGTGTGTGTGTGTGTGTGTGTGTGTGTGTGTGTGTGTGTGTGTGTGTGTGTGTGTGTGTGTGTGTGTGTGTGTGTGTGTGTGTGTGTGTGTGTGTGTGTGTGTGTGTGTGTGTGTGTGTGTGTGTGTGTGTGTGTGTGTGTGTGTGTGTGTGTGTGTGTGTGTGTGTGTGTGTGTGTGTGTGTGTGTGTGTGTGTGTGTGTGTGTGTGTTTCTATGTATGAATGCAGATAAAGAATTATGAATGTAAGAACTGGGTTGAGGGTATCTCCTAGTCGGGCACTCTAAACTAGAGCACTCTTATTTGTTATTATTGTATGTTGACTATTTAGGTATTGGATATTGTTACTCGGGGCTTTTTGGGCTCCATATTGAACAATATACGACAATCAAATGGAATTCATGAGCATTCAATGACTTTTTTTCGTACCAAACACAAAAGGGCTAAACTGTCTTCGATTTCGTTTAATGTTTGGAAAAAAAATGGTTTTACGTAAGACCCTTGAGCGTGCAGCGCTCGTTAACTTAAAAAAGCGGTGAAATTTTTTTTTCTCATCTGAGTGTTTCTCTGGTCGTCTGTCCGTTTGTTGGACCTCCAGTCTGTCCAAGTGTGTCCGCTTTTTATTTACCTACAACGACATTAATACTTTGTCAGTCAGTCACTTAGTCACATAATAGCTGGCCCCAGCAAACAGCTGATTACATCGATTGTCATAGTCATCGTAGTCACCGTTGAGGCCTGGCGTAACCAACGATCAGCACCAGTGGAGCACTTTACACTGAACCTTGAGCATTACAAAAGACCCGAGCCCAAAGACTACGGGAGCCGATTTGTAAAGCACAAGGTATTGGCCAGATGATGTGGCTATGGATATGGATGGATGATCCGAGTACATATATAATATATTTAATTGAATAACTGCGTTGTTTATCCAATCGGTTAAAAGTTTTCAGAGTAAATAACACGATCCAAATATCAAGGCGATGTAAAACGAGAAAGAAAGACTGCTTTCGACGCTCTGAAGGTAGTATACCCTTGCAGTTGATTAATATAATGAAACACTCTTGCTTATACAAAAAGAGAATGACAATGCTACCTTTAAATTTAATTTTCTTATTTATATCAATATTTCAGTCCGATTGTTCCTATGACAGCTATAAGATATAGTGGTCCGATTTTGACCAAATTCAACCAATCTAAATAAAATATAAACTTGCAATTACTGTGTTTGGTTCAGATAGTTTGAAAAAGAAAGTTGTTCATACAGCGACCCAATTTTCAAGAGATTGTTCCTATGGCAGATGCTTCCTTATGCCTGTTACATATTTTTGCACAAAAACCATTGTACCCTTTTGCCCATTTTTAATGGGATCAGGGTATAAAAAGGGTGTTATGAAGTTGTGCAAAAGTATGTGACAGGCATAAGGAAGCATATCCGACCTTATAAAGTATATATATTCTTGATCACTATCAATAGCCGAATCGATATAGCCATGTCTGCCTGTCTGTCCGTCTATCCGTCTGTCCGTCCGTCCTTCTGTATGAACGCGCTGATCTCAGAGACGGGTCAATACAAGTATATAATTTTTTTTCATATCTCGTCACGTTCAAGCTATCGATATATTTCGATTCCAGACCAGCGTTTTTAGGGCATGGCTTTGGAAGAATGAGCTTCTGATTTGGCATACTCACACATTTGAATTGCATCTTTATGTTCTACAAATTTCATTGCGATCAGACAATAAACAATGAAATTATTCAATGTTAATTGTATGGGGCCAATAGAAGAAGAGGAAGCAAAGCAATTGCATGTAGTACACTGCTTTTATCGTGTGTTTGTATGGGTGTATGTTTTTATGTATGAATGCAGATAAAGAGTTATAAATAAATGTAAGACCTGGGCTCAGGGTATCTCCTAGTCGGGCACTCTCGACTAGAGCACTCTTTCTTGTTTTATTTGTATTTATTTACTTTATTTTGGCGCCTGGATTTCTTGTCTGCTGACCGCTGTTGCCCATGCTTGCTGGCGATGCTTATCAACCATATGAATGCGATTTGAAGTGCGCGTACCCATGGAGCCGTGATTATATGTACCACAAATACAAGTATTCCAAAAGTTGGTCAAAAAGTTGGCTTGTTTGCGCGGCAACGACAAATATTGAAACTGCACATCGCCGAGTGGGTAATTTGAGCACCCATTCGAGTGATAAGTTGCAGGGGGCTAAGACGGGTGCTGGGTCGAGGGGAAGGGCAGGTAAGTTAACGCGTTTGCAGCACCAGTGGGTGCCTCATGTGATCAGGAGCGGGAGCGGAAGCGGGCGCTCAAGCTGGTGGGAAAGCAAATGCCTGTAGGATTTCGCAGAATACGAGAACTGCAATCCGCATTCGTATTTGCACTGACAGTAAAAATCACAATCAGACACACCCATATTCGTGGTTGTAAATAAGTACATATACATATGTATGTACATACATATGTATGTGTTCTCAGCTTACAGTATTCACGTTGTCGGGCACGTCACAATAGAACATACACTTTGAGCTGATGACGCGATCAGTGAATCTGATAAACAGCTAACGAATTTGCGGACACTTGAAAACATTGTGTCAAAGTATTCTTGCATTCATTAATGTTTAGCTCATGTGTACAAGAAGCAATTTCATTAAAAACATGTAAGAGTGCTCTAGTCGAGAGTGCCCTAGTCGAGAGTGCCCGAATAGGATATACCCTGAACATAGGTCTTATAGCCTAATTCCACAGGCAAATCATTTTTCGAAAGATCATTCATAAATGAAACCCGATTCCACAAGCGAATGATGTTGAGATTGAGTTACGTGAACATGTGAGTGGCAAGTTGGTAATGTAACAGCTGGTTGCTCTGTTTTGAGTTGTGTGTTGCAAAGTTAAAAATAGCCCAATTCTGCTATGCCCACTAACATACTTAACATTTCGTGAATCTATTAGAAATTAAAAAATCAACGAATTTATATTTGTATTTTAAAGTTGGCGCTTACTTATTAAGTAGAGTGTTTTATGATATCGATACAAAATCTGGTATTTTGTTTTTATATATTGAATATTGAATGAAACTAACCCATTGTCCCCTATGGCAAAAATGTGTCATTGCTGCACGCATGGAGTTCTTTGTATGAAAATGTTAAAATCTTCCCATTCTTGCTCCCTGTGAAATCAGGCTATTACATTCATTCATAATTATCTGCATTCATTCATAGAAACACACACACGCATGGAAACACACGTCCATGGACCCCATGCTATGTTAAATTGAATCGTTAATAACTACTTTGTTCATTGTGCAATCGCAATGCAATTTGTAGAACATAAAGATGGCATAAAAACGTGTGCTAAAGGTCATTCCTCCAAGCTTACGTGTTTTTCAATATCTAAAAAGTCAAATTTTGTGCCTCTAGGTCTTATATCTTTCAAGTTATGCCCAAAAAACACTGGTCTGGAAACAAAATTTATCGATAACATTTGAACGAGATAAGACATCAAAAAAATAAAATAAACATGTATTGAACCCGCAATACGAGAACTTATATTTAAAATATGCTCTAGCTCGTATAACTTTGAAGTTATGCCTAAAAAAATACTGGTCTGGAATCGAAAGTTATTGATAACTTTTAACGCGACGAGATATCGAAAAAACATGATAAGCTTGTATTGTCCCTTTTTGAACTTTTGATTTCAATATGAAATTCCTAACTCTTGTAGTCTGACGGACGGACGGACGGACTGACGGTCATGGCTAGATCGACTCGACTATTGATAGTGATCTGTAATATATATACTTTATGGGGAGATGCTTCCCTATGCCTTTAACATACTTTTGCACAGCAACACACACACGCTGCTATCTGAGCACGTCATGCAATTGCTTTGCTTCTTCTTCTTCCATTGGACTCATACATGTTGAATTGAATAGTAAGTAACTTTGTTGATCGTCCAATCGTAATGAAATTTTGAGGACATAATGATGGCATATTAATGTGTGAGTATGCCAAATCCGAAGGTCATACCTCCAAATATAAGTATTTTTCTATTTCTGGGGAATTGGGAGGAGGTATCTTAAAAGTGAAATATTTTGTACTTCTGTATGCTATACTGGTTTGGAATCTTAATTTATCGATAATTTTGAACGAGACCAGATATCGAACTACATACGCACAACATGCAATTGCTCTGCTTTCTCTTCTTCTATTGGTCCCATACAATTAACATTAAATAATTTCATTGTATATTGTCCGATCGTAATGAAATAATGGTCTGGAATCGCAATGTATCGATAACTTTTGAGCGGGACGAGATATCGAAAACTGACTTAAACTTGTTTTGACCCGGAGATACGAAAACTTATATTTTAAATATGAAGACTCTAGCTTTTGTAGTCTCCACTATGCGGGCGTTGACACAGACTGATGGACGGACAGACAGACAGACGGACATGGCCAGATCGACGCGGCTGTTGATAGGGATCAAGAATATATAATCTTTATGGCGTCGGAAATGCTGTGACATATGTACTCTTTTTACCTATTTTTAACTGGCTCAGGGTATAATAAAACATTTTGTGTATATAATGGTGGGCCTAAGTAGGCAAAGACAAACGAATTGATAAATTAATGATGATTGCGGAGAAAGTTTCGCGGCGACCAATGCGTGCCTCTCCAGCAGCAACTGAGTCGCTCTATGGACGACATCGGCAGCACCAACAGCTACGACGGACCCAGCAACCGACCAGCTGAGAGCTCAAACCTGAGAACTGTAAAAAGTTCAATAAACTTGTCAGTTTGCCAAAAAAAAAAAGAAATGTAAAAAGTAAATAAAACCCAAAACCCAAATGCAAACTTTAGTAGCAATGCCGGCAGCAACGGCAGCAACGGCAGCACCGATCACAACAGCAGCAGCAACAGGAGTAAGCAACGTGCAACGTTTGTGAAAGCCACCAAAACGCCAAATTGTAAGTGCGTTTACTTTTGTATTAAGATGACATCGTCAACGACGCCGTCATCATAAATCGATGCCGATGCCATGCAAACGTGGCAGAGGCCAACATACTGAGAGAGACCGGCGCTAGCTTCAACACTGCTGTTGCCGCTGTCGCTGCTGCTGCTGCTGTTGCTGTTGTCGCTGCCATCGCGGCCGCAGTCAGCGTCTGCGCGGCAGCGTTCGTTGACTTAACGCACTACTAACTCAGTGCCACAGTCACCGACTTTTCAAATGTGTGTTGTAAACACACAGAGCCACAAGCACACATACACATACACACATGCACGCACACACAGACAAAGCAGCACACACAAGAGCTCAAGTGATGCTTCGCTGTGTGTATGTGTTTCATTTTTCACCATTATTTATGCTAATGATAATATTCACGTTGTTGCTTTTGCTTCGGTTTTGCCTCTGTTTTCTTGTCTATTTTTTTTCATTCCCACTCAGATACAGCGCCAGACCACCACAGCACCATAGCCACAACACCACAACACCACAGCTGCATAGACAATGCATGTGCAATTCGTATCATTTTGTCAATCACACAAATTATGTTCTTAGCATTCTGACTTATTAATTGGGTAATTGGCCGGCAAACTGAAAACATACAAGTATTACTGTACTAGTTGGTTATTTTGGTATTTCTTTGTTGATTTGATTGTCAACTTGACAATTAGTTGCAGCTCGACAGTACTTATTAATCAATCAATTGTCGCATTTAAAATCTAAGCACCAATAACAATTGCAAGTTGCAACTTTAACTGCAACTTTAACTGCAACTATAACATGAAAATGTAATTTATTGTCGATGCTCGTAGATGTTGATGCTTCTGCCGCATACGATGATGTTCATAGGCCACATAAGCTGCAACAGCAGCTTCTGCTAAATTGTTGGTATGGAAGTGAAAGCATCTCCGAAAGTTGTAAAATATGAATAAGTTAGTTTTCGTTGTCGTTATGCTTGGCAATAGCCGAATTTTTTTACGGTACACAAAAAACATACTAAAATACATATACGTATAACAATGTCATACGAAAAGATTTTGAACTAATAAAGCATCTAATTTTCCTAATGAGTACTAAGAACTAAGCCTTTGACTAATTAAATTGAATTATTCTGTCGATTTATGTTTTGAGCTTTGGTGTCGTGTGTGTAATGGGCTGGATAGATAATTAGGAAAACGCACGCCTTTCAAACGCGAGGGAGTTCCGAATACGAGTCCGCGGTCAAGTCGGTAATTTAAAAACATAGAATCTTTCTTAATAAATCGTAAATGTGAATTCGTTAGATGCTAATAAATAACAACAGCAGAACAAGTATTATTTCAAGTATATAAAATAAAAATAAAAATTAAGTATATATGTATGTACATATATAAAATTATTGGGTTTAATTTCAAACATATCCACTGCGCTGGATGTGAATGGACATACATAAAAGAGTTCGCACTGATTGGCGATGGCGAATGGTGATCAACACAGGGCCCAAATCATAATCGCTAGAGAGCTGAAATTTGTACAGTAGTTTCCAGTTAGGACGTTAATGCGTACCAAGAAGCGATTCTATACCGCAATTTAGAAAATGATTAAAGCCGTTGTATTAATCCTCTTTTGTTTTCATCCAATCGGGCTTAAACTTATTTTTAAAGATTATTATGCAAATTCATTAAAAACTGTATGCCAATTTTTCAGAAAATTCACCCCCATATACAATTCTTTGTTTTCAATCCGATCAGCTGAAAACTCATCAATTACACATACAATAGGTTGGAATACGTAATTAATCTACTTCCAAAGTCGGCAAATGGTGGCAAAGAATTACATGAAACTTTTGATTTTCATAGCTCCACGAAGAACAAAATTTTTAAATTTAGCAAAATCCGCGGAAAAACTTTTTTACGTAACTTGTTTGCTATTGTAAACTTATTTACTAAACTCTACATACCAAATATTAACATGGTATTTGTCTAATTTGGGAAAATCTACCTCCAAAGTCTAAAATTGGCGGAAAACTGTTGCATTCAACTTTTTAAAACCTCATGCAATCACTTTCATATTTATTAAAGCTCAATTTGAAAATTCCTAAGTGAGTGCATACCAATTTTTCGGGGGGTCTAGGTTGTATGGGCGACAGTTTAAATTTAGTAGAATTGCTTTTAAATTCATTTTCAAAGCTGCAGATAAAACGAATATTATTTTCATAATTTCATACAAATATTTCTTTAGCACTTAATCTACCCGTTTTCTTCTTAATCTAATGTAAATTATTAACAATCGATGTATACTTTTTTTTGAGAGCATGACCTACTTTTAGTAGATTTGTATACACAACTATCTGACCTCGCAATATTAAAATCTATTTAAATCTGAAAATAAAGAATACTTAATATTATGGTGCAATACCCTTACATAACGGTCAATATCTTAAAAATTAGTTCATTCATTTTAAATGAAATTACATTTCTGAAAACAGTTTAAAATAACCTATGCACCATTTATGTATTACTTTGATACTTGTGAACGGGACGAGATATCGAAAAAATATGATAAACTTGTATTGACCCGGAACTCCAAATATCGCATATCTCAAATATGATAGCTCTAGCTTTTGTAGTCTCTGGGATCAGCGCGTTCGTACAGACAAACGGACGCATGGAGGGACGAAGTAACAGAGAGACAGACGGACATGGCTATATCGACTCGGCTGTTGATTTATTTATTTATCTAAGATGATTCCTTATGCCTGTTACATACATTTGCACAACTTCATGAAGCCCCTTTTCCCGTTATGATGGGTTCAGGGTATAATTAGTGCAATTGGAGGTCGGTGCGATAGTTCTGAAGATTGTCAGTAGGCATAATGATTTTAAAAAATAAAAATTGATTTTATTTCCATTTTTAATTTCTACTGTTTACGAAGAGCTGATTTATTTATTTAAAGCGCAGTAACAGCGATATGTTACTTCAAAACGTTTTTTTTTTGGTTACGAATAGCTTATTTACTTTTTTACCTGCGCAATAACAGAAAAAATAATTTTTTCTATTAATAACAACAGCGTAATCTGTTAAGAATTTGCTAATAATTACTTTTTTGCTTGCGGAATTTCGCGTCGAGTGGAAAATAATGTAGATAATAATAGTTTATTCATAGAACGCTGACTTGTTTTTATTCCCATGCTTCAATTATATGCCCATATTCTTTTTGATTTTTTATTTCAAGGAAAATACATTCATTTTGTAGAAATTTTAAGATTTCTAGACATGTTTTGAAATTTTTATTTATTTTTTTCAAGGAAAAATATTTATGAATAAAAAAGCTCTTTTTCCCAGAGTACTTTTACCACACACACAAAGACAATAAACGCAAAAAAGTCCAAGGAAGAGAAATTCAACACAAATCATGAGTCTACTCTCCTTTTTTTGTCAGTCGATCTTTCTTTATCTGCTGTGCCTGTTTCACACATCGGAAATTCAACAAATTCGAATTCAGATGACAATCAAAAAACAAATAGCTGCAAATGAATACGGCTAATTGCCCCAAGGCTATATACTAGCTATAATTGAGTACACTATTGTAAAAGAAAGCCTTTTATAAATTACAAATGAGTCAACAGTTGGCGCTGGCCAAGAAGACAACTGTAAATTTGGCCAAGCAAACGTAATATAACAAGAAAACAGCTAACAGACAACCGACAACAAACAACTGACAGACAGGCAGACAGCAAAAGCAACGCAAGCTACGCGGCTCGACTACTTTTTTATTGCTCTCAAAAGCAACTCCAAAAACCTAAGAAGCAACACTCGGTTATGATGGTGTATCGTCATCGCCATCGCCCAGAATCGTAGACGGGCCCTTAACGGCAGCAGCAACAACAACAACGACAACGCAACCTTTCAAATAGGCCGTCAAATTTCTTTTTGCTGCTGCAGGCTCTGCGCGCAACACCAACAGTAACCACCATTTACGATCTGTCTGAGTATTTTAATTTTACCATCTTTTCTCACTCTTTAGAAAGTTTTTTGTTATATAAAAAAGCCTTAAGGGTTCTAATTGCCCTTGTAGTAAAATCCAAAGTTTTCTACATTTGACTAAAGGTCCTGAAAGTAAAAGTACTGTATATAAACAAACCACTGCGGCACGCGCCACTGGCGAAGCCGCTGTCGGCAGCAGCAGCAGAATTTCAATTCATTAAATTTTGTATTCGAATTTGAATACAACTAGGTGAAATGTCATTGAACTCGCAACCGCAACAGTGAACGACTAGACGGCGCAGCAACGACAACAGCAGCAACAGTAATAGCAGCTACAACAGCAATAGCAGCATCAGCGGCGGCGGCAAACTCAATGTTGTTGTTGTTTTTGGCGATGCTGTCACGACAGCTCAATAACATAAAATCTGTCTAAAAATTGCATACAACCTGCCACCTGTTGCTGCTTCATATCTGAGCACAATGCATTTGATTTGGCATACATTCGATAAATGTGGTTATAAGACGCAGCTGCTGCGATTGCCGTTGCAGTTGCGAGCACGTCTCAATAGCATGACGACGCGCTGGCGAATGGCCAGCGTTTGGCGCGGTCGCTAATCACAATTGATAAGAGCAGCAACTGCAACCAGCTCAAACATGTTTGAGACAAAATAGCCCAAAAGTACTCAATGCTCAGTCGGAGAGCAGTCTTCAAAAACTGCAAGAGAATGTGTCTGACGGAGAGAAAGAGATCGAAGTCAGATACTAAGTAAAGAGCTCAAAGAGAGTACGCGCAAAGGCCCAAACAACTGATCGCAGGTCGCGAATCACACGCGGCGTATACGCTACGCGAGTCGCCAGAGATTCCACAAAGATGACAACAAAAGTGGGACACACACCATACAACAAAAAGCCTAGAGTCACAGAGTCAGAGTTAGCGGCAACACCAACAGCAGCAGCATCAGAGGCTCATGTTGGCCACATCCGCCTCAATGTCAGCAAGCGCCCCTCGTGTCCTACATTTTCATATTTGGCACAGCAGCAGCAATAAAAAAAGAAAACTTTTCCATATGCAAAACTAATGAAGAATGCAACAGCGACAAAAACAGCAGCAGCTCGAGGCGGATGTTGTATCGACATTTTTGTTGATGTTGTTGTTGTAATTTATGCATACAAAGTTCATTAACATTTGGTAAGGGGCAAGAGAGGCCATCAGCAAGCTCTCGGCTGCTGCTGCTGCTGATGTTGCTGCTGCAGCTGCTTCTGCTGTTGCTGCTTCTGCTATTGCTATTACTTTGCATTCACTTTGCAAATATACCTTATTCTGTTTTTACACGGTAGATTGGTTCCAGAAAAAAACGTGTAAAAAAACATTGATCATATGCAAAAATATGTGATTGGTTCTTTATCTCTAAAACCTATTAAAATTAGTAAAAAACATAAAATATTTAACAAAATTAAAAAAAAATATAAATAACTGAATGAATATAAAATATTTGTTGGCTTACCTAAAATTAATGTAACGTTAGAAAAACAAATTTGCCAATAAAAAATATCTTTACCAAACACGTCTGATTGCATTGATAGTTCACAAAATATTCACAAATTTCAATTGCTCCGACAAGTAAATTTGCTTCCATGCAGAAAAAACGAATTGCCCCAATTTTGAATCGTGCTAAATAGAATAAAATAGTGTAAAAAAAAACTAAAAAAAATTGTATTTTTAAACCGTGTTAAATCAAAACCGTGTAAAAAAAGACCGTGTAAAAACAGAATTAGGTGTACATATATTCAAACGTTCTGCTTTCGCTCTGCAACATTTCAGCAGCTTTAATAAAACGTCCTTGTCCAACTCAATTCGTCTTTCCCTCACTCTCTCTCTATATTTCTCTCCTCCCTCTCTAACTCTATTTCTCTTACTCTTTCTGTTTTCCTCTGGCTGACTCTGTGTCGCTCAGAATCATTTAAATTTGCCGATATTATAATATCCGTAGGAGTAGAAAGTTGGTAATGAATCAAGTTGAAGATAACTTTCGCTCTGACGGCAAATTGTTGCATGCTTTCTAGCAAGTTCGTTGCCTAAATCTTTCGTATTTGCGGCCCGTGACAGTAAAAATTCCAGAAATGCGCCAGAGTATAACACACATGCATTTCTCTCAGTCAATCTTTGGACTTTTTCGCACTACCATTAATATGATTTATAGTATTAAAATTTGTAAGAAAATGGAAAAGTGATAAGAGATTTTTAACAATTAATCATTTAAGGTAAATAGTTAAATGTGGTATTTAATGTATATAAATAATGAACTTTCAATTATTCTGTTATCCTCTAGAGCACAATCAAATCCATTCGAGTTTTCGTTGTGTTTTCACACAGGTGAATGGCTTTGATTGTCTGCGTCTGTACACAGGCAGAAGTCATGGCTGTAAATCGGTGCGACAAAAAATTAAACGTGCGGCTAAAGAGAACTTACTCGTATATATAGGCAAATGAGCGCGAAAAAAGAGCCCGTCATGCTAGTATATGAGTGCGCTTAAAATGCACTGGACTATGTGGAAAATCAAGTCAATATTGGGTAATTTTTAAGTTAGAGCTCAGCTTATATATATACATTTTTTTGTATACCCTGAACCCATTAAAAGTGGAAAAAAATGGTATCCTTAAGTTGGGCAAAAGTATGTAACAGGCATAAGGAAGCAGCTCCGACCCCATAAAGTATATATATTCTTGATTACTATCCATATCCGAGTCAATCCAGCCATGCCCGTCTGTCTGTCCGTCCATCCGTTTGTATGATCGCGTGCTTTTTAGAGACTACGAAAGCTAGAGACTTAATATTTGGATTATAAGTTCTCGAATTGTCCGGATATTATTTGATCGATATCTCGTCACGCTCAAAAGTAATCGACATCGTTTTTTTTAGCATTTCTTGAAAGTTATAAGGACAAGAGGCACCAAATCTGGTATGTATGTTTTCGTAAAGCATACAGAAGCAAAGAATATTTTCCTTTTTGGATACCTCCCTCCGATTCCTCAAAGATCGAAAGACACGCATTGGCATACCCACACATTTATATGCCGTCTTTATGTCCTACAAATTTCATTACGATCGGACAGTAACCAAAGAGGTTATTCAATGTAATATAGTATGGGGCCAAGGAAAAAAGAAGAAGCAGAGCGATGGCATGAAGCACGCAGCTAGCAGCGTGTGTTTGTATGCGTGTGTGTGTGTTTCTATGTATGAATGCAGATCAATAATTAAGGTGGAATGTAATGTTCAGGGTATCTACTAGTCGGGCACTCTCTACTAGAGCCCTCACTGGGGGGTAAATTTTCCAAACAATTGGTATGCAGTTTTAACGATTTTTCATAATGATCTTTGAAAATAAGTTCGCACGTAATCAGATGAAAAACAAAAAAGTGTCATAAAAGGACTTTTTTTCAATTTTTGAACATGGGTATAGAGTTTTCCAAAATCCCTTCCTTGTATGCAAGTTCATCTTGAGAGGAAACTACTGTACAAATTGAAGATTTCGTAAGGTTTGGATCCTGCGTTGATTACAAATCGCCAATCAGTACGCGCTCTTTTATATATATATATATAGACAACTTACAATCTCAAAATGTTCCCAATGCAAATAACTAGTCCCTAGCTTCTCTAGTGATACATTTTTTATGTATTAAGCTCTATATCTATATTATATTATCGATTTGGCAAAGAGAAACAACGTAGCACACAGCCACAAAGGGGCTGTGAGTGCTAACAGACAACAAACAGTCGCCAAATACGGACAACAACTGCATTTAAAAAAAAAAATAATAAAGAAATAAATGAATTTCCCTAATTAAACTAATTTTAAGTTGCCGAAAGAAATTTATTGTAAAAAGTCTACCTGTCGGACGAGTCAGACGACCAGCTACCAGTCAACTAAATGGGGCAATAGCAAAAACGTCAAAAATAGGAAGCAACTAAATGCCAGCAACGGGAAAAAAAGCAGCAACAACAGCAGCAGAAACTGCAACTTGAAAATATATAAAACGAGAAAGAAAGGCTACATTCGGCGCTCCGAAGGTAGTATACCCTTGCAGTTGCTTAATATGATGAAACACTTGCTTATACAACAAGTAAGAGCGCTCTAGTCGAGAGTGCCCGACTAGGAGATACACTGAACCCAGTTCTTACATTCATAATTCTTTATCTGCATTCATACATAGAAACACACACACACACACATACAAACACAAGCTGCTAGATGCGCTCTTCATGCAATTGCTTCGCTTCTTCTTCTTCCATTGGCCCCAAACTATGTTATATTGAATCGTAAGGAACTTCTTTGTTTATTGTCCGATCGTAATGAAATTTGTAGGACATAAAGATGGCATATAAATGTGCAACTGTGTAAAGTCCGAAGGTCATACCTCTAAAATCGATTTCTGTGAGATCGGTAGGAGGTATCCAAAAAGTGAAATGTATTTAACCTCTATGCTAAATTTGGTGATTCTACCTCTCATAACTTTGAAGCTATACCTTAAAAATTCTGTTCTCAAATCTTAACTTATCGATTACTTTTGAAAGGGTTCAGATATCGAAAAAAAATAATGATGAGTTTATATTGAGCTGGCAGTACGAAAACTTAAATTTAATTATCTCTAGCTTTTATGACTTTCAAGTTATGCCCGAAAAACACTTGTCTAGAATCAAAATTTATCGATAACTTTTGAACAGGACGAGATATCGAAAAAAAATGATGAACTTGTAGCGTCCCGCCACTACGAGAACTTATATTTGTTGTGCCCGACTGATGGATACCCTGAACCCAGCCGTTTAATTTTTCCATAATTATGTATCTGCATTCAAACATAGAAACTCACACACATACGCTGCGCGCTTGATGCAATTGATGTGCTCCTTCTTTTTATATTTGCCCCATACATACATTTTACATTGAATAACTCCCTTGCTTTTTGTCGGAATGTAGTGTAATTATAATTTTTAGGATAAAAAGGTGGTATTCAAATGTGTAAGTATGCCAAATCGAAAGGTCATACGATTTTTAGAGGATCGGGAAAAAAGCCAAATATTCGTCACATACCAAATTTGGTGTCTCTAGCTCTTATAACTTTTAAGCTATGTTCAAAAAACGATAACTTTTGAACGCGGCAAGATATTGCAAAAAGGAAATAAGTTTCTAGCTCTTGTAATCTCTTAGAAACGCGCGTTCATACAGGCAGACAGACGGTTAGACAGTCAGATGGGCAGACAGAAAGATGGATATGGCAAAATCGACTCGGCTGCTGATAGTGATCAAGTATATTTATACTTTATTGTGTCGGAGATGCTGCCTTATGCCTGTTATATAATTTCGCACAAAACCATTACACCCTTTTTCCCATTTTTAATGGGTTCAGGGTATTATAATAGGTAAAATTGCAAAAGGCGCATAAAAACCAAACAGCAACAATCCACCAACATAAACCATCAAACTTGCAACTAGCAACATTCAACAAACAACAAAAAGATGACTGCCACAGTCAGTCATGGACGACGACGGCAACTACGGCGCGACTGCGCTTGCACCGCTGCTGTTGTACTGCATCCACTACTGACACACTGACTTAATGATGTAGTTGCAACTGTTGCAAGTGTTGTTGCTTTTTGTTATTTGCAAATTTGTGACCATGAACGTGAAACAAAAACAGCAAAGTGAAAAATAATTAATTCCGGAAGGAAACTGCCTCAACTGGTTTTGTGCCACTGCAATCACTTTAGGATTTGTGATTGGATTATTTCGCTAGCTGTTGATTTCATTTAAGCAAATGTTGCTGATTCTGCTGTTGTTGCATTTTGTGTCGTTACAGTGAAATGCGCCGCCATTTAACAATTGACTTTTCGGACCAGCAAAACTCATGTTAAATTGATTGTCATACATTTCAGGTCAATAATAAAAAAAAACTGCACTTTATTTATTTAAAATTTTTAGGATTTTTTTTTTCTTGAGCGATTAAATTTTCTATTGCCGTCGATGCACTTGACATTCGATGCGAGGCTTTAGCGATGTTGATGACAGTTTTGTGTCACTGTTGCTATCATTATTATTATTGTTGTTTTTATTTGTATGCTAAAAGGAAGTTGAGAAATCTGATCCAGTAGCCATACAAATCGGTTATAAGCAGCTAACTTTTTTTTCATTGCAACATATGTTTTTTTATGTATGAATTTAGTTCAAGAGCAAAGTTTTGATAAATTTCCAAATATACAATGAAGAGCGAAATTCATTAGTATTAAAATTATTTATAGATTAATTTTCGAATGCTGGAAATAAATTGATTATCATGAAAAAAAAGTTTATAAATAAATGTATTTTGAAGCCTACACACACAGAATTTTGATAAGGACCAGTAGCCTAAAGTCATGCTAATCTGATGATCGTATGAAATTTATATTCCATATAAAGGAAAAATGTGAAAGACAACAAATAGTTCTTTATTTTTGATACATATCAAGTATATATATTCTTGATCAGGACGGCAAGACGAGTCGATATAGCTTTGTTCGTCTGTCCGTCTATTCGTCTATCCGTCCGTCAGTCTGCCCGTCTTTTTCTACGCAAACTAGTCTCTAAACTTTGTAGGTATCCTGATGAAACAGATAATATGTTGGAACCAGTCGGATCGGACCACTATAGCATATAGGAACGATCTGTTGGGAAATGAGTCGTTGTACAAAAAACTTGTTTGTTTCTCAAGCTTTCTTAACCAAACTCAGTAACTGATTATTAATCGTATAGCAAGCAGATGTAAAGAATATTCAACTTTTTGGATAATTCTCCCGAAAAATACGTATTTTCTGGATTTGGCATACTCACAAAGAGAGCACTCTTACTTGTTTAATGATGATTTTGATGATCAGTGCGATGGCGCTCAAAGCGATTCGAAATGTTCTCAGCAAATTTTGGAAGTGAATTTCAATTGGGGGTAAAGACTCGACATTACATTGGGCATCGTATAAGATGCGGTGCTAGTCTCAAATTTACAATCTTTGGGCGCGAAACTTTCTCAATTGAAAATTGCATTTGAGCAGCAGTAGCGGTAAGGGGTAGTACCAGTGGCAGTTGCAATGCCAGTATCTGCGATTTCCCTCGAATTTTCCTCAGCTCAGCGCGCCGCTTGACTGGAGCAAACACTAAAGTAAAAAGCTGGAGCTGGAAATTTTGCTGTTGTTTTTGATGTTGTAGCTGAAGTCGTTGCCGCCAGCGGTTGACCAAACAAAGTGTGTCAAGTTTTCGACAAAGATCAAGTACATCTCAGATAGTACGTCAAATGTATTTTGCTGTTTTTGTTGGTGGTGGCAGTGGTTGTGCTGCTGCTGCAAGCCAGTAATGCATCCGCTGTACGGGCAATTCCAGTTGCCACTACCAAAATGTTCTCAATATCACAGCATTTTGACTTAGATTTCGGTGCTATTTTCTTGTTGCACGATGCGGTGAAAGTGCAGCAGCAGCTACGGCAGTCAACCGACAACCAAAATTTATGACACACACTCGCAATTGCTGCCACAGCAACACCGATCACGAAAGCCGATTAAAAATATAGAAAAATAGGTATTTAACAATTTTGTAAATGAAACATTTAAGAATGATATAGTTGAAAGTGATCGACTATAATATACCGTAGACAAAGGTCACAAATGCCTATCACACGCAAAGTGAGAAATAAGAACTAAGGCAACCAGAGAATTAAGCTATTGTCAGACACGCAGAATAATTTGGTCAAAAATGTGACAATGGCACGTTTGCACATAGTAGCTAACAAACTATGTTGCATTGGCCCCTGTCAGAACACAATGTGACCACAATGGGTCAAATTAAATATCGTTTGTGCACGTTTGTTCCTACAAAAAATATGTATTTGCTAATGACGAGAAAGAAAGGCTTCCTTCGGCGCTCCGAAGGTAGTATACTCTTGTAGTTGCTTAATATAATGAAACACTCTTGCCTATTTTGACCAAATTCAATCAATCTATATAAAATACAATATAACTAGCAATTACTGAGTTTGGTTAAGATAGTTTGAGAAACAAAAAAGTCATACAACGACTCATTTTTCAACAGATTGTTCCTATGGCAGCCATAAAATATAGTGATCCGATTTTTATGAAATTTAGTGGGCGTGCTTAAGCTTAAAATAGGTATGTTTGGTCGAGTTATCTTAAAAAACAAAAGTGTTCGACTGATCGTTCATATGGCAGCTATATGCTATAGTGATCCGATCCGGCTGATTCCGACATATTATCTGCGTGCACCAGAAATAAGCATCTGTACCAAGTTCAGAGACTAGTTTGCATAGAAACAGACGGACACACAGACAGACGGAAAGACGGACAAAGTTATATCGACTCGTCTTGTCGTCCTAATCAAGAATATATATATTTTATGGAATCGGAAATGTTTCCTTCTATGCGTTGCAAATATCTGGCCAAATTAATATTACCCTCTGCAAGGTTATCAAAATAGTTCAGGGCTCTATGAATGATTTTGAAAAACATATATGACTATTTACAGTACACATTTTGGCACATTTTAATACTTTTATATATCTTTTTTTATTTTTAATTTTTGAGATAACTCTACCAAACTTACAAAGTTTTAGCAATATTCAAGAACGCTCACATAGTTTCATCAAAATCGGATCACTATATCTTAAAGCTGGAATAGGAACTATCTGTTGAAAAATGAGTCGTTGTAACTCAGTAATTGCAAGTTTTATTACATTTTATATATATTGGTTGAATTTTGTTCAAATTCGACGTTTATATCTTATAGCTGATATAGGAGCAATCGGTCAGAAATATTGATTTAAATAAGAAAATTAATTTTAATGGTAGCATTGTCATTCTCTTTTTGTATAAGCAAGAGTGTTTCATTATATTAAGCAACTGCAAGGGTATACTACCTCGGCGCTCCGAAGGTAGTAAAACCTTGCAGTTGCTTAATATAATGAAACAATCCGGCTGATTCCGACATATTATCTGCGTGCAGCAGAAATAAGCATTTGTACTGAGTTTCATCAAGATATCTTCAATATTGAGAGACTAGTTTGCGTAGAAACAGACAGACACACCGAAAAGATGATTTTGAGGATCAATAAAAAGCTGATACTGTCTAGTGGCAATCTGATATCTTATTACAATATTACATTTTTTAAGATCATCAGTATATTTTCAAATCTTCTATATATATAAAACAGTTCGTACTGATTGGTGATCAACGCAGGGCCTAAACCATAAAAGCTAGAGAGCTGAAACTTTCAAAGTAGTTTTCTCTTAGTCTGAAAGTGCGTACTAAGAAGCGATTTTGGAAAATTCTATGCGCAAGCTCGGAAAATGAGGAAAAATCGTTGTATGCAACTTTTTCGGCTTTAATCCGATTGGGTTCAAACTTATTTTCAAAGATCATTATAAAAATTCATTAAAAACTGTACACCGATTTTATGGAAAATGCACCCCCTGGGAGGAAAATTGGGGGTCAAGGTTGTATGGGCAAAAAATGAATTTTCATCCGATTTTCTTCAAAGTTATTTTCTAAACTCTACAAAACAAAATATTAAGAATGTGATTTCATTTTTTGGAAAATTGACCCCCAAAGTCATGAAATGCCGGGAAAACTTTTGATTAGCTTCCATTTAATTTCCAAAGCTTTACGTAAAACACTATAAACAACTTTATTTTACATTTTTAGAAAATTCGCTTGCAAGGTCGGAAAATGGACGGAAAACGGTTGTATGACATTTTTTGTTTTCCATCCGATCAGCTCCAAAGCTTATTAAAGCTGCACACACAAGAGTAAAGAAAACATGACTTTAAAATTTTGGAAAATCTACCCCCAAGGTCGGAAAATGGCGGAAAAACTGTTGTATGAAACTGTTATGTTTTTCACCCGATCAGCTTCAAACTTTTTTTCAAAACTTTACATAAGAAAATATTAACAACGTGATTTTCAAATTTTCAATTATCCTAAAAGTTAGCGGAAAATTTTTGCAGAAAGATTAGATTCAAAATAATTTTCTGAGATCTGTATTTAAATTTAAACAAAAAAACGATATTCACATTTTGTGGCTTATCCGCACACGTGCGTGGAAAATGCGGGAGGTAGATTTTCAATATTCGCCCGATTACTTTGGTTGTTCATAAAGACGGGGCGTAGCACCGCACGCCGGTAAATGCTAGTATAACATATATCAAAAAATTTTATTAAATATAAATTATTATATATATATGTACATATATCGTATATAAACCGGATTCGTACTAGTTTTAAACTTTTTTAAAATTTTTTCATGTTAAAACTATAGACTTGTGACTGGCTTGCTTGAAGAAAATAGATTTGTTTTATCATTAACACCTACACCGATTTTCACACTATTAAAAGTTTTTTATATTATAATTTTGGTTATTTTTATATATATTATTTATTTTACATAATTTCACATAACACAGAACTTGAAACAACTTCCGGCTGTTGACTGCTGGCTGGAAGCGGGGAGATCGAACCCGAGGCCCGCGCTCTTTCGTAAGGCGCTCTAACATTAGCCGGCAGAATAATTTGATTTAATTGAGTCAAAGGCCTGTTTGTTAGTACTTGCTAAGATTGTACTTATTTTAGTGTTATATACTAAATTTTATACTGTAAATAAATTAAAAAAATAAACAAATGTGAACTTAGCCCATGAGCGGGAGTTGAACCAGCGCAATTTTTGTTGTTAAGGCGTGCCTTTTACCCACTGAGCTACAGAGCCTGTATAGCGAAGCAGAACAAAGCAGCGCAGCCAGTCGTACGGTACTTTCTCGATTTTCGGCACTATCTGTCTCTTTCATTCGACAACAATTTCTGTCTATCTCTTTCTTTTTCGCGTACATATCCATTTGATATTTGATCTCTTTTTTCGGTGCAGACGCGCAAAGCTACAATCGACTCGTCTTGTCGCCATGATCAATAATATATGGGGTCGGCAATGTTGCCTTCTATGCGTTGCAAACTTCAGGCCAAAATTATAATACCCTCGTCAAGGGTATAACATGAGACGGACTAAGGCAGAAGAATAATAAGAGTATGATAGCAAATACCAATTTTGTATACTACTTGTAAATAAATCTTTAAACGTTTAAGTTTGCATTTTGGGTAAGAAGGTAATACGTGTTCTTGTAAGCCAATATAAATAAATTTTTATTTGGATCAAAAATTGTTAGCTTTATTTGAGACCATGAAAATCGCAAGGACGAACAGACGAACATTTAATTTATTTATTTAATTACTTAATGCCGATTAAAAACAGTGAGACAAAGAAAATTGAAATTTAAAATTAAGTGAAATTAAAATTAAATGAATAAAGTATGTTTCAATATAAAAATTTGAATTTAGAACTTTTATAATTATTATTAAAAATATAATTAAAGATCAAATAAAACCTGGGTGTGCTTAAATAGCAAATGGACCAACATTTGTTGCAAGGATTGGGGAAAACCCAATCAGACCAACAATTAATTAGTGTTAGAGGTTAATGATTTGTATTAAGCTAGTAAGAGCAAGATTAGACTAAAACAAGTAAGAGTGCTCTAGTCGAGAGTGCCCGACTAGGAGATACCCTGATCCAAGGTCTTACATTCATTGAAGTTATTTATCTGCATTCATACATATACATACAAAAGCTGTTTGCTACGCGCATCATACATTTGCTTTGATTCTTCTTCTTCCTTTGGCTTTAAACTATGGTACATTGAATCGTTAATAACTTCTTTGTTTATTGTCTGATCAAAATGAAATTTGTAGGACACAAATATGGCATATAAATGTAAAACTATGTAAAATCCGAAGGTCATACCTTTAAAATTACGTATTTTTCGATTTCTGTGAGATTGGGGAGGGGTATCCAAAAAGTGAAATGTATTTTACCTTTGTATGCTATAGGAGAATATATGTACCAAATTTGGTGTCTCTACATCTTATAACTTTTAAGCTATACCTTAAAAACACTGTTCTGGAATATTAATTTATCGATAACTTTTGAACGGGACGAGATATCGAAAAAAAAATGATAAACTGGTCTTGTCCCGGCACCACGAGAACTTATATTTCAAATATGAAGTCTCTAGCTTTTGTAGTCTCTGAGAAACGTGCGTTCATACAGACGGACAGACGGACGGACAGACGGACAGGGCTAAATCGACTCGGCTATTGATAGTGATCAAGAATATATATACTTTATAGGGTCGGAGATGTTTCCTTATGCCTGTTAAATACTTTTGCACAAAACCATAATACCTCTTTTTCCCATTTTTAATGGGATCAGGGTATAACAATAAAAGCAAGTAAGAGTGCTCTAGACGAGAGTGCCCGACTGCTGCTGGCTGGGCGCGTCGTTCAATTGCTTGGCTTCTTCTTCTTCCATTGGCTATGTTACATTGAATCGTAAACAACTTATTTGTTTATTGTCCGATCGTAATGATATTTGTAGGGCATAAAGATGGCGACTATGTAAAATCCGAAGATCATACCTCTAAAAATACGTATTTATCGATTTCTGACAGATCAGGGGGAGGTATCCAATAATATTTCTAACCTCTGTATACTATAGGAGAAAATACATACCAAATTTTGTGCCTCTACCTTTTATAACTTTTAAGCTATACCTAAAAGACACTGTTCTGGAATCTTAGTTTATCGATCAATTTTGAACAGGTCAATATCAACAAACAAGTAAGAGTGCTCTAGTCGAGAGTGCCCGACTAGAATATACCCTGATCCAAGGTCTTACATTCATTGAAGTTATTTATCTGCATTCATACATAGAAACACACACACTCACATATACAAACAAAAGCTGCTGGCTACGCGCGTCATAAATTTGCTTTGCTTCTTCTTCTTCCTTTGGCCCCAAACTATGTTACATTGAATAGTTAATAACTTCTTTGTTTATTGTCCGATCGTAATGAAATTTGTAGGACACAAAGATGGCATATAAATGTGAGACTATGTAAAATCCGAAATTAAAATACATATTTTTCGATTTTTTGGAGATCGGGGAAGGGTATCCAAAAAATGAAATGTATTTAACCTCTGTATGCTATTGGAGAATAAATGTACCAAATTTGGTGACTCTACGTCTTATAATTTTTAAGCTATACCTTAAAAACACTGTTTGGAAACTTAATTTATCGATAACTTTTGAAAGGATTGAGATATTGAAAAAAAAAATGATAAGTTTGTTTAGAGCTGGCAATACAGTAACTTAAACTTAAATATAAAGTCGCTAGCTTTTACGACTTTCAAGTTATGCCCGAAAAACACTTGTCTGAAATCGATATTTGTCGATAACTTTTGAACAGGATGAGATATCGAAAAAAAATGATAAACTTGTATTGACCCGGCACTACGAGAACTTATATTTCAAATATGAAGTCTCTAGCTTTTGTAGTCTCTGAGAAACAGGCGTTCATTCAGACGGACGGACAGACAGACGGACATGGCTATATCGACTCGGCTATTGATACTGATCAAGAATATATGTATATACTTTGTGGGGTCGGAGATGCTTCCTTATGCCTGTTACATACTTTTGCACAAAACCATTATACCCTTTTTCCCATTTTTAATGGGATCAGGGTATAACAAGTAAGAGAGCTCTAGTCGAGAGTGCCCGACTAGGAGACACCCTGAACCCAGTTCTTACATTCATAATTCATAATAACACACGCTGATAACTGCGCGCGTCATGCAATTGCTTTGCTTCTTCTTCTTCAATTGGCCTCAAACTATGTTACATTGTAATTAACTTCTCTGTTTATTGTCCGATCGTAATGAAATTTGTAGGACATAAAGATGGCATATAGACTATATAAAACTTAAAGGTCATACCTTTTAAAATACATACTTTTCGATTTCCGAGAGATTGGGGGGAGGTATCCAAAAAGTGAAATATTTTAAACGTCTACATATATGCTAAAGGAGAATATACATACTAAATTTGGTGCCTCTACCTCTTATAGCTTTTGAGCTGTACTTTAAAAACACCGTTCTGGAATCTTAATTTTTCGATAACGGGTCTAGGTATCGGAAAAAAAATATGAGTTTGTATTGAGCCGGCAGTACGAAAACTTAAATTAAAATTTGAAGTCTCTAGCTTTTATGACTTTCAAGTTATGCCCGAAAATCACTGGTCTTGAATCGAAATTTATCTATAACTTTAGAATGGGACGAGATATGGGAAAAAAATGATATAATTGTATGGTCCCGCTTGAGAACTTATTTATTTAAAATATTAAGTCTCTAGCTCTTGTGGTCTCTGAGAAACAGACGGACTGTCGGTAAGACGGCTATTGATAGTGATCAAGAATATATATACTTTTTGGGGTCGGAGATGCTTCCTTATGCCTGTTACATACTTTTGCATATAGCCATTATACACTTTTTTCCCATTTTTAATGCGATCAGGGTATAATTATAAGTTAAGAGAGAGAGAAAGAGAGAGAGACAAAGAAAAAGAGAGATAAAAAGAGATAGAGGATAGTAGGAGTAAACTTTACTCAGTAAAGTAAAGAACAGTAGAGAACAGAAAGAGAGAGTTCCGCCGAGAATACGTGGAATAATGAATTATATGATTTGCAAAGAACACGAATTGGATTGTGCAAAGCATAATCAGTCTTGTATGAAGATAAGACGAAGGGGACAAAGTTTCTAGTAGGTCTACAAGGAACAGAAAAGTTAAGGCGACCTAAAAGAGAAAAGGAGTCAATTTCGCCGTTAATTAACTTATGCAGGAAAAAGACTGTTCTGCAGTTAATTAGCGACGAAAGATTAATGAGTTAAAGGCGACTGGAGTGCGATGGCAAACGTAGAAATCCCAGTTAAGTCCACGTAAGGCGAAGAGATCTTGAGAGTTTTGATACTGGAGGCACCAAATACATGAGCAGTATTCAAGGATAGGACGGACCAAGGAGACGTAGAGAAGTTTGGTTGTGAAAGGATCGTTAAATTCTTTCGACCAACGTATAATGAAGCCCAGTACATCTCTGGCTGCATTAATGATAGAAATATGGAGATTAAAGCTCAACTTGGTATCATAGAGAACTCCAAAATCTTTAACTGTAAAAATGCGTTGCAATGAATTATTGTCAATCGTATAAGTAGTTAAATGGGGTCTAGAACGACTGAAAGTCATAAACATACATATTGAACAATTAAGATGCAGTTGGTTGGCCAAGCACCAAGACTGCATAGTGTTCAAATCATCTTGTTGATGAGTATGACCACTAAGCAGCATACAACACATAGAGGCGTCAAATCGACTAAAAAAGTACTGCATAAAAAAACGGACTTTGAAATCCCATCAGAATTCCACCTCGATTCCTCGAAACAATGGCAAAGCGCAGAACGCTGTCAGTGATAATACATTTGCCATCAAGTCAGTTCTTCGCTGCTTCCGCTGCCGCAACATCTATTGCGTGGCTTTAGCTCCAAGATCTTTGAATGTATGCGTGTGCGAGCTAGCAGCAACACTTATCCAATCCCAAGATCTATGATTGTGTGCGTGCATGTTTGTGCTTCTGTGGATATATCATAGCAATTTCCGCCGTTTCCTTTTTTCTGTTGTCGTTCGAGTTTGTGAGTAGAGACATGGCGCGAGCGGAAATGGTATGTGGCAGCCAGTGGCCGAAATTTAGATTTTGCCAATTTCAGCTTGCGCTGCTTTAACATTAAAAATCCATATTGTCATAATTATTATTTATTGTTTTAAACATTTTATGTTATTATAGAACTATCCCCATTAATAAAAAAATCATTCCGTTTAAATTAATAATTTAATTTAATATATTTATTTATTTATTTAATGTCGACCAGAGGCAGTCACAGAGGAAACTTAAATAACTATTAGAAAATTAAAGTAAAATTGTAAAAAAAAATTAATAAGTTACAGATTTTTGGTAAGGGTATCTATGCGCTGCCGTTTAATGAATGTACACATCAGCCGAATATAACACACAAATTTGTAGACAAAAACTACATGTATTCGCAATTATGTCTATGAATGTGTGTGTAATATTTTCGGTTGATGTTGACCTCTCCCAGTAGAACTTGGACGTAGGAAATAATTACTTCTGGCATACTAACTTCGTCACACCGAAGGCCTTACCATTATGGAAGTCTTTAATTCGCTTTTATTCATGGACTAAACACAACAATAAGGCATTTTTTGTAAGGGGCTTGGCATGTGTTTCTCAACTTCGTGAAACGCTCGGGATTGGTTTCTCGCTACCATTTCCGAATTCACAGTGCAAAATACATGAATTGAGAAGGCAATTTTGCATTACATGCGGCGTTCGCTGCCAAAAGAATGCCTTTTGCTCATGCCCACTTATGCTTCCCAATTCCACAATCAGAAGGCATTCCTTAAGAAGGGTAAATTGCACTTCATGCTGTTTTCGCTGCTAAAAATATGTGCAAAATATATTACTTTGGCATTAATTTTTCCATTTATTTAATTACATTTAATGTTTCTTTTTGTACATATTGCAATTATTTTATTTTGTAAGTGTGCTACTGCTGTGCCTATCGTTACTGCTGTTATTGTTTGTGTCCTCTTTGGATTGTTTTTTCCTGGCGTCAGTCGCTGCCTTGTAGCTCCTGTTTTTAGCCCTGCCAAAGGCTAAGCGAACGTCCCTCGTATAATCGTGCCACGAGTAGCCTTCCCTTTTAATCGCCTCTATAAGAAATATAAATAATGAGCAAAAGCCTATAAATTGTATAAATTGTATAAATAAATAAAAAATATGTACATATGTATATTAATACTTACATAGTACAACTTCACACAATTCACTTTAAACAAATTTTAAATAATTGTAAATACATACATATGTACATATATGTATGTATGTATGTTTTGTATATAATTGAGCGTACACTTTAATTGTAAGTCGACAAGAAACTGAAGCGCAGGCAACGAAAACCAAAAGAGACAAAGAAACAGACGCGCAAACTAGCGGTGTTACTCACACGAGCTTCGTTTCACGAAGTCAAGTCATGCCAAATAGTGGAAAATAGCAGCGAACGCTCCATGACATGTTCTGCTTTGCCTTCTCAAACGAAGTTAAATTCATGTGGTTCCTTTTTCATGCAATTATTTTCCATTTTAGCTGCAGTAAAACGTCATGACTCCACAGATCGCATGAAAATTATACCATCCATAAGGGATTATTTTTGAACCACATTCCTCAAAGTTCTGCTGGGTTGTCGCCTTTTCACATATAGCTTACTCCAAACACACACTATGCTAGAGCTACCCAGAGGATACTTGGTCGATTTTTGTTATTCTTATAATTAATTTAGTTTGTAAATAATGGAATTTTGCGCGCACTTGTACTTATATACATTCTGACATATGTGTATACATACATACATACAGTGAATCACAAAAATATTTTTTGCTAGGTATATGCTGCAAAAACCATAGTATTTAACCATCTTAGCAGTAATTTTGCTTTAAAATTTTTGACAGCATTTGTTGATTGATGTTTTGGAAAGAAAGTATTTGAAACGTTCAAACCGTTATCAAAATAGAGCAATAAAACAAAAAAAAAACGGCTATTTTCATCTCACAAAAGTATTTGTTGTTCTTTTAGCACATATATTTTTACTCTAAAAAAAGGCCTCCAATGTCGTAGCATTGATTCCACAAGTTTACGACACTATTAAGGACTTATTTTTGCCCATTCATCCAGTAGCACCTGCTTCAAGACAATTTTTGACGTAATATGCTGCTGTCTGATTTTAAGCTCGAGATGAAACCATAGATTCTCTATGGGATTTGTATCGGGACTCTGTGGGAGTGTTTTTTATTGTTTTGTATTGTACAGGAGCCTCATTTTAACTTCTCAAGCAGTGTTCTTGGGGTCGTTATCTTGCTGAAACATAAATTGAGCACTCTCAAATCCTATTTTGGTGGCACTAATGACGAGGTTTTCTTTTAATATGTTTAGGTATATATTGGCGTTTATTATGCCATCAATAAAAACCAAATTTCCAACACATACATACCCATACAATCACTGAGCCCCCTGTGCTTTACAGATGCTTTTTTTTTCTTTGATTTATAGCCTCCTCAGGCTCACGCCAAATCATTTGCCGACCGTCAGACCCAAAAATGTTGTATTTGCTCTTCTCGCTGAATAGTGCAGTCTCCTTGACCGACAAAGGTTGAGTTTTGTATCAATTCGCGAAAGATAATCTTCTTGTTACATTGACAGTCGAAATCAATGGATTCTTTTTGGAAACTCAACCATCTTTATCATTATCTCGGAGCACCCTGCGAACAGTTTCATCGCATACGCTCGTGTAAGGTTGTCTCGGTTGTCTGGAGTATATCGTTTAATTTTGGATCAGAAAGATACGGGTTTTTTCTGTTTTCATGTAGAATTTTCTTCTCGTCTCTACCAGATAACAATTTAGGACGACCAGAACGCTGATTATTTTTCAAGCTACCGCGATTTTTTAAACGTTTTGTAGTACTCTGGTAGTGGAAGGCCTTCTGTTAAACATTTTGCAAATCTAATCAGTTGACCGCCCCTCACTGTAAAGATATAATATTATTTTCTTCTCAGCAGTAGTTAATTCCTTTCCCTTGTGCATTTTGATGTTGTCACAAATACCACTAAGCATACAACACATAGAGGCGTCAAATCGACTAAAAAGTGGTTGCACAAAATTTGTGAATTGTGAGCTCCCAAGCAGCTTCGTGTGCTGCGACTGCGACACGAAGGCAAAGCGCAGCAGGCAGGCAGAGAATATTCTTCTTGCGATCAGCGGCACACAGCGCCGAACTCATTGCTTGCTCTGGCTTCGCTGCCGCAACATCTATTTCGACACTCCGAAACGCTTGCATATATGCGAATTAGCAGCAACACATATATATTCAATCACAAGAAGACATTCGGCCATTGCTGTGAATTTCCGGTGTTGCCTCTTTTCTGTTGTCGTTCAAGCTTGTAGGTAGAGACGGGGCGGGGGCGGCAATAGTTCTATGAGGCAGCCAGTGGTCGAAATTTAGATTTTTCTATTTCAGCCCGCAATGCTTCTCTTCGAAAGGGAGGGTACTAGGACATGTTGTATGCTTAGTGCAAATACTTAGCAGGCCAAACTGAACACATTTAATGAAAATCTTATTTGCACACTCAGAACTGTGCGAAAACCGGTCAAAACACTCGGGAAATTCCTAAAAAAAATAGTATCACGGAATATGCAACAGCCGCAACGAATACTTTTGTGAGATGATAATATCCGATTTTTTATTTTGTTGCTCTATTTTGATACGGGCTTGAACTTTTTAAATTCTTTCTTTTACATTGCCTTTCTTAAACATCAATATACGAATGCTGTCCAAAAATTCTAGCAAAATTACTAAGATGGTTAAATACTAAGGCTTTTGCGTCATATACCTAGCAACGAATACTCTTGTGATTCACTGTATGTATGTATATGCGTTTCGCGCCGAGCAATGGAATAATTTGGTGCGTAGTTGCATACAGTGTATGCAATTATGTATTCGAAAACACATTGTTTGCAATTTAGTTGACATAGAACTTTTTAATCGAGAGGTGTAACCGAGCGTTAATTAAAGTTTTTGCAACCCGTTTTTCTCGTTAGTGCTTTTGAGTTCTGACAAAAACATTGTGTTTTATAATTCGCTAAATATAAAAAAAATAAAAATAAAAAGAAAGATAGGTTACCTTCGGCGCGCCCTTACAGTTACCTAGTATAATGAAATACTCTTGCTTATACAAAAAGAGAATGGGAATGCTACCTTCCAAAATGAATTTTCTTATTTAAATCAATATTTTAGACCGTTTGTTCAATGGCAGCTATAAGATCTAGGTGTCCGATTTTGACAAAATTCAATCAATCTATATAAAATATAATAAAACTTGAGTTTGGTTAAGATAGTTTGAGAAACAAAAAAGTTGGTCATACAACGACTCATTTTTCAACAGATTGTTCCTATAGCAGCTATATGATACAGATGTCAGATTTTGATGAAATTTTGTAAGCGCGTTTAAAGAATGCTAAAACTTATAATTGGTAAGTTTAGTCAAGTTATCTTCAAAAAAACAAACATTTTCGACCGATCGTTCCTATTGCAGCTATATGCTATTGTGGTCCGATCCGGCTGAAGCCGACAAAAAGGCATCTGTACCAAGTTTCATCAAAAAACCTTCAAAATTGAGAGACTAGTTTGCGTAGAAACGATAGACATACAGACGGAAGGACAAAGATATATCGACTCGTCTTGTCGTCCTGATCCGGAATATATATACTTTATGGGGTCGGAAATGTTTCCTTCTATGCGTTGCAAACTTCTGGCCAAAATTATAATACCCTCTGCAAGGGTATACAAATGCGGAGCACAAAAAACACGTCAATCACACTCAAACTGAGAACTCTCTCTTGACATGGCATGGCTAGATCGACTCGTCTGTTGATAGTGATCAAGAATATATATACTTTATGGGGTTGGAGATGCTTGCTTATGCCTGTTACATACTTTTGCACAACTTTGTAATACCCTTTTTACCCATTTTTAATGGGTTCAGGGTATAATCACCTAATCCATATAAGTTATATATCCTTCTCAGTGCGCCAACTGGTGGGCGCTTTGTGGCTTGGGACTTCTGGCACAGGTTCGGTCATCGGTCCAAGCTAGCATGCTATGCCCGTACTTAGGCGACCTACATATTTAGGTTTCGTCTACAATGACCTTACTGATCAGAGTGCTGTGCGGGTCTGGGTCAGAGAAAGGTAGAACTGGTTTTTGGTGAGTGTTCACTTTTGCCACACTCGCTTGGATTGCCTTTTGTAGTGATTGCTCAATCCAAGAGCATTTCAGCAATCAAGTTCAGCACTGGCTAAACTGACAACGGCACCAATCAGCGCGGCAATCAATCGACTTCTGGCAAATACAGATACAGGTTCAAAAAACGTTTTGATCGCCCATTCACTGTCGCTGCTTGATTGTTGATTAGGCTTTCACAACGACACCTATCTACGTGAGCACGTTAAATTCAAGACCTCCACTGAGACCATCTGAAAGATCTGAAATACAACCAGTTTTTTTTTGACTAATTATTTGTGTACCCTGTATAAATGATACCAATCTGATCTAGTTAATAAGTAAGGAAAATAAATATCCTCATAACTATATTTTCCATCACATAAAACTTATGAAACCAAGAAGTCGAGGCAAAACATTTGATATATATAACAATCAAATTTTCAAAAATTTCAAAAGTTATTTTCAAGTTCAAATGAGAAAAATTATATTTTAAAAGATGTTTATTTAGAGGACAATCAAATATTATTTTGTTAGAAAAATTTTTATTTTTGCTAAAACGATGGATGTTGAAAGCTTTTTTGTGTATTTTCCAAATAAATTAAACCAGAATACAAAATGCAGACAACTTAAATATTTTTTTTCACAGCCGCAAATTGGAAAAATTAAATCATAAATTTAATAACACAATCGTCTTATATGCATATGTACTGTACGACGCACAGTGGGGATATATGGAGATATTTTCAAAATGTAAGTTGCATATAATAGATATTTTCTCAAGCTTTAAAAAATCATTAAACAAGCTGCTTCAATATATGTTACTAAAGTAAGGTATTATAAATGGTACAGAGCTGATAAAAGAAAAGCAAGAAAAATCATAAAAAAAAATTTTATATAGAAATACTTTTTCTTAAGTTTTTCATTATTTGGGCATAACTTTCGTTTAATTACCTGATTTTAAACAATAATACCGCAAAGTAATAAGCAAAAAACCTGACTTTTTAGGAAACATTATTTTCAAGTTTTTTCCTTGTTTTCGCTTCTTGGGCTTCCTCGCACGATTTACCGATTGCTAAGCATTGCTATTCGATAAGATCTTTCCTATATGCCAAAATACAATAGTATGTACCACGGGGGTAAATGGCGCTTTAATACGGTAACGAAAGAAACTTTAAATTTAAATATTTCGTATTTATTTTCACGTTAATTGGTCATATTTTCTTCAAAATAGTAGTCAATATTGGGAATGTCTAAAATGCTTAACATTACTGGATAATTTATTTATTTATTTAATGTCGACTAAGAACAGTCGACATTGGAAAATAATTTAAGAACAAGAAATTACAATTTAAATTTAAATATATAGTAAATAAAATTTAAAATTAATGGAACAGTTTAAAAGGAATGTAAATTATAAAAATTTAATTATTATTGCAAGGATTGGGGAAAACACAATCAAACCAAAAATAACAAAGTGAGATTAGTAAGAATAAGAAGTAATAAATAAATTCTTCAAAATCAGACAAAAAATGTTAGTTACGCGATTATATATGAAAAGTAGAGTTATTGATTAAAAAAAAGAGGACTCTGAATTGAAAACAAGAAAGAGTCTATTGTAGTCGGAGCAGAGAACTCGATAAGGTTCATGCGAAGAGTAGTACACTGGTTAAGAGTAAGTCGGATGAAATTACGGGTAGGTCTAGAGGGAACTGTAAAATTAATTTGACTCAACAACATAGACGAGTCAACTTCACCATTTATTAGTTTCACTAAAACAAGTAAGAGTGCTCTAGTCGAGAGTGCCCGATTAGGATATACCCTGAACCAAGGTCTTACATTTATTCATAATTATTTATCTGCATTCATATATGGAAACACACACACGCATGCAAACACACGCTGTCAGCTAAGCACTTCATGCAATTGATTTGCTTCTTCTTTTTGTATTAGCCCCGAACTATGTTACGTTGAATCGTAAATAGCTTCTTTGTTTATTGTCCGATCGCATTTAAATTTGTAGGACATAAAGATAGCATATAAATATGAGACTATGTAACATCCGAAGGTCATACCTCTAAAATACGTAGTTTTCGATTTCTGGGAGATCGGGGGGAGGTATCCAAAAGCTATAGGAGAATATACATACCAAATTTGGTGTCTCTACCTCTTATAACTTTTAAGTTACGCTAAAAAAACACTGGTGTGGAATCTCAATATATCGATAACTTTTGAACGGGTTAAGATATCGAAAAAATTATAAACTTGTATTGAGCCGGCAATACAAAAACTTATATTTCAAATATGAAGTCTCTAGTTTTTGTAGTCTCTTAGAAAGGTGCGTTCATAAAGGCGGACAGACAAACATAGCTCCACTCGGCTATTGCTAGTGATCAAGAATATATATAATTTATGGGGTCGGAGATACTTCCTTACCTTTTTCCCCATTTTTAATCGGTTCAGGGTGTAAAAGAGGTTAAAAATGTTACGCAGAAACACAAGCTTACAAGTGCTTCCTTGGCCGCAGTACCTGATTTGTGTTCGTTTTTTACTAGCTACGGCAGCCAATTTAGGTACATTTTGGTTCAGATTAAATAACGAATCTTTACACTCCTTGCAGACTGTAAAAATTAGCAGCTTTGAGCACCTGTAGCACCCACACTAGCAAATGTTTGCAGTTTCTGAACCTATGGACATTTCTCTATGCATATATGCATTTAATTATTTACAAAATGCTTTAGTTCAATTTAACTTTTGCCACGCTTTTCGGCCCGAGGCCCCACTGTGCGTCGCAGCAAATGTTGCATGCAACTTTCCAAATCACATACAACGTGCATGATGCCATCGACCATGTTCTGTCAGTGTTCAGACCAGAGATGGGTGTTTGATTTTTACACATTAAAGCGCCTGACACAGTAGTATAAAGTATATATATACATTTATTTAGAAGGGAGTAGCATCTCACTTAATATTAGAGTTTCATGCCAGACTGCATATAATGAAGGAACTAATAAAAACATTTCAGGATTTTTGTTGACAACAATTTGTAGTGAGTTAATTTTCGCTTTTAATGTTGTTTTCCATATCTAAAAGACATTTTAAAAGAGCATTATTTTGTTATTTTAGCGCTTGCCTATTGTTGTGATCAACACAATCTGATTTAACACGAACACGTCGTTTCACGAAAGGAAACACAACACGCGCCCATCTCTATTTAAGAGAGTGGCAATTGATGGCGAACCAGCGCTCTAGTGGTGACTGTGCTATTTTCATATGCGCGCACTGTTGCCGCTGATAACCCAATATCCCAGTTAAATATGAAATCAAAAGCCGTAAAAGACAAGGGAATTTAAATACGCAGCGAGCACTGAAAGAGAGAGCACAACGCCAATTACTACAAAAAACAAAGGCAATATTCCTTGCATCGAAGTTAATATACTCTACCTCACTATTTGGTCAACTTATGGTAAGCTCAATAAGCGCTTTTAAGATATATGATTGCAAGACATTATTAAATATAAAAAAATACATTTGTTCTTATCTAAATACATATATAAAACAGTTTGTTCTGATTGGCGATTGATGATTGGTGATCAAAGCAAGGCCCAAACCATAAGAGCTAGAGAGCTGAAATTTTCCAGGTTGTATGGATGAAAATTAAATTCGTCTGATTATTTTCAAATTGAGCTTCAAATCACTACTTATCATAGTATTAACAACATGACTTTAAAATTGAGGAAAATCCACC